>JAZDUA010000020.1:5703750-6945000 GCA_038098605.1 Gryllus longicercus
GTGGATGAGCGCATATCTTCTCATCAATACTCCGCGAACCGCTAATAGCGATATCCGCCGTTTGCTTTCTCGATTGCGGATAGCGCTGACGCCGTCGCCACCGGCGCTGCGGCCATTCGCAAACAGTGGTGCTGCGCCACTCCATTAACGATGCCATTAACGTTCCGACGGCGGCGACGCGAGCGAGAGGACCAAAAAGCAGTAGCGCACCGAGCCCGGAATCGTTCAGCTACAGCAGGAATCCTCAATTACATTGAGGAGAGCGATGCCGCTAGGACATTGGAATGGAGATGAAAGCAAATTATTTGATAGGCCTTTCCCGATATTACATTACACATTAAATGCCACTTTAAGTAATAATTATTTTTTCACTTCAAGTAATTCGTTGAAGTTTTTAAACGATTGACGTAGAATATTTAGTATAACGTGCAGTTAATAGCCGTATATTCAAGAATACGTTACATAGAAAGGAAATAAAAAGGATCTGTAAGATATTCTAAACACAAATTTGCGGTCCTGGCAAATGTAAATTCCATTCTGCATTATTGTGAAATGTGTTCTGCATTGTAAAATATAGGCTCCCGTCGAATGCGGAAAAAATATTGGCCTCTTGAAATTCCGCATCGAGGAAGTTATATTATTTTCTCGAGAAAGAAACATCACTTGCCCCAATCATTATTCGTCTATCTTCTTCTTATTGGTAAAGTAGACCGTATTGTAAATTACTCTTTGATCATCCTGTATTATATAAATTACTGTTTCCCCTAGTTGTTAATCGACGGACGAATTAAAAGCTTTCAGAACACCAGGAGAGAAAGAATTGTTGGGTATCTTGAACGACTTCCTCTCTCACAAGCGTACAATTCACTCCAGGGAAACTTGGAGAACGGCGAGATGGGCG
Organism: Gryllus longicercus; assembly: GCA_038098605.1. Taxonomy (NCBI): domain Eukaryota; kingdom Metazoa; phylum Arthropoda; class Insecta; order Orthoptera; family Gryllidae; genus Gryllus; species Gryllus longicercus. The sequence continues at coordinate 5,704,652 of JAZDUA010000020.1, forward strand.
TTTGAAGCGTCTTCGTTCCCCTTCCGCACAATCGCGCGTAAGACGCTCCGTGGCGAGGCGAGATCGTGAGAACGTTTGCCGCGTCGCATCGAGTGGCGTGGCACGGCGTGGCGTTGCATTGCATTGCGTCGCGACGGCTCCGCCTTACCACGCGAGCGGTAGGCGGCCGGCCCCTGGCACATGAATGGGACAGATAGCGCGTGGACGCCCGCAGCTGGGCGTTAGGCACCGCGGCTCGCCAGCCATTCACCATTCTTCGATGCCTTAATTGGACTCGGTTGACTTTCCACGCGATCCTATTGCAGCGGACTACGCGGCGTAACTCTTAACGGGGTACCTTCGCGTTCGCATAACTTGCCCTCTGGGGGGATGCTTTCTGTAATTTATCGCGCTTGTAATGTCCCAATATAGTTGGAAGCGCTCCCGAGAACCGCTCTTCCATCCTACGAACATAAAATGGTTCGAACAATGATCTATCAACAATTAAGTATGTAAAAAAAAAATCACGACGACCCTAATGTTCCGGTAGTTCGCATCGCTTGGCACTCGACACAGCTCACAAATACAAATCAACTACGTACATTGTTTTTATTAGAGCTCATACGTTGTGGAATAAAATAATACATTCCACATAAATAGTCCTCTTAGAGTCGCCAAGTGAGATACGTGGCGGCACTGCTCTGGTAACGAGAATTCCAGCACGATGCCGCGCATGTCTGCGCAACAAAGTTGAAAGTCTGACGTTCATTTGCATTAGTATTCAGTGCATGGACCATTAATTTCAAAGCGTGTAGTATCTTACACTGGTGCACGAACCACAAATTACATCTAAATATACTTCGGTCACGAAGAATCCCCATGTGCAAATAACGCAGCACGGTTGCGTCGGATTAATTCACGAATGAAAACCGCAATTTAATTACAACTAGCCGTTAATTAACCATTTAATCACCCCGTCCGCGAAGATGGGCTTGAGAAATGACCGCTGGAGTTACAACATCATATACTTCACAGCGTCACCGTCACGAGGCGATTCGTTCAAAGGTGAAAATATCTTCGTATCTTGCCAACGCATTTCGCTATGCTAATAAAGTAGTCGTATTTTTCCATGAATAAAAAATACGTTATTTCATGAACACGTTTTTGTGTTGAACTCGTCATTTATTTCATGCTGCAGTGAACATGCACTTGAATACCTGCAGCGTATCAAATTATCAAACGAACTTCTGATTTGAAGAAGAATGCATGTTATTATAACCTAAAGAAATTAATGCTAATAGGCGAGGAAGAAATCTCTATGTATTTTTTTCTCCTTCGGAATGGGGTAATATACGAAAAATTAATGTTGTGGGTTCCAGTTATACACAGAAATTTAGTCATTTTCATTTCCAACAATTCGTGTTTATCCATTGCTACAATCATCACCGGTGGAAGAATCTTACCCCATTTCTATTGCTAAAGCGCTTCATAAATTTCAAATTATTTAATATCTAGAAAATTCCAATTTTCTCACATTCGTACATCAGCTCAGTACTTATTTCATTGGCTGGAATCCTGCTCCTGATGCACCTGATGCAAGATAGATGCAGCAGAAGCACAATGGATAAAATGAGTTGCAATTAGAACACAACCCGGCCTCCACTAAGAGCCTTTGTTCCTCGTTCTTGCTGGTGGCGCCACTGCAGTAGAGAACATCGTGCGCGAAGTTACCGAGTTACCCGCGCAGAGGCGCGGCGCAGCCGGGTAGAGGCGCCAATCCCCCCCCCCCCCCCTCCAGACGGCTCGTCTGCGCGGCCGTGCGCGACGGACAGAAGAGAGCCGCGTAACTCGATCAATCCCTTCGAAATAGCGATAAAAGCTCAGCGGCGGGAAAAAGGAGAAAAGAAAACATACAACCCTGGGACGACGGTGCTCGCCACGGTATCCCAGAGAGGGGGAAAAAGAGGGGGGAGGGGGGACTTTGGGTAGATACGGAGCGAAAAAAACGACTCCAGACAATATCTGGTAAAAGGGAAAGGTTGTTGATCGCTTCCGAGAAGCAGGGGATGACGACACAGATTGCCTGACAAACACAGCACTACGCAAAGAAAATTGGGTGTGGTATTGGTATCAAGAGGATCCCATACAATGACAGAATAAGGTACTTTATTTGTTTTAGTTATTTACTTTGTTTAAAAAATAAGATGTATCTTCATCAAATGCTGAACACGTAATAAAAATAGATGAAAAAAATATATTCTCTCGCGCTCAGACCATCATATTCATTTGTGAAAATGCGCATAAGAGTTGCATCCTTGAGTTTCAATTCAATCTTAGAGCCAGAGATAGTGAAATATTTGCCATGACATAAATGCAATTTCGTCAAACATAATTTTGAGATTTCTTCGATAATGTAGATTGAAGAGTATCAAGTAAACGTCATCGCTCCGAGTCCAACGTCTATTTTTTCAAAGTTACATTTTAATAAGCTCTCATCGCGATCTGCAAATGAAGCTTCCAAATCTTTCAAAGTTACGGCAGGAAATATCAACCTACAATCTTTTTCCAGATTTTCTCAAGGTCTATCAGCGGGGGGAAAAAAGGGGCCCTCAGAAGCGACCACCAAGCAACGCAGGGGGGGGGGGGGGGACAAAATCCCGGATGACAAGAGCGCCAGTGACCTCCGTCCCCAGAGACCCCGACGCCAACCGTCCTCCTCTCCCTGTCCGTCCCTCGCGTTGGCGATGCGAAGCGCGTGCGGCGGCAGCAGCGACGGCGGCGAGCGGGGCCGGGAGAGGAGCAGCTCGTGCCGGTCCGCCCCGCCCCGCCCCCTCCACCTCACCACGCACCGCACCGCAGCGCAGCGCACCGCGCCGCGCCGGTAACACAATCGGCGCTGTCTGTCGGAAAATGAGGTCCGTTTCCTGCGGGCGGGGAGTGATTCGATTGCCAGCGAGCGATCGAGTGGAGCCGATGCTCCCCGCCCACGCATCGCTGCGCCGCCGCCGCCGCCGCCGCCCCCGGCCGCCCCGAGGGAGGCCGCGCGCGCGGCGCGAAAAGGGCCGCGCGGCCGCGGAAAACGAGCGGATAAACGGCTTACGCCACACCTCTCCCCGCCGCCGCACGGGTTTGCTCCCCACGGGCACTTCTTTTCCCTTCTTCCGCGAAGAGGCCAACGGTAAAGGAATAGTAACTAGGCGACAAATAGGGAACAGAAAGGGTGCCAGACAAATATTTTCTTATCGACTGGGCGTCAATTTGTAGGGGAGCTCCCTGAACATATTTCATTAAATGTTCCATTGGGAGCTTTTTTTTCATAAACATTTTCGCATTTTTAAAGAAATAAATATATTGATTAATAAGAGTTATTCAGATGTTTGAGCTAATGCTGAATAGACATCATGACGCAAACTGAATCAACAATCATATGATGCAGAACTTGCAACCCAGAAGAAAAAGTACGAGAAATAGGATAAGTACGTATAATCAAGTAAAAGAGGGGGGATGCGTTTCAAAGCGTCCCTCTGAAACTGAAAATGGTAGGCATACATATCGAAGACGGTATCGTATTCCATGAAACACTAATTTAGATTGATTCCGTTCAAAGCTCCTCTAACACTTTTCTTTAAAAGAACATTTTCTCACGGAGCCTATTGATTTCTAAATCTCTAGACTCTTCCGGGAACGCAACCAACAAAAAGTGGAAAGGAAATCAAATTCTTGAATGACTTCTCCAGGACTGAGGGGAAAAAAGTTTCTCAATCGTAAACACTGTTCACAGAATACAGCGCTTCTTGAAAGCTTCTTCACAACAAAGAAAACAACTAATCAATTTCAATTATGTTTCCTACTGGCCTCTTTTTACCATTAATCCGTTTAACACGAGTCTTTATACAGTCAGAATACATTAACATTTCCGCGAGATTAACACACGGAAACTAAAACTCCCGGGAATAACAGCATAAAAAAGGAGGAAATCTTTTCAAGAGTCAGGCGACGAGCCAGCTCATTCTTCAACACGCAAAGACGGCCGGCGGAATAGCTGTGGCGGCGTTGGCGGCTCTCGCGAAAAACGACCTTCGCTAACAAAAGCCAAAAAGAAGGTACAAAGAAGAAAAATCGCCCGCGCGATTTGTGGTCGCGGGCACCTCCTCTGCGGAGGCGACTTCCCTGGGTGATGAGAAGGCAATAGGCTCGGAGATCGCGGAGAGTGGCCAGCCGGGGGTGGGGCGGGGCATGCACAGGGAGCGGCGGGCGTCGATGGAGGGAGTAGTGGAGCCGTGACGGAGGCGGGGTGGGCCGGGGCAGGGGCTGGGGCTGGGACGGGAGAGGAAGTAGGCGGGTTTGGGCGGGGGCGGGGGGAGGGTCAGGCGTGGCAGCGTGCGCGCGGCCACGGCTCATCACGCAGCGGAGGCCGCTGCGGCGCCACACGGGCGACCGCCGCGCCGCAGCCGCTCCGTGCCCGCTAAACAGGGGCGCCCCGTCATTAGGGCTCTCGGAGAGCCGCCACGCCTCGCCGCCCAGGTCACCGGCGGTGGCGGAGGCGGAGGCACAGCCCACAGAGTGGGCGCTGCAGCAGCAACGGTTGCGAGTGAGGGTGGTGGCGGCGGGGCTGTCAAAGGGAAACGGCGGAGAGGAGTTGGCAAAGCAGCGGAAGACACAAGCACCAGCGGCGGCGGAAGGCGGAGAGGTAGAGTGGCAGAGTGCTGAGCGGGATGCGGGGCGGCGGGCGTTCCGCGGGGATGTTCGGCGGCAGATGCATTGAGACGTTGCGTGAAGAGAAGAAGCTTCATTCAGCGGAGGAAGTGGGTAATGTGGGGACGGAGACAAAAGTTTCCGGGAAGAGACGGATAATGGATAATACTGGTGGCGTCGGCTAGGACACTGAAATCGAAAGAGGGAGGGACGATGGAGGATTCAGACAACGCGATATCTAATTATTGTGTCGCTGTTGGCAGAGACAAAGATATGAATAAAGCAGTGTGGGCAGGGACAAGTAAAGGAATTACCGCAAAGCATCACATGTATTATTGTGGCGCTTGAAGCGAAAATTGGAATGAGATGAAGCGAAAGCTTCGTGTAACTGGAAACAAGGGCCCAGCGAATCAGGATGAAAACAGTAGAATGGCTAATAATATGATAAAAGGCGGGTGACGATAGATAAAGGACATTATTCGCAACCAACGTAATGCAAATTGGAGAAAAAAGAGAGCGGGGGCGGCGGCGGCGGCACGGGTCGGTGACAACGCAGAGCCGAAGCGCGCGGCAAAGGCGCGGCCGCGCTGCCAGAGGGCGGGTGACGGCTGCGGTCGCTATCTCGCTCGGCGGCGCCGAAGCGCTGGTAGAATGAGAGGTGAGGCGGGGCGAGGGCGGGCGGGCGGGCGGGCGCCGTGCCAGCGGGGGCGGCGGGGCGCGCACGAGGAGCTCTATCGAGCGATCACAGGGAGGCAAATCGCGATGCACCCACTCTCTCCTCCGCGACCGCACGCGCGCGCGCTCGCTCGCTCGCCCGCACAGAGGCGCGCCCGCCCGCCTCCCACCCACCCACGCGCCCACAAAAGGCAGGAAACGAGATTTAATTGCTAGGAAAATGGCGGTTCAAAGCGGGGCTTAAGTGGATTACGGGCAGCATAAAACGGGTCACGTGAGGGCGGTAGGCTAAGTTAATACAGACGGTGACTGCGGAGACGGCGGTGGCAGCGGGGCGCAGCGCGACGGGCAGGTGGGCGGGAGGGCGGACTCCGTCGAGGAGGGGCAGCGTCGCCTTTGGGGTCGGATTTGCCGCACCCATAGTGTCGCCTCACAAAGCGCAGCTCAGGAAACCGGCAATGGGCGCAGATGAAAACAGACACGACGGCAGTAAAGACGGAAACTAATACACAGAACTAGAATTAAGAGTAATGAATGATAAATTGAGGTATAAAAAATGAAGATAAAACAGAAAAGTTTTAAAAATGAAGATAACTGCAAAAATCAACAGCGAAGAGAAACGCCGGTAGGATAGTGAAGGGGAAAGCGAAATCAAGGTCGATGTTTTCCGTATTTGGCAACAAACGCTGCGAGGACGAAAACATACCCATAAAACAAAAAAGAGAACGTCGTTGTGGGGGCAGAGAGGGGGGAGGCGAAATAGCGAGGGCGACGCAGACGGACACAAACCCGTGCGAAGGGCGGATGGCGGAAGCACGAGGGCGCGAAAGTAAAGACACACGCGCGCAGGAGAACCTGCCGCCTCGACGGGATAATAAAAACGAAATTGGCGCGCGCTTTAATGACGCGTAATCAGATCAAAAAGATGGACGAGGCGCCGCCGCCGGTGCGGGGCGGCGGTTTGGGGCGGGGCGCTCGACACCCGTGCGTCGCCAAAGCCGCGCTGTAATTGGAGGGCTCGGCCGGAGGCTCGGCTTGGGGCGAGGGCGAAGGCGCCTGGTATACGCAACACGGCGCTGGAACCATGGACTTCTGGGTGCCCGCGGCTCGTTGTCAGATGACGGCAACCGGGCTCAAAGAAAACTGATGCGTGAAATCCCTCAGTACTGACTAACCCCTTTACCCGTTCCAATAAAACCAGTTTATATTATTAGATATACGAAGATACCCGAGCCATGTTATATTAATTTGCATTTACCACTCTCCTCAGGTCACTCTTTAAATTCATTTTATGGAAGAACAGACGCTCAGCGTAAAGGGAAAAAACTATTTCACTGTATTCACCCTTAATTTACTTTTAATAAATGTTTAACTTTTAATTAACTTTCCAAATGAACAAATATCAATTTAAGAGATAAATTAATAGTACAAGTCTCTCGTAAAACACACTAACCAGTGAAAGTTTCACGAAGAATATATACAATATATAGAGTTATACAGAGTATATACAATATATTATTGTATATACAGAGTATATACAATAATTTCAAATACCTTAACAAGATAACAACTACCAACATGTTCGTAAAAGAAAAAAAAGAAGTAGGCGAAGTTCAGAGATTTATAATTGACTACAAAAAGATCACAAAGAGCGGCGCAGTCAGATGCACCCTTCCACAACACCGACTCGTAACAATGGACGTGACCAAGTACGAGATAGCCGAGACATCCCAGTGGCGCTCCGTTGCATTTGCTGCTCCCTCCCACGCCAAACGCCACCGGCGCGGCGGCAGTGCAGCATTCCGCTAGCTGCTCCCGGTGGCAGGTAGCGGCGCCGCGGGAGGGCTCGGAAGAGGTCAACGGTCACAAGGCGCGCAGCGGGGCGTGGCGTGGCCCCTCCCGGTCGCAGCGCAGCGTCAAAGCGACAGCGCACCCTCGCATGAAAGTTAATATATGCGCGCGCGCCAGCCAGCCAGCGACGACGGCGGCGGCGGCGGCGACGACGATCCACGCCGGATGAACAGCATCAAAGAGCAGGCGGCGCTCGCGACGAAGGAAGAGGGCGGCGCGCGTGGGGTTGCTCGCTGACGCCGGGGTCGCCCACCCGAAACGACACTGCGCCTCTGTGATTTCCTCTTGCGTTCGCCCTCGTGCGCCCCTCGCGCAGGCCGCTGGCCATCGCGAACCTCTCGCTGCACCTACCGTCCGCAAAGCGAAGTGCAAGCACTTCCACGTGCAATAAATAAACGCTTCGGCCGAAAGGGTGCTATCTATAGTGTCACCACGTGACATGGTTTTTATCCCATTGTTAAAATTTCCGTTTGATATTTATCAAATCATATAGCTGCTATGGGGCAGGGCTATTCATTGCCTTTTGCTTCTCTATTTCGAGGCGTCAGGGGCAATAGGACAATGACGTAAAAGGTACGTTGGGATACAACGCAGAAAAGCTTCGAAATTTTTAATCTGAAGTTCATAGCTCCCCGTGGTGTTCCCGCTATTCAGACGTGGTCTCCTCGATTGTCCTTTACTCCTCCAGATTTACCGAAGTTCTTATACAAAGAATGAAACACTTTTCAAGGAGTGCTTGCTTATATCGGTAGTCCTGATGTCTTGTCCTGACGTCGCAACTTCATGAACTCATATGGATGTCTGATTTACTTAAGTGAGGAGAATTTTACAAAATTGTATCAGGTAATCAAATATTTGTAAGAAAACACCCGGTAACAATTACCTCGCACAGTTCAAAGAATCATCTGGCAAGAGTTTCTAAAATGGTCATCATCTAAGTGAAATGTGCTGTCTTTTTTTCATGTTTTTATTCGTACTTTGATTTTATTTTGCTTTTATAAGTTCGTTATGAAATGCGGAGACGAATGTAATTCAATTTCTCCTCTTGCGATACGTGGAACTCGCAATGACCGAAGTCAATTTTCATCCACTACGCTCCAGTGCATGAAAAACAGATAAATAAAGGAGTGAAGCGAATGGAGATCGTGCACGAAATGCACACAATGCGTCATCAAGGTTGGCCAACAGCAATCATGTGGCAGGAAGACGTTTCGCCCGAACAAAGCACCGCAGGCAGAGACGAGCGCCGCGTTTCTTGGAGAGCGAGTTGGGTGATTGGCTGCATTGCATCGGACAGCGCGACGTACAATGACGATAACACAAGAGGTTGCCGTATCAGATGTTCTGGGAACCGCCGCGACCGGCTCTCCCGTCTATATTGGCCGGATGTTATATTGCGTACAATGGTTTGCTAACATCCGCTGCACCTGATTGTCTGTGGGATCGTTTGAATTCGCTTACATTCCAGCTCCGCGTAACGACCGGATGCTGATGAGAGCGACTGGAATAGAGCGCTCGCGCACGATCTCTCCAAGCGCCATCTGGCGCGATTCGCCTTCCCCTCGAGGCGCTAAATCAAGAGGTACGAAAGGAACGCACCGACAAGTAGCAAACGTTGGGGAACACTGGGTCTTTTTATTTTTTAATTCTAAACTAGGGTAAATAGACAAAACTTTATATTAAATATCCATCTGTAAGTTAGTGAAAATAAAGATGATCATTAATCAAGTTCCCATATTCATGAGTTAAAGGCACAACAACTCTACACACTCAATATTACATTTACTCAACACTGCTCGTAATGTTGAATTGTAATTTCTACTTTACTTATTGCTTTGGCTGCAATCAAAATGATCTTCTGTATGAGTGAATGTAGACGTGAAATTTTGCTAATTAGAACACCACGCCAAAGAACACTTTTTTTATTTTATGTTTGTGAATTTCTTTAGGCTGGTGAAATTCCAGTGAAAGGGATATTTTAAAATGTTTTATTTTTCATTGCTTCAAAATATCCTGCTACGAATTTTTTAACACTAGAACAGGTTAGAGGAGCCATTGTTTTCACATTAAACACACACACAATTCTGTAAGCGATATTTGACCAAACCGATATTCCCAATAACTTGAGAATTTGCAGTTGAAACTACAGCTGATCACGTATGTTGAGTTACATGAACTCCGGTATTGTATTGCCAGGGGAACTCACCGCTGCCTTAGCAACGCCCTGCGTTGGCAAACAATCTCAAGTCTTTTTTCTCCCAGCGGGCCGCAGAAGGGCGGGGTCGAAGGGCGAGCCCCGAGCTCGGGGCCACTAATCGAGCGACGCGGACGGGCGCGCAGAAGAGGGCAGGGGGGCGGGGCGGTCGAGCAGAATGAGCCGGCGGGGGCGGAGGCCAACAAACGCGAGACGAAGAGGACGGCGTCTGCTGCTGCTGCGTGGGCGGGGCGGGACGGGGCGGGTTGAAGCGAAGAGAGCGGGAGACGAGGCAGCTCGAGCGGTCGATAGACCACCACCGACCCGTCCTCGTCCCCGTCTCCGCCCTCGCTCCGCCCCGCCCCTCGCTCCGCCCCGCCCCGCCCCACCGCAGGCGCGGCGCGAGTGACCCCGTTAATCGGCGAGTGGGGTGGGGGGTTGGGGTGGAGAGGAGGAAGCCTCACAGAGGAAGAGACGGAGGCGAGAGGACGCGGGGCGGTGGCCGACAAAGCGGCCGGAGGAAGCCGGGGCTGGGGACTGGGGGGTGGAGGGCTGGGGCAGGCTGAAATACTACCCGCCGCGCGGCGACGGCGCGCCAGCCGACGAACCCTCCGCGGACAGCCCGAAGGAGAGGCGGGAGACGGGCCGACTCCGCGGCGGAGTGGAGAGATAAGGCTGCCGCCGCCGCCGCCGCCGCACACAGTCACTGGGGAGCCGTGATTTGGGGATCGTTACACGGAAACGATCGCACAATGGGCTAGATCGTACCTGTACCCGGAAAGACTTCGATTGGCACCGTAAACCTCGGCGGTCTTCCACAATACCATATTAGACATTTAGACTTTTATATATTTTATTAGCTTCATAGAACGCTTAGGAAGTCATGAAGTCAAAAACTCTCAAATTAAATGAAAAGTGCGATATAGATCCACCTACATTCGTACCGCCCTCATAGACGTCACGTGATTCTGGCAGAAGCTGAAAATCACTTACAGGGTAATTAAAAAAACGGTCGAGGAGAGGGAGTAAGAGGTGGATGTACAAACTCTTTCTTACCTTAGGGTCGAAGTTGAAGACCGCGTCACACCGCAAGGGGCATTCGAGGCCACACTTGCAGGTGCCCTGCGTCGAGAGGTACTCCTTCAGGTGTTCTAAGGAGCTCAGCGCCGTGTTGCTGGGGCTGCAACAAACACACATCAAACATTAGGACTAATACTTACGACAGTAGCAAGAAACCCATAACGCTCTGCACAAAGTCTCCTTTCGCAAAATGTAATGTACTACACACGATTTAGATACAAAGGGTAGTAACATTTCGACGACAATAAGTACGTTTTACAAATGTGTACATAATGAGCCAATGAAATCTTTTAGTACATGACATGTTTATTCCATGTAAACCGAGCCATTACGAAATTTATCACATATTCCTCACTTGACTTTCCCCACGAAAATTAATTCCACGCCCAAACATTGCACAACACCACTTTGTTCCCTCAACAGACGCTACATAAATCAACAGCAGCGGCGAGGAGAGAGCGCCAGCGTCTGAATACATGCAATCTCCGTTCGCCGACACGTTCCGTTGGCGTGTCGTCCCCCCGCGCGGCCCCGGGAGGGCGGAGGTCGCGCAGGTGCCGCTGCTGGCAGTGACTCACGGCGCCGACGCCCGGCCAGGCCAGGCCCGGCCCGGCCCCACGACAAACCCATTCCCGACACCACCGTTCGGCCTCCTCCGCCGGCTGCGCTGCGCCCCCAGAGCCCCTCGCAGCAACATTTACGAAAGTCGCGCCGCGTTACGGCGCTGTAAATGCCATAGCCAGGAAAGAACAGCGAGCAGTGGATTAAGACATCCATGAAAAAGTTCCTAAAGAAGACTACGCGTAATTTCACGTTACGGTATTTCTTGGATGGATAATGGATAATTCAGAATTCAGATATTTAAAGCGATTTGCATACTCCTATCACTACATAACACCATTAAAAACTGGTCTATGACGTACATTAAAAATGGCATTCACTTAAATTACAATTTTTCTTCCTATAACATCTCAAAGGTTCTCGAGTCGCGTTCTCAAGGATTCTCCAGATATCGAACATCAAGAAGTTTCCGATATGTAACTTCTCTGAAACAAAATTACGCAGAGGTAATTCATTACACATGTTTCCTACATCCAAGTTACCACAGGCAAGAAACCAACGTTAATAAAACGCGAGCTCCTAATTAAAAGAAAATGTTCCGACAACTCGGGAGTGCAAGTGCCAATGAAGAGGGCTTCAATATCAGCCACCGTAACTCGCAGCCCACCCCTTCCCCAGCGCATTCACATTACCGCTGGCCGTCCCCATCACCATCCCCAACTCCCAGTCCCCTGCCGGACGGGCGGCCCGCCCGGGGCGCCGCCGCAGACACAACCCAGAGCAAGGACACGCGTATTCACTGAGGGGCGGACGGATAACCCAGACCGGAGCGGGCGGTGGGTGGGTGGGCGAGGGGGAGCTGGCTTATCTTTATGAGCGCTCGTGGTGCTGGTGCCGCCACCGCCAGCGCCAGCGAGCTCGCCGACCTCGGCGTCGCCGTCGCCGTCGCCGCCGCCGCCTTCGCTGCCGTGGGGTCATTATCTCCTGCGCAATCCTGCGCGCGCCGGCCCCCTCCTCCGTCTCCGTCGCCTACCTCCCTCCCCACCCGCTCGTTGTCCGCCGCGCCGCGCCCCGCCCCGCCAGGCCCGGCTTCTCCGCTCCTCTACGACCGCAAACTCGCACTCCATCCGTTGGACGCGGCGCGGCGCGGTCAAGTACTCGCGCTATTTACACATACACGTTTTTTTGCTGTCTCTCTCCCGCAGGTAATTAACGTCTAGCTGCTGCTCTAATTTGAATCGCAACAGCGCGGTAACGAGAGGGAAAGGCTAATCAGCAAGCCAAGTACACGCGTCCACGCAGTATTTCACAAACAAAATCGCCACGTGACAACCGGTATTTCTGTTAAATATTCAGTGGATTTAAAGCATAACGTACTGGAAAATATATGGCTTCGACACAGCCCGAGTGCACTGTCTGATATTTTCTCTTGACGCAGTGCAGTAAACCACGGACTAGAACTCGTTTCGAACGCGAGACAATAACAGCCGTCATTCACACAAACGGGCGTTGCCGGTCGGACGCCGCTCTAGCACGCGTTGCACGCGCGACATCATAGACAGCGAGCGGAGCGCGGCTTTTCAAATCAAATACACGTTCTACCGCACACCTCGCCGGCGCGGCGTGCCTATGAATCCTTTAATGCGTCTGTGCAAGTACTGCGCGCTCTGTTCACTCGGTCCCTCGCTCATCCGCAGACGCGTCTCATTGTCGTAAAACACTGCGACGCGCCGTACCGCACCGCGCGACCCCGCTTCACCTCGACCGCTCTCCGCGCGGTGACGCGGTTCATTCCCCGCCGCTTCCTCCGGCGTCGCTTTGCATGGCGCCACCGTCGCTCGTCTGCTGCCGAGCGTCGCAGTAACACGACTCTCATTATGCGCGCCGCTCATATCGCCACAACAACGCGCCGATCGCCGCTGCTGCAGCCGCCGCCGGTGACGGCGACGCCGACGTCGACTGGGGCAGGGACGGAGGTCGCAGTCGTGGGACGGGGTAGAATGGGGAACGGGGCGAGTGGCACCTGAAACGAGGTGGGGTGGCAATAGGGAGGAGAACGACAGAGGGCAGGGCTGGGATGAACCAAAATCAGTCGAACAGACAATGGAAGAGAGAAACAGCGGAAGAATGTGGCGGCAAAGGGAGAGGAAATGCAGATGTACAGTAGATGTAAATGAATAGTTCAATTATGTGTTCTAAATAGTGGAAAACAGAGAAGCAGATGTAAAAGGAAGTAACTAAGAGAGAAGCGGGTACATTATAAGATACGGTACGCAGATAAAAGAAAGTGACCGCAGATGTCGATGGTACGTAAAAACAGCAACAGGTCGAGATGCGTAATGAAAAAAGAAAAAAACACTATTACGGATGGAGGCAATCTAGTAGAAGTTTAAGACATGTATCTTTCTGAGTACATGGGGACCGAGCATATCCAAGAATGTGCTTTAGAACGTTCTCTTCTAGAATGTATAGTGGACAGCTTTTAAGCACTAAAAATGTAACAACCAATGACATCAATATCGGCCAATTATCAAAAGCAATGTAAAATTAAATTTTGGCGATCAATTAACTTTTATAGGGCTTAATTACATATGAGACATCAGTAATTTTAATACAAAATTTAAGCTGTCTCATATGTTAAAACAACCTTTATAACTGGAGCATCCCAAAACCACGTATTTTCGTAAATTAGAATCTTCCATCATTATAATCTACAGGTAGATCAAACATACAATTTTACTTCCCCGCAAAGCATTCAGCATTTACGACGGGTTCCACGAAACACACCCATTTCGTCACAAACCGTCCTCCAAATGAGAGGCATCTCAATCACCCACGATCAGAAAAAAAATCTTGGCACACACACCAGGTACACCAACACCGCTCTCTCGCGCGAAATCTCTTCCCGAAATCGCCCCACGCCGCTCGCAACGCAGACCCCCCGGCGCGACGTGACGCGACGGGACGGGGCGACCTCGACCCCGAACCGGGCGCGGGCGAGCGGCAAGGGGGGTGCGCCCGCCCTTTGTAGTCGCAAGACAAACGACGCGGCAAATGAGGGCGCCCGGCCGATCACAAGGGGCGCGCGGCGTCCCGAAACACCTGAGCTCGGAAATTGCGTCACAATCGCTTTACGCCGTCAAAGACATTCCTCCTCGCTCGCGCGCGCGCCCGCCCGCTCGTCCAGCAGGTCGGCGCAAGTCGTTCCCCAGCCGGCTGCCTGGCCGTGCGGTGGATCTCTTCGTGATTCACGCATCGCTCGAACACTGTACATCACGAGTCTTCTTCAATATTGGTCTCCTGCGTTCATATTATTTTTATTTCAAATAGCATAATACACCGTAACCAAGCAAAAGTGGAAGTCAATTATTTTTCTCGACGTTTCCTTCAGACATCGTCTGGTGACAGCTCGATGTGCCACAGATGACAAGAACATTGGGGGGAGGGGAGCTAAGAAGTTAGAATAATCATTTATACTACTCCTTTTGTATTACTGACAGCTTGCTAAAAAAATTAGGAGACTTAACTGAAGACTGCAAATTAACTCGCCCTTTTTGAAGTACTGTTTGCTCTTGTGTATGTTTTGAAGCAGTCACGTCAACTCCGGGAAAAAAAAAAAAAAAAAAAAAAAAAAAATACTAACCCTGCTTTACTTGTTCGCAATTTGAAACTTTCAAACATAATAACATCTGTACAACGATTTTTATTACGTGTTAAGAGCCCTTTGCTTTGTTCAACAGCCATCAGATGGCCTCTTTCTCATTCAAATCCAATTCCTGGAGTGACTTCATCACCTGGCCCGATCGCATTCATGGCCCGCCCGCCCACCCATGCAGACGTCAAGGCTCGCGGAGCGCTAATGAACGAGCGCCAATACAAATTGAGGGCCATAATGAAAACCGTGTACGACTTCCCGGCGAATTATGCAAATGAAACGGTCTTCATTTAAAAGAGAGCGATAAATCGCCTCGCTATAAAAGACCTGATTGGAAATCTATACGCCACCTTGGCATGTTTATAGTTCATACATTTTTTAAGAGACACGGGGCGGCGCGAGCGGCTGGCGACGGGCGGCGCGGAACAAAGCGCGACGCGCCCGGGCGCAGGTGAGGGACAGGACGGAGAGAGAAATGCGACGAGAAAACAGCGCGTTGAAGAGAGGGAAAAAGGTAAACGGCCGTTAGTTTCAAAGACGTTCTCGACTTGCCACAGGCGGGTCGGGACCGCCACACGGGAGAAGGGGGCGCGAAGCGGCGTAGGGCATTTCAGTTACGACGGGACAAAGAAAAACGGACAGGTCGATGAGACAGAACGATGAGAAATCAGCACGCGATAAAAGATGGCAAAAGGTACACGCTAGCTTCTAAGGTGGTCTCGCACTAGGCGTAGGAGGGTCAGAACTGCGACATGCAAAACGGGGTGACGCAAAGACTCGATGGGGCAAAGAAAACGGGAAAAGTCGCGGAACGAGGAGAAAACAACCAGCGATAACGGAAGAAAAAGGTAAACGGCAGTTCGCTTGGAAGGTTTTCTCGCGCGTTTTCACCGCCACCAACATCTGGGCGCTGCCGTCTTTCTGTCTTTTTCTCGCGGGCGAGAGGCGGAGGTAAGGCGCGTGAGCCAGAATAATCGCGCGCCACACGCGTGGTGGTGGTGGTGGTGGTGGTGGTGGTGGTGGTGCGCTCGCTACTTGCACTTTCGTTGGGAAGTCCCCGGCGGGCGGCGCGCGCTGCGTGGAGCCCGCTAATTAACATAGTTCCCAAGTTATGAACACCACTTTCGCACGTAACGTTCCCAATTCACCGAGTCACGGCGGTTCGCGTTCGAGGCGGCTCGCGATTACCGAGGTTTGCTGCGAAGTTCCGGCCGACACAAGTTGTATTTCAAAGCAGCATACCTTCGACACGACACTCTTACACCGCCAGGGCCATCACGAATTCCGACGTGTTGTCTTGTAAGGCCCTTGCTATTGCAGAAATAATAATCCAACAGATCAGTTCATACCTGGCGCCCCGAAGTCGACAAGATAGTACAGTCGTGGATAGCTGAAAAGAGCACCTAATGTGTCAAGAAACAAAGTCAAAAAGTACTTACTCCATCATATTTAAAAACTATTTTCAGTCTGAGTGTACAGCAATTTTCGTTCTCCTAAAAGCACTCACAGTAAGACACAACATAATCAAAATACATCCCAAATGTTAAATAACCCACTTGCACATTTCATCACTCCTCGAGTGTACACGGCGGAACCGCCCCGCAATCGGAATGGCCGTGGAGGCGGAGGAAGAGCAGCTGCGGGAGGGGGAGGGGGCGGGAATAACGCGTTTCCTCTTTACGTGGGGTCGTGTAAACACGCGCTACAAGGAACTCGCGGGCCAGGAAAACACGTGCGCTCGAGCGGAATAGGCCGGCCTTCGCCGCAGCCGTCGGCCCCCGCGCGCGGAGGCGCCGGGCCGGGCTGGCCCGGGACACGGGAAGCGGCATTGCGAAACAAAACGAGTCCGCGGCGGCGCCGGGCGGTATGGTCCATTGAGCTAATGGCGAGGCTGCCCCGGCGACTGTGGCGTCGCCAACTCGGTCAGTCAATTGGTTTCCTTTTCCTCTCCCTTTATGTTCGCTGCGAGGACATGTATTTCTTTCACGACCACTTTGGAAGTCTGTTGCTGAGATTGCATGAACTTCTTTTACTAATAATTCTGAGTTTTCACAACTCCATTGTAATGTTACAACTTGAAATAAGAACAGTTGTGATACTATGAGAATGTGCTACGAACGATATGAGAGTAAATGCCATAACATAAATTCACAAAGGTCATGATCACTAGTGTTAATTTGTATTCAACACACGAAAGTTTTTCACATGTTTTCAACAGTACCTTAACTCGTTTAAAAACACGTCTTCCTGTTGCTGCAAGTCCAGTCTGAAGAATATAAATAATTCTAACATTTTTTTTAAATGAGGGTTATTGCTGATTACTAATTTACGTTTGAGTGTTAATTACCCTAATAACCCTCCTCCTCCAAGGTCGAACTGCAATGCAGACACACGTGTAGAAACACAGGCTTGTGATTTCTTGTCGCGAAATTCGATCGCATGCCCATCGCTCCAGATTTCCTTTGCGCTAGTATCCTCGTTGCCGCTAAGTTGCGCAATGACGACGTCTGGTTTTGCGCCGGCGGCGGCGGCGGCCGAGCCGGTTCCCCACGTGCTCTTCGTCCGCGTCTCCGACGTGGGCGGCGCGGAGTGGACGCTGGGCTGACGCCTGGCAGGCTGAGCAGCTCGCCCGGCACGTTGGAAACGAGAAATCACGACACGCCCCAATTTCCATTACTTTCGAGACGCACGCAGACGTAGCTGCAGGGCGCGACAAACGTCCACCCTGCGCACCAGGTGGTATTCAAGGGTATGCTTTGCAACTCACTTCTGACACTTCATTTCCTTTCTTTTGATGTATTTGTTGTTGTTGTTGAGACCTTTGCGAACTGAGGTTTGTGAACACTTAATTAGTTTAAAAATACTGCTATTTAAGAGCTGCTATACTTCTCACAAAATTTAAAAAAGTTTTAGTGACTCTTTATGCAGCACACTAATACAATCAATTTCCTCTTAGCAATATGTTACTACACTAAAATCAATCTCTGAATGTTGAGAAACGATGTTCTATTCATTAAATATCGAAGGTAGTCGTTTCTTAATATTAATGCAAAATAATCCCACGAGTAGAATTGAACTGTTATCAAACACATCACATCACATCCACGCTTCCTATCTCTCACAGGAAGCCAGGCACCTGCGCCCCCGGGCCGCAAGCAATTCAATCTCTCGGCCTGCCACACGCGTTCCATTCGCACACACCT
This sequence comes from Gryllus longicercus, assembly GCA_038098605.1. Lineage (NCBI taxonomy): Eukaryota > Metazoa > Arthropoda > Insecta > Orthoptera > Gryllidae > Gryllus > Gryllus longicercus. The sequence continues at coordinate 5,722,545 of JAZDUA010000020.1, forward strand.
ACACACTCCCCGCCGCGCAGGGGTGGCGGGCTGATCTGCGGGGTCGACGAGGGCGCGGCGCGGTAGTCGCTCCGGTCGGCTCGTAACGCGTCCCGTAATGGGGACGGCCCTTTACAACTTATTTACGACGCGGGGCGACGCGGCGCCGAGCCGAGCCGCAGCGCCGGTGCAGCGCTCGAACGAGCCGGAACGAAACTCCGCGGACGCGTCGCGACGCCTACCCCCCCTCTCCCTCCGCACGGCTCCGAGCGTATAAAGCAGGAACCGGCCAAGATTCACAGGGCGGAGAAAACTGATTCTCCTAGTGAAATACCCAGGAGGAGAGTAAAACAAGAACAAAAAGCGACGGAAACAATGCCAAAGCGAACGAGACTCGAACACAGACGTTGAAAGAGAACTCGTAAACAAAAACCGGGATAGAGAAGCGATGCTAAAATTTTATGTCCAATGAAAAATAATCAAGTTATACTACGTTCTCCAAATTTGCAAATAATAGCGCGGGACGGCAATAAATTGAAAATATTTGTCTGTATGGAAATATACAGATAACCATCTCAAGAAAGCCATTAAAAATGATACCTCAGGCGGTAAACATTGCGCACTAAAGAGCGTAAAACAATTATTGTTCGTCGTGTTACGAAGTGGCGGGAAGCCGTAAATAATCTTCAAGGGCAGCGATACCAAGTGACACATCTTGCACGCAGTAACCATGTTTCCCCACGAAGAGAAAATTATAGGGGGCAGCCGGAACGCGGAGCAGGAGGAACACACAAACCGGAGAGCCCACCGCGTGGGGGAGCGAGGAAACGTGGACCGCGAAGCTCTAAATAAAAACGCGGGCGGGAGGCGCCTCCGCCAATTACCACGCTGCGACGATATCGCGCACGACCACCACCACCGCCGCCTCCTCCTCCTCCAGGTCCGCCGCGCTCGGCGCCTGCGTAAATTATGCAGCGGCGCGCCGTAATTGTCTCTCTTTTGGACGACCGGGATCCGGCAGCGGCGAAGCGCGGGGCGGGGCAGGGGGAGACGAGCGGGGGAGCGGGCTGCGAAACCGGCCTGTCCTGGGCAATAAACTTAATGCGCTCACATCCGCGTGAAGCGCCGCCGCCGCTGCCGGAGGCCGCTGGTTTCGGCTTCGTCCCTGAAGGCGGGGGCGGCGGCGGCGGCGAGGGCAACAGCCGGCGGGGCGGGTGGAGCCGGAGTCTGTCGTGTTTGCGAGCGCGCCATCGGGCGGTTGTTGTCACAGAGGCGCCGGAAGAAACAAACTGGGACGCGCGGAGACGACGCAATTCTGAGAGCGAGGGTGGTGGCGGCGGGGAGCGCCAACACTGGCGTTATAGTGGTTGAAGAAAACAATGGCAGCAGCTAAAGCAGGGGTCACTGTAGTGGAAGAACAACGGCAGTAACGGTGATTTTTAACAGGTGACAGTAGAGACGGAAATGACACATAGACGTGACGTTTACTTATGGGACGTTGGTGATGATGGACACAGGCGGCATTGACAGTGGGTACCGGTCGCCTCGGTGGTGGTGGTGGTGGTAGTGGTGGTGGTGGTGGTGGTGGCGGCGGTGGCGGTGGTGGTGGTGGTGGCGGTGGTGGTGGTGGTGGTGGTGGTGGTGGTGGTGGTGGTGGTGGCGGTGGCGGTGGTGGCGGTGGCGGCGGCAGGGGTGGTTGGGGTGACAGCGACGGCAGCACCGAAGGAGAAGCGGCCGGGGGTCATCCCGGCGAAGAGCTCTGCACCTTCTCGACGTGCTCCTTCGCAGCGAACAAGGCCCACCATTCAGCACCCAGCATCCGCCCGATTCGCACGACGGTCGTAAAAGTTACTCCTGAGTCCCCCAATGAATAGCATTAAACGCGCACCTTCGACTTTACTGCAGCGAGTGGCCAGGAAAAGGCCCGGCAAATTCGCTGGTGATTTCTCAGTGGAGCGGAAGATATTTGAAAGAGAAAAATCTCGAGGTGGGACAAAACGCGTTACGCGCTTATGGAGGAACCTGAATTTCAATTATTTTCTTTATTCACCTTTATTTCCACAGAAACTACAGCAATACGTGTAAATAATTTAGTGCAACTTGGTAATACCTGGGTTTATATACTACTAGTGTATCGCAATCAATTCCATCGGAATTCATATTCAAGTATTTTCATTACATAGCTGATTGCACTTATTTCAATATACAAAAGTAGGTCGAAGAAGCCATCGAAAAATTGTGCCGACACGAGCTAATGGATACGCTATCAGCCCAATGAACAGTAAATTTGTTTGGCCCAGCGAGGATATTAAATGCCACAACAACAAAAATTGGAATGGATACGGCGAGAACACGATGTGCTGCTTTTGTGCATCTCCACAGAAACGCACACGACGTACCAGCCTGGTCCGGACACTGACTGTAGGCAACCAAACGGCTAGAAGTACAGCGGCAACCAACCCGCACTCTAACGTGCTCAGCATCGGGTATCCCAGGCGTGAATAGCTACACACGATGGAACACCTTCAATCGCCGGGAATTGTATCATGCTGACTGCAACATTGCAGGAAACTGGACGTGCGATGACAGAAAGTGGAGAAAACAGAACTTCAGATAAAATAAATAAATGAGACACGTAAGTTTCACAACAAACTAAGAATTACATGCGTACTATACAGTGTATTCCAGAAAATAGCGAGAAAAACTGAAATGAATTGTTTTTCAAGAGATCGGTCAATTGCCAAATATTTAAATCATTCATTTTATTGAATTCTTCCCAACATCGCCTTACATTGCAACAGGATAATATAAATGCTAATGCGAAGCACCCTGCGACAATCAAAGACAGTATACTACTGTAGAAACAATTGTTAAGACTGTGCAGATGTTTACGATGGTTATCCACCCTTAATAAGTGATTTTATAGTCCATCATGGAACGATTTCAAACTAAGAGCTCTTTGAGAAATTCAATTACAGTTTTTATTTTTATTTTATTTCGTGATTCGTAAAGAACGAAAACAATTGGGATTGGTTGCAGCAAGACATAGCTTGCGAGACCCTCGCTCGCCTTCTTCTATTGATTAGAACCCCGGATCGGAAGTGCAAGCGAAAAGCCAGTTGACACTCACGGCCTCTTCACGAGCCGAAATGAACAAAACTTCACTGAAGAGGTCAACCGCAGCTGGTTGATTGATTAATTAGAGTATCCGGGCGCGGCAACGGCTAAGTTCGTTAGACTCGTCTATGTAGAGTGTGTTTTAGTGCGATGTGACAGTGATTTCCCGCAGCTGGATGTCGAGATCCGGCGCCAACCTACCCGTCGGCTTGCGGCATTTTCCCCAAACGGGCACCTTCCAACAGCGGGGCACCGCCCATTCGGAGAAGCTCTAAGCCCCCTACTTGCCTCCCGGCATGTGTGGTAGTGTACGGCACGGAAGTAAGGGGTTACTAGACCATTTATTAGGGGTCTGCTCCGGCATTCGCTCGGTGTTGATCGGAGAAACGCACGGAAAACTACCGATCAAGGCAGCCGGCCGTTAGAATTCTCCCGATAGTAGCTGAATTCGACCTAGCTGTGAAGCTACCGTGGGGACTGGCTCCCTAGGTCCTCTCGGTGAGAGACACTGCAGTGACATCAATTGATCCTCTGAGTCACCTAAGACTTAGCAGCTTGTCTCCGCGACATTCCGTTTTCAGAGCGACCACTAAACGTGCCGCTGCTGATAAGGAACCAGGTCTTTCAATTACCGTATGAACCAGTGGCACCGCTTTCAGTGGCACGCTCCATTCTGCCACGCACTTTCAGCAACTAAAAGAACAAATGCTCCACGCATTGAGAAAGCGCGTGAGCCAGGTGTAGGCTCGCGAGGCTAAAGTAGGAGCGCCCGGAAGGAAACAGTTCGTAGTTGATTAGTGCTACAATTGTTTTACGAATTTATTTTATTTATAAATAATGGACATCCGCGAATTACGTATCTACTACAAATGCGCCAAAAGCTTCAAGAAGGCGAACGTTACGCAAAGCAGACCCGAGTGCCAGCATCACCATAATCCTTGCATCCCGTGGTTTTGTCCATAGTTTCGACGGAGAGTCGATAGGCCCGACGGGCGACGCGACGGCGAGGGCCGGCGAGCGCTGCAGTCACGCAAACGGCGCGGCGAGGCGAGGCGAGGCACGGGGGAGACATGCCGCCCAGCGCGCCGCGGCGCCTCAGCCGCACTGCGACGCCAGACGATGCGAAGCGCTGACGCAGTGCGCTCGCCCGTCTCGCTCGCTTCGTCCCGTCTCCTCTCGTCGGCCGCTGGGATGTGGATGGGACGCTCCGCGAGCCTTGTACTTGTGGTAGGGTTTTTCCTCTCCAGACTCCTCTTTCGGTGTGTGTACACAATAAACATTATCAATCCGTGATTTAGTTAATAAAACAATATGGAACGGGTTTAATGGAAAACACGCCCCGCCATTCTAGGCACTAGCAGCATTCGTTGGGCATTAGTAGTCTTGTTCCATGCGATGGTTACCAACAGACCCATATAGATACATCTTTTTTTTTTTAAAAAAAAAAGGTGAAAGTTATTCTTATGATTTAGTGAAATCATGTAAATGTTTAAATTGAATAAACTGAAATCTACTTGATTGATTAATGGAAAAATCTCCTCAAACACGACTTTATAATCGTAAGTACCACGTACTAGTGTTTTGATGCGAGTCAGTAACTCATGCCTAACGTACTAATATGTTTCACTTTATTTGTAATCAAGAAATATGTTATTTAGATTTATGGAGTGACTATTTTATGTATCTGAATACATCACCTTACAATATTTTAGGTAGAATGAAACAAATCGCTCCGCTCAACAACTATTTCGTACGTCGCATTACTCACAACACGTATCTCAATTTACAGTTCATAAAATACAATATACCGTAATTTAAAAGGAAACAACTTGAGTACCCATATGTCCACAATGACCAATGAATTGCATAATGTTGATACAGACGTCTACTGCGAACTTCTTTTATTCGTTTTTGAAGGGCAATATGCCAATTATTCATTTCCTGCTAAAATAAAGACTATTATATAACTAATAAGGTTACATCACCGATCACGAGTTAATCATACATTCACATGAACTCTTCTCGAATATCCACGGGGAATATTGGCGCTAGCGAGAAACTCAATTGGCAGGGTTATTAAAAAGCCCTCCGGAAACTTGCAATGATTAAAACAAAGTCAGCGCGCACTGATAAAAACAGCAGCGTTATTCCAGGTTAATACAGAATTTCGAAACGACGCGTCTGGTACTCTTGACCCACCGCAAACTCAGGTAAAGCGGATTAGGACAGCTTTGAGGCCCATTGTTGTTGAAGCAGAGGACACTCCAAGAACTGAAAAGGAAGTCGTAACAGTGAAACGCGTCAAGGACGCTCGTTTTACCCCTTGTACACGAGCGAATCGCGTATCCTCAAGGTCGGAGGTAAGATACTTCACCTACAGGCACGCACGTCGTGCGGGAAGCCTATTGCTGCCGTACCGGGGGCACATAGAGAGTGCTGGCGGAAACTAAGCAGCACTTGCACTGTTGTTCAGCTTTATTCTGGATTCCGATGCGCAAACGTTCAACACAATCTCAGGTTTCAAATAAATTTAAGTATTCATTATGAGTTTGTATGCATTTATATTCGATTAAACAGTACATTGCGAACACAATCCCATTTACTAGTACATATTGTGCTCTTATTTTTTCTTCAGTCACATCGTGCCAAAATCGAATGTATTTACTCAGAAATTTCAGGAATACTTGTTAACACGAGAACTTCAAAATTGAAATATTATAGATGAAATAAGAGAAATTCTTATTTATGCACCAAGGGCATAGTAAGAGTACTAATATAATCGCCGGCATCATTAGAACCAGTTACCGACCCGTGGTTCATACAATATGTTATTTTTTACCTAATAATGTTGATTCTGATTTACTTATTTACTAATTAACTAGATATTAACTTGACTGTCGTCTCATATTTCCCTCCATAAGATAACATTTAGCATCATTCAACTGTTTTTATACTTCCCTCGTAACCATGGTCTTCGCGATCCATTTAAGTTATGCAATGTAATTGAGCTACGTATCAAAGATACGTAGCTCAATTACATTGCATACGTAGTACTGCGCTGCGTACGTAGACCAAGCAATAACGTATCAGCAACAAGTAAACATTTGTTCATGTAAATCGGAATATTTCCAATTCAAGACAGATTTTTTCCATAACATGTCACAACGACAGATTCATATCTGTGAAAAGTACACTACACAAATATCCCATACCCCATTACCCCATATCCACTACCCTGTTAGCTGACAATGGAAATCCATTATTATAGCGCATTTATTAGATAACCAACATTTTGAAAATTTAGAGGTTATTATGAATGAAAAATAACACCAAGGCTTGGGAAAACCACACCCTTTCCAACCACTTCCAGGTGGCTGCCGCGGCACGAGCACTCCAGGACGAAGCCCCCCCACAGAGCACACCGGGCGCGCCTGCGAACGGAAGTGGTGGCGTCGGGGCGCGGTGCAGCGCGGTGCTCCGCGTATTTTCGCGCGGCGGCGCGTCGGGCGCGGGCCTCCGGTCGGCGGCGGCGGCCCTCTCGTTGCTGCGCAGCGCGATAAAAATAATTCATTGCCGCGCCAGCGGCGCACGGGGGCGCCGAGAGGCGGCGAAGTGAGGGGCGCCGGCGGGGGCCGCGGCCGGGAGGCCCCGAGGTCGCAGAGGGACGTGGCTTCTGCACCACGCGCACCGGAGGAGGTGGAGATATGCTGCAGAATACGCCGGATAACTGAGACAGGGCGAGATATACACGTGTAAAGGCTCGATCATCAATTCATTCGTTGGATCAGAGATGGGCGCCTCAATATTCCACGCCCGGATTCAGGTATGCATCCCAATGGTGTATCGGACTTAAATTACACGCTCGGGAACGTATTTCCAAAAGAACATTGGAGGATTTACTCAGCATAACATACCGTTTCTTTCCTAAAGCTTTAACAATTTTCGTAAAATCTAGGAAATTTTACATTATATGTTCATATTTTAGCACAGCACATTGCTAGCAATCGAAAAATGGCTACAGCTACGGGTGCTTTTAATTTCTAATATTTTAACCCAGAAATATAATCACTATGCTCTTCCAGAGTAATATGCGAAACCAAGTTTTGATGCGCAATGACTACGCTCAAAAACAGAACCGCATGCATTTCATCAGCACTGCGCAATGCGTTTGGCTCGTTACTGTCCAAGCACTTAACCTATCTGCTGCGTACGAAGATCCGGACGGAACACAAGCTTGGGAACAGGTGTACTTGTTTCTCTCAAACTTTAACGCAGCTGCTGTGTGCGAGGGATTTCGAACATGTACCAATTTGTAACATTCGATGAAGGAATGGTATTACGTTAACTGGATCGTAATGCCTGTGTTCATTTTGTAGATCCGTATTAACAGATCCGTAATTGAATGTTTCTGAGCGTGTTTTCAAAAGAGATTTTTATGCGGCTGAGAACATTTCTGAGTAATTTTCTCAAGCGTTATTTTCAAACTTAAAAGCAACACAGAACATTAAGTTTTTAATACATATTTTCAGATTCACAAAATTCGGATATGGAGGATTATTTTAAGAAACACTAGTAAGACGGTATCGACAACATCTAGTTATATTTTTCATTGACAAATGTAAAATATCGGAAATGAAATTCTCAGCTCTGTTGCAGCGTTCCGTTCATTAAAACTCCATAATAAATGTAAGCACAGATGACAGCTAAAATAACCAATGAAAGATGTTTCAAAAAGTTAAGAACAGAAGACTACAAAAAGTAGAAGAAAGAAACTGGATGGAACAGGAGAGTACTTCGTTGTTAGCCAATAGCATCGTGTGTAGAAGCAATACATAGTAATGTCTTTTTCGTGAAGGCACCACGGGGTGCCGGGAGGACTTATTTCGTTGCAAATGGTGTAACGAGTTCAAAACAAAACAAAACAAACAAAAAAAAAACATCCAAAGAAGCATAACCTCGAAGTCCACTGTCGTCAAGCTCAAAATCAGAAGATCAAAATAAAACTTAAAAAAATACGCTAAACAGAAAGTACACCCCGACGAGCAAACAAGCTAAAAAATAAACCAGGTACCGATCATATTTAAACAAGCCGGACAGGTTTTATCGCTTTGTTCATCGAGCGAGACAGGCCACTCGAATTTATTCGAACACGAAAACACAGCAGCCAATTGGCCAGACGGCTCCGAAACCTCTTCATTTCCCCCGCTCGCGCTCGCTATCGCCTTGGGAACGGAGCGAGACGCGGGGGCAACAACGTTCGTTGCGGGCTCATCAATAAAAACAGCTCGGTGCCGGGCGCGGCGACCGCGGCCACGGCCGAGGCCGAGGATGACTTCTCAGCGGGTAGCAACGTCGTTGTAAATTCAGCGCAAGCAGCGTAACTAACGAAGCCGCCGCCGGGAGCCGGGGACGCCGGGGGCGCGGGGGGGCACGTGCGATAGGCGCGCCCGCCTCCGCTCAAGGGGGCGGGGCGCCACTTTAATTACCGCCGACTGCTGCGCGAACACGAGGTGCGGCGGGAGGCGTCAGCAAGCGGCAGTAACTGTCAGGTCTCGGCCAGAGAGGGGGAAAAATGAAAGAAAATGTAGTTACTGAGGGTAAACGGAACGAAGTAGATACAAGTTGAGAACACTTTCAGGTAGCGGCTTCCAGGAGTTATGACAAATGGCACTTCAACCACAGGCACGCGTGAAGATGAAGGGAGAAAATCTACGAGAGAGGGAGAGTTTGTTGGGAGAAAGGCAGAAGGGGACGACGAGAAGATGCGAATTAAATGAGGGAACATAGGATCGGTGTCGGACAATCTCGGGGTGCAAACGAGGCTGCCTCAACGGATTGGGATAATGCCGTGGGGAGGGAAAAACGAAGAGTGGTTGGACAGGCAAAGCACCAGAGGTGGAACGAATGGACCAGAGGCACTGGGCGAAAGGGAGCAGAAACACGGCTTGGAAATAAAGCAGTCATGAAGCTGAGTGGCTGGCACTGGACACATTAGTAGATAGAAAACCGCGCCGCCGCCACCACCCCTGGACCGAGTTCGACGTTCTCATAAAAACGTTACGGCGAAATTACAGCGGCTACCACCGTCGCTGTTTTCTGCACAACCCCGCACACACAGAGTTCCAGCTGCAAGAGCACCACGCGCCTGCATCGTTTGACTAGTAACCACTGCTACTAAGCTGCTTCACGGTGTAATCAATTTTCGAACTGATTTAATTTCAAAAACATGATGAGCCATACGAAGTCGACAAATTGCTAAGTAAATTTTAAATCTATAATTAAGGTTCGAGTTTCAACGACTAAATGATTTTCAGTTGGTAAATGAAAGAAATGTTAGGCCAACAAAGGTCGAGTGGATTTTTCCGTGATGAATACAATCTCGACAAAAACGATCTCACGTGACCGATTACACTCTGTTCAGTGAATGCGATGGAAATCAGCAGCATAAACATACATATACTCTTGACTATGATATTAAATGTCATGCACTGAATAGCGGTGTGCCGAAAAAAAGAAAAAAAATAGTTACAAAACAAGGTGAGTCATGGCCTTAGGTTCCTAGCGCTCTCGAGCGCAACGCAGAGCTCATTAACAGAATTTCCAGCCTAGCCGCCCGGGCGAAGAGTGAGTTCCGAGTGGCAAATAAATCGCCGTGAAGACGCAATGCCCTCCCGATGCCTGGGCGGCTCCCTGCCTTCCGGGCGCGCGGGGCGTCGGCTGCCGTCGGCTGGCGCGTAGGCGTCGCGCGCGTTATTCCTGGCAGCGGCGGTGGCGGTGGCCGGGTGCGCAGGTCGGAAAATTTACGCGCGCCGCTAATGAAGGCGCGGGTCCGGCCGCCTCGAAATTTACGGCCCGCCGGCCCTCCCCGGTGGCAGCCGCGGCGGCGGCGGCGGCTCCGCCACTCGGGGGAGTGGAACTGCGCCGACGGCCGCTCATGATGGCCCTCGCCACTCGCAGTGCTTTTTTTACGGCCACGCGTCGTCGTCTACGCCCCGCCACCGTCCTCGTCGTCGTCGGACCGACGCCGACTGCAGCAACCCCCGACAGCTCCGTTAAGAGCTGCAGCCCCTCCTCTTATTGCCTTCGCCGCTCTCGCCGTTGTCCTCGCTCCCCAGGCAATGTCTTTTACTTTGCCGGCAATCGCGCGTGGAGGTACGCCGCCAGCGCGGTCGACGAAATAGCTTCTGGCTGCGAGGACAAGTGCCAAGAACACGCCTTGCTGGTATCCGCTACAACTGGGTCGTTCGGTCTGGATGATCTTAAATAGGAAAAATGCGATAATAATTTACCATAAACACATTTGGCTTTGTTCATTGTATGGCGGGCTTCTGATTCACCTTATCCAATCAGCTTTCCAGCATTTATTGATTAAGAAACGTGTATAATCCGCAAGCGATGTCATAACATTATTGTATCATTCGATATATCGATTGTATCATTATTGTGACCTTTTAAATAAATATACAATTGTGTGGTCTTTACTTTTGATTTATGTTTTTACCGTACACCGTATTTTCTCTTCAAGACCTATGCTGATATTCCAGCTTTTTTTCTGAACGCGCTTGTCTACGATTACAGACCCCATCAACAATGACAGTATCAACTTGCATAGCTGTATATACCAACTGAAGCATGGAACAGGATATTCGGAACATCGGGGGTATCGCAGAAAATTATCTTGAATAATATACCAGCTTACACATGTATTTCAGAAATAAATATTCGAATCGTAACGGCAAAGTTTGTGGCAAGTGAACATGGAATTTATGACAAAGAAGCCATACATTTTCCCTTTAATACTTATTGTAAGATTTCGTGATTGCTACGAAATCGAAACAAGTAATGCCTGAAATGTAGATAGCGCAATCAAAATTTCTTTTCATAAAACTTTCTTTACGTCGCTACTATTTCGGTTAAGTTCGCGTCGAGATTTTTCATCTCCTTTAACATCACGATAATTGGTTCTCGCTCAGTGCGATTACTTCATTAGCAATATTCTCGCATGTCTGACCTCTCCAATTTTCCGACTGCACTCTTCTAACAAATGACTGCAGATACCGAAACACTTTCACCGAATTTTTGGACTACCTGCCCATCTCATTGTGTTTCACTTTTATGTCAATGAAATAAAAAACGCGTTACTATTGAGATATTTATCAATGCACTTGAAAGAGAGTCAGCATTTGAACTTCTGTTTACTAATTTTACGATAAAAACTAAACACTTTAAGTTTAAAACATCAATATTTAGGATTCGTAACCACCATCAAAGTTTTGTCAATAAAGATTATTTTTCAAAAGTATTCCATTTGTGCCATAGAGATCTTGGTTCCCTCATCGCTATTTCGCAATCCTTTCAAAGAAATACATTTACTGGGCGGTGGCTCGTCACAGCAGCACCATACAGCGCGTATCCCCCACCCACAACCCGTGCGCTCGTGACCGCCTGCTCCGCGCCCCGCCCTGCCCCATGACTTAATATATTCAAAGCCATTTAAGAAAATCAATAAAACGCTCCATTTGCAAAGGTCAGAGGCTGACGGGGGGACGGGTGGCCGGCTGACTGCGCCGACTCGCAGCGGGAGCAGACGGCTGGGGGAGGGGGACTGCACGAGGTGCAGAGCAGCGGAGCTGAGAGCCCGGGTCAGGTGGGACACGGGCGGAATGACGAAGCGACTCGGCGCGCGCGCGACGTAAGAGATAGGCGGGGCAGAGGGAGACAGATAGAGAGGACCCTTTCGCGTAGGCGGGGCGGGAGTAGGCCAATTCAGGAGAGAGGAGAGCAGTTGCTGCGGGTAGAGAAAAGTGGCGCGGGGGGGGGGGGGGAGACGCCGTTGTGGCGCGCTCAAAGCCAGCCAGACAGGCAGGGAGTGAGCGCGCCCGCGCCTCGTCGCCAGAAAGACGGAAACAGGGCGCGGAGGCAGGTCGGCGGGGAACTGGGCCATGAATGCATTTGGGACTGAGGCTTTCTTGCGCCTGCCTCTTCGCACTCCATCCCCCTCCCCCTCCATTCCCGCCGGGCGCCGACGCTAGCTTTCCGCTTCGCTCCGCTCGCGCATTTTTGCAGCGGCGCATCGCACCTCTAAACGCCCGGCTGCTGCCAGCCAACGCAGAGGTAGACCCATTTCTCTCCTTTCCCTCCCGCCCTCTCTGTCCTCAACTACCGTCGCACCCTCCATCTCTGTCGGATTTTCAATTGTGGCCCAGTTTTAACTCCCTCATACCGCAGATGACGTCACTTAAAACCACTCTTCAGCGATATTTTGTAGCTAGGGAGCGAAGCGTCTATTATTAACCTATTTATTCGAGACGCAGTTCACGCTCATGACTCTCCCAAACCCCCGCGGGGATCACAGCAGGAAACAGAATAAAGCTTCTTTTTCGAGCGAGAAATTAAATTTACACATAACACAAAAAAGAGAAGCGCGCGCGAACAGCAACGGCCTTAATGAAAGAAGGTGGAAGATGATTTACGAACACCTAACTCAATTCCTTACTTCTCGTCGCCGCCGCCGCCGCCGCCGCGGAGGGGAGGGCGGAGTGCGAGCAAGCGAGCGCGCCTCGGCGAGCGGGCGGGAGGCGGCGGGGCAATCTCCGCGAGGAAAGTGGCTGCGTCAACTGGGAGGGAAAATAAAGTAAAAGAACGCTCGGAGAAATGGGCGCGCGGAAACTTTGGGGACACGGCCATTTATTCGTTATATGAACTGGAGACGGCGCCCTTCTTTAAAAGGCCATTCGCCCGCCTAAGGTCCTCCTTCCCACCCACCCGGGCTTTCCCCCACCCCGTCCCCCCTCACCTAGGGTGGCCGCAACCGGCGAGAGGACCCGGCAGAGACGGCGCCCGTTTGCCGCGAAAACTTTAATTAATACCTCGCGCCTTTAATAAACTAAGCGCTGCGCGCGACGGCCACGAAAAGAAGCACAAGCGCTGACGAGAAAACAAGTTCTTTCACTCAGCGCAAAAGGCGGGGAGACGGTTCTCTTCGGATAGCTGCGTATCAGGTGTAACGATAAATGAGGGAGGGAAAAGGAAGACTAGCCGCAGAAAGAGCTCAATTTTCTCAGATCTTAGGGTCTCGTTTCAACAAAAGTGGGAAGTAATTAGTTGGAAAAAGGGTTGTTTAGTCTTCTCTGCGAATAAAAAAAATTTGGAAAACGAGGCTAAGAATATATGTATTTAGATGACAAATACTTGCTTTACACCACATTCTTCATCTAAATAGTAATGCGGTTCGCATGTGTTTCTGATTGTGCAAGTATACGAATACAATTGAAGAATAGGTATAGCAAAAAATAGGTTTATGTAATGCAAAAAGAATATGAAAAGTAACACGAGATGTCAACAAGTTCTACAAGTACTACTCGTGCTTAAAAGAGTGAGGATACTACACTACAGCACTAAATTCACGTTCATAAAAACACAATATGACTCCAAACCATCTGCACCGGTAAAAACAAAAAACAAAAAAACTTACGTATATACGTCATAACACATCGATTAAAAAATAATGCTGATTCCGAAACCTGCCAATAAAACATTCCATTTGTGTGTTCGCTGATAAATTCCACTTTATGGAGTTTAGAGTACTCAATCCGGATTTCGCAACAAAAATCCAACTGATTGTGCTCATGGATCCCAAAAAAAGAGGATTTTCGTAAGACACAGGAATGAAATCCCTTTCGAAAACAATTTATAATTGTTTTAGAACAGTAATAAGGCACACTACAGAAAAAATCCGCTTCTTCAAAGCAACGCAAAGGATTTATGCTGTGTGATGAAAGGGATGAAACATCTATAAATAAACGTGCAATCAGCCAAATTAACAAAACGAGAGAGGTGTTGTCAAAGCAATACTAATGTGCTCAGCCACTCAATGCTGATTCTTACTTTGTAAAAAACACGCTGATTCTTTTAAGCGCATTTCATAAACGTTCGGCCGAATACAACACACCGTGGCAACCCGTTACAATCCAGTAGATGGCAAGGGCCTCCGGTTATCAGGTGGGTTACACAGTGGTAGAATTCTCGAGCATCCAATTCGAGAAATTCCTTATACAGACTATTTTCACACAAAATAAGAAAATATTAACGCTATTTACACATAAAATAAGTAACAAATGACTCAGATACCGTCAAATTTAAGACTGTTCACTACTTAAATATTCAGAATACAAATTCGCAATTTTCTATTTCCGTCTGATACAATGATATTCCATTTCGACGCACGTTCATTTACTTTGACCCTAACGAATTGCAACAACTTCTTAAAAGATAATTTAAGAAGATCTTTTAGTTTCATTGCAGGCGCTTATTAGCAAACCTGATAATTCTGTTATCGGCCGTTTAGCTAGGGGAACGGGACCATCGAGGAATATCCTTAATGAGGTGCTACCCGCCTGTCAAAACACCAAACATTGGGAAATATACCCCAGCCGAACGTTAGTTCCAACTAAATTTGTAATGTATCCACAGAATTCAAAGAAGTGTTTTAAAAGTACGGTAGTGCAAAGTGAGATACAGATGAAACAGGGTGCAGCTCTAAACACATGCACCCGCACAACTGCGTCTCCAGCAGGAGCAGTTACAATGACGTGTGCACGGCCCTGCGCGCGGCCGGTTTGCCCTCCACGGGGGCCCGGCCCGGCCTGCGCCGGAGGACTTGGCCGGTGATCGGCGGACCGCCAGCTGTCACCGACACGCGCGGCGCCCCGGCGGCGAGACCCTGCGGAGAGAGGAGCACGCGTGCCGCACGTCAGACACACGCGCGTGCACCACGCGCAAAAGGTCCCGGCTTTTCACAAGCGTTCGAAACAGCGACTTTAAACGGAGGCAACTCACTTGAATTTCTTCCGTAATAACTACTTGAAAATGAGACGTGTGATACGATTTCACACAGCGATTGCTTCCGAGCTCCAGAAATTCGTCCTTCCTACAATTATCTCGTCAGGGATGCAAACGCATGCGTCAAGGAGGCAAACATGTGTGGTATTCAGAGAGAGCGCAGGCTACCTTGTGAGTTTTCGGTGAGTGTATGACGGCAAGAGAGAGAAACAGAGACAAAGGAGAAAAAGTATACAAAATAAAAAGAAATGGTATTCAAATAGCAATAGAAATAATATGCTACTGCCTGCTTAGAAATACTCCCGATAGCTTTTTCACAAGAGGTGAAAAACCGGAAAGAAGACTGAAGGTAAGTTCTCTAGAAATGGCGAGACGTCATTTAAGTCGAGATAAAGTACAACTTCAATATGAATCCGAAGCTGTTGATGTACTTTTTTGTTGGACGCAATAGAGTAAGAAATCAGATTTTGCCACGAAATCACGTTTATGAAAGATGCTCAGTTACGATATGTTACATCTATGATCAAAACCATCATATTCAAAATTAGACTAAAAAGTCATTACCATAATCACAGAAGAAGAAATAAATTTGTTGCAGTTCCATTATCGACTGTTGGAAAGTACATTAAAAGAAGGTAATTGCATTCATAAGCGGAGGCAGTTTCGTACAATAAAATTCCTGCAATTCTTACAAATTTGTGCACTAAATAAAATGTTCGAGGGGTTCAAAATGACAACCCAGCGGTGGAAAGCGAGCAGCCACCGAACCGCGCAGGTCTTCCCCTGGCGTCGCACGGCGCAGCCCGCTGCAATGCACACAATCATCGCTGCGCAACACCCTGCCCCCGACACCTGCGCTCACCTATGCAGCGGCTGTCGGCTGCACGCGCCTCACAGCGACGCCCCCCCCCAAACCGCGTGGGCGCCGAGGCACACCAAATGCAGCCACCAGCCCACCATACCCAGCGGCGCGCACCCACTCGACGCCATTTCCGCCTCCCCCTCGCACCTCCCTTTGCCCCCTTCCCGCGCCGCAGGTTCACCTGGCCGGGCGCGTTGCGCGAAGCCTATAAATCGCCTCGATGATTACAACCCACCCCCCACCCCACCATCACCACTCCCACAGCCGCCACCACCGCATACTAGGGCTCGGCAGGCGGCGTCGCCGGAGGCGGAAGCGGCTCTTCACACGCGCAGGCGCCCACCCCGCGCGCGTCCCTTATTTATTACGCGCAATGGAATCTCCCGCTACGAATACACCCACACCCACACTCTCTGCTTCAACCGCCTCGGCTCATTCGTATGCCTCGCGCGCTCTCCTCCCTCTGGGACAAAGGGCACTCCCGGAGCTTCGCCACCTCACTCGGATTCTCGTAACCCTTTTCATGTACGCGCATAAAGGGTAATGATGATTACGCAGACTGCGAAGGCACAGTCGGCTGCTGCGGGAACTACGTGGCGTCAAACTATGGGGGCTTGATTTGAAAGAGGTGTAAAACAAATAGAAACCTTGTATTCACCGACAATCTTGTATTCGCCTTCACTGTCAAATTTACAATAATTTACACCTTTCGAATTAATGAAATGTCTCGTACTCAGTAAATACTGCAGTAAATACTCGTACATTATCACTAAATAATAAACTTCATCAGTGTACGTCAAGTAGGTAAGCCTGAGATCGCATTCTCAAGAGGGAGTAGAGAGGAGAAAAAAAAAAACACACGATATATCAAGGAAAACTAAAATAACAAGACAGAAGTACACACTCTTGTTTATTTAACATAACCTGGAATTTAATTTCTCAGGAACGTTGACCACAGAAACATCTTAAGATGGTAACGTGAGAATGAATATTTGTTCACATGAATCCATTAACACGGCTTATAGCATTCTTCTAGCAATTTATCTACAATTACAAATATAAATGCGTAAAAGAACATGCGTATAACGCAGGTCTATGCGCCATTTGCAACACAAGAAAACAGGAATGCCGTATCTTGCCAGAGGCATCTCGGGGCACAAGTACGCCAGTCGATGCGAAGTGCAGTTCTTAACGACCGTCGCCCACGCTAGTGCATCGGGGTTTCGCACGGAGGTTAAGAGGGAAGCGCATTCACACGGCAGGGCAGGCGATCAATACCAAGGCGAAGCACCGCAGCGGCCAAGAGCGACGAGGGCTCGCGGTGGGCGGTGGAGGTGGCGCAAGAGGGGCGGGGGGCGCAGGCGGGGAATAATGCCCACGCGGACGAGGTCTTATTAGTTCACCTAGCTCGAGACAATCTAGACGGGAGCCTCGAAGACACAGGTACGGTACCTCGATAACGAAGCGATAACTCGAAAATGGGAGCAGTACTGCTTTCTTCGGCCGATAACCGTACGGTCAACATTGTTTCTTTTGTTTATTTGTTTTTAAGAAAAAATCATGACGTGCTTTGATTTGATACTTATGATCCTTTTTGGCAGAGGGATACCTGATTTTCAGCGTTTTGGCTCAATAACGAGCAACGGATACTTCGTTAACAACGCCAGAACAAAGGACGACGGAGAACGGGGATGTTGTTTGAGATACAGACAATGACCGAAGACCGTGTGTTGATAGGGAAACAAGTATGTTCAGAGCCCCTGAAATCATTTAGTATACCACGAACAGTCCCGATGACAATTCCACTGAATTAACGTTGAAGTTTGTTGGGGGGACACCAGCAAAGCAACCACGATCAAGACAACACTGAAACAAATCAGGGCCATACGTGAAAAGGGGAATGAACAGTGAATGATGGGTATCTGGAGAATCCCGTAACGTGACTCCGCTGCTCACGACCATCTGAATGGGGGCATACGTACCCAGTGGAGCGCGCTAGTAGCTGCGTCCGGGGATTGCACGAGAGTCCCGGCACGGACGCACGGGGGCGACCTGGGCCGATTCCCCACGGACGCATCGCCCACTTGCGCGACGTGCAGCCCCTTTTCGGGCTCATTACTGCCGCGCGGGGTCGCGCCCGTCCGCGCGGAGACAAAAGGGGTGAAGCGGAACGACCCGCCCCGCCCGTTCGTTAGCCGGCGAGCCGCGCGAATTTGATCGGCGCTTTTCGCGCTAATGAATTCACAATCACACCGACAATTTAACATTACGCCCATCTATCCGCGTTAACGGAGGCCGCCGGCGCCAGCGAGCGCGGGAGCGAGCGAGAGAGAGAGAGAGAGCGGGGGGAATCGGGCAAAGCGCCTACTGCTGCCGCCGATGGATTTAATACCTGGCGGTGCAATTTGGAATACGGCCGGCGAACAAACTGATCATTAATGGCGTCATTCATTGCGCGCGGTAATGGAAAGCAGAGATCCGAACAAGGGGAATTTACATTTATTCACGCAAAAATACCCGCGCGCTATGGGTGGCAAGAGAATGTAACGCACAAGAGCAACGAGACCACCTTTGAATTCTCTATAGATTATTTGTTGTTCACAGCACATCTTTATGCCTAAAAAATCGATGTCAAAACAAATCATCTAAATACCATAATTTATTACATTGCAATTACAGATATCTGACTGAGATATCTGAGGAGTTTAGTTTAAGATTGACTCTATTACATCAATATGAAATAGCACAAATGCACGAAGCATATCCTTCTACCGAAAGACACACATGTGTGTTTTCAGGAAAGTTTTTCACGTACTTCTTACTTTGAACAAACGTCTTAAGAATCATTGAATGAACAGACACTCAACTTCCAAGAGAAGTGCACAAAACTATACCAGAACCATCTCAAGCTTTATTTTTCTCAAGCCCTCGCAACAGCAACTCGTCCCATCGCCACGCACGGCGGCTGGCGAAGCAATCTGCGATCAAAACCCCGAAGAGGACCGCGGCGGCGGCTTCGAGACAACGCGAAAGAAAATGAGCCTGCGAAGATTGCCCCGGGGGCCGTCCTCGCAGCGCCTCTTTATCTCTCACAGCCCTTCCGCGCCGGGGCCCAAATTCCCTGCGTCAGCGCGCGGGAGGGAAGACACTGAGGCTGTGTACCGCCGCCGCGGCGGCGCGCGACTTTCCGCGCCGATCCCTTCTCTCCTCCCGCTTAGGGGCGCGACCGCTGCGGGAAACGAGGTTTTCACAGCAGCGCCCGCTCGCCCGACCGACCGACTAAAGAACTTCCCCGGGAAAGAACTGTTTAAAAGGAGCACGAGGCGCGCGCGCGGCCAGCGATGGAAGGCGTGGGGGGGGGGGGGGGGAGGAATCCCGTAAAACGAAAAGTCCCGGGATTACACACGTCTTAGGCGGGCCGCGATCGGAGGGCGAGTATCACGTGACGACGCCGAGCGACGGGAAGACCCCGGAGGACGCCCCGATGAGGGGGGGGGGCGGCACGCGCGGTAAAAACAGAGCGGATGAGGAGGGGCGAGCGAGCTACAATAAAAATTGGTGAGGGATCGCTGGAGAAAGTAAAGAGTAGAAATACTTCCAGCGGCAGGATAAAAGAGAAAGAAAAAAGGGAATGGAGGTTTAATAACATCAGACGCGAAGGAGAAGCTCAATTTTTTGAAGGGATAAACGACGGTCACAAGAAAGGGAGGGGTCGACCATCGAGAAGGTAAGTGTCGCCCATGATAAAAAATTGTGCAACTCAATTTGTCGGTCCTACGACGAGGTAACTGGAAAGTACAAGAGCGGGGGCGAAGAAAGGCGAACAACGAAACGACGAGAAGAAGAAAAACACAACGCGACGAAGTGACGCAGATAAACGGGACGGTAAACAGGACGCGCTAGGATATTGGCGCGGCGAGCGGGGCACCGGGTGGTGGAACGCCATCGGCCCGCCGAGCGCCTGAACGACGTGGGACGGAAGGAGGGAGGTGGCCGAGGCGCCGCGCCGCGCTGCGTCGCCGCGATGAAACCCGTCATCTCCGAGGAATCAATCTCGGGCGCGGGCGCCGGCTGCGGCAGAGCGCCGCCCGTAATTCGAAGAGAATGGGGAGGAAAATGCAAAGGAAGACCCGCGCGCGCCGGAAACCGCCGGCGATCTCGTTCCACCGCCGCCTGGAGGATGGCGCCGTGATTGCCGAGCGGGGCGAGGAGGAAGGACGGGTTCGCTGGAGAGAAAGAGCGCCTGGCGCTTCGCGGCGCGTCGGCGCTGCCGAAGCAGGTGGTCCGGAAGCGGCTTAGGTCGCATAAGAAAAAATTAATACTACTATTTGGAGGGAGACTATTAAATGTGTAAAGGTTAAAATCTCAACCAACATGAATCTCACAATGGTCATCAGCATGCGAGATTACATAAAAATCACAATTACGTTCCCCATAATATTTTAAACTAATAATCGGAAAGTAAATAAAAATGTAAGATGGCTGAATAAGAGAGGTATATTTTTTAATGTGTCATTGACTGTCGTGGTGACTCATTTCTTGATAAAAAGGTAGTTCATGTGGCTGTTTGAAAGTGCATGCCGTTGAATTGCGTGGAGGTTTTTGGTTCAGAAACTTTTGAAAAATAAACTGGTTATAAACCCGCAAAACACTTAGGTTTTATTCCACGTTCCGCGAGTAAAGCGAGACTTCTTCGGCGACGTACAGGCGAAAATCTTCCGGAGGAACTTTAGAGTAAGTTTCAAAATTGTCGCGAACACCTCAGGTCTTGACGAAAACGCATGGAGTTGTAACACCTCAGTGTGAAAAGGAAGAAAATCAATTATTTTCTCTCGCCCAGTAGAAATGCTACAGGTTATTTTCTCCTCAACACGCAACTAGCGGAGACACTTTCCTACTAAAATACATTTTAGATACCAATTGTTCAGTAGCACCTTGTACTGTGGCGAAAATCTCCTAATCTGAGCGACTATGACCAGTTGTTACTGTAATACGACGAACACAAAGATGAGACGATCGTGAAAGTCGTGTCACGTACGCCACTCACACTTCCGCGTCCGTTGAAGCTCACATCCGCACAGTCTGGGCGCCATTTGTGTCACACGATACGGCAAAGAAACGCGCTCGGCGCTCGTTGCTGAGTCGCGCTAGAAAAATGGCCTCCTGAGCGGGGTACAAGAGCTACCTCCGCCTTCTCGAATCGCGCCACACAATGAGGGTGGAGGGAAAGAACGAGAACGCGTATGTTTGCAAGGGATCGCCGCGCGCTGGGTGGAGCGGTGAGGTACTTCACCCTGCAGTGGCTACAACGATCTCAGCTTCCCGCTAGATAATGGTTCGAAAATTATCCACACTTTCTGGTATACTGAGTCCTGCCTTTCGACGATACAAAACGATTCTGTTAGGCAATTCTCACTTAAGATTAAAAACTATAAAATGACAATTGAAATGCCACGCTATAAATATGTGCTTTTCACCGAAGAGAACAAAAAATAAAATGTAATTTGAAACGACTGATTAAATATTAAGAGTATTACTCTGAAAAACGTTTCACCCAGAATTTCAGCACAGCAAATATAAAATAATTTAAAGTGTATTATTGAGTGTTATTTAAAACAGGATTGAGTGAAAACACTGCTAAATTACTAATCAAATGTCGCGAATCACATATTCCTCCTAGATGACACCTAACAACATTATAAAAGAAACCTAATTTGTGAACACTGCTCCTAGTCGGTGGCTTTCGACGGCAAAGGACGAGAGTAAGAACTAAGAGGACGGAAATAGCGGATTCGAAAGCAATGGCGGCGGCGATGGAGGGAAGCAGCAGTAGCGCCTGCGGTCGCCCAAGTGACGCAGGAAGCTTCGGCGAAGACGACAAAGGCGCTGCCTCTCCCCGCGAGCAGCACACTTCCTTTGTGGCGGTCGAGGAATTTACGGACGCCACACACACCTATGACAAGCGATGTCAAAGGGAGATTCGTGATTTCATGACGTGCTGGCAATTCCATTCTGCACGCGAGATTTCGGTACCTATAACATCGTCTGCACCGAATTATCCTCTAATTTACGTTCACCATGTTCGTTTCACCTACCTCGTTATCACCATGTTCGTTTTCCGGAGAACAATTCTCTAGAATGTGTATGTTATTCATTTACGCAGAACTCTACAAAACACATTCAAGAAATTACTGAGATAGCACAAAGTACCTATTTAAACAAATATAAAGATTTATTGCTTTAAAACCATTAAAACAAGAAAGCATTAAAATACTTAAATAAAAATGTAAATAGCAATACAAAATAGTCCACTAAACTCCAGAGTATTGTTTCGTCTTTCCCATTTTGACTTCATTACAAAACCCTTCGCCACATAACACTTCCATATCCCCCGAGTGCCCCATCTTCGTTGCACTTCCTTGAGTAGCACGTACTCAGGCCTTCCCACGCCCTGAGCCAGCCCAATCCACAATCCTCCTCCACTTGCCACCGCCAAAGTAGTTCTCTTTATCACTCGACGCCCCTCGGGCGCGCCGCGAGCGCCGGAGCGAGGTGGCGGCGCGCGCTTCGTAGCCCAGTAGCGCCCTCCACCCGCTCGGGAGGGGCTGCGTACGCATCTCGCGGGGCGCCGGGCCGCTCTCCACGCGAGCCCTCGAGCGCACCTCGCGCCCCGCTCCGCCCCGCCCCGCCCAACCCCTACACGCCTTATTGCCGTTCTCGCGCGGGGGCGGCCCTTCTTCCGTCAGCCCCGCCCGCCCCGCCTACCATTAGGCTCCTTCACGAGCTTTCCTGCCGCCTCCGAGTGGGCGGTCTGTACTCCGTGCGAAACACGCCCAATTACGAGCGCCCCGCCCCGCCCCGCCCCGCCAGGCCCTCGTGCGCTGCAGCCACCGCAGCCGCCAAGCGCATTAAGCCGTGTTTCGTCGCTGCGCGCCCGCAAAAGGTACTCACAGGGCGCACGCACACGCGCCAAATTACGCAGCGCGCCAAAGGCCACCGTTGCGACCGCCGCGCCGCGCCGCGTGCCGGGGCGACGGTAGGCGGCGGTGCAGGAGAGCGACGGCAGAACGCAACTCGCAACGGGGAGACTTGGAACAGGGATAGGGATGGCGAGTAGGTAAGAACAGGAAGCGAGATGGCATTTCCCAAAAGCACAATGCGTAGCTTGGAAACATGATTAAGCGAAAAAGAGGACAGTGAAAGGACGAAAAAAGATTGAAACGGAACGCCAGGGAAAGTTAGCCAAGAAATATTGTCATTTGAAATAGACGCAGCAAGACTAATAACAAAATGTAAAAAATGCTCTTGAATAACAAACCGGTGGCAATACAAAGATGTGTTTTAAAGAAGACGAGATAAGTTCTGAGAAGCATCGTACATAAATTGACAATATAAGAAATTACTATGAGACCTGTTCACTTAACATTAGTTTTTGGAAATTTGTATTACGCCAAAAGATACATAAAAAACTCAACTCCAGAACAACGGAAACACAGAAACAGTCTGCTTCTGTGAAAGGATTGAAACTGGGGTCCTCCACCCCAGAGACAGGATCTCTTCTTTCCCCGGCAAAAGCTCACCCCCTCGGAAAACGAGCCAGCTCGGAGGGGTCGCAGGGGCACGCAGTACTCAGCCGGGGGCGGCGGCGCGGCGTCGAGTCGAGTCGAGAGGGGGAGCAGGCTACGGTGCCTGAACGCGCCTACGCAGCACGGCTCACCCACCCATCCACACACAACCACACACACTCGTCGCCGCCACTCCTCCGCGCCAGCGCTGACGCCGCTTCGCATCGCGTCGCGTCGCCTGGCGTCGCCGCCATTAGCATGGAAATCGCTCCCTGCGCTCGCGCATTAGCGCCACTTCACTGTTGCAGCTTCGTCAAGAGATCGCGCCGCTCTCCCCCTTCACCGCAGATACGGGCTGTTTACAAGACCAAGCGCCGCAGTCATCGCCCCCGCACACTCTCGCTGAAACGCGCCCACAGTCGAGAGAACACGCGGCACTAACGGAAAACAATATTTGAGGATCTACAGTTAATTCAATTATGGTAAATACGTTTGGTTGAGGGAACGAGTGTTTGCGCTCACAAAAGAAAGGAAATACCACCACAGACATAATACATTTAATGTGTGGTGAAATTACGGGAAGTAACAGAGTTCATCGAAAAGCATATCCAAAACTCGTGAAACAGATACATTAAAAGATAGTAATGAAGGTCTTACGATCGAAATACTTTGTTGTTAGGATTCGATTCAATAGATTTCTATTCGAATATACTTGTTTCTGGAACAGTGCTTAGCAGTAAAAAGTTGTTTGAGCCACGAAGCGTTGCACAGCAAATACGACATAAGTACAACGGATAATGACTATTTAGTATGATTCAGATAAAACGTAACAGATTTTATCGTGAGTTCGAAACAATTCAGGAACAATACGACGAACTCCCATAAAACTCCAGTGTTCTTTCGATTCCGGAATCCAAGCCTCACCTTTTCATACCCGGGGAAATAACTCGTTAATGCCCGGCTCGGCTCGGACACGCGAGAGCCGTTCGCCCCGGCCAACGACGCGCGGGCGGACGGGGCGATTCGCGCGCCCGCCCACGCGCGGCCACCGGAACGGCGCGCGCTAACGAGAAAGCCAATCACCTCTCCCGAGGCGGCGCGCGCCGCTAATGCGATGCGCGCCCGCCCGCGCCCACGAACGCCCCGGCGGCCGCCCGTGCCCGCGGCGCTCGCTCGCCGCGCGGACGGCCTCCAGGATGCACGCTTTCAAGCGAACACGGCCCACGCCAGGGACCGCTGCTGAGGAAAGAGGGAGAAGAAGGAGGGGAAAACACAAGAAAAACATTAAAAGTAAAAATAGAAAATTAAGACGCAGAGTTAACATGAGACACTCTGCAAGAGATTCTCATGTAAACTATGTACTGTACAAAATACACGGAAGACGTAATGCACGGAAATTGGATGACGTTCAGAAATAAAATGAGAAAGAATGATCAAATAATACACAATAATTCGTAGGGAAGATGAGAGAACGAAGAGAGCACATTAGATACGGCATGTGGAGGAGAAAACTGTAAAAGAAACAATCGCGAATTCCAGTAATAATTTTGATGAGCCAGTATCCACAAGGTGAAGAGCAAAACAGGGAAAGAAGGTTCGCGTCGCGACTGCAAGGAATGGGTTAACGGAGATGAATGAACGAGACGACGAAGAGAGGGCGGCAGTGAACTGAACGAGCGAGCGCTTAGGCGAGACCACATTAAGATGCTCACCGCCATTAAGGTGCGTAGGCCCACCAATCAACACTTTACCTCCAACGACACGCAGAGCCGAATCGTCCACAATTACACGCGCTGTTGGCACTCTGTGCGTTTTTCCTGGATGCAGTGCATTGAACGCCACTCCAGTTCGTGCCCCCTTACCGTGACTTTCTTTTGTGCCACATTTGAAGGGGAAGCATCGAAGCAAATCAAAAACTTCTACGTCAAGCATCACAAGTAAAATTGACGAAGAAAATGTGCCTGTGAGGGAAGAACATGCTACAAAAACAATTGGAGCACAGGTGATGAAATTTACAATAATCCCCTGTTATTATTTTTTCCTTTTTCTAAAAAATCTTATTTTACATTTTTCAAATTCTTATTTATTTATTTATTTATTCACAGAAACTAATCCTGGACGGCACAATCTCAACCTACGTCACTATCTTTGTCTTATGGATGCAAAAATGCAGGCATAAAACAATGATGTAACCGCTACAAATAATTTGTCCTCACTCCTCTCTTTGGCGATGTTGAATACCTGCATACTTTTATGCTGATACGGGTTATCTTCCTCCACTCTCGACACCTAGTGTATGTGTAATGTTTACCCAGCTGTCGAAATGCTAAGACGCTGAACTCTGTCAACAAGCATTAAATGAACACCTTCTCAGAGCCAACAAAACCAACGGATATTGCTATTCGTGTCACGTTCATTCATCTGCAAACCAAACGTCGACTTTCCATAATGATTTCCAACGCCAGTCTCCACTTGGTTACAGTGCCTTTAACAGAAGCAAACTAAGACTACAGTTTCTTTCCTAGCACTAATCTAACGACTTAAGTGTTTAAGAGCATTTTTAAGTTTTCCTCTCTTCCTAACGAACCTGAATGTTCAAAGGAGCGTCGACAATTTGTAAAACCGTATCAACTCCCTCAAGTGTACAGCTCTAAATACAAGATATTTAATCAAAGGGCAGTATATAAAAAATTACACTTCTAGATAACGCCCATAAAAACCAGTAGCAACGAGATAATTCCGTTCCGACTACTGGCGACAACTTTACCATATCACCATCAGCTTGCTGCATACGGCACGGATTCCAAACCATACATTTACGTTTTCTTCTACGTAATTCTTGCATCGCATTAATTATCATTAATTTGCAGCGCCCTTTCATTAAGTGCAAGATATACGACGAGCTTCCTGCCGGCAATCTCCCGCGATTACGCACATCCCGGGGCGTCAGCGCGAGGGCGCACGTCGAGAGATTGTTATCGAAGCCAACGGCAAAACCGAGGGTGGGCAGTCAGCATCACACGAAAGCTTTGCGAGTTATAGTATCAGCTGCCAATTCACTTTGCATAACAGTCATGAAATATAATATAAAATTGTACCTTATCAGATATTACCAGAATCAAATTTTAGTTTAAACTCATACTTGGAGAGAGAAAAAACACCACACACACAGATTACTGTGTTAATTTAAAACATGTATACGTAAAAATAATGCATTTCTGAGGATAATTATACAACTTTATGAAACTAATATTCCACATCCGTTACCTCTAAGTACAAAGTCTCACACGATAATGGAACAAGAGCGCACCTGCAGGTGGTTGTAGATTCACCACGTACGCCAGTGACTCGTCTGCTGCACCTCCTCTCCTATTCCTCTCGCCCCTTCCTGCCCTCCACCCACAGACGTCCCATCCGAGACGCTCGCTCTGTGATTGATAGCGGCAGGGGCGGGCGGCGGTGGGCGGTCGCGGGCGGGTGGGCGGGAGGGCGAGTGGCGGGGGCGGCGATGGCGAACGCGCGCGCGCGCGAGCCGCCCACCTGCCTGGAATCTACCTAACGAGCGCGATAATTAGATCTCATTGTTTTAACACCGGTAGCCTCCGCCGCGTAAGAGAATTACCTCGCGGTCGGCTGGGGAGCCGAGGAGAGGGGTCGGGAGACGAGAGCGGTCGGAGGCAGGAGAGGCGGAGGCGAGAAGCGAGAGGGAGAAGACAGGGTGGAAAGTATCCGCGCACGCACGGTGATAGAAAAAACAGAGACGCAAGAGACGATGTCGCCGCAGCATCGGCTGCGGTGAACCAACAGCTGCGCGCTTACGCCCAGACTTTAGCGAGCCGGGCAATCTAGGAAAATTGGCGTAATAATAATTATGATTTCTGCTGTTGTGCAAAGAAACAATGATTGAAGGTCAATAAGTGGAAGAAGAAAATAATAGAACTCACTTCCAATTACAGTCTTTTAAGGTTATTCAAGTCTTGGAGTGCGCAAACAAGCACGACGGTCACATAAAACAAGGCAATCAAACAAGACGGAGATGCCAACGACAGCGGATATGATTGTTATAACCGCGCAGGAGGCGCCAATTATTAGCGGAATTGCTGTCAGTAAAATAAAATGGTAATGATAGCTACGTGCGTGCTTCGCACATTAATAAAAACCAACACAATACGTCGTGAGATTACCACGTTATAAATGACAGAAATAAAACAAACAACAAATGCATGGTATTCTACGAACAGGCTGCGAACATTATTTGTAACAAGAATTACACTGTTCTTACCTACCTACAGCTTTATTTAGAACAACGAATGAAGATAAATTCTTAACGATATTATTGGTTTCATCTAATATTGCTTTAAACACACCAAACATGAGAGAATGAAAAGTAAATACGAACTATTAGGCTGAAAACTCTGAAGACGCATCCCATCAAACAGAAAATCGTTGATGTGAAAATGTTATAAAATTCTGTCATATTCAGCGAGATCAGTGCCAGAACAAGGCATACATTCCAAGGATTTTGAGTTTGTGCAGCAGTATCGTTCTTTTAAGGTTCAACCGTCCCCCGTGTGGGGCTGGGGGAAAGAAAGCGCAGCAAACCACGAAGCCAAAGGCGCCTAGTGACAAGCGGCGACAGGCCGCTCCGACGACACCCAACTCGAGCTCTCGGCGCGATTTTCGCCCGTCGTCCTCGTCACCCTCCGCGTTCACGCACACACGCACTAAATTAAAGCGTCGCAGGGCGAACGCTTCGCGCGATCCGTCAACGTCGACGCAAGCATCCCGAGCACGTCGGAGCCGCAGCGGCGGCAGAGTCCCCGTGCTCGCGCGCGCGCGTCAGCGTGCTTTTGCCACACACGCAGCGGCAAGGGCGGCGGCGCAGGAGGGGCGACGGCGGAGGTGGCGACGTGGGTGGGAGCAGGTGGCTGAGCGGAGGAGGAGGGACAGCGGGACCAGTAAGGACGGCGGCAGCGAGAAGAGGGGCCGCAGCAGGCGTGGGAAGAGGGGCGGCGGCGGGGACGGCAGCAGAAGTGGCGACAGAGGCGGGGCTGCGGCGGCAAGAACGAGACAGCGGGGACGGGAGCGGGGAAGGTGGCGGGTGAGGCGGGGGTGCGAGGCGGTGGCGGCACGGTCGCACAGAGCGCCTGATTCTGTTGTGTGCGGCGCGGTGCGGCGGTATGCAAGCGCCCGTGCGTGAGCTGGCTCCGCCACCACCGCCGCCGCCGGGGCTCATTAGGAGCGCCCCAGTCGGAAGGAAGGAATGCTGCGACGCGGGGCGCCTGTTTTGTGCGCGGAGACGCGACGCGCGGAAGAGAGGAACGGGTCGGCGCGACGCAGGTAGCGTTGGGGCGAGGGGCGGGGAACGAGGCGAGAGGATGAAACGGTTGGGAACGAGAAATCCAAGTGTTGGAATCTGCAGTTTAGAGGAAGAAATTAGCACGAAACGGGGAAACAAATCCTGTTCTTATATTTTAAGTAACGCCAGTTGAAGTAAACCGCCTTTGCCTCCCAAATCTTCTTTGAACAGGAAATGGAATTAATGATATAGTTTAAATGGATGCCATTATTTACATCCACGTCTTGTTTCACACAATTCCGCTGCGCATCGCTCCAACCTGCACCGTACCACCCTCCCCTCTCAGTCTGCTTCTCACCGCCACCTGCCAACTAATCCTCAACTTTATCTTGGACGGAGATCTATGAAAAAAGGGGATAAATCGAGAAATATAAATGAATACTCTAACTGAACACTGAGGTAGATTTTGTACTTATTCTCTAAGAATACATAGACTAATTTTGATGTTAAATTAACTTAATGCATTTCCAAACTACATTTTTTGTGGAGAGGCAAGCGGCTTTTCCGAAGTTCGTCTCAATAACTATAACTCGAAACTAAATTGCTCAATCCCAATGAATCAAAGTCCACTTATTAGGAAATGTTACGGGGTTTCAACAATTCAGGATTCGTTAATAGCCGTTTTCCTCAGTCCTCGAGATATTTGCTGGAAAACTGGAAGAGTACTTCCTTCAATTCTGCTTTAAGGGAAAGGGACGGGGATGGAATTTCTAGATGAAAGTATTATGTTGAGATACTTCATGTAAACATGTATCAGCATAAAAAGTATCATGAATATTAATTATTGGTTGAAAGGTTTTTGAAGGAGACTCATACAAACATTATCTTTTATGTACCTACCTAGGAATATTATTCTTGAGTCGTCGAATAATAGATGAGTTGTATTTCAGATGTATTTTGTTCAGATACCCGAATACGGCAATGACTTTCTGGTAACTACGTTAACACAAAAACGTCTGATCTACAATGACCAGCGCTCTTGTATTTTATTTTTACACAACTAATCCGGAATTACAAATACAAATTGAACATGTGCCGTTGCTACACGGGCGGAAGCCACATCAATTGTACGAGCGTTGCTTTCCAACTACACAGCTTTTTATCTTCGACCACTTCTCAGGACGGCTAATCCAGTGGCGGGAATCCTCTATAGCCAGTCGCAGCAGCAGTGCTGGTGAAGGCCGCGGCGGCGGCGGCGGCGGGTGGCGCGCGAGCGAGGCATTCTGGTGGCGCTCGCGGTGAAAAACTGGCCTCCGCCGTCGCCGCTGTGTAAGCGCGTCGCATTCCCGGCGAGGGCCTTCCGAGGCCGAGGGCGAGTACGGCGCGCGTTCCTGGCAGCTCCGCACTCGACCGGTTACACGCGCTGCTGCTGCTGCAGCCACCGCCGCCGCACGCTCCGCTACCGTCATCCACATGCTACAGCAGTGAACGGATTGCTCTGCCGCTGGAAACGTTCAGAAACTGTATTTACTGCGTGCGGATTTCAGAAAGGGAGACACAGCTCGCGTGAACTTACAAGTCGATTAAATTCTAAACAACTACACATTTGAGAAAGTGCATCTTCTAAAAGAAACTTGACGAGACCACCTCTCTGCAGCTCTTTTAAAAACCATTGTTTCCAGTCCTTGGGTGCAGGTTTACTCCGAATTGAAGAGCATATATTTTTCTTACGCCTCATTAACTTGCCGACAAAAGGGAAACTAATTTGTAAATACACTCTGGAGGAAACTGCACATCTGAAGAAACCAAACATGGTTTAATCGTTTAAGTTTGCCATGATGCACCTGGGAGTCTTCAGGATCAGTTCTTCCCCATTATCGCGAGTTCCAGCGAACAGTACGACCGGCAACCTTCCTTAGCGGAACCATCCCCTCAATTAGAGTAATTCAGTCCTTGCGAATCCGCATGCTGCTCCCTTCGCGAAAATTACACGACCAGTTGAGGAATGCGCGTAGCGAGTGTCCCGCATTACAGTTCGCAATACTCTTGAATTCCCTCACGCCTGGAGACAACGATATCACGAAAGGGACCGTTTTAATGCCACCACTCACTCAGAAAGGCTTTCCTTCGCGACGGCGGCGATAACTCCCGGTTCCGCACGAGAAGTTCTCCATTTGGCGAAAATGATTTTCACAAATCACCGCAACAAGTGTCTGATAGATACTTCGAAACAACGAAACGCCACCATCAGCAATATTCTTCTCAGCCTCGCAAGCTCACACAGACGCACATCGCGCCTTCCTTTCAATTAAATGTACGTCGAGTGGAGTATCATACAGGACAATTACGAATATAATTGCAGAGGAAGAGCGCGGCGGCGGTGCTTATCGCACTTGGGGGGCCAGACTCAGGGCGCCGCACAAGCAGCTCATCCCGTGCGGTGGCGCTCGGGAGCGGCGAGAGGCAGTTTTAAGAGCGCCCGCGGCGCCGCACCCACGCAGGCGGCGTCGACGAGAACAAGGGACGCAACAATAATGTGAAATACATCATTTGCATTTAGCGGAGTTAGACCCTCGAGGAGAGAGCGACTTCCCCTGCGACGCAATTAGGAAAACGCTACGGCGGCGGCGGCTGCTGCGCGTCAGTCGTTACAACGTCAGCCGCCGTCGCTTCCTTCTCCCGTGTAAGCGCGCGCGTTCACTCGCTCGCGAGGAGCAGAGTAGGCGAGGCGGAAACTGCAAAATATCAACGGGCGCGTCCTACCTCCGACCGAAATTAACTCGCTACTAACGACCGTGTTTTGTATCAAAACCGCAGGGACCCGCACACGACGACGACGAAGGGGACGGGGACGGTCGGCCAAACAACAAAGAGGGCGCGCGGCCCGGGAGACGCAACGAGGAGCAGGAAGCGGCCGGGAGGGTGAAGCGGAGGCGGAGAGGAGCCGATTGAAGCGTGGCGAAAATGAAGGAAGGAGGCTGCAGCCATGCGAAGGGAAGGGAAGGGGAGGGAGGCGCGTTGACGTGGGAAGATCAGAGGCGAGGGTAGGTGCTACAGTGTAAAGCGCGGCGGGGGTGCTTCTTGGGTGGGGCCGAAGCGGAGGCGAATGCAAGTAACAGGTCACTGGCGAGGCGGAGACGCACGGCGCGGCGTCGGTGATGCAGAGTGCGGCGAGTACAAGAGAAGAAAACGCCGGCCGATACGCAGAGAAGAGCGAAGGAACAGCCTCCCAACGCGGAGGCAAGAGACAGCGGAGAGCGGTGAAAGGCCGGGAATTCCCGCGGCGCCCGGCGGGGGAGTGCGCTTCCTTTCAGGGCGGGAGCCGTCTGCTGAAGGGAGCAGCGAGCGGTTGGTTTCGCGATAAGCTAATACGACGGAGACGCCGCGACGAGGGCAGCGGATTCAAACTCACGCGCTTCCTTTGGCCGCGTCCCTTTTTGCGGGCTGCGCCTCGGCTTGGGCGGCGCAGAGGGGGCTCGCGAACAATGCCCCAGGCAGGGAGAACGCGCAGCGACGGAACAAGGCAGGAAGAGTCGCAAGGAATTAGGTGCAATGGGACAAAAGAAACGGAACCCATAGTGACGACTTTCTGGAGATAAAAACAAATGTGGTAGGGCAGCAATTGATGTGTTGGGAAAGGATACATCGCGAAAGGAGACTGCGAATACGGATGACACAGACCCATTGAGAAGAAAATGGGAAGTCGACTAATTGACCGGAGAAGAAAAAGGGAAGGGAGAGTTAATAAAGCTTCGCAACCCCCCCTCCTCCCCAAGTACAAAGATATGGAAGAACCAGTCAAACGAAAATAATAACACCAGACGTTTCGAAACGCCTGAGACAGCCCTTAAACTAACAAATCCGCACTGAACGCTCATCTACTCATCTTAAAAACACAGGGTGCGACTGAGCTCTTTCGGCAACATACACACAAGGTAGCCTCGGGATGTGACGGGACGGGTACTTTTCCCGGAAGGGTACTTTTTCCTCAGTTCAACAGTAAGTACAAGTTTCTCCACTGAAAGGAACGCAATATATTCTGTAAATTAGTAATTTCCTGAATTAATGCATCATTCGCTAGAGATAGTATTGTGTGCAATAAACATAAGATTACCATTGGTGAAGCCATCGCTAGTAATATCAAATACCGGCTTAACACACATTTTTACTGCCACCTAAATAATGTTTTTACTGACATACAGATGCTCTTTCGATGATAAGGTTATTGATGGCATGGAGTGGCTGTGGAACGCATCGAATCCGGAACATTGCGTTGGAAAGCTATGCGAAAGCCATTGTGTCTCAAGCCTCAGCCTGCTTCCTAAACATTAGTAACGATTAAGAAAGTAACACTCAAAGTTAAATGAACAAAAACTAAATTATTTCTTTCCGAATCCTCGGGGAAAAAAGTAACTTTAAACAACTGTAAGATAGGCTGACGCAGCAAGAAATTAATGCTGCTTTTTTGCCTCTCAACAGAATCACAGAAAAGAACAAAACGCTTTCCCCGCTCTCTAACAACGCGTCAACGTCACTTCCGCGGAGAGCAGCCCGGGACAAGACGTTTCCTCGAAATTAATTCTGGGCCGAGTCGAATTACGGGCCGGCGCGGCGTCTTGCGCGGGCGCTCTCTCGCCCCAGGCTCGGCTTCGCCCCCGCAGCGGCCACGCGCCGCCTCCCACCCCGCCGGCGAGGCGCTCGGGCCGCCGCCGTAATGACCCGGCTTGTTTGCCCCCGCGCCGCCTCAGCCCGGGGGAATTGCCCTTCCTCGGCCGCCAGCCGTCGCCGCGGAGGCGGTGGAGGGAGTGGCAGCGGAGGAAGCTGCGGCGACCGTGGGGTTGAGGGTGACGGGTGATGGTGGCGGAGTACTTTACTACGCGGGGGTGATGGCAGAGGCGCAAGATGGGGCGGCGAAGGTGCCAGCGATGGACATGAGGACGATGGGGCAGCGGCGAAGCGATATTGGCAGTGGTACGGTACTTATTTTGCATGTGGTGGCGAGGGTGGTGGAGATGATGGAAGCGATGGATGAGACTGGAAGGCGGGTGTGCGAGTAGCGGGGGAGGCGAGCGAGGGTGGGGTGACGGGGCGGAAAAGAGGCAGTAGCGCTGGCGGTAACAGATGCGGGGGCTGCAGCGAAGGCCGGGTAGCGATGAACAAGGTGTTGGGGGTGAAGTCGGTGGAGGCAGCGGAGGCGAAGGCGAATGCGCGGACAAGGGCCCCGCAGGAGGAGGAGGAGGAGGAAGGAAGCCACAAGCGGTGGATGCGGGAGCCGAGGGCGGAGGAGCGGAAGGGCAACGGGTCAGATGCCAGCCGCACCGCCGCTCGCCGGAGCTCTCTGCCAAGGCAGCAAAGCAACGCTCTCGGGTCGGAGGTCGGTGCGGCAGCGGCCAAAGGTCTGACGAAGACACATTTCGTCAGGAGAAAATTACACGCCTCACGACGCGCATGATGGAAACGGCGGAGGGCTCCGCATGAAGGTCGAAAAGGAACAGGAGGCCGGTGAGGGAGAACGGAAATGCAAAGGATAAAATAGGATACGAGAAAGTTCAACGGGGTATGGAAAACAATTATGGCGGAAAAATGGAAAACAACCGAGGCGCGAAAAACAATTGAGCAAAAACCGGTATAGAACACAAGCAAGAAGAATTGGATGGGTCGAGACGAAATAATGATATGAGTAAGACGAAGAAGTGGCGCGGACGAGGTAAACGCAGGCGGAGAGTCCCTGCCGATAAGTCGGAGAGCAGGAGTGACGAGCCCGGACGACGGCGGCCCACCTCTGCGGCAGGGTAGAGCGGGGGCGGCGGCTGCGGATAGCTGCTCGGGGGACGCAAAGAGCTACTTATTACCCTCCTTTGTGGAGCGCCGGTGGAGCCGCGGGGACGCCCCCTGGCAACCTGCGCGCGGGAGGAGAGGGCGGCGCAGCCTCTCGTCGCCTCAAAGTTGCAGAGCGCGCGCGAGGGCGGGGGAGGAAGCGCGGAGAGCGCCGGCGGGGGTGCTGCGTCGAGGGGCGGCGCGTGGCGTGGGTGGAAAGGATCCCGCGTGATCCTCGGGAGTTATCCGCACTCGACGGGCTCCCGGATCGGGATGACACGGAACCGGGGGAAACGGAGCTGAGGGAAATCCGGCGGGAAGTGGGAGGAATTGTATGGAGGGCGACGGTCTTGTCTTTCTGGAAATGCGTAGGTCAACAGAAAAAAAACGCGCGCGGGTGACAATATAGTTCGATACGGCTGGGGTTCACGGAAGTGAACCTTTCCACACTCATTTGCACCATCCTCGCAATCTTGTACCCCTCTGAAAATCATTTACAGCCATTAATACTAATCTTTCACAGAAAAGGAATTAAATAATTTTCCACGATAAAACCCATCACAACTATATTTCCTGAAAATTTCTTACACACTTTCCTCACAGTCATATGACATTTAGATACTCTGCCTCTGCGACTAATCTGAGTCACCACGACCCATACATGTCACATAATAATACATAGTTGATACGACGTGCAGTAATGAGACGCAAGCTATACTCGTGCCAAATGACCGTCATCAAAGGCCATTAAGTTCTCTGTGGATGTGCGTGTTCCACCATCAGCGCTGAGAACATAGCTGCAAATCCAGTAGCAATTTCACTACCCTAAGTGCGGTGTGCAATTGCATTGAGTGCGCCACCCAGTGGCGGGCTCAAGGACGCCCAATGCGAGACGTGGGAGAGGCTGGGAGCCATTCGAGCAAGCGATGTTACGAGCGCTTGGATGTCAGAGACAAAGGCAACGCATTGGAAATTAATCCAATGATACAAAGCTGAAACACTTTTTTAAAAAATCCATAAAAGGGATATAAACTCTAATTTCTTGTAATATTTATTCGTAGGTGAATGTTCACAGCACGATAGAGCACCTACTAAGGTTTGCACCTAACGTACTGAAAACCTGTTAAATTCGAATAAACTTGCAGTTTCAGAAACAATTCTTAGATACTATCCAAAAATTTTCAATGCACGAAAAAACGAACAGTTGCAATATACCAGATCCATGATACTGCAACAAGGCAACTTGTTACAGTATTATAGATCGCAACTGCAACTGTTCTTTTTATTCGTGTAGGACGACACACGTAAACAAGACATTAAAGAACATCGATAATCCGAAGGCATCACATTTAGGCACGCGCAACTTCCCAGACAACCTGTGCAGCCGCTGCAAGGTCTTCTCGATCGCACCTCCGGCAATTCCGGCGCTTTTTCGTGGCGATTTGGGCTTCCAAGCGCCCACCCGTTTCCTCCCCTCCCCTCCCTTCCCATCGAGCGCCTTCGAACTCGGCCAAGCCGAAACGGACGATGTCCTCCGCCGCGCGCGATATTTCTCGCCCCGCGCGGCCGCATAAAGGGGGCAACAAGGCGTCGACAAAGCCCGACCCGCTAAACTACGCCATTACCACCCACGCCATCTGGCGGAATAACCGCGCTTGGCGGCTGTCCAGAGCACTGCCGCGCGGGCACAATCGCAGCTCTTGACGGTTAGCGGTTTTCAGGGCGAGCGCTCTCCAGCACCCGCTGGCCGGCCGGTCGGTCGGGGCCGAAAATAAAAGCTTGAACAAAAAAAAAGTCCAGCTTTGTCGGATAAATACGGCAGGAGCGCGCGGGAAGAGAAAATAAAAAATATTGCCGGCTCAAGTTAATTCCCGCCCCCCTATTACCAGCCAATACAGCGCGCCCCCTCCAGAGGCTGAAATAATTTCCCAGGGAAGCCCGGCGCGGCGGAGGCCAGCGCGGGCTCGCGCCCACGCGGGCTCCCCTCCCCCAGCCGCTGCAAGGCTGCAGCACGCGCCGTCCCCTCCGGCCCGCCGCCCATGTTACAGCAGGGGCGGCGAGCTCAAAGGGCGGCAGAGATCAGCTTACGTGTTTTTTCTCTCTCTTTCATTGGAAGGGCTATCACGACAACTCACTAGAGAAGGCTCTTCGGGGGAGAAGCATTAGCAAAATTGAATAATGTGACATTCCACAACTTAACAAAATCGGCAGGAATTTTACGAAAAAGTTATTAATAACTACATCTGGGGTTCTATTATGTAAACTTTAGTGTTATATATTTGAACTCTCTGCGAAGTATTTGTGATCCCTCAAGCAGTAAACTGAAACTAGAATCGTTTGTATTTCGAAGCTGGTATCATTGTAGTCATCATCATTTTAATGAGCTTAAAATGCATTACTAAAATGCTTTTCAGAGTCAACAATCCTTTAAAAATTACTTCAGATGAATAACTGATTGAGGTCCCTATAAAAGCATTCTATAATGTAAATTGACAATTTCCATTCATTACCGTAATCCGCGGCATCTGAAGGCACGACACCACTTTATTGCTCCAATTATTTCTACACTAGTCAAATTAAGAACTCGATGGCATCACTCACATTCTTCAACTTGAAAACGGATAACTTTATTCCCCATAAAACGACGCTTTCATTTACTACCGATTACCATCACTATACCGGGACATGATACAAAACGGAAGGGCATTTCATATAAATCCTACGCAATTTATCGATTCCCATCGCGCCGGCAATATCGTAAAAAATACATTAGCGCTCTTATCGACGGCATCCACGCCGGAGCCTCCGGGCTCCTGGGCCACGCGTCGCCGCCGCCGCCGCCCCGCCGCTGCGATCGCCCGCGCGCGGACGCGAGGGCGGGGGCGGGGCGCCCTCCCGCCTCCCACGCGCGCCCATGCCCACGCCCAAGTCCGCCCACGCCGTCGATTCGTGCGCGCTGCCCGCGCGGGGCGCCGGCGGCGCGGCGGCATAATCCGAGATTAAATTATCCCCCGCCCGCCCGCCCGGCTCGCTCCGCCCAATCCAGCCCTGCTCGCCCAACAACCGCCCACCCGCACCACGTGACCCCGCCACGATAAGAGGAGAAAAATCCATAATTTACATGGCGAGGGGCGCGGCGCGGGAGGGGGCCGGCCGAGGGGGAAACATCCCGCAAAGGGTTGCGGCAGGCGGGCGGGGTGGGATGGGGTGGGGTGGGCGGGGTGGCCGGCCGGCTGGCTGACTGACGCGCGTGGGGTGCGACGGGGCCAGGAGGGAGAGGGGGCGAGGTGCGCGGGTGGGCGCCGACGCACGCGTTTTCCCGGAGAGGGGTGGCGGAGGCAGGGCGCGGCAGAGGCGACGACGACGGCGAGGAGACGTGACAGAAAATCCCGCGGGGAGCTTTGCAGCCGACTTAGAAATGGACGGAAAGATACGCCGTATCGCGAGCAGCACGATCCGAGCGCCGCCGTAGGGAAATCCAGCAGACGTGCGGAAGCGAGTGATACGCGTCGGGAATTAGAAAGTTCACTTTGGGACTCTGCTGGTAAATTACAGGCATTACTCCTATTATTAAATAAAATTAAAATTATTATTAAATGTGCTTAAAGAAAGTAGCATAAGCCAAAGAAACAACTCTCACAAGAAATGCGATTTCAAAACCCGGAATCATGAATACTTTGACTTCCTCCAGCTAAGAAAACTAAATCGAAAAAACGAGAGTAACATTTCAAACGGTGATGCATGTGGTGTGCCGATGAAAGTGGATAAATCAGTTGTGTTCTCTTTAATGGTCTGTCGAAAATTCAAATTTTAAAAGAGCAATCTTGGGATCAATATATATCAGAAAGTAATCACAAAGTTGCCGATAATCAGTTCTTAAGGAGAAGCAGCACGCTATATGAATGAACAATAAAGTATATGCTTTATTGGCGAATGATCTTCACTCTCTACAGCATAATACAATGATTTTGCAAGATCTAAAAAACAGAACGCGCGAATATTAACCTCGCCGGGTTTACGTTACGTCTAAACAGTCTCTAACAGCGCAACCCCAACCTCTGTAACGAATACGTTAATTTGATTTCTTGCAGTCTAGAGACTGCATCGGCCTCTCGAAGACCCTTTCAATTTGGCGCAAACAGCACTTCTCCTTCCGCCAGAGCCCGCGTGTCTCGGGGGAGTCGGCGCTCGGTGGGGAAAGCGATTCGGCGTGCCTCTTGCTTCTGCGAGCGGCCGAGTCGGAGCCCGCCCATCCGCGCGAGGAGGCGCGCCCGGGAGCAAAAGGACGTGAGAAAGGGACCGCGGCGGATGAGCCACCAACGCGCACAGGGGCGAGGCAGGCCGGGCGGAAGCACGGGGCGTGTAGAGGCGACAAGGTGGAAGCGGGACGGAGAGTAGGCAGAGCGGGAAGAGGTGTTAAGGGGGAAGCGGGCTGAGGCAGGGCGAAGAGAAACGAGATGTTCGTAGAGGTGAAATTAGAAGCGGTGCGCGAGGGAGAAACTAAAACGCACGTCTGTAAAGCGAGAGGTCAGGGCAGACTCCATACCCTTAGTGGGCCACACGACCATTGTAACCTCGACCTTTGCCAGCGGTTGCTCCCGTCCTGCATCGTTTGCGTCAGAGAACTATAATTTTTATCACATCGAACGTTTTACTCGACTGCGTTCCTGGTTGTAAGTCCCATTACAATCGGAATTCGGATAACTTGCCCATTTGTTCGCTGCATAGAGCCGCTAATAGAAAACATTACCGGCCGATTTCCTCTACCATAAAGCTCATGGGTCACAATCCAATTGAGAAAAATACGCAGCCACCTTAGTGTATTTAGTTTCACAGAGACATTACCAAACAAATATCTTTATTACAACTGTTTGTTCAAACCATGTTGTTCAAATTGTCTTTTTTCCTGTTCTTTTTATGTTTATGTTTCTCTTTATTATTCTCTTACCCGCTTTCTTTTGTCTCTAATGTTGTCTGGCTGACTTCATTTTACTCACCTCCTTTTCCCAAACCGCGTGTATATTGTTTTCCACCCACATGATTCTATTTAGAAACGGCAAATACTGGAGGTAGAAATACGCGTTTGAACTCACCAGTACCATATTCACATCCATAGGAATGTGCCATATATCAACAGCAACTCACCTGCAACAGAAAAAGCAAAACAAATATTAGCATAACAGTTTTATCCTACTAGTGAATGTAAAATAAAAATTTAAAAAGTTAACGTAGTGAAAAGAGAAAATACGAGAAAATGTTGAACTGTTGTAGAGTGCAACCCTCTCTTATGGAAATGAACGTTTTATCTTATGAAAAATATTCAACTGTTCTAAAACTAATAACAACTTTGAAATACATAAGCGAATAATCACTGCAGGCTGTCACTACCAAAACAAAAGAACCCCATTGGAATCCCAGTCACAGACTACTGAGTGCATTGTGCAATTACAGTTTCGTTGCTTGAACAGTGAATTGCCTGTACTGACCCGAAGAAGAGAAGAATGCAGAATTGCATTAATCATAACACCGTTGCATTGAAGTAACGCTTGCGAATGTTGCTTTCCCGCCCTACATGTAAACACGCGACGAACAATTTCCAACCCTCCGAAGGAATCTGTAGCAAGAATTCCTTGCAGCTTCCCCTCGCCAGGCCATTGTGCAAAATCGTCTCCGCATGCCCGCGGGAAACCAGGGCGCCGCGGACCGCCCGGCCATCCGGCCGGCCACCCACGCGCCAAGTGGCTGCTAATCGATGTGCGGACGCGGCGCGGCGCGGCGCGGCGTGGGGCGTCTGCTCGGAGATGACGGCGAGGGGCGAGCCCGGAGAGCGCCCGAGGCAGGACGGGAGGGGGAGGGGAGGAGGGGGAGGGGAGGAGGGGGATGGGGGGAGGAGGAGGGGAGGGAGCGTCGAGACGTCCGCGGGCGGGGTGCGGCGTGGTGACGCGCTGGAGGGGACGGGGAGGGCGTCGGAGGGTGCCGGGGCCACCGCGGACAGTCCCTGACGCGAGGGGCACAGGAGGGTGCCGCGGGGCACCCTGAAGGAGGAAGCTCGCCTGAAGGGCGGCGCCGAGGGAGGTCAGCTCGGACGATGAGCAGAGACGGAGGAAGAGGGCTGGGAAGAGCTCTGTACGTCCCCAGCCGCGACGCGCAGGCGATCTAGCCCAGGGCGTGGAAATTCCTTACACAAGCCCGCAATTATCACGAGGAAGGAACCCGAGGCAGCGGAATTCCTCCATATTGATAAGCCTTCATTCATGATAAATATGCACTAATCCAATGTTAGAGTTAACGAGGATTTTATTTCAAACTAATATTAGAAATTAAGCAATCTTTCTCTTTAAGCGTAATATTATATACGTACTAATCAAAATCATTTACTTTTATACAGGAAAGTTAATTTACTCTCCACAGTTTGTCATTTTCTAGGTTACAGCAAATTTCATTACATTTTAAATTATCACCTGTTTACTAATAATTTTCGTAACTTTTAAAATCATTAAACATTTATGGGCATCAAAATAATACATTTCTCATTTCCCTCGCTCAATGATGCCTGTCCGCAGAACGATCAGACGATATTCAGCTTATTTCAATAACGCAAGCAGACAGCACCAGGTGACGGTCGTTCCTTCGTCATAAGCGCATAGTGTCGCAACCGCGAGTACGTGGGGTCGCCGTGAGGCAATCGGTACGCGGGTGGAGGTGCACACCGTTCGCGGCAGCTGACCTATCGACGAAGAAGCGATGACGCAGCGCCCCACGAGAGCGGTCAACGCTCTGCCGAGATTTCTCTCATCCGAGCCGCGGCCTCCAAAAGCGTACACGGTATCTCTCGCAATCGCGACGAGTATGCGCTCACGATAAAGAAACCGGTTAGCGAAATAATCACTGCCACGACAAAAAAGGCACTGAACAAGATAGTGTAAAGAACTGGGTTCCAAAGAAATTGTTTCACAGAAATATGTGAGCTTGCTATGATTGACATAATTGTGAAAAGAAGAAGAATTGCATTTATATAGACAATAATGGCGTTGGAAACGCTGAATTGATAGTAATAATTATTATTAATTGGTATAGTCTCAATGACTGACAATTTTGTGTCATCGGGTGCGTCAATGCTCTGGTCAGTAGTCCCGTTAGTGTTGGGCCTGTGACTCGAAAGTTCCGTGAGGTGTTGGTGTTCCTCCCCCGCTGAAATGAGATCCGGCGCTGATCTACACGACGGTTTGGGGATGAGGTT
Organism: Gryllus longicercus; assembly: GCA_038098605.1. Classification (NCBI taxonomy): domain Eukaryota; kingdom Metazoa; phylum Arthropoda; class Insecta; order Orthoptera; family Gryllidae; genus Gryllus; species Gryllus longicercus. The sequence continues at coordinate 5,764,265 of JAZDUA010000020.1, forward strand.
GCACCTCCAGGTATCTCCGCAGGCGGGTCACTACCCCATCCCGACCAAGCTCTAAGCTCCCGCCATATAGAGTTTCGAAACATTCTTCTTGAATTCGTGATTAACACATTCACTCATACTCTAGACTCATATACTAACTCATATACTCTAGAATATAGTCTGTAATACTCTAAAAAGATGAGTAATGCTGTAAATGCATACTTCAGCGAGAAGCGTTCGTAACAAATACTAAATGAATAATTCGATGCCCTTGCTTTTTTGTTTGGTCGTGATACATCACCCGTTTGCGACGTGCCTCTCTATTCACTTTTCACCCTTTTGAAGTACGCAGCATCCTAACACCAGACGGCGCACTTCCATACAAAAGGGAGAAAAAGCAAAGGACAGAAAAGGCGAGGCGAGGCGAGGCGAGGCGAGGCGAGGCAAGGAAAGGAAAGCCGTCCTTGAAGGAGAGCGCGAGGCGCGCGGCGGAAGAAAAGCGTCGCGTAGGCGCCCCTCGATCTGTGGGAAATCGGCTCGGCGCGCGCCTCGCGTCTCCGCTCCGCCTCCTCCAGCGCCCTGCCCCGCCCCGCCCCGCTCCCCGCCAAGTTTTATGGCGGCCCGCATTAAGAGGGCATTAGAGCACTGATTGCCCTGCAGCGCCGCGCGCGGTTTTCCGTCGAGTGGATGAATCAGGAGGGAGAAGAAGCGCGCCGTAATGCTCGGGCAGACGCCACAGCCTCCCCCCCCCCCGTCTTCCGCTCAGTCGCCCAAGGCTTTCTGCGATTTAGCCTTCTTGGAACTGATCTCCAAAGAGGTGTTTTATGCTTGTTAACAATTGGCGAACACCGGATTCAATGGAGGTATCGAGGGAAGCGATACGCCCTCTGGAATGGGATTAATTTATGCGGGGAAGCGGCAAATGAGTGTCAGCATCCTCTTAACTTCTGAAAAGCCTCTCCACCACTCGCAGGTAAAATCAAATGAGGGGGAAACCAATCACGTGGTCACAACATTGGGATTTATGATATTCATTTTCTACACGTTTACTACAATAAGTCACACTTAATAACTTAGCAATAAGATATTAAATAAACATAAATTCCTATTTATTATATTAATTACACAATTAAGATATTTTTTTCATGTTTCTATACAAATATTTTCTTCAAATGGAAAACGTTATTAAAATACGGTATTACGAAATAGAAGAAAAAAAAACTTATGTGAATCATTCATTTCCTTTAATAGCAGTGAAAACAGTGGAATGATAATAATAATTATTGTTCTTTTTAGTTGCTGATGTACCACCAACCAGTTGTTGAATTTACCACAAACCATGTCCGACTACGAAAAATTACAACCGCGTCCAAATACACTCCAATTCAAACGAACTGTGCCACAAATATAGCCGATATTGCCCCATCCCTCATCACCGCGTAAGCAAAATCGGCTCCGACAGAAGGTGCTCCATCAACAACACGCAATTCCGCTTCGGACATTCCGAACCTCGCACGCGTGCGCGGCCCATGGGCAGCGGCACGGGAGCGTCGCACGGGGCGCGCCGGGCCCGGATGCCCCGTTGGGAAAAGCGATCGCGGAGGCAGGCACCCGTGCGGGCACGCCCCGATGAGCTCCGCTGCAAATTCACCATCGCCCCCCCCCCCTTTCCCTCATTCCTCGCCCCCTTCTCGCCGCGGTTCCGGGCTTCGGGTAATGATTGAGCGGTCGGGTTCGCTTTGACACCGCGGTGTAGAAATGAAAACACACACGCGCGAACGTTTCATGGAAACGGCCCCCTCTATCTGCCTCGCTTTTTTTTACCTTCAAAGAACGCCCAACGTGCAAGTAACTCAGTGGGAAATTACGTCATTCTCCACAAAGAAAAAACCTTTATGCCCGCCGTGCTCGTCCAATAAACGGGTGCGTAATCGAAAACGGGGAACGACGTCCTCATCGGAATGCACGAACCGCTCGAAAAACGTCGCTCGCGGATGGGAGAGGAAAGCGCGAATGTGCGACCGAACATGTGCGGCCCAGAATCCATTGGCACAACGGTAATATTATTAAGTTAGAGCACTCTCGGCTGTGAATTCAGAAACATATTCGGTATCTACAAAACCTTCCAAATGCACTGATTCATTTTTTGACGATTTTCTACGGTGTTTCAGAACCTCTCATTTCGTTCACTTTGGTATTTACTGAATGTTCTACATTAGCGTTCCCCAAAAATAATACACATACTGCATGTTTACGACATACATCAAATACATTATTCCTTTAAAAAACCAAAGTATTCTCGATTATTGGCTCTTTTCTAAAACCACAGATTTAATTTTCCCATACAGTACGTAAAATATCGTGAGGGTGTGATACGAATATCACAATAGATGTTATTGAGAATTGATAACGCATTATGAGTTGCATTGCTTGCACTTAACGACTAACTGCGTTGCGCCTGTCATAAAATTATCTCAAAACCCTCCCTCCACTACCAACAACATCATTATTATCAACGTAACGTAGGTCTACAGAGACGACTGTAAAAAAATTATTTTGGTACCTTATTAAGTTTTACTTAATTACAACTTCCACACGATTAAAGAACGCACGCAGAAACCAAAATTAGAAATGACGTTCTTTCTAGCTGTAAATATTGTATGTCCGTAGATATTCTCCAGAAACCGCAGGTGTCCATCGAGGAAAGGTCAACTATTGAATAAGTATAGGGAAATGGGCTTAGCGATCAAACATAAACGATTTCAAACAAACATAAAGTAACCTATAGTAAACGTCCCTTATTAGCCTGTTCACTCTACTCACTCCCAAAATCTCATTTGGCCGCCCCCGCAAAGATACCGCCTTCGATCCGCCGCCTTTCGCTCATAAATCAGAGGGGCGGCGCCGGCGCGGAGCCGTCTAGCAGCGCACGCGTATGCGTGCGTGCGCGCGCGAGACGGCTTGTCAGGGTCGTGACGACGCCAACACGTCATCGGAGAAGAGGGAGATCTCCTTGGCTCCCCCGTCGAGGGCTGGGATCTACCCTCGATCTACTCCGCGCCGCCCCGGGACATGGGCGGTGTGGGGGGTGCGAGGAGGGGAGGGGAGGGGCGGGGCGGGGCGGAGACATGCTTTCCGCGCAGACCTGGTAATTTGCGCGCGTGTGAAATGAATGACAGGCTCCCTATTCGAGACTGACAAGTGGAAGAAGACGCCTATGGCTCTTCTCCGCTGTTCGACTTTTTAACGATCTCATCTCCGTCATTCAAGACGACGCTCTTCTATTCCCCACGTCCTGATTTACAAAAGAAATTCGCTCGAGTACCGAAATATTGTATGTCAAGCATGATAAGTTTGCCTAAGCCTACTCTTCGAACCAATTAGGGGGTATGTCAAACACATGATGTGGCTTATAAAAGAAAGGTCTTGAGTCAAATACTAAAGGGAATTCAAGGGAAGGATCGCGAAAGCCGAACAAGAAGAAAATAATTTGAAGAATACTTGCTGTCATCCGAAATTTGATAAGAAGCGTGGAATATGTAAAGAAATCTGAATGTTACAGAGACAATTATTACACGATAAATTTCTGACTAAACGAGATGGCAAGCACACCGCAAGATTTCTGTTTTTGGTGGCCACAATCGAAAACTTGTAATAATCTTGTACGCGACAGAAGTTTTGGGAACCGCGAATGGAAACTTTAGCACATAAAAGTACCCAATTATGAACACCTTTCGGGAAACCTTCCCGAACATTTCTAGAAACTAACGCAACAAACGTTAATAACACCACGTACATTGCAAACATTCTCCTTCACTTATCATTTCTTTCGCGATTCAACGAAAATTACGAAAACAGCAGCAAATATAAACTAATGCAATTCATTACGCAAGCGACCGAAATAAAACGCTGAGGCGCCTTCATACGGCACGCGAACGTGCAAGTGCAAGAAACGGAGCCTACTTAAATCCACGGCGGCGCGCCTGCTCAAAACGTGACTTTCGCGCCAAAAAGGCGGAAAAAAGAGCAAACACGCGGAATGGAAATGAGCGTGCGGCTCAAGCGCTGAATAAACGCCCGCTCCATTCTGCTGGCAACAGCGGCGAGGAGGGGAGGGGAGGGGGGGGCGAGATGTTAATAAGAGTCAGAGGCCCGGAGTCGCGCGGGACGGCCGCGGTGGCCGCAGCCGGCGCATAACTCAAAATGAATAATTTATTAATCCTCCGCGTTTTCCCAGTCTCGGATTATCTCCCGTGGGCGGCGGCGGGGACTGTGTCGGCGGCGGCGGCGGCAGGGGTAGGGGTGGGAGCGGCGGTCCCGAGCGCTCTGACACGCGAGTACGACGGAGGGAGGGAGGGAGGGAGGGAGGGAGGGAGGGGTGTCTCTTGATGCACAGGTGCACGCCACCCCTCCGACACGCGTATTTGAGAGTACGTGTCTGGCACACGCTGTTTCGCGCGGATCTCCACGGCTTAGATACGCGTTTGTGACAACTGGGAAAGACCGGAGTGTGGTAATGGATTTCGCAGTCCAGGCGCATAGCACACACCCGTGTTGGCTCGTAATGCGTGCGTCTTTGCGTAGATAAAGAACTCGTAATCGCTCGAGCGGGATTATGCAACTTGCCTCCGCGGTGGGCGATTACAGCGATCCCATCTTTTACGCCACCCTCGTCTGGAGTGAGATTCAGAATACATAATGAGAAGATGGGCGACCTCCCGCTTACCGTAGATGCAAGTCAGTTTATAATGGTCTCATTTTTGAGAAGTCAACTGTTAAGGCTTCAGGGATCTACAACACAAAATTATTACGCGATTATCAGTAATAACCGCCGCGGTCATTTACAAAAATATCTCGAAATTATTACATGGCTACAAGGTTGTCTATACGCAATTGAGGCAGGCGTGTATAAAACCTATCATTCCTGCATTTGATAGAAGTATCAGCGAATGCAACCACCTTTTACGACACCTGCACTTCGAAAACAAGTTCAATATTCACGTGATTACTATCAATCTCGCAGTCTTACCTGATCATGTAGCCTCTAGACTCTGAAGTGGGGCCTTAATATTATTTGCGAACTACCAACAAAGTATTTTCTACAATAATTTTTAATCATTTAAAGACAATTACATAATACTGAAAAATTCACTCGTAAAAAGTGATTATCATTAAATTAAATTTAAAACACGACCTCAACATTTCATCAACAGTCAAAACCAGTAATCCAACAATTCTTCTTGACATATAACTCCACATAAATGAGTTTTTTTTCGTGCCTATAAAATCTGTTAAGACTTTAATCATTCTTAAACATTCCTAGATCAGAGGCTTGCTGGGGTTCGGATTATGAGGGATCATCTCACAGCAGTCGGGGAAATATATAATATGCGGTTTATTACTTTTCCCTAAACAATGCCGCAGCGACGGCATATCAGGAAATGTTAGGAGGCGGCCGAGGGAAAGCCCTAATCCTTCCAGAGGTACCGTACATTCATCAATATTCGCAACATGACCTCTTTTCATTTGACGCAAGATTTTATGTTCTGGTAAATGGGTGATAGTTTTACAATCATTTTAATTCCTATGCCATGAACACAGGATGGACTTTCAAAATAAAACGTTTTAAAATTGACTGAGATATTGAATTGATATACATGAGTGATTTGTTATTACGTAAAATTTAAATATAAAATTAGATAAAATGACAGTGAGTCCAGTACATAAACGTTGAATGAGAAATTTCAATATTAAACATTATACGCACTTATAAAATGATCGTAATGCCAATGCACACTATACACGATTCTATTTCACAAAACGCTCAAGTCGGAGAGGCACCGCAGCGCTCGTCCCGGAGGGCTGCTACCTTGCACGCCGCGCCGGCCGCGTCGGCTGCTCCTGCGCCTCCGCCGCCGCCGCAGCAGCACTCGCTGTCAGGGCGCTCCGCGAGTGATGGAACTAACGAGGCGGGCTGGGCGTAACCGCGGCAAACCGGTTCCTCCCGAGCTCACTTCTCCCCGAATGGAATTTTAAACCAGTTGTAGCTTACACGGATCACACGCACCAAAAGAGCAACTGCCTGCGCCTGTTCGCGGCCGTCGTCGGGAGCTTCGAGCGCCGCGCCGCGTCGCGCCGCCTGCCTCCGGCCGCGGGAGCACAACCAGCCGTGCCCTCGACGAGCGCTCCGCTAGGGGCGGCACCCACCGCGCGGTGATGAGGTCATCACGGATATTTCAATAAGTTTTAGGTCGGCCAACGGCAGTAACGGCAGCAAAAATGTAAAGACGTTCGTAGACATTTGAGGAGATGGAACTTGAGCATGTGGAAGCATTGGTGCAATTTATATGTTGTAGACGCAAATGGTTTTCATGCCCAGGACACGCAGGCACCGTTGTTCTGGAAGAAGGGAACTGTTCCTTTCTTGAGAAATGTTTAGGCACTCGCAATCCAACGATTACTGATGGGAAAAGACTGACAGAAAAGCGAAAGAGGGGTTGGTGAAGTTTAAAAATCAACGCATACTTTTAAAATTATTAAAATAGAAGCAAACATTTTGCTGATAACAAAACCTTCACAATAACATTCCCAGTTTTTGTTCAGATGCATGATCCTTACATCCATAATACCCTATATTCCGTCACGGAGAATCCTACATTCGTTCTCTGCGAAGAAAATTTTGATATATTTCCAATTTTCGTTATTTTTCTCATAAAGGGCTGCTCGCCTCTTCATCGTGGACGGGCATGGACCGAGGAAAGCATCCAATGACGTACGTTATCTCCATCTGGCCCCCTTTCACCCATTAAAAGCAGATCTCTATGGAGCACGTTAAAGTAACAGCACAGGGCACTCTAGTCAATAGCGCCTCGAACACACTCCGAGTGCGATGCGGTATCTGGAACCCGTTGACGCGTGGACACCCGTCGGCGAACGATGGGAGTGACGGAGCGAGGCGGAACACAGGAGGAAAAAGATAACGAACGAGCTGGAGAGGGCGGAGTCGGCGATACGGAGCGGCACTGGGTGCACCTGCGCCCCGTCCACAGAGCATCGTTATTTTCACGCCTCGAGCTCTCGTGGCTGACGCCTGTCGCCGCAACGCCAGACTGCAGATAGGAAAGCAGCTCACGGCGAACTCGGCGATAGCTCACCCACCTCACGTTTTCCCAAACAGATGATTTACAACTACGAATGCATCATCACCATCGGCAGGGATTAGCGATTATTACGTGTTCGGGTAGAGTTGCTCCACAAATTCCATATCTTTTCAGATATTCCTTATATATATTTTTCTGTGGCGAATAATTTGATGTTGGGTTGATCTATGAACTCGTTGCTCATAATCATTTCATTTTCCTTTCGTGTAGCAACGAGACAAGAGTTCCCTCACCAGACAATCGTTCCAATGATTGGTCGTTCATGGAGGCAGCAATGAAATATTCGAAACACTTTTACGTAATTTCCTATTTGATTTCGGTCTGAACACCCTCATTTCTCACGTAAGACTATGGAACAGACGAACGCCTTCGGTGGTTACTTCTATCACGTCCACAGTCCAATAGGGATAGGTACGCTGTGTCTGGAAACATTCCCAACAGCAAAATGAAAGATGAACGTGAATGAACATGTAACAAATGAAGCAGCCTTCACAAACGCACTGCATCTACTTCCTTATCACGCCAATGAAAGGGGGAAGATAATTTATTTATTTATTTTTGGAAATCACGTACAACAGTTTTGCACTCACAGACATCCACACTTGCGCGTCTACCAACGTGCACGCCGGCGTTCCTCCTGCCCCCCCCCCCCCCCCCCTCCAGCCACCTGGTCGCGCGCGCTCGCACCCGCTGCCACCGCGGCCCAAGAGCCCCTCCCCGCCTGCGCGCGCGGCAACAAGCGTCTTCTTATTTTCGAGCGTTTATCGCGCGCGCTGGCAGCCGGCACGGCGCGGTGTGGTGCGGCGGCGAAAGGCTCCCCGCGATCGCAAGCACGAGCGCCCGCCGAGGAGAGCCGCGCCGCGCTTCCGTTCCGCCTATTATTTTCTTATCGCAGCACAAATATTCTCTCTCTCCTCTTCGAGGCGCTATCGGAAATTGGATTTCCCGGGGAGATTTCCAGGCTCCGGAGCTCGTCTGTAAGCAAATTTGGGGAGCAGTTCTTTGCCCCCCCCCCCCCACACCGCGCGGCGCCGCCGCCAGGCGTCCGGGAGGACCGCTGGGCGGAAAGGGTTGGGGGAGGAGGAGAGGGCGGGACCCCTCGAGGCCCCCCGAAAGCGAGGCGGGAGTCACGACGCGCCGGCCCCGCGACCGGCACGCCGCGGCGGGTGCAGCAATCGCGGGCAGGAACCGGCAGCCACGACGCCGTTTTGGGTTTTTCTGCGAGCAGTCAGGTTCAGCGGATGATTGATTTAAACTCTTTTCAAGCACTTCGCATCCAACAATACCGCGCGAAGATCATCTAAATTATTTGAGGCATAATAAAGAATGTTAATAAAGTTTGTGAATGTCCATATTTAAATACCAGTACATGTACGTATGAATTAGTGCCTCGAGATGATTAAAACAGTACGCACTGAAATTTAAAGGTCGTAAAACCCCTTTCTTGTATATTATCTACTATCTACAAAATCGCGTTTTAATAACAAATGCGTACGAAGAATAAGAGAGATTCAGTACTGTACACAATAAAAAGGATGATAATAGAATAACGGAAGTGTACTTAAAAAATACCATAAAAGCTAAAGAAAAAGTGAATTCATTAAATATCTCAGATAAGCAACCTACCAGTGTAAAAAATTAGATGTACCTTGCAGTGCAATTTCCGCCCAAAGAAATATGAAAAGAGAACACCCCCCTTAAAGAAATACCAATACTCTGAGTAAACAAAAACTCCGAACGTCAAGACAAGCCCTCTTCAACCTCGAAATGAAATGAAAACCACTAAAATAAAGACGCTCTGGCGGGTTCGAAAGAAGAAGTGGAAGGAGAGGTGTCGCAAGCCCACGAAGAAGTGGATTGCGAGCCCAAGAGACAGAGAAAGAGAGAGCAAGAGCGAGCGCGCCGACAAGAAAAATAGGGCGTGTCGCGTGAGTGGCCGCAGTGTCCGTCCCGCACCCTGGCGGCTATTTTTGCCGCTGGCCACCCTCTCTCGCCTCCCCGCGCAGCCGTCGCGCACGCCACCCCGGCGCCGCCCGGCCGCCCCCGCCGCGCCGCGCCCTCGGCCTGTCACTCGCGACGGCCGGGCGGCGCGGGGGCGGCGCGGGGGCGGCGCGGGGCGGCGCTCGCGCGCGCGCTCATGAATATTCAACCGCGACCGTGTCCGCCCTGCCGCCGGCCCGGCCGCCCCCCGGCGCCGGCGGCGGTGACCGGAGGCGGCGGAGGCGGAGGCGGCCGGGGCGTGGCGAGCGCGCGAGGAACGGTGTCGCGTCCGCCGCCCCGCGCCCTACGACGCCCTTCGCTCGCCCCTTTGGCGCCTTGGCACGCCCTGCGCGCGTCTCCGGCGGCATCACCGCCACCGCCACCGCCACCGCCACCGCCACCGCCACTGCCCCCGCCGCCGCCTTCCTTGCTGACGTCGCGTCTACTACGGGGCTTCACTCCCTCTGACCACTGGAAAAGCTACGCTATTATCGGACTCTGCATGACGCTTTTACGTTTCGCTTTCATCTTTGCGTCGGAGCTTATCACTTTCGCCACAGGGAATGTTGCTACTGCTGTTCTTGCGCTGTGTTATGCTGATTCCACTTTTTCTGGGATACACATAACATGACACTGGAACGTCTAGCAAAATACAGTGATTACTTTTCATAATTTCTCATTTTGTTTCACTCGTTCACTAATAGCTTCGTTAACATCCACATTATCAACATTTCATCCAATTCTGTCTTTTATTTCGCCATTTCTTTAGCTTCTCTGCCCTTCCGATAACTCGAGACGTTGCCATGCGTCTCAACTTGGTGCAAATTCACCTCCGTCTTCAGTTCCTTCCGACGCCGTCACCGTGTCCGCTACCGAGGCGACAGCTAAGGTGACTCCCCTACCTCACACCTTCCCCTTCCCATCCCTTTTTTCTCCTCCCCACCGCTCGCCCTTCAGATTTACGGGATGGCCCCTTATCTGGCGGCGCCCGCGCCCCGGAAAGAATATACAAAGTCACGACCCCGGAATATATCGCGCGAGGCGGAGGAGCTGCGTAACTCAAAATCTCGCTCTATCTCTCGCCCGCGGCGGAGGCCGATGCCGCCGCCGCAGCCGCCGCAAGAGAAGCAATGCGACGGCCCGTCAAGCCCAAGATGCAAGGCGCTCTCGCAGCAGCCGCCGCCGCCGCCGCCGCCGGCAACTTAAACGCCCAAAGTGGCGCTAGGGGCCTCGCGAGAAATATTACGGCGCGGTTTGAAAGCTTTCTGCTTTGGCGGTTCGAGCTAAAGGAGATACGAAAATAAATAAAGGATAACAACGATGTGAGGAAAACTGGGAATCTTGCCAATAAATACATTTACCTTATGTCTTATGATATTATCGCAGAACATATGGTTTCTTATTGGTTTCTTCCTCGTCATATTTATAATTCTCCCGAATCAAGCTCATGCTCAATAGAATTCGGAATAAATAGCACCGTTATTTCTACCAAAATTTATAACTCCTAATATCATATATTTTATACGTGAACTAAAGACATTTTGTTGACATAGCACACAGCATTTGAATATTTTAACAACTTGTTATCGAAATATAGTACTACCACACCAATTCTATCACACTGGTACGCTGCCATAACTGCTCTTATAGTAAGAACAGATGGCAAATTGCATTGTAACTTATCTTCCTTGAGGGCTCTGTATGTCACTGGCAACCTCAGAAGCGTACACCAATCGACCAGACATCTACTAACATTCTATAACTTCAAAGAACATCTTGTAACTATACAAACGCAAATTGTCATCTCAACGAGATATTGAAGACAACAATGTCAATTCATTCCTCTCCAATTTCGCACAATGTCACAAACTTGCTCTCGAGCAGAAGTCGCAACTCGGGAGCCGCAGAAGTACCGTACGAAAGCGACGCAAACGCCGGCTCTTGCAACCGCATTCGTTCCCGCGGAACCGGGGCGCAGGCACGCGAGTCGAACTGTTTATATTTTCCAAAGGAAAGCGCCGGGGAGCAGTGAAGAACCGCTACAGCCCTCAACAGCGGAGGCCCCTGAATTCCTAACAAGCAAAGTTTCCGAGCGCCGTTAGAGGCATCTGAACGACTCGCGCACACAATCGGCGTCGCCGTCGCGGAATTAGACTGCGGGGGCTCCCAAAGCGAAAAAAGGAATGGAGTGTTCTGGATAGCTTCTCAAGGACTTCTGTGACAAGAGAACGCACGCGACCCATCGAGACACGGAGAGCGAGAGCGAGAGAGAGAGAAAGAGACATCGCGGGGCAACTGCTTTGAAGTGCGCACAGGCTCCCAATCTGGCGGTCGCTACACTCATTACTGTGCGGCACCTGTTTGTTCAGACGTCATATAATGTTCCATTCTATACACACAAGCGAAGGGGCACGAGGCACACACACAGGCTCGTTCACAATGCAGCCCACTTACATCGAAAACATCACGATCGCGTCGAACACAATGTCGATAGCTGAAGCAAGCACGCATACACAAGGGGAGGCCCCGCCTTCTGCTTGTCGATAGACTTCCATTCATTTTATCAGATAAACACGCCCCCGTCGTTCTGTCCAAATATGTTTCCGTTACTCCGCGGGCCCGCAGAGGAAACGCTGGCGCGGCACTGTGGGGCCCGCCCGCCGCCTCGGCGATCCGTCTGCATAAACGTGAGAATATACGCGCAGTATCGAAACTTTGCGAGGGGGCGGGGCTGTTGGCATCCGCAGGATTCGTCTCTTCGTCGGCCGGAAAGCGAATAATCGGAGCGGGCCGAGCGCGAGCGCAAAAAGCGGCGAGCGAGACGGAACACACGCCGCAGGAAGGCCGAGGACGAAAATGACCGCAGGGACGGCGCCGGCGGCGGTGGAAGCAGCAACGGAGAAGGCAACCACGCCAGGGAAGGGAGGAGACGAACGAGGCGGAGGTTTTCAAGCCCCACGAGACTGTGGACACGGCGCCGCGGCGAAAGAATTACGAAGAGGGCGTGGAGAAGTTGAAACATTAAGCGAGAATGCTCGGGGCACCGGTAAAACCGTCGGCGGTGACACGGAAACGACAAAAAGCGAGAGAGACGGCGCCCGTGCGACGCAGACGGAGCGGGGACGCTTGAGTAATAAAAAAAAGCAGATGCGGTCCGTAAAAAGTGCGGGAAACAAAACGCCAGAAGAGGCAGCCCCGAAGTGAATCGCTGCTGCACGTGAAAAACAACACTCGGCGCTCGAGACGAGCGGGGCGACGGCACGATGGACGGGCGCTCGCCTGCAAAAAGGGGCGTGCTGCGAGAGCCGCATGGGCCTAGCGAGAATTGCCATGAGGGGGCTGGAGTGATGGGAGGGGGCCAACCAACGCCTGGAAAGTGAGAAAGCGATATCTAGACGCTAAGGGATGCACGACACGAAAACGTGTGGACTGGCGTGTGGTGTGCTTCATCTTATGAAGGTTCAGGAGTAATATGTTAAGAGTACGACGCAAGTTGCAGAAAAAAAAAGTCCGATATGCAGACTGAACCAGGGGGAACTTTGGGGAGATAATATATGAGTAATCACTGGAACATAGACATCAATGCTACATTTTTATTTTTGTCGTCTTGGTGCCTACACATTTACGTTGGAAATTGGAAATGAAGAGAGAAAGAATGAACAGCGAAATGCAGGAAAACATCGTTTCACCAAAAACTTGACACACTTTGTTTTTACTACCTCGTGATACCACATTCTTACGTAGAAATGTCGCTGACGAAATTGGGGATTTTTCGCCACCAACATATTCTGAGGCCCTCTCATCTTTTTGTACAGACAATCATCGGGTTGAACTTGAGACTCAGCGATTTTGAAACAGTTGTTTCGATTTTGGGAATTACTTTACATATAACCTAAACATTTATAAACTTTTCTCAAAATGGCTCAATTTTTTTAATGATTAAACCCTTTTTTGAAAAGACCAAAATGTTTTAGAATGGTGCAGATCTCATTTTCGTCGAGCTCTGAATTTTTGAAAATTGCAAATGTAACAAATAATGCTAGGAAGTATATCCTGTTGTATAATCACTAGTTTATTAAGTAGGGAAGGGGATATTAGGTCAACTGAAGCAAGTGATGCGAACTGAAGCAGCCAAACAATAACAACTAACATTTCTTAATGTTATTCAGGTCTCCTTATAGAAGACGAAATGTTTTAGCGCAGAGAATACACAAGAATTATTCTGTTACTGTCATCATTTTGCATTTATCATAATGCAGTTCCGAAAATTTCTATTGTCGATTTCGATTGCGGTATTAGGTAGAAGCATTTTTCAAATGCTGTGATTTCATTTATACAACGAAAGCAAATTTCTACAAAAGCCATATACAGGTTAGAGAATTTGTATTGCAAATCATGAGCATAAAGTTTGTGAATTCAAATCTAATAATCTAGTAAAAACTGATTATTTTAATCGACATCAATATAAATTATTCTCATTATTGGTTAACAAAGTCACGATTTTACAAAGCACACGACACTGTAGTTGAAAAAACTCTTTTTTAAATGCGATCATGACTTGAACCCCAAGGCCCAACATCACGTCCTGTCGTGACTACAAGTCGTCTGTACCACCAATGACTTAAATTGATGGTTCTCCTTTTGCAGTAGGCAACATGATTAACGTCTGTTCACACTGAAAAGATGATCTGACACTGCGCCCGAACCTGAGCGAGTTCAGCATGTCTAGATAGCTGAGCGCCAGGAGCCTATCTCCAAGTAACGACAGCAACAAATGCTCCATCATCCTAAATGTCAGCCAACCAGAGATGACTCGCGCGTATGCAACAGAGAGCCGCTGTCACGTGTATGTAGCGGAGTGCGCTTCGCGTGCAAGAGTCGCCTGTACCTGTTCGCCGCGCCGACTTGTCTGGGCGAACTGTCAAACAGGGTATCATAAACGAAGGCGCGTGAACCACGGACGAGTGAGTACCCGCTCCCAGGAGAGCGATCGTCGCAAGCGATCGCAGCCGTCGCGCCGTGCAGGCGGGAGATGGCGAGCGTGCAAGCCTGATTATCCGTTTCGATGATGTAGCCGTGGACAGCAAAAGACATTTGGTAGTTTGATCTTTTCTAAAGTCGTGTAGCAGTACTTGGTACAACAATATCAGCTTTCTACGATTAGATAAATTTCAATTTATGTGGTCCTTTTGCCGTACCATCCATTGATATTCTGAATCTACTGACAAAGAGACCACCTCAGTCGCTACACAACGCCTTCTCACATATTAGTTCCTTGGCTTTGCAGATCCATATAATACATTCATTGCCTTCCCTTAATTTTTCAGTTCAGGGACTTCTTTAAACTGCATAACTTTGGCGTTAAGAAATTGAAATGTCTAAAGGAGATACTTAAAAACACGTTATGTCCATACAAAATACAAGGAAAGAGAAAATAAATTCAAGAAACAACCACTGGATGATAGATCGCATTTATCGAAAAAAGAACTGGTGTTTTGTGAAAAATAAGATAAATAACTTTCCTGTTCAGATAGATTTTCTAAATAGATGACGTTCAACCGCGAAATAATTCCTGGAAAATATTTTCTCTATTCATGGCAGCAAACATTGCCATTCATGTCACATACCATTTGTAATCTCTGTTCGATTTTATTTCCGATGTCGGCGAGGAGGTCCTTGTGCAACGCCTTGTCATGGAGCGGCGAGCCTAGGAGGCGAGAGCGCGCGCGGCCTGGCGCGGGCGGCGTTCCCTTTCGCGCGCGTTGGGTAGGAGGAGGGGGATGGAGGGGAGGGGCAACAGGGGGCCAAGGCCGAGGAGTGCCTGCCGGAGCCGCGCCCCCTTCCCCTTCCCCTTCCCCTCCCGCGCGGCCGGGCGAGCGGGCAGTGTCAGTGACCCCGCGGCGGCGCACCTGGCGCCACGCGCTGCGATTCGGGACCTTGCTCCCGCCCACTCGGGAGGCTGCAGGATCACAAAACTTCACGGGACCCGGATCCGTTCAACATCTGACTGCGTTCGCTTTCACTCGCGCTCTTTCGCTTTTACGATCTATCTCTTTTACGCGATGATTTCCTATGTTATGTCTAAGAATATTTTTTAAGGCTGCGAGAATGGACAAAGAGACTCAGCAGCTCGCACCGTAAATTTGATGTTTACTAAACACAAGATACAAGCGCTAAAATGAAAAATATTTTATTGCATTTTTAAAACAAATCTCACAAATAGCTTTCATCATTTCCAACGTTTCGTTTGTGTATGAAACAAAATGAACATTGGATTTTCTCCATAACGTTGATTACTACTACAGATTTGTAATTTTCTGATTCGTGCTCATTGACTGAACAATATATCGAATTTTAATCTTCAAAATTACGTGCAGTAAAATATGTTATGAATGTAAGAACGGAAGAATTGTCAATGATGGCGTGGTTTTAAGAACCTAATTTTGTTTTATTTTTTGTTTCGTTTCCCAATATTAATATAAATGATGAGCAAAACACACAGGGAGTGCTCTATTTCATGGGCAGGATACATTTTACAGCTTTTCTTTTACAAAGTTGGCATCAAGTAAATAAGAATTGTAGCAGCAAACACGCCCAACTGGTTCTTTGGCTTTTGGCTGGAAATTGCTATCTCGCGTGTAGAAAGATTTAAGACTGTTTCACAGCGATATATCATATGACTTACATAAATAAGAGCCACACTAGCGACATTTTACACCTGACTGCCAATTTACTGCATTTTGTATCAAATGGTGCATCTATTTAGTTGAATTATGTGAAAATAAATATACAACATGTTAAACCCACACGACAAGTATGTTAGTCACTAAATCCTTACACGTTCAAAATGCACACGCAACACCGTGGTTTTGATGAACGAGCTATTGTGAAACTGACCCCTATAAATATTACACTCGAAAAGACTCCGTAAATGAACGGATGCAAAAGTCAATTACATGCACGGGCTGGGTGATCCGGCGAGCACAGAACCAGTCTTGTTTCCTGTCCATCACAACTGCAGAGTCACGA
Organism: Gryllus longicercus; assembly: GCA_038098605.1. NCBI lineage: Eukaryota > Metazoa > Arthropoda > Insecta > Orthoptera > Gryllidae > Gryllus > Gryllus longicercus. The sequence continues at coordinate 5,780,413 of JAZDUA010000020.1, forward strand.
CACTTGCACAATCATCACGTGGCGATCTCATGAATCTTTGCAGCCGCCACAAGAACTGGTTGCTGAGGAACTCGGGGTTAATCACTTGCAATCGCCAAGCCCGCGAGGCAGAGATTAGTACTGCAACTGCAATACATATTTCAACGACTTCAAGACGCAAATCCAAGGCGAACTGTAATCACAATCGAGGGGAGAGATTATGGTTGATCATTAAAACTGAACACACTTCATGTGCTGACAACCAAAATACGGGAGGTGTTCCATGAGGAAACATGAATAGTCCTTTATTCAATTGACTCTACAAAGTGTGAAAAACATCTCCCAAGAAATATATCAGAAAGTAAGAGAACAGTAAATAACTAATGGTGCTCAACAGAACATACTTTCTCGCATTAATGCAAACCTTTGCACTTTAGTAAATTCAGATAGTTCGACATAAATAAGAACTGCGCATTTTTTAAAAATAAATTTGAACTGACTTCAAACAGAGCCTTTTTGAAACAATTTTGAAAGAAAAAGAAAAAAAAAATAATCAAGATCTGATGTTTTAAAACAGACGTAATTTAAGACACGAATCTCTGCCTTCAATTATTTTGTACTATCGAAATGTTATTTTTTTTGTAATTTTCGAGAATACAAAGAGTTGGCCGAAAATGAGACCAGGACTTATTTACCATCCTTTGATAAAAGAAAATTAACGAAAAAAATTGAAAAATTTGGAGAAAATAATTGTTTAAAAATTGCCTACATTTGAAGCAAAATTTCGTGAAAACTGCTCATTATCGAAAAAGTTTCAAGAGAAGATAACTACATATCAAAAGACGGGAATAAAAAATCGGCCTCCGCTGACACCAACTGGATCATCCTCCAATGCGCTGGAGTTGGCTCGCCCTGCCCGTCTCTCGCCAGACGCCCCCTCAGACCGACGCGACGCCCTTCTTCCCGTGGATACGAGAGCTGCGTCTCAGGTCGCAGACGGCGGCCCCGCCCCCATGCGCTCGTGACGTCACCGTTGCCACAGCAACCACCCACCACCCCGCCCATCGCAGGACTACCCACTGGCCTCCGGACTCGCGCGGAAGCGGCAGAATAGGGTACACGCTGTCAAAGGAAAACTCAATTTTCATTCAAAGATTGTACATCGCCACACTTATTCCATCCAGATACCTGGCCTCAGTATTGTAATTTGATATGAATTGCACTAACAAATAGTGTTTATAGATAATGTGAACTTAATATATTTATTGTGTGATTATTGTTTAATTTTTACTTCTTTTAATGTATTGCGAGACAAAGTATTGCGCCAGATGTAATAAAATAATATCAAAATTCTTTTTATCACGGAAATGCACCCGAAAAGTCCGAGTGAGCAAAAGGGAGTTTTAGTTTAGAATATAAAAACACGAAGTTTGTGGCGTTCGACCTATTCCCGGACCCCATCAGCCGCTAGGGTTCACGAAAATTCCTTGCACCTGCGAGTGTCTCCCGATCGCCGACCGTCGACGAGCGACTGTCGGTGGGCTGGGGTTCGCCAGCCGAGATGGCCGGATCGCGTTGCGAGGGAGGGTCTTTCTGCGAGGAAGCAGAAGGCCGGCGCCCCCGCATCGATCACGCGGTCGCGCCCACTCAGCCCAGCCCAGTTCAGTTCAGTTCAGTTCAGTTCAGCTCAGCTCAGGACTAGCCAGGCCGGCGGGGTGTCACCTTTCCCGCCCCCGGCGCGGCGGCCGCCGCGCTCTTCCGACGGCGGAACCCGACGCGGAAAGCAAGGCCTCCCTCGCGCGCGGCCGCCTGGCGGCGGAGCGGAGGCGACAGCGACCGGCGGCGGCGGCCCGCAAGACACGCTTGATACTAAAATGTACACATTTTTTACAGATTTTATTAAAACCATACGTACGTTTTCAAGTAGGTGGTTTGCAGCTGAGCCACGAAAGTGCTACACCACATCTGATAATTGCACATGGAGGAAAGTCAGCAAGTGGAGGCAAAGGCGAGTAGAAGTCAACAATTGGAGAGAAACAGAGAAAATAAAACTTTTGAATCTTATATCAACATTACATTAAGGTTATTCGAAAGGAAAAATTAAGATCAGTACACACTGGATTACTCTGGCATTACAACTCTCAATTGCGTCTTGCGCAGAGCATGTATTTCTTCGCAAGAACATAATTTCACCATCGTCCAGTAAATGTCACGACGTATATGGCATGTACCTTTCCGTGAGTTAGATGTAGCGAATGCATTCGGGGCGCGCTCCGTCCAATCGCCAAAAGCAGACCGTTTTGCAACGAGCTACATTCTCGCCCCTACCCTTCCGTGGACAGCGCAGCGCCGCCGGCAGCGTCGCGAGGCGAGCGCCCCATTATGCAGCGTCCAGGAAGCGCGCGGAGGGTGTGGAGGGGGGGGGAGCGGACGGGCAGCCGCACAAAGACGCGGGCAATCACGCGAGGAGGCCGTCGGCGGCCAAGGGAACCCGAGCGCGCGAGCCAGCGACCGGCCGAACGGACCGAGGGGGCGGGCCAGCGCGGGTGGACGTGGGTGGACGGCCAAGGGGCAGGCGATTTTCCGCGCCGGCGACCCGGAAGTCCGCGGCCGCGCCCCGCCTATCGCGTGGATCCCCTCCTGCCCCTCCCCCCGCGGCCGGCCGTTCATCTCCAGGCGAGGGGACACGGGGAGGGCGGGACGAGGGCCCCCTCGGGCGAAGGCACTGGAGAGGAAAGAAGGACCGGAACCGCGAACTTGGAGGCGATGGGAGAGAGGCAGCCGCCACAGGTAGACAAGACGGAGGGGATTGGAGATAGGGGTCGGAGGCGGCACGGGGCATGGGCGTGGTTACCTGAGCGTAGCACGGGGCCGTCGAAAGCACGCACAAAAACCTTGCAGACAGTATAGTTTAGCCCGAAGAGGTGGATGGGAAAGAAGTGGGGAAAGGGAAACGAACAGACGAGGAAACACTGACAAGAAAGTGATACGCAGTTAGCAGGAAATATGGGAGGTGGCACATTCGTCTACTATCGTCTGCCCGGTGGGAAGAGGAGAAAATGGAATTTCCTTTCGGCAAGCCTCGAATTACAGATTGGAGAAGTGGAAAAAAAAACGTAACATCAGGACCATAGATTCAGGAGAATGGAATATATTGGATGGAAATCAATTAGATTGTAGCTAATACATATTATTTTCTCGGAGATTTATTGCAAACTTTATCCGTTCAAAATCAAATCAAAGAGTCGTGAAGCGATTCAGCAATTGCCTCCAAATGGGCAATTCAATGTGTCTTCTGAAAAGACGTTGGAATCGTGACCCCAATGTAAAGTTCTTCCAGCGAACAATGGGATAAAAGGATTAGAAAGATGGCTTTCGGGTCGTTTCCCCGCACAATCCCAACTCAAATTAAATGAACCTGAAAGAAACATCAAATCTCCAAATGTATTAACATGCAAGCTCATCTTCCTTCATAACTCGAATGGCCGACGTCGACTGGTTCCACGAGCACCATTCACGCGGCGGGGACGAGTGCTCCAAGTGCATCTCCTACATTGTATCGCTCCTCGCCGGCCGGTACTAATAACTCACGACGCAGGCCCCGCGCTTTCTTGTCGGGCGGCGGACGCTTTGGCGCACATTTCTTCCGCAACGCGCGGGCAATACGAGGTGTGGGCACGCGAGCGGCTGAGGCGGCCGCGGCGATCAGGGGAGCGGCGGGCGGGCGGGCGAGCGAGCGGGCTGGCGGGCGTGCGATAGGCCAACGTTCGGCCGTGACCACTACGCAACGGCGCGCCGCAGCGGCAGACACGCACCCGGCGGCGGCAGCGGCGGCGGCAGCGGCGGCGGCGGCGGCGGCGGCGACGGCGGCGGCGGCGGCGGCGGAGGCGAAAGCTCGTTGGTGGCCGCACGGACAGACGAACGATGCGCTGCTCCGAGATGCGATGACGTGGCCCGCGCTCGCGCATGGAAATAAGAGCTCCTGCGCGCACACCTCTCGCATCGAAAGGATCGCGTCGGCGGTGCGAGAGATCGGAGTGGGTCGAGAGGGGAGCAGGAATCGCGTTTGTGGCGAGCGTTTGCACCCTCTGTTGGCTGCAGAGATTCATAGTCTGTAATGTGCATTGCAAACATACGTTTGACTACTAAATATCTTCCATCATAATTTTAGATGCAGCTATCCAATTTAGGTGAAAATTGGATGGAATCGCGTTATTGGTTGAATTTCAGACTTCTATGCGGCCAGTATGTTCTGATTAAGCAATACAATAGCCCCAGGAATGACTTGCAATTAGGAATAAACGAACTATTCACGTTGTCATTTTACACAGTTACACATTTCTGTAACTCGCATCAATATTACAACACACGCAAGACATTTTAAGCGGGATGTACGACCATGACTTTCATAGCAATAATCCCAAGCCAAAAACATCACCCTTTTTTTGAAATTACATTTTAATACGAATTCAAAAAAAATATGTAAAAGTGCCTTCATACAACACTCCATAAGAATGCATTAAGACATAACGTGACCCAAAATTTCACGACATTCAAACTCACTCCCTGACTTGGATGGGACGTCTGAAGATTGAGATGGCAGTACAAGGCGGCCAACGGCCGTCGCACGCGTCCGCTCGCACGGCTCCACCTCGCCACCGGCCCCTCCCTCAGTCGCCGCGGCGAAAGGTTTCACGGCTCTGCGCGAATGTATCGACGCACCGCCAGAGCACACACAGCTGTACGCAGCGTCCATTTCAAGCGGAAGGCGGCGGCGTTCTTATGACAACTGTGTGTGTGTGTGTGTGTATACCATACGTAAGTTCCACGTTTCCTTCGGCAAATATACTCATTCATGTGCATTAGTTACTGTGTAGGTCTGATACGGTCCTTGAAAATATTGCACCTAAATATCATTTGCGTGTTCATATTCATTGCTAACTGTCGTTACAGCAACACAGATTCGCACACCAATCATTTGTACCTTCCTTTTTATACAGTGTACGCCCGGACCACCTCAGCAGTACACTGTACAGCGAGAAATTTTGAGTAAAATTTACATTAATAAATAGTTTCCGTTAATTTTGAAATAGAGGGCTAAGAATTCGTATAATAAGAATTTTATTTTAAACGTTTTATGCGCATACGGTAAAATTTCTAACATTACAATAAAAAAAATCCTTCTGCTTTTGAGTCTATACGCTGCGAACAAATCCACATTTCACCAAAATCGCAAAATTAACGTCTCGCTAGAGACATGCTCTTCTCAGTTCATTAAATTCACTTAATTAATTTCTTCATCATTACTTGATTTCGTTTCTCTTTCAGTGAAAATCTATCGTACTTGTCGAACGCAACATCCATGGCAAACATCTTCCGGACAGCACAACAGTCTCACTGGAGGCGCACTGGTCGGCTTTCAAAGCGTCCGCCCTCGCGGCTCCCCTACCCTTCCTCGCCGAAGGTCTCTCTGCGGCCCGGCCGAAGAAGCAGAAGCAGCCGCCGCAGTGGCAGCGGTGCGGATCCAATGACTGCACCCTCCAGACGCACCCCATCCGGCATCTCTCTCCGGAACACTAATAAAGTGCGCGCGATTCGGGGGGCGGAGGGAAAAGTTCAGAAAAAAACGGGAGCTTCTGTGTGCTTTCTGGCGATTAATTTCTTCTAATGGAAAGAACCTATTTACACCAGGCGGCGGAACTACTCTATTCAGCTGTGTGAACAAACACTTAACACACAAAAACAAACAGAAAATAAAAGGGAAGACTGAAACCTTAGACAACTGAGGCCAACGGGGAGACTCGGGGGAGAAAAGGCTCCGATGGCGGGTCGGTGAATAAATGTAAGGATTAAGGCGGATTAGAGACACTGGAGAAGAATGTAGGGGAAGAAAGGCTACGAGAGAAGCAGCGGTCCGAGCTCCGTGAAAGAACCGTCTCTCGGAGACGATGCCAAGATGTTTTTACTGACCTAGTCGCAGCTACATTAACTAAAACTGTCATAGGGACCGTCTGGTCCTTTCGCTCTCACTCCATCATTCTAACTCCTCCTTTTCTCTCCTTGCAATTTTACGTCAGCACTTTCCACATTTATTACGCCTTGCGACGACATCAAGTTACGCAGAAAACATTGTTTGCATCGTGTAGATAATACACCTAATTTAACGTTCGAACCGTTCCTGCTAATCACTGCATATGCAGGACTGTTAATAGGATATACACGTATATTCAAAACACACTCATGAAATTGAGTCAGAGGGGAAGAATACTCACATCAATTACTGGGATAATTCTGAGCAAAATATTGCACTAATCATTAATTCGTGTATTTGATTCAAACTAAACAAGCAAGCTGTGAACATTTATCTTAGTCACAGCATGAGTTCACAATTCCCAATTTCACAAACATCTTAATTAAATGGAAAAGGCCGTCGTGGTAGTCGCACGTAAACACATTCAGGTCTGAGAAAGACCGTTTTTGAAATATCACCCCGGTTCCCAAACTGGCAATTAATAGGCAGGGGCGGGCGCGCCTAGGACCAAGGTCGGCGACGGAGGGCAAATTCATCAGTAAACTAATTGCGGTGGCGGTCGGATGATTTACGACGCTCAGGCCGCAGGTGATAACGTGTTGATTGATTCCGCTGTTTGTGTTTTGCGGCGAGGGCGGCGGGGCGTGGCGGGGCTGGGTAGGGCGGGGCGAAAGAGGAGGGGTCGTGAAAGCCACGCAACCGATCGAAGACTTTACCGACGGGTGGGCGGCATTGCGTAAAGAGCTATGGAAACAATGAGCGAAAGTTTTTGCATTTGGGGACATGGCATATGATCGGCGATGTTATTAAGATAACGGTGCCTTTTCTAAACTTCGACACACACATTCGCTTATATTCTGACGACAATGATTCTTAGAATCACTTATTACGGAGTTTATATTTTCCTGTTCATACGAGTAATTCGAGAGGCTACACGTTTTCCTTTTACGTGCAATGTAATGCACATGTCACGTTACTTCGGAGAACATACTGTTGATGCTTCTACTATTCCATAACAAGCGCATGCTTCATGTTTTCTGGTACCTTCCAGTTAAATTACAAATGAAAATACAGTAACTCGAAGGTAACAGCTATAAAGAAGTATTCACGCTCTGAATACCTCTACTGGGGGGGGGAGCAAAAACATATATTTACACAACATTGGTAATATTACGCAAAGCAAGATAAAATAATTTACATCTCCATCTAATAGTAAAACCAGAATCCAACTTGCCTGCTCCAAGATAGTAAACTTAATAGCGCTTTTCAGCAACTACATCATTCCCAATTCGCTGAAATGAGAAAGGAGAATTATCACCAGTCGCGTCCAATCTTTCAAGCAGAACGCAAACTTAATTAAACGGTCTCCTTTAAACAAGTTTCTTTGAAAAGGATGATTCGAACGAACGTGCCACTGAACGTGCACATACAAATAGAGGAGAAGTCCAGAGGCTCATTTGCAAACTTGGCATTCCTGTCTCAGAGGAAAGAGAAAGAGAGAAAAAGCCACTTAGCCATCCTTGCACGCGCCGCCTGAACTAGCTAGCTGCCCCGCGGCTTAACGACATCGTGTGCCAGGACTCCCGAGCGCAAACGCTTGCTTTTACTACTTTATTTGCCAGTTTCCCCCCAGCAGATATCTATCTACTTTCCTACCAGCAATCTACGGCGTTGTATCAGCACGCATTTGGTGCAAATTTGTACGCAAATGGTAGCAATGGGGGAAAATATGTTAGGTTGTCAAATATCGTTAAAGCAGGGACCGACCAACATGTTCGATCACATCCGTTTATCTGCTATTGGCTTATCTTCGTGAATTACAAATTATAGGGTGAGTTTCTATTGTTACCAGATTAAAGAACGATGTGTAATCCTCACATATCAAAATCTTTCGCTGAGCCAATGTTGATTTTGTGAATTTAAGATAATTAAATATCTTTTCAACGATGCGTCTCAATTTACGGTTCTTATACTGAAAGTGGTTTCAGATTTGACTTCATCACAACACTGAATTCTTAATTTGAAATCTGGGTAACAGCAAGTAGCACCAAGTGCTTATGTCACACCTCTCTCGGCAAATATATTGAAGGCAGAGCCTTCCCGAACATCTTTCGGCCGAGCAACGGTCCATGGTGTGCGGGTGTGTTCGCAGCGCGACGGACGGGGAATCCCGCCCACGAGAAGTCCTCCCCGCGTGATGCGAAGGGAAATCCCCTGCCCCGCGCGCCCGGAGCGTTGGCAAGCCCGGCCCACGCCGCGCCGCGGGCTTCCCCACCGGCGGCGGCGGCGGCGGCGGCGGCGGCGGGCGCTCGAGCGCTGCGAAATAAATCGCGGGGCGACGTGCACTAACACTCTGCGGTTCGCTGCGCCAATACGGGTGGTGGTTGTGTGTTGGGGAGATACGCGGATAGGCGGGCGGCCGATTGCCGTAGTTCCGAAACCTGACCCCTATCAATCCGTTCTCTCTGCTGGGATTGCCGAGCCGGAACGAGAATATGACCAAGCCCAATAACCGGTAAATTGGTGGATAATGGACGGCCCTGAAAATGGAGCTGGAATGAGTGTTGTTCTGAAATAGAGGAAGAGAACCATCAACATTTCGTAAAATAACGCTATTGCGGGTTGTGCTGAACACTGAAAAAGTCCTGAACCACACAACTCTAAAATGTCAATTATGATATACGTTTTTCATACTCGCTTTTACAGGTTAAAACACACACAGTTTAATGTATGATGTTTATGTGCATGATAACATAGGGCATATGAAACAACAGACTAGATGTATGCTAAAATATTACAAATATTGTTGAGTGGGGAGGAATAGCCCCATCGTGAAGTTGTTGGAACATATAAAATGAAAAGTAACAAACATTTATACAACTTCCAGTAGATTAATACAAATTAAGAGCTTTATCAACTTTCATGCTTTAGATATCGTCGCCTGAAAAACAACAACATATTTTCCACCCATCTTGTGACTACCTCTATGTTCCAGTAATACAAAGAGAAAAATTTCATCAATGTCATGAAGATAATTTATTTGTTATTCACCATTTAAATTAATTAAATAATTATGAATGTCTTGACTGTTGTCAAGAACAAAACATAGCGTAAATATATATTAAAAATCCTTCGACTAGTTCCCATATGGAGTTTATTGGTAAGGATATCGTAATAAATATATACTTCTATCAATGTAGTACTGTCACTGGGAACTCTTCAAACGAAAAAGCTATAAATATTCCGTTTCAATGAATCGCTCAATTAACAATGGCACAGATGTTAGTTCCAAGATAAAACATTCATAACATGTCCTAAGGGCACCTTTCAATTTCTTTAAATAAAACAGTTCGTTTGGGAGTATCTCAATATAGGAGGAAGGTCGCTACGAATGCAGTTCCTGATACTTCTTGAGACTTCGATCTACTTGCATTTGTAATGTGCTTGGATTCGCAAACATACGACTCAACCATTTTTCATTTTCATTGACATCGTAATAGTAAAAAACAATGCGTAAATGTATCCACGCAAATTTAGGTCTCACGAAGAAACGAGTTTCGAAACTGATCTAAGGGAAGGCTTATCATAATTCATAAATATAATACTTGAATTAATAAATGGTTATAACGAAGTCAATGGGAATATTCAGGGTGGGTATTCACAGAAGGGGAGATTGCGTGGTTCGCCCCTTCAGAGACCTTGATGTCTCCTCTGAAAAAATTAATTAGTCTCTGACAGGATCACATGATTTCATTTCCAGATTTTGAAATATTCAAATCAAGGAAATTGGAAAAGAGGACTTTTCCGATAGCATTATATAAGCCGTGCAGCGAAAGCGCCTTTTGATTCACTCCCCAATTCGTCGATTCCCCCTCTCCCTCTCAAGGAAATTACCAAGTCACACCATGACAAAACCTCTTACTTCACAAAGCATAATGCTGTGTAGAAAAGCCTTAACGAGATGGAGCTGGAATTGATAAAATGGTTCAATTTTGCAAGTGCAGTCCTCGACGGTATTAATTGCTTCGAGTCTAATTCGGACCTCCCTCACCCGCAAAGTAAAAGTTAAAATAATACAGCAACCCACGAAAACTCCATTGCAATTGATTACCTGCCTTCATTCAACATTACAATACACATTTATTTTTTATTTTATTCTGATTCACACATTTACATATTTTATACTTATTTTCCGTAGTTGGAATGCTTTCTCCGAAATCGCATAAAAAACGCGGAGCCTCCACGCCCGTGTTCGGAGACTTCCGACAGCGCTCGACGACGCCCAGCGGGGCGGAAGGAACCCCTCGGGTGAAAGCAGACATCGACACGTGAGCGTCGCGCCGGGAGGAGCCGTCGCTCTATTATTACGGCTGCAAGAGACCTCCGTCACGCCGTCGCCGCCGGGCGGGCGCGGGCGGGCGCGCGCGCAAAGGGGGCCATGAATTATGCACCTCCCGACGGCATCGACTCGCGCCGGAACGCGAACAGGTGGGGAGGGCGGCGGACGAAAGAAACTTTCGCCTCGATAGGACAGTTTCGGGGGGAATTCGATAATGCTCTATTGTATCGGGCAAGTACATTTACAATGGAGCACACGGGTCGTCAATTGACGACTCCGCGAGGAGTGAACAGGTACGTCATTCGGTGTTGGGAAACGCATTTCAAGTTTTACTCTGCAAGAAAAGTTAGAAAAAAGTCGTTACGAATTATTGGTAATGGACGAAAAGTGACTGACGAATATATTCGAATTATGCTGCTTTTAAATAATTTTAATGAAACTAAACATTAATTTGAATGCAATAACATTTCATATATTTTAACATTCGATCCATTTAATAAGGTGAATTGTAAAGTGAAACCCAGAAGAAGAAGAAGAAGAAGAAGAAGAAAGAAAAAAAAAAAAGAGAGAGAGAGAGAGAGAGAGAGAGAGAGAGAGAGAGAGAGAGAGAGAGAGAAGTAAAAAATAAAGGAAATATTACGACTGCTACGATTTATCTCCAGCACTTTCATCTTCACCCTTTTTACAGTGATAATTTATTAGGTCATTTTCAGTAGAATCTTCTATATTATCCCCAAAGAATGAATGCATGAATCTCATACTCGCAACCCCCAAACTCAATCATATTTCCCGGATAAACCACTGTATGCAGAGCAACTGCAACGATTTTCCGCCAACGGACCGCAAGTGCGAGCCTTCTCGCGCGCCCAACACACTCCCACGCCCGCTGCGCGCCACGGGGAGCAGGCAGGGGATGGCGCCGCAGCCGACGCCGACGCCGGGGCGGGGGCGGATGCAGATGGCCCGATGCGCGCCGCCTAGCAAGTGCGCGTCGCCGATCCCTCGCCAGCAGGCCGCGGCGCTCCGCAGGGGCCGTGTGCGCTTTTTTCCGGCAGGCAGGCAGCCAGAGGGAGAGGGAGGGAGACGCCCCCGCGTCGCGTGTACGAATGTATTATGTATGTGCGGCTGTGTGTTATTGTGGAGCGCGGGCAGCTGCGGCGGAGCGAGTCAGGCGGCGTACGGGCGCTGGAAACGGAATGCGCACGGGCGGTGGGAGATGAATGGGGGAGAACCCAGGCAATGCACAACCGTGGTGAGAACTGGGGACTCGATGGGGAGAGAAACTGCGGGAACTGAGAAGGTAGCTGACGCAGCAGGGTCAGACGAGAGGGTGGATTTCGGATTGTCCTTGCGAATTGGCGATGGGGAAAGTGACGGAGGACGTAGCCGTGTTACCCGTACGAACGTCATCTCAGCGGTCTTGAATAAGCAACGAGCAGAATGCTGCCAACGTCCCCCGCCACCATAGACGTAGATTGAGTGGTCTGCAAGTACACTAACGGCCGGGAATGGGAATGAAACAAACTATGTTTAACAGGAAGCAGAATACAAACAGCAGAAAAAAGGAGCAAAAAAATGACAGGATCAGAAACAAAATAATTATAATGATGCACGGCAGAAGTACATCGGTTCTCGTGCACTTCTGCTGTATTGCACTACAACTATACTCGAATATGGATATAACAGGCATTAATACATACTGCGCGTGCAGTTATTGAATTAGTGAACCAAAGAGTCACGAAACAGCTTCAACTAAAGAATTGCTTCCTATACCCTCGCAGCAGTTTTCACCGTCCCCGAATGTGTAGCACCATCCGAAAAGTCCCAGATGTGTGTAAGGTGTAGGACCTATAAGCCGTTCCTATTTTTCAAACAAATCATCGTGGAGTGGATTGTTCAGTACCACATTTCACTTTCGAGAAAACTCAAAAATATCCTGGACAAATTCCACCGCTAAATCACGCAAGTATTAGAACGACTCTAATCAACACTCCACGCTCGCCATTCACGTACCAAACGCAAGTGAAAACGCCACGAAAACAAAGTACCCGGCCGCCAACCCCAACCCCAACCCAGCGCGACGCAACGCGAGGCGGACCGCGGCAGCCGGGTGAGAAAAAGCGGCGGGCGCGTTTCCCGGCGGCGGGTGGCGGCGCGCGCGGGGAGGGCGAGTGCGAGTGCGAACGCGAGCGCCCGCGGCCACGGCCCCGGTCCTGCTGACCCAGTGCACAGCGCCGCACGCAAGGCGGCGGCGTGCAGACCAAATCGCGTGCGGCGACGGTGGCGGCGGCGGCGGCCGAGCTGGCCCAGAGCCGCGGGCGGCCGCCGTCGCCGCCGTTGCCGCAGCTCCGCGCAGCACAAACTAAATAATAACAATAAAAAGAAGCGCGGTCGCCGCCGCCGCTCTCTCACCTCGCATGACCGTTTTGCATAAAGGAATTCGGCCAGTGCCGACATGCGAGCCTCGCACAATATCTTGGCTCTTTTTTCCCGCCGTTTTAAAAGATAATAAAAAGAGAAGTAAAAGATGGCATCGTGCATAATTGCGACCAGGAAGAGCCCCGAGGTCGTGACCCACTTTTCTTTTCTGCGCGCGCGCGCGTGCGTGCGGGAAGGGGGGGGGGGGGGGGGGGGGTCGGCGCAGTTTTCGCTTTCGGGCGCGGGGCGGAATGCGCGGGCCGGCGGGGGCGTGGGCGGTGGGAAAACGGCCGCGCCGGTGGGTGGGCGGGCGGGCGGGGCCGTTCATCTCTGTGATGGGCCCCGCAGATAAGGAAGGTGACGACAGGAGACGAGTTAGACGCGCACGCGGCGCGGCGCCGCCCGAGATTGCAGAAAGATAATGGCGCGCAGGGGCGGTATAATGAGGTTCGTGAAGATGGAGAGGATCGCCAGATGAAGGATAAAGGGGCACCGGGGAAATCAGGGTCGGAAGCAATGCGCGTGGAGTCAACCAAGTTTAGCCGAACCGAATGAGTTATGAGGGTAGCGATTTTGCTCAGAACGTCAGTTTATACGGTAGGGCTAAAACAATTCATAACTTATGCAAAACAATTACATTTACATACTCACTCTTATCTGAACAAATACATGGGATCCGATTTTAAGAAAAAAATTCTGTCATAGACTCACATAAATCAACGTCATCTTCATGTGGGGCGCGTTTTATTGTTCATCCATATATTTTTACCCAGTGTGTGGCTGACTTCAAATTCATTACTATCTGATTGAAAAAGATACTCTTGAAAGAAAAATACGTAGAGGACGAACAATTGAGACCTCTGTTGATATTGAATATGAAGAAAAGTCTAGATTCAAAGCATGTAGGAGGATCTTCACGATGTGATTCATATTATAGATGTAAGAACCGATCTTTCAAATTATGTTACCCATAAATATTATAGTATTTCAATTAAATATTGAAAAACAAGACTCCAGGAGCAGCATTTTCCCGCCCCAAAACGCTCAAATAAACCAAGATAAACGCTTTCTGATTTGGGTACCTCCACATTTCGGCCTGTCTTCACGGGCAACATGTCCTAACGCACACGCCCGACTCATCGCGACAACGCCCCTCCCCAACGGACGCGCGCGTCCGCGCCCGCGCCCGCCTCAAAGCGCGTCGCCTAAGCGAATCTGCGCAACCATCACACCCAATCTCCGGAGACGGCCAGGAGCACTAAAACCGCTAACTCAATCTGCGGCGGCGCCGCGCCGAGCAGAGCCGAGCCGACTCCACGCCGCTCCCTTTGGCGAAGCGCGAGCGCGTGGCGCGTGTGTCCACCTCCAGCAAGGCAAGGCAGAGGAATGCATTCAGGGCGGCAGGGACAGGCACAAGCGAGGAACCCGCGGGAGGAACGGCACAGGGAGCAATGGGAGATGACAAAGCGAGTTACGCAAGCCACCAACCCCAACTGACAGAGGTGAGCTGAAAGGTGAAAATATTGGTTTAATAACATATTAGTACTAAGGAAGAAATGTTACAGAAAACAGTAGATACAATAAATTTTAAAAATAGGGGATGAAAATATACAAAAAAATATTCAAGGAAATATTAGTAAAGGAATTTGAACTAGAGGTGAGAAAAATTCGGGAACTCTTTATTGAAAAGAAAAAACAAATGGCGAAGAAACGGACAGATCGTTCCGATGCTGGACCAGCAACTGGAAACACAAACAGTAAAAACATGGCGAAGGAACATCATAACCTATATGAATATTTAAACGCGCAAAGGGCAGTGGCAGGAGGAAGAATGACTGAGCGATGGCAGAGCAGCAAGCAACGAGTCGATAGGGAACTATACTAAGTAACGGAATATGAACTCGACCACCTAGTTACATGCAAGCGAGTGGTAGGTGCATTGACACGCGAGGCACCGGCCCAGAGGTCACGACGAGGGTGGCAGTGGCGGTAACAGAAGCAACACATCATGGAGCAGGAGCAAAGACGACGACGGCGAGGGCGAGGCGCGGCGCGGCACGGCGGTGGGTAAGCGAGGGAACGGCTGGCGCCGGCGGGGCCGGATGGACTCCCAAACAGAGCGCCGCGCGCGCTTCAACTGGTAATTGAGGCCGCCTAATGGAATAATAAGCGAGCGAGCGCGGAGCGGCGAGCGCGAGGGGCGGACGGAGGGGGAGGCCAGGCGGCGGGTGGGTGGGCGTGCGCTCCGCAGCCAGCACCTGCCGCCGCGGTCACCGAGAACACTGCTCCGGTTCCTGCTGCTGCTGCTGCTGCTGCTGCTACCGTCACCGCGACGGTGACCGCCGCCGCTGTGATGCGCCACTGCCCTCTCCTCCTCGTCCACCGCCTGCCGCGGCCCGCACACGTCGCCGCGGCCACAGTGGCCGCGACCGCCTGCAGTGCGCAAGTGAAAGGAACGGCACATGCGATGCTCGCTTGGAAATGTATTAATGCTCAAGTCACAAAAGGGCAGCCCGCCTCAGGAAAAGATGTCGCAGTAGCGTTGTGAACACGTAGCATTACATTTTTTGTCGGAAATAATTAACTTTACATGAAACCACAAAAAAATCACCCGACGTCTTTTTTTCATTCGAATTACGTGATTTAGATAGAGTTTGAGAAAAAGAACCAAATACACGACAGTAACTAATTAAAATATTCCAACCTTTACTCAGTAAAATGACAGGCAATTTTAATTTGCTAGCAGCCTTGATGCCATGACATCACGTGTATTTTACGATCGGTAGTAGCTTGTTTTACTACTCATCCATTTATTAGCTTGTCATTTTATTTTCCCTCTAGCCCAATCGTCAGGTTCGCAGCGGCAATGGGCAGCGAAGAAAAGGGGTATTGCGAAAAGTCACAATGACTCATCTCAATCGTGCGGTTCTCGATAGCGTAAATAAACGCCTGACCGTATGTAATCGCGAGCAGGGGGAAAACGATACACACGGGATAGCACTGCGTAATGTTTTCAGTAGGTCATGCGAAACTAAATAATTACGCTGATAATACTGGACGTTACAAAAGCGTTCGCGAATTGCAGAATTATCGCCGCTACTAATCGCTTGCCAAATAGCATTAATGCACGGGAATGACGTAATGAAGAGGAAAGCCCAGCAGTTAGAAGCAGTAACTCACCAACCTCATACTCCCAGTATTCTCAGCTCACCTGAAACAAAACAAAGGATCGTTAAGAATGTACGAAAACAAATAAGAATATAACAACATTTTATAAGTAGAAAAATCTTTAATGAAGAAGGTTGCAGAAAAATCGCACATTTGATATAAAAATCGCAAATTTCTAATAAGAAAAAGATTATTACATCACAGAGCCCTGATTTTCTAACGTCGAAAACACGAAGAAAGTGAAGCGGAGTAAGAGCATAAAATAGCGATGCTTTTAATTTGGGCCCGTGTTCTTTAATTCGCATTGGGAAGAGCGTGATAAAATATAAATAAGACAAAAATACTAATCCCGCTCAATGAACTGTCAACTTTATAGCCACGATGATTTATCGCAAAATGATGTAAGGTTGAAAGAATGCCAAGATATGTGCTTGCTGCATCCTACACCGAAGCGCGCATCACATTGTATACACAACCACAATATCCGTGTACATCAATATTACATCTCTCAAAAAGTGCAACCACACTGGGTAGTTGGGTGACAAATCTTAGGTATTCAGTAAACTGGGTCATATTCTTCTATCCTTTCGTCTACAAGAACTACGGAATGTCCACTTCGCAACGGAGATCTCGCATTGAAATCTCCACTTCCTATTCCTCAGGAGGAAACCAATTTCCCGCCGAGGGAGCGGGGGCCTCTCTAACTGGTTCGTTAAAGCCGGCGACAATTACAGACTAATTGGCGGCACACGAACGCCACCTCCACAGGCGCCCCCGCCGTTTGTCACCCCGGCGCCCACGGCTTTCGGCCACTCCTTTGCGCCCTGCCTACCTCTCCGGGAACAGCCAGCGTCAAGTCATTCCTTCAAGAATAAACTGTCTAGACCGGTGCCGGAGGATGGTTATTTGGCAACAACGTGCTTCGCTCATGGGCAACAAAATCTCTTCAAAAATAATCACTCGAATTAAGCGCCACGTAACTATGCGTGGGACAACAGGCGAAGCAGATAATTTATATTTAGTTTTATTAAAAAAAATTAAAATTAAAAAAGAAACTGTAACATATTACCATATGTCGTTCAAACGGGTAACGTTCACATCTATGACAGTATACACGAAATATAAAATTCTACAAAAGCTCGTGCATTATGAGAACTTACGTTCCCGCAACATTGAACAAACATTTTTCAGACACGCAAACCCAGTTTCTTTCTACAAACGAGCGGCCCCCCATGGCGTACCCAAAACAAGTCCCTATACCAACGTGCGTACGCTTTTAGTCTCCCGCGCGCGCCATGCGTGGCGGAGGGTGTGGCAGCAGCAGCAGTATGGCGTGTCAACGCGGGCCGTTGGCGACCCGGGAAACCAGCCGAGAAGGCGTCGTGTTCGGCTGGCGGGCACCGCTCTGGCACGCAACTGACCGCGCCCGCCTGCACGCACGGGTAGTGGACGGGCCGCTTTCTCAGACTGCATTTCCCGGAAAAGATATTTTTTTCAGAATAATTTATCGAACGCCTTCGGCAAAAACTCGTACCGCCGGATTCCTCGCCGACACGCAAAGGACGTCGCCTGCAGAGATGAATGCTTTTGCCAAGGTTGACGGAGGAACGCCTGCTTTATTCCCCAGAAACGATTTTCAAAATTTTAAAAATAATTTTAAAAACAGTGAAGGTCAATAATCTTGCGCTTTTAGAGATGTGATAAGTTTAAATTACACATAATCGAAGTCTTTCGGAGAGTCTTACAAAGCAGAATTCTGGATTTAATACCTGCAACTTGACATTTGGTTATTTAGAAATTTCAAGAAAAGCAAGGTTACTATCAACACAAACATATTTTTTTTATTACTTGATTACAGAGGAATGTGTTTTATTATTAAGTTTTAACTTCATTGCACGCCTCAATTCTTACAAAGGCAACATCATTATGCACACTGGTGCACGGAAGAAGCCAAACTTACCATTTCCTCGAAACACACAACACACTCAAGAGTATTTCCGTTACCGTGTCGAGCTAGATAATCGTCTTCCCTTGCATCCACATCCTACACGGATCAAAGGGCGTCAGTACATCAGTTCCGTGGCAGAGCGCGTTAGAAGCTCCATGTAGCGGGACAGATCCGATCAGTCCCCTCCCACACACACACACACATGTAGTGTCGGGGAGGATAATCGAGTTCGTGCGGCTGATAGGAGGCGAAGCGCTAAGCTGAAATTCGCTCCGCGCGCGTATCGCTTCGCGGGAGTCGACGCCACGTCCGCTCAGTTTACCCACGTATCCTCTCCGCCTGGTCGAGCGTCACACTTCAGGCTGGCGAACGGGAGGAGCCAGGGGCACGGAAATCCCTTGCCGTCGCTTACATCGGTTTCGAATGATAATCCCTGGCTCTCCTGAGGCAAGAGATGCGTCGGATATATACAACAAGATTGCACATCCCTCGCTAAAATAGCTATGATACACATTCACTAAGCTCATCATCATACTACTACACGTACACTATGTGATCAAAAATATCCGGACACGTGTAAGATGGTGTTATCGTGTTTTTCATGGAGGGCGTTTGCACCCATGGTTGTTTGTGTGGCACTGTCACGGCACAGGCCTAAAGTTTTAAACACCTTGCTTCCCACTGTTGAGCAATTCGGCGATGACGATTGCATCTTTCAACACGATCAAGCACCTGTTCATACTGCACGGCTTGTAGCGGAGTGGTTACACAACAATAACATTCCTGTAATTGTCTGGCCTGCAGAGAGTCCCGACTTGAATTCTATGGAACACCTTTGGGATGTTTTGGAACGCTGAATTTGTGCCAGGCGTCACCGACCAATATCGATACTTCTACTCAGTGTAGCACTCCGTGAAGAATGGGCTGCCATTCCCCAAGAAACCATCCAGCACCTGATCGAAAGTATGCCTGTGAGAGAGGAAGCTGTCATCAAGGCTAAGGGTGGGCAAACACCCTATCGAATTCCAGTACTAGCGATGGAGGGCGCCACGAACTGGTAAGTCATTTTCAGCCACATGTCCGGATACTTTTGATCACATAGTGTACATATGTATGTACTGTATACATACATACAAGCATACACACTAAAAAACAATTGTATGTTGCATGTTGTGAGTCAGGGAATCAAATATCTCATTTCTCGAGATTTTAGAACTCACGCAGAATTTTGAAAAGTTAAAAGCATAGACTGCAATAAGAAATGGTACAGCAAGTTGTTTACTCCGTGCCAATATTCCCAAGATTTCGACATCACAAATGGGTTGAGTGGGGGAGACGAAAGAACTCTCTACTCCGGAAATAAGGTAATACAAAAGTTTAATTTTATTTCTACCATTGACTTAAAATGTATAATTTATTAATGTTACATTTACAGAGTTAATAATCACTAGAGTATTAATTTATTATTATTTAATATTTCTATAATATGCAATGGAAATTGCAAAAGTCTTTAAAAAGTCTTTCTTTAAAAAGACAACTAATAAAGCAGTCCTACACATGTCATCCCCTTCGCCCTTTTCTAACTTCGAGCCTGCCCAACATCACGATGATTTTACGTCCTACAGCGTTGCCATGCAGCAGTGTCCGAGCCGAGCCCTCATCCTCGGCGGAACCTTCCCTGCCCCACTCTGCCCATGACATTCGCCCTCCCACGCCGGTCGGCCGCAAGGGACAGCGCGCGGTTCGCCGGCGCCGACCGCCGCGTCCGGCGGCGTCCTGCGAGGCTGCGAGCGTGCGTGCGTGCGCGTGCGCCTAATGAGGCGAGCCGCAAACAACCGGCGGAGGCAGCGGCGGGAGCAGGAGCGGAGGTCAGTAGTGAGACGACGCGATGGCAGGAAAGAGGCGGCTGGAGCTACGAGAAAGGGATGGATGGTGAGGGGGTGGCATTAGGGTAGTCGGCGGCTGCCAAATGAGGCAGCGCTGGAAATGAAACAAGGCGGCAAGCGGACGGAGAATAAGGCCTCAAGGAAAGGAACACGTGTGTCACGGTCAGCGAAACAAAGATGGAGGAAATGCCTGACAGGAAGAAACTAAAAGGGGAATCACTCCGCAAAAACACACAACACCCGATGTGGTTGACCACAAAAAACCTTCGAATGTTCAAAATTCAAGGTTGCAAGATGCGAGCGATGAACGAAATCGCTGAGGGGAAGCTATTAGGAAGTTAAGTTACGGTAGTATTAACGTCGGAGACTAGAGGAAGCAAGGGAGACGAGGACTGTATCACAACACGCCGACAGTGAAACCCCGCGGTAGCTTACGAAGCCCTGGACGACGCACAGTCAAAACACACACAGAAGACGAGACGAGGCGAGGCGAGGCGAGCGATGCACGACAAACGGGAAGCAACAAGGCGACGCGACGGTCGCAGGTGTAGAGAGAGTTCACCGCCTGAGGTGAAGGAAGGATGCTTAACTACAGAGACTTGCAACCTGCATGAGAGCTGCGCAGCTCAGTGCGGCGACGGCGGTGGGAGCATGGAGCGATGCTCCGCCGGCGAATGGCGAAGCCTGGTTGTGGTGGGCGATGCCATTAGCGGAATTGCGAGAGCAAGAGCGCGCTACCGCTGCCTTGGCCGTCCCCGGGGCCCGCTCGGGGGCGCCGGAGAGAGTTGCCTACGCGACGCTCAACTGCCTCGCGAGAGACGAAGCGAGGCGGCGGACGGGCGTCGAATAAATCAAAACGCCGAATTGCGCCGCTAACGAGCAGAGCGTTGCAACGCACGCGACGTGTGGCGGAGCGACTGCTTTCAACTTAAGGTTGCGACAGCATAACATATAATACACATCACGTTGGTTGCAATCGGCGACCTTGAGGTCTCTGAAGCGCAAAAATGAATTTGGAATATATTGTGCGCGTATGTAACAAAACTTTCCGTAATGTGGTACCCACACATTTTTGCCACTAGCTATTCCAAATTGCAAATATTTTTCTTCGTTGAAGATTCTGGATACAAACTGGCGATGAGAATTTAAATGCCAAACGATTTGTTTTAACTCGTCTCTCATTAACATGATAACGATCAATGCATTTTCAGCCCCATGCAACTATTAACAAAGCATACGTCTTGTCAAGAACAATGTTAACTTTTCATCAATGTTTCATATTTTGAGTGAATACACATTTACTTCACTAACTTCCTTTCATAGGTACTGATATTGAGTTGAGGAAAAGTACGAATGCTCCTCTAAGACTTGGCCCAATTAACATATAGCGCGGTCCAGTAGTTTCGCTTTTCACGAGTGATATTAGTTTGTTGCAGAACAAAGAAAGATAAAGAAGCAGAAATATTAGATTGAAACCGGGAAACAAGGCTAGGACTTTACGCCTGACTCGTTCACACTGCAACCCGCACAGTAGTGTTATACGGCGGGTTGCTGTAGATCAGGGGCATCACGCGCTGCATAACGCCACCAGTGGATCGTTGACACAAAACCTCCCTATGTGAAATAATGTAACAATAACGTCTTTAAATCTCCAACCATAATATTAACGCACTGTTCTCTAGAAAGCAGAATTCATAATTCCTTCACTCGCACCTGATATATCCCACAAAACTAATTACAACCAACTTTTCGTCAATATTGTATCTCATTACTCTTCTTCAGGGCGCATTCACCTACTTAATTTCGAATGCTAAAACTGCTTGAATATTTGCATGAATATCTGCACATTATTTAAAATCGTCTGGGACGGTCATATGCGATGGCCAAAACGAGTTCTGCAATGGGTGCCGACAGAAAGACAGAAGAGAGGAAGACCCAGACTTGCATGGCAGCAAGGAGTGCAAGAGGCTATGACGGCAAGAGAAATGCAAGATGATCTATGGTCAAATAAAGAGGCATGGAGACTGAGAGCGGAGAAACGCTGACAGCTGCAGAGCAACTCCGTAATATATATATATATATATATATATATATATATATATATATATATATATATATATATATATATATAAATAAACACTATAATATACACTCTAGGCTTTCTAATTCGGTATATATTCTAGTTATTTTATTTTAATATTTGCAAAAATAACTTTGTTGGAAAGGTTTGCGGTCAAACCACCATCCTACAAATGTTAGCGTCAAATACTTGAAACTAACGTACTTTTGCTTCAACATTCAGATAATATAAACAGATAAGCGCATTAAAGACTTACTTCACTGATAAACCACGATTACGCACTCCAAATAGTGCAACAATCAATTCTGTCACACAATAAATAACGTTTGTGATTTGCTAAAGTGACATTCAAGTATAGCGTCGAAGCAACACAAGCTCATCAGCATCAAGTTCTTAAGACCATTAATCAGTAGGCAAAAATGTTTACGAAGGCCATGCAAGATTGAATTTCTTATAGCAATCGACAACAGCTATCATGACAATGTTGAAATGCACTTACCTAAAATATCTATCCGCCAATTCCTGAAATAACCGTATTAATCACAATAATATAGTTTGCTGATGTAAGTCTCCCAAGGATACACTGCATGTACTAGCAGCCCAGGAAAGTGACATTTCGACGTTACGACCGTCGCATCGACGAGGAAATAATGCGGTAATTTCGGGCGAGATAGCCACCGCATTAGCGCGAAAATCCATTCAGCTACGAGGTCCACGGCCGAACGCCGGCGAGCCACAGACGACAGCAGAAGGCCGTAGCAGCGGCAAGGGGGCGCGACCTTCCGCAGCGCCCGCCACAGAGAATACAGAAACGAGCGAGCAGGTGTGTGGTGTTGGCGCGGATGAGAACAGTGGCTGCGTCACAGAGAATAGGGAAATCAAAGTGGAGAGCTTTACACGGTTTGGCTGCCGCAAAACGTCAGCGTTCTGCCAGAGTATGTAATTACATATTTACAACCGTTCGACAACACAAGGAGGAGCTGCAACACATTCGAGACAAAACATGCTTCCATGAAACACAAAATTACAATCACTGATGCGCTGCGGGCCATTTTCGTGAGCGAATAGGTCACGCAGTCAGCGTTGATTACCAAGCCATTGCAGCAAATACAATGCTGATAATACGCGAGGCCAATGAAGGTGCCTGCCAAACACTGCGATTGTGGGAATTACGGCTTATGATACCGGCCATTAGGGAATAGTTTATGAAAGTCAGCAAAGGGTTCATTACAAGCTGCACCTATAACCAGGAAACGATACGGCAATGACGTCTATGAAACGCAAATTACACCTGTTTCAAGGAGTCCCTTGAAATGCGTAACGTGGTTTCTAGTGCCCCCCAGCAAACATGTTTACGAGCGCCCTGCTCATTTCTATACAATTCCTCGCCAAGGGGCACAGAATTTAGTGAACAGTCCTATTCAGTTAACCAGACAACTTACAATACCTAAAAACGTGCGCACAAAAGAATTTGCAAATGTTAAATTAACAACTTTAAGATACAAAATAATTTCAGAAAAATACATTAATTAAACAACGAAAACATTCAGCTGTCCATCACTTGAAACACGTCCAATAATTACTCAAACGTGACACGTTAATGGGCAATACGTCATCCTGAGCAATGCAGACCTTCTCAAGAGCCCGCAATTGCAGTGGCGGGTGGTAAACGTCTGAGAAGAAAGCTCAAGCGCGACGCAAAAGGAAGCAACGCGAACGCCGGCTGTGAAGTGCACTGTTATTGCACAATAAACGCGACACCGCCGCACACCCCGCTTTACGACACGCGTCGGGCCACTATTTATTTTTACGACGGCCCGACTGACCTTGTTCCGCTCGCAACCTAATGGCGCTGTAAGCGCGCAAACGCAACGCAACCCGCCCCGCCGCAGCGCCGCCACCACCGCTCCGCTGCGAATTGCGTAACGCACGCAGCGAAAAAAAAGTCATTAACTAAATTATCTACCCACCAATCCCCGGGATAACCGTATTAATCTCAATAAACTCGTTTACCGATGGAACAGCCTCCTAGGGATACACTGTACTTGTTTTTGCAGCGGAGGAGAGACCGTGAGTCCTGACCGCTGCGGAGAACTCTAACTATCCGGAGTGCTGCGGGTCTCTGGAGGCGGGAACGGACCGGGCTCGGGGTAGGGTGAGGTGATGTAGAGTAGGGGGTGGGATGGGCGGACCGCAGGCGTCGGTCGGACCTGGACTTGCCCGTCCGACCACCCCCACCCGCCCACCGCCGCAGCCAACACCCACCGGCAGCTCGGCCGGCGCGGCGGTTGGGGCGCGGCACTACGCAACGCAACGCAACGCAACGCAACGCCACGCCACGCCACGCCGCACCACCCTTTCCCGCCCCGCCCCGGCACCGCGCGCTAAAATCAATATTAATCTGCAAGGTGGGGCTGCAGCGGCGTTGGCGGCGATCTCGCCTCAACCTCGTTAGCTGCGCGGACGCAGAGAATTAACCCCGGAGCGCGCGAGGAGAGGAGTGGCGAGGCGGGCGGGGGCGCCTGGCGTGTGCCCGGAAGGAGAGCACTGACGGCAGTGGCGCAGCGGAGAACAATGGAAATCTGGAAATGCGAAGGACTGTGGCGCGTGGGTGCGAATTAGTGACCAATCCGGCACGCGAAAATTGAGCCGTACTGTTGTCAGGAAGAATGCTTACAGAAAACTGTCTTGTTATGAGGGAAAGAAAGGGCTTAGAAGAGTGTAGGTTAAAAGGAACTCTCATTGGAGGGGGGGGGGGGATGTTACCCAGAAGAAAAGTAACTCATGTTAAAAACAACCACAATAATAGGAAGACATACGAAACTAACGCGCCAATATTCTGAGGTAAAAGCAAACGAAAATCCGAGCTAGGTCAAAAAATACTCTGAACAGCAAGGTCCAAAAACATGCCATAAGAATAATTTCCCAGAGTACTGATGAGTTAGAGAATGCAATAAAAAGCGTGATGATTGAAAATTGAGTTGGCGATGAAAACACCACGAACTGCCCTTTCTTTGGGTCTGCGGTGGTGGCACCACGGCGGAGCGCTGGAGGCCAGAGATCCCGGCAGGGGAGGGTGGGGAGAGTGGCGCGGGGCGGCGCAGTAATCCCAACGGCGGCACTGCGGCAGCGGTCACACGGGCCTAATTTCCGGTGCCGGCGGCCAGCGTCGCCACGGCGGCAGCGGCGCGGTCGGCCAGGGGTCGGCGCGGGGTGAGGGGAGGGGCAGGGCAACGCAGGGTGCCTCGGAGCGAGTGGAACAGGGGAAAGGGCCGCGGCCGGGCCAGTGATGAGGGAGGAGGAGGAGGAGGAGGAGGCGGCTCGGAGACCAGGCGTAGAAGGACGCAACAGAGTGAGATGTGGTGGAACTGGTGACGGGTTGGGAGACGAATAGGAGGATCGTGGCTCGACTGGAGAAGGCTTAGTGGTGCGGAGCGGCGCGGCGCGGGGCAACGCTGGCAGCGAGGCGAGAACGCTGCCCGGAGACCTGCAGACCTGTTAATAATAATGCTGGGCAGGCGGGGCCAGCGGCCGGCGTGACGTCGTCAGGGGGAGGGCACAGGGCCACGAGTGGCTGGCGGTGGCGATGGCAAGGGCGGTGGCGATGGCAAGGGCGGCGGCGAGGACGAGGGCGAACAACGGGCGCGGCGACGGTCGCAGGCACCGGAAATGTTTGGAGCGGACTGTGGGCGGCCTGGAAGCAATGTTGGTCGGGTTTAGGGCGGCAGCAACCGCAGACGACGAGGCTCGAATGCATTAGCAGCTGGCTCGGCGTTGTATACAGGCAACGCAACGATGATTTTATGGGAGAACTTAGTGAAATGTTGGAAGTAAGCTAGAATGTTCCAAGATCGCGGAAACGTCATGCATCCCTGATCGCACGAACGTAAACACGAACACTTAATTTTACGAATATTTTCCCACGCGTAAAGTTCCAAATGTACATTGCGGTTCCTATTCACAAAATAAGAAAATTCTATATATGAGAGAAATAGTTGATAAGTTATTAAACGTATTAAAACACACTATTACGCACGTAATTTGCCAAATAATGTATACACAAGCGTAACGTAGTGAATTAATAAAATCTGATGTTAATAACAGTGCTGTGTCCGAACACCTGTTAGGCGTTGGGGGAAAACTTCGTTGTTCGAGATAGTACTACTGCACCGCAACATAAAAAAACTAGTGCAAGGAATATCTAAACTAATGCAAGGAAAGCTCGGTTCCAGAAATCAAACAAACCCACTCCACCTTCCTTGGCTGCCGCATCTTGACCTTTCAAAACCCCCGTACATTTTATCTATAACTAATAACAAAACGGTGTACATCACACCCAACAGAAGGACAACCATCCCCATTGATCGTAGTTACCGTTATTTTTCTTTACTTACAATTTCTATTTACATTCGCAACCTACACGCGACCTGTTACATCGCCAACGTCAGCGTATTCCAAACTTCTCTTTCACTTGTCGCTTTAGCTTCCTATCCCTTTCCCAACGCCACGGTTGTCTCTACAGTGCCACCGCCGCTCCCGTTGCCGCCTTCACCAATCACTCGTCGACAAACAGGAAGGCGCGGCGCAGCGCGGCAGGGCGACGTGCCCGAGCACAATGCCGATTGTTACGTGCGCGCGGCGCCGCAGGCCCGGCTCCAACGACCCCGTTGAGCGGCGGCGGCGGCGGGGCTCAAAGCCCGAGCGACAAACACGCCGACGCGGAGGTGTGATCGGGATAACGAGAGCGGCGCAGGCGGCGGCGCGGCGGCGGAGGCGCGTGTGAAGACGAGCGCGGTGAAAATGGAGCGGGCGTGACGCATGTGCGGCGCGAGGCGGGCGGAGACGCGGCGAGTTATCGAGAGTCGATATTGCGGCGAGAGAACAGTTGAGGGGATGCTGCCAGCCAGAGGTGCGAGATGCTCGTAGCTGAAGTACATTACCACTTGTGAGGTGCGCCGTGTATGAATTGAAAGTGCGGGGAAGAAAAATGACAAGCTTAAATGCACATTAAATCTCTGACTTTTTTCTTTATGAGGCATTTCCATCATATGCATTTTTAACAGAGTTGACACAAACTTATTCATTAATTAATTATGGTGTTCAGATAACGCGTAGTGATGCATTACATATGTACATTCGTTATTTAAATTCACTATGCACATCAGAAGCACAATATTCGTAACGAGTAAATATAAATTGTAACTACACCTTCTCGAATGTGTAACCTAATATTCAATAAGGCCTTCAGCTGATTAAAGCTCTAAAGAGTATTACTCATTTCAGTCTAATTCATTTGGTGGAGCTAAATATTAATGAAAATAAATGTAGGTAAAACACGGACACTACCCATGATATCGTAGAGAAAAAATATGCGACAATCACAGGTTGAGAAATCAGAGCTGAAAGAAGGGATTTAACACGCACAAGCACTAGCACATGAACTCGTTTCTTCACGAAACTCACCAAAAGCACTCACATTCATTATGTAACCAGACTCAAAATTAAATCCGTAATAAAATAATATTCCTTTTTAGCGATACTTCAGATCCTTCCCCCGAACTCGTAGAGAAATGCTGCATCTACACAATCACCGAATAAGGGAAGAATGAACGCGTTTGACTTCGACACTAGGACAAAGCCCTTGCCAATCCACAAATCCCTCAACCTTCGCTGCCGCATCTACAAGCGCGCGCGACGACAAGCGCCGTACACAGAACCCGGGACGGCGCGCGCGACCCACCTCACAAAGCTTCCGCAAGGCTTCCCTTCGCGTCGAAGCCGTAATGAATTGGCGGCGGGGGCGAAAAGGAGCGGCGCCAGTTAGCGGGCGAGCGGTAAGTAACGAGGAAACGAGCGGGTGGGCGGGGCGTGGGGCGTGGGCGTGCCGCCGCGGGCACTGGCCGGGCAGCGGAGTGTGCGCTTCTTATCGGGAGGTGTGAATTAACGGCGGCGCAATTAGCGCCTGCCGGCCGCGCCCGTCCGTCCCATCCGCCTCCGCGCCGGCCGCTCGCGGCCACGCACCTGGCCGGCAGCGACTGGACCGCGTTGACGTCATCCTGACAGGTGCACAAAGGCTCCGCTCCACACAGACGCACGCACGCGCGCACGGCCGCAGCTCTATTACGATCGAGTGGTGGTAGTGGCGGTGACAACGCCGTTGTGCCAGAGGTGGTGGTGGTGGTGGTGGTGGTGGTGGTGGTGGTGGTGGTGGTGGTGGTGGTGGTGGTGGTGGTGGTGGTGGCGGTGGCGGCGGCGGCGGCGGCGGCAGCGGCGGCGGCGGCGGCGGCGGCGGTGGTGGTGGTGGTGGTGGTGGTGGTGGTGGCGGCGGTGGCGGTGGCGGTGGCGGTGGCGGCGGCGGCGGCGGTGGCGGCGGTGGCGGTGACGGTGGCGTTGGCTATAGTCGAGGCAGCAGAAGTGGCGAGGGCGGCGGAGGAGGGCATAGACGATGGTCGAGGACGTTGGAGAGGACAGAGGGGGAGGCGGGAACGGCGAGAGCGGGGGCAATAGCTGAGTGCGGACGTGTTCGAACGAGCGAACGGACCAGACGGATTCAGGCGCAAAGAGAGGCCGAGGGGTCCCTTCATTCGACAGCCGTGCAGGAGCCGACGTTCGTTGACTCGCGCCCGCCCGTGGATAATGTGAACTGGGCGCGCTCCCTTTGAAACATGGTAATTGGAAAGGCCAAGGTCCCAATAAGGGCCTCGGTAATGAAATCCCCGCGGACGCTGGGCTCTTCATTTAACCTCCTGTCGGATAATGTAATATTCGTTTTTAATAATCTGATTGCAAGGATTGTTTTAGCAATTCCAATAAAACGCATGCTATAGGGAAGAAACGATTTAGGTAGCACAGAGAGAGAAAATCGGGATACACGACAAATAAACCTACGACAAGGAAGAATGAGAAATGGAAAAACTCATCAAAACGGAGATAATGAAAAAAAACTTGAAAAAACGAGTATAAATTATTGCAGTAAGGCACAAACAGGTGTCGTTTAAAATTCCCCTGGAAGGGTTAAACATACTTTTAATACACGAGTGCAGCAAGTATTTTATCTGATAACTTGTTTCGCATCCCAGATCCTCCTAGTGTGAAACAACATGTTACGACCATTCGACCACATCAAGAAGTTTCTAATAATAACAATACGCCGTGTATACGGCACGGCGACTTCCACCTTCCCTGTGATTTTATAGACTATGAATATTTCTCTCCAGACAACACGCATAAAAATACACAGAACACGACGTTTCTGACTGATATATATACTCCCGATCCCCACATTTCCCCCACCCCGTCGCCGAAGCTTCGTCTCGCAGTCGTCGGCAACGCGATGCAAGAGAAGGAAAACAGGGAGGCGCTCCCTTGTGAATATTTGCTCAGCGTCGGGCGCGAAAACCTCGCCGCGCCGCGCCGCCCACCTCCAATTCACGGAGTGACACGCGCAAAAAAGCACGAAAAATCCTCAAGGGGTCGCTGGCAGCGCTCCGGCGCGCCGCGCTTCCTCCTTCCCCCTCCCCGGACTCCACATGCCGCCCGCGGCCCCCTTCCGTCGCCCTCCCCACACACGCGCCGGAAACGTATCGAACAAGCAAAAACGCGTTTACGTCATTCTATTTCCTGAAGGGGATTGGGCCCGCCCCCGTCCCCCTCGTTGGATGCTCCTCCCCAGGGGTGAGCAATCGTAATTTCTGTGCGGTGAGTGGTGAAACGTGTGTGGACAAGTTGCGGTAAAATATTCACAAATCAGGTTAACTCTTCAGTGTGAGCATCTGCACTCTGCAGGCTGCGTTGTGGAGACATTCTTCAATGCGCAAATCGGCGTGCTTTGTTATTTCCACGTTTCTAAGGAACCGCAGATTTGCCCTTTAAACCAAGCCCGCATACATTCGCGTTACTCGAAGTTTCGCCCATAACGAAGCAGAAACTTTGTGCATACACTGTAAAAAAGGAGTTATATACAAAATGTTATACACACTGATTTCTTTGTGCGGAACATTCCTTAGCCAGTATTGAAGCATTTCAATATTTGCAGGAGTTTTACAAACTGAGTATGTCTGTTCCAGGAAGAGACTGACAGAGCAACCAGCGCTTAATCTGCATCATTAGAGTTCGTTATCCATAAACGACGTCCTAGGAATAAAAATATAACTGTTGGCGCAAATACCTTCTGATCTTTTCTGACTTCACTAAGGTTTGGTAAATATTGAAATTCTGCCAAGAAGAAGATGGGAAGGTGTGTTTGAACAAAAACTGCATTTACTACGGAAAGGCGACCATACTCACCCATATAACGAGTGTTTGTTTCTTGCACTTCAATAATACTGTTCAGACGAGAGCCAATTTCCAGAGTAAATACAGGCATAAATTCTGAAACGAAACATTTTCTAATATTCCCAGAACGGCTTATTTTTATATTTGGCTAACATCTGCGCCACTGAAGAGACACAGGTTTTCCAGGAAACGTCCCAACAGAAAAAGTAATCAAATCAGTAAATATTCAAATAAATCCATTAATGTGTGACTAAAAAGTGCAACACGCTTTGACAAAATTTGACTTCGGAAAACTTAAAAATTACATCGAATGCAATATGAAATCAAAAACATTAAATGAGGGCAAATCAAAATTAGACAAAACGAAGGAAAATGCATCATTCGAAAATATGCAAGGAGCTTTACTGAATCGACCTACACTGAGTAGAACATCTCCATCGGAAAAGGTGTATTGACAACTAGTAATTACAAAAATAAAAATATCTAAAACAACAAATTAACACTCATACAACACCACAACCGCCCGTGTAATGTTCTCAAAGTCCGTCCGCATCGACCGCCCACCTGTCCCCTGTTTGTTCACCCATGACGCAACCCTTCGCATTAGCCGGCGCTCGCCGCCTGGAGGTGTGAGTCAACGCCGTGCTTGCCGAGCACCCGCGCGGCGCGGCTCCCCGAGGCCCTCGCGCCCCGCCACGGAGGAGTGCGCTCTTCCGCCAGCGGGGGGCGGGGGGGGGGGGGGGGCGACCCTCCTCCGTGAGGAACGGAGAGCCTCGCACGGCGCGGGCTGGCTAGGCTCCTCGCGAGCGATTTGCACGAGGTGGGACGGGGGAGCCTCCTGAAGCACGTGCTACACACTGTGAACATGGTAGTCTCGCCGCGGAGCCCCGGAAGCACGAAAATAGCAGCGACGGCCCGTAGACAGAAGATATTGAATGCCTAGTTTCAATAATACGTCATTGGGGGTGAGACCGATCACGATACTGTAAATACATGGCATTAATTATTCATGAATCAATTTATTTTAGTCTAATGTAGTTACAATGTTGACACAAAATTGACACAGTAATTACTTTGAAAATAACTGCTGCATTATACGAGTTATGAAACCAACGTCCATTATATGCAAGATAATAATTCAATTATGATACTATGTTACTATCATTTTCAAAATGATAGGAGAACCTGATTTTAATGCAAACCTATTTCGTATATTGTGTGGCAGTTCCGCGTTCCTCATTTAAACAACAGATCAATCACCCTTACATGAGTCCGAGATTAAGTACGGAAATTAATCGTATATTTTGTATCGCAACTCTTTTCGTAAGAGTTCAAAAGCAAATACTTCAGAATCAAGCAGGGTAAATCTTAGGAACATTTTCGAGGAGCCCTGCCAGAAAGTATCACAGTCTTCTAAAATTCTCCACATACGTTTCGATTTCGATGACGGAAAATACGAAAGATGAGCGCGAGAGTTAATTTCCTACTCAATTTGTTTGATCTTTTCGGGAGTTGATTCTGTTCTGAGTTTGATTTGCAATTTCCGCAAGAGTACAAAATTACATCTCTTGACATCTCAGAAGAAATACGATATCATCGTATCATCCGAAATGTCAAACTTTACAACTGACTGGAATTTCGTTCATGATCAAATTTGTCATTTCCTAAAGGTAATAACTGAAATATGAAATGTGATGTTTATTAAATGAGTATTTTGATAAAAATATATAGTTGGGATACAAACAATTTAGCTTCTCCGGAGTGTTCAAGGCGCTTTAGTACGAATACATTACTTAGCAAGGTAGTATTGTTCTAGGTCAGGATACTGTTAGAATTCTGATTTCTCCGCTTCTACAACAGGTGAATCATTTCTGAGAATGAGGGAAACCACTGGACTCTCACTTCATAAAGCATTAATGACTCACGCACGCATGAATACGTACGCACGCACACGCACATACACAAAACATGCAAGAAAGAACAATCATATGTTGTTTTTTTCACAGCCAGCTTTAACAGAGTGACAAAGCCGATGCAGAGACACAGTGTGACACAGGCGAATGTTGATGTGATAACAAATTCATACAATTGACACAATTAAAAGTTCCAATCAAATACAACAGTAAAAAACAAGTGTCCCTGTTATGCAGCCATCAGTTTCGAGGTTCATATACACAACGTACAGTGGGATAACTATTCGGCAAGCGCGATGCGGTTAAGGCAAGTCGGCGGGGAGGGCTCCAGTGGCAAAGCGAAGGGAAAGGGTGACAAGCGGCGCACTGGCGTTGATCGCCAACATTACCAGGCAGCCGCTGGTTGTCCACTTGCACGGTAGTTGGCAGTAGGAGGGGGGCTGAAACCAGGACGCGACAGGATTTCGAGAGAGCGCTACTTACTGTCACGTAGAAAAGGCCACTACACGAAAAAAAATGCGGATGAGACTTAGCATTCACCTATTGTTGCAGTAGTTGCAGAAATACGAGGTGGGCGTTTTCGAATACATTTTTTCAATGTTTATGATGATGATCGATCGTACAAAATATTTTAATACATTACTTATATTTTGCTCAGTAAGTCTCGTAATGTGGGAGATACTACTACAAAAACTGGGGTAAAAGAAAAATAACGAATTTCTCCCATTGCATTCATTTGTTTTCATAACGAATTAGCCACATGTTACACGCCGCTGCATGTCTCCTGACATTGTGTGTGAATTTTCTCTCCCGAAAGAGTAGTAGATGGATCTTTAAGTTCCATGCATTTTCACCATTGTTTATTCATGACTAACGAGACATCACGTCATGTAAACAAATTACGTACATATATCACATAAAGAGGGGAAAATATATGTTAGAAGGTGTTAGATTTCATTGAGTATTCTGAAACGCGTTGATTTAAAATATTCCTAAAGTCAAAAGGACGCTAAAGCACATTCCAGTAACTCAAGTGTAAGGAAAGATACTTCACTTGAGAATATTAACTTCTCACACTTGAGAATGTTAACATTCCTATAGCAATCTTCCCACTGAATACACACAACCCTCGCAACCTTGACGTACTGCTTACCCTCAGCAAGTTGACAGGGTCACGGCGTGCGATACGTACAAATTAGGCCGGAAATGTACGGGAGCTTCAAAAACAACGCCGGCTTCCTCTTCATCCTCACCTGCTAGGGTTAATTCAAGGAAGTTGTCACTATTCATGCTTCATTTTATGCAGCGCAGTGTACACATTATCACACAGCACTGGAATGAATATTACATTCGCTCATTAGGCAATGGTACCTGCGAAGCGCTCTTGAATCACAATGAATGACCTCGGGCTGCCAGCTGACGCCGGCCCACGCCAACAGAGGGGCGCACGAACAATATCACAAGATCCTACAACCCTCTCACGTGTCTTCCGCCAATTAGCAGTCGCCCATACGTCGTGAATCGAACTTGGAGATCTTCTAAACTTGGCCAACATCAACTAATTAAAATGTCGGACATTTGATACTAATAAAATTAAACTTCACAATCTATTCTTACTGTATTTTATCATACGCATTGTCATATTATAAATTAAGATGCTGGTTTTGCAACTAATGTCCTAGAGGACGATCGGGTACTACTCTCTAAAGCTAATTAAAATACTGACATTTTCGACACTAACAAATTCAGAGAATTAAAACAAGCATGTCTTTCCATGTTTCTACAGAATAAACAAAGCCGAAAAAACGAAGTCGAAGTGTACAATAATAAGCTTTCAGATACAACAAGATCAAGCTAAAAAAATGTAGTGAAGTAACTTTTTAAGGAATACGTATCCCGAAGTAATATTCGGAAAACAGCCTGGATCCGTATAAACAAACATTAACAAGGCAATGGAGGCCTTTGAGCATGAGCACCCGCCCACGTGGCGAAATAAAACGTCTGCGATCGGGGGGTTGATGCTCGCCGAGCCGCCTCCGCCGACCTCGGGCGGATAGCCAATGATCTCATCCCGAGTGCCTGAAGGCTATTTGCCGGCACTTAGGGCTCTTCCCCCATGTTTGACCAGCGAAGCGAAATGCGTCTCGCGCTCCGCCTACGCACAAGCCCCTCCCCCCTCCTCCACTCCTCGTCAGTAGGCTCGTCGTCTTCGCCACGCTACAGCACGTGTCACCAAGACGCTCTCCGGTTCCCTCGACGGACGGACGGACGGACGGCTCGCGGGAAAAATAAAAAAAAAAGAAGAAGAAACAGGGGAGCGGGGAAGGAGCCAGCGGAAAAGTCAACACAAGCCGCCTGGCCACGCGGCCACTGCTAACCCTCCCCCTCTACTACCACGACACTGCCTCCGTCGCTCTGAGCGACTACCGCTTCTCCTCTCGCCGAGACCCGTCTTCCTGAAACGACCAGCCTCCGCGCGGTCCATAGAAACCGCGTTGATCTTCCGGAGCTCCTTGCCCTGGGATTCATTCATCATGAACTTTTTTCGGGAGTCATGGTCAGTGACAAGGGAACACGGAAAAAGGATGGAGAGAACACGGTACAAGAGAGCGAGAGGGGGGAAAAGGAACGTCGATTGAAGAAGGAGCAAATATTTGGACACGGCGTGACGTCATCAACTTACAGTTAGAAAGGAACGGAGTGGCTCTTGAGCGGTGGAGCGAAGGCGGCATTTGGAATACGGCTGGCGTTTTAACGTGGCGCGTCGACCTGGCACGAAGGTGGGCAGCGCGCGCGGAGACATCTGGAGTTTGGGAGCCAGCAGACCAAGACGTTCGGCAGGATAACATCGGGGCGGGCGGCCACGGACGGCATTCGCCCGGAGAGACACGCCGCGGGCGTCGGGGAAGTAGGTCGCTCGGTGCATAGGCGACCACGGTTCCCAAGGGGGGATGGAGGAAGGTCTATAGCATATGTTTCCCTCGGGTGATGAGGGGGGGGGGCGAGCAGGGAGCGCGCGTGGGAGAAACAATTCCCACGGGACGCGAGGGTCTTCGGAGACCACTTTCACACCGAAGCAACTCACACAAATTGACACTAAAAAATAATTATCATGAACACAGATAATATTTGAAACGTACGAAGAGAATACTTTTTTACTCATCTTTGTATATATCATTACTGAACACAAACAACTACTATGAAATACATTCTTAAAATTGAAAATAATTATTAGCGAATTCAATTCAAATTGAACTGTGAAGATAATACTAATTTTAGATAATTCTATTTAAATGTCAGAAAAGACACTTAGGGGGAGCGTTTTTAAAAGAAATGTACATCAATTATATTTCTTATTATAATATTAACGATTATAATAACTTATAAAAAAATAACGTATTTACGTATTATTTCTGTACAAACGGTACGTAAATATGTCATGTTTCGACACGAATAACTAAGTAAACTGTGTGATCAAAACCAATATGCTGGGCATAAAGGTATACTTAAAAACGAACTAGTTCACGACTACAGCGTTCATTCTTTTAATCTCTCTCGTCATGCTGCTGTTGTGTTTATGAATGTAATTTCCAAACGTACTCTCTCTCTCAATCAAACACGTTAAGTGAGTACGCCCCCGCCCATTCACTTGGAAATAAATTCATTAAAAAATGTGTATCAGACTAGACGAGCAAAGAGCATGAAACGATTACCTCGCACCCTTCCCAGAAGCCTACGCCTTGGAACAACCTCACCGATTAGCTTCCACCAGCGCACTCTCCTTACAGAGCGCGTCATAACTCCAGCGGAGCGCAACGGACGCTCGTAGCTGGGAGGGGCGGGGCCGTTGACAGGCCGCCCGCCACCCGTCCCACTCCGTGGGCTGGGCGGGCAACGGCCGTCGCCCCGCGCGCGCGGGCGGGCGGCCCACGCGCGCAGATCGCGCCACCGGCCCGTGCCGGAGCGGGGCGGCGCGGCGCGGCGCGGCGCGGCGCGGCGCGACGCGACGCGACGCGACGCGACGCGACGCGACGCGACGCGACGCGACGCGACCAAGGTTGACAAGCGGCATGCGAATGCGCGGTGCCGCCCTCCCCCCGCCCGGCCGGTGTCGTCGTCACCGCCGGGATTGGCGGTAATCAAAGAATTGATCGCGTAGCACAGCGCTTTACGACTCAAAATTACAGCAATAAAAATACGAAAGCTGGCTTTCCACGGACGGGAAACGTAGACGGCAACCGCGAGGTCTGGGTGAACACTACTGTTGGTTACTAAGGTTGGAAAATTATGTAAACAGAGTCGAGCAGGTAGTTTTAGAGGTCGCGTTCTCTTGAACGGGGCAGACGGTAATCAACCATGCAAGTAGTGTAAGTAAGACCCCTCCTCCCGGCCCAATTCAGTGTATTTATTATTATATAGTTGTTCTACGAATTTTGTAAAAATACAAACAGATTAAATCCAAAAGTCAACTGAGTAATGCCTAGTTAATGCACAGTTTAGGTACTGTCGTATTTTATTCTTTGAGTATTTCCCAAATATTTGAAACTTCAAAATATAAAAACGATTTCACTTTTAAGAAATCTAGAAAACCTGCGAAAACGACGTGGAAGTGCCAGAAAATAATCCCCATAGAATGGAGAACTGGGGATGGGAGGGGGAGGGTTAGAGCAACTACAGCGAAACAAACAGGTGGCCACTCATTTCCTGGGGAAAAAATGCCCCTGACTTTTTCCCGTTTCCTAAAGCATTTTTTTAAAAAAAATTATCTCTCACTGATAGTATTTATAGAGTAGTTTACACTGTTTTTTCTACATTGAAGCTATTACAATGTAAATTTTTCAGCTCTTTAATTTCACTGCGGTAAATGTATTTTTTTTTTAATTAAACAAATAAAACTTGAGTCACTATTTGCTTACTACTCACTTTTTTACGGAATAGAACGCTTCCAAAATTTTCCATGACTTCTACCGTTTCTTTAATAAATTCCCTTATTTTTCTTCTGACTTTTCGAAAACAATGAAATTAACTGATTTTTCTTCTTCTACTAGCATTCCATGTTTTCAAAAAGTGGCCACCCTGACAAATGGCAGATGGGCGCGCCGATGAGGGAGGTAAAGAAACGGAGCGGCGCGAGGAAGGCAGAGGAGGGCCCAGAAGACGGAGAGCGTGGTGACGAGGCGGGGCGGCTGCCGCGTCGTGGCCGGGCGGGCGAACGAGCCGGGCGGATTGGGGCGGGGAGGGGCAAGTGTCGCGCTGCTATTTGCGGCGCGCGCGCCTTCCGGCGCCCACGCGAGCGCCCGACGCGAACGCCCGGCGAGGAGGCCCGCGCGCGGGGGGCGGCCGCTTGGCCAGGCCTCCTCGCCTCCGGGTTTGCCGCGCCTGCGCGCCTACGGAACGCAGCAACGCCCGTCCACGAAAATGTCCTCTTAAGGGATTTGGAGCGTCTTTTGTCGTCTTTCAACTCTCCATTAGCACACTCAAATAAAATGCTATATACGAAAAATAAATCTGGAGAGAATTTGAAATATGAATGCGTGCACAAAGAGAGGAAATACCTTCTATGCATTCAAGAAGTACTCCAATGGTTTTATTTAGATGGCTTACACTTGCGTTTCTCTGGAATGAAACCAACTAATTTACTGAAGTAAGAATATGTAATCCCTGAAAGAAAGATAAAAACTAAAAAAATCGAATTCAACAACTAGCTAACACCCCTGAGTGAGCAATAAAATGATAGCTACAAAAAAGGAAGTGAACACCAGATGAAATCTCTTCACATCATTGCATTACGTTTTAAGAACAGTGTGGCGCAAACTATAAAAATCGCCCTTCTCGAAAAAGCAGGCACTCAAGTACATGAGAATCGTAACTGCCAGCAAGAAACGCCGCCATAACTCCTTGAAACCATTCTCACCTTCTTGAGACGCAAATGTTTTGCAAGACTCGCTAATTGAACTGACCTTCACATTACGATCTCTCAATCACAGCGATTTAATTGCCGGAAACTCAGAAATTATCTTCCCACATCTATGACTGACGAGTAGGAAAAACCATACCCACGCAAAATATAAT
Organism: Gryllus longicercus; assembly: GCA_038098605.1. Lineage (NCBI taxonomy): Eukaryota > Metazoa > Arthropoda > Insecta > Orthoptera > Gryllidae > Gryllus > Gryllus longicercus. Next base: position 5,818,521 of record JAZDUA010000020.1, read on the forward strand.
ATCCTTTACCGCGCATCTATTACGGCTATTTTACTAGTCATCCTGTTTCACAAGTGAGACATTTCAACAAACTTTAACTTCATTGGACCGGTGCGCCATAAATCCTGAATTAGAGAAATTATACTAATAACAAGATGATGGAAATCGTAAGGATTTAATGCAGCTCGAAAATAAGTCTGTATCTAAATCAGTATGATACTATTAGGATCTTTTTCCGTTAAAGAAAATTGTCTTAAGTCAAAGTAATATTTCTAACATAAAACACCAGGACGTTCCACAAAACATTTTAATTTAATCATATTCCTCAGTGAAACAAAAGTACATATTTCTAAACTATAGTAAATATAAAGTAAATATTTCTAACTTATATAATTCCTTCTTCTAACTTAACTATTTCTTCTATATAGTAAATATAAAGTAAATATTTCTAACAAATAGCATAGTGCGATAAATGGAAATATTGATTCGTTTCGTGTTAACAATCGCAAGCCAACAGAAGTGTGGAAAAGATAATTTGAACGATGAACTAAATGCACATTACTATCTGGCAGCTCAAGTCTTCCTTGCAGCCTCACGCGACGGGTAGAGGCAAGGGTAGACGAACTCTCCCAGCGCGGCGGTATGGTTCGTGTCGTAATGGTCGTTTTGGCCAGTGATAGCCTGGCGGGCGCGGAGCCGCGAATGGCTAGACGGCACGAAACTACTCGCCTGTTCGCGGGTTTCGAACCCCACGACTTCCACGTGTGCCACTCCCTCTGACTTGAAACGAGTGCCCAATGGGCGCCATCTCTTCAGAGAACTATATAATTATCTCGCATTCGTAATCACAGACGTCGCTGATTTCATCAGTAACAGAATGAATATTCAACCACTCTTTCCCCAAGCAACCGTGTCTACTTAGAAAATAAAGTATTTTTAATTCTATTGTTTTTTTGTGAATTATATATAAAATTGGAAACATATGTGAAAATACAAAAATAATAACAAGTTCAAAAAATATTTTATAAAGCGTGAGATAAATAGATATGTCATATAATAAATATATGTCAGATAAATAGATATGTCATTGCAAGGCATTAAAATAATTATGTTTACTTTATGAACACTTTACCGGAGCTAATGATTTGAAGATCGCTACAACATCAAAGTCTCGAAATAATGTTCAAGCTTGGATCTCCATTCAAGATAATTGCGTTCCCTTCAAGCATTTCTTTCGAGGTTGTTACCGTCGCTTGAGGCCACCTGCACCACGGGATCATTGCTGACATGCAGAACCCAAGACAACGGCGCGCATCCGGGCGGAGCACTCCCAGTCGCCGCGGGGGCGTAGCTCTTGGGACGTTCGCCGCCCAGCGCCACTGGGGCCCCGCACCGGCCATCACCCGACGGATGCCCGCTCGTCCTTTTTCTCCCGCCCTCTCCTCCTCCGGCCGCAGATTCCTCATCCTCTCCGCCCGTCTTTCGCTAAAAGTCTTGGGGCCTAAATCATCTCGCTGATTGCGAGGAGGGACACAAAAACCGCCCGGGAAGAACAGAAGAAAACAATCCTGTTTCCTGGTCCACTCTGGATTTCCGGCGGCGGAGAACCTCGGCTCACCGCTCCTCCTCCGTTCTCCGCCCCGCCCCGCGTCGCTCCACTCGCATCTCCTGGCGGGGCGAATCCAGCGCCCGTTAAGCTCCGCGCGCAGGGGCTTCAGGCTTCGGCGAATGAGGCGAGGCGAGGCGAGGCGAGGCGAGGCGAGGCGCCGCACTCACAGGGCGGGGGCGAGAGGGAGGGAAATCGGATTACTATGATATACAGCAATGAAGCGGCGCTCCCTGAGAAAAGAGCTTATGCGCTCGGTTTTTATTTACAACTGTCAAATATTATTTATTTCCTTAATCTCCCTCCAACATCTGTTTCTCAACTAAAACGAGCGGTGGCGGACGCGTGCTCGAGGCGCAATCGGACAGCAACATTGATTCGGAGGGCGCATGCAGCAGGCGAAGGGACGGGTAGGAGACGCGCAAGTTGTGCGCGCGCCGATGAGGGACGACACGCCGCAGTAAGACAGGTGCGCGGTTTTGCATATCTCAAGCAAAGGAACAAGAACGGAGAAAGGCACAGTCTGAAATAAAGGAAACAGGGGGATATAAACAAACTGAAGTGTCTTCAGGTCTTCTGACGTACACACGCGCAACATAAAATGGCGTATAGTACGAAATCTCAAACCCTGCAATAAACGAAGATATTACAGACAGATGTTTGTCGTCTTTCTTCCGTTTCATTCCATACCAAAGACAAGCACAAATTCCTCGTTCAGGGAATCCGAATCACAATCTTTAAATCTTAAATTAATATTCGGTAATCTCGATATTTCCATCTACCAAGAACAGTAGTGTTTCGCGTTAGGAAACAACAGCATTGCCACATCGACTCGAAATCTATGTACGTACACGGGATCTCAGGCAAATTAATTAGAGTTCGCGTCGTTCGCCACACTGCTTACGAACTGGTCGAGTTACGTACTCGCTCTGCAAGCGAGCGTCGCGGTAATGTAAAAACAAGGCGATAGCAGGGATAAATACCGCATGCGTTCGCGGCGGCGAGTCCCCCCCCCCGCGCGCTCAGGGCACAGCGAGCCTACCCACCGCCTCAGCGAGTGCGCCCGCGCGCACGCCCCTCGCTCATAAAACACACAGCGAGCACGCACGCCAGCTACGAGCGGCCGCCTCGGTGCCCGGGCAGCGGCGGAGCTCGCGTGCAGCGGCGAGGGCGTAGAGGGCTGCCCGCCGTCGGGCGGGGGCGGTGGCGGGGGCAGGGCGCGTGGCGTGTCGCCGCGTGCGCGCGCATGTGTCACCGTCGCCTCCGCCCCCGCTTCATGGCCGGCTGCGCGGAATATAAAATGGAACGGGTAAAACAGATCGCCCGATTACGCCGACGGAAAACCAACGAACCGACCCACCTCCGCCGCCGCCGCCGCCGCGCGCCCACCCCAAGAAGGGTGCGTGGGGGCGGAAGGCGGGGAGGGAACGCGCGAGAGCACCCACGCACTGGATCTCCCCGCTCGCCGTCGGCGGCGGCGGCGGTGACGGAGGCGGTGGCGGCGGGTGACTCGCCGGGAGGCGCACGCTCACGGTCGATTAGCTAATAAAAGGCAGCCGGGCAAAGCGAATTTGCCGTATGAGGACGACAGTTTATCTCGCGTAACGACTCAGCAAGGCGAAAACAGACGGACGTTGAATTGAATTGCTCTGACTCGAAACTACAAAAGGCCTCCGACATTATTTCTTGCTTTCAACTGCAAGCTTCAGATATAAACATGAGCTTTACGTTCCTGGCTTGGAAATGTCTTACGTGTTTTTAATGGTGCGCGCACCCCCAAGCATGCGACAATAAAAACCGCGAACCACACGCACGTCGAAAAGTCAGATGTTTCTAACGGAGAATTGTGAGTCTTAACTTAGGAAAAATCGCTTATGAAGCAAATGGTCATTGTGATATTTTAAAAAGTAATATCTCGTTACAAACGAACCTTCAAAAGAAGAATAAATGTACAAATACAACTATGCATCTTTTGCTCTTATAATGATAATTTTAATAATTAACGTTTCCATTGCATTAATACAGTTTATTTATGTAGGACAATTGAACTCACATCCATTAAGCACGTCCAAAGCAAGTGTGGATCAAATAGGTAAGGAAGCTCTTTCCCTCTCTCCCCCCCCCCCAAAAAAAAAATCGCGGTTTCACACACTGAATAGGTCAGCACCGTAACAAAAAATGATTGCAAAGTAAACGCATCGAACCGCTCGTTCCACTTCCTACGAAGTGCTAGTTAAAGAAGAAAATTGACATGGTTTGAGTGCAGAAGTATATGTTATGTCGACGGTGGCTGCCCTTTTTAAGCGTTCCCCTAGTTTCTCGATAAACACTCACCAACCGCACACAGGGAGGGGGCGGGGCTCGCGACATATTACATGCGTCGGGAAAATCAAGAGGGCGGTGAGTCGGGAGATGGAGGGTCGGAGAGAGGAGAAAACGTGGGCGAACCATTCCATATCGACGCACGCAAATGGCTATAAAACGGTGATAGCATCCTTACGAAAACCAAACGACTAAAACGGTGGGGCACCGGCGGCGTTAGGCCGAGACAGGGCGGGGCGGGACGGAAACGGACGTGGATGGGGGAGGGGGAGGGGGAGGGTGCGTGAGTGTGCCGTCGGCGCTGCCGCGAACGCGCGACGCGGAAAAAACACAATAAAGTGAAAGCGGCTTGCGTGATCGCTCAGGCCGCGACGGCAACGGCGGGGCTGGGGATCGAGGGTGAATGGCGAGAGGGGGAGGCGGGGTTGGGCGGCCGGGACACGCCCCGCGTCGTCGCTGTCACCTAACGACACCTTCCAACTCCTGTCGCCGGCGCTGCCACCGCTATATTCATTATCACGCAGCTTTTGTAGTACGCTCTGAAAGAATACGATAAATCAGGTGACATGCGTACTGGCGGTGTTGTAAAGTGGTGTATATATACCCACAAGACACAAAATATTGCTGTCTTCAGGGGATTATGGAAACGTTACAATTTAAACTGTAAAGCATACCCAAAGTATGCAATAAAGGGCAAAATATATATTTTTTTAAATGTATCCATCCCAAGTTAAATAAGGTATGTCATACGCACAAATTCACATAAAAAGTAGACACGAATCAAGACACCATTTGGATGGTAATGAATTTCTGACATTGCAATTGTTAATACACGTGAACTAGAAAAATTAATGATATATAATATTGGACTTGAATTTAAACGTAAGAAAATCTCACAGAAAGAGCGAATGGAGCAGAGTGAGATGTATTCAAAATCCGCAACATTGAATTACAAAAAGATTATGCACATAGTTCGATTATATTTATTTCTTATATTCTATAAATATTTTCAAAACACTATAAAGAAAACTCAAATCCGAGAAAAATATTAAATGTACCTGACGATGCAATTTCAACGATGCCCATATCATAGCACATACTTTTCGCTGATTTATTTTCTACCGCTATATATCCTACACGTAAAGCCGCTTATTTTATTTCCACAAGGCTCGTAAGATACTTTATTTAATGACAAGCTATTACCATATTTCAATTTCAACTGTGACACCCACTCATTTCCAGCAATCTTGCTGCCAACACATCACTAATCTGCAACCACAGAAGCAATTGCTCGCTTTACGGAGAAAGCACAAAGACCGCATAAATCTCCCAGGCCCCTATCCAGGGCAGAGCATTATCGCCCGGCGTTCCGTTTTTTCCGATCGCGGTCGCCGACTTGGGACTGCCTCACACGGCGGCGCGCGCGCGTGCGTGCGTGCGCGTTGCAACGCCGTCAATTATTAAAAGCGAGCAGCGCCGCGCGGGTCGCGCCGAGCTGTATGCACAAACGCCCTCGCCCGCGTGGCAAATCGCGCTGCCACGCCCGTTCCGTGGGCTCATGTGGCGAATCGCCTCATGTTGAAAGCCTTGTCTCTCGGGTTGCTCTAGCGCGCATACAGCCACCCACACAATCACTCACCCATTCCCCTTTCCCTCCACTCGTTTTTTAACCCTTCTCTTTCTTTCTTTCTTTCTTTCTCTCCTGTTCCTCCTCTTCTTTCCTTCTTTCTTCCTCCGACTTCACTGTATTCTCCCTTCTCTTCTCCTCTCTTTCTTATCCTCTCATTCTTTCCCTCACTTTACTGATTTTTTTCTGTTCTCCTTCTCTCTGTCGGTCTGTCCCTTCCTCCCTCTCACGCACACACACACACACTCTCTCACGCGCACACACACACACTCTCTCTCTCTCACGCACACACACACACACTCTCACGCACACACACACTCTCTCTCACGCACACACACACTCTCTCTCACGCACACACACACTCTCTCACACACACACAATCTCTCTCACACACACACACTCTCTCTCTCACGCACGCACACACACTCTCTCTCTCTCACGCACGCACGCACACTCTCTCTCACGCACGCACACACACTCTCTCTCACGCACATACACACTCTCTCTCACGCACACACACACTCTCTCTCACGCACACGCACACACACACACTCTCTCTCACGCACACACACACACTCTCTCTCACGCACACACACTCTCTCTCACGCGCACACACACTCTCACGCACACACACACTCTCACGCACACACACTCTCACGCACACACACACTCACGCACACACACTCTCTCACGCACACACACACTCACGCACACACACACTCTCACGCACACACACTCTCACGCACACACACTCTCACGCACACACACACTCTCTCACGCACACACACACTCTCTCACGCACACACACTCTCTCTCACGCACACACACTCTCTCACGCACACACACTCTCACGCGCACACACACTCTCTCACGCACGCACACACAATCTCTCTCTCTCTCTCACACACACACACACACGCACACACACATTTTACATACGCGAGAATAAGAACCTGTGGACGCCGCTGACAAGGAGGTTAGAGATTTTACGACAATCCAGCCGATGGTTGGGAATCAAAATGGGAAATGTGGGAAATGTAAAATCTTCGGTTTTTAGTGACATGCTACAATATTCATATTTTTTTTTCACTGTTCAGCGTATTGGAGCAAAAAGGGAGGTGATTGCTTCTGCCAATTATTTTCATGTAACACTTGCCATATATATACATATATATATATATATATATATATATATATATATATATAATCAAATTTTTACATGTTTATTCAATAGATTTGCTCAAAAACTACAACAAAACGATAGAAGGAATACATATCAAGAAACTACTAACAGTGATGAGTACTAAGGAATAAGAAGCCAAGATGCAGGTGACAGAGCCCAAGCCGTAAGGGACTGTACGACGCGCCATCAAGCTAAAACGAAGACATCAACAACAAGGATCGATGGCGGAATAAATTACAGCCTGCAACCGCTAACGAAAAGCATAATAAACCCCAAGAACGCGTGTGGCAGCGCGGTGGGAGGGCGTGCGCGCGGAGGGGGGCGTGGCGAAGGCTGCTTGGAGCGAGCCTCTGGCGAGGATGCGCCGGGCGTCATGAGCGGCGGCCGCACGGCCGGCCGGAGCTAATGCATCGATGTCGCTGTCACGCGGATGATGAAAAATACGACCGAGCGAAGCGCGGCGACCTCGCGTCCCCGCCCGGTCGATCGCGCAGCACCGGATTTTTCCCCCCCACATCGGCGACAAATGTGCGTATCGGAAGCTATATTGGAAAACTAGACCTATTCCATTATCGCCAACAATACTATCCTTCTTGAAAATCAAGCAGGGTATTTTATGAGTGAACACTTTTTTTTCACTGCTTATTTGAGAAAGTTTTGTCGTTCTCCGGAAGCGGTAAAACATAAAATGTAATACATTTACTGTCTGCATAAACATACTAAGATACCAACCGTACTAAAACAGCAACTTCATTCTCCATTTGAATAGTATTAATCTTACTCCATCATCCCTTATTCGGTCCTCCTACGAATATCCTACTACTTAAACTGATTAAAAGCATTCATCAAAACACCAGTAACCTCCTTCGGATTCCACAAACTAATCCTTCGGGAAAAGGATGTCATAGAACACGGCGCGCTAAAGGGGAAGGCAAACTTCATTGGGAACTATTTGCACACAGAGCAGTCAATATTGAAGAGCCCACGTTTCAATTAGAAGGGCAGAGAAAATCGCGAAAGCGTCTCCGGCTCGGGGAGAAACGCCGCGTCGGCGGCGGCAATCACAAAGAAGGCTTAACCCGCGTGCAATGGGCGAACAGGGTGCTCGCGCCGCCGCGAGCGAGCTCGAGGGGAAGGGTGGGAGAAAGACGGAGGGAGGGGTGTGGTGGAAAGTGAGAGAGAGGGGGGGAGCATCCCGCAGCGCGGAGCTCCCTGGAGGAATCGAGGGCAAACGCCTCGGGGTGGCGAGCGGGGATTAGTGCCCTAATCGGCTCCGGGGAACGCCTGCCCGCCGGGCGGGGGGCAAGAGGAGATGCGAGGCTCTGGAGCTACAGCCCGCAGGCAGTGGGTGGATGGATCTGGCGAAGCACGCGGCCGCGGGTGGACGTGGAGGAGCGCAGACGCAGGCGGGAAGCAGAAGCGAGTCGGTGGATCACGAACAGGAATGCAGAGGAACGAAGAGAAAGAAGGAACAACGCACAACCACGGATGAATCCTGGGAAGACGACGTATTTGAGGGAAGAAAGAAGGGAAACAGAGGAGTAATAAAAGACTAATAAGTGGAAGAGCAGAGTAAAGGAAAGAATCAAAACGTAAGCCCAGGGTGAAGCTGAAGCCAATAAAAGGTAGCAAAGGGCAGACCCGAGGGCGGGAGCAGAAAAGCTCCCGATCGTCTCATCGCCACTGAGGCGGACGGAGACCGAGAGAGCGGTGTTGGCGGGCGGGGCAAATGAGGGACGGGACGGGACGGGTCGGGACGGCAAGGCGCCGGCGGAGGCAGGGGCTAGGGAGGCGGGGTGCTGCCAAGCGGAAAGAACGAGCTTCGGCAGTCGGAGCTGGAGAGAGATCTGCGGCCCAAATCCCGCGGGGAGGGTTTACATCGCAAACAGCGTGCCCCGGGGCGACACGCCCCCGCCCGAGCCGTCCGGATTCGCAGCAATCAGATCGATGCCGCTGCCGAAATGGTACCTCGTTACGCAGCCAGAAGGGAGTTCTTACTCTTTCCCACCCCTTTTCCCTTCCCCTTCCCCTTTGAGAACGATCCGCTGAGGATCGAAAATCCTCCGAAAACCGAAAGTAGCAGCGCTAGCATTCCAAGTCCCAACTCCGCGAACCACAACACACCCTGCGTAATGCATTATTCCCTGTACTGCGGACGTTCATTTGAGTGCGTTTTATTATGAATGCTACTATTTCACAATAATAAATACAAGGTTTTTAATGGAGCGAAATATTCTAAATTTTATCGTTGTTCCAAGCGGTTGAATTATACATTAATTTACATCTATTGCAGTATATGAAATTAGGAACTTTATAACAAAATGAATAATGAATTTATTGCCGTTGTTACACTGCTGAAAAGTTGAAGGGGATTATGAGTTCAAACGTAATATTCTGCTACAGACAAAAGTCGATGGAAAATAATGAATTTAAATAATTTAAAAGTCCAGATCAACATAACATCTCGTTTCAAGAAAAATATGTTCGATTGACATCATCACAAAACACCTTTCGCCTGAAACAATCCATCATGTCATTAATTCTCGTGATATAAGTGATGAGTAGTGAAATATAGAGAGGTGACGGACAAACCCGTGGTAGCAGGTTGCCCTTCAAACGCGAGTGATATACTGGCATCTATCTCAACGCACGAGGTACATCAGATCTCAGAACCAGTAAAATGTCAAGTTTCCAGCAGTTTTGTAGTTGGCACGATAAACGGAAAAAACTAGGGTTAGAACATGTGACATGAATGAGAAAACGATTTCTTGAAGAAACAAAACGACAGCGACCAAATGAACCAGATCGCCCCTTTTAAATCGTATTCCCCATGCAATGACCGGGGAGATAACAGAAAAGAGGTTGTGAAATTATTAGCTAAATATACCAGACGACGGCGTGAATACAAACCCGACCCCCACTTCATCTCGCTGATATTCCACATCAAACGACTTGGAAGCGCCCGAATCCCGAGGCCCACGCCGCACCGCGCAGCGCCTCCTCCTCTCCCTCATAACCCGAGCAGTGCGTCGCGCGACAGAGGCTGCTGCTGCTGCTGCACCTGGCTTCGCCGCCTCCGCGAGTCGCCTGGTCGCGTGGCCTCGCGAGTCGCGTGGGTCGCACGCAGGCGGGACGCGGGACGCGGGGCGTTGCGGTGCGGTGCGGTGCGGTGCGGTGCGGCTGGCAGATTCGTCCGTCAGTCACACTTAACCTCGCCGCGCCGAGGCTAACGAGCCCCATTACGTCCACGGCGGCGCGGCTGGCGCCGAGGCCCGCCCGCGACACGCTCCCGCTCCGAGCGCACGGTGCTCGCCTTCCTGCGTTCGCCCTCGCTTCGCGTTCTTTCTACCTGAATGGCTTAATAAACACACACACACATACACACACACACACACACACACACACACACACATATATATATATATATATATATATTATATATATATATATATATAATGACTAGGCACCAGATTTATTCATCTACACAAGTCACCAGGCTTATTATATTTTTAAAATGCATTCTATCACACAGTGAACTCGCTAGCGTTTACTCATGTGCAAGGAACGAACCCAAGTGTAGATTTTGGTACCGAATTTTGGTTTGAGGCTCTCGACTGATCACTATATCTATCACGAATTATCTGTACTCAATCCAATGGCAATCGAATTCAATTTGAGAAAACCATAACTTATACGTAAGCAGAATGAAAACGTAGTTTCTTGTATAGAAGAAAACCGTACTCCAATGAAACTGTGTGTGTTGAAACGTGCACTCATTCCAATGATTACGATAAAGATTAGTGTGAAACATTTAACGTTCATTGTGGCACTGTGCAATTAAGTCATCTGATTTCCTTTCGGTAAAACTTGTTCATGTACTGTATCAGAGAACCAGTTCAACAAAGATTAACAATCTTACCGTAATGAGCAGCAATGCGGAGAAATATACTATGATCATCAGAAATTTCAACAATTCCAGATGTATTACTAGCATTTTGAAGACGATTTCAATGAAGATTTTACTGAAAATTCAAACAAGAATTTCCACATACAAAAGAAAATTTCAAAATTTCATTATCTGAAAGTTTTTTTGGATTGACTGTATCTTGGCTCGTCCTTTAGAGTTGTATACATTAGGTATATCATAATTGTAATGATCAGGGATAGCTGTCACCAAAGCGCCCAGGAACACATTTATGCGAGGAACTAGGATTCAACATTTCGGTACTCGAAAGCTGCTTCAAAATGCTCCATGCGAACACGGCGTCGCGAGATAACAAAGATTTATGAGACAAGATACTCGCCTGCCACGTGCCTCGGTCTGCCCGTCTCATCAGAACGTGTTCTCAGATAAGTACCTTCAGTCTTGGCACGATGCAATTTGCAATTCTCCATGCTCATAATAGCAAGAACCAATAAAATTTATGTTTCCACTACACATCATTCTAAAGCTTCCATAAATCTCATGAATTTATGGAACTACTGCACTGGAGTTACAACTTCTCATTCAGAAATTCACTACCATTGCTTACTGTAGTGTCGAGTGTTTTTGTTTCCACTAAAAGTCTAACGACTAGATTTCATTATTCAACCTAACTCCCCACTCCATTAATTATTTCTACTATCTCTTGTTTATCTGATCCCCATCAACGTCGCATTACCTACAACTCCCCAACTAGCTTCGAGATCTATTGTTCAGAACTGTATGTTATTCCTGCCAGCGCGCTTAAATGCATACAATCTCAGCGTAATTCGAAAGGGGGAATTACATTAACACACAAAACGCGTTTCCAGAAGCAACCCGCCAACGAAATTACACCTCGCTGTCTCGAGTTGTGGGACAATTGGAAACTTGTCGGCAGTGCGTTAACGGAACAACCTCCCCGCAGACGATGGGGAACTTCAACCCCACGTTCGCAGGTCATCGCCTTCAGGGACCGTAATTTAGAGGCCAGACAGGCAAAGATCTTATTAGAAGAACCAGGGAGAACATTTTTAAAAATTTAACCATTTCCAAATTTAAAAAAAAAAAATAGAAATATACTCGATAATGTAAGCTTGGATTACATGTATTGCTATATGGCAGTATTTCTTTACAACAGAAATTTGAATAATGTTTACTACAACGCCTAGATGCCAATAACAAAAGTTCAAATCTTAATATACTGGGATTCCATTCCAGAGGATGTAATACTCTAATAACATGGCTGCCTCTATATGTTTTGTTTAAAATATTTTCATTGATGTGACAATAATTAGCTAGATCTAAAACTGTATTAATTTATTGGTTCTCAAAACTTTCTGCTTCTAAAACAACCAGAGCCCCATTCTGCAAGAGCACCTGGATCGTAACAAGCATTAAGACGGCAGTACTCGCCTCCCTGAAGACGCCGCGAAGTGCTGCGAGGGCGGCGGCGGCGGCGGCTGGGGGCAAGCGGCGTGGGCTTGCGGCCGGCGGGGGGCGACCCAGGGCGGATGGTTTGATCAATAGTAAAGCAGCGCAGCGGCGGGGTCGGGGGCGGCAACGGCGACCACCGCCACCGCCGACCGCACACGCAACCCTTCCTCCTGCACCCGCCCCCGTCCCCACTCGCGCCCAGCGCCCGACGAGCGGACGGGCGGGCGGACGGTCTGACCGCGCCGCGGACGCGCCGACGTGCGGGTGCCCGCTCACACGCACGCCAAGGAACACGGCCGCCGACGCCGGAGCCGCCACCGCCAGCTAATAAATACATAAACAGCACGCTCCTGGCGTGTTACCGCCTGCATAGTGTATGGTGGGAAGAGGAAGAAGGGGGCGGGGCGCGGGCCCGCGGCCGACTGGCCGGGAAAACAACTTTACGGGAGGAAAAAGATTGGGGCGCCGCGGGAGGCGCTTCGGAGGGCGGGCGAGGAGGGAACTAGCCGCCGAGGACAACAAACGCGAGGAACAACAGAGGCGTGGCGTGAGCCTCCTCGGGCTCGCTCCGGCGATAGTGCACCCGGGCACGGTTTATTTACGCGCCTGCTTCCAGAAGCCGTGGAAACACCCTCACATACGACTCGCTTCGTGAAAAACATGTCTATAACACTGCACGAAACGGCATGCAAGTGTGCCATAAAGGCTGTGTTTGGCGTACCAGTACAACACGTATCTTATATCTCGAAAGGTATCTCTGCGATTGGACCCCACAAAAAAGATGGAACGCGCTGTCAAGGAATAAACACACATATATCAACTAGAGTTCACTAGTGAGAAATATGACATCCCGGGGTGGCAACCCTAAACTTGTTATACAACGAAAATTGGTTTTCTTGATTCATACCAATTACACACAAACTACGCGTCGTTGATTATGCCACGAACTACACATATAAATCTTAAAAGGACAAGATTATTAAATGCAGAACACTTCATTATTATACAATTGAAGAACATAATCACGTAATGACATCCATCATTCACATTATGTCCACCCATCTTTCACCAAACCACCTTAACCAGAAACCCAATCCGTTATGCGCGACCCCAGAATAACAAGTGCTGTCGGTCCGCGGTCTCGAAAAAATAAATAAATTAAAACAACCGGATTCCCAGAAGAACCACAGAATATTCTGAATGTCACACGCCTCATTTACGCGTGAAAAACGATCGCCGATCGTGTCATGCGACAAATAAAAAAAGCGTAACTCGTGTTGTCGCCGCGGCAGCAGAACGCAAAAGGCCGGGCGGTGGGTGCGTGCGTGCGTCGGACTGCGGTTAGGCGCGTTGGCATGGCAGGGAAAGGGGACGGGGATAGGGGAATGGGGCCGGGGGACGGGGTGTGGCCAGAGGACAGGCGAAAGGAGGGGAAGGGGGCCTACTGGCTGGCAGCGCCCTGCATTCCCGCGCGTTCCCTGAATCCGCGCGCCGCGTTTTTGTAATTTAATTTCCGCGTCAGCTGTGTGAGCCTTCCTATAACGAGGAAACCCCGGCTGCCACCGCGCAATCAGGCGCCGCCGCCGCCGTCCACTGGCCCGACGTGCCACGATCCGTCACTTGCTCTCCGGAATCCGCCCGACTGAACCTCTCATTTACGGGTGCCAATAAACCGAAGCAGGTTACTGGGTAGCTTCATTTGCTTCGGATCAACGATTCGGTTTCGAATTACGAACGATGCAAATTTTCAAAAGTGCTCCAACGGGATAAAAATACAAAATAACTCTTGTAAGTGATCTCACAACGTTTAGGGTTTGTTATGTTTTTCTTCTTCTAATTTTCTTGATCTGACAAAGAATATATTCGAGAAGTGAAGAAGACAAGAAAAAGATCGTGTTAAGTATTAATGATCCGATTAGATTAATATTTTTTTTTAAGTTTCAGGAGAATACTTATGTGCTGCACAAAATTATAAAATTGGTAACGAAAGCGAATCGTTTTTAGTGCAACTTAATTATGACTTTGGATGCTCCTTTCCGAGCATAATATGCCGCACCCGTTTATTCGCACGACAATCGTCAGCCTATTAGAATAGAGACTTTGAAATTCGTACACCTATCATTACATACGAACTAATAATAGGCGCCCAATAGCTTACTCCCTACTGTCGCAATAAAGTGCTGATTTAGCGAGACAGTTACGTGAAATTCAGCCATCAGTGAAATATGGTAAATCTATACGACAAGCAACAATCTTTGAGTTATCTCCATCTGGCCGTCATAATTTCATCAACGACACCGTATGACAGTCCCCCATGATTTCCACAAACATATTTCTCTTTCCAATTTCCACCGCGGGATAATAACGCCCCGAGTGGCGATTCGCCTGGTGTAATTACGGCATCGACGCGACGGGTAAGCATAAAAATGCCCGCGGCCGCCGCCGCGTAGTTGCCCTTAATTAACTTTATGTCATCGCGCTTCATTAGCGTGCCCGCATTAATCGTCATTAATATCTCACCTTGCGCGTTGCGCACGCCCCGGGCGGGCGCTCCGTGGGCGGGCGTTCGAGGGGCGACAAGGGGCGAAAGGGAGATCGTGGCAGCCAATGACGATGGACGGGGCCGGAAGAGAGCCTGATTTGCAATTAGTAGATCGCAGCGACTTGCAGGGTGTGTTTGGAGGAAGCCAACGTGCCTTTGTTCGAAGGTGTTTGGCGGAGATGGTAACCAATGAAAAAGGTACAGTGTGTTGCTAAGGATAGAGAGGAGTACGACGTTCGAGGTGAGACGGACGGAAAATATATGCCACATTAGCTTTTAAATATAGACAGACTTTCGGGCCAGATCTCACATTTTGCGGATGTTTCTGATGCTTGCAAAATGTAATTGCAACAGTAATATAGTTGTAGTCGGAACACAGTATTACACGTATTACCAAGAAAACTTTGCTTAAGAATATAAAACCCACCTCATGAGACCTCCGAGCTACATACGACCAACAAAAGTGAAGCCAATACCATTACCGAATGTGCTTAGGGGCGCCGGGCGCCGGGTGTTTCGAAAGTAACTATAGTGGAGATTATTTACGCGATATCGCGAAAATTGGACTATGGCTGAATACTGTACTTCGATTTAAACTTAGTGGCACTGCAAGGTCTCGAGCTGAACGGAGAGGGACACACTGTCATCAAATCAGTAGCTTTGTTAAAACTTGAATTTAAGTTAATTAAGTTCTGGATTGGATGACAAATTCCCGTCTGCCATCCAGTTCATGACCATGAAGGACCACTATATTTAATTCGGAGTATAGAGCGAACATAAGCTATGATAATGGGCAACGGGAGAATGAGAAGGGGGAGGGGGGTCGGAAATGATCTTGAGCTGCCTAAATTTGTTGTCCCCAGAACAAAGGAAAATGTCAGGATGTCAGGCAGAAAGGTCTTCGCTGCGGTGAGCGACGCGACGGGGTGTTTGGACAGTGAGGAGGGTGGGGAGCAATTCGTGGAAGTGTTGGCGCCGGAGGGCGGAAGCGTCGCCGTGAAGCCGTGCATCGACATTCCGCGCGGCATTTCAAAACAGAACATACGTCACAACATTTTATGAATGGGGACGTTTCGACAGCGGTGATTCGCCGATGCACAGGACGGCACACGACGCCGCGGCCTCCAGGATTTAAAAAATTACCGCGCGCTGGAGGAAATAAAATTTTCACAGTCAATGCGAGAAAAAAAAGAGCAGAAATTTCCTCCGGCGAAGGTCTTTGGTAGCCATTGAGAACGACTATCATTCTTGTCTGAAAGGGACAGAGTGGAAAGAGATTGCTCCTGAAATTGTCCAACTTTCGGAGGTCGGCCTTGGGGAATTGACGTGTGGGCAGCAAACGGCAGTCCAGTTTGCAATAACCACCGCAATAAATCTGACCACTGGCTTGCCTTGAGACTCGCACCTGCTCACTAAGTCGGCAAACGATTTCACTTTTCTGCCAATGAATTCTGAAGAGAAAATCCCATTGTGCTGTGAAAAAAAACGTGATTATCAAATTATTCAAGACGCTAGTTACTGAACCAATCTGATATTAGTTTGGAGTAACTAATCGAGCGTTAATATGAGCATAATCAATAGAAGTATGGCACATGATAATACAATATCCGTAAAATGCTTTCGCAAGTTTTCAAAAAAATTCACACATGTGAAATTCTTTTGCAGATCTATTACCAAGTCCGTGTGGATCCAAGTGTGAAATGGAAAGTCAGATCAGCCTAGTAAATATATTTATGGTACTCCTACACCCACGAAAGCCCACGCCAAAGCCCTGCAAACGCAGGCCTGCAAGCAACCACCCACAACGAAACCAACTTCCCCACGAAGCTCCAGCGGCTGCCCGAGCAAACGCCCGCACAGGCGCCTCTCAAGGGAAGACGCCTTCAAGTGCTGGGTAGGAGCGGGGAGAGGGGGGGGCGTCGCCAGGCGCCGCGCAACGTCAAGGCGGCGGCGGCTGTCAGGGCAGAAGCCGTTTAAAGACCTCTCTCCACTCGACGGCCGCCGCCCTCGCCCTCCGTGCTCCACGCTACTCGCGTTACACACGCTGATGGACCGCCACCGCCGCCACCGGGCCGAGCCACGCTGTCTTGGGGGGCCTCGCCCCTGCCGCCAGCGCCCCCTCGCTCTTCACGCAAAAGCCGTCTCGTCTCCGCTCCCCTGGCCTGGCCGCCGAGGCGCCGCCCAGACCTCTGCGCTGAGGGGCGGGTGCATTCCCGCCAGATGCTCCGCATTTCGAGGGGGGTTTCACTCGACACAATGTATCCGGTAAAACGTTCCCTTTTTTTTGTCCCCTCCATTTTTAACATGCTCCTTCGAGACCTTGGCCACAGGTAAGGTCGGAGTCCGTGAGCAAAGTGATCCACGATGTCGCAACAATTAATAGAAACCGGAGCGGGGACAATAGACTCGCTACTGAGGTCGTCTAGCCCCACCCAACGACCCGACCTCGCGCCTCAGCCCAGTGTGCGACGAGATTCCCCCACATCCGGAGGAGCAGGGGTGTCCTCGAGCATGGTATCACAACACTTTGTGACATCTGCAAGTGGCAGAACTCGACAGGTACAGAAACTGTCGCCCTTCGTGAACATTCACAACTAGAGGAAGGAACTATTTCGTCCGCCAATGTAGAAGCTTTTAGAGTATATTCGAAAGAAACACCTAATTGGGGGTGTTTTGATGTGTGATGGGGTCAGCGTCATGGGCACGCACATGACGCTGACCCCATCATGATCTTTATTCCTTACCCTAGAATTCGTGTCATTACTCCATCTTCCATAAGCGTATATTTTCAAATCTCTTACGCATTGCAATAAAAATACAGAAACAAAAGCTTAAAATAAGAGGCTTAAATTCAGGAAGCTTCCCCTTTCAAGTAGACAATATTTGTAAGCTGAAATGCAAAGAGCACCAGCTAATTAAACTTCACAAGTGGACTTTTGATTTTGTATGTTTAAATGTTTTAGCATTAAAATGGTTATGATATTGATACAAGAGTCACAATACAGGCGAGAATATTAATGTCACATCCACAATAACTTCACGATGCTTTGTCTGCCAAGTCCCAAATATGTTTAAGAGCGAATCAATGTGATAAACCTAATAGGTGCGCACATATTCATGTCAGCGATAGAGAAGAACGTATGTTCCTCAAAATCATCCACTTCAAAAACTTCTCATTCTACCACCAAAATTTCTAGTTAACATTGACGCGACAATATATTATCTCAAGAGCACACGGGTTGTGCCAAAATTACCACCGATACACAGACTGCGACGCGGTCTCCACGCATGTGTATGCACTTGCCAGCGATGGCTTATTGATATTGTTTGAGTTGCTAGCACATTTCGAGCGGGAGTGAGCACAGAGCGTTCGGACATTCCGAAATCCAATTTCGATTAATGAAGTTCGCGATAATTACCGCACAACTAGCTCTCTCTGGCTGGTTTGACCTTTATCATATTGGTGAATGCGGCAATGACGATCACACTTTCCATAAAAAAGTGCATTTTCATGGCACCTAATACCATTTTTGCAGAAAAGTTGTTAAACAAATTTTGAATTTTCGATTGACACTTCAAGTGTATTCGTGTGCAACTGAATTTAAAAGTCAGTCAATTATTTCACATTTAATTACGCGACGTTATAAATAATCAGATATGTCCTACTTTCGACTCATTTAAAAAAAAAGTATTCAACATTAATTTAAAGTTCATATTTTATTTCCCCACAAACTTGAAGATTAAATCACGATAGCAATGTTGGCTATTCCTTTAAGAAATATTACTCCCACGGTTTGTTTCTTTATTTGCTGCGCACTATTCAGGATTATTAGGGATAAACAAATTAAGCGGAAAATTGATAATCACAAGACATGAAGACAAAACTGAGGGTGCTATTTACCATAATATATAGATGTGTGGAAATGTTTTAGATACGACTACGAACTTATTTTGATTCGACTGAGTAAAACATTTGTATGCGTAAATATTTCTATCAAAGAGACGATTAAACCACTACGCCACAGGAACGTATATATTATTTTTAGCTACATTGTACGTTATTACGTGAAAGCCTTTATATTTTGCAACTCGAATTCCCAGAAATTGACGCCGATTCCTTAATAATGGAGAAACAAACATTTTCTTTAAGAATATGTATCAAGCAATAGTTAAGTTATAAGAAGCACCAACAACTTCTACGAGTTTCTGAAATTAATCAATGGGCGCAACACTAGATTCTATTCCCTAGCAAACTCTCCGCAACTGCACGTCTCATGTACCACGTCGCCAGTCCTGCTCTGGGTCGCTCACACCCCTAGCGACCCGGCGGCAGCGCGTAATGTATGCGAGGCTATCACAACAGGGTCGACCCTCCCTCTCTCCTCCACATCCCGCACCCATCGCATCTCCCGCGTTCCGCCCTGGGGCGGCGGGGGGCCGCGACTAGGGTCCCACGTGCGCCCCCCTCCACCCCGACGGCGGCGGCGTCTCACGTGGACTAGTGTGCCCCTCCTCCGCCCCATCCCCTCGGCGCCCAGCGAAGAAAGGGCCGCGGAGCACCCCTCCACCGCTGCGGTCGCGCCCTCCCTCCCGCCCCTCCCTTCGGAGAGGGAGCTCCCGAGCAACAGATTGTCGCCGTCACCGCCCGGCCCGCCTCCACGGTCAGGTTTAAGCGCACGACAATTTACACGTAAACATCGACGCCTCCTTTGATTTCCAACACGAATGTGAGGATTCCTACTAATGAGGAAAGTCTTCAATGTTAGTAACTGTGTGCTCCTCTTTCATATTCGCGTTTCATTTTTTCATTTACTAGGAAAGGGAATGAAGTTATCAAATAAATCATCTCATCTTTATATCACAAACTATTTTGTAAATTTTCAGTCACAGGGATTCATGAGTTCTGTTATATAAATTGAGATTTTGATTACATCGAATAAAACGCTTGATACGAAACCCAATATTCAATTTTTGATCAGCAGATTTAGCCTTATTGAAATGAAAAAGCATATCAAAAACCGACTGAATTAGAGTACTGCGTAATCTGTTCGCTGGAAGATCACTTGTTTATTTTTTATAAAGATTATCAGCGAGAGCTGCACAGTTATTCAACAACCGTATAGATGATATATTTCAGTTTCATTTTCCACGTAGAATTAAATTTCATTTTATCGCGACATTTATTGTTCCACTAAACGTAAAATTAGTACATTTTCAGCGAAAAATTCTGTGCATTTGGAAAATCCAAGTAAGTCGATGTTTCAAGTATTCAAGCAAGTACGAAAAACATACACGTCTCCGATTCAGTTCAGCTTTCAACGACTCAAGTGTCAGAAATTGACCCGATTCACTCAAGCTTGGGTAAGAAGACGCGTCAAGAAGATGCAGTGGCGAGTCCCGGCGCACCACAGAATAACGAGCACGGAAGGCTCTCCGCGCGCCCATCACCAGGAGAGGCTCACAGCTGCGGGCGCGGGGCGGCGCAGGTAACGAGTGTGGCGTCTTTGCCGGGGCAAATAAATACAGACGTGAACGGCTTGTAAATATTTAGCATTTAATAGAAAAAAGATACTCCAACACCAAACACTATATACAATATTTACAATTGAAGTTAACCGTTACAAGAAGGAACTTTCCCTGGTTACCACCACCGCTGGCCCGATAATTAATTACCATCCCCGGTGTGATGCACCAGTACCTTACGCGAACATACATATGAGTATGCCGCACCTGCTGTCACGACGTAGCACGCCGGCTTCGATTCCCCGCCTCGGTAGCCTATGCATTACCATGAAACGCCGCGCACAACCCTCACGACGCCCTACCGACGCGCTCACCTCTGAAGACTCAAGAATAGAAGGCTGCTTTCAAATCGGTTTCTGCTTATATAGCCTGTGGCAGGTTGACGGAAGCGCGTCACCCGCAGTGACCGCCGGGGTTTCCAAACCTGCACCCACGACCCGCATTCCTATGTGCAGCCCCGCGTCACTTCCGCCAGGGTTGTCCACATGGCTACGTTTGGGTACGTTTGTACTGGCGACAGATATGACGCCACAAACTCCTCTATACCCCCCCCCGGGAATTTTCGTCGCAGTTGCAATCAACACAGAAGGAAAATTCCACAAGTGTGAAAGTCCTAGGCCGATCGGCTCACATTATATACAACTGCGCCTGACCTGGCTAATTATACAGATACAGAAACAAACAGAGAAGTCCCTACTAACCTACCCCATTGACATATTTTTACTCTACATTGTACATTGTATTTGAAATATTAAAAATCTTGCCGTACGGTCGGTTCCTCTTATGCATTGTTAAGATTTTTCAGCCTGGTGTGGTAACCTCTAATAACCATAGTATGTTCCTTTCCCTTTTACAACCAAATTCTTAAATTAAATTAATTTTTGTACAATACACCCACTACCAAAATGACACATACAATATCACCAATATAGCCACAACATTACATCAACCATTCAAAATCATATACAGTTCTATACACACAAACTGACATACTGAATGACAAAACCCTATACATTGATAAATGCACAAAAAAAACAACAACAATAAACTAACATTTATCCTGTTTTACATTTAAAACCACATACAGTGATACACTTAAAATGAAACAAATAAACAATTTCTACATTTCTCTCTTGAAGGATTGTACAAAGTTTTTCTTCTTGCCAGAATGAATATAAATGAATACAAAAGTTCCTGATATTTGCTGGAAACTATTCTTTCGTAGGTTTCTTGGGAAAAGTTTACTCAATCTTGACACAACACAACAAACATCACATTCACTTATACATCATTCTTCTTGCACTATTTGTTTTGCACTGTGTTCCAGTGTTTTCGGCGCACACGTATCGGCATTGCCGGGTGCAGTGTGCCCCTCTGCAACTTCGGACACTGTCTGGCGCTCATTTTCAAACACCCTACTGAGAATGTCCGCATTTACATTTAATATCCCTTTCCTATGGCTTATGATAATGTTGTAATGCTGAATCGCCAGCGACCACCTAAGCAATCTAGGATTATTCCCAGCATTCTGTTGTAACCAGACTAACGGGTTATGATCCGTTTCTATCTTTAGCAAAACATTACCGTCTAAATAGTAACGCAACTTCCCTAAACCCCAAATTAAAGCCGCACACTCTTTCTCCGTGGTGCTCCATTTTAATTCCCCGTCTGAGAATTTCTTACTGAGAAAAAGAATCGGATTTTCATTTCCTTCCTGATCTAACTGTGATAACACAATGGCTGCTCCCCTAAGTGCCGCATCACATTGCAGTAAAAATGGCTTACTAAAATCAGGTGCATGTGTGACTGCCCCCTGACACAGTGCGTCGCGAAGCTGTATAAACGAGTTTTCGCACTCTTCCGACCACCGGATTTTGCCTTGCCTATGTGTTCCCCTCAATAGATCAGTGAGCGCCGCTGATTTCTCCGAGAAATTTCTGATGAACCGTTTATAATATGATATCAGACCTATAAATTTCCGGATTTCCTTTTTTGTCGTCGGCCGTGGATATTCCTTTATTACTTGCACTTTGGCTTCATTTGGTCTCATCAGACCACTACCAATCTCGTATCCTAAGAACGTAACCGATTTCCTAGCGAACTTACATTTTGCCGGTTGCACGCGTAAATTGGCCTCACGTAACTTTTGGAATACGATTCTGAGATGTTTGCAGTGATCATCCCAGTTGTCGCTAAAGATTGCAATGTCATCCATATATGGGACGGCGAACTCCGCGCAATCTTTCAGTAGTGCCTCCATAAGCTTGCTGCAAACATATGGTGCATTTTTGATGCCGAAAGGCATCCTGAGGGGTTTATAAGACCCGAATTTTGTCGTAAAGGTGGCATACCGTTGAGCGCGCTCGCTCATTTGGATCTGCCAAAATCCTTTACATAAGTCCGTTGTGGTTATGATTTTGGCCCTCGCAACTGTTTCAATTCGCTCGGCTAAACTCGGAAGCGGGAAATATTCCGTACGAATAACCTGATTTAACTTGCGGTAGTCAATACATGGCCTGGGTTTTTTTCCGGGTGCTTCCACCAAAATCATAGGGGATGTGAAATCCGAATCTGAAGGCTCGATGATACCATCCCTTAGCATTTTCGCGATTTCTTCCTGGAGGATTTTAGTTTGGCGATGAGACGTGCGATACGGAGCGCTCCTCACCCTTGCATTTTCGTCCAGCAACTCGATGTCCATCTGAACATTTTTTGTGAGCCCGGGCCTATCAGAAAAGATGTCCCTAAACTCAATTACAAGTTCTCTCAGCCTTTCACTTCCTTCCGGCTCCATTTCTGTGCCCGCGAGCATTGCCTCTACATCAAATTCCTCCGGTTCTAATTTTAAGGCGTATTTCTCTATTCCGTCCTCCATAAATTCACCTATTCCTTGATCGACAATAAAATTGACATACTCTGTCCTTTGTACGTATGCTTTGATCATATTGACATGATATACCTTGCCTGTGCTTTTGTTCGGCATTTGAATGACGTAATTCGTGTCAGACACCTTCTCTACTATCTCTCCCGGTCCTATCCATTGCACAGATAATTTACGTACCTTGTTCGGAGCAAACACTAATACTTTGTCTCCTACATTAAATGTGCGTATCACTGCTTTCTTATCATACCAGGTTTTCCTTTTCACCTGAAGTGCCGATAGTTTTTCATGAGCGGCGTCCCTAATTACTTTCAATCTATTCGCCAGACGAAATATATATTCCGTTACCTCGCTACTTTCCGGCTCTATTCCAGAGAGATTCTCGTAGAGCAACGTAATAGGAGTCCTTAAATTCCTACCAAATACCAATTCTGCGGGCGAGAATCCAAAACTTTCGTGAAAACTTGTTCTTAAAGCGAACAATATGGCCGGGATCTGTTTTTCCCAGTCAGTTCCAGCTTCCAGACACAGAACTTTGAACAGCCTATTTATTGTACTGTGTACACGCTCAACCGGATTGGTCTGCGGATGATAAACCGAACTATGGATCAATTTAATACCAAATTTATTTGCGAATTCTGCCATCAGCGTGCTTCTGAAGCACGGGCCCTGATCTGTTTGAATTTCCCGTGGGAAACCGGTTCTGCTGAACAACTGCAAAAGCGCATCAATTACAGTAGGCGTTTGAAGATCTGGAATCGGTATTGCTTCGGGGTACCTCGATGCAACACAAATAGCAGTAAGTACATGGACATTTCCGGTACTGCTTCTCTGAAACGGGCCTATCGTATCTAAATTTAATCGCGAAAAGACCTCTCTTATAGTGGGGACCAATACTAAAGGTGCCTTCTTCCTATCACCACTATGACCTACGCGCTGGCAGCTGTCGCATGAACGCACAAATTGCTCCATCTCTTTAAAACAATTTGGCCAGAAGAAGTGCTTAGACAAATTGTTCTTCGATTTAGCTATTCCTAGGTGAGCACTGACAACTTCATGACAAATCCTTAATATAGGCCCACGAAATTTACCGGGCACAACTAACATTTCGTAAATGTCGCCTTTTTTGCTCTTCCGCTTCTTATATAATAATGAATTCCTAACAAAATAGGTATCTCTTTCCGATTCTGCTTTTACATCCTTATACTTTTCAAACAAAGTATTTACACTCTCATCTTCCTTCTGCGCCGCGCTGAATTCTTCCGTATTTACCTTCAACATTTCCGCGATCGGCACTGCCAATTCTAATTCTTCCCCGTCTGCTAATGGACAGAATTCCGGGAATTCCTCCGACGGCTCATGCTCGTCTTCGCCCGGTTTTTCTGTCCGGTCGCCCTCCGCCTCCGGCAATTTTACCTGCGAGTTCCCCGAATCATCTGCTTTTGTTCTGCCTTCTGCCGCAGCCTTACTGCGCGTCATAACCATGTTCACAGTTTGTTCTTCTACAAGGCCCTGTTTAATATCCTGCAGAAGTTGATACGTTCTGTTACTTAATAGATAATAACTAAGTTGATTCTCCTTCGGCACTATAGCGGCCCTAGTGATTACATTACCTAATTCCGAATTTAGGCGAATTTCCGCCACCGGCAAATTAATGGCAGTCGAATGAAGCGGCTGTTTGATCCAGACCGATTCGCCCGTATAATCACGATCTGTGACTAAATTTGCGGATACAAGATCAAATGACGCGCCCGTGTCTCTTAAGATCTCAGTCGGCTGCTCATTCACGGTCCCTGTCACAATGTGCTGCCTCAGGAATTCCTTTGCCTCGGGTTCACACACGTGATTTACTTGATTGCCCTGTTTCCGCGGACAGTTCTTAACCAAGTGCGTTGTCGACTGACATTCGTAACACTTGCGGACATACGGTGCCTCGAATTCCTTCTTCGCGCTATGTTTCTCTAATCCATTAGTACTTCCTGCCGACTTGGGGGCCACGTGAGGAGCAACAGGTGCCCTGTTGTTTCCTTGTTCTTTCCGGAATGTTCTTTCCGGCCGGAAAGATGGTAACTGTGGCTTCTTCCACCCTTGCCGCGCATTCTCGTACGCATCTAATCTTTTCGCAAACTCAAGCGGATTCGCAAATTCGGCCCATTTATCCACAAAATGTTCCCGCATATCCCCTGGAACTTTATGCTTCATTTGATCGGCTACGATCAAATTCAATAAACCCTCGAATGTGTTTATTTTAAGTCCCGCTACCCACTCTCTGGCATAGTTTAACAATTCCCTCGCGAATATGCTCCAAGTCGCTCCGTTTTTGGTATGTTTCCTAAATAGTTGCCGGAATTTCTCGGCATCAAACCGGTACAGTTCTAATAATTTCAATTTCAGCTCCGCATAATCTAACGCTTCTTCCTGTTCGTCTAAAGTAAGCCATGTGTTAACATTATGCGGAAGTAATCCGATTAAATTAACAACCCAATCTTCTTCGCAGATTTTCAATTGCCTGCACTGGCTTTCAAACGCGCTCAGATAAGACGTGATATCGTCCTGCTCTCCTTTAAACCTACCAATTATTTGGCCTATTCTAATATATTCTCTCGCGTGTTCCGAGCGCGCTTCCGAACGAATCTCCGAATTTGTTTCGCCCGTCTGGGCATTCTGCGCTCTCGCAAGTTCTAATTGATACTCCCTTTCTTTATCTCTCTCCTGCCTTTCTTCTAATATTCTCCTATCTTCCCTTTCTCTTTCCTCTGCCAGCATTCTATCCCTCCTATCTCTTTCCTCTGCTAGCATTCTATCCTTCCTATCTCTTTCGTGCTGTTGCCCTAATTCCTCCGTTAATTCAACGGAATAATCCTCATGCTCTACTATCAATTTCTTTAAAATCGGATTCGTTTCCGATCCATCTAATTCTATTCCTAAATCCCTGGCGATTCGGATCATTCCCTCCTTTCGAAATCTCAGTAAATGCGCCATTGCTTTCAAACAGTGCCCTACGTCGCAAAAGAACACACTTACCCTCCGCTTCCACTGCTTGCACGTGGCTGCTTCTGCTGCTTATGCGTGCACGTTCGGCGCTGGCGGATGTCGTGATGAGATGGATGGATTGGCTGCAACTCGTCCTTCCTTCCCGTCCTTCCTTCCTTCCTGTCCTTCTGCTTGAAGTTTTCGCCCCGCCGATGTACTCGCACGTTTTCGTTCGCGTTTTACTTGTTTCGCGCACTATGAATATATTTACGTCGAAACTGTTCCCTGGCTGAGCTTTGCTCGCTCGCCCACTATTTAAACTTTCTCCGGCGGATACCTGCGGCCAAATTTACTTTCACTTCCGCGTGCCGATCCGCTGTTCTGGCTGACTGTCCCGCTGGTGCTAAGCGCCCTACCTGCAGGGTATTTTGTTCGTTTCTATAGCTGTTGCTACACTACCGACCGAACCTTGCACGTGAAACGCAGAATTCTATTCCTCCTACGCTCACTAATTACCCATGGACGGATGAAGCCCCTTACTGGCGTAATTATTCTACCTGCCGGTCCTGGCGTGCCTCCATGTGATGCTGCCTACCACAGACAAACACCGCACATACACAACTGCGTGGTCGTTTACTAACCATAAACTGCGTACTTGAACCGCTACCTACGCTGTACTACGTGGTAGTTCTTGAACTGCTGCCACAATTCTACACCTACGTGGTAGTTCGTGATCCGCTGCATACACTACACGTGCGTGGTAGTTCCTAAACCGCTGCTTACACTACACGTGCGTGGTAGTTCGTTAACCGCTGGCACTATTCTACGTGCGTGGTAGTTCTTTAACCGCTGGCACTATTCTACGTGCGTGGTAGTTCTTTAACCGCTGCCACCATTCTACGTGCGTGGTAGTTCGATAACCGCTGCCACCATTCTATTCCTCCTACGTCTGTGGCGTCTTTGCCGGGGCAAATAAATACAGACGTGAACGGCTTGTAAATATTTAGCATTTAATAGAAAAAAGATACTCCAACACCAAACACTATATACAATATTTACAATTGAAGTTAACCGTTACAAGAAGGAACTTTCCCTGGTTACCACCACCGCTGGCCCGATAATTAATTACCATCCCCGGTGTGATGCACCAGTACCTTACGCGAACATACATATGAGTATGCCGCACCTGCTGTCACGACGTAGCACGCCGGCTTCGATTCCCCGCCTCGGTAGCCTATGCATTACCATGAAACGCCGCGCACAACCCTCACGACGCCCTACCGACGCGCTCACCTCTGAAGACTCAAGAATAGAAGGCTGCTTTCAAATCGGTTTCTGCTTATATAGCCTGTGGCAGGTTGACGGAAGCGCGTCACCCGCAGTGACCGCCGGGGTTTCCAAACCTGCACCCACGACCCGCATTCCTATGTGCAGCCCCGCGTCACTTCCGCCAGGGTTGTCCACATGGCTACGTTTGGGTACGTTTGTACTGGCGACAGATATGACGCCACACGAGGAGCTCCGCGACAAGGCAGGGCCACGACGACACCGCAAGGGCCCTCGCTTTCCAGGACGCTCCCGATTCAGAAGTGGCGTCCCTGGGTCTGCGTTCAAGCATGCCGCGCAGGTGTGTGTGTTCGTGTGGCGGACTGTTGTCAGATCGACAGCTGCCACCGACGGGCAAATTCCTTTTAGGAAGTAACATGAAATGAACAACAGATACCCTTTTGCAATTTGGTACCGTTGCAACTACATGCAAATCTACTGTTAATCAACAAATTATTAAATAAAAAAAGAGCAAAGAATTGCACCGCAAATGTCACTTAATATATCGTTCTGATTGGTTATTTCGCTAGAGGGATAATTCTGTAAAACCTATACATGTCGTGCGCAGAAAACTATGTAATCGCATTTTCTACCTCACTGCCACTAATGTACGTCCGGCTTACCGTGAATACATGCAGAAAACGGCACTCGCAACAGGATTCAGCAGATGCTTACCTGCAAAAATAAAAAATAAAAATTCAATAACAGGTAATCGGACCAATAAGCTTATTATTTACTCACATGACAAAGGACATTCGGAAGTGAGTAGTCCAGGCTGCAGTGAAGCAGGCCAGATATTGTGAGCGCATGTAATGCACACAATAATCTCACTCTTGAACGAAAAACAAAGATGTAAGTACTGTAAACTAAACCAGGAAAACTCGCAAAGTAGTTCCATTTAACAAAACGACATATTGATCAACAAATATAAATAACCTTGATTGCAGCAATGCAAAGGCATCCGCAGTTGACCTTTCTATGAAAAGGCGCAAACATCTAATTCTAGAAATATACATCCGTCTACTAAGCAAGAGGAAAGTGCAAGTGTTATCCGCCTGCCCGCCCCCGTCGCTCCCGGGCGTCCCCCGTCGTTCCGTCCTCGCCAGCTACCGTGTCCTCGTCTCCACCTCTTCCTCCTCTGCCGTCGCCCCGCCATCCTCCCCTCCACCTCGTCCTACCATCGTGCCCCTACCCCTGCACGTCACAGTGCGCCCGCCTCCACCTCCTGCCGTCGCCCCGCTGCGCTCCCGGCGCAACCGCAATGGCACCGCGGTTGACAAACGAGCGCTTACGAGGAAAACGCCGGGCGCGTTTTTGCGAAGTGCTGCTGCGGCTGCAGAGCGAGGGGAGAGGGTGGTCGGTGCGGGGACGCGAGCGGCACGGGCGGGGGCCTCGGGGCCGGATTCGCGGAAAGACCAGAAAGATACACGGCCGGGAAAAGGGCCACGCGCCGCCAGCGATTCAGCGCTCAGGCACTTCCTGCACTCGGTGGCGGAGCGACCTCGGCTGACTACTCCTGGTGGCTGTCACATTGCACGAGATCACCGGGCGAATTTTTCCATTCGCGGAAAGCCTGGACGAATTGATGTTCTTGCAATAGCTGACTTATAAACGCAAAATTGCGAGCGAGTCAGCAGATACCGTATATAACAAAGTGCCAATCAGTCGCCTCTATCTGTGTTCTCAGGGTTTTGCAGTTTTCTCTACCTCAAATTAACTGCCAGCACAACTCGAGAGCGATTACCCCTAGAAAATGGTTTACATTAAATTACCACACATATCTTTCATTTTATCATATCATAACAGTGAAAAGAAATGCTAAATCATTACGAACTATCCGCAACAATTGACATCTATGCGTCGTGCGTATTACAAGGATAAATCACACGTGGCATTTTCAAAGGCACGTCACTTATTTCCTGACTACTTCACGACGGAAACCGCAGCCACATCAACAAACATTTTCCCTTCCGTCCGGGTACACTCTGAAGTTCAGCGTGTATTTTGTGGACGTCAGAACTCCTTTCCTGTTTTTTTCAGTATATTTTTGGCGCTTTTATTTCCCAATGTTATGAACGGTTTTATTTTTTCTATATTCCTTCAGGAATTGGTCCGTGTACCAATTAATATCGTCGCATTATGTTACGCTCTCAGTGTGTGTTAGGTAACATAAACCTCAGATGTTTCACGGAACATTCTTTGGTGTACCGCAACAACTACCAAAATAAGCTCTAGGAAGTCAAATTACAGTAGAATACTTCATACCTGAATCAGAACTCGTGATGTATGTTATGCAGTAACTGTCTGACAAGCTTTGTAATTTACAATAAGAAGTAAAAATACAAGATATTTGCATTTCGGAAAACCCTAACGAAACCACTCTAGTAACAAAATTTTTAATTCAACTATACTTATTTGATATGGTCGTGGCACAGAATACTGCTGAACACAACAACCAAAAGAAGAAAGAAATCCCGCAAAGGGAAATATCGACGGAGACCGGCGCAGAATTCATTCAGCAGCTCCGCGGAGCAGGGCGGGCGCTCCGGCCAACGAAAGCGGCTGCGATGCCTTTCAATCCCAGGGCGATCAGCCGGCCACCGCGCCCACGGGCGGGCGAGATGACGGCAACGAGCCCTTCGCCCTCACCCGATCGAAACGTCGCGACGCGTCAGCCAAAGGGGTGTGGCTGCGTCCGCGCACCCGAGAGACTGACCTCGCCCGCAGAGCCAGGGGCTCAACTCGCGAGCGCCGTAACAAGAACGGCGGGGTCCAAATGGAAGATATCGCAGTCGATAGAGCGAGCTGGAGACCGAAGGGCGGCCGAAACTGGTTAAGACAGAACAATAAAGCAAATGCAAATAGAATTGACATCAAAAGAGAGGGAGTCGCAGAGCAACTAATGAAAATGTGATACTGATGCCTTCAGAGGGTAGACGCAAAAACACAAGACAATAAGTAAAAAGGATATAAAATAGAATGGGTACAAAAGGGGGAAGCAACTGGAGAGACGAATATACGACACCCGTATTCTATATTAACACAATTTGAATATTGTTTTAATGTATGGGTAATATTAAATTACTAAGTACACATCAGAGAGTGAGTTGCGTTTAGAGGGAAGCAAATTCGATTAGCATTCAAAAAGACGAGTAGTAATTTTCCAGAATTAAAGAGGGGAAAGGAAGAAATAAACCAAGAACGTTAATTAACAAAGGGTAGCAGAACCAAACAGGGTTACAGATGTACGTAAAAAGCAGATAAAAACAATGACAGTGGTGATAAAAATAGTGGACTAGAAATCGAAACCGACTGATAGATGGAGGTGAAGTCCTTAGAGACTAAAGAAAAATTTGAGAAGGCAGGAGATGTAGACGAAAGGAATAAGACGCGGGCAGCATTCGCAGAAAAAAGGGCGGAAACCTCGGGCGAGGATTTGGAGCGCGAGGCGAGGAGAGGCGAGGCGAGGCCGTTCACCCATCGCGACCGCCGGCGTGGCGTCCAGAGCAGCCGGTCCTAAAAAAATAACACTCTGCTGCCTCTCTTCCCGGCTCCGGCTCCTCCCTCTTTCGACAGGGCACCCACCCGCCCGTGCGTCGCTCTTTAATCCGCTCTGCGCGCCGGGCTTTACGAAGCACTCCTCCACTCCACTGCCACGCCACGCCTTTCCCAAATGCGCTGGGCCCTGCCCAACCTCCGTCTCCGCCCTCCTCAACCTCCGTCTCCGCCCTCCTCAACCTCCGTCTCCGCCCTCCTCAACCTCCGTCTCCGCCCTCCTCAACCTCCGTCTCCGCCCTCCTCAACCTCCGTCTCCGCCCTCCTCAACCTCCGTCTCCGCCCTCCTCAACCTCCGTCTCCGCCCTCCTCAACCTCCGTCTCCGCCCTCCTCAACCTCCGTCTCCGCCCTCCTCAACCTCCGTCTCCGCCCTCCTCAACCTCCGTCTCCGCCCTCCTCAACCTCCGTCTCCGCCCTCCTCAACCTCCGTCTCCGCCCTCCTCAACCTCCGTCTCCGCCCTCCTCAACCTCCGTCTCCGCCCTCCTCAACCTCCGTCTCCGCCCTCCTCAACCTCCGTCTCCGCCCTCCTCAACCTCCATCGCCGCCCTCCTCAACCTCCATCGCCGCCCTCCTCAACCTCCATCGCCGCCCTCCTCAACCTCCATCGCCGCCCTCCTCAACCTCCATCGCCGCCCTCCTCAACCTCCATCTCCGCCCTCCTCAACCTCCAACTCCGCCCTCCTCAACCTCCAACTCCGCCCTCCTCAACCTCCATCTCTGCCCTCCTCAACCTCCGTCTCCGAGTCGTTCCTTCTCGTCTCCCAAGTCCGTCCACTAGCAATGCTCGACCTACTCAAAAGCCACCTCTGTCTTTCCCATCAGGGCGGTGGTCGGACGTCTTTCGGCGAGGCGTGTTCGCACACCATCTCCGGAACTTGTGCTACGTTTGCTATGCCGGCTGCTCCTCTGGCGTTCAGATATCTTATCCCTCATTACCTCGTCAAGCACCAATTAATTGGCTCCTGCCAACATCTCCATGCCAAGCATTTTTTTAAATAAAGATGGCGCTCGTACTACGAGCTCGTCAACCAAATAGGGGTTGTTACTTGGAGAGACGGGTAGGTAGAACGAAAATTGGATGTGAGATTATGTTGTAAACGACGATACTGGAGACGTCTTTCTTTTATCTCAACCCTTATGAAGATATTTCTGAAGTCAAGAACACACCGAAAGAGAGTAACAACTCAGATAAAATAACTGAAACTCAAATTTCAAGAATGTTGAAATTGAGGCGCTTTAAGAAACGGAAAAAAAACTACTGTCGCACCGACTGTAATGACGCACTCTTCATAGTTGAAGTTTCCATGAGAAATAACTAACAAATGCAACATGATCAAGTAAATATTTTTCACCATATTTCGCTCCGCAAAATTAAAGCCAATACTGCAGAACATGTGTCACTAAATTCAAGCGACGTCTAGTTTATATTTATTTACCGTTATTAGGTTGACAAGAAAATTGTGTAACGCATTAGAGATAAAAGTCAAAACATACTGTTTTCAGAGAACAAATTGAATTTGTGACATTTTAGTGAGCGCAATTATTGATACGTTTAATCCAATAATTATGTTAATTATATTTATCGTTTCCGTTTTATCATTTCCATTGACAATAATAACATTAACTAGTATAAAATGTCTCTGTGTTTGGAAATGTTTCTATCAACCACAAAATATATTGGATGCAATTCCAACTAAAATATATTAATTACATATTCTGCAAAAAAAACAGTCATTGCTAAATAACACAAATTTATAACATAACCTTTACATGATGAACTAAAAGCAGAGAGAATGTCAATGAAACATGGTAGTGACGTGTGTAGATGACCGTTAAAATACTTTTCATAGGACTTTTAATAATAGTTGAGAGCGTAATGCACAAAAAGCAACGAAGATGTCTACCATATTTCAGCAACATAATCACCACGCAAGAGTAACATTCCTGCATGGTGGATATACTGTCATCAGTTTATAAAAAAGAGGAAAACATGAAATAAGCGCATCATGGTGCACATAGAAAGACATTTGCATCATAGTATTCTAAAAAATACGCACAACAGAATAACAGAGCCATTTTATATTTTTAAACAAAATACGCGAGAAAGGGGAAAGTAAACACAGGAGTAACTACATGCTGAACGGAAATAATGGTCTGACACAGGACAATGACGGCTTTACAGCAATACGATCGAGAAAAATAAATAAAATGACAGCAGCGTATGCACTCACTCTCCACATATCCATTGTATTCACTCATGAAGATGGAGTTCAGTGAGACATCCACGACTCTGTATCGTTAATCCATACAATATCTACCCGCGAGGTGATCGAAAGCTGGAAAGTAAAAAGGTAAAGTATAATTTGAACAATTAAATAAAAATTGAGAACTCCACAACGGAAATTTTGAGTTTCAGGCACAATGAAGAAATTAGATTGCCTTTATAGCCAGCGGAAATTCATAATTTCCGTTGAATTTCACTCACGAAGTGGGTATCAATTGACGCCACTGTAATGCATCTGGCCGGGAGGTCTAACGGTTCGAGTCCTGACAGGTGCCAGGATTTTAAACACTAGCTTGTCAGTTCGGTCGAATTCAGGCACTGTTTGGAGGAGAGTTCAAGCAGCCGGCTTCCCTTATCGGTAGTTTTCCGTGGTTTCTTCGATCAACACCAGGTGAATTTCCTTACAAACTGGCCATGGACCGCGTGCAATCCTTCCTTCCTCTTCCTTGTCATTTCATCGTCCCTTACGACCACACGCTTTCACTTACATGCAGTACACTACAATGCAACATGCAAATGTGTCGGGAGCTTCAAGCTTAACCCGGCTGGGGCGGAACCCCGTGCGCAGGATATACTGTTTGGAGAAAACCCCGCAAGCAGACATTACGTCGGCGTCAGATCTCAACCCCCAGAGGGAGAGGATCATTGCCGCCTTTCGTCATAGGACATGCACTACACTTACAAGACTTACAATCATTGCCGTTGAAGCGCCCGGAAGCACCAATCAATCAATCGCAAACGAATTGAAGAAAACTATGCAAAAATGGCCAAGAAACGTCTCACCGTTGGTAGCGCGCGTTCGAGGCCGGAGCTCCGCCGCGTGCGCTCATTCGGGGCGCAGTGGGTTCGCCGGCGCGCTGCTTCGCGCTCCATTAGCCGGGGCGCGTCTGGGGGCGCGGTCGGAGGGCCAGA
The DNA here is from genome assembly GCA_038098605.1 of Gryllus longicercus. NCBI lineage: Eukaryota > Metazoa > Arthropoda > Insecta > Orthoptera > Gryllidae > Gryllus > Gryllus longicercus. The sequence goes on from JAZDUA010000020.1 coordinate 5,852,634, forward strand.
GGGCCGCCCTCAAGCTGGAAGGTAATGTGCGGTCGCGGGCAAATCACTGGGCGCCGGGGGCAAGGGCCGACCTCCAGAGGGTGAACCCGCCGCGCCGAGCCGCTTTCTTGATCCCAGGCGGGGCCGGGCGGGACGGAGCAAGGCGGAGCGCACAAAGGAACGCGTTCGCGTGTACGAGCAGGGAGCCAACGAGAACAACGAGTGTACGCGGTGAAAAATATTCTTCTCGACCCTCCCTGAAGAAACAGGCACTGCCCGTTAACGTGCCAGTCACTGCTTTAGCTTTTCCCCTCTCTGTAACGGGGTTCATATCCCGGTCACTCCCTAAAGTCATTGGGACAGGCAAAGCTTTTCACGGCAGGTTTCACCGCTTTCACTTACGCTCATTTCCCCACACGTCTTATTAATTGCTCATAGCATTGTATGTCACGGCATCATTATCGTCATATCTCAACCCGCATGCCGTACTCTCAACACATTGTGAGAATTGTCTTAAACCTTATCCGGCAGCAGAATAAAGGCATCTGTGACGACTCAACACCTTTGAAGCCAAAAGATAACAGAAGAAATTATTTCGGATTTACAGATGTGTTGCTAACTGCGACTCAAATATTAATTTTTCGCAGACACATACAAAATAACATTTAGCTGACTGCAAAGTCGTGTTTAGCCCAAACTATTCCTTCAGAGTATTTTAATAACAAATACCAATGAAAAATAATCAGAATATAATTTCTGACGAGAGAATATCTTCTTAGCATTTGGCGTCAGATTTCTTCTTTTTCATTAACTAGTATAAAAATATACGGTATTAAATTTGAGCCTTTAATTTGCAATAATTCTCAATTTAACCCAGATACGCTTGCTCTAGACTACACCTAAAGCACTCACTCTGAGTATGAATACATTCACGAAGTACTAGAGCGAAGGGTAAATCAATTTACAGCAGCGCAAGTGCAGTAATATTAACAGATCTCAACGTCAATCTAGTACAGGAAATTACGTTTGAATAGACTGTCTTCAGCTGCAAATGCAGTGACAAGTGAGTTGCAATCAGCGTTACGTAAAATTTTGCAAAGCGGAGAGAAGCAGCTGAATTAACACAAGTACGTTAACCCCAAAATATTTTTAAAAAAATAATTGAACCAATATACCAATAAAATATGGAAATGTAAGCTCACAGAAGAATAGTATTCAACCATTTCTTGGCGAAACACTTCTGGCATCTTCACCTTCCCAAAGAACACAGCAAATGCGAGAAACTGGCAGCGTATTACACAAAACCCAAACGTAACAGACACTAAAATCATCACAACCGTATCTTCTAAGACGTGAAGTTTTCTTCAACGACGGAACGACGAGCGCGTGAACACAATACTCCTTCCCAAGACAAGCAATCGTACTTTCTGCCGATGCGTGGGTGTGCCATTGTGGGAAAAACACTTTCATAAAGTCTGCGTCATTTCAGAAAACAATGCCCCGTGCGAAAAGGCGTCCATCCGTCCGTCAGTCAAGTCATTGTCGCGGTGAAGCGGCGGCGCCGCCGCTCGTGTCACCGAAACAAATTGGCGGCTTCGCTTTTTGCAAACGGCGAAGCGCCTCGAGGCGAACGTCACGCGCGGCGGCCTACGCCGGCACGCAGTGGGCCCGACCCAAGTCAAACACGCGCGCGGCACAGTGCCACGGCTGCCAAATAATAACGTCCATACCAGGGAGAATTTTTTTTAATGAAACAAAATAACAGCGCTTAACTTCCGATAGATGTGTTTTGCCATCACTTTCTTTCTCCTTTCCATGAATGATGTTCGAAGGACACCACGATATTGTCCATGTAAACACGAAAAATATATTTTAAAAAAGTTACTACCTGCGTTTATTGGAAACACCTTGCAAAGTTTTATGAATAATTACAATATTTCTTTAACGGTCGTGTCATCTGTAGTTTCGCGTGTTTCATGATCGCGGTTGGGTATTCAACTGTTTGTTTTTTTTTCTTCACTTATTCACGCTTCATTTTGTGAATTAATAATTACTTCACTCTTTCGTCTTAATCACACAATCTGACTAAATTTCAATCATCAATTTCTCCCACAACGTTTTCACATTTTGCTTTCCGCTAGTACAAAAGTGTCTTTCGGCCGTTTTCGGACCAGTGTGCGGCGGCGGCGGCGATGGCAGGCAGTGCGAAGATACGCGATAATGTTCCTCGTAGCCGCTGCCGCCGCCAGCGCTGCAGCAGACGACGGAGAAAAAGACGGGGCGCAGTAAAAACAGGCGACGAATCTGATAGCCCGCAGGAGCGAGCGGCGAATGGCTTCCACATGTACGCGCGAGTGGGAGAAGAACGACCGAGATGGAAATGGACTTCGAGATGGAGGCGGCGAAGATTGCTTCTACTCTCACGAGTCGCTTATGTTAACAAATCGTTAGTCTCCAGGCGACAGCGAACACACAAGAAAATGGATGGTAGCGTAAAACGACTACGGAGAAATAGAAAAAAGGAAGAAGGAACACCTAATGAAGCCAGAAGGCATCAAGGAACACTTCAGAGATCACAGTGTTCGCACAACTTCACAATGACGATTTGGACACGGTTGTTCCATTTTACTTGAATTTCCTTTTCGTTAATGTTTAACCCGCAATTGTAAGGGAACATATTAGCAATAGTTGTGAAACAAGTACAACCATTTTTTTCTGTTTACCCAACAGCAAAGCAGAGGGGTCAAACGCGGCATAAGTAAGTCGCTCTTGATTAAACAATCAAGCGAACATTACGTGAATTCGCTAACGAGTGCCTGCTAACGACCGGCCCAGCACGCACGCAATGACGGCGATAATGTCGAAAAGCACACCACTATGCGAGTGAACACTGAATTATAAAGAGGGGATAAAAGGGGATGAGAGACAGAGAGGGAGAAGAGGTCAAAAGAGTAGTAGACAGAAGAGAATGCAAGAGGAGACTGAAGAGAAACAGAAAGGACAGGAATAGTCCCCCAGGCTCCTGACCGGGAGCAACGGGTGACTACTCCAACAGCAACGGCTGCGTGAGCGTAAACGCCGCTTGTGGACGCCCACTACCCTCCCGACCCGCACGCGCCAACGCCACACTCGTAAAGCTCTGCAGTATCCGCCGTCGCCGCGCATCGGCGCTGCGAAATGGGGAAGGCCACGGTTGACTCAGTGCACCGCGGATTTCCACTCCCACCCGCTCAGTCGGCGCGCTTCTCGGCGTACGCTCCATGCAAACGTGTTTCGCACAAGGAGGAGGGAGAAGAAAAAAAAAGCAACAAACTGACCCAGCTCTTGAGGAAAAGACGTTCGCTAACCAGTCGTAATCCTAATCTGACAACCGAGCAAGAGCGAGCAAACGACCTCGAACGACTAACGCGTTGGGTCTCGATCAACGAGTAATGGGCTATTTAGTGCAACAAGCGATCTATCCGCCATCAAGCAGATTGAAAAACGAGCTTGTCAAAAAAACGAGTTCCAGTCTTCTATCTGTACAATTAACATTTTGTAGTCGATTGGCTTCATGTCCCCATTCTTTCTTAAGCAAATTTACCTCTCGTGTATCCAAGATCTGACATATGTCGCATCCATCGACAATTTAGCTAACTATCTTCCACCTCTAGTAACACGTATGTAAATAATATCGAGGAAATTATGCAAAAGGAAGTACCGAGTAGTTATATTAAATTGCACTGTTGTCCAGTTGATTACAACTAACAAACATTGAGATCGTTTTCATGTTTACGAATCTACTGCACGTAGAATGCAATGCCACAAAAAATCTACATTGAATTAATAATCACAATTTTAATTCCAATCAATTTCTCTGCATAAACCCGTTGTAAATATTGTAGTTACGTTAACTTGATGTATACGAACGAATTTCACTGAACTGAATAAACAATTGTGATAAAATTGCGTTGCCACAGTACTTTTTGTCTGCAATTTAATGAAGCCTTTTTCTCACAATTTTCTTTCACATTTGCGCAGAAATAACCAACTGTTATATCACAACAACGCACTGTGCAACTGGAGGCAAGCGTAATATGCGTAAGATTAACCCCCCGCAAAAAAATCCGTATGGTAACTTCGCTGTTTTTAGAATTTCAGTTGCAAATCGCATAACATGTATTTCAATGTGTCATATGCAGCTAGTGTGCATACAAAACAAAATGAGGTGCATAGTAAAATTATACACGCATTAATGTGTAAGGTATTTCTATTGTTCTGAGGTATAACCCAAGCAACGATTTCAAACGTGAATCAAGACAATAGCATTGTGGGAATTACCAGACACCTTTTAATGTTACGTACTTCTTCCCTTGTTATATTGGTTACACTCACTTCTTTTCCCCTTTTTTCTTAATTTATTTTCTTGGTTGTCAATACATAGATAAGTAAAAAGTTGTTCCATACATACGTTTTTGATTGTTTACTACTAACTTACATACTATGCTTTATGTAATACAAGGGCGACGAAGCCAAATAGGTACCTCTATTAACAATTTCAGCTTTTTTTTCTTTCCCCAGAAATACGTGGAAGGGTAATTTGTTTTGAATTTGGATTAGTTGTGTAGGATTTCAGCCGAGGTTGAGTATATTTAATTTGGGGTTTTGTGGAGAATGGAAGTTGGAGGAAAGGTAATTGATATGGATGTATGTGAGTTCGATGGATAGTTCATAGTGGAGTTGATCGTTGGTAACAAGGCAACGGGCGTTGTTGATTATACTTACAGTACTGCTAAAAAAAGAATATCACTTAAACGAAATGAGCTAAGTTAATTTTCCTAGTCCAATCTGCTCTCAAAAATTTTAAACAAATATTAGTAAACATTGGTAATTATATATTTTATGTTCACTATATGTTTTGATTCCATTACCTTCATAACTATTTCGAATTTTTTGCAAATCAAGTGGTGTATTTTCAGGGTTATAATGCAGATTACTACTGTGAGCGAGGTGATGAGTTTTTTTTTAGCTCTACTGTAGGTATTTGATTTGAAAAATTTTGTTAATTAGTTAGTTAGCTATTTTTCGCTGCGTTAATCCAGATTGAGTACGCGTACAAATGAAGATGGGCTAATTCCCCTCAGCACTTACTACGCCACGTGCGAATTGAAGCGAACGGGCGAGTCGGCTGTGAACGGTCTTCCTTTACGGCCTGGGGCAAGGCCGAGGCGGCTCGAAGTCCGGCCTCCGCGCCTTCCGCTCGGGCGCCGGGGGCCTTACGCAATGCCAAGGCCGCGGCCGGTGCGGTTTCTTCCCCATCGCCGCTTCCGCCCCCATCCGCCTCCGACAAATTCAATCGGAACGGCAGCACCGCCCGATTTATTAATACCGAGAAACACCGCAAACACGAAACTACCTCAGCCCTCTCGGCCAAGTCTTGCACGAGTCTTGAGGCAAGGGGCAAACGTAAGCGCAGAGAATTTAAATCTATGTGTGCCTACATCATTGCAATTCGTTACAACCACCATATCTACCATAAAAATCAACGTGGAAAACACCTATCATTATTTTGCTCTTATTTTCAAATATTTTCTTTCATATTTATAAGCAAGTATGAAGAAAGGATCCGCTTTCTTAAACACACCGCCAACACCAGGGTCCAAAAACGAACCAAACAACTCATATCAAACGACGAGCCACACAGTCCACACAGCTGGAGCCAGTGATGCTATCCTTTGCCGTTAACAGCCGTGTAACACAGCCTCGTAACGACTATGAGGCCTCTACCCGGTCCCCCGAATACATAAAGAAACCGATTCAAAGGTCGGTCGTTCCCTGAGGCCTATCCTACCTGCGCCTCTGCTGCCGACCAGCGGCTACGCCTCCCCGCCATGCGACAAAAAATTGAGGACATGCGACGCAACTGCCCCGCCGTGTTGACAATCGGCCTGCCGTAGTAACACCCTACTGAAGACACCTCGACTACACGTCTGGCCGCTGACATTAACCCATGAACTTCCGATACAAACTAGTAATCTAGATAGAAGATACAAAGCATGAACTGGCAGTATGCAGCAACTGCAAGTATGCAGTGTAATGCTGCTCATCTGGATGTGACGGAGTTAAAATTGACTTTAACGACCAATTGAGAAATAAAGAAAATGTAATAGATAGCGGTGTTTTTTGCTGCGCTACAACACGACATCTGGTTGTGCTTCTATTCAAAAGGAAAGTATGACACTAGTCGCACACGAAACTTTCAAATTTATTTTGAATTTTGAAAACTTAATATCAATTTGAATTAATACGAAGCGTTTTACTGGATATCCTTCATCTCCTATATTATTTTAGTAGTATACATACCATTTGCGCCTCTCACACGCAACCAATCTTTATAGAGGTCTCTAATCTTAATGAGGTCTCTAAAGAAAGAGTATTTCACGGAGTCGTGACAAATTGCGCTTTGCCTTTAAAAAAGAAGGGTTTGATTAAAAAACGTATATAAATATTCATATCCAATGCAACCCGCAGCACTCAGCCGAATTTTTTGAATCTATATCATTAAATTACTACGAAAGGAAGTGTTTAGGGCATTAAAAACTAAAATTGTGATCCCACAGGTCTATATGAATAGTTAATTACACCCTAATATAAAGGATGAGACCTTCTTTAACATTATATTCCGTTTTTCTGGTTCGACGCTTATGGATTCTACCCCACCTGTTCAGAGCCTGTAGAACCTGGAAATGAATGTGAAATGAAACTAATTGATATTCTACGTGACTGAATTACACGGGTGTACCTCTCTGTTCAGTAATAGTGTTAAATAAAAGTAGTTTGTATTGACAAGTGCGTATCGTTTTGTTATTAATTAGAAAGAGACATGTAGACTAAGTGACGGTGGATAAGAGGGTCTCGAAGAAAAATATATATCACAGGCTTGATATGGAAATGGAAAAGTAGGCAAGAGGGTGGGGTTTAAAATGCTAGAGTTCTCGCACGGGTATGCTAGTCTCAACATTAATCGGGAGCCCTTTACCAGATGTCCTCCGAAGAATTCAAAATAAATAAATCGTCACCTATTTCGCCATTAAATTGATCACTGACGTCTGCTCCAGGATGAGAAAAAAATACGAATAGTGCGATTATTATTTTTTCAATAATATCTTTCGTACACACAGTGCGCATATTCAACCGGAGAACTTACACCCAGAAAAATGTTTGAATTTACTAGTACTGAGTATTATTTATTAAAATTTCATTCTTCAAGAGAATCACGGAACTATTAAAGCGTAGCCGAAAGAATCAAGCATTACTATTCGACGAAATATGAAAATCGTTACAGAGTTCGGTGGCGATTTCTTAGAATTCAAAGATATCCCAATAGAACTCACTTTCACACACGAGACGTTCCGCCACCAGCCCTTTATAGCAACAACCTGTCGTCCGTGCGAAGCTGAAAGACGACCGTCCCAAAATACCGATCTCGGAGAGAAATAGGTAGACAAGCCTCCCAAACACAGCAACGAAGCACACAGCTATGGCTGAACGGAGTTTCGGAGTGCGGAGCGCGGCAGCTGGAGCGGACGTGGGCCGCCACAGCACAGGTCCTAGTGTGGTGCGGGGCGGCGTGGCGGAGGTAAGAGCCAAGTCAAATACTCGGTTCACACGCGCCCGACCAGGGCAGCGCCCGCCCGGCGGCGGCCATGGCGGCGCATGTGGGCCACGCGAGAGCGCGCGCTGGGAGCGTCCTGGGTAAACAGACAAGTTGCTGGAGCGCAGCCCCGCGGCTCCGCTCCCTGTCCATCCACCATTGCGTCGCCAGCGGCCCAGCTCCATTCAAATACCCTTCGTCAGCACACACATCTCCCCCCTCCCACACAGACATACACACATACACTCAGACACGCGACCGTTCTCGAGGCGGTCTGATTGTCCTCTTCCTCCGGGGGCGAAATACAACGGAGCACTCCACTACAACTTCCAGTACAAATGTCACGGTCCTAATGCTCCACTCCCCAACTGATACAAAACTTTCGATCACCGACTTAAAATACGGTGTAAATTCTTTATTATTCATAATTGCGCATTTTCCACTCATTTCCGTTTCCTTCGATTCTTTTCCATTTACTTGCGATTTATAATGTACGCTGGCTCCTGCAATTCAGTGAGAAAAGATTACCAGCGGAATCCGGGAGGCCGGTGGGTAGGTGGAACTGGGGTAAGCGATTTTGGAGGACAAGAGCGTAGAGAGATGACGAACGGATGTGTGCAAGGCGATGTGTCAGAGAGTAAAAAAAAAAAAAAAAAAAAAAAAAAAAAAAAAAAAAAAAAAAAAAAAAAAGAGAGAGAGAGAGAGAGAGAGAGAGAAAGAAAGAAAGAAAAAATGGTACAATGGGAATGACAGCCCGTGTTATAACACGAGTAAAGAAACGAACACCCTGGTCCAGTTACAAGGTGTAGGTCACAAGCACCCGAAGGCCTCCGAGTGACGTGCCTGAAGAGGGCGGCGAAGGGAACCGTGGCGATACGACGGGCGGTGGGCGGATGGCGATGGTGACGGCGCGCAACAGGACGTGGGCAAGCCGAGTCGCGTGCACCCAAGCAATCTGCGAGCGCCCCTAGACGTCGACCTCAATGCGACGTTACATCGCCTCCCCGCATGGTGGCACGGCGGCCTAATGGCGAACCCGCGCGCACGACGCGCCGCCATTATATCTGCGCCGCGCGCCCTCCAGCGGGACAATACACACAGAGAAGCATCAGTCGACAGTGGGACGAAATCAGTCCAAAAGAGCGCATTGCGTATTATTTGGAAGTCCTTTACAATCAAATAGCAAAAAAGAAGTTAAGAAAATTAATAACATTTCGTTAACTCCTTTTCACAATCGCCTCCATATAAAATGAAGTGCCTTTCAACAGTAAGAAGCCCTTCTAGTTCTGTCCTGTATGTATCCCTACAAGACCTTTGCTGAAGTTTTGATGGTCTGCATCATAGCTAAATCCAAAAGTCCTTAACAACATGGATACAGAGAATGAGGATGTTATGTATTACACAGAGGTGCGTTGACTCAATATGGAATGGTTCTTAAAGCTAGTATTTGATCTGAAAGCAGAGCTTTTCTGAGGGATGAATATCATGAAGTCAGAAACTGAAGAACTGACTTCCGGAGCTCACTTAGAAAAACTGCCTTTGAATTTCATATTTCAATATAAAAGCCAAAACTGATTATTTGGTCATAAAGAAACAGTGTCAGGTATTACATTAAATACAATGATGTTACTGTGCTTCGTGTTATTCATTAAAATTGCGAAGTGGAAGACAAAGTACAACTCATAAAGCCTTTTTAATGTTCCGCTATTTTGTTAATAATAAATCAAAAGCCCGCGAGTGTTTCACCAAAGAAAGTGTCCGTTTGGTTAAAAATGCTTGAGACCCCTAGTCAATACCGTCATTCTAAGAATAGCAGATGGCTGCACTTTAACACTGTTGCAAAATTAACTGTTCACAAGAAGCATTACATCACCCTTCAGTTCGATGTTCGACCACAAATCTTTTTATTGATTTGAGGTGGCGGGGAGGGGGTGCGTGTATCCACGCCTTTGGGTCCATTTCGGCTCAGTGCGCGTAAGCGTTGCACATAAACGCAGGGGCTCCGCGGCCGGTGGCGCGGCGAAGGAGTGGGCGGAACACGGCAGGCGGGCGGGCGGGCGGGCGGGCGGGCGGGCGGGCGTCGAGAGTGTTGCAACAAACGTGGGAGGAGCCCATAGCTGTTCCGTGGCGCGCAGCACGCAGCGGTGGCTTGCGTAAAGCATTCACGACAATATCGCATGTGCGGCGGGCGTGTACTGTCTATGCAATTACTTCCAGTAGTCTAAGCGTGCAAGCAGGCAAAGCAAGTGGTGTCACGCGACGGTACAGGTCAAGTCGATCTTCCGCGCCACAAACGAGCCTTTCATCCCATGTTACGCATGTCGGGAGTAAAAACATGCCATTCAAATAAAAATCACAATTATATTCACACAAACTCAAAAGAAACTCCAATCCCCCTATCAATTACAGAAGCTAATTACAACAATATATTTTCCGGAGTTAGATATTGGAAGAATAGCAATAGTTCTGTGGAATAGGTCTGTGCTCTCAGGTTTAGTCAATTTCTATCAAAAAGTCTCCACCTAAATAAAAAAATTAAAAAAAATTCTTATTATAATAATAAGCTAAATGATTCATCATTTTGTTCCACCATAAATTACAACTATTAGTCCACTCACAACTCAAAATATGAAACACATAAACATTGAATGGTCAAAAGCTATTACGTGAGTTATGTACTTCTTCAAAAGTAGGGTAACAGGTTTAGAAACCCGTTAACTTCCGCCTTCTCGCTTGCTGGCACGTATCATTTTCTAATAGTTTGAACCTCACTTACTTACCAGGTACTAACAGCTAGAATTGAACATCCACACGTTTTTTAAACAACCATCTACTCGAAATCAAGGATGGAAATATAAAACGCGGCAATCGGACAGTTGAGAAACGTATAAACAAGATTAAGGAGTATTGTACGTACCACGAGCAATTGATTAAAATGGATTGACACGAGGGATGTACAGCAAGAAGTGAAATTAAATATTATTGTAAATGAAGATTTAGAGAACTATTAGTAATTTCAAAACAATAATACATAATCATTGGATGTTGAAGAAAAACTGTAATGCGCTTCTATACATTCTCGGTAAATATTATTAAAAAATATTCATTTTCCCAAGGGGATTCAAGTGGCCTTAAGTGAATCCCCTTAAAACGCCAACCGACGATGACATTCCGCTACAGACAGGGCCACTAATGTATTCAAAGAGCGGCGAAGTGTGCGCGCAACATCTAACACGTCACTTGTAATCTAGCACGCCTCCTCCCCCCCCCCCCCGGCGAACGCAAGCGAGCACGCGGGCGCTCCGCTCCGCTCCGTATCCAAGGTTTCCATCGGGACCTTCACGCGGTGAAGATCTTCCTGCTGTTACGCGCACACGCGTCGCGCCTGTTGTTCTCTCCCGCCGCCCCCGCCCCCGTCCCCACCCCAGTCCCCGCCCGCGCCCGCGCCCGCCCGAGCGCCGACCGTGACCGCGATCTAACGAGCGAAGAAACGCGATACACTCGCTCGCCTCCCACGCGGACGCGCCCGCTCTGACCTTATATCGGCCTCACGCACTCGTCGCCTACTCGTTATTCGCCCAGCTCGTCTTCCCCGTGCCAATCGATGTCAAAAATGAAAGTGATGAAGCAACCCCCGTGCTGTCGTTAGAGATGATGGGGAGTTTCACAATTATTTTTTTTAATACAATCATAGGCGAAACCACACACTACTCGACGTAAAGCTTACTGACGACGTGTATAGTTTTTTAAGCTTGTCGAAACGGTTATGGAGAACTCTTGATATAACACAACTAGCTTGACCGAATTTTAATTAATGAGGGAATAACTTCACAAAAGATCACGAAACATCACAAAAAATGGTATTTATCTAATACATAAGCAATGATTTTGTGCAACGCGATGTTATCTAGAGCTCAACAGCAATTTAAATAAATAGTAAAATATCTCTAAGTGTCAAAGGGGGCTTTCTGCAATGAATCGTGCGGTATAAAACTAGTCTCATCATCACCTGAACTTCACTTATAATTTTCACAACAAATAAATTCAGATCGCTTCCCAATTGCCTTTCCATTCTCAAGCCAATTCAAGAACGAGAAAGCGCAGGCCGCACCGGTAAACAAAAGCAGATGGAAACCGAAGTAGTTGATAACGCGTTCCTTAATAGCATAATTAAAATCATCGGCCACATCTCGAAGGTTTCACCCCAATTAATTAGTAGAAACTGTATCGTTTCTTCTGCGTCGCCCGGTAAGAACGTCCATTCCCGCGCCAACAGCGGGCCACAACCCACACGACCACCTGCGACCGACCGCCTTAACAAATCAACACGCGAGTCGCCAACCGCTCGTTGGGCGCTCTCGCACTCGCTCGGGCCCACCTGCAGCAGGGGCAGGGGCAGGGGAAAAGGTCGTCGCGTCCCATCATGAGGGGGAGGAGTCTCGTAAAGCGCCGCGCGTTACTTGCGATACGCGCCCTCGCGCGGGGATTTTACGAGTGAGCGGTGGCCTCAGCTCAATGAGACACCACGCCCAACGAAAACGGGCGCGGAGACAACGTTTGATGGGGAATTGGCCACTCGCCGGTCGGAAACGTTCCCAAATCCCCAGAAGTAACAGGAGACTGGAACTGTCAACAATTTCGTAACAGCCTGAAACGGTAGCGTTTAAAATCCAGATACGGGTAATCTTCTTGAGAAGCTAGTCTTCTCTGAGAAGGATCGATAGCGACTGATTACGATTTTACAGACAATGGCGCATTATCCTTGGAGCTTTAAGTTCAACCGAACACCTGCAATCCAATAAAAAATGTAATAACCACCAATACATTAACATACTGTTTGAAAACGAATGCAGTATTCTATTTTAATTGATTTAATTGGGAATTTACGTAAATCTTCACAAGTGTTCTTTTCAAGATAGACCCACCCCAGACCCTTCCTTTTTTTATTTTTCAATTTTATATTATACATTATATTATATATAATATAATATTAAATATAATATTATTTTATATATAATATAATATATTTTATATATAATATAATATATTTTATATATAATATAATATAATATATATTATATATTATATTATATTAATTTATATATAGTATTTTATCTTATTCAGTGCGACTCATGCTCTTTTATAACTGTCTTCACAAACAAAGGCGTTTCCCAAACAGATAATCCCGGATGTTTGACCACGACGATTCACCACAAGTTCCACTGGGCGCAGCCCCCGACAGTCACACGTTTGCTGCGAGCCGGCGTACAGTTTGCATTAACGCCTGGAACTACGTCGCAAGTGCTTCAAACACGCATGTTGTGACTACTCACGGCCGAGGTTGACCGAAGCTAAGTCAACTTGAGCCTGGGTTCACCTGCAGCGGTTGTGGCTCAGAAGCTATGACACACTAATTCCATTAAATGAAACACGATAAATAATCGCGCATATCTGGTAAGTAATACACCTGCAGTTGTAGAGTGTTATGTTTTTAAGAAATCGGACACCGAATTCCTCTTGGCCTATCGGAGACCTATTCTGTATTCAGAATTCAACTTGTATATGGGTTAGGGATTCCAGAATTGAAGATAACGTGCACAGAATACACTTCTCTCCATTGTACGTCACATGATTTTCAACTGTTTTGTCACTAAATAAACACTTTGTTGATAGTTATTGAAATAATGCATGCTGAATCTCTCTTCGCTAATTGATCACTTTGTATGATCTTTCCACAGCAGAGATAAAAGTTAATGGACTTGCGCATTATTGATAAATCATTATATCGAAAGAATAAACTGCAAATCTTTGAGATTACCAGTAAAAGTCAATTCACTTACGCAACTTACGCTGTCAGAAGTTGAGGAAACACTTGGAAAATAAACATTGTATGTCGGGACGGGAAACGTTAGCAATTCGCCTTCTAATAAATATGCGAGTGTCACTTTTTTGTGAGAGGCACCATATTTTCCTTTGAAACTAACCACCGCACTCTCCTAAGGGTTCCATCTACAGCATCAGTGAAAGTGGTCAAGCTCATGTATTGCAATAAAGCTTATAAAAACCATTACAAGGGGGCGCTCATAAAACTCCGACATGCAGTCGTGTCGCTAAAAATGTTCTTCAGGACAGTAGAGCTTTTCTTTCTTTAACGAAGAATAATCTTATTTGAACCCCAGAATAGAGCAAAGCACCTACGGTTCGCACACAAACAACACACGCGAACACGTCCTGCGAGCGAGGGTCGCGGCTGATGCCCTCTCGGCGCGCAGTGCGGGCGGCTTCGGCTACGACTCGGATGGAGGCGGCGGCGGCGGCGACCGGCTCTGGCCTTCTATGGGCAAACGTGCCGCGCGGGCCAGTGGCTACGGCGGCGTTGGCGGCGGCGCCGGACCGCGTTGGCATCGCTGGCCGCAGGCGCCGCACCCGTCCACGCGAACACACTCCGATGACGATGTTTCTCGCTGCGAATTCCGTTCCGAGAGACGTTCCGTGCGTCATGGCGTTATTCGAAGCGAGCGGCTGGAGGTGTCTGATCGTATTACAAACGTTATGAGATATACATTTCCTACAGAGCAATGTTGATCACTTTAAGTCGCACATTTGTATACAACATTTTTGTCTTTCCTTTCATTAAGCGTCGCACTGCTTTTTACTCTGAAAAACATTACAATGCGCAATATTACGTGATTCTAAACAATTTTAGAGAAAATAAAATTGTGACTGGCATCTTAATAAGAACAATGTTTAGTAATTTCTGTTAAAAGATGAATACGAATAAGTCTTCAGCAACTAGAACGCAGCTATTCATTATTTTTGTTTGTATTACAGAACATTGTATAAAAAGTAATTAGAGTAAATTATTTTTTAACTGATTACGAGTAGATTTGATTGCGATTTTCCCGGCGAATTTCTAAATAGGCCCTTTTTTCACTTCCTACTCACACATCTTGCATCTCAAACCAGACGGAAAATTTATTATACGAGTGCATTCGTTCTTCTCCCGAAGAGAGAAAATGGGAACTGATATTCTGGTCAAGGTAGTGAATAATTCCTGTTATGAGTATTGCCATCCTGCAGGGCAAGAAACAAGTCTGCCGGGCAAAGGAAAAGCATCGTTTATAGTGCTTATACCTGTCGGCTTAAGATGGTAACAACGATATTTTGTCTCCTAATACGTCCGAATGAGCAACTCGCGGAGGAAAAACCTAATAAGCATGGGCGGTAGTAATAATCATCATCAACGATCCCGGCGACCGGTTTCGTCAGGGGAGGCATATCCTGCTATCTCTCCAGAGGCGCCCGCATAACGAGAGAAAAGTGCTCACTGAACGAGCTGGTAATGTGATCCCCGCTGTATCATGCTTACTTACACGCCTTGGGTCGGGCAATAAACTGCTACCGCATTCTTTAATTCACACACAAAAAGTCAAAAATCTTCGAAAGTAGCACTTGAGGCTTAAAATACGTTCGCCCGTAACCATTTTGTCATGCACGGAACCTTTAAAGAAATACTAACATATGTGTTGGAGATGGTCTCCGACCAATTCCCAGGAGGAATGCTGCGTTTTTGCTCCGCCGCCTCGTCTGGCGAAGTGGCTAACTTCAACGACGACTCATGAAAGTGAGAAGTACGAAAGAACAAATTCACGCTTGTCTCTCTGTCGCAGGTGAGGTTCGTTCTGGCTCGTTCTACAGGGGGTTTTAAACTAATCCGCGATACTCGGCCAAAGAAAAGAGAAACACGCGATTTCTTTATTCACTGACAATTACGTACGTTGGTGGATACATCGGAACAATTCATTACGATGTAGATTAGGGTATAGAAATCATTTTATTCCAAACGACGCTACAGTGGCGACACTCTTTTGGAGTTTCTTCCATTGTCAGTTATTATTTATATTATTATTATTATTGCAACTGTTTTGCGGATATTTCTACGTTCTGAGGCGAGAGGAGGCAGTTTGAAACGAAAGTGTACGATGGGGAGAGAGGAGAAATTGAAAAGTGAATGTGCACTATAAAATCTAGTATTTTGTTTGAAGACATTTTGATAGAATATAGATAAATAATTACTCATGAAGCATCTGTAACCCTTAAAAAACACTGAAGTAGGTTAAGTATTTCTTTCTAGAACTAACGCAATACAGGAAAATTGGGAGTCGAACATTACATTTGTGTGGACGTATTTATAAAATAATCACTTGTTCTCATATCTTCGGTTGTTTACCATATATTTGAACAAAAGTTTTTAAAATTCACTTAACGGGATTAGTCTGAACCAGTTTCACCAAATCGGTATTCAATCAGCCTTCCATTTCCTTTAACCTAACAGATTGCGACGCAATCATGCACGAAACACTTTAAGAGAAATAACGAATTTATTTTTCAAGTATCATTTATAATACAGAAATAAGTCGCCACCGAGAACGCACGAGTTTCGACGGCGACCCCACGCTAATCAGCCACGCGGAAGAAACACGTGCGTGCGCAAACACGTGTGGCAGCTGTAGCTGCTCCCTCGCGCGATCACCGGCGCCGGTAAACGACGTCGACGACGACCGCAAGCCGTTTATTCCGCAGCGGGGACAGCTCTCCGGCGCGGTGCCTGCCCGCAAAACGACTCCACCACCGCGCCGCAACCCCTTCGGCCGGTCGGCGACTGGCCGGCACAAAACCCGCAGTTCCGGCCGCGGCCCGTGTCGTCGTTTGCATAACTTCTCGCATGGCGGTGCGCGAAAATGAACGACGCCGACCGCAAAGGACCCGCGGCGGCCGCGCGCCTCGGATGCCTACGCCCCCCCGCCCCCGTGACAGCCCCGGCTCCCTCTTTTCCACTTGGAGTTCCGCCATGTAAACCTCAGGACGTCGTAAACGATCTGCGCCATGCACGCAACCGGAGGACCGTCCGATAGCCAAACTAAAACGATGAAGAACGAAACTTAGGAGAATGGGAGGATGAATTAATATTAAAAAGATACGAGACATGGTCAGTCACATGACGGATTTGCCATGGTCCACTTTGCAATAGCTATAAATAATATAAATTGCAGTATAATTGAAGCGCAGAAAACAACAAAAATGCGTAAAATAAAGACGAGTTAGATTCATTCTAGTAAGCAACATTACTTTTGTTGTAATCCTCAACTTAGGTAATCCACAGTCATCCCTCGACTTATAAACCTAAATTTAGAATGATTTTATAACTTCAGAAACATCCTCTTCAAAGCTAAATTCGCTTCGCAATGATGATTCAAATAAACATTTCTGCTTCTTTTTCGGCAGTAATTAGTTACCATTACAAATTCAAGTGAAGACGATTCACTCCGTACATTTAGATTACACTTCCCTCAGTATTTCATGGAGTTTTTCACTTCTGGAGAAGAATACAATTTATTAAAATAAACAACAAAAAGAATAAGGAAGTTTAGTAAAGATCACAGGCTTCAAGTAATGCGATCGACAGTCATTTCACCAAATGAATACGAAACCAAAGACTCCGCGCGATGACGCGAGAACCAATGAAACGTCCTGACGTGTTCGGCCTCGGCGAGAAAGAAAAATGTGGAGCGCGTAGCCGATCGTGAGCAGCGGGGTTCGGCCGGGAGAGGGCAGGCGGGAGGAGCCGGAGGGCGGCGGCGGCGGGTGGGCCGAGCTCACGAGCGCGGCGGGCGTGCTCCGAACCACCAACTTTATTACTTGGTCTTTTTGGTCCCCGTGCGCGAGTAACCCGCTCTCGTCTTTTTCTCCTCACGAATTCCTCCTCTCCTTGCACTAATAGCCCTCACGATGAGTAGTTCCTTTTTTTATTGTTATTATATTTTTTTTATTTCCTCCGCCTGCCACTGAAGCGCCGCCACCGTCCCCCGCTCTTGTGCCACGGGCGTGGCTGCCTTCTCGCCGCCGAGTGTTCACGAATCGTTCGGGTGCTCCGCCGAATCTCCTCCGATTGCTTAACGGTTTCGGTTACGGTTTCGCGTTTCGCGAGCTCTTTCGGTGCGGGCGACGTCGCGTCGAGACTCCCCAAGTCGCCGCAATGCCCCATTAACTCCCAAACGTTCCTCCCCGAACGCCGCCGCCGTCTGGCTGGCTCTTTGACTCGGGAAACGCCTCCGGAGAGGGGGGTGTAAAGGCTGGAAGAATAGCTCCTAACTAGGGAGACGTTTATTTGGTCGTTCAGAGTTATTTCTCCGGCGATAATTAACTCGTCGGGGAAACGGAATAATACGCGCGGTTTATACGCGGCGAGAAAGTGTCGACGGAGACGAAAACAGGTTGCGCTAACTGGAACCACTGGCTGCTGTAATCCTCGCCCTCCCGTCCCCTCCCGTGTGGCGGCGCATCTGCCTGAGTTAAAGCCCGTATCGAGAGCCGAGTCGCCCGCCCGCCCGCCCGCCGCCACCACTCGTTATTCCGTGGCGTGAACAGCCCCGTCCCGGCGGAGGCGAACGCGGGAACACTGCGCCTGGCGCGCGGCCAGGAATTCGTTCCGTAACGCATGAAGAGGTGCAGTACGTGGTCGGGAGAACGATTGCGCTTGACCGGGTTAATTCGGAGAAACTAGAACACAAGTGAACGAATGCAGGACTCGATGACCGCGCGGGCCTACAGCAGTAGTTTTTGAATTGAAATGAATGTAAATGACATCATTTTCACGAAAACTCAGTAACAATTCATTTAGTCACCGACATTTTGCGCTAACCCATTGCTCCGCTTTCTGTGTGTGCCGCCCGACGGTTTACATAGTATACCAAAGCAAAGAAGTCTCAGATGATTTCATCAGAGTTCTCTGGATTGGAAAACCCAACCCTTCCTTCACATCATTTCAAGCAATATATAGCAAGTACATTAAAAATACAAATTTAGAGCCTTTCGAAAATTAATTTCAAGCTAGGCACTACCTGATCATCACTCCTTGACTACCTCTGGGAATCCACACGGAGGTCAACCCTCGCCCATTTACATGTCGTCTCTTTATTGTAGCATCACAAATCTCGAAGAAGTCATTAAACGCACACGGGCTATAAGGGCCCACTAGGCAGGTCCGTCGCGGCGACAGCCCTCGGGCGTGGCGCGTCGTGGCAAGGCGAGGTAAGGCAACCCGGTCGCTGGCTGTCACGCACCTGCCGCCCCGCTGTATACACGACGCTCGGCCACTGTCCTGGGAACGGGTTCGCGCCCTCTCCGATTGGAGGCTGCGTAGGGCGGATACTCCCAGGGCGAAGGGAAGACGGGCGGATTCGTCTTTCGTCCGCCGACAACGAAATAGGCTCTAAGACACGCCCAACACGTGTAGTGGAAGACGTCCACTACAATTTTATCGTCTGCAACAGAAGCCGTTTACATCGTTATCGGGGAGTGACCTCATTTTGTTCCTTTCAACTTGTGTTGCACTTCAACGCGACGAAGTACTACGTTTCAATTCTATAAATGATCCATGAGTTCGTGTTTAATTTCAATGTATATTAGAAAATCGCAGTTCTTTGTGACACATTTTCATCTGTAGTTTTGAGTTTCGTAATTTCTAATTACCATATTCAATCTCCCAGTGCCGTGTAGCGATTCGACAAAACATTGATCTGAATAGTCACCGATGTGATTGCACACCAACGTAATCAATAGACGAGCAGGGAGCCATTTTCAATACACTGTAGCAATGGAAATGAAAAAAGAAATCTTCATGCAGAGCCCTGTGTAAGTTTACTGCATTCCGAATGAGTTCCTGGCAAAACATGTCACATACAACCTCAAAGCCAAAAATATCAAATGGCAGTTCAAACATTTATTGACATATCTGTATAAATATACCCTTCAGTTTTTTTAAATTTTAGACGACAAAAATAAAACGAAGGTCCCAGACGTAACAAAAAACAAACAAAAACAGAAATGAGTTCTCGTTTATTCGGTGAACAATATTTCAACTCCGCAAAGCATTAAACTTGTAAATAATGTAAGTATTGTTTACACAAAATTGGTAATATTTATTAACTTAATAGCATCATTATTAATACATCGCCGTACTAGGTTCTATCCGTCAAGGAGAAAATGTTTTAGGAGAACACTGAGTTTGAAGAAGTCTCATACTCTAAGATTGATTCCTAAAATGCTATGCTATTTTATTTACAGAAATTTTTCTCCAACTCTGATTTGAAAAGTGTAGTAGTGAGATTCAGACCTAACATTACAATTTCAGTCACAACATTACTTTTGCCAACATTGCCAGATAAAATTTTGTCCGCCAATAAGCTGAAATATCAGAAAATGTTTCTGAGGCCGCGATGATATTGAGAATATCTCCCTGTACTAAAATTTGTATTGCACAAAAGAATTTGTTGGTGACAATTAGCCGCCAGTGTACACAAGTGTTACAAGTGTACAAGTGTTTACAGTATATGCATGCGCGGGCAACTACTCCACACAACTTGTTTTACCAGGGGGATTTTACTCCTCTAGAGGTGGGCACATAGGCGATGGCCTTCATACGCACCCTCTGCGTACAAGTTCACCTTGGTACACAAGTGCACCCATGTACTAGTACATCAAGTGTTGCTTTATAGACTACCGCTCGTTCGACATTCTTTAGTAGGGGCCCGCTCATCTGTCCGGAGGAGCGGTGGCGAGGGGGGCGGTGGCGCCCGACTGTCGCTGCAGTCGCCGCCGTCTCCGCGCTCGCTTTCTCCGCTCTCTCCGCGGCGCGGCGCACAATAGTGAAGGAGGCGCGGCGCGGAGGAAGGAGCGGGGGCAGGGGTACAGGCTGTGGTCGACGCGTGGCGGTCGCTCCTCCCGACACACGCCTCTTCTGGCCGCTTTTCAGGCGCCGCTACTCCGCTAGGAACTCACACCGCTACCTAGAAGGCGCTTTCCGCTTTCGAGGACAAGAACCCGCTTATTGTACTTCGGATCACTGCACGTCGAAAAACGACAACTGTTCCGCCTTGACCTCAACTGAATATCATATTTCTTAAAACAGATTTAGGACTTGGATATTAATTTCAGATAATACTACTTTTTTGGTGTTAGTGAGAAAATGCTTTTCTCCTTTGCGTGGCAGACTCTATGGTAAACTCGCCTTTTCTTTTACATCTTTCATGACACACAGGGAATTTGGTTTTTCTGGTACCCTAACAATAAAGTAATTTTCGCAATGCAATAACCTTTTAACGATTTCTGCAAACAATAACGCACGTGACCCACGATCGCAAAAACTGAGCATGATACAGTTTTACAAGTTTATTTAATATTATTTCACCTATAACAAAATTGTACTCCATATCAAAACTACGTTGCGCATATATGTACACGAAATACATACCGCGGTATGTCCAAAAACAATACATTTGTTCAATTAAACCCACCAACTAAACACCACACTCGATTTTACTGCAACAAATCAATCGTACAAACCCCGACACGCCAGTACTCAAGGAGACGAAGCGCCTCAAACGCCAAGTGAACGTCGCTTGTGACAGCAACCAACGACTACTTTACGGCGTGAAGCGCGCGCGCGCGAAGCCAAGAGCCGTTCCAGGAAGCTCATCAAATCGATTTCACGACGCGCTTTCCCGGCGCCACAATGGAGATTCCGGCGGCAGCGACTGTACGTCTACTACAATGCATCCGGCAAAGAGGCGGCGCACGCCGCGAGCACGATTTCCTTCACGCCTGCAAACCGCGGCGCCGCGCGATATCCGAAAGAATGGGGATTTCTCTCTCCCAACTCATGGTAAGAAGTCGTGGAGGAAATTCGATAATGGGCGACAAACAAGCCTTCTTATTGCCATTGTGTTTTCACGGGGCGCGCCAATCATTCGACAGAACAGAAAATGAACTATGAAGCCAATAGAAGTGACACTGATTTGCCAAAGAATGAATACCTTTAAAAAAGTGTTGTAAATGTACAATATAAAGTTGCTTAATTAATTATGGCTTAAAGTACTGCAAGAGAGAATCGCACCGTTGGGGAAGACCTGTGTTCGAATTTCACATCAGGACCAATGGGACCAATAATATCAACGAATGAGCCGAAATTGACCAAAACAAAAGACAGACTATTTAATCCACTGGTCACGGGTTATCCAAAGAATAAACAAAACTGGAACTTATGTTACTTGTCAGAAAGTGTCATTTCCAGTCAAATTATCGTTTAAACCGCCCTTGAACACGAAACTACTTCATAACGTGATTCAGTTAATGACAGAGAGATATATCGTTCCATCGGTGTTCTCACAATCACATCGTTCCACAATACCGATGTTATCGACCAATAGCCCGAAACGCACCCCCAAAGAAACGAGTTGCGCGGCGCGTGAGGCGGCAAAACGGCGTTACTTCTCGTCTCGCACGGCGCGCCGCCCGATGTCGGGGCGGATGCGAGGAACAAAGGCAGGCCGAGGCGCGAGGCGGGGCAGCAGGGAAAGGACTCGCTAGACGGACGCCGCGGAGAGAGAGCATGCCAGTTCTCACGGCGGGAGGGGGAGGGGAGAGGTGGGGGCGAGTCCCGGACCTTCACAAAACCAGCGCCTCCCCGCCGAGGGAACTTTCACACCACGCATGGCGTAGCGCCCCGCGGCGCGGGGGCGGCGGGACGGGACGGGACGGGACGGGACGGGACGGGACGGGACGGGACGGGACGGGACGGGACGGGACGGGACGGGACGCGGCGCTGCGCGGCGCGGCGCGGGCGCTGGAACGGCGACGCAGCCGGCTCGCGCCCTTCGCGGAGCACCTCGCGGGGACGAGGGCGGCCCACGATCGAGAAATAGGAGGTGGTCTTGGCCAGCATCTACGTGGCCACGCATACGTACTTGAATCGATGGTGATGCCTTCAAAAAAAGTGGCCACAGGGGAATTGACAGGCTGTGTTAAACAAGTGTGAATGACGCATCAATGTAAAAGACGAAAAAAATCAAAAAATAAAATAATTTTCAGTAATTAGTTATGAATTCTTATTTATGCGTAAGTTAGCATGCCAAAGTGCAGGCATATTTAACTGTACAATTAGATTAAATATTTAGATAGTTATAAAGACAAAGTTATCCCCTCTAGCTGCTTAAGCGGCAAGGCAAATAGCTTAATATCTCCTTTCCTATAAAAATAAATTCCAGTCTTCACCGGGGCAGTGCTGAGGGGACACATGCAAACACGCTATAATAACGAGAAAATGGCGTACATAAGGAGACTACAGGGAAAATGAATTTTAAGATACACAAAATTTGTCACATTCCATTTCTGAGCATACTATGAACTGAATTCGATAATCGCTTTTATTTCAAGTTAACATTAGTGTTCATAAAAGCCATATTTAAAATGTAAATGCTGGTAATTGTTTTAGCATTTGCCACGTGACGACAAATCAAATTAGAAAGTCGTGAATACGTTAGTGATGTTTCAATTTACAAGAGTTGACCCTTATCACACTTTTCTAGCTTCTGTCGCCTATATTTACAAAGTTTGAAGGAGGAGAATAAGCAAAATTTCGAACGGGAAGAGGCGATAGAATCGACGGAGTTTCGAGACATCGATTATCATTGAAAAACTTCAATTTTAAGGTTCATTAGTTTTATCATCGATGTTTTAATAGCAAGGATACCTTTAGAAACAACCAGGGACTAAAGAAGGCAAATCATTCAGATACCCACAAAGAAGACTGCTTAAGGTGAGTGAGGCTCGTTCCCTATCATCCAGGCCATTGAATAATAATTTGCCTTAAACAACCGCTAGTTAGTACATTTATGGCGCGCGGAGAAAATAAATCATAAGATTTCTAAACCGACGGCACTTGGGCAATTTCTCGGCCGACGACACCGAAGGGGCACGAACAAAAATGAAGCTTTCACCGGCCGTTTAAGAAGGTATCCCGCAGAGAAAGGGAGAAAACGTCAAGGCAGCAGCCATACGCGGCGGTGGCGAGCGAGCGGCGGCCGGGCGGACTGGAAACCACCCTTGGGCGCAGAGACAGCTGCCCTTCCCGTCAATTCCGACTGGCCACGACTCCGTGGAACGAACAACGCCCATTCTTCCCGTTTTTATTAATTTCCCGGCTGTCTGGCGTCGGGGAGCGAGCAAGCGGCCGGGCGGGTGGGCACGCGGGCGGCTGCCGTGGCAGCGTCGGCGGTGGCGTCGCCTCCCCCCTAATTACCCCGAGCACTGGCCGAAGCCCCCGGCCGCCCGCCAGGCCTGCCAGCGCTCTCGAGCCGCTCGCACCCGGGTTAATAACCGGTCCACGGCGCCGCCCGTCCCCCTGCACTGCGCGGCGCGGCGCGGCGGGGCGGGGCCACCCTCCCCCGGACCTCCGGCGAGCTGCTTCGTTTTGGTGGCCGCGCCTCGACCCGCCCCCCGGGCCACCGCCGCGACGGAAAACCGGCACAGGAAGCACGCACACGGCAGGGGGGGGGGGAGCGGGGACGGTGCCCAGCGCAGGTGGCCCTGGCGGCGACGGCATAAAGGGCGGGCGCTTCACGGACACGTCCTGGAGATTACTCCCTTCTGCTCGGACATGCTCGAACTTATGCAAGGTGCTTCAGAACAAAATGAGATCACTAATATTTGAGTACACACGAGTGTAACATGATTGAACATTCGTACAAATTATTTCTAAAATTTATTCTCAAGTTGACTTCTCTCCATTTCAGTAATTTTAAAAACAAACAAATCATTAGCTATTCGAATATTAAGCATACCCTATCGACGCCTGCGGTGTCTACTATACTTCTCTACAATCGTGGATTCGAATCCCGTGTAAGGCACATAGGCATCATCATGTGATATGGGTAAGGGAATAGCAAATGAACAGAATACAATAGATTAATCTAAATCATCAAATCCAAATTGTCCAGGGTCACCAAGAATGAGTTCTATGTTCTAATTAGTCGATATCTCCGTTTGAATATAAATGGAGGGTGTCAATCACACACTACTGTTGAAAGCACAGGCAGCTCTAAATATAAGAAAGAATCATAAAACACGTGAGTGACCAAAGTGGCCCCTGAAAACACTAAAGACGACGCATGTTGCGTGCGTTGGCGGGGTTCCAATACCCCAAGACATCGTAATCAGCGCTTAATCGATAAGCAGCGTAACATGTTCGCAGCTTTACGCCGCGTGGCGAGCGATGCTTCCAAGAAAGCGAGCGCTTTCAGAGGGGGAGGGGCGCCGTGTCCCCCTCCTTTACGAGCCCCGTCGCCTCGGGAAATAAGGCTCTCCCGCCGCCGTAACGCCTCGCCCCGCGGACGCAAACGACCAGCGGTATACCGTCCGACCCTGCTGCCCTCGCTCGCGCCACGACCCGCGCCTGCCTACTTGGCCACCGCCTTCCTCTTAAATGGCAAATTCGAGTCACGACCGTCATCACGGCGAGGACCATACGGTTAACAGCTGCACGCCTCTCAACCTGCGGTCAAACTCTGCTATTTCTTTCTTTCTTTTTTTCTTCGTTCCATTTTCGCCATTCAGGACACTCATCATAACCACTCTGTATTGCTGGGCATTCAATTTCATCCCCAATTTCGAACCGTGTGCAATTCTACTTCGCGAATGTTTTATCTCGTGGCAAAATAAGTGAATGAAGTCTAATAAAAATGTAGTTCATGCCAGGGAGCTACGAGGTAGCCGTGCAAGAGTGACTACAAATAGGTACCGATGTAGATAAAGTTACTTAAAGCACCGTGATGTTTGCAACACGTTAAATACACAACGGTCATCGTGAAGAAATTTTAGAGGACTTACTTACATTCATATTTAATCATATTTTACAAAACAATCGTAATCATATGCATATTTTTCGTGTCTGTGAATGAAAATATGTTCAGGTAAGGATTATCTTCATTTTACGACTTTAACGTGAATGAATGCAATATGCAGAAGTCATTCTTAATACTGTAAAAATAAATATGCATAAATTAATGGATTTCACCGTTAATTTTGCATCGCCGTAAAGAAGCACTTCTTTTTTTCTGTAAAAGAGACATTATGTACAGTGCATTT
The DNA here is from genome assembly GCA_038098605.1 of Gryllus longicercus. Classification (NCBI taxonomy): domain Eukaryota; kingdom Metazoa; phylum Arthropoda; class Insecta; order Orthoptera; family Gryllidae; genus Gryllus; species Gryllus longicercus. Next base: position 5,878,228 of record JAZDUA010000020.1, read on the forward strand.
CCAATTAAAAATCTTAAAAAGCATAAATGGAAAATATTACTCCTTCAAGGGTTACCCATGTTTTCAGTAAAACACATCTCCCCTTTCAAAACACAATAAATATCCAGGAGTTACTTATTCATGTGAAAACAGCAGACACCTTACCACACTAGAATACGAATCCCTTGAAGTATTTTTATCTCCAACATAAAAGCTGAAAACCCCGATTAAGAAGAATCGAGACAGCCTCTTTGGTGAACTTGAACCCAAATATCTCCATTGAACAAAATTCCCCGAACGCCCCACCATTGTCTCCGAGCGAGATCCAGTGTTCCGAGTCGGCGACGAGGGCGTGCCGTATCCTTGCAGCGCGTTAGCCCGACCTTGGGCGGGGTGAGCTCCGCCTTAAAATCGAATCTTCCTCCCACCCCCAGAGCCGAGAGACCATCCCATCCCAGACAAGAGGCTTCCAGAAAGACAGCCGCTTCGCGCGTTCACTCCCGACCCATTTCCGCCCAAACCGCTCGTCCGCCCGCCCCGCCTGCCTTCCCATCCGTCCGTCCGGGGAGCCGGGGTCGGAGGGAGGCGGGATCCCGCGGCCAATAACGCGGCAAGGGCGAGGGCAGGAGCGCGTGCGGGGGCGGGGCGAAGGCGGAGGAGGATGACGAGGAGGTGCGGAGGTTCCGCTCCGCTCGCGGAAATTAAATTCCCGGTGCGAGAGCGTCCGCCGCCCAGCCCCATCCCCGCCCCCACCCGTCGCTCGCCTCGCGAATAAACAAGTGCGGGATGGAGCGGTGTCGCGGCGCAGAGACCTCTGTCCGGCGCGCCGCGGCGGTGGGGTCGCGGAACAATGACTTTCGAGAGACGCGGACGCGTCTCCGAAATTAAAAAAGCAAATCCAACGTAATACCGTGCCGCCGTTTTTTCTGTACACGATAATGAAGGAAAATACTTCATGCGTAATCAAGACTGTCCGTATTCCTGTTTCAACTACTAACATTCCAGACCGTCTAATAAAATGAAGGCATGAATCTTTCCAGTCGATAAAATATCCATACTCACATTACAAACCTTTAACTGAAAACAAGAGCATATATGGCTGATATTCAGTTTGAAGATACTCAACAATGGATGTACACAGCAATCTGAAACGATTAAGCAGGGAAAGCGTCCAAAACTTGTGTTGAAACATTTTCGCAGATCCATTAAATTACAGTGTGGTTTACATTTTCAATCTTGCTGTTAGGATTCCATCGTATTGCATAATTTCTTTTTGCTTCGCAATGCTCTCCTCAACGGCAGCGGAAGTACGTAATCTCTTTTCTCTCTCACGACTAAAAGCGACCGCGAACAAAACTACTTCTAAAACATTCCGCGGGCGTTCTCCTCTCGACGCCCCTCAGATATGCGACCGAGGAGAAGCCAGACGCTCTAATTAGCCATCATCTGCAGGGGAGTCGTCAGCAGAGCGAAAAACAAAGGCCGGGCCGAGCCGAACTCGAGGGAAAGGCGAGGGCTGGCGCGCAACAAAGACGCGGGCGCGAGGCGCGCAGACGTCGCGGACACATCCCGCGTGCTCGTTCTCGCCCGGCCGTCTGGCGCGCAGGGGGCGGGCGGGGCCGGCGTAGCACGGCGTGACGGGGCAGCGGTATGGGGCGGACGGGAAAGACTGTTTTGGAGCGAGGGAGGAACGACGAACAGAGCACAGTTTCGGCAAATGGGTTGTTGAGAGGGAACGACATGGCAGTCAGAAGAGGGGCGAAGCGGAGAATAAGACACAAAGAGGTGCTAGGCCAGGATGGGGTGGGGTCGGGTGTGGCGGGCAAAGAGGACGGTTACCGTTGGGCCAAACGGAGGAACGAAGATAGGCGAGGTGGCAGAGATGCGCGGGGTGAGTGAGGTGAGGTGGGTGGGTGGGTGGATGGGGCGAGGTGGATGAGGTGGATGGGGCGAGGTGGATGAGGTGGATGGGGCGAGGTGGATGAGGTGGATGGGGCGAGGTGGATGAGGTGGGTGGGGCGAGCTGACAGCGTTACGAAGGGTCGGCGCGGGCGTGGCGCGGGCGTGGCGACGGCGTGGCACTCGGGAGCCCATACGTTCCGAGTGACTAGCCGCGCGTCCTCGACGGCGCCGTTGCACTCGGCAGCGCTCCAACTGGTTCCGCGAACTCTTCCCCTCTCGAAAGAAGCAGCGCCGCCCTGGGCGCGGTCAGGGCGCGCGTTAATTCCGCATACAACAACAGGGGCCGTCGCTCTAATCTAATCTCGGGCATCCGAAACGCACGGCGGGCGCCCTCCACAGCCCGCGCCGATAAGGTGCCTCTCCACGGCCGCCTCGTTGATTACCTGTTGAAGAGCGCGCGCGGATGCAAAGGGGACGAGAAGCAATGGTGCGATGCAGACGAAAACGGAAAGAAATACCACAAGTAATCGCCGACCTCTCACACGCACGACTCCAAAACGATTGTGGATTGTGTACCGATGGGTAGTGGGAGAAGAATTAATAGACGGTAAACTGCAAGCTTGAGTGCGCGACGCGGAATTGACGGATGGGTGAGCAGGCGAAAGGTGGGTGGGTGGGTGGCATGACGTGGCGAGGCGACGGGAGTGATGTGGCCTGAGGCGAGGGTGGGCGGGGGCAGAGCAGAGTGCATGGAGCGGAGCAAGCGGTACGGAGCGGAGACGACCAGAGACCAGTGGAGCGAGTGGGAGGGAGCGAGAATAGCAAGGCAGAGCGAGACGACGAGGACATTTAGGGATGCGACATCATTGTCGATGTTTTCAAAATGTATTTTGAACATCGATTTTTTGTCGTTTATGTTGCATCCCTAACGGACAGAAGCGACATGAAGCGGGGTGAAACAAGTCAGAGCGGAACGGGGTGGGCGGTAGTCCATCCACCGCAACGCACAACCGACCGCGGATGCGTGAAAGACAATTTAGAGATGTTGGCGCATCTACTCTACACGCGCGCACCGGTCTTCGCCAGCGACAGCAGCCTCAGTGCCCGCTTGGAACAGAGAAGAAGAAAAGAGAGCGAGAGACGGCGGACGCCCCGCTGCGGCCGGTGGCGGCGCTCATAATAAACAAGAAAACGCCGGGCGAGAAAGGGGAGCGCACACGAGCGCGAAACCACCTGAACGAACGCAAATATTTGCGCGGATAATTTCCAACTCATCACCGACGCGACGCCGGCCGTCCACCCGCGCGCGCAAAATAGGAACGGGTCGCCTCGCGAGGCTTCTCGGAAGCGAATCTCCCAAAGCCAAGCGGACGGAAACAGAACAGACTCTCCACTGACATCAGTACTACGCAATGACATTAAATAAGAAAAATAATGTTTGGGTACACATTATTAGTGTAAATATTTCAAGTTCAGATGAACAGTAATGTATACTTCAATAAATATGAGTATTTGAATTCTCTTAGAACCGTCGACAAAGAAGAGTTTTTTAGGAAAAAAAAACTTTCATTAGCCTGCGGTTTAATTTGCAACATCACTTGCGCTATAATGAATTATTAACACATACTCTTCCATACGAGTGGGCCACTGTTGTCTTGCGTTAATCACACGCTCGTCAGAGTGACAAGCTCATTCGGCAGGTTCCTGGATTACACCCAAACCCCTACCACAAAATCGGCCTCAAGGGACATGTGCTACACGTGTGTTTCCACGCGTAAATAGTGGCAATCACATCATTTCATTACCAAGAGCATTGTTCACAATCCCAATTTCGCTTCCCCTCAACACCAGCAGGCCTCTCTCCTCCCCGCGCTCCGGCGCCTTCATCTCCGGCCAAGGGGGGGGGGGGACGCAAGCGTCTGCTGCAGGCGCCGGCTGCCCCGCCCCCGCGATTCACGCGGCTAATTGGGGGCGCTTTGGCGCGGCTTTGTGTCCGAGAGGGAGCGAGTGGCCGCCGCTCTTCCGGCGGATCTTCCGGGGTGGGATCGCCGCGGCCCCCGCCGGCGAGGGGTGGGCCGCGCGCGGAACGCGACGGAGCGGAGCGGGGCGGGGTGGAGTGCGCGCTCAAGACGAGGGAGCGCCGGGCGCGCGCGTGCTCTCCCAGGGTCCGCAGGTCGGCGCGAAGGGAGGCTGCCACGTCAACGGCTATTCGGAGGGCTCCCGCTTAACGAGGCACTCTTAAGATGTGGCGAAAGAGAACAAAGGATAAATGATAGGGCGCCAATAGTGAGGGGTCAGAAAGTGGTGCCATCAGCTTGACCAACGAGGCAGAAATAAAAGAACGAAATAGGACTCACTGCGTCAATATTTGAGAAAGAAAATATAACGAGAATACCCGTAGTATGTAATACATCACGTTACCTGGGAACATAAAAGAAGTCATCGGAAACGTCATTGGAAGTTTCATGATTATCAGGTACCCCAAAAAATATACAAAGTGCGAAAATTCACGTTGCTCAACATTCCACCAAATCCAATAAAAACGACCTATGCTTCATTTTTACAAAGGCTTTGTTTACTCATTGCACTCCCGCCGGCCATCACGACGGGCGTCGCTGCCTGCAGCGCAAGTCGTGGCGAAAAGAGGAGCAACCGGGGCGGGGCGAGGCGGTCAGCGACCGGCAGGCACGTCGTGTCGGCGCCAGGCGCGCCTCCGCCTCCTCCTCCGCCCCCGCGCCCCGCATTCCGGGCTTCCGCCGCTTCGCCCCGCGCCGAGCCGAGCCGCGCGCAGCAGGACGCCGCGCAGCGCCACCTGGCATTGTTCTCGGGCGCGGCGCAGCGCAGGGCCGGTCGGGCCGCGGTGCCGCGCGCCGCCAGCCTCAGAATGCAGGGGGAAGGGAGGGAGGTGGAAGGTCGAAAGCCCCGAATCCCGCCCGCCCACGCCCCGCGCCAGATGTTTGGGGCCGCTGGCAAACGAGGAGGTATATCGCGCGGGCTTTGAGATTGCATGTTCGATTCAGGCCCAGAATGCAGGACCCCTCGAGCACACCAACCTGCAATCTGAGCAGGAGAACCCATCATGGTCGTTTCTTTGCAAATGAGCGTGTGAAAACGGAAGAATTGATTTGTTCCAAAGGCACAAAACGTTCGACAATATTCTTACCATTACGTACAAGTATAACTTTCAAATTAGCCACTCGTATCTCCTACTTGAACAAAACACTCAGGGTTGTAAAGCACCTACCCTCCTCAAAATTTCCAAGATCGAGGATAGTCATAAGTACACACACTAGGAAAAAAGAAATATTGAAAGAGCCACAATAAACCAAGCAGTGCCCACTTCTCGCTCCTCAATTTCTTTCAAATAGATGCTTGCAGAATAACAAAACACTTCACGAAATATTAACAGGAAATGCGTCTGTCATCATAGGCGGCGAGTGGAAAAAAACACACAAAAAAAAAAGACATCGCTGATGTCAGAAAATTACCGGAACTCCCAACCGAGTGCTTAGATGGAAGAGCAGATCCCGAGAGGCGAATCTCGGCGTTCGAAGGCAATTTGCATCGCCACGAGGGCCTCTCACTGGCCTCGTTCTTCGCGCTAGCCGCCCCGCGGAGAGGCGCATTAAGGAGACTCCGCACGAGCGGCGCGCACACAGATCGATGACGGTGTCGAGGCGGTTCGCAACCGCGCTCAAATAGGTGTAATAAGCGCATGCAAAGCAGCCCGCCAGAAGAAATGCCCGGCTCCGCTCGAGACGTCGTGTATAGGCAGTAACGGAGTAACGTTCTCATAAACCCAGTTCCTGCGGCGTGTATATGACCGCCAAATACGCGAAGCGAATTTGATTAGCACGGTTGTAATTCTCTTTTTGCTCCAGGTACGTTCACTGCTCTCAATGTGCACCTGCACAAACTGCAACTAAAGCAGGGGTATTAAATCAAAAAACAAAAAGAAACAGAAAACATATTTTAATGAAGTCCGGAGCACACCGTAACAGAAAAGATGGAACACGGTTAATGCATTTTTACTTTGTGGAAACTTAATACTCGACCCCCGGAAAAGGTGCAAAAATAAGTTTCATGGGCGGAGCAGTAAAGTGAAAAGGCAGGAAACCTTTCATCCATATTCCTGGCAGAACGCAGCGAAAACACTCAGCTGGGCTGACTCTCGGAGCTCCACTCCGCAGCCACTAAGCGGAACTGGGTCACGCGACGTTGGCGAAGGCGGGCGATGGGCGGCGGGCGGCGAGAGCGCAGCTCCGAGCGAGGAGCAGAGAGCGCGGGTGGAACGCGCCCGCAGACAGTGCGGTTATCAGCATTCAGATGTTGTCGGTGGAAGGAACAGCGCGCACGGGAACGGTTGCCCGGCGAAGCGCCGTCGCTCTGTCCGTCGTGACAAACTACCTAATCCGTGGGAAAATTAGCTGCCGCTCTTCCCCCATTCCACAGTCCCCCTATTCCCAGTGCAGCAGTCGTCCGTACTCGAATGATGTACCCGCATATGGATGACGTGGGGCATTGCTCGCCACTCAGCAAGCGCTCCTTCTCAGCCACAGGCGACTCTCTTTTCGTTTCACATTAATACACCACCCTCCAGACGATGCCATGCTGCACAATCAATGCCCCCTCTCCTAACCCACTCGTAGAGTGCCGCGGAGTGCCCTTTTATTTCCACCACCTTATATCAGCCCCACCCACGCACTCAAATGTTATGGGGCAAGTCTCCACGCGGGTTCTCTTTTTACAGAGTCGTACAAACGCTGCACTTGTCTGCTTTCGCCGAGTATGACTCGCTCGTTCACACATGCCCTGCAGAGTCCTCCACTTCCACCGTCCAGCAGCCCCCGTTTCCACCCCCATCCGCCGGTCTCTGACCTCAGTAGCCGCCTCAGCCGCAAGCGCCGCCGCCGACCTCCGCAACACACCGGCGACGGTCGTCCAGCGCCGCGCCGCGCCGCCAGCGACAAAGGGAGCAGGGCGCCTAATTGAGTGGCTCGCATAATGGGAATTGCAGACGCCAGCTAGCGCGGGCGAGGGCGCATCCACGCAGCGCCGCGGAGATACGACGAGAGCGCGCGCGAGGCGAGCGCCAGCCGAGCACAAACGGCGCGCGGGGGCGGCGAGATGGCGGCACACGGAGGCTGATAGCGCGCTCGCCGGAACGCTCCACCGCCCGCGGACGGGGGACGCGCGCCGCGCAGATGACGACGGCAGGAGAACAGGCGGGGAAGCACGGCGGCGAAGCGGAGCGCGGTCGCGGACTGCGCGCGGGCCCCGGGCGACACACGCGGCGGAACGAGGCGCGGAACATCGCGGAGGATCACGAGGGAAGGAGGACGGCGGGACGCTTCTGTGCCGAGAGCATTACGTCCAGAGGCAGCGAGAGCAGAGGTGGTCGATGAAGTGCTCCGGGCAAGTTCGGGTCTCGGAAACTGCCGGTTGGATCCGCACCTACGGTTAACTTTCAATTCACAACAAACGCTCATTGAGCAGGAGTTAAATAAATTTGAAAGACAGCCATTCAGAGGCACGGGCGTAAGAAAGAAACATTCAAAATGAATAGTTGATTTTAATTATTCTACGAATGCCGAAAGAAAGAATAAAAAAGTATATGCAAACACGTGTTGAAACGTAAAGAAAATCAATTCAGCAAACTGGGAACTAGACTAGAAAAGAGAACACGTAACTGGAACAACTATATGGAAATAAAACTAGAACATCTGTAATAATTTCAACCCAGGCGAGATGATTCAAGCAACAAGTAAAAAGCTGTGCCAATAAGAGAGAAATACGCTTCAATATTTTTTATTCGTTACAAAAAAACAACGCAAAAGAACATTCGAAATCCAGTCGCACTCTAGTCCAAGAACAGAAGTACAGTTTAATACTCCCGCAACAAAAACGACGTCACCACGAACGGCGCACCCGGAGCACCGCGTGTGAGGTAGGCGAGCCGCGACGTGAAGGACGGGGCCGGCGCGGGGCGACGCGGGTGAGCGACAAAGGGGCGGGGTGTGGGAGGCGCTCGGGAGCGACACGACAGACGGAGCGACGTGCGGCGAAGCGGGAGACGGCGCACCGCGATAATGAATTGTGCACGCTGCCTCTCTCCGCTTCGCATCGACCGCCCCGCCCCGCCCCGCCCCGCCCCGCCCCGCCCCGCCCCGCCCCGCTCTGCCCTGCTCCGCTCCGCTCCTGCCCTCTCTACGTTACGCTCTCCTCTGTTCCATCCCGCTTCGCCCTGTTCCGCTCCGTCCTCCTCCCCCTCACATCATCCGCCCCGTTCCAATTCACCCCTCTCCGCTCACCCCTCCTCCTCCACCAACGACCCACTTCCGCCCTGCTCAGACTCCATCTCCATTCCACCACACCGCCCAGATCCAACCCCTCTCCGCTCCCCATTCCGATTCCACTCGCCCCGATCCATCCTGTTCCGACCTACCGCCCCAGTCCACCCCCTCATCCTTCGACCACTACGTTGCGCTTCTATACTCCCTCCACCCACGCACCGTCCTACTTTGCCTCCAACTCCGATCCGTCCCGCTTGACTTCTGCCTTTGCCATCCTCCGCTTCCGCTAAGCGCCCGCGGCGGCAGCCCCGAAAAGTCACCACCCTGGCGGGCGGGCAGGCGGGCGGCAAACCGGAGGCCAGCGGTACAGACCGCGCCGCTGCTGTGCTCTCCGTTTCGACTGCGCTGTTGGAACAGCTGCTGCGGGTGCCGGCTGCCCCGGGGAGAAGGAGAGGGAGAGAGAACATGAAAACCAACGCTAAACGCGTGTGGGTTACGCTCAATGGCACACTTATCTAGCGACGGAACGTTATGCTGATCGAGCAGCCAGCAACAGCCTCACGTGGAACATCCCGGTTACGAAAGACTCTTTCGTAAGATTTCCGCATCGTTAAACCGTTGTGGTCGACCTCTTGGGCGGATGATCAACTATTGAAAGAATACGTAGCAGAAGAACCGGACCATGCAGATAAGAGAGGAGAAGCGATTATGCTAAGAGCTTTTCTATTTTTTCTTGTTCTAAGAATATATTAATTCGCCAAAAAAGGTTGCTTCAATGCAACGACGTAAAATAAAAAGATGACAGACTCTCGCACGATACAAGTGAAACTTCCTAGCTCCTAGGAAAAGTTGATTTTACACCTCGTTTTTTTTTCTGTTTTTTTCTTTCTTTCTTTCTTTATTTATTTATTTATTTATTTTATATTTATTTGTTAACGATTTTAATTATAATTATGACAAGAAAAATGCTACATGCAATGTAATACAAAATATTTTAATTACATATTTTTTAATTTATTCAACAATTTCCATACATACACATTGGAAGAAACAAATAATTGGTTTATGATTGTAAATTTGAGAAATTAATGTAAATTTTCTAAATGATGCGAGAATTGGTAGTACCTGATCTGTTTAGAGACATAGACGTTTGTCAGTATTCAATTTCAAATTAAATTTTTTATCAAAAAACCTTATTAACGGTTGAGCTTGATGTAACTCGAAATTGATGTTGAAATTACCTCACAAAATCACTGACGTTTTGTCCCATTTTTTGTGAAGATTCTTCACAAGGCCGCACCTTCAATAATGTAGCCCACGCCTTTATCACTCCCCAACGTACCCTGCCCCCCAGACACAAACATTGGGGATCACATCGTCCCAGCCGCAGAAGCAAAAGTGAAGCCGGTGGCGCAACGCGGGCGCCGGCCTGGCACCCGCATTCGCATTCGCACGCGCCTCCGCCCCCGCCTTCGTCATCGCGGCCGCCCGACAAGAGCGCCGCTTGTTCGCGGGCATCGCGCCGCGCCGCCAGCTAATAATGGCGCAGTGTATCGCGTTTCATACGGCGCGCGCGCGCGCGACGGCGGCGGCGGCGGCGGCGGCGGCGGCGGCGGCAGGCAGGCAGGCAGGCAGCGACGGATTTGATCGCGCGCGCCGAACAGAGCGCCTCTTTCAGAACGACGCAGGCAATGGAAGCGGCGAAGGACATGGTGATGGTGGCAGTGGCACATGGAGGTGACGGTGGCGGGCTATGGTGGGACTGTAGTTGTGGCGGGCCCAGGAGTTGCGGTGGGGCTTGTGGCTCTATGATTCAGTGGGTGTGTGGCGATTTGGTCTGGCTTAGCGGAGAGAGGCACTTCGGAGCGCGCCGCAACTGCCGGGAGAGAGCCAGAACAGCGCGGTACATGCCCGTCCCCACACTTCCCATTCTCTTACTTCACAAAAGTCGAGACACGACGCCACAGAGGTGTTCATTTGGAGCAGATATATTTCAACCTTTGACCAGCATATTAACCGCTGAACGTGTACGCACCAATCTGTCATGCAAAGTTTTTTTGTTTATGCACCATAAATAGGTAAAAACATTATTTTTCTTCGATTAGAGAGCATCCAAAATATTGCAGTCTTCATTGGATTATTCGTCAGTGACATGCATTAAAGTGTTCGAAACAAATCTAGAGATAAATCGACTTTATGAGTAAAGAACCTCAATGACTTGAACAGATGCCAAAATCAGAGAATATTTAAGATATCCGAATTTTCAACATTTCCTAATGCCACTGTACATCTCTTTCGCAATATCATCCCTACTACACTTTCCCTATAATGAGATTCTACGAAGAACAAGATGTTCCATCCAGTGGCAAACTCGTACCGTCATTTGGAAATGAAAAACTCGGAGACATGAGATCCAGGAGGTGCCTCTTCAGAGTCCCATATGGTTGAGTCACCAGTTACAAGATCTATTTCTGCGAATATGTTTATATAACAGGAGCTCCCTTACCCCATTCGTAGGTTTGGTATGTATAGAAAAAATAATAATCTTCAAAATATCTCCACTTTATGAAAATTCTTTTTACAACGAATACGATTCGAAGAAAAAGATTGATTGATGCGTATTATAAAAATTATTAACTTTACTGATGTACACATGGGTTAAACTCAATTTATTAATAAATAATAGGAACTATATTTTATTATGGCTTAGTAACTCCAAATCCACTTACACATACCAAGTCACCAAATATGTTTATATAACAGGAGCTCCCTTACCCCATTCGTAGGTTTGGTATGTATAGAAAAAATAATAATCTTCAAAATATCTCCACTTTATGAAAATTCTTTTTACAACGAATACGATTCGAAGAAAAAGATTGATTGATGCGTATTATAAAAATTATTAACTTTACTGATGTACACATGGGTTAAACTCAATTTATTAATAAATAATAGGAACTATATTTTATTACGGCTTAGTAACTCCAAATCCACTTACACATACCAAGTCACCACAGACTTTCTGCCTCATATCAAACTACTTAATACTTGAATTAAAAAACAAAAACAAAATGTTTTCATTCAGCTCCAATTCCCGGGTTATCAAATTAACGCGAAAGCTCACACCTGCTTTTACTAGCTAGAACTTACTGCTAGAACGACGATTCTACGTAGTTAAGTTTCTACTTGACGTTTTCGGAGAAGTCCACAAAAACGCTCAACGTAGCCCACAATAGATTGGCCGACACTTATTTTAACCAATGGGCTTAATATTAATCCTTCGGAAGGGATTAATCTTTCATTTAAAACAAGAACACGACCTAAAAAGAAAAAAAAAATCTTGGAAGTTTTAATAGAAAAGTGTTCCGAGAAAGACAAGCGTATTTGCCCCGAAGAGTTTGGTGACGATAAAATGTTCGCCAACTTCTTAGAACCGGGAAACGATAAAGATTGAGAGACGATGCGAGTACGAGAAACCGCAAATCATGAAATGATGGAGAGACACGCACGTCTCGATGCAAAAGTAAATAAAGAACGTTACCCCACATTACGACGATCGAATTACTTAGATCGACAAAAATGTACGAAAAAGGGAAAGCGAAATCTGACACGAAAAGGATATAAAAAGTTCTGGTAAAATAACTCAAGAGGAGAGAAATGCGAAAGAGACGTACGAGTTTCAAAGTTTCTTTGACGACTCGCACGAAAGCAGAAAGTGATGGAAATTCTGTCCCTGAAGGTCAAGTGAAGTATTTCAGAACACATTACAAAAGCAACTAAGTGTAAAAAAATAGTCAAAATTATTATTTGCCACAAAAGCGCATGCAAACCGGGGGCATTTATTTACCAGACGCGAGAATGTTAAATACATTGGCCGACGCTCGACTTCACTAATGAGTGAAAAGATTGTGCAGGAAGTTAGAATCAAGAACTTCCCAAAATTTTAATCTTAAAACATCTTAAAGCACATAGGTTCAATGAGCGAGGATCGTTGCAAAGAGTACACAAATTCACATTTGCAATAACAATGTTTCTGAAATACATTTTTAAAGTTCACTATTTTTTCAATAAATAAGCGTGTAAATGCCAGTGTTTATATCTTGTTTAATAAGATACACTTTTACAACTGGGATCACTGCCACTGTAATCATCCTACTTAAAACGAAAAATATCATCATAAAAAGGGAAAAGCGACACTAACATTTGCTTTCCATTTTGTCTGTTTATTTACCAAAATAGCGAATCCTACATTATTCAGTTCAAGATGCAAGTATCACGTACTGACACATTAAACTACGTATACAAAGGAGGTACAGTGGAAACTTTCTATACCGAAAGTTTCCTTTCGCTACAAATAATTTTCGTTATACAGAGCGCTTTGAAGAATAACAGACAGTGAAAGGGCCCAAATATATATTTTTATTTCCAATTCTGTAGATTTCGGTCTCATGTGTTATGATAAGCCATATTTGATTTTGATTTCTTTAAAAAAAAAAAGTATTGATGTTTTTAGATGCAGTAGAATCGTCAAGAAATAATAAAATATCTCCTAATATCTGCGTCAAGTGCTTGTAGAATACTTGGTGGCAGTTTAGGCTCATCTACCTGGTATTCATCTTCTTTAAGATTTTCTTCTGTTTTTCAAAGTCTCAAGAATTTGTTGTTGAGTAATTTTTCTTTAGATGATGACTATCAGGTTATAAAGTGTGTTTTAATGTTTGGGAAAAAAATTTAAAAAAAAACTATCTCGCACAATCTCTACACTTCGGAGAGATTTTCGTTAAACAGGTGATCATTATAAATATTTTACACTGTATTTTAGATCACCTTCATACATTTTTGTAAGGGAACGAGCTTTATGAGTTGCTGTTGCGGCATATAGTATACAAATAATAAAGATATGCTTCACACACATAAATCCTAGAAAATCTAAAAACAGTATTCCTGAAAAGAGAAATAAGCGTTTTCAAGAATTTGCTGTCAAGATTAGCGTATGTTCCGGTAAAAGAAATGGTGCTAACGGAAGATTGAAGACTAGCATATGATTATTATTATTATTATTATTATTATTATTATTATTATTATTATTATTATTATTATTATTATAGCATAGCGTAGGTTTATGTGCCCTTCTTTCGGAATAGATCTCAACTACAGCTACGCAACACAAATGTGCGGGAGTGCAACACGCAGTAGTGTTGAACGAAATGAAGTAAGAAACACACCATGTGCAGCATTCAAGCGACGATCAATAGAGCGGACAGAGGGAGGATACAAGCAAAGGCATGAGTTACGCGTCTGGCAATGGACGGGCTCCATTATATGATGTCAAAACGTTTGCACAAACCAAATAAATGTATATGTACTAATTTGAAGAGCATTGCGAGTATAATCACATAATAAATTGCATCGAATAGACCAAATTTATAACCGTATACGCAAGTGAATAACTGCAAGATAAGTGTGAAATTCCATCATTATTGTTTTGCAAGCTCTCTCCGATTTGGCTTTATTGCATTACAAGATACAGCAGGTACGTGGCAGTATTATGCTCGATAAATGTACTGTATATCGCCCTTCCTAAAAGCAGTTAAGTTCGTTCTCTGATATGAGCTATCACCTTGATCACTGGCAAGTAGAGAGACCGCTTCCTTTCCAGGAAGGCTCCGCGGAGAATTGCAACGCGAAACATTGCGAGTCTCTTCTCGGAGAAACGCGGGGGCGCAGAGAGGTAGCGAAGATGTTGTGGGGCGTGCGTTCGGAGAAGTGCGGGCACTTGAGGCATTCCTGTGGTGGCTGCGAGTGTTAGCAACGAGGCGCAGGCACAAAGGGTGGAACTGGAGGGGGGAGGAACTGCAACCGCAATTGGAGAGAAAACCTGTTCAGTTCTTCAAAATTAACTTCCGGTCACGTCACGATTACATCATGGGTCAGACAGCTAAATTCCCGACTGTAACGCGGACAACTCATAATTTCGGAACTCTCCAGTTTGATGCGTCTTTTAGCCAAGTAGACCACACTCTCCACTCTTTCCAGTGCAAAATGGAAAGCAACACATGATTCGTTGGGCACTTCAAAACGGTAGGGTGTTCGAAAAAGGTAAGTACTGACTTCGTTTTCCTCTTTTGATCCATTTTCTTGATCTCCTCTTTTGAAGCCTTTCTTAACTGAAAAATTGGGTGAAAATTTTTTAAATTAGGAAAGTTAGCATGTTTTCTTCTTTAAATTATAATGATCGGGCCGCATCGGAATAATTGCAAATTAGCTACACACTACGTGGAAAAATGAGTGTACGGAACAAATGCATAATAATTCGATTTCCAAAAACCACTTATTTAAAAATAAATGATGGGACACTTTCTATTTTTGTTCTAAAACTATGGAGGTTTTTTCCTTCACAACTACGCAATGTACACACCGCCGCAGAGATGTGGGCGGTGCACACGCCGTGCATAAAATGTGAGACGCGCCAACAGGCGAGTGCGGCGAGGCAAGAGGAAACGAGGCGAAAGGGAGTGCTTGCGTTCTACGGCGCCGCGCGGAAGGGCATTGGCGGCTCGCAGTTCGATTCCTCTGGACCACGGCGCTGAGGCCGGATTTACATGGCCTTCAACGACTCCAATGTCAAGGGTCTTGCAGGCGGCAAAAATCGAAGAAAAGGGGGACGTTTTAATTTATCGAAGAAATAATTTCGATGAAGAAGCGAATATATAATGATCTAAACACATACCTAGAAAGGTGTATTTCGATTACATTATCTTATTATATTACAAATATTTATTTTAAAAAGATTATATATTTATAAGATAATTTTTTTTCTGCCGACATCTACGTTTTCTACTGAATTTAAGGGAACGCCATTTAATGAACATTACAATTTTGAAATTAATACAATTTTTAATAATAATAATAATACGCAAATTTAATTTAACGATTATGTTTCGTTCAGTTAATACGTTAAAAAACAATTCATAGTTATTATGATTAATATCACCATAAACAATCAAAATTGGAACTAATACGAACTATAATGACAATAATTTTAGTTATTAAAGAAATGGATATACCAAGAAATGGAAGTAACTATACCACATCGCGATATAAATGGGTATGTCATTTACATCTAATCTGACACAACATTCTCACCCGTTTTTCTAGTTCAGGAAACAGAGTAGTCAAAGCGCACGACTTACGTCTCAATCCAACTCCTCGTGGAACGCCCGTAATGCCTGGGCAAGAGTCCATTCGAACGAGACGACGACGTGGCAGAGGGACCTTTAAACTCGCCCACGGCGATATCATCCGGAGTTTCCCGGCAGGGCGTTTAACGCGCGGTCTGGGACGGCCGCCTTTCCCCGAACTGCGTTTCCAGGCGGGCGTTCTCGGAACGCCAGGGAAACAAACGTGTTTACAGCCGCGGCGCCGGGCGTCCACAGACCGCGGGAGGCGTTTCCAACGGCGCGCAGGCGCCCTCGCGCAAGAGGAGGCTGCTTGGCTGCTCCAGAGGGAGTACCGAAAAGTCCCGCTAAACGCAACGCTAAAACGCGCCGGCGCCGGCGCCGGACTCTGAAACGAAATACATTCGAAGCGACCGCAAATCTCTTGAAGAAACGGATTCACATGACACTATCCTGCAAACAAAAGATTATATCACTTTGCAAGTGGTTCATTTTTCAACGTTGTAACTACGCAAACGAGCATCGAAATCTTCTGGTTCTGATTTTCTGGTCTCTACTAACAAATGCTAACGAAAAGGAAACGACATCGGTAATCTGACTTGCTTTACGTTTTTAAAATGAACTTACACACAGGAGTATATGAGATGCTTTCTATAACGTAATAATACGATTATTATCTGGACACACGTTACTGTCACTTCTAATTAGAACACTTTCTAATACACAAAATACTGTTGGCGCATTCTTGAGAGCGGGATAGTACAAAGTGATGATGAAATGAATGTCTTTTTTAAGTGTTGTTCCCCAATGCACACTGGGTTAACCAACTCCATTGCACACTAATATGAGGTGCCATTTCCACTCTTTCCCCTTCTGATGCATCTCTGTTGTTACCGGGAACGGAACCAGATATTTTCTATCAGCATTTTTTGCGATTGCTCGCTTTTTCATCTCCGCGACAACTATCTTTCTTTTGAAGGCACTACGTTCATCAGATGGCACGGAGTAGCGATTGTTTCTATCGCGAAATTGCAGAGCATCCCCGGTGCACAGTTTTCCAGCGCGAGGAGATTCATCACTGGCGCCCGCCCCAGTTTCACGGGCCTCCTTCGCCTCGCCTCGGCGCGCCGCGACGCGCTGTTCCAATTCCCGGGCACGAAACCTCCCTCTTAGTTCCCGCACCGCACCCTCGTTCATCGGAGAACGATCGGGAACCCCCCACCCCCTCCCAACCTTCTGCGGACCGCGCGCGCCCGCGCCCCCCACGCCGTTCAATGATTCCGGGTCGCGGCAGGAGAAAGTCGGGGTCGTAGAGATAGCGGGGGACGAGGCCCTGCGCGGCGAGAAAGACGGGAGGCAGGGGCGGGGCAGGGCAGAGCAGAGCAGAGGATTCCGAGGCGGCGAGGGGTGGCTCAACGGAGGCGAGAAAAATCGAGCCGGCGCCGAAAGTTACGACCGCAAATGGAATGAAGTTTCAGCAGTTAACTTCCCGCGGTGTCAGGAGCAACTGCGCTCCGGGGCCGAGCGCGTTATCTTTCAAATTAGGAGTAATGATCCCGCGCGTCCCGGCCGCCCCGCCCACCTCCCCGTCTCCTCCCTTCTCCGGCGCACGCGGGGCACCCGTGGCAGGTGCGAAACACGGGATCGGAGCACGTCCAACGCTGCGAGAAGGAAAGAGAGAGAAAAAAAAACAACCGCTGGACGCGCGGCCGCGGCCGGACGAGTCGTGCGCTTCCCGCGCTAAAAACCGCAAATGGAAGCTCGCACCCCTTCCAACACCCCGCCACCCACGCCCCCGCCTTCTCCGCGCTTGCCCCGAAATCGATAGTGTCGGATTATAAAACGCGTCCCGCCATCGACGCCGCTGCCGAAACGAACCAGCAGCGGCAGGGCGCAATGCGGGGGTTGGAGAGAGGGGGGTGGGGTGGAAGGGTCGACGCATAGAAGGGAAAAAAAGCGCCCAGCGTCCGTCCCAGCGAGCGAACGGCGGCGCGACCGGCCCACCGTCGCAGCAGCCAGCGCCAGCGCCAACGCCGAGCGCGCCGCCCAGATAACGGTATTTATTTATTAAGCGCTTACGGGCGGTCGACGGGGAGATTTACGGGCGAGCGGAGTAAATTGCCGCAATTTCGCATTGAACGAAAAGACGTCATGAACGCGCGAACGCGCCGCAGCCAGCCAGGCGGCCCCCGCAGGCGGAAAAGAGCGTGCGCGGAATCGCGCTTCGGGGGCGAGGACGGGGGCGGGCCAGGTGAATGCGCGCGAGCACTCGGGCATGCGGGCGCCCGAGTGCGCGATGGAATGGATTTGCGATAGCCCGGGCAGGCAGTGGCGGCGGCGCCGCAAATACCCGCCCGCCAGAGGTGCCCGGCGCACAATCGACGATGAATGGGAAACAGTCGGTCAAGAGTCACCGCGAATGGGAGTCGTTCCTTCGCTTCGTGATTCCAACCGGTTCACCTCGCCATTCTTTGCGCGAGCGATAAAGATACACGAACGCGCGCGCTGCGGGGGCAAAAAGAGGAGTAGGATTTGAAGAGCGAACTACTTTGTTAAACACAAAAATAAAATGTGTTACGAATACCTGGTAATTCCATCCATTTCAACATTTAAAAATATTAAAAATTCGAGTAGCACATACATTAAAATACATATCGATTATTTTTCACTAGCAGCAATATTTCAAATATATAAAAAAATTAGTACATTACCTAATAGAGCAAGAAAGGTACCAATTATAATCCACAAGGGGCACTCACCTGCAACAAAGGAACAAAGTGCATTTATTAATAAATTATTCTGAGAATACAAATAACACTTAAACATTAAGTTAAATTATTTCCAGA
Organism: Gryllus longicercus; assembly: GCA_038098605.1. Classification (NCBI taxonomy): domain Eukaryota; kingdom Metazoa; phylum Arthropoda; class Insecta; order Orthoptera; family Gryllidae; genus Gryllus; species Gryllus longicercus. The sequence goes on from JAZDUA010000020.1 coordinate 5,896,426, forward strand.
ATGCCGAGGTACACTTCTCAAGATATTTAAAAAAAAGTAAATTTTAACACGTCAAATATGCTGGAACATTCGATTACCCGACCAAGTACATTAAGTTCAAATTAAAATTATATCCTTTTCGTCAAAAATCAAAAGTACAGAAGTAAGACAGTAAATCATAATCATTATTTTAGGATGCACACTTAACATTCATTACATTTGCGATTTTGCATAATCTAACACATTTTACTTTCATGAATAAAAATTTACCCCTACCCCCTAATTCGTGACGCGATACGCTTTAAATGCTACCATCACGAAGCACCGCATTCATAATCATGACCCCTCTCACAAGCAAAACAACACTACCACTCTCAGGGCGGCTTTCCCAAACACATTCCCAGGGAAGACAATAAAACGAGGATTATTTACACACTCGCCCGCCCGCAGATATTACGCTCCTCCGCGCCGCGCGGACAGTCGCCGATTTAGGGAGACGAAGTGCCAGCTGCGCGATCGCCCAAACGGCGGCTCGTAAAATGAAAAGGCGAAGCCCGGGAAGGAAAAGGCAGTAAAGGTTGATGGGGGCGACCGACGTAGGCGGAAAGCGCAGCCGAGGGAAGAGTGCCGGGGGCAGATTTGATTATGATGGGGCCGCCGCCGCCGCCACCGCTTCGACGGGCCGCGGTCTAAACGAAATTGCGCAGATTGAGCAGATAGATTTGACATTGCGCGCCGAGTGAACAGGGCACATGAATTCAAACGCGTAACGCACTCTGTACGAGAATGCGACGCGTGTGAAACGAGCAAAGAACGTGCGATTCTTGCTGAGAGAGCAGAGTCTATTGCGGAATCGATGAAAAAGGGTGAACCGAGAGAAATTGGAAAGAGGGTCTCTCGTGTACGAGCACCATCAACGAGATCACATTTAACGTAGCCTTCAATATTTAACTAAGAGAACGCAGAGAATGTGGATCGTAATCACCTCTACTCAAGCGTGAACAACCAAAGACGACGCTGGAAACTGGAAGAGGCGCAAAGGAGCTCGGTGAGAGGTGAGCGACACGGCGAGTGGGCGGGCGGGAGGAGCCCGGGCGCGCGGGCATACCGACAAGGGGGCGGGGGCGGAGGACCGGGCGACGGAGTCTCGCCGAAATTTATCGCCCGCGCCGCCGCCGCCTCCTCCGCGTTCGGAGGAAGTTTACGTGGAACCAGTTTCCAACGGAAGTGGCCCGCGGCAAAAACAAGCGCGGTGCCGCGACTCCGCCTCCTGCAGCGCCGCCGTCGCTGGCGAACGCCGAAGCACGGGAGATTTACCCCCGGAGCGGATCAATTTATCTAAGTGCTCGTCTGGGAGGCCTCTCGCCGGTAAAAATGCGAACGAGACTAACTGCCAAGCGGAGAGGGGGCGGGGGAGCCGGTTGGCCGGTCGGCCGGATGGACGGACGCACGGACAGTCGACGGGGGCGGTCGACCGGCTCTCCCCCTCGATCGTTCATCGATCGAGCAATCCGACCGTCATCCGCGCGAGGCAGGCACGTCACCGAGGCAGCGAGCGATCGCAGAAAACAGCGCAGCGCGGCGCGGCCGCCTTCGCCGCCGCAGGCCGCTCCACCGCGGCTCAGACGAGGTTAAGCCCGACCGGTTAGTTTTTCCTGCGCCGCGTCTCGTCTCGCTGCGACTTGCTTGCAAACAACGATATCCACCGACGCTGTTCCTTTCAGTTGGTAATGAGCTGCTTGACAAATGCGCCAACTTGGTAAAGACATTTCCTGAACAAATACTACTTCATCTCCTGCCCACGTAACTGCGCCTTTTTGTCCTCATTAATAAAACCAGCTCCCTGCTCGAAAGTAATCGCCACCAAATCTGTCCTTTATTCTTTCGGGAAATAGGAATATAAGCCCCGGTTTTTAGGAAATGAAGTAAACAAATTATCCGTCTAAATAAGTTTGGCTAATCCTCTTACGTGGCGCCTGTTTCGTCATCTTTTTGCACAGCCAGAGCCGTATTCAAATACGCCTAACTACCTTCAACAGGTACGCGTTATCTGATCTCTCTCATCTGCGTTGCCGGCGCGGGAGGGCCGCGCCACAACCGGGCGAATCTGTTCGGACAAATTATTCATAAGGAGGAAGGAGCTTTCGGGCGCGGCGCGCACCGCAAAAAAGGTGCATAAGCGGTGGCAGCGGGTGGCCGAAGAACAATCCCGCTTGATTTAGTACCCTGCAGTGGTCGGTCCGGCGGCGGTCAGGTCTCGGGCGGCTGCGACCGCTGCGTATGTTGGCGGAGGGAGCGGGAGGAGCAGAGAAGAGATGGAGGCGGTAGGGCAAAGCCCGCACGAGAGAACGACGCCTACAAAGGAGAAGATTAACGTCCTTGCACATGCACAACATAGTGGCGCCGGTTGTTTATCCACTGATAATGATGATGGTGATGCTAAGTCTATGAAGCCAACAACGGGCGTGTTAATAACAGAAGTAGAGAAAATGGAGACGAAGGCAAAGAGAAATGCGGGATGATGTGAAGGAATTACATTCTGTGTTGCTACCACACATGGCAGAGTGTACTAACAAAAAAAAAAAAAAAAAACCTGGGCAAAGAAAGCGATGGATTAGAGGTGAAAAGATGAGCCGGAAAACGATAAAAGCAATGGAGGAAAATTACAGCGTGGGTGAAGGTGATGGCCCTCGTGAACGCAGTGGAAACGGTGGCGGCGGAAGCACAACTCATGGCGTCGGCGGCGAAGGTGGAGGAGGAGGAGGAGAAGGAGAGAGACGTCCATCGAGAGAAGGGGGCGGGGGGAGGGGGAGGCAGTTTCCTACTCGACTGCAGCAGTGGCGGCGGAGGCCGCCTCCGCTCCCAGACGCGATACGGCGCGATATTCAAGCCCGATAAACCCCCGCAGGCCGTCCTCGTAAATCTAATATCGGCCCCGACGGAGCCTCGGCTGCGGCGGCGCAGCGCTGTAAAAACAACGCGACGGCGAGCCAGGTACTGTGCGGGCGGGCGGGCGGGCGGCGCGTCGGTCGCTGAGGCGTCGATAAACCCGCGCGGCGAGTGGCGGCGGGAAGCCCGAGGCCTTCTCGCGGTACGCGCGATCGTCAGGGCGTTATCGCGCCGTTGCCACGTAAATAATCGACGATCAGCGCAGAGCGATCGAATTCTCCAGCGGGTTTCCGCGGTGGCTATCACGGTGAGGGAGTGAATTTTTGCTCTCGAACTCGCATGGGAACACGAGATGACGCCGCATGAAAACCAAACGGTACTTGATAAAATATTTTCTCTGTAGAAACAACACACACTGTTAGAAAATTGTTCTTACAAAAACTGAAAACCACGAAAACATTGCAGTGTGAAGTTTAATAAAATTGGTGTGTTATATAGGATTTTTTAAAAACGTAAAACTCGAATACGTACAAATGACAGCGTGCATTTGATCATAGCTTGGAGACGTTGATTTACTTCAGTCGTACAGTCAATGAATTTTCAAATAAACATTTCCAGTTTTCAAGGCAAATGAAGAGTAATGAGAAGGTAAAAAAAAAATGAAAGAAAAAGCTCATTCTCGATCGCGATAGTGGAAAGAGCAGGCGGATTTTCCGCGAGTTAACCGCCAGCAATGCAATATCAGATAAGCATAGTTGATATCGCAAAACTAACAGATCCGTACGTAATCCTGCACTAGAAGTGGGTAATATAACCGAAAATCACTTAAGTTTCTTATCTACAAGATGCAAGATGTGTTAGATCGCAAATGCATTGCGATAAAAAGTAGCACGCCTATTGTCATGAATCATCCCGAGTGCCACATCCTTTAACAATGTTCCACGTCGTTCAACCTCTTACGCAATCCGCTAAATAAGCATCTCCCTCAAAGCCTAGTGAGAACTCATCTAGACGTCACAACGCTGCCAACCTTCCTCAGCCAGTCCGTAAATACCCGCTGGTGTCGCCTCGGCGGGCCGTCAAAACGAACAAAGGGCAATGGAAGGGGGCGGGGGCGGGGGCGAGCGCGCGCCCTCGCGGAAGCCGTAGCGATAAGCGCCGCACGGCCGCGACCTCCGCAGTGACGCCAATAGCCGATTCGCAGCCCTTTGTCCAAATCCGCGCGCGAGCGGGGGCGGCCAAGGCGGGGGGGGGGGGAGTTCCAGCCGCCGACGGCCGGGAAAGGCAGGCGAGCGAGCTTCTTCTTCTCCTGCTTCAACTGCCGAGGAGGGGGAGACGCGGTGGCACTCCCACACAATTGGATTACGTGGACGACGCCGGAGGGGGCGGGCGCGGGGTGGGGTGGGGTGAAGGGGAGGACGAAGCAGAAGAGAACCGCGGGGGCGGGGACGCAGGCATTTCACGCTCGCCCCGGCGCGCGCGCACAATGAACAGGAGATAAGGGTGGAGGCCCGCGACAAAATGTCACCGCGGCGTCGCGCGTCTTCCGGGCGCTCCGCTCCTCGCCTGCACCCTCCCCCCCACCTCGTCCCGGCTCCGCTCCGCCCCAGCGCTGCAGCGGGCGGCCTCGAGAACTTTATCCCCGAACCACAGGTGGCCCGCGCCGCCACAATGAGCTTCCTCTGCCCCCAGGCGCTCAATTCGCCGGCGCGGCCGGGAGAGCGTTTCACGCGTCATATTTCAAAGAGAAGGGTCGCTGCGCCCCGGCCCAGCTTTGGGGGAGGTTCCTTGAACTCGGTCTACGCAGGGCGCGAGGGCGGGGAGAAAGCGACCCTGACTGCGTGGTCGGTGCGACGGGTAGGCCACCCGCGGGGAAGCGTCAATTCAGCGAGTGGCAGGCGGGTTGAAGGGCTGCAAGGGAAAGCGGGAGATGACAGGGACGAAAAGGAGGAGACACGGAATTATGGCAAGATTGTCGCAAGCCGGGAGGCGGCACCATGGTGTGAAGAGAAACGAGACACGCTAAACGCGGCAATGGAGGCGGGTGGAGAGAGGGTATGTTGAAGAAGCACTGCCTGGAGTTCACTGCCTCTCCAAGTTTGACCGGCGCGGCGCGTAGTTCGCTGAGTCCCGATCTGCGAAACTGAACAAGGGCGTCTTCCCAGACACCACTTACCGGACGCGCTGTTACACACTTGACAACTACACTTCGAGTCAACTGCGGAAGTCTTGCTCCCCATTTCCTTCCCATAATTCTCGAGACAGCATGATATGCTAACTTAAAAGGCATATTAAATTACTACAAATATTCTAAAACAAAAACTTGTAAATTTCTATAGTTTGGTACAGATACCCTATAACTTCTTTAGTTTCAAAGAATGTTGATATTAAATGTATATTTATCACACTTTAAAAAACCAAAAATTTCATACGTTCGCGTAATACGAAAATATGCGGAAAATATTATTTTCTTAATATAATGATTTAATACGCCAACATACATCAACTTTAAAAACTGACCAATCAGCGAATAATAAAACTCGATAATGCGTCAACACCCATGTAAACATGACATTCAACACTGTAATAAGTGTTTCCCTTTTGGCTGCAAAATGGAGAAACGATTGGGGCTGACATTGTAAGACAGGAAAGTTGAGGGAGGCAGGCAGGCAGGCAGACAGCGCACCTTGACAACGCCACCCCGCCCCCGCCGAGTCGAGAGGAACCAAGACGGTCTCGAGCAGCAAGTCATCTCCGGGCCCTCGTGGCCAGGGGGGCCCTCGTCGCCGAGGAGCGCTCGACGGCGGAGACGGCGGCGTCGCCGGGGCAACGAGGCACGCGAGGGCGGCGGCGGCCTGCCCGTCCGCGCCCACGCAAGCGCGCACCCAACACCCCCCCCCCCCCCCCGCCAGACTGTTCGCCTCCTCACGGCGAGCGGCGTGAAACTACAAACACGTGAAGGCGCGGGGAGGGGGGAGAGGCATTCAAACGGGCACGGATCGCCTCGGACAGCCGCTCAAAGCAGGGCGCGGCGGAGGACAGGGGAGCGGGGAGGCCGGAGAGGTCAGGAGCGGGGAAACGAGTAAAAAGGGACGCGCGTCGTGAGGGCGGAGTGGAGAGGAGAGGATAGGACGGGAGAGTGGGAGGAGGGCTGTCCCGCCGCGTCCGGCTCAAACGAAATATGAAGAGAAGCCGCGCGCAGAGGGCCTTCCCTTTGACGGGAAGTGTCACGACACGTCGTGTGACAGGAGGCGACGGACGGCCGGCGCCGCTGATGAGCACTGGGCGAAAAAAAACGATGACCAGCACCACGCTTCACAACACAAGCTGGCGGGAGTCTGCCGCGGCATGGTAGAATATCAACGGACGACCTGCTCGCCACGGTGGAATATACGTGGAAGATTATAAACAAACTGTTGTCGTAATACTAATGGTTCACTAACATGTTAAATCAAAAACAGCAATAAACTTCCAAATATCGCTTTCGATCCAAACGAATTTTTCAGCGAATTCTAAAAGTTTGTAAAATACATTACTATTAGTTGCCCTGCAGGTGTCGTTGCCATTTAAATACTCATAAAAAACGCAAGTTAACATCGACTTTACCAACCATCTAAATCCCTTTTGAATATCACGCAGCTTTCTATGGCTTAACCTCCTCCTTACTCCCAGGTGGCAGACTGCATGGAGTCTTCTTGCACTTCAATAATTTACTTAATTCTTAAATAATATTTTTTCGGAGATTTTAGAGAAACGTACTTTGTGAATATCTATTTGCTGTAATTCTGTTTTAGCATTTACATCATAATGTTTTAAAATCGCATACAAAACTAACATGTGACATAAAACAACTGAAAATGAAAATCTAAAGTAATTTTCTTTTAAATTTAAACGGCTAATTTAAGAAATTATACCGCCAAATAGTCTATAGTTGGCAGATTTTGGAGCCCAAAAATCTAGTTTAGTCATAAGATTCAATAAGTATGCAACCAAATTGTTTGTTTTCTAGACTCATTATTCAATAAATAATGTACGTCCAACTTGCGTAACACACTATAAACAACCAGCAAATGCACATTCCAAGAAAAATTTCCCTTCGTAAAAATTTAAGTACTAGTTGGATGCCATCGAAGCTAAAACGAACACCCACATACGAGAAATATTAGAGGAAATTCAGTCTCCAGGAAGAAGGAGCGAGCGTAAAGGTCACAGGGTCAGAGGCAAGTTTCCTCCTCGCTCTGTGAACACGTGGTGCTGCTGGCGCCGCAGCGGCAAGCGGCTGTGGGGGGAGGGGAGAGTGGGCGGGAGCGGCGGCACGGCACCGATGTCGGTCAGGGCCAGCGGCCCCGCCCACACCCGGACGGCGGTCGAGGGTGGCCGCGGCGCGCGGGGGATCGATGGCTGCCTGGAGCAGATGCCAAGCAGCCCAGACCAGCCCAGCCCCGTCCTAGCCCCCTTCCCCCGCCCCCACGCTCACGCGCGCGCGGCGCAGGGCAAAGGCAGATGTGCCCTGGAATGGCATTGTTCTCAAAGCGCACCGCCAACGACGCCCCCGCCTTTCTCGACCCAACAATGGAGATGAGTGTGCGGGGTGGTGCCGACCTGCGCGCCGGCAGGCATGCCGACCCACCCACCGACCGGGGCGAAGCGCGCTGCAGGTCCACTCTCAGTCCCTCCCCTCGCGCCGGTCGTCCACGCAGTCACCGCAAGCAGCTGACGCAGCCGCTTGCCATTGGAATGCATCTAGAGGAAACCGCAACAGTTTACAGTTCTTGAGAACATTTCTGTAAGCCAATAGAGATTATGATCACATTCAGCTTTTTCTACAATGTTCTTTTAGGGAACCTTAGAGTTTATCCCTCAAGAATTATCCTCAACTGATCGTGATCGGATACTGTTATGCGTTTCCGATCAGTTTCCTACAGACAATTTACAACATTTAGTTGATGAGACGATTTTTTGGGGCCACTCTTTCCAGTTCGAAATCTTTCATTTGATAATAGCTGAAGGTAAAACGAATAACAAAATATATATCATCTAACCCAACCATTATTTTCGGGGAGTATGAAAATCGTGAATTATTACTCCGCGCCCTGAATTATTCTAAAAAATCAGTAGTACCTCTTACGACCTGCGCAGACCCCCCAACTGCGGCGCCCCCTCTCCACGGTCCAATTAACACGCCTCCCCCATTCCCAGCGCGAGTTCCGCCGCGTCACGGCGCGGGGGCGTTCGGCGGAGACGAGACGAGACTGGGCGCGCCGGGTGCCAGGCGCGATTCGGGCGGGCCCCTGCGCCGACCAGCCGCCGCGCCCCCGTCCGCCAGCAGGCGCAGCCAGCGAGCGGGGCGACGCGCCCCCGCGACAGGCGCGAATTACGTAAAGGCGGCGGCGGCGGCGCGAACCGACTCGCTCCGAGACCTGGCACGGGGGAGAAGGAGGGGACGGACGGGGCAACGGTGCCTTACACGCCGTGAATAAGGGCCACCCGCTGCGCGAGCAGGTGTTGCTGGGGAGGCGGCGGCGGAGACGGCACCATTGTCAGAGCAGTGCGGCGAACGGGGCGGGATGGAAGTGAGGGGTGAGCGCTGCGTAGAGTGGGAGGAGGGGTGGCTGGCTGGATGTGCGAGGGAGCCCCTCACGTCGACCTACTTCCTGCCTCGTAACGACGCGCGCAGAATTAGATAAATGGTGGTCTGCGTTGAAGGCTTTACTAGATCTCCGTCTGTTCGTCTTGCTTCTGGCACCCAGTGTGAGACATCATTCCCACATTCAGGTTCTGAACTAGACGGGAACAAAATACAACAGCCCAAAATCTCCAGTGACATTTATGTTGTTTGAAACAGCCGCCGGAGGCCTCTACGGGCATTTGCGTTGTGACTGACCTTCGGCCCTCATGGGCGATTACATGCAAATAATCACATGCAGACATAATTATTACCGACGTTAAATCCTCATTACGAGCCAGATGCATTTCGATCCCACCGCTGGGCCAGCGAGGTTTACTACGTTACGACACATCATACGGCCCACTAAAATGACTCACAAAGCAGCGGCGGCGTCCAATGCGCAGAGAGGCGGCCCGCGCGGTTTTAAAGTTGGCTTTACGGCCTCCTGACCTTGCGGACGACACGAGGCAGTCGCGGGCCGCGGCCCCTGTCGTCAGCTGCAGGCGCCCCGCAGACACGGCGCGGTCTCAGGGGGCCATGTCGCCTGGCAGGGGGCCGCGAAGATATGAGGGCGGTGACAGGCGCGAGGGATTGCAGCGATGGAAGCGACGGAGTTCAATATGAGCAACTCGGTATTCTTGTGCTTCAGAGCAAAATGTTGTAGGTGTGAGAAATACTACGTACCGGCTTAGTGAAGTGTTCAGAATGGCATGATTATAAATTGGCTATCAACGAAGACAATCATTATACAATGATGTGTTGTACCGCCAATGACCCAAATTATGCATTTATTGCACAGCTAACTATATTAGTCTACTAATTACACAGCGTAGAATACATGGTTTTCCTCGTCTGTGACTTGGTGGCTTCCACACTTGAACGTAATATCTTGTGAAATATCATCTTATGACCCCAGATCCTTCATTGCACGATTGGAAAGATGAATTTCAAAAAAGTGACAGCAGGTTATCTTGAGGGTTACAGGTTCAAAGGAAGCACTATTATTAGCGACGATGGAAGCGATTACGGTACAAACGAGGTTCGAGCAGTGAACACGCGAACGTTATTATTACTGGAATCACTTCCTGATTCTAATAGCGATGGCAGTGCTAACGTAACGACAGCGTTGGTAGCGGAGACAATCTCCTCAATGGCGCGTTGCGGAGGCGGCGGCGGCGATACCCATCAGAGGCTGCGACGCCCTGGCACTTCGTCGGCTGACCGAGCAGAACAAATAAAAAGGAGCGACCCGGAACGCCCGGACGATCCGCGAGAAGTAATAAAAGCGCCGTCTCTGCCAACATCACGACTTTATCGCCGGCCCCCAATGGTCCAAGCCTAATTAATTGACGCAAGGAAAACGCAGCGAACGGAAGGCTGCTGATAAAACGGGCGATAAGGAAGAGTAATCACGAAACAAAGCGTGACGGCCGCGAAAAAAGCCAACGCTGGCGCTGGCTACGAAAACAAAATAAAGTAAATAATGAATTCGTCGAAAATTAACAAGGGAAAAAAAAGAAACATAGCCTACTGAAACAGTACAGGGTAAAAAGAAAGCAACACTTTTTAGAATGTCTCAAATTCAAGGACGTTCTGTGTTCTATCTGATGACAACACATACACAACTGAAATAATGGACACCATGATGTGAAGTACAGATGTAGATGCTGTAAAATGCATTAGACCACTTTACGAGAGGTGAATGCCAATGGAAAAGCATAGAGCAGTGATGGACTGTAAATCGGAAGTTGGGAGTCCACAGAAGACACCAATTCCTACGAGACGGCACTCTCGCAGCCCGCGCGCTTGGTGGAGTCTACCGACTCCCCCGCGGACGGTGACACATTCCCACTCCGAAAAAAGCTTCCTGCCTTTGAGCGACAGAGGCGAGCGCGCGGCGCACCTTCCCCGTCAATTACGACATGTTTGCACGCCTCGGAGCACCGCCCCGTCGCTGTGTGGGCTCCTTTACATCTTGCCCTCGGCGGCGGCTCCCTGGCCGGGCGAGAGCACACACGGCGGGTGACGCGGCGCTTCGTCTGCCGTTCGCTGCGTACGTTCCCTGCCACCTCCTTCAGATGCCTCCCGCACACACCGGCGCCCTTGGTCCGTCGTCCCACTGCGCACGGCGAGCGCGCCCGGGGTGGCGCTCTTCTGGACACAAAGGCACCCACTGATTGTTTCGCAACGACCAAGCGAATGGACACGGGCGTCCCAGTTTCGTTCTAGGCTCATCGCATCATGGATAATACTGTTTTAGCATCCACGTACACGGCAAAAGAAGTTATTACGAATATCGAATACAGCCACTTCTGCCTGGTTGGATGTTCACGGTATATTTTATAGAACATGGATAAATCATCAATTAATGTCGAATTATTTTTCCGGTCGAAATCAAGAAGGAAACTTTACAAAACAAATTTATTCACACATAACTTGTTATAAATAAAATGCACTTGTTATGCACAAATTGACGAATTATTTTACGACACTTGCAAAGTGTTACGGTAACAGGAATACAGATCTTTTGGTTCGAAAATGGCCGATTTACAAACTCTCATGAATTAAACAAAAATACAAATGCACGAAATGTGTAGGAGTGCACAGTGATTACATGAAATACTGTGTTCGGAAAAACAATCTTTGATCAAGCAAAATACAAGCCTTCAAAATTTCCTTTTTTCCTCGATCGAGAGGCATATTGTGGGTGGTGACCTCCAAGGCGTCGCGCGGCCTTATCCCGGCGTGCGTGCAGCCTTAGCCTTGGTTGCTCACTTGGCGGTCTCTATCGGGGCGGCGTGGAGGTCGTTGTTTGCCGTGCGGTTGTTTGTCTTTATTCGGATCGGGCGGCGCGGCGTGGGGTGGCGTGGCCAACACGTCCCCGGCGCGGCGGAGAGCCGTGTTCCGGCAGTGCGGGTACACATCAGCTCTGCCTCTCCGCCCTCGCTGGCGGGGCAGAACCGAGGCGGGCGTGAAGCAGAGAGGCGGGGTGGGGGAGCGGAGGAAGACTCAGCGGAGCGGGGCGGGGCGGGGCGGAGCGGGGCAAGGTGGGGCGGGGCGCATTCTAGCGGAGCGGGGCGGGACGGAGCAGGACGGATCGGAGCGGAGCGAGAAAGAGCGGGGCGGAGGGGAGTGGGGCGGGCGGGATAACGCCCTCCGGGTTGACGGCCTACCGCACCGGCCGTTCGCTTCGCGCTGTGCGGCTTCACGCCTCGGCTGCCTGACACGCGTCCCCTCCGTACGCCGCGCTCGCTCCCGCTTTTGCGCTGGGAACTTTTCGGGGACGTCAGAGGTCGAACGAGTCAGGAATTTTCATTTCGCTGGAGTAATAAATCGCCCTGGAGGAAACACCAAGTGGAATGTCCTGAGAATTCAGCAGAGAACATTTCGCATATCTATTCTCTGATGCGAAAAGTTATATCTCATTGTATCTTGATGTACTTGATATTTTACAACGAAAGAAAAACAGGAACACTTTGTATCTAATGCGTGAACGTCATCTAATTTTAAAATTTAAAAATCATACACTCCTGAACATATGTATTTTCTCTGATCAATTGTTGGCAGTACTTAGCAAGAAATTAAATTTGGTTACGTTTGGTCTTCATACTGAAATTGCATTGTGTGTGTGTGTGTATATGTGTGTGTATATATATATATATATATATATATATATATATTGGACAAATACGAATGTTTCTATAAAAATATAATCCATGTGGAACGATCATATTTGCAACGGTTTCTCACATAATTTATATATTTTGCATTTAAAATTGTACTGTTTACATAACTATTTTGTTTAACATATGTACAATAATTTATTGATTTTTGCAAAATCTCTGAATGCTAGTTAGAGACTATCCTATGGTGTTGTGCAGTCGACTGTGCGTCCATTCACGTCGGCTTCCGGTAATATTTTTCTGTTAAGAGCAGACGAGTCATTATTACATACCTTTGCACGTCCTGCGACAGCTGTCAATAGAAGACATATAGAGAATTTTAAATTATTTTAAACTATTATTGCACTATCCTAAATGCATTCCAAAGAACATCCAGAAATAACTTTCTCCCATTTCACCACAGGTGCTGAAAGGTAAAAATATCTATGATACTCCTTACGGATTTTTTTAAATTTAGGCCCATAAGGCAATTAAAGCCCGTTGACTTAACTACAATGTAATAAACTGCTCTACGTTTTTTCTGGTAGCCTGAATTAGTTTTATTTTAATTATTTTATTTTTCTTCCCAAATGCATTTCTTGGAAATATATCAGTTATTGTTCAAGACTTCACTAATGTATTCGAAGTGGCAACAACGTGTGCAAATCATGGAATTCATCAATGGTCTTTTACTGCAAGATATGTTTGTCCAATGACACAATGATCTATCGGTCAACGTGTTACATTTCATATAATTCAATAACAACCTTTTTTCGATTTCATACATACATGAATAATGTTAGTTATTTTTAACTGTGCATGTCATTAGAGATATTTGTACAACACGATAATCACAGATATATACATATAATGTTCAGTGCCACTGATGAGACAAACTTTCTTTAAATTTCATTTGCATATTATGACATATTAAATTTCCATGTATCTTTAAGTTTTCAAATGCTCATCGCAGTTCAATTTAATTGCTTTAGTATTCCAAACTGTTATGTTGCATCAAAATCAAATATTTATTTAAAACAATAAAATAAGATAGAATCAATTTAGATTCACACAACGTAATAATGTTAGTTATCAATAAAAAAGCTGTGAATTATATATTAATACAAAAAAAATGTATAATCATGAATTGCCGTAGCTTAGTCAACCCTGTTAAACTGCTGGTTCTCTATTTCAATCATTTTCGGACGACTATTTGTGTGTCAATACATCAATTTACAGTTTGCTTAAAATCAACATGAAGTCTCCTCATGAAAATAACTCGCTAATTACCATATCAAACCAGTACTTTTTTCCTTAATAAAACATGTTATTTGGAGAAATGTCACTGCTTACATTTCACAAAAACTGGGGTTGAGTTTGTTTTATTATGCAGAATGAATGTAGATCATTCACGTAATAAAACCAACCAGTTCTACAATCTCTAAGCGACACAGACTTCAAAATTAACCCGCTACATTCACGACACACTCGTCTGTTATCTCATAAACAGTCTTTCTGGACCTCCCGAAGCTCGCCACGGCATTCAACGAAACGTGCCCCTCACGCGACGTTCCATTTTGCCTCCCCAAACAAACAAGCAAGCAAGCAACAATCTCTGAGCACAATTTACGATACAAAACGGAGATTTCACGGCTCCGAATCCTCGAAATGAGTCAGGCGACGACTGCACGCGACGCGTCTCGCGCCAAAGCCGCCGCCCCCGTCCGGCCCCCGTAACCGCCGCGACGCCCAACGCCGACGGCAGACGCGAAGGGACAGCCGGGAGGCGGGCGAATACCTCCCCCTTCCCCCCAGCGACCTCGCAATGAAAATGTTACGACGTGAAAACATAAATATTTGATATTAACATAAACACGGCACAATGAACGAATCATTTCAAGCGAAAATAAACGTAAATCCAAAACAACACGAGAGGAATCCAGCGATGTTGCGAATGAGATTCGAGCGCATAAAATGTGTGTTAACATGATTATTAATTTTGCATCGATAAATCCATTCAAATACGTTTTTTATTTGTTCTTGTAATAAATGATTGAGTGACATGTTTTTCAAATTGTGTTAACACGAGAATGAAAGTGTAGTTTAAAAATTTATGTAACAGTATGTAACATCATGTAACAGTATAAATGAAAAATAAATGTTTAAGAACATGTAAATAATACTGAATGAAACAAATACATAGCATCCGAGAAGCTAATTTTACGTTTACACTTTTCATTTGATTATAAAGTGAAAAGAATGGCGGTAGATCTCCTGCGAGAACCAATATGGTGAATATGTAGAAATAATTATGAAGCCACGAGGCCACGGAAAGATTGTAAACACGAGACCACGGAAAATGAGGAAAATATCAGAATACCAGAAAAGGGAACACACGTGTGACCAAATACGTAAATACAGTGCGAAAGAAATGAAGTAGATACACAATATCATGGCAGGAAACGAGAAAAGTAAAAGAACCAGGATTCTGATAGCAAGGCGGAAGAAAACACGAACAGTACGAAATATTGCAGGAAGAGAATACATGTTTACATGAGAAAACTGACACAGGCAAACATTATAACTACTATGCTAATATACAGATGACCACCATTACATGTTTTATTTCATTTTTGATTAATTTACATATTTCGTTTAATTCTCGTTTTACCCACACAAAACGTCAATGCAACAAGCATTCAGGGTGGACTGCTCTTTAGGCCGGTACGCTTCCACTTCTTGGAGCGCTGCGGTTAGAAGTAGGGACGCCAAATCAATGATGTTTGGAAAACATTGATAATTTCCCAAAACATATCCAGTTTTAAACATCGATATATTGAATTCCATGTTTTTTTAACATCGAAGTTTAGTGCTCGATGTTTTTACGTTTTCGATGTTCTGGTAATCATCATCATCATCCTCCTAAAGGCCAAAAGTGCATTATCGTTGGTTTGTGTTTTGGTCATGAAGGAAAAATTTTCCTTTTCACGATTTTGTTAACTTTAAAATATGAAGTACCAACTGATGAAACCAGTTTAAGTGTTCGAACCAACCGAAGACGGTTTTACTACTTCCATCAATCACACTATCCCTCGTCCGAGAGGATTCTGATGTCTTAGTATTTCCTTCGTCTTTCATCGTATTTCATCGTATCGTATGGAAAGGCGTTTTATAACTATCGTGAGTTAAATTTTAATATAAATTAATGTACACGGAAGCTGTCATTCAATTTTGTTGCGTACGCATTTAATGTTGGAGATTACTTAACAAGCTTTACAACATCGATGTTTGAACAGGTGGATTGTTTTCGTTGGATGTATTAACAACGATGATTTAATTTTGAGCATCGATGTTCGGCAACATCGACGTTTTGTAATGGATGTCGCATCACTAGTTCGAAAGCGGCCTTCGTCTCTGGGGCAAATCGTGTGAACAGAGCGCGGCGCCCGTCTCACGAACCGCGTCCCCCCGCGCACTCGGGGGCGGCGGCGCCCACAGCCGGAACCGCGCAGGGTATCGGCGCCGATACACGTGTGGGGGCGCTTCCGGTGCGGCCGATACGCAGCTACGTACGTACCTCGCTTCCCCCGTTCCGCTAACGGCTTTGCTTTTTCCTTCCCACGTCCTGTGTATGTAGGCACAAAGGAAAGAGTCGCAATGTTATGTCGAATGCCCGGATGTTCGATGTATGTTTCCTGACAGGACACGATCGATCAAATATTATAAAAACTTCTTAAAAAAATTAATACAATTTTATTTGTAAATT
This sequence comes from Gryllus longicercus, assembly GCA_038098605.1. Lineage (NCBI taxonomy): Eukaryota > Metazoa > Arthropoda > Insecta > Orthoptera > Gryllidae > Gryllus > Gryllus longicercus. Next base: position 5,912,390 of record JAZDUA010000020.1, read on the forward strand.
TAAGACAAGTAGTTTCCAATGCAATGAACTCTACCCAAGATTTGTATTTGTCTAGACTATTTAATTTTATAAGAATATACAATATAAATTAACCAGCACTACATCATCTACTTTTAACAACATAGATGTTGATTTTTTTCTGTAATCCGTAATACGCAAACATCGCAGGCTGTAACTTCCAGCTATTAACACCCATAATTAAGGAATTGTGTTTTAGAAATGAACCTTCTCTGTTCATGACAACAGAATAAAAACGCCGGGTCCACATCAAAACGAATTCAATTGCAATTTGTAGGAAGTTATCAACCAACATCATCTGCCGCGTCTCTCAACCCACTCACTCTCCCGCAACGCCACGCCCGCACGCTTATCCGCTCCTTCGTCCGCTCGTCTGTTTGCGCCCCCGACCGCTCATCCGTCTATGCAGCAGCCCTCTTGCGTTCTCCCGAGCACGTCCGCCCGCGCCGCAACGCAGCTCACGCCGGCGCGAGGGCAAGGGGAAGGGGGCGGCGGGGGGGGGGGGGGTGCGCGTGATGGACGATCGCGGCTGCCGCTCCGTGATTTACACGCCCGCGCGTGGCGTGCACTAGCTGCGTGGCGTGGGGCGGGGTGGTGTGGCGCGCAGGGCGGCCTGAAAGCGAGCGAGCGAGGGAGCGTGCACGCGCGGGGGCAGGCGTGCGCGTGAGGCGTGTGTGAGTGCGGTCGGGGGCGAGCGGTGTACTGTTGCCGAACTGCTCTGCTATCACGCTAGAGCCCCACCTGTGATCGACCAATGACTTCACGGCACGCGCGCGATCTCATTGTTTTGCCCTGATTATTGAAACTACTGCTGCACATCAATCCGACGGAAGGCGCAATTCTCTTGATGTTCTTTCAAAAATTTTGATATTACTTTCCAACATAGTAACTTCTAATCCACCAATTCTCTCAGGAATCCCAATGAGATTACACACGCTCTCTTATGTGAAACTACAATGATTTTATGTTGCAACAAATAGCTGAATACAAGAAATATTACATCATTAATTTGAATAGTAAGTTTTCATTTTCGATCTCTGTTGCAGTAATAACAGTGCGTCTCAAGATATTTATATATTATTACATAGTATGAGTGAGAGAAAATGAGACCTACTGTTAACAATAAAACACGTTTATATTTTTCCTTACACTTGTTTATACGAGATCTAACAAAAAATAAGATGTATGATTTAATAAAACATGTCTTGTGATCCTCTTGACTGCTCACCTTCCCTCTACGAACACCACAACATCCCCAGGGACTGCTAAACATCGTAAAGATATCAACATCTCTATTCGGAGCACACAGCTTCCGCCGCCGTATAACACTTGATCATAACGTTTCAACATCACGTCAACCGCCATCGTCACAACACTTTCACCCGCGGCATACACGCACGTGTCGTCCTCGTCACCGTCACTGTCGACATTTCCACCACCCTCCGTTTCTCCAGCAGCCTCCGCCGCTGTCATTCCATCACACCGCACGCACCGATGTCCCAGCCACGCCGCGCAGTGGGTCGACGCACGTCCAAAGGGACGCGCAGTCAGAAACAAATCTCCTTAAGCTCTATGGGTACATTTTTAATATTTGCGTCAAATAATATCTGCGTACGAGTTTTAACAGTTACATATTAGCGTAAAAGAGTAACCACAGTCGACTACAGTCCCTGAAGCTCTTGGAAACACTAAATTCACGAAGGGGTAAATTCTCCCCCCCCCCAACAAAAAGAAGTGACGTTTAAAGAATCTCCGTTAAAAAACAAGTCTGCAAAAATTTATAAAATGTCTTTATTCTGAGGGCAAAAACGAAATTCGGGTACAGTGACATGGGACCACATGAAAGTAAACCATGAGAGTTACGTAGAAAGATAACAAACGCTGAAAATTTGGAGAAAATTGCGAACCACATCTTTCAATTCTGTCAAGAATAAGTCTCAATTGTTAGTGATACACATTCATGCGTTCTTCGTAGGTTTAAACGAGTTTCTCGGAAATGACAGAAAGTAGTCTTTTGCGCCCCCACAGCGGCCCACTGCGCTGCCTTCATCGTACCCACAGCGGCCGGCCGCGCCGGCGCGAGGGCGGGCCCCTGCGGGGAGATTCGCTCGTTTAAAACGAGCCGCGCCGCCCGCGCACGCGCGTCTGTCTGCGCCGAAAATACGTCCATTGTTTACGTCTGTTTTCCCCCCGGCGCGGCGCGCAGGACGACGCGCGGCGCGTGGCGGCGTGGCCCCGCTCTGCGCGGCGACAGCTCACGGGCAACGCGACGGCCTCGGCGGCATCGTTCGCCGGGAGGTCGTCATAGGGTTCAACAAGCACGGACGGTGGACGATTTTCGACGCAAGCTACATAGATGAGTCGAATTCGACCGCAGTCTAAGGATTATACTGGCGGCTGGCAGCGCTCATGGGTTGTTTTTCATGATTTCCCCAATCAATGCCCGGCATAATGCTAGACCATTGCTCTGAAAACAAGGACTGGACCGCGCGCGATTTTTTCTTCTACTTTTTCCATGTCCCCCCTTTCTTCCTTAACATACATATTTAAAAGCGGAGACGGTGTCCCGCTGGAGGAAATACCTAAAGTGGGTAAAGCTTCCGCAAACCGAAGTGTAAGTGTCGGATTAGTATCACACATGTCAGCAGGAGAGACAACCTCCAACTGCCAAGATATAAGAAGCACAACACTTATGGGACGAATGACCTAAGCAAACTGTTGACGCACCCAGAATCGGTAAGTACTCGTTCACCCCAAGGCGCGGCTTGGCGTGGCGTACGTCGCTCCGCACCGTGCCGAGCCGTTCCCGCCCGCCCGAGGGCCGTCGCTCGTCGCTGTTTGAGCGGCGCTTTCAACGCGCGCTTGCGCTCCCAACCGCCGTCGGCGGTTGCGGCGGCGGCACGCTCCGAGGCAGGCTCACGCGCGAGGCGAGAACGAGCCACGCCTTCATGTGGGAAAACGTGTGAAAAAACGCGTGAGAGAGACCAGGTGTTCATTCGTATGCTGGTGCTTTTTGTGAGCATGGAATGAAGTTAACGTTCAAGAACTTGAAAAAAAAAACATTTTGAAAAATATTTTCTGGTTCAATATTCGCTTTCTCGCTAAAAATTCGCTTTTTGCTTAGAAAACAAAGTTATTCAATAACGGAAGTAAGTGCTCTAATGTACTCTTTCATCAATGAAAAAAAAAAGAATTATCCAAATAAAAAAGTTAGCCATTACCTCACATTTCCAAATTTCATCCAAACTCTGAAATATTAATCACTGTCATACGTTCGCAATTTGATACCCTAAAAACGGGGGGGGGGGGGATTCAGTGGCTGTAAGATCAATAGCAGTATTTAAATACCGTATGTTACGTCACTAAGAACGAACGACGCAGAAGGTGAATTGTATGTACTTACGAAGACAAACAAATACGTTTAACTATGTCCAAGGTATTTCCTTCAAAATTAAATTTAAAATATTAAAAAACATGATTTAAACAGAGTTTAGTCTAAACACAGCTACCTATAATGACGAACGGTATTGCAGACTCAAGGTGGAACCATCAACAGTTCCGTCTGCGTGACGTTAGGTCCAAGCAACCCGCGTGATTGCGTGCACGCAGCGCGCGCCCTGCGTCTGTGGTCACGCGGTGCTGCGTGTAGCGGGCTGCGTGTCCGGGGCGATTCGATGGTCACGCCTTTGCGGCCGCAGGAGATGAGTGGGACGGCCGAGACTGTCGACGGGATTATGGTCGCCATCGAATCGGCTATTCCCTATGATGCCGCACCGAAGCTGCAATGAAATGCACTATGCTTGGGTCGGGTAAGTCCACATTGAAGCAACTCTGTGGCTTGCACATGTGTCATAGGGGAATTGAATTCTCGCTGTCATTTACAACCACACTCACCGTACGCAGTACAGAAATGCAGTATATTCATAGATTTGTTCTCTCTTACTTTAGCAACAAACACTTATAATTACAGCATTCTTAAATTTAATTCATTTTTTCTTGGTTAATGAAATTCCTCTTTACAACAGTAATGAAATATTTATTAATTATCAGATTTATATCAGAACAACACAACACAAATTACTGATACAGAAAACTCGCATTTTCGAAACTATACTGCCTTCATGCTCATAGTTGATCAACACCTCTCCATCTCCATGAGAAAATAAAAACACCGTCCAAGACAAGTTTAATAACAGTCTCTGAAGATGTAACATACTCAAGCAACCTCAAATCTCAACAGGCGACGATTTCACTTTCTCTCATGACACGTCGTCTCTAAACGATAAATCTCATCTTCATGTTTCCTCATTCGGTCTGTCATTCATTGTTAAACCAACTGAAATCCGATGGAAGAAAAAACAGAAGAAACATAATAACGCGTGAGCCACAAACCAATATTATCTCAGAATGAACTCATGGGTAAGACAAAAAAAAATTCGAATCTGTATAACAATGCAGAATGAAAATCAAAAGGCGCTGAAAAGGTAAGAAGGAAAGGTAAACTTAAATAAAAGGACGATGAAGATGAGATGGTAGGCGGACAGCCGGAAATCAGCATGACGGAAAGGCGGAACGAAGGTAGGCAGATAAGTGAAACAGGACCTCGACAGTCAACAAGCGAGACGCGAACTCCAGCGCCTCCTCGTGCGCTATCTGCAGCTACCGGATCTCGCTTCGCTTCCATTAGGCAAACAAGAGGCGTGGAGGGTCGCGCCGAAAACACAACGCCCGCGCGCTTTATCGCCAGAACATCGAGCGCGCGGATCGCACAGCCATCCCCCCCCCCCTCCTCCGCCCACCATCGCGCGGGCGAGCGCGCCGCAGACGTCGGAGAAGGACGAACGCGCTTTTTTATGGCCCTACAAATTACCGCGCGACATCGCCCTGAGCATCGGCGGAACCATCTTATCGCGGCGGTGCGGCGCCGAGACAATGCTCGCGGGGGCGGGCGTGAGGAGGCGGTACGCAGCTTTGTCTGCGGAGGAGGAGGAGCAGGAGAGAGACTGCATCGCCTCGTAATAACAGGATGCGCGCGGTCCTAAATTCTCGCGCGACTCGTCCCCTCGGTCACGCTAACCGCCTCCACAGCCTCTGGGCCCTGCTTCCCCTCCGTCGCCGGCGCCTCCACACTGCCTTGCCCACCGCACCGAGCGAGGCGCCGGCGCTAAAACCAACTTAGGGACGGCGGACGTCAATGCAAGAAGAACATCAACGCCGGGGTGGTGAATAAGGCTTGGAAACTAACGAGCGCTTCCGCCATTCCATCCTGAACTAAACGACACTGGAGGAACACAGAAGAATTTAAATTAATATATGAAACATAAAATCTGCGAGAAGTGATTTCTGCTAGCTCGATAAGACGGAATTTTACGATTAGTTTTACGACAGTCATACGTCGCCATACAAATGTGTGAGATCATTCAAGCTCTTTTTTTTTAACATTTATTCGGGCTTGTATATTAACGACTTCCTCTATAATTTTTCACAACACCATACATAACACAAATATCCGATTCATAATTTTGGAGGATTTATCAAAAATGTGGCATGGCATTGTTCCGTTACTCTCGTTACTCTGTCAATACGTAGGCTCAAGTGTATCTCCCATCTCATCTGGAAAACAAAATTTCTTAAAATTAGTCTCTTCTCTTGTACGAAACAATCAATAAGCCATAAACAATTATTCTAATAGGTTACCTGCCTGGTTAAATCTCGCGTACATTCCTGTGTAGGAGAGCCATTGAAATAATGACATTTCAGTTTATAACTGTCTTCTGGTTTCGAATTCTAGCACAATTTCCATATACGCACCGAATACGGCCACCGCCGGCCGAGAGCGTCGGAGGCACGGAAACGGAACGGTCCGCTAGCGCGCAGCCCTCGTGGCCCCCTACACGAAAAACGGAAAACCGTCATTTGCTCTTCCGCTGCGCGCGCCCGGGCCTCGCGCACGTGGAGCCCGCCGCCGCCGTCACAGTCACCGCGGCGTAGTCGTGTCGCAAGCCACGCGCGACGCGCACACGCGTAACAGCCGCGTCGCGCACGCGAAGCTCCGGGCCCGGCAGGGCCGCTTTCACTTTCCGCGCCTGCCGCAATGCCGCCGCGTAACGTTGCACGACGCTCAATGGCCTAAGCGAGCTGATGCACATTCCGAAGACGACGTCGGCGATAACGTGGTTAGGGACTACCCGACCACCCGATTCCTTCTGACGGACGATTTCGGGAATAGCGGGTGTGGTTGAGAGCTTCTGAAGCTGCATGGCGCTGTGCGCATGCGCGTATTCGGCAAAACTCCCGAAATCGTTCGTCAAAATGTAGCATTGAAAAAACGAGTAGGGTGTTGCTTGAAATGAACGAAAACGGAGAGGATATACCCCAGATAACGAATCGAAGAAATTACATCGCAGTATCTATTGGTATAAATAATTATTCTTCATTTTGAAGAAGAAACAAAGCCAATAACAAAATTTACTGAGTGAAATTAATTTAATAAGCACTTTACGATTAATGGATGACAAAATGTCACTGAGTAGTATTAAACGACTTCAGCAAGGGACACGGCAAACGTCGAAACACACTCGCCGTGAGTCCTCTCAAAACTGATTAATAGGCACGCCAGGCCGGCTCTGCATTAACGACCGTGTTCTTTTAAAGATAACATCCCACGACCCATTGGGAGCGACACTGCCACACAAGACGAACCTTTTCAAACCGACTGCACATTGCCCGGCGGGCGTGCAGTGCCTGTTGATCGCGTCCCACAGCGTCAACCTCCTCCTCCCCCCACCCACCCACCCTCACCCGGCAGGCCGGGCCCCGCGTGATGATGAATGCGAACACGCGCTGACGCTCACAGTAAATAACCGATAATTCGGCGAACGCGCTTTCCTGTTTGTACGTATGGTCGCGCAGCCGGCGATATTTGAATATTTTCGCGCTTATCCTAACGATAGCCATTAGGCTAAAACGGGACAGATTGACAAGGCAGCTGAGCGGCGACATAATCCTAAACGGCATTATTTTTCGGTGGTAATTCGCCCCTCGCGGACACTAGAGGGCGGGCACAGACGATGGATGTGGTGTAAATGGGACACCGGGGGTGGGGAGAGGAAAGAGAGCTAATGTATCCAAAGAAATGGAAAGAGTAATGTAACTGGTAGGTTACCTGCGTTCTCTTAGGCACGTTAGTAAAACTACTCCAGAGAACAACTTCATATTTAACAAAAAATCAAAATTTCCAAGTAACGATGAGTGCCCGATAGGGAGAAGGAATGATGCAATGGGATGGTAGTTAATCGATGAGAAGAAATAATTCATAACGATAATATAGAGTACTGCGAAGGAGCAAGACGGGAACTCAAAGCAGAGGAGATTTTTGTCAAATAGGCACAAATGCGCGTGTTGGGGGAATAGCAGACTATCGCAATGCCTTCAGCGAAGACCACTGTATCGCATCGTTATAAACTGCTCATTAAATGGACCTTCAATGTCAACACTGCGCGTTTCCTCCACGAGTACTGAACGTATTTCAGAAAGTCATCATGCACAATTTGATGATTTTTAGGAGAAATTAAACCTCCAATTAGGTAAAATTTATTTTTCATACTATCTTTTTTAATTATTACGGGTTTTTTCTCGTGAGATTTCCTTTTCCTACATTTTGTGACAAAGCGGACTATTGTAAATTAAACAATGCTAGTCAATGTGCGGCACTGTACTGTTTAAAGGATCAAATTAATTAGGAAGACATAGGAGAAGTTCTTTACTCGTCAAGACGTCACTTTCGAACAAACGAACAGCCAGTATTCACCATTGAATCCTGTTCTCCTTAAGAGTCAGTCATTGCCAAAGGCAATGCTACTGTAATTCTAATAGATTTCACTCTTTTAAAAGAGTAAATACAAAATTGTGAGAGATAAATGCAAAAAGAATAATATACAATAATCATTGAACAGAATATGAAGGGTGATCGATGGCACCAAAAGAAAAGATCGACTCTGCGAGTGAAAAACATAACGCAACACTGAGAGTTCCCAGTTCCCAGCACATCGCTGGCAGGCAGGATGTAAAAGGTGCTGCACTTAAACAGAAGGACGCTCCAGCGCGGCTCTTGGAAGCACTTAACCACCTCTGTTTATATGGCGCCGTATTTCATTCAAGCACCACGTAACAAGCACTCGGAAGAAATGTCCACGTGCATTAAGTCTTTAAAAATCTTCCAGGAGATGCATCACAACGTTAACAGCTTTCTTTCCATCCGCAAATACATACAAGAATCGACACCATAAAAACATCCGTTTCGTGTTAATGTGAATTATATTACCATTCACCACACCACAAGAGCAAACAATAAAAAAATAATATATACCACCTCCAAGGTAAAACACTCATCCTCGACTTCCATCATTCTTGAACTTCAAACAAATCCATTAAGACTAGCAGCCATCGACCTCCACTGATTTCCTCGAAGCGAAACAGCCTCTGGGAAGAGGAGTAAAAATGAGAATATCATCCATCCACACGTCAAGGACTTCAATCTGCTCGTCAGTACATACCACTCTCCACACAAGTGCCTGCAGCCCATCTCCACTCCCCGCTCGCAGCCTACGCCCTTCGCCACCGGCGGCGCTACCAGCGGTATTAAAAAGCCGTCCAGCCGAAGTCAATTCCCCCTGCATTCCGCCGGGGCAAAGGAACGCGCCAAAGGCTTCGCAATTAGTTATTTCGTGCGTGAAGGGCGGAGGGACGAGACAGGACGCGCAGGGAACAAGGACAAAGGGCGACTGAAGGGGTGAAAATCCAGCAAAAGACGACAAATATCACGCCTCCTGACGGGGTGGGTAGTGGAGTAGGGTGGCCTCTCCAGCCAAACTCCCAGGATTTGCTATCCCTTACGCACCTCTTCAACATTCATTTCAAATTCTCGCTAATGGACATATCCCCAGTCCCAGGAATATTTTCGTACTGAAACTAGGTAATAAATGTGAAAAGGTGTACGCCATACTCTCTATTGGCGCTTCCTTCATCGACGGCGTCTACGACTCTGCCTCCGCATAAGCTGCCATCGTCACAACCATTTCCTTCCACGTTCCTCTACGGAGCACAGCCTACATGGCAAAAAAATATCGCCCCCGCCTACGTCGTCATCGCCGCCGCCAGAAGAATCGCCGAACCAAAGGCCCCGCGGAGAGAATGCGGCGCCTGATATTAAAAATAACTTCACACATGCCTGCCCTGACAAAGAACGCAGCGCTCTCGCCGTATCTTTTGGCAACGACGCAGCAACGCAGAGGCGACGTGGGCGAGGACGGAGAGCAGGTGGAAAGAGCCGCAGCGCGCGGTCGGTGGTCGTCGATTTCCCTTTGCCGGGGCAAATCAAACAGAAATATTTACATCGAAATCAATGAGTACTGAAAGGACTCCATTACAGCGAGCACCTCTCCACCGGCGCTGGTTTGCGGAGCGAAGAGGCGGGGGCGCGGCGGGCGCGGGGCGGGGCGGGGGAAGAGCAGGGTTGGTCTGTCGCTCGCGCTCCAACAATTCAATCGGCACCGCGCGGTCCGGCAGGAAGGGGAGGGGGAGGGGAGGGGGCAGACGCGAGGACGGGGGCGGACTGCGAGGACAGAGCTGCGGAGATGAGAGAAAGAGAAGCGCACGCGTCAGAGCACACAGGCGGTCACTGAGAGGAGCGGGAGGAGAGAATGGACTGCGATCGCAGCTCCCATCAGGTGCGGGGGCAGCAACGACGCGGGGACGCATTAGCAGGACCTCGCGATAGACACGGGATTCAACAGTGCAAGAGAGGAGCAAAGATCAACAAAAGTATGTCAAGGGGAAAGGCGAAAATGCAAATAAACAAGGAAAATAGCAAATAAAAGATAAATAATGAATGAAATGGTGTTAGTGATAAAGCCGATACCAGATCTCTCTGTATAGCCAGAAATGACGTGACCCACAGGACGAGAGAACAAGTAATCACCGGACGAAGACAAAGAGAGGGCAGAGAAAGAGGCAACGTCAGTGGAGTTTGCTGACGCGCGGTGGTGGGTGACTCGGGCCCGATGGCGAGGGTCGACCCATCCAGGTAGGGGTGGAGGCGTCAAATGTCCGACCGGGCGAACAAAATAATCCTCCCACCCCACGCCGTGCAGCGCGGTCGGACCAGCGACAGCCGACGCGGTTCCGCGAGGATGAGTTATATATTCCGGGCTCTCTCCAATCACGGCGTCCATTCTCGCGACAGGGCCCGGCCGCGCAGCAGCGGCGGAGGTGGAGGGGACGTCCTATATAGCCTCCGTCGACAAATTAGATGGAACGTTCCATTTGAACCGGCGTGATTCCGGACGGTCCCGAGGGCGCGTAATAAAGGTCGATGCGACACAAGCCGGCGTGAACGACCGACGGCGGCGCGAATGCCCGCCCGGCCGCCCGCTCGTCCTCGGCCCGGGCCAGAGCACGAGCGGAAGCGTGCTGGCCCCAACCCCACCCCCGCCCGAGCCATCGCAACGACCGACCGACCCGTCAGGCTCGTCGCGTCAAGGTGGGCTGCCCCCAGTTTTGTACGCCGATTCGCCTCCGCCGCTGTGATTGCGCGTTGCCCTGGCCGGGGCGGGGCGGGGCGGGGCAGCGGTCAGACGAGGTGATTCCGAGCGGAGTGGGTGGGTGGAGCGTTGCGCGGCGAGCGCGGCGCGCTTGTTAGTTGGTGAGACGGGCGATGCGAGAATGGTACAGTCCGCAACTGCTTATTCTCTGCTCTAAGCGCTCAACTGGAATCAACCAACACAGCCCTCTCACACTCATCACCCCCGCGGATTGCGAAGTTACGTTTGTACTCACATTGGTTTTCTGCGGCATTCTGGGAACGTATTAAAAAAGTCACGAATCCGTATTCTGCATACACCACTGGTAAAAACATCAACAAATATTCATTTCGTATCAATTTCGAATACGTTAATTAGAGAAAAATTCTCGAGTAGCCCGCGAAAAAAGTAATATGTATGTTGCAACGAAATACATCATTTCACCTACAAACAGAATATTAATCTCCCTCAGTTTAAATATTATCAACTCCGGCGTGCACCTAAAAATGACAAACTTTCGCACTATTTGCACGCAATACACACGGGCACCTCCTGTCAATCTAATATTAGTTGCGTGCATACGAAACAAAACAAGCTGTCATGGAGCGTACACGAAAGGTACACGCCCGCCTCTGCGGCCCACGATGCGGCGGTGGCGGCGGGCGGCAGGGCGAGCAACGAGATGCGGGCCGGCTCGAAGTATTAGCACAGAGTAATAAACAGTGCATAATGTTGATAATGCCGGGTAATTCCCGGGATCGACGCCAATTTTGACGTTTACAACGTAACGGGGCGAACTCGCGAGTTCGTTTAGATGCCAATCAGGGGCACGAAGCACCGCGCCCCGCACCGCCGCCGCGTCATACGCGCCTGTCATGACGGCAAACAGGTTTATTATTAGGTGCAGCAAACTAAGCATGAGCGGCGTAAATGGCAGCCGCTGACTTGCTTTGCTCGGAAACGCTCGCCATATTTTCAATTTTCATTCGTTCGCTTCGCGGGGGAAATGAGAAAAACGCGGTATTGCAGACGCGCGCGCGCGAGCATCGTTGTTTTGCGAGTTAATGAGACTTTACAGGGGGCATGTAACGAACGCGAGGAATTTCCAACATTTTTTCGAGACAAAGAATTGGATGCAGTGGGTTCTATTCACTATTCATTTCTTCCACCGTTTTTACACATCAATGCTTCTCGAATATAACTGGACTTTTTTTCGAGCTTTCATGTTAATTAGTTTGTCTTAGGTATTTACTGTTGGACAAAAGAGAAAAAAAATCATCGGATTGCGAATTCATTTCGTTAAACTCTCTCAATGAAACGTAATGTTAAGATATTTCAATATATTAAAAGACCTCTTTAATCTTCAAAGTCTGTATTTAGAACATAGCTTTTGATCATCAATCATATTCCCGTTAATGAACGGAAATGATTATCAATTAGAAATGTTCTGTTTTTACACCTTTAAACACTGCTTTTGTTTACCTATACTACATACCCGTTAATGAACCGAATGGATTTTCAATTAGATATTTTCTATTTCGAACATCCAAAACTTACAATTCGCAAGGACAATGACTTTCAAGACCCGTTAGGAAAGTTGTCGAAGAAGAATTTGCAGGTGTCGAAAATTTCTATTGTGTCACATTGGCAATTAGTAACCAAAGAAATTTCTGCCTTATTTTCGGCATCAACACATCCGGAGTGATAACAGCAAGTAAGTTTATAAGGAGACCTCGGAATTACAGGCACAAAAAGTGATGATTTAGGCACCTAAAATATGTAACAAAATTACGAAATTAGGCACAATTAGGCAAGAAAAGTGTCGTTTTAGGCACTCAAAATAGCTTACAAAATAACGCTGTGCCCTGCAGGTCGAATCGGATAGCAGGCGCCATCCACCCCAAACACACAGGCAACGCGAGAGTCCACGGCGGCCGCAGAGCTGCCTCCTCGAGGGCTGAGACAGCGCATTACGAATGCATGTTTACGAGGCGCCGGCGTACCGGACACGCAGTTAATTATGAAGCTCCGCGACCCGCCCCTGCCCCGCGACCGCATGCGTCCACACGCGCGCGCGTCTGTGTACGTGTGTGGTGCGGGCTGGCGCCGAGCGCCCGACGCCGCGTCGATCTGCGTGCATCTTTTATGCGTCCCCCAAGACGCTGCCAGCTCCGTTGCCGCCCGATACTCTGAATTTTAATTCAGAACGGGCGCGCGCGCGCTACCGACACGTCGCCGCGCAGTGACACAGTGGGGCCATCTGGGTGATTCATCGGGGAGATATGGGAGGTAAGGAAGAACACGGTAGTTCTTTGTTTAGTCGAGTAAAGGAACAAATCATAGCGGGCATGTTATTCACGCACACTTATAGTGGGCATTTTATTAGTTTTTCAACAGAAAATGGGCAAACTTATAACTTGCCTAGAAATGGTAGACATTTAGTCTAACAAATTAGACATTTGTTACACTCGCATCAAAACTTTCACTACGGTATTACGTATACTCTATCTTAAGAATTAACAGGTAAATTATAAAAACAACGTCAATTTTTTAATAAATTATTATTTATTAATACAGAATTAAATTTCTTCATACAAAAAACTCTGCGATTTTCAGCCAGATAAATCACGAGACAATTCACTGCGCTACGCTCGAATCGCCTAAAGACGTCAAACACAAGGCACGAATTACGCCCCGCCTCGGCTGTCAGATGCTGCTCCTCTGGTAAAGTCTTTTACGCCATTTGTCTTCTTTTTCTGCCGTCACCGGCGATACAGCCACACGCTGTTTTCGCCCTCGGGGGAAAGCAAGGAGAAGGGGCGGGGAAGCGGCGGAGTGGGCGGGGGCGGGGCGCCGAGCGAGAGCAGGGTGGAGTGGCGTGGGCGGGGTGGCGCAGCTTGATTTTCGCTCTGTTATCGCTCCGTCGGGTTCCTTGTTTTCGAGAGCGCGATTCGGGAGAAATGAGAGGGATCGGAGGGGAAGGGGCAATTTTATTACCGAGTTAAGCCCTGATTAGGGCTGATGAATGCGACGCCAGAGGGCGCGCGGAGGACGTGAAGGGACGCAGGGAGCTGCGAGCGGCGCCACGCGACGCGGAGGTGTGTGTGTGTGTGTGTGTGTGTGTGTGTGTGTGTGTGTGTGTGTGTGGTGTGCACGAGCCCTGGGGAAGGCCCCGATGGAGGGGTTGCGTCACGCTCTCTAAAGCCCCGAACACTTTGAACAGTTGCTTGACGCACCCAGGACGGACAAAAAAATTAAATACCTGACGTATAAAGGCTAATTACTGCAACAAGGCTAATAAATTAAATATCTGACGTATAAAGACTAATTACTGCAAAATGTTGGCTCCCCTGTTTTGTCGCTTGCTTGATGTTCATTTACCGGCTTTGTGAAAAAGGCTCCAATTATCTACGCTTTGTAGCAATACTGAAACACATTTCTAAACTCAGCGATAGCAAACACTACTGTCATAAAATAAAATTAATATTTATGTAGGACAATGATTAAAATACTCGAGTTCATGAGCAGCTGATAGGAGTTCAAGTTTCTAAATTAATTATTCCTATAAAAGTTAATTGATGCCACGTATCATAAATGATAAATCAAAGGTCGCTGACTTTTTTTAATTCAAAGACTCAATACGAAATTACAGAACTACCACAGACCAGTAGCAGCAAGCTATATATTCAATGACACATTTCAAATACTAAAAATTCCTCCGATGGCCCCACAGCTCATATAGAGCTTCTGCCTAATATTTGCGTTGTCATAGTAATGTCAAGGGTCTTTCGCTCTACACATATTAACCCTCCAACACGCGACATCATCTTGAGACATGTTTTTATCATAATTTACACGTCTCTGTGACTAGACGTAGTGCAATTTTTCCTTCTGCAGGGAGATGCCGGGTGGAAACGTAGGAACGCCTTCCAAGTGCGCAGCTCACCAACCATGCGAAATCACAGCTTCGTCACAAATAACCGCACACACGAACAATAACTGACTACACAAAGATCAGTTTGTGGTACAAACTCCCATATTCCACGAGTCCCAAACACATCGCGCGGCACGAACGACACCCTGCGCAACGCGACGCCGATTCAAATCTCGTCGCCATTCGAAACAATTCGCGGGTAGCGGCCCGGCACAGGTCACGCGCGCGGGTCGCCGGGGCCGTCGGCAAGGGTGCATTGTTCTTGAGCGCGTGGCCCAATTTGCAGCGAGTAAATAGAGGGCAGCGTGCATTGTGCGAGTGGCAGCCGCAATGTCTCCGTTCCCAGAAGTCTCATAATCGGACGTCGGAAAGGGCGCGGGGGCGGAGAGGGCGCCTGCGGGTGAGCGCTTTGTTTCGGGCCATTCGCGCCGTGACTATCCCGCGCGCGTGGAGCGATCTCGTTAGTCCCAGAGGAGCAGAAGCCAAGAGAGCTTCTCGGAACGGCCGCCCGGCGCGGTGGCGCCAACGGGGTGGCTGAACCAGAGCGGCGGGTTGACTTCACGCCCCGTGTTATTTCGGGTGCAGAAAAAACAACGGGGCAGGCGGTGAAGTCAAGCACGTGTACGAGGGACATAACACATACGTAATAATGAGTTGCATAGAATCAACGATTAGCAAACCGATACCGAAAGCGTCATGTAACAAGAATACACTGTATACTGCCAATATATCGAGGAACAATTAAGAAGAAAATATTTATTTCCAGAAAAATTGGGACAGCGTTGATAATTAAAATAAACCTAAATAAGGTGTAAGAATGTTCTGTGCAAAAAACGTTGCCCTGCGAAAAGAGCAACAGATTTTCGATGGGTAACAGCGTTACCCATCCAAAGTATACAATGATACGTAGGAAAATATGCAATGAAATGTGAATAAACAAACGCAAAGGCAAAAAACAATAGTGCGTATAAATATATATATATATATATATATCAAAATTCAAGGAGAGTAAGAGAAAGACGTTGAGTAATCTTCAGCACTGAAGAAAGAATGAAATCCAAGCAGATATCGCTAATATGCCTATAATGCTGAATCTGAAAAGTCGCAAGGTAATTCTCTGTAAAACGATATGACTGTGTAGACGAACTAGAAGACGTGTGTAGGTAAAAAAAAATGAGCACTAGAAAAAGACTTATCCACGCGCGGCAGGAACAAGCCCATGGAATTATCCGAACGAACAGCGCTTACACAGAGGAACCACCACACAAGCACGGCAAAGTTGAACGGGAACGTGTCCGGGAGCCTGGGGCGCACAGCACACCCGCAATTCCATGATAGAGCGAGACGGGTCAGAGGCGGAGGTATGAGGCTGGGCGAGGCGGGGCGGGGCGGGTGCCGTTGTTTCCACACGAGCAACGCATCCACTAATGGCTTTGCCCGATGCCGGTCACCTGAAACGCGCGCCGATTGCGTTCGCGAAATTTCCCTCGCCGCCCGCGGGGCGACCTCTCACCCTGCGCGCCGAGTAACGAGGGCGGACGCTTCAATGCGACGCGCGCGCCGCGCCGCCCAGCGCCGACGAGCCGAGTGCCGTCCGCGCCCGAATTATGCCGTAACTCATTCCGCGGACGCTGTTTTCCCCATCAACGGCCGTTTACCGGGCGCCCCGATAAAGGGAACAGAACACAAAGTGCGCGCCGGAAAATCCCCGAGTAACGTGAAAGGGCGGTTGAAAATACGCCTTTTTAAAAGAGGACGATAGTGAGTGCGGTGATAAACAGTAGTTGTTGCGCAACAAAGAGTGTCGCCGATCATGAAACATAGCAGGTAGAAGAAAAAAGTTCTGGAAGGGTGAAAATAATCGTACTTTCGGTTGTTTTTTTTAATAGAATTAGGGAAGTAATACCTTGACTATTATACATACGCAGAATTCACGATGCAACGATGAGAGGAAGATCAATTTTCACTAAGAACAACTCAACAAATACGGGGCTAAAGGGTAAAAAGTATGACATTTTAACACCATATAAAACATTGAAAGCAAAGAACAAACAAACAGCTCTTCAGTTCGACTTACAATAAGAAGTCCTTACTTGCACTCTGGCATAAAACATATGTAAGTTGGCGTCATACACTTTCAACGAACATAATCTGAGTACACGACATGATTACTAATACGAGTATTCTACAACATTTTACACCTTTCGCTCTTTCAGTTGATTCCCTAAAACTCTCCCTCCTAAGCAAGAAATTATAATGTGCGAGACTCATATTAAGTCGACAAAAGAGTGACCATTAAACACTCCCTACGCAACATTGAGTTCGAAAAGATTTCGCCTCTGGAAAGACTGGCAAATGCTGCGAAAGGTCGGCGAAGGAAGCAGATCTAACCGAGCTCTGTATGGATGGGTGGATACTAAAAGGGATGGATGGTCATGTGGAAGGACGGAATGGTAGATGAGGGAGAGAAGGCGGATAGGGCAGGCAGGAGGAGGATAAGAGCGTGGACAGAAGGAAGAATGGAAGAAACAGGGTGATCTCAGGTGGGAAGGTCATTGGGGGTAAGCCACAAAAAAGGAAGACAGACAGGCAGATAGGAGGGTGAGTGAAAGAGACGATGGGAAGATGTGTAGGCAGGTGGATAGGCGGATGTGTGTGAATAGGTGGACGGGCAGGTGCGTGTGTGTGAGCAAGTGGATTGGCGTGTGTAGGAGTACGCGAACAGGCGGTTGTGTGTGAGTATATGGACGGGCGGGTAAGTGTGTGTAGGTAGGTGGAAGAGGTGGTGTTTGTGTGTGTGTGTGTGTGTGTACGTAGATGGGTGGAGGGGGTAGGAGGAAAGGTGTGTAAGAAAACGGAAGAGGTCGCAAGATGAGTGAGACGGTGGCAAGAAAGATGGTTGTGGGCGGGTAGAAGGAAAGTCGGGCGGGGCAAGGGAAGACCAGGCGAGAGGAAAGCAGGAAGGAGCGACGAACGTTATGGATAGTGGGCGCGAGCGCGGGTGGGCAGGCAGGTGAAAGGTTGGTAGGGTGAGAGGCGAATGATACGGCAAGTGGGTGTGAGTCGCGACCCCGGGGAGCCGCGGGCTGGCCTTTGGTGCGGTCGCGCGCCAACCGCATCTGAATGACTGTAATCTGCGGACCTCCAGCGGCGAACCGCGCTAGAGCGTCTGCCTCCCCGTCTCTGCGCCCGCGCGGAACCCGTTTTAACGAGCGGGGCCGAGCGAGAGGCGTCGGCGAAGGGAGGGCGGAGAAAGCGGAGACAAACGGAAAAGGACGGATAGCGATGCATTCTCGTCAAAGAATGGAACACGAAACGGGTGCCACAAAAAGTCGCATGAAATGAAATAACTGAACGGAAGGTGAAAAGGACGTGGAAAATTAAGAGCTACACTATGCACTAAAAAGCAGCGAAGAGCGAATGCGACTGAGTCCCGTGACAGTTATTAAGAATCGAATAGTGCGTCACGAAAGGTGAGTTGTCATCACGGTATGAAGGGTAGCGTAAGGCAAGTTGGATTCACGGTGGTGGTGCACGGCGCAGGGCAGAGAGAAAGCGCCAGAAAAGGGAACGGGCATTGACGAGAAACCGAATGAGTGAGTGAGAGGTCTAGTCGGAGCTTATGAAGTTACAGCTCTGCCCATCAGCTCCGCGCCAAATGCGATTTTTCAACCTTTAAACGCGCAGCCGCGCGGTGATCACCGGCGAGATGCAACGATCAATGGAATCTGCATCACACCCAGAGAGGACAGGAAACGAGAGGCATCATTCACATCATGAAAGTCACCTCTCGCTGCAAATCCTCCCGAACCTTTTAAAGTGAGAATATTTCACGAATCAAACTGGATGTTAAATCCTACCAATACCGGTGCTGCCGTCTGTACAGCTTCCGAAAATAGAAAATATGTAAATCACTTACATGAAAATAAAGGCACGCTGGTATTAACAAACATTGAATTGCCTTATACGTTTTTCATGTAATATATAATTTAGATTTTAGACACATTTTAGAGGGAAAATTAATAACAGATGTTTCGCATTCAAAATCTAAGAAAGATGCTGCAACTCGTCTCAAAGTTTTCGAAATGACCGACTGCAATTTATGGTTATTAATATGTATCGGCATCGATGCGACTGAATTCACCTACTAGACGGAGGAGCAGTAGAACGACACGTGAGCAGAGGGTTAAGAGGGGGCGCGAGGGGTGAGAACGACGCAACCGGGAGCGCCGCCACCGCCGGCAGCGGCGGCGCCGGGGCGAGACGCACGGCGGCGGGGTGGCCGCCGAGTTGAGCGCGGAGTGATAAGGGGGCGACAGGTGGTGAATGGGACTCCGGGGGGCGATTGCATCTGCGCGGCGGTCTCAAGTCCGGCGCCTCGGAAGGTAATAAAGCGAGAGGTGGTCAGGTGCCCCAAGGCCCGGCCGCCACACACCGGTCGACCGCCCGGTCGGGCGGCCGTCCAGTGCACCGGACACAATGGATCACGGCCGCCGCTGCCGTCAGGAAATCAAGGCTGCGCCAGTGGTTACGGCATTAGTCACTAGCCTCGCGGCAGATAGAGGCGGGCGATACAGCGCCGTCGCCGCCGCCGCCGCCGCCGCCGCCGCGCCGGTCGGGGCCACGGTCACAATACGCTCCAGGCGTCGTGCAGAGTCATCACAACAGCGCGAGCGCATACGCCATGTGGGAAACCCAGGCGACGAGAGCGACCTCGGCGTCCATCTCGGGTCTGCATCTCCACTCGCGGCGCGGGTGCTACGTGCGAGCGGCGCGTCTTCGCATGCGGCGGGAGAAGCAGCGATTCACAGTCATCCTCTTAGCACTTACGCGACGACCGCGCGGCCCATTGTGTAGTGAACGGGCGTCCGCCGTACGTGAAGTGTAGCCTCAAGCGAGCTGGAATGCTGTAATGAGCAATCGTTTAGCTCCCATGCCACTCAAGCTCTATCTGCGGTGATGTGATTGAGTGGGAGGAATCGTTTCCTTGAGGCGATGGCGTGATTGTGAATACTTTTAAGTGTTTGCATTTTCTTGAGCGCATGACGCCTGAATGAGGTAGTAACACTCACTTAGAATAGCACTCGCGAACGTGTTAGCAATTACATGTAAATTGAAAGAAAACTAATACCAGATAGCACGAAGATCTTTAAAAGAAAGACTTCAATGCGAATAACTGAATTAACTACTTTAATGTTTTTGCCCATTGATAAAACAAAAGCCACAAAAACTTCCAAATGTTGAACATAGGTCCATTCCACGCATTTCTAGTTCCTGCAATGGCTATTACTCGTGTGTACAGATAAAAATCACGATTTATGGCTAAAAACCACTCATATTTAAATGGTTCATAATACAATTGTCAGTCATAAAAAGTTAACATGAAGCGAAGTTCATTTTGGCTAGAATTTTTCGAATTTCCTAATTCAGACACTTTTAATCGGGCATTTACGTCCTCATTTCCTCAAAATCGCTTCATGCGATAAAATTTGTGAATCAATTGAAACGCAGCCAGGTATTTCAGCATCACTCACGATCTGCAGCAGCAGTCTCCCCACCTCCCCCAGTTTATCTCTCCACTATCAACCATCAGCGCCTACTCATTTATACTACTCGGCAAACGCCGTAAACACTTGTTTCAGTCGTCGTGCTGCCCAAAATTTCGCACCGCGACCCATTTAGCAAGGGAAGCAAAATTCGCGCGGTCACATCGCCGCACTGTCCGCTCGCGGGATCATCCAGCGTTAAGTACAATAATTCTACTCCGCTCTCCACCCGCCACACCACACGCCTCGACACGCGTTTCCCCGACTCTCCGCATTTCCCCTCCACGCATCTCCCCGCTACTCATTTCCCTCCACACATCTCTCCGATGCGCATTTCCTCTCAACACATCTCCCCACACGTCTCGACACGCGTTTCCACGACTCTCCGCATTTTCCCTCCACGCATCTCCCCGCTACACATTTCCCTCCACGCATCTCTCCGCTGCGCATTTCCTCTCAACACATCTCCCCACACGTCTCGACACGCGTTTCCCCGACTCTCCGCATTTTCCCTCCACGCATCTCCCCGCTACACATTTCCCTCCACGCATCTCTCCGCTGCGCATTTCATCTCAAAACATCTCCCCGCTACGCATTCCCCCTCTACACATCCCCCCACTATGCATTTCCCCTCCAGGCATCTCCCCGCTACGCATTTCCCCGCCAGACATTTCCCTGCTACGCATCTTCCCGCTTCGCATTTCTCCTCCACGCATCTGCCCGCTACGCATATTCGCTCGTCACCACGCCGCAACGCACAGCTCATTTCGCCACGCCTGACAGTCCACCTCGCGTTGCGCAAACCTGCTTCCCGCGCACGCGCGACGACGGCTGACGGGTATAATTCACGCGCGCGGCCTCGCAGCGGCGGCGGCGGCGGCGGCGGCGGCGGCCGCGAACAGTCGCTGGGAGCTGAGAACGGTCACGGGAGAGAGAGAGGTGAGGGGCAGGGGGGAGGCAGAAATTATCCCTAATTAAGCGGGCAGGCCTGAAATCCGGCGAGCGGGGGCCGCAAAGCGAGACGGCCTTGCGGGCCGCGCCGGGTGGTCTTTCCCTTGCGGTCCGCCGGAGACGCCACCGCGTTGTGCCGCGCCGCCGCGTTCCTTGCAGCGCAGCGCCGCTGCGGCGCTGGGCCCCCATTGTTCTACAAACATGGGAAGCTCATTTGAATATCCGTGACTCAACTCGGGACAAATTGTGGATTTCCCTCCCCCCCTTTCCGAGGATGGCCGGAGCTGGGAGGAACGCACGGGTGCGTTACGGTCGGCGCATATCGCAAGAAGCTGTTTTGCCGTATGATGTCATACGAATGCAAGTCGTTACCACGCTCTTCAATGTCAAGTATTAATCTTTTCAGTGGTCTACAGGGATACCATGAGTAGCTCGGTGCAGCCGGAAAGAGGTTTTTGAGTACGACGTTTTCGGAAAATTTTGAGAACCCATTTGTTTTCCTTTCTACTGCGTTAATGTTTCTCTGAGTAATTTTACACATTGATCACTGTGATAGTATATATTGTATTATATTTGTGGTATTGATTCCTTTATTAGTACCGAGTTCAATAACGACTGGCATGTCATTCACATCATCATCAATCATTTTTTATACCGCTTACAGCGACGGGGGAGGGCTACAAAATTGCATGAAAGGTTGTTTATATATATGAATACGCAAGTTTTGAATACTTGAGTAAACACAACCATTTCGTGATTCGTTCATCCTTCATTCCTTAGCTTAAAAGGTATACAGTGAACTTCAAGTCTTTGTCTCACATTTTCCCCCTCTAATTTCGACAGACGATTGGAAGGACAGCGCACAGCCAAATCAAGAAAGAGGCGGCATCATTATTCAGAACGAGGCCGACAGCGTCCAGATTGCGAGCGGCAAGTCGTCCGGCGGCCAAAGTCTGCGACGGCGGTCACCCGAGAAGCGGCAGGTTCTTTGAGGCTGTCGGAGGAGAAAGTGGCGCCAGCGGGTGTGCTCTCGTTTCGGGCCTCCTCCATGTGCATCGGTCAGCCACCACGACGGTCACAAAGGCATCCAGCATACGGGCACGGACACTTTCGATTTAGAGAAAGTTTAGAAGTTACATCTCGTAACATTTTCATTTTCTTGCGATACATATCAAAATAACTTAGCAAACAAGGGATATCACAGACACGCGAAGGTAGCTCGTGCCGGTTGTAGCGTGTTCGCAAAACATACTTTTCACATTGTGTCATTCATAATGACTCGTGAGTTTCAATCGCATTACAATTTTCTTACTTTTACAGATAACCAAATACAAGAGAATAATCCGCGCATGTACTGCGGATCACGTTGCTACCTGGGGGTCACAATTCTAAAGCACAAGGGATATGACAAACTCATGTTGCGATCGGAAAGCCCTAGAAAGGGGGTATATCTCAATTGTGTTAGAAACTCAATCAGAGCTGAGAAGGACAACTAAATTACCATTTCGGGCGAATCAAATATTGGAATGAGTGAACACGACCAAATTGAAATTTATGAAAGTGGTCGAGATACGTTAAGTTGGCCCAACTATACAACTCTTTGATGTTTACCTATCTCTTTAATTCTCATTGCCTTGGTAATGCAACACAGTCTTTCATTTAATTAGTTCTGCACGGGAATGCAAACCTTAAGTGACAGTTTCAGAACTCACCGATTAACCGTTGTTGGAATTAATAAATCCAAATCAATAATATGATTTCTGCCTTGCTCTATTCACGTTTCCAATGATGAAACAAACTGGTAACCCGAACCAAACACTTCAGAATCTGGACAGGAAATTCGCGTTCATGTGAGCCGACCTTTCGTGAACCTGCGCCTGGTGCAGAGCCTCAAGTAAAGGGGTCACAACTTCCAGCTTGCAAACTTCTTCCGACTTCCAAAGTTAACCGACCTAGTTTGTTCGCGTCGCGTTCGCAAGTGAAGCTCCACAGTACCCTCTTTTGTGGTCTGTAGTATTACACAGCAGTCTCGTTCTTCTGTCATAAATCAAAGACTATATAGGACCATATTGCCCTCGATCATGATCATCAAGTTCTATTAAGTAAAACCTGTTTATGAAATATATTCCGAAGTACAATGGTGATAAAAAAGATCAAAGAAGACATGTCAAAGATAGATTAATAAAATGAAAACTTAAAACAATAAATGAAAATTGAGGAAAGAGTGAAGTGAACATTTTATTTACACAGGGCGGAAATAATCCTTTTATAAAATAACGATAACAATATTACAGAATAAAAATAGGTGTGGACACATCAAAGAGGGGATAATCAGAATTATTGAAATATATAACATAATGTCGATTAAAATAGATAACGCATTGGAACACACTATTGAGTACATTTGGTTTAAGTTTTCTTTCCTTTTAGAATTGTCAAAAGCAGATTTGCTACGAAATATTAACTACTTTTTGGAAGGCAACGCAAAACGCAATTCATAAGCGATAACAACACAAATAAACCGCTGGAAGTGACACGAATTAAGACCCGACATTGCTCCAGCTGTACTGGAACCCAGTCACCGCGCCATCCTCGCCAAATAAGCATGCTCTGCCGCAGCGCCCAATCCTCTGCTTGTCCCCTGCGTCTCCCCTGCACACCGCAGTCTTGGGATCTGCCAGCCGGCAGGAATCCAGCCCTGCAGGGCTCCTCCTCCTAGACCACGGAGCTCTGCTCCATTCACGGCGCGTGCCAATAAATCCAGAGCGGGTAGCGCGGCGGCACGGCGACAAGCCGTCCGGGCCGCGCGCACTGCGCACAATGAAGACGTGTAATACAAGATCGGAATGGTAGGGGGAGGGGAGAGTTCCTTCCCAAGGATACATTCGTCTGCTGCTGCTGCTGCGGCGGCGGCGCCGATCGGCCAACCTCGTAGCCAAGTCGTTTTTCTCCCCTTTCCCATCCTTCCTCCGATATACTCCTGCTATCCTCCGCGACTTGTTTCTTCCTTTCGAGAACGAGAGGACGCTTTCGCTGCTGCCGCCGCCGCCGCGACTGCTGCTGCTGCTGCTGACCTGTTTGGTTTCCTGTGCGCGTGAGCCGCCGGGCAAGACACGAAGCACAAAAAAGGCGACGCGGATGGAGGAGAAAAAAAAATCATCTCTTGAGGCCGTTGCAGTATAAAAATTTATTATGGCGAATTGTTTCGGTGGGCGAGCCTTCATCATCACAAGGTGTGCCGCTTAACTACTGCCTCCGCCGCAGAAGTCGTTTAGGCGCCGGAGACGCCACCGCAGCAGGAAATCGCTCTTCCCTTTCTCTCGGCACTCCCCCTCGGCACACACACGCGCGCGCCTACCACCGCTTGCTATGTCCGTTGCCGTCTTCCGAACCACCTCTGCAATGAAATTTCTCCGAACTCTTCCAACGGAAATGTTTCATTTCCGAAATAAGTTTAAAGAAATGACGTCTTCAATCGCATACACTTGATTCAAAACCTCAGAAGTAGTCGAAAAATCTGTATTCACCTCGAATGAGTGAAAGAAAATACTAAAAAGCTGAAAGTCAAAGCTCAAGGCTGAAGCAATAAAAATAATATTCAGTTGACATAACACTGATCACTCGGCGTGAATGTCACAGAAATCAGATGCCACAATTCTATGACATCAGAATTATCCTTATTTTATTTACTCGATTACAAAAGTGAGCAGTTTTCTGCGTATTGTTGAGATTATTTCTCACAGTTTTGTTCGTTCAATGTATGGACAGGTACACAGCTAATAATGGTACGTCTTCAGTACCTTACACTTACGGTTCCTTCGCTACGGCAGCGCCTTTCATTCGCACGCTCCTTCCCATTATAATAGGAATTATATGGGTACTTATTATTTAATATGAATAATTACCCAGATTTTAGGACTTCTCTCTCACCGTATCCGCCTTTCCTCTAGCGCGACCGGCTTGTGTGGTGCCGTGGCACCCATCACCTTCCCGAGCCCTTCGTCACCGGCGCGATGATGCACGGGCCGATGGCCGAGGAATCTGCGCACCCGTCGCCGGTCGGCCGAGCCGCATTCCAGGCGACCGCCACCGCCACCGCCTCAAGCGCCCGCGCCGCCGCCTGTCTGCGCCGCGCGTAGTGGCACAGGCCTCACGTCTCCACGGATTTCGCTATTTGCGCTCACCAGTAGCACAGGTTTTACTCGAAGGTATTGATATACATTAAAAATGTCACCTCCATTACAAGACTATCACACAGTGGTAGTGTGTAAATTAAGATCAAATTTTTAATGTATATTTGTAAATCAGGGAGCAGACGTACACAAACATATTAAGAATTTATTTGAAGCCACGGCCCTCAGTTTCGGTAACTGTATTATATTTTATCAAAGTAATATAATGAAAACTGTACAAGATTCCTGTCAGTTATAACTAGAGTATGTGAAACATCTCGCCTTGATTTATTTTCAGGACAATCCACTCGAGCGCACCGCGCCTCACGCTCGACGTTTGTGACAGAATAGGCGGAAGAAAACTTACTAAATTAAAAGCGAAATTAAATCTGAATGAAGGCTAAGAGGGATTCAAGCAGTCTCCTTCAAAATACGTTATGGGCCATTTTCAAGATTTATTACATTCTTCACTAACGTAGTCGTCTTGTATTTTTATGCAAGATACAAAATGCATTTCCATAATGCTTTTCAAACAAATTTTACGAGGCTGTGTCCACTGAATCTAAAATATCGAAATACGGGAAAACTAACATTATATGGACGTAACTAATAATGTGCTAACTAAAGTGCAACGCGTATCCGCAAAATTAAATTGTTTGCTTCGCACCTGAAATATGCGAGAGTCCGCTCCGATGCCGCTCGCTCAATGCAACACACCTGCCGGAAGGACAATGCACGCCCGGATGTGTGCGTAAATGAATGTGTAAAACTGAATGCTATTGCCACCTGCACATTTGTACATTTTCTATAATATAATTTGTAATTAAATTCGTTTTTCATTTGCCACAATGATGAATTCATATTACTCCATTGTTTCGTGTATTTATTAGTGTACTGTTTCTATGGCCATTTCCAATTGTAATAAACTACAACGCTCCGATATCAGACACGTCATAACCATTTTCGTGAACAGAGATGATCGTGTTTGCAAAGTGTAGGACCGCAGTTATTTATCACCTCTGCGTTCAACGGAAATTTCCTGACGAGTGCAAGAATTTACGTTTGCGTCGGAAACGAACAAGGCCTCTCAGAAGTAGTACTCTGCTTCAAGGAGACAATGAGTAGCCTCGCAACTTCACAGCACGGCAGGGCAGGGCGAGTCTCCTTCCTCCGGCTCGCGAACACGGCACGTAACGCGGTCTCCCAACAACAATCGAGCGGCAAGCCGAAGCGCGTTCATTATGCATACCTCTCCGACTCTACTTTGCAAACAACGGCCAAAAACTCCGCGCCCGCGTGCATTTGCTAAGGAGGTACTTCTGCTGCATTTGTAACTTGCGAGGAGACATACTAACTTTGGCGACGGGAAGCAGCGAACGTTACTCGCCATAGATTGTGGCTACGAATTATCACAACACAATGAAGCAGCTTTTCGGTACGTACTTCTTGAATGAAAAGAATCAAAAGTGGATAAAACTTCTCAAATAAACAACACGTAGCATACAAATTGCAAACCATTACGCAGAATGATGGCAATTTTGATGGCTAAATTATTTAAGATATAATTTACAAATGTAAAATATAATAATTCTTATTTGATTTCCTTTCTAGGCAAACGTTTAATTACTCAAAATATAAGTCAATGTTCTCTCCTTTTCTCTATCTCTAAATTAAGACACCGGTTAACTTCTCGCTCAACTCAGATAATTCCACCTCAATATGAAGAAAATACAAAAAAAGTAGTAGATCGTTCTGGATAAGAGAAATTCAGCAACAAGCAAACTCATCGTAAGCACTTTCAAACAGAAAAAACCTGAAGACAAAATTACAGAAACGCCTGCTCGAAACGACCAATGAATCAACGCCGATATACGAGATCCCATTCCCGATCTCTCGGGTTGCGGGCAGCGCTCCACGATTCGTCAGAGCCGTCCATCCCACCGCGCCGGGCCTCCTTCCGCCGAATCGGTGCTCCCCATGCGCGGCGCGTTTAGCCGCGGCTGCTTTGGGGCTGAAATTATGAGGAGGCGGCGGCTTTCGCCACGCTCGAGTAACCCTCCTCCGCGGCCACTCCCTCCGCCCGCGACCGACTCCTCCTCCTCCTCCTCCTGGATCGGCGGTGGCGCCGCCTCGCCGCGCTCGGGTAAGCTGCCTCCTGCCTGCCTCTGCGTCGACCCGCCCCACCCCGTTCGACGCGTTTGACCGACCGGCCACGATCTTCCCGCACTTTCACGTAAATTAAAGGAATATTTCCTTCGTCTCTCCTTCAAAAGGAGGCCGCAATTCAAGGAAACGTGCAGGTCCATGAGACTCTCCAACCGCCAGCTTTGACGCCGCGGTTTTCCTCCTGTTTTTTATTTTTTTTATTATTTCTTTTTATTTTTTTTTTATTTTATTTTATTTTTTTTTTTTTCAAGTGATTGCCCAGAGTGAGTTTTGTATTCTCAGAGAAACGAAGTAAGCTGTAATAACTGGAAAAAATATTCAACAATTTGGTTTTAATTTGATATAACACTGAACAATGCTTGCGTTATTTTCAGACAGTTAATTCTCCTCAAATGTACATGTCAGTTCTGTACGCTGATTCAAATACTAGACGAAGACACGAAAAGACTGGAAATGCGTTTTCCCTCTCCCTCTTTCGGACCCGAACCAAATGACTTAATATCCAAAATACTATGGGTTGCATCCAGAAATCAGCCGATCCCCAACCTGCGTGGCGAATCTGAACCATGAGAGTCGAAAACACCCGAGCACCCTTACAGGGGAAAGATCTGCCGGGCTGGGGAACCTGATCGAGTGGGAGAAGGAGATTTCAGGCGCGTCAAATACTGAGGTCCCAATCCCGTAAGTTGGTAGTTATATTACGGGACGTACTGATACTCCTCCGCCGTTAGAACGTTAGATCCGGCACCGATCTACACGTCAACCTGCAAATGTTCCCTCTCAACAGGTAACTCCATAACCGGACACCGCCTGACTGTTTTCCTGGATACGTACGGTAGTGTACGTGCCCGAACGAAAACCCCAGCGACCAGTGGTCCTTCAGACGCCCGCGCGAGCCAACGGGGTTGACGGGGCGGGGCGGGGCGGGGCGGGGCGGCTGCTGTTGCCGGGCGCACCATTCCGCGGCGGGGCCACAGTCCGCAGGCGCAAGCGGCGCTGGCCGCAGCGCCCGCAACGCCACCAGCCGCGCGTCGCCGGCGCCACCGCAACCGCCGCATACGCCCTCGCTTCCCCCGCTCGGCGGTCGGCCCTGGAGAGCTGCTGCAGGCAAAAAGCTCCACAAGCATTGACCGTGTGTTGAAAAGCATGCCACTTTCGGTAACCCTCGAACCTTGCCGTTGGTTAAACTAAATACGTTTATCGCGACCAACTAGTGGGCGCTACCTCAAGTAGGCAGTTTGGCTGTACAAAATACATTTATATCAGTCAAAAGTGTACAGTAACATGGAAGGCGGACACTCTGACAGTTCAATCAAAACTCGCATTTATTTTTCCTCGAATTTTAAGTCATACCCGCCGGGACGATTTACCAATTATTACTCACGTTTGATTTTACATGTTGGTACTACATTAGATGTAGAGTACTATCTGAACACATGACTATTATTCCTTGGCATTGTTTAACATCCCACAGCAACAACATATATTTCTCAGAAATTTTGCATTATTGTTCAAAATAAACTTGGTGTTAGTCTTCTGGTATATCCGTTTTCTACACGGGACGCAATTGACACGTTGAAAATTAAAAAAAAATTAAAAATTTTGCGTCACAATCTGTTAAACCAAGCTAAACATAGACTCGAACTTACAATTCCTAATAATATTTTTTGTTCATATTCTATGTAAGAAAACTTTAAAAGATATCTTCATTGTAAAGGTACTTTAAATTAACAGCCAAATTAAAATAAAGAATGTGCTTTACTATGATCCTAGAATCATAATTAGATGACACCCTATTCCAGAACAAACACCTGACGATGTGTCGGTATGATGTGGTCTTCAGAAACCAGATTGCGAAGACTTGTCGGCAGTGCAACCACGATGAAGAAATTTGGCAAAGAAAATAAAACACTAGTGTGCTGTTTATAATGTACGACCTCTGAGAAGCAGCAGATCCATGTAACACACAAAAGTAAGCGGTTAAATGAAAAACGCGCATGAAAAAGAATATTTAAGAATTTGCAAAGGCATATCACGTGTGTGAAGTACGAAATTATCAGATTTACAAGAAAACTGTGTCCTGTTAACACGAAAAAGGTCTTAAGACCGATGTTGCTACAAGACCGGTTACACCTGGGAAGATGTGGTTTTGGTGCAAGAAGTCATCCTTCAAGACAAAAGAAACAAATCATTAAAAAGTTGCCTTCAAGAGCACAATCAGTTTTTTACTCAATAAAGATATTTCCAACAATCAGTCTACAGCACTTTCCTCGACTTTTTATTATAAAGCCATGAACGTGTGTTCTTCATTGCACGCAGTAAAGCTGCTAGAAAACACGAAAAAGAACGGCTTTATTACGATTCTTAGCCAAAGGCCGCAAGTGCCACACGATGTACTTCACGTAAACCCAAGTACAACCGCAACATGCAGGTAATCGCTGGTTTAGTAACTGGTCAGCACCGAAGGTATCGTTACTTAAAACGCAAATGGCAAGAAACATTGCCGTTCTTGTTGAATAGATAGTAAAACACGACAGCTTTTAAACTACTGTTCATAGTTGATTAAACCTAAGAGTTTTCATTAAAAAAATTCTATAACCAATGTAGCTGGACAATGCATTAAATTTAAACAAAAATGCATTTAATATAAAATTTAAAATATCATGTTAATTTATTCCAAATATTTATCATCTCGTGATATCATAATAATCATTGTTTTCGAATCATAAAACATGAGCAAATAAATTCAAATAAAATATTTTATTGGTTCATTATCATCATCAGATCAATAAATATACGCAGGGTTCGGCAATATCTATCGCACACGACAGCATCAGCAAATCAACGGCACGACATAGCATATTCAAATGAGGATTTTAAAGTAATCAAAAAGAGGAGACATGAAGGCAGTTCAAAATACCTTAGGAACGGAGCAGGCAATTACAACAGGACATCATTTTTAAGTACTAATCCAAAAAGCAATTTCGAATATAAAAAAATACTAGAAGTATGATAACTCCTTTTAATACTGAAGAGTACGGTGTAAAAGGTCTGATAACAGACGAACGACACAAGTTATATGTTCATATATTTTACTACAGCAATACCACAGTAGCTGAACTCTTTTTACCGACAATATTGACGGACATTTGACGCGACAGCGGATTTCGAATAAATATTTTATTTGCAATGAAATGTAAATTAATGAGTAATATGTACCGAATATCAACTAACAGGATTCATATTAAAACATTCCTGTTATGATACACACAGTTTTTAATTTTATTTGTATCACGACTGTAAACGCAAAGCAATAGAAAAATAAACATTGGTTTTGTGTGATAATTGAAATCAGCCGCGCTTCCTCGCTATTGTGTATGGCTTATTATAAATGAGATACAAAAAAATAATAGCGGGCAGGCATTATGAGAACAACCGTGCTTTCCTCTCCAAACATTTACAAAATTTTTACAATTGGTAGTTAGCACCAACTTCCAACGAAACACATGAACTATTCTCTCGTACTGTGACAACTAGGTCTTTGTAAACTTCCAAGTAATAATTTTTGAAAGGAACATTTTGATACTGGGGTCTTTGTATGGCGGTCAAGGGGGTCATTTATGAAAATCAATTTATATATCAATTATACGGCAGTCCAGTGGGAACGAACTAAAAACCAAGTGATACGAAACCTGAAAATAATTCGGAATCATACGTATGCTTGCGTCAGAACCACGTCATACCCTCCTATTCTTCCCATTGTAATGTGATTGCGAGTAGAGTTCGAGCAGCATTTCAAAGGCTGAAAGGAATTTTCGGAAAGGAAATATCGCGTATTCGTACGTGATTTTAATGTTGTTTTTTTTTACAAGTGCAAAACATCACTAATATTTTTAGATTTTCTACACTCTCGGCTTGCTGGTAGTAACTGGTATCAGAAACTCACATTACATTAATTTTCCAAGTGATCTTTTCGCGGCCACGAACCGTACTAATACCTCGAGAGCCAAAGAACGGATGAGGGTAGGAAGCTCACGTAGCTCGTTATAAAGGCTTCGAAAAAGCCGTCGGCGATCCCGCTCCGCCCAGCCACCACCCCGTACCGCCCTCGCCCCGATACCGCACCGTAACAATACGCAGGACAAAAAAAAAAAGGCACGGAGTGGCCGACGTGGGAGGAAACGAAAGGGGAGCGAGCAAGCCCCATGACTCGAAGCGGAAACGAGTTAGGTAGTATCGATTCGGCGAGAAGACGAGCGTCGACGCGCAGCTTGTTACCTCCGCTCTGATTGGCGACGGCGGCGGTGGCGGCGGCAGCAGCAACGGGGCGGACACGTCCTGCCGCCCACCTCCGCGCGCCTGTCAGTCCGCCCCGGCTCAATGCAGTCGGGAGGTCAATTAAATACTCGGGAGGGCGCGGGGGAGGACGAGAGGGGTGCGGGGCGAGAGAAGGGGAGGAGTCGGCGCGTGGTTTCACAGAGCGCCGCCACGGCCGCTGGGGACGGCGGTGGCGGCGCGGCGGGGCGAGGCCGGGCGGGGAAGGGCGGGGGCGGCGAACCGGACAGAGGCGGCCGGGCTTATTAGCACTGACGCAAACAGGCGGCGGCGACGGCGGCGGCGGCGGCGGCGGCGGCGACCGGGCGATGGAGGCCGCTGCGCCGGTTCCAAAGGCTTCTGTCAGGAGCGGAGGGTCGGTCGACGGGCCGCGCGGCGTGGCGTGGCGTGGCCGAGGGAAAACGCGACAGAGAGAGAGGAGGAGGAGGAGGAGGGAGGGATCTTCCGCGCCGACGGTACACAAAACCGGACGCGGTGGCGCCCGGCGGCCATCCGCACGCGCGCGTGCACGCGCACAAAAGGGCGAGTAGACGCCGAGGGCGCCCTGGGCGAGAAAGAGCGCGAGCGCGCGGGCGACGCGCACCGGCTGCGACTGCGAGGGAGAGAGAGAGAGGGAGGGAGACTTCGATGAACGGCAGGGAAAGGCCTTTTTGCTGCACGAGAGGTCAAAACGTCGCGCAGAGGCGCGCAAAGGAATGGAGGGCTGCGTCGCTAAAATCGCCAATGCGCTAGAGTTGAAACTTCATCGGACGCCAGCCGGATATTTCCATTGACTCTATACGTTTTCCGTACTTCTGTTCTTTACCATTCTCACTGCACGTCGAGCTTACTTCATCTTTGAAACTCGTTCCCCGTACATTTCTTTTGTCTTGGGGCATTGAAGTTTCCTTCGCATCGCTGTATCTCCCACGTACCTATTTTAATATGTTTTTCTTGTTCACTTATGGCTTAAGCACAAATCTTTCCCGTCTTTCTAACTCGATTTATTCTGATCCAGACATTTGATCCGCTTCGCCTTCCCCCAGTCATTATGACCCTCGCCCATCGCACTTCCCTTTCACCTGCCCTCGGAAACCTGTCTTTCCCTGCTTGCTCTCTGCCGGCCGGCATTCGCTCTTCCAACTTGGCATGCTTTCCACTCGTCAGTCCTCTCGACATCTCTCTGTGCTTGTCCGCCCCTTCCCGCTTCCGCCTGCTGTCCCCGCGCGCCGCACTGCAGCGCGAACGTTAATATCCCCGTTGGATACGCGGCTGACCCCTCCTCCCTGGATTCCTTTCCGGCGCAGGGGCCGTGCGAGAGCGGGGGGGGGGGAGAGTGGCTGGCCATGGGGCGGGCGGACGAACAGACAGGGTGAGCGTAAGGGTGGCGTCGCGCTGTCCAGGGCGGCACGGATTGGAAGGGGGAGTGGCGGGGACAGCGCCAACGCCAGGGCCGCGTGCGGTGACAAGAGAGGCGTTCGCATTAAGTTGCCTGGCGCGCCAGCGCGGGGCAGAGGCGGGGGCGGGAGCGGAGGCGGGGCGGGGCGGTCCGAGCGCCTGTCAAAGCGAGCGCCACCCGTCGCGTCGTGCGCGTCGCTCGAGGCCGCCGCGCCTGTCCTCTCCACCTGGGGCTGGAGAGGACGAGTGCGAGCGCGAGGGTGGGGGCGGGGCCGAGGACGAGAGGCGACGCTCTCAGCAGTCGACCGTCATTTCACGC
This sequence comes from Gryllus longicercus, assembly GCA_038098605.1. Classification (NCBI taxonomy): domain Eukaryota; kingdom Metazoa; phylum Arthropoda; class Insecta; order Orthoptera; family Gryllidae; genus Gryllus; species Gryllus longicercus. Next base: position 5,945,788 of record JAZDUA010000020.1, read on the forward strand.
GGCGGCGGCGGCGGCGGCGCGGGGTGGCATCCGCGCGACATCGACAAGCCCCCGCCAGCGACGACCTGATCTGACAACGGTTCGCTCGTCGCGCGCACGCCTCCAATTACTTTACCCTCTGGAATTCTCTCGTCGCGTCGTTCCATTCCGCAGAGTCTCTTCGTTGATTTCAAATACTGATTATCGACCGCTTGACTTTTTTACATATTGTCGGGGAACAACTACCTTCCCGATTGAAATACGACATTGATTCTTATTCGCCAATACGACTCAAGCTTTTTAACTCTCGAATTAGTGCTTTCGACTGTGTTTTAATTCTGGTTTCCATGGAAATGTTCGTCATGTAAGCTTTGATCGCAGTTTTGTGATCTAAATTATCAGTTGAATCCTTTATTTTTGATAACGCAGAACACACACGGGCTTGTACTAATCAACTATTTTCTCTCAATTCCAAGGAGAATAACGTGCGAATTTTATTATCTCCGGTAAAAGTGAATCCGTGCGTAATATTATACTAATTACTACGTTGAACCATCATATGCTTACCTCTGTCAATGGTCATCAACGTTTCACAAGTCCAAAGCAGTATATCAGCATTTGCTTACCTGTAACAAAAAAAATGTGTGTTATTTGGAGGTAAAACTGTGAATATACATATACCTTAATCAAAAAACAAAAAAATGCAAATAAACTGAATACTTTTACTTTATCATAAAATTAATTCAATAAATTTATACTGTGATTGAAAAACTAATTAAATGCTACATATTTGTGGTGATACACTTTAAGAAAACTGTCCAAAGCAAAACCAAAAAAAGCCAGTCACTTATCATTTGTGGTATGATCCAGTAATTTTGAGAACTGTATAAATAACTTCATATCACAAAGATTCAAAGAAAACTATACACGAGTCCTGAATCGCCAGAATTTTTCGTGTAAACAAGGTTAATGAAGCAATAATACAAGAGCAAAAAGTCATAACATCACAGCCACAAGGTGAAGTCCATTAGAATTTATTTGTTTTATGACACTACTCAAACTGCGTAATACTCTTGTTAGGACATAGCACATAAATTGGACGAATAACGACGCGTGTAGTCAAAGCGTCCCAACTATTTTCCACGCCCTTTCATTTCTGCGCTCGGACGGAGAATGCAACACGCATGACGGCAATAAACGGACGAGTGCGCGCTCGGCAAGCCTGAACGGTGCACGTGTGTCACGGAGAACATACACACGACAACGGAATCTCCCAGTGTATATCAACTGCCATACAAACTGCATATTCTGACGCAGTTGCGGCCGTCGCACACACCCACACACGCAATTAACCGCCTTCGCCGACACAACAGCCTGCTCGTCCGTACGGCAGACTGTCCACAAGAGCACGGGACTAGTACCACGCGCCTGCTTCCACCTGGCAGTCGCCTGACCACATCGACGCACACGCAAGCGTCACAGTAGCTCCAGGAACATGCGACTGATATTGCGAGCACCCCACGGCTATAAACAGACACGCGCCCCATACGCAAGTGAATGGGGGCAGATAGGGCAGATTTAGTGGAACAGGCATTCCGTGAGTGCAGAATATGCTCGTACAATAGACGATTAGAAAAGTTGTAGAAACTACAAACTAACTTAAGGAATGCATGAGGTAAGTATTTGCTTACCTGTACCAAAAAAATAACTAGTTATTTGGAAGTAAAAATGTGAAGATCTATATACCTTAATCAAAAAACAAAAATGAAATATAAAAATAATAGAGGTCATGGTTCAATAGGATTGTAACGACATTTGGAGAACAACTTAAAATTTCAACATACTTCTTTCATAAGGTCAAACTCGCTACAAGCAGTACAATTTTGGGGGTCTCCAGCACAAAATCTACGGCGTACCAGAGAGTTAAATTGCCTAATTTCCAATCAAGTAGCAATATGTAACTTCAAATTAACTTCTCCCCATAGCACGTCATACACAGTTTTTAACTGTTTTGGACGTAAATAAATAAAGTGTAACCAATAACAATTATGAAAGACACAAATGCAGACGACTGTTTTGAAAAGAATGTTGAAGAATGGTCAAGGTAAACGGGAGAGATCCCACCGTAAGCCACTCCTTCCGAAGGCAGAACGAACGGAGGCTTTACGACCCCAATCGACATTCGAAGTCCAGCGCCGAGCGTCAGCCTTCGCGCGCCTCCCCGTCCCGCCGCGCCGCGCCACGCTGCGCCAAGCTCCCTCGGCGCGTTGTAATGCAGGGACAGTGATGCCGGGCTTACTGCACCGAGCGCTGGATCAATTGGGAAAAGGGGGAGCGGCAGGGAGGAACCGCCAACGCCACCCGCCCCGCATTGTCGTATTATTGATTCCTCTTGTTCGGTAGGTCACCACTTGGACACCGACGTTCTTCGTCAATGGAGAAAAAAATGTGATCAAAATAACGAAAACGTGAATAGTTGTGAGTGAAACTCTGTTCACTATTAGGAAACAAATATTGTACTGAATTGTATACTTTTTTTGGACCACGATGCTCTAACCAATATGAACCTCTCACTGACCAGCCCATCCCGGCACTTCAGAAATATCACAATTTCCTCTCCAGCTCTACATTTCGCGATGGCACCACCCACCCCCTCGGTTGTCCGAGGAGGCCCGAAGGACCTTTTTTATCAGTCTAGTGCAAGTCTAGTACAGGCAAAGCACCCCATAGGCTCATCTCAGCGACAGATATAGCCTGTTTGAGTAGAGTATCAATATTGGAGGATGAACATTAATGACAGAACTAACAAGTCTTAACAATGTTTTTCCTATACCTTCAGCGCAACCAACGAGATTGACATTGCAAATGGACTTCTCAGTATTTTCTTCCGATTACGCCGCTGTCGATTACCTAACCTACTTATCCGACAAAAAATAAATAACCAATAATGTGGCAGTCATTTATCACAGGCCCCTCATTCCTTTTGAACCGTCACTTCACCATGTCAGTTAGTTCCTAAACCACCCAAATCAAGATCACGGAGATACGCTCAACAGGAAGCCATTCAGAATCCCCCGTATTCACTCAGCCCCCAAATGAGTTGCATTTGCCTGATCAAGTCTCTTCTCCCCCCCCCCTCCCCGCGCGTGCGCCATGCAGCGGAGAGGTCCATCTCCACGAGCGCCAGCAGAGTGCGCATCTGCGAGCTGCTGCGAGGCGTCGGAGCCGAACAGGTGCGGCGCGGGCCGGAGCCGTGCGCGCGGGCACAGGTGCTCCGCAGGCCGCGGGGCGGAGGGGCGGGACGGCGCGGGGCGAGGCGGGAGGAGGGCCGGGGCAGAAGCGCGTGAATCAATCACGCGCCAGGTGCTGCTTCCCGGCGGCCCGCCGCCGATAAACTAGCACGCCCGGTCGCGCCGCCCCTCGTCCTTGCCTTGCCTCCGCCCGCCCTCCCGGCCGACCTTCCACACACAAGCACTGCTCTTGGCAGGCGAGGCCCTCGCTCCGTCGGACGCATCCCGCCCGCGCCGACAACTACTGTAAGGCGAAAACCGGCCCGGACTTCTCACAGAGCCAAATTAAGCAAGAAACACGCTATGGCCACTGCACACTTAGCGCTCCCTCTCATTGTAATGCATGTAAAAGCAACCCAAATGGACTTCAATAAATCTTATGTAAAGCAAAAAGCCTTACCATTAAATAGAAGTATATAAAATAGTATTACTTGACAAAAAATTCCAACTCTTGACTTTCATTCAACTACACATTGAGTTCTAAAAATTAAACAACCTAATCCCGATAAATGTATTTGTAAAAATGCGCAATGGAATTTAGCAAAGTGGTAAGGTAACAATAAATAATTATTGGAACGGTTTTGGCCCCAAGCGGCATTACGCGCTCCAATTGTCGTTTCCAAAATTAAATCAAACAATATTATATGACAATGACATATTTAATGTTCATTACTTAGATCTGAAGCACGCAAACAAGGAAAATCCGTAAGGATTTACACACATCAGTAATAATTACCATCTGCGCGAAGGCCTCCAATGAGTATCCAACAAAATCTGATTGCACTGCGATGACGGCAGATCAATCATGCATTCAGTAATTTATGGTGAAATAGCCCATTACCACAGAACTCTGTCAACGAAGGACAATTATTTTAGATTTACAAGCTGTGTTTTAACAGGAAATATTCTCCAAGTAAATTAATGCTCGTTCCCATGTGATTGGCGCACTGAAGAGGCCATATTGCATACAGCAATTGTCTATAGCGACATACGATCAATTCTAATTACACCTCCGGCAAGAATACGTTCCATAATTAACAGAACGAAAAAAAATCACACAAAACATTCTTTCATTGACTTCTCTGAAGAACAATTTAAGGTCAAATTTAAGTGCAAAGAAAATGCTTTGAACAAAAAACCTACTACATACGCCGCAATCGCTTCCCCACGGTGACTGTTAATCGACCTTATTCACCAACACTATCGTTGCATCTTGGCAAGGGCAATCGATAATTGATCTTCATCCTCCAGGACGACCATAAATTACGTGGGAGGCAAGAGAGTAAAAGCACAAAAAATGATACGCACCGACGAAACTTTATGGTGGGTGTAATATCGTAAATGACAGAGTGCTCACCGAAAACAATAGGCAATATGCAACGCAAAATGCCGCCTTGCGTAAAAGTAATGACATAAGTACATGCAAAAGAGAACGGGTGCATGCAACGCGTAATAAAATACAGTTCTTTTTTTTTACCTTATCGATTCTACTATCTTTACGAGATTGGTACAGTCTTTACGGTGGCGAGTTATTGAAAACGAAAAAACAAAACAATAAAAAGGCAGGAAAAAATCATGATTTTTAAAACATCAATTGTTTTATTTAAATCAGATTGTTTTTTTATATCAGAGTTTTTATCTAAGTAAGATTTTTAAAACTTCTATTAGATGTTATTACTATATAGTTTCATGCTCTTCAGCCACTTCTCTAGCGTCCACATTACCGAAAAATCTCATCGCACCGTCTATTACTATGATTTAGAAAAACGGCACTCTTCGTTCAGAGAAATTTTACCATTTTTGTGCAATATCACCCTAATCAAAAAGAATTTATTGTTGAAAACTACTAAATTCATCAAAACATTTAAAAATGCTGGAATTATTAAATTCTACTAATAGTTGTCCCGTTATCGAAAAATATGGGATATAATGGTTGTTATTTTAGTACTTTCCCATTAATCCTTTAACGGCCAGTGGGAGTAAGCTTCCCAGTTAAAATATAATTTTATCAATACACATAAAGAAAAAGGTTAATACTAGTCAGATAAACTATTTTCATTAGTTTTACCAAAATTATTTTTTTTCTTTAAATTAGTATTAATAAAATTCCATTTTTATTAATACTCATCATCTTTACGACGTACTTTATGTGGCTTTAGCAAACATTTGAATACAAATCTAGAATTATGGACACCGTTGATGTTTAAACCTGTTTTCTCGAAACTAGCTCGGTGTGTGTTACGGCGTTATTGCTGCTAAATTAGTTTTTATCTACTCCATTTTCTACTACATGATAAATAAAAACTAATCGATCATCTAAGACTGTTAGTATATAAATCTACTACAAATTGTTTTTTGTTCTTCGTTTCACAAGATTTTCATTTATTATATTATATTGTAAATTTTATTTTCTCAAAATTGTTCAATTATATGAAAAAGTTTATAATACAATAAATTATTTATATCAACTTTGCAGTTGATACAAGTATTTTTATGAGTAATTTTTAGTTTAGGAATACTTTATATATAAATATATTCTGAAATATTACTGATGCTAAATATTGTTTTAAATCATTGATTAAAAACCCATTTAATTCAATTCAGACTTAAAAAAGTGAAACATACAATATTAATAATAATAATAATAAGCCAAATTAAGTTATTTTCTTCCACAATAATACAGAATTATAACAAAAACAAATTAATAAAAACAAATTAACGGAAAACAAATTAATAAAAACGAAATGTTCGTCCTTCTACTACTCAAAATTTCGCTAGGCAACGGCATTGTTACAGTTTTAGTCTTAAATTTATTTTGAAAAAGTTTGTAATTTAAAAGTCGGGTATAATCTTACGGTTGACGATGGGGAAGTGTGGTTACAGGAGAAAGGAACACATGATCTTGTGGATATCGCTGCGTTGATGGAAAAGGGACCGATCTAAAAAGTATTATTTTGCACAATGGTTTCATTTTAAACGGGCCTTTTATTTCGAATTCAACGTGATGCTTTATTCTACACGCCAGGGTTCGTGACCTACTTCATGAATTTTCCTCTAGTAAAAGTACTTTTTCTAAACACAATTCTTAATATAACTTTTTTTTTACTAAAACCGCTTTTTAATCAGTGGTGCTACACGGTTTCTTCATTTTTGTGACGTTTTGCCTAGTGATAAGTATAAAACAGGGTGACAACTCATGTTCTCCAACAATTTCCTTGACCTTTCCCGTTTACGAGAGCATTTCCTCATGTAATAATACATTTGTAATTTCACACTACTTAAAGGAAATATGAAAGCTGCCTCGATTCTACACCTACTCATTAATCAGTTTTCCTATTTCACTAAGACTAAGTACAAATTAACAATATTTACTCAACAAATAACAATTGAAGAAACAACATCGCTATAGTAATATTTTAACGAATAATATCTAGTTTTATAACTCCTACTCCTAACTCTTTTTTAACTATTATTCCACAAATATCCTACTTTTCCAGAATAATGGTATTTTCTTATATTTTCCTGTTTTCCTGGAAGTGGCCACCCTGATACGAGCAAATCTCCGGAGGCGCCCGCCGCGCTGCTGGGCTGGGGCGAGGCTGTTGCGGCGAGGCGCTCGCAGCCAATCCCCGCGGCGCAGCAGGGTAGGCCGCCCGCAGCGCCGGCGAGTCGTGCGGCCGTGGACCAGCCGCGGCCACGCTGAACCCCGTCGCTCCCGCCGCCCCCCGGCAGCAACCGGCCAGGCGGGAAGCCTCAACGTCAACTCCGTTAGACACGGCGAGCACGGAAACTCTTCGTCAAAAGGGGTTCTTCAGTATTCTTTCAAACATGCCGACCACGTCCAGGAATACTAACGTTTATTCACAGCAGCTTTTACTTAATTGTCACCACCCTATCACCTTGCTTTGAACAATTTGTAGCAACTCCTGTGGTATCAGTAATATTCTACTGGATTGAAAAAGACAGACGGACAGTACATCCCGAAAGCTCTGTAGTTTCCTAAAAGTAACAAATAATAAGTCATAATGCATTATTTCAGTTTGTCTGTGCGCATCGAATTAATTGTCAGTTTCCAATAAAGCGCCTCTGTAATTTTATTTTCCCATTTGCACATTTCGGAGAAATTGAAAAATCCAGGAAAACGTAAATGGATGAACACACCTCATCATTCGTGAGTATTATTTCATAAATTGACAGCGATTCATAATAATAACTGTCCTTCGAGAGCGCAATCCGTTTTAAATTAAGGGTTAATTCACGTCGTATTGAAATTATCATGCATTTAAAACCTTTTAATTACTGTATCTGTTTAAATGAAATAGTATTTAGGTTTCCGGATAGCGTTGTCGATCGCATGAAACTTCCACACTCGTATGTACTTTCAAAAATGTCTAATAGAAGCAATTACTATTTAATTAATCAAATATTCGTTCCTTCATACACCGTAAAACTGTTTTCCATGAGGTATAATTCAATAAAAGAGATTCCACAATATCTTCTATGCAATCTATCGTTCACTAAAAACAAACAATATAGTATTCCCTGACGAATCAGTAAAATGGGAAGTAATTACAAGACGCGAGTCCCCTCTCTATCGCGGACAGAGAAATGCCCAAATAGTAACTCGTTCAGGCGGCGGCGCCGTTTAGTAGCAGGCGCAAGTGCTCGTAAGACCGGCGCAGAGCCAGAGTGCATCCGACCGAACCGGTTCCAAACGCTAAATACGCTCACCGCGCGGCGCAATTATGATAAAGCCATGCAGCCGACATTAAACAGGCGATCGTCAATTCCGGCGCTCCTCATATAAAGAAGCACTCAACGAAATTAAGTGAACACGATAACTTTCCGGCGCACGATCGGGACAAACGAACGGTTTAAAGTTGGATACTAGCGCCGGGGCCCTGTTTGATGGGCGCAGCACAACCCATTCACTCTGCTTGTTCGGGAGGCGATACACGGCCAGGACAAATCCATTAGCTCGCATTATGGCAATCTACTACGTTTTGGGTTCTTTCTCGTAGAATGTGAAATGGCGCTCGGGTTTTAAAAGGGTGTTTTGGAAACTTTGTATACGATCAGGCGTTCCGAATTAAGGAAGACTTATAAAACCAAATTGCAGGGGGAAAAAACTGTTTTCTTTATTTGGTCTAGACAGCCAACAACACAGGAGACGGTATCCAACTGTAATGATAATACAATTTCATCTGAAAATCGAACGGGAATCTTAACAATGTCAACGATAAACTAAAAACACGAAAGTCTACTAAAGGGATCATTCTAACGTTTTTCGCAATGGATTTTCTGGTCAATACGGTATTAATAAAAAAAAAATGAAAACGTGAAATATATTAGTTATTACTAACCAACATTGTATCATCCACTTAAGCATAAGATTGCTCTGAAGTAAAATTAAATGCGTTTAAAATCTACAAAGAAGCGAAGTTTTGTGAATAAACTGGCAGTCGCGTCAGAGATGAATCGTTTACAAATGCGCATATCTAGCCTCCGTCCACCCACAGGCCGTGTGCCTGCAAAGCAGCACGTCCATCCAGCAGAGAGACGCCAACCAGCGATCTATCGACTGCCATCCGCGCGCGCCGCCAGCCACCGACGCGACGCCGCCGCCGCCGCCGCCGCCGCCGCGCCTCGGCGTCCTCACCGCCGCCGCCGCTGGCCTCCCCTCCGGACGCGCGCTTCCCAGGCGCGGGAAATCTGGGGGGACGCAGCTCCCGATCAATGCCCCGTCCCTCGCAGCCCCGCTGCGCCGCCCCACCCTGCTCGCCCTCGGGCCGCGCCACGCCACGCCACACACACCCTCCCATCGCGCGGGGATCGTGCGGTCAACCCTTCCGCTCAAACCCTACGCAGCACTGCCCCCCTCCCCATGCCCCACCTCAGCACCTCGACCCTTCCCTTGCGACTCGCCCGCTGTGCCGACGCCGCCGACGCTGCTATCTCGGGCATCGGCACCACCGCTGCCCTCCGTCTTCTCCACATCCACCGTACCCGAGCGCAACATTTGCTTGCGGTTTTCTCCCGTTTCCATTCCGGCTAACTACCACCACTGCATACGATAGTACCTGAATCCCGCTGCATCTTACCTCTACCAATATTACATTCCCTAGCCTTACGTCTTCCTCCGCAACTATACATTTGCATGTCCAACCCTCTCTCCTCCTACAGCGGTATCCCACTTCCGCCAAAGCCAGACAGCCTCCACCGTCTCCGCCGTCCGGCAAGTCCGCCCGTCTAGCCCTCCCTCTCTCTCATTCACCCCGTTCTCCCCTCGCGTCATGCCCCTTTCTCACTCGCTCCACATCGTCCTCTTCCGCCGTCATTCCCCCCCCCCACTCACCCTTCCTCCTCCCCCCGATACCGGCGGCGGGCACCCTCTTGACCGCGGCGCGCCTACACGCACACGCACACAAGCGCGCGAGTATAAACCCGGGCCCGCTCCCCCTCTCTTGTGTGAATATCCCTCGCCTTCCCGGCCCCCTCGCGTGCTCGCTGGTCTCCCTCCCCCTCCGCCACCGCCACCGCGCGGCCCCTATTATAAACTGCTCAATCTTGCTGCGGCGGGAGCACCCGTTTCTCGTGTACGCGCGCGCCGGGCGATCGAGCACGGCAAGACGCACGCGGCGCGAGGGCCGCGCTCCGTCTGATCGCGTACGCGTCTCGCGTGCACAAAAGGCTAAAAGACCAACAGCTCTCAAGAAAAGACTTGGAACGGCTATGGCAATGGGGACGTCGGGAGGTAGGGGAGGGGGCGACGGCGTTAACGGAGGTTTCGGATAAGTCGGGGGAGGGGAAGTGTCGCCGGTGAGTGCATTAGCGATGGAGACGGAGTTGGCGGTAGAGGTGACGACTGTGGAGGATGCAGAGGTGGCGGCGACCTCGGTAGTGACGGTGGTGGTGGTGGTGGTGGTGAAGGTGGAGGTGGAGAACACGGTAGAGATGGCGGCAGTGACGACGGTAACGGCAGACGTGGTATTGCGGCGACGACGGCGAAGACGTTGGCGGTGGCAATGGCGACTGTGACGACGATGGCAACGAAGGCGGCGACGTGGACGGCGACGGAACGACGACGGCAGTGGCGGTGGAGTTCGCGGGCAACGACTTCTCCTTTTCAATGAAAATTCGGTCGACAGTCGACAGGCGTTAGGGCGGCCTGGCAGGTGGGGTGGGGTGGAGAGGTAGGGAGAGGACAGGACGGGGTCCTCTCACGAGCTGTGATAGATTGCCATCGGCTCCTCCCAGCCCGCCGCGCTCAATGTGGCTTAAATTGTTTTTGGAGTACCCACGAAACGCCGAGTGACAAAAGGCGAAGTATCGCGTGCTCAGACGCCAGACGATGAAACCGACGTGCAGACACGACTCTCAACGAGCACACGAATTGCTCCATCAATTTGGACTCGGGCACGCACCACCGCAGAACAACCAAATCTCAACCAATTCCACTGATCCTCCCCTCCTTCACTAAGACACAAACGCGGAAATACATGGCAGAATTGTGTTGTGAAATATATTTCACACACGCACAGAAACGCACGTCGCAAAAATTGTTATGGTCTTTCTCAGAACATTTTATTTCAAGAGAGATTAAAACAAAATTATTATTCTCTACGCATATTACACTAACGATTAGCCATTTACCAAATAATACTAAAAAAAACTTATGATTTTCGAAATTATTTACAACTCATATTCTTCCGTCCACTCCATCCGCAGCTAGCAACAATCCAAACGTTACATAATATTCCGCATTGCTTCACCAGCACTTTAAACGCTTTACAGCATTTCTCACTCACTCATTCCTTGTAATCCTCGCCTAATTCTAAGCACCTCAAAGAGACTTCGCCAGAGAGCGTCTCCCGGATAGCCGAGAACTCAGAGACCGTCTTTCGTCCTCCGGAAATGCATCTGAGCAACGGAGAACGCGTCCCGGCCGCGCCGCCGCAGCCACTCCTCAAGTGCAGGCGGGCCGGCGAGAGGGCACTCGGAAGCGACGCCGCGAAACAAAAAGGGAGCCGCGGCTTTTTATCGCGAGTGCGGCCGTGCACAGCCAGCCCGCCGCCGCGCCGCGCCGTGCCGTTGGGCCCTCGTCGCGCCCACAACAATGACGCGTCGATTGGCGTACGCGGCGGCGGCGGCAGCGGCACCCGCCAGTCGAGTGGCCCCCCGCAGCCGCAGCCGGCGCGCCGCAGTCGTCACGGCCGCTCACGCTCTCTTCACTTCGCCTCGGCGTGGCTGTCAATGGCGCTGCCGACTGTCGGTTACGATGCCTCTCTCACCGACCATATTCAATTCGACACGACTTTACACACACAACTACGTTATTTATTTGTAGTATGTTTTATTTATGGAAAATAGATTCTGTCGCTGTGTCATAAGATCTACAATATCCAAACACCTCCCCTCCCTTAAAAACATGCGTATAACATTTAACACCACAATGTTTACGAACTACTTCTCAGTACAAAACAAAAGATTTAAATCCCCAATGTCGGGAAATAATGCCAATTCTGGAAATATTTATTTCTATCCATATTTTTTAAAAAAAATATATTTCGACTGAATTCCATGCCACTGAATTCATATTTTACCTTCACCTATACGGGAATTATTTTCTTTGTTGTTTTGTTTCAAACGAATACTTACATCACCTATGAAGGTTCTTGAATGCCCTGGGCGATGCTCGCAATCCGGCGAGCGCAAGGGTTCGATTGGAGACAATCGCCATGGCGGAGAAGGCGAACACGAGCTCTCACCAAGCAGAAGGCGCCGCAGGGGAGGGCGGGTGGCGGCAGCGAAACAACGATCTATGGAGGTGCGGGCGGTGTTCATCACGAGATGAGATGCTTCACGTGCATGCTCGTCACTTTGTGGTGAGTAGAAACGTTGTATTTCCGACGATACTGTCGAAGATTTTGAATGATTGACCTAATACGTTAACTGCATTCAGTGCTTATGAAAACGTTATTCAGTACTCATTAGTTTTAGTGTGACGTTTATTTACCGTTTTACAGTTCATTTCTCCTGTCTTGCCAACTAGTGTCTGTTCGCTAAATATCTGTGACCAAATTTACCACAATACTCTGCCATGATTTACACCTATCTAAGGGAGATGAACTAACAAATAGAAGGAATTTTAAGCCACTGTGTCAGAGCGGCATGAGAGCAAAAACACCAGGACGACAAACGAAAAAGGCGGACAGCAATAGTTCACAAGATAATACGAGAGTGGTCACTTATTTTTGTAAGAGAAAGTAGTAGAAGAGTTAAAAGCGCACACATGGACACAAAATGAGCAACTTATTTCATTTAACGGTTCTTCAAGTAATGCACTATTATCTTCTAGCAAAGTGTCGTAGGCTCTTAACGACGTTGTTAGCGACAGAGTCTACACCAACTTCCTTATTTTATCTGAAAATTACCCTATCTTCCATGCTGCCACGACGAACTTCTTTGTCATTCTAACAAGCAAGCGCACGTCGTACCTTTCAATTCACAGCGACGGCGTACTCCGCCTTCCATAAATGCTCTGCACAAACAAGGTTGTCACGTGTAGTAGTCGTCGTCAAATCTATCACGCCATGTTAAACAAGGCACTTTGGGGTAAGTAAGAGGATGGGAAGTGCTACGTTTTTAAATTCTCCAGCATTTTGGCGACACGTATGTACAACTACGATAATACATTTGTTTTCACAACAACATACAAATAAGTTACAATAAATTAATACAAATGAAGGGTAAATCATACCTCTACACACAAATGGCTAGTCGAAAAAGACTATGAATAAATTCTTTCAAAACCCATCCATACGCTCCCTCGGATAGTGTCGAGACTTGTTTACGTGGGTTTCGTGCTGGGCGAACAACACGGGAAAACATTATCGAAAGGAGAGACCGGCGGGCGCGGCAAGGTGATGGATAGAGGGAGGGGCGAACGGGCGGACAGCCGGCCGGCCGCTAGTGTTCCGAACCGATGCCAGACGTCGCGAGATGCTATCGACTCGGCATTCTCGACATCCGCTCCAACACCCAATAAAAAGAAACACCTGTTTCGGCGTCGACGGAGACCCGCCCTGGGCGGACAGGAAACGTCCGAAACAAAACGTAGCGACTCTCGATCGTGTGGAGGTTAGATATGCTCCGTTGTCAGTGAGGTGGAACCTTTCCGACGAATCTTACAACCAACTCTCCATACATCAACAATTGTAATTTTCAGCATCCCAGATCGATGTGAGAAGTTTTCGCGTGTATCTCTTTCACTTACAGAATGTTCGACACGTTCCGGTTACAACGCGATATGCTCTCAATCGAAGTGTGAAGTTTACACTGTAAACAATCCGACCGTTAATGGAATTAAATGCATTAGTATATCATGAACAAAAATAACATATTAGTTAAATTTCATATATTTTCATGTTATACAAAACAAAATATACATATAAAATTATACACGCCAAATACGAAATAAACTCCATCACTAGGAAAAACAAAATCCCATGGCTGAACGCAAATAAGCTAATGATATACTTCGACATAATCTCTTCTTTTTTATAGGACATTTGCACCTCCATTCACGTTTCAAAAGCAATTTTTAAAAGCGTACATTTTAAACGCCACTTACAAGCGTTGTTAGTACTCCAGCCGGTTTGAACAGTTTCATATATTACCTAACACTTGGTAGGAAAGACACGAATCGAAAGATACCGAACGTGAATAAACAGAACGGTCCTATTCTAGAATTGAAAACAAACATTCCCGTTGCTTGTATGCTTAACGTGTGGAACCCTTTCCTCAACGGCTGTCGTCACCAAGTGTCTGAACAATCTCCCATGATCTCGAACACAATATACCTGGGAGACGTGGCGTTCGGGCGCCGAATGCATCCGGGCGGCGCGCGGCGGGGCGGAGCGGGCGGGCCCACCCGCCGGGCGCAGCGGGCTATCGCGCGCCCGCTCTCACGCTCGCACGTGTTGACACACGCGGGGGAGATAGGCAGCGGCGCGTGTGACGGATCGAGGACAGCGGAGCGGCACGGGAAGGGGTGGGAGGTAGCTACGCGGTAGGGGGGGGGAGGCGATGCTCGCCGACGGACGGATAAGGAAATGCGATTTTTGCTCGCTCGCGCTTTCACCCGCCTGCCAGCCGGCTCGCCGCATCAAATATTTCTTCTGGAAGAGCAAAGGAGATAAACCTCGTCTTGCACACCCCTCCCCCGATCCTAAAGGTCGCTAGGGAGGTTTCTCACGCGGCGGTGGTAAACGCAGCGGCTCGCAATTGCTGCACAGATAACTGCCGTTTGATGCACCTGGCAATACTCCACACGGCGCGTAGCATCCCTACTGATTTAACAAAGGGATTATGTCTCAGATCCGTAACAGAAGGGAAGACACAACACTACATTCCAGTTCAATGCATAACATTCCGCGCACTGAAGATCACAATTAATGATGGAGAAGAATATATATAAATTAAAAGTTCCGTAATTAGGCACATTGCCGAACAAGTAAAGTAAGGAACGTAGTACACATATGAAACCTAATTAGCAAGAATCTTCGGGACTAAAGAAAGGAACTACTCGTCGTCAGCAACATCAAGATGTATCAGATCATATTTACTGCCCTGAAAATGTAATATTCCATAAATTTAAATACTTTTTTAAACAGTTGAAATTTTTTTTGAGCATTAAAAATTGCTTCCGAATGGCACCTATCGTATGATCATATTCGTCAATAATCCCCAGCGCAGAGGCAAGCAGTTTTTGGCTTGGGCGCGAGACCTCGGTCGGCGCGGCACGGCGCGGCGTGGAGCGGCGGAGCGTCTGTGAGGACAACGGAGGGAGAAAGGTATTACGGCAATCGATAGGGATCGTCCGGACGCGGCCCAAACACGCACAGCCGCGGCGGCAGCGGCGCGAGCCTCCCCTCGCGGCCGTGCGCACCCCGCGCCCGCCCCGCCCCGCCGCGCCGCGCCGCCCTGCTGCCAGCGCCCACGAGAACAAAGGGATGCGCAGACAACGGCGCTGGAGGCGGAAGGGACGAGCGGCTGCGGCAGAAGCGACGGCGGCGCCGCAACGCGCCGGCAACGATGCCAATGGGAGATGCGGTGACTGTGGCGAAGGTGGCGGTTACAGCGACTCTTGTGGTGAAACCAAGTGAAAAACAGGCAAATGTGGATTATTTTTGTTGTTGATGTTGCTGGCGATGATGGTGCTGGAGGATGTTGTTGTTATTGTTGTTGGTGGTGGTGTTGGTGGGGGGGTGAAGGTAATTATGAAGGTGAATATGGTAGTGGTGATGAATATGGTGATGGTGAATAAGGTGATGGTAGTGAATGTGGTGATGATAGTGAATGTGGTGGTGATAGTGAATGTGGTGATGGTAGTGAATGTGGTGATGGTAGTGAATGTGGTGATGGTAGTGAATGTGGTGATGGTAGTGAATGTGGTGATGGTAGTGAATGTGGTGAAGGTAGTGAATGTGGTGATGGTAGTGAATGTGGTGATGGTAGTGAATGTGGTGAAAGTGATGGATTATGGTGAATGTATTCAGGTGGAGTGGAGGTGGCGGAGAAGGTGGTGATGGCGATGGTGGTTTGTTGCCGATGGAGTTAGTTTTGCAGCACAGACTGTGACTTGTAGAAAAATCCGTACCAAAGGGTGCCATCGGCAGCAAAATCGATGATCCCAGTGGAGACAGTGAGAGTGACGGTCAAGTGGAGAGGAGCAATAGCGGCGGCGGCGGCGGCGGCGCAGGGACGACGAGATGGAGGGCCGCGGACGAGTCGTAGAGGGAGGAGAGAGAAACGACGCAGCAATTGGATTTCCGATTTAACGTACGCGCTCGGATACCGGCCGCCTAATAGGTTGGAACCTTGCGCGCGGGCGCCCGCCGGCGTATTTAGCACAGGGAGCGGGACGAAGGGAGCGGAGCGACACATAGGAAGATAGGGGCGATGAAAGAGGGTAAGTTCGACAAAGGCAAACAGAACGGCAGAGTATGGCCGAAGGGAAACGACAGGATATTGTCAAAATCATGTTGTGATAAGATACACACAGTAGGCAAAAATATACCGGCACGAATTGAAAAGTATTAAGAAGAAAACCAATAAATGTAGGTGAGAAAAGAGTGGAGAAGAAGCGTAAAAGAAAGTACAGATATTTAGGGAGCTAATTTTTAATGATAAAATAGGATTAACAAAATGTGGGTATGAAAAGAACAGCTGAAAACCACTAGCCTAAAGCATAGTTGCACCAACAATTATACCATTGAGACGAGGAAGACGACCTAAGATATGGCGAGGGAAGTAGCAGAATAGAAAGGAGCAGACAAGGGACACACGAAAATCGCAGGTGTCATCTCATTACTTTTGGGATGTAATCTCCTAACTACTGAGCCAGATTAAACCGAACTGCAATTTCATTGAAGAAAAGAGGCAAGTAAACGAGAATTTCGCCTGCTCTTATTCGTGGAATACAAACCATGAAAAGCAGACATTGGTGCCCATGAGAATTGCCAGATCGTTTTTTTAGAGTACAACGGTGAGGTGGTGAACGACGAAGCAGACATACCCAGAGTTCCCTGCGGAAGTCCTCGTTTTGTGCTCAGACGAATGCGCACGATCCGTGACGCCTTGGAAGATTGCACGCGATTGGACGCTTTGCAGAACAGCGTCGCTAAGAAATTTGGGAAGAAACAACAATACGACGAAAAATTATTTTCGTAACTGCACAAATTTTGACTTTGTAATATTACTTCTATGTATGTCTGAGGTTAAAATTCTACGAATTACTCTTATTTTAATAAAACAATTAACACTATTTCCTCTAAGTTAATATAAACCACGAAAGTGTTACAATATATATTATTATAAAAATATTCCAAGCGCATCCACACTTTTTTTCTACCTGGCTATCATATAAGAGCAACAACCTCCAAAAAATGTCCACTCGTAACATTGCTCTACGCACACATGCACACCTGGCATATTGGTACAACCGGCAACGCAAACAAAACGCACGGTTCGCACTTCCGGTAGCCGGGGGGGGGGGGGTCGGGGGGTTACACGCTGACACGCGACGCGGGGAACGACAAAGAGGCGGGGGAGTTTCATATTTTATTTTTATAAAAAGCGACCCGGTGACAAAGATCGCCCATCAAAAGGGCCTCTCGGCATGAGAATACACACAGAGCCACTGCCGTACAACGCGCGCCACTGTATTAAATTCACGCACACACCACCACACGCCCGCGTCCGAACGCGCGGATAGGTACATAGGGCGACGCAAGTGCAAATATTTGAACGCGGGGGCGGCGGATTTATCAAAGCGAAATCCAAATCTGGGAGGAAGAAAAAGTCCGGCGGACGGACGAGCGCGGAGACCGACTGTTTACAGCTAAAACACGGAGCTAATTCAACGCCAGAACAGAGACCGCGAAGCACCGTAGCTCGCGCAGTCGCCGCCGCTTCCGCCGCCACCGTCGTCGCCGGCGTCGTCTCCCGTCGGGTGCGCGGCGTATTTGCACGAGTCCGAGCGACGCAGCGGCTGAAAAAGCTACATTTCCATATGCAAATAACGCAAACAGCTCTAGGCTGCCCCCACGCTGCGCCCTGCACGGCCCGGCCCCGCCCCTCCGCGCCGCCGGAAGCCCCGGGATTGAACCTCGGCGCCGTCCCAGATCCGCAAAAACCTGCGCGAGCAGCCGCCGCTGGATGTTGAATGGGGGACTCGAGAGTGAGGATGCCGTGAGTGGGGCGTGGCCGGTGCGGGGCGGGAGAGAGGGGAAGGGGGAAGGGCTGACGATGGGCGGACGGGTCCGCAACATCCGGAAAACGAGTGGGCGCGACGTTCGCGCGTTTGCGTGATGCAGGAAGGAAGACGGAGTAAGTGGATAAGAGCGTGAGTGGCAACAACGAATGGGCGGGGTGGGTGGCAAAACAGGAATGAAAGGGGCAAGCAGTAAACGTGCGAGCTGATTGGCGGCTGTGATGGGAACATGGAGGACGATGAAAAAGTGGAAAGAGGGGGAGAAAGAGAGGATGGCTAAGAGAGCTGGGAAGAGGGGATTGGGTGAAGGTCTTGGACTTTTTGTTTCGGTAATTACCGTGTCTCTGGGATTTCTGAATTTTCATGTCGTTATCTCTCCCCAGAGGATATGTAGATTACACGATTTATTACCATAACCGCTTCGCGAAAAAATGGGATCGTGGTTTGAGTGCTGCTTGCAGTTTTTTCTTCTTACGTGATTTCCATGCGCGTAGAAAATTGCTCTGGAAACTGCTAGAGTAAAAACAATGCGGAAATGTTTTCAAGTATCGAGTCTCCACAAATAATCGCTCTCTTGCTTCTTTAATGAGGCTATGAATACATAAAATTAATGATAGGTCAGGAAGGTAAGATTAATGGTTTTTCAAGTCAAAAAGGAGCATTTACTCTAAACATTATCGTCTTGTCTTCTGTGGGCACCGCACTGTCAATTAATATCGCGTTAATGATGCTCAACTGCTCCTCAAGCAGCACCGTGAAAGTCGTATTGATTAATTTCCCTTCAATATTTGCTAAAGCTTAATAACCTAGAAGCGTTTATTAAAACTCTTGAAATGAAGTTTATGTTGCAAGAAGTTGCCAATTCGCAGTGGAAGACACAATTGAAATTGAAAGTTCGAAAGGAAGCGGATTTTATGCCCCTCTACTGTTATAAACCACTGCCGGTCTTTCGTTCTCATTCCCATCGTACAGTAACTATGTTCATTAGACTGTTTACAAACACTGCCAAAAGGCAACGAGCGCGTATCATGGAACGTGCTCCACTGGCCATAAACTGTATCTGCGTTTTGCTGACGAACGCACTTCTTCACGAGCAGGGAAAACACTTCGCATGCCAGACCCTGTCCTCCTCCAGCGGATTTCATTATTTCAAGCTCGGCCACGCGCCCCATTCGCAGCAGCAGCCGCTGCCATCGCCGCCGCCGCCACCTCTGCTCGTGCCAGAGGCGTAGCTCTCGCGCACAACGCAACTACAACAAAACCAAACTTAAACAGCGAGGGCGTTTCCATAGTTACTGGTCGCGCACCCGGTAACGTTTCTGGCGAATGTCCGCTCAGGATGGGGGTGGGGGAGGGGAGTGGGGGCGAATTCCACGCTAGCTGCGAGGGGTGACTCGCACAGGGGCTTTTAAAGCAGACTAATATGACACACGAATGCCATTAAAGAATATTATCATTTGTAAAAATCATTATTTGGTTTTCTGATGCCAATAACTAAGAAGGAATGTGAAATGGGACCATGCAAAAAATGAGCAATATTATTTCCGGAGCACAGATATGTTTCGTGGCTTTCGCTCCCAATCTATCTTTACTAAAAAAGAAATGTCAAAAGAAAGACGCTGGGGAGGAGGCCAACTATACTTTCACTTTATAAATAATATTTTTGTAGATTTTTTTTACATTAGACAGAAAGAACTACAATCTTGACACGCTTAATTGTCAGTTCCTTCCGGACCTTTGAGGCCCAAGGTTCTGAGTGTTGGTCTTCACAACGTTTCTTAACATCAATAGTAACAAAAATGTTCCAACATTGTCAAGTTTTTTTTTAAAATCACACAATACAATATACAAATTAATCATTTACATTTATTACTATATAATATTAATTAAAATAAATACATTCATTGATATAAATACAAATTAATATTTTATATTTATTCATTATTAATTTTCTTATGCAAAGGGGCTAGTTTCAAACTCAGTAATAATTTTTTTAAAACAGATATTGGAACGATGACAATCTGCGATTCTGAATCTCATATTCTGTTCAGAAAGGCAATTTTTTTTATATATATATATATATATATATATATATATATATATATATATATATATATATATATATACACAGGGTGAGGCACCTAAGTTGGCCACAGCAAATATCTCCGAAACGGTTGGAGGTATCGGAATACAGTTTGCGCCAATTTGTAGCAGATGATGGGGGAAATAACACATATCGTTTTCGTGTATGTACCATTTTTAATTGCGAAGATATTGACGCAACTTTATTTTTTTAAATGGAAGTATATATTTTTTCAGCAGCATTATAAAGGTCTCAAAGAGAGGAATACAATGATATAAATATTGTTAATATTTGAAGAGAGACTTTTGCAAAAATACAATATGTCAAGTAGCACGTAATAGACGCGGATGCACACGTTCCTTAGACTTTTTCCTTGTTTACGAAAAGTGCGTTTGACTTTCACAAACCATGCACAAGTAAACCTAAGAAACATGCACTATTGGGCGACGGAGAACCCAAAGTGGATCCGTCAAGTGGAAAATCAGCGGCAGTGGAGTGTGAACGTCTGGTGCGGGATCATTGATAATTTTATCATCGGGCCGTACTTCATTGAAAGAAAAATGACAGGTCAAGTATATTCTAAATTCCTCAAAGAGACCTTGCCAACGTTGCTACATGAAGTTCCTTTGGAGTTGCGTCTTGGCATGTGGTATCAGCACGACGGTTGCCCTGCACATTCTGCTGAAGTGTCAAGGGCAGTTCTAAATGAAACATTTGCAGGTCGCTGGATAGGAAGAGGTGGTGCGGTGAAATGGCCGCCTCGGTCACCCGATCTCACACCACTTGATTTCTTTCTGTGGGGAAATTTGAAAAATACTGTATACGCAAACATTTCCTTCGACTCCAGAAGATATGAAGAGGCGCATTACAGAAGCTTGCGGCAAGATAACGCAAGAAACGTTCCAATCCGTGCGTCGGTCGCTGGAAAGGAGACTGCTAATGTGTATTGCCGTGGACGGTAAACATATTGAGAACATGACTTGAAGACTACCCCGCGTTCTATTTTATGGAATGTAAATTTCTTTTATGCATGCTAAAGGTCTTATTTTTATCAATACTGTGTTTCATTGTTTTGCTCTCTTGTATTTAAGTTCTTATGTTACTGCACTGGCTTGAAGCATACCAAACTTATTCTGTGTAAATAACTTGCTGTCAAAGGAATAAAATTTGTATTCCACAATGCAGAATGTCCCGTATTGTTCAATCAATTAAGATAATCAGAAAACGACCGAATTTACACTTTACTTGGACGCACTCATAAAATGTAAATTTGGTATTTGAGTGTCTTAAATTATTACGTTGTTGCATTCCTATGTTCCTCTTCCTAACATATAATTAATAATGTATTTTTTACTGCAATAGATGTAGTATGCAGGTAGTTTTAGAAAGTACTACCATTCAATACATTTTTAGTATGCCATTCTAATTACAAAAGAACAATATGTTTTACTTTCTGCCTCATTTATAGTATATCTACAGTACAATAAAGAAAATATTCAATTCTCGTGATAAATTTGTGACGAACTAAATTAATTTTTGATTTTTTTATTAAATTTAATTAATAAAAATTGTCACTTGCAGGTTTTCGGACGGTTACACGTCGGTATCACTTCACGACCCTCAGCCGTGGGCAGTGTTGACTCGCGAACGCAAGGTTGGATGTTGAAAGTTAGAAAGATAGAATCTGGCTACAAGCAATGTCAAACGCACTTTCCGTAAACAAGGAAAAAGTCTAAGGAACGTGTGCATCCGCGTCTATTACGTGCTACTTGACATAATGTATTTTTGCAAAAGTCTCTCTTCAAATATTAACAATATTTATATCATTGTATTCCTCTCTTTGAGACCTTTATAATGCTGCTGAAAAAATATATACTTCCATTTAAAAAAAATAAAGTTGCGTCAATATCTTCTCAATTAAAAATGGTACATTCACGAAAACGATATGTGTTATTTCCCCCATCATCTGCTACAAATTGGCGCAAACTGTATTCCGATACCTCAAACCGTTTCGGAGATATTTGCTGTGGCCAACTTAGGTGCCTCACCCTGTATATGACTTCCTGAAACATTCTAATTCCCATCTGGTTTCAGAAAGTGATTGTAGTATTCTGATTTAATACCATAGAGTTCTCTTCGCACGTACCTTCTATAGTTTAGCCCACCTCAAAATGTGCACTAAAATGCAACCCATGGGCCTCGCAAGATATTCGCATAGGACTTTTTATCATGAACCGGTAGCCTATACCATGATTTACTTCCCTTCCCAAATCGTTCGGAAGCCTGTTCACCTGCCCTGCTTTTTTCCCGAATTATTTCTAGCTGTGACAATTATTTTGTGTGCCTTCCTTTGTTTTCGAAAAATTAATATACTTAGAAGACTATACATAAAAAATTAAATTGATAATTCAATTTTTGTAAAAGAAAGAATGAGATTCTGCAAAAATTTTGAGTGTAGTGAAGCTAAATTAAAATAGAGACACTGAGAGGCCTATAATCTACAAAATGAGATCTTCTAAGACATTTTTGGGAGTTCCCCACTCCTGGGTACCTCTATCCCCCATCGTCTATGGTAAGAGTGGAGCGGGTATTATTTCCAATTCAGATGTGCAGTACGTGAATTTATATTTAAACGTTTCGCTAACATACTTTCGCTATCATAAGGTTCTCAGGAGAAAGGAGGGCGGTGGCGTTCCGAGGTACGCAATGGCGTACTCTAATGTAGATGTGATTCTGCCAGCCTAATTATGGTAGTGGCTGGGCCACAGCCGAGGCTTAATACCACGTATGGCATGGATGTATTTCATTACGCGTTTGTGGCGTGGTAGCCATTTCAGAGCTTCATTAATCGGATATCTAAATGACAAAACCTTAACAATTTCCCTTCCCGGGTAATCACCTGTTTACGGGTTACTTCGGCGAAGGTACGAGACGGTAGATGGTAGGAAGAAGTACATAGAAATGAGCACAAGGCCCTCCCAGCGACGCAACAAGGCAGAAGACGGGAGGGGGCGGCGAGAATGCAGTAGTTGAGCTCCAGATACAGCGGTACGTGAGCCACATGGGGTGCCGCGCCCAATACGGGAGGGGGCGGCGAGAATGCAGTAGTTGAGCTCCAGATACAGCGGTACGTGAGCCACATGGGGTGCCGCGCCCAATACAGTGCCAATCGATAGTCGGTATAAGGGATTCTGAAAAGGCCGTAAAACGCAAGCCCGTCATATGACAGATTAAATGTTGGAGTGTGAAATTGTGGAAGAGAGAAATTTAATGTAATGGAAATAAAGGAAAACCCTGGAACCTAGTACAAATAATAATGTTGCAAACCGGAATCAATCGGACATAACACCACGGTTTACACCTACGACTGGAGACATCGCTGACACCTGATCTTCTCAGCATTACCAGTTTCTTTTGGAAACTATCAGATGGATATTTTAGACCGTTATTATTTACTTCTCGCACAATATGAATCTTAATAATCAAATCAATGAAGCGAATGATAAAGAAAAAAAATAATTATGGAAGGATGATTCTATACGAGACAGAAAGAGCGATTATTACAATTAACACATTTTACGTTTTTACACTAACCTTCATGATAGGAATGCCACCAACTATAACGTAATACCAAGAACAATCAGGCCCACATCACACAGTAAGAGGTGCGGGGACATCGCGCACCGCGCCCGAGGAGACAATTACCGGCGACACGCGCGCCCGGCGAGTTTGCCGTGGAGGTAGCTCGCCACGAAAGCGCCGAGTTCGGCCCGACGCGACGCGACGCGGCGAGGGCCCACGCCGACCGCGCTATTTCCGCCCCCGCCGTCGCTGCGCGGGCCGGCGACCGGAGGGACGAGGGTCGTGCGGCCGCGCATTGCACGCGCCGATTAGTCAGCCTTACGCACGCGGATAAATCACAGCGGGCGCAGGCGCGCAGCAAGGAAGCGCGCGTGGCTACGAGTAGGGAGAAAGGGTAGCGTATTGGTTAACTGATCGTTTGCTAGTGATTTCGGGCGAGTCAACGGCTAAGGTCATTAGTCCCGTAGGTGTGATGCACGTGTATTCCTCATGCGGTAGCGGTGATTTGGCCCAGGATAGTGAGACCTAGCTTCGGTTTGCGGGGTTTTCCCCTACCACGCGTCTCTCATCAGCGGAGCACCGCCCCCACTGGAAAAAGTTCTAAGCTCCCGATCAGTCTCCCGGCACGTGTGGAAGTGTAGTACTTGTGTAAGGGGTACGATATGACAAGTAATGGGAAGGAAAGTTCGCGCGCGGTCCGTTGCCCGTACCTTTGGGTGCTGCTCCGGCATTCTCCAGTAATGAACGGAGAAACCACCGAAAACTACCAATCAGAGCAGCCGGTCGATATAATTCTCCTCCATACGGCGACTGAACTCGACGTATCTATCTAGCTGGTGTCGAAAATTCTACCCCCCTCGCGACTCCACCCCAAGAACCTCCCGGTCAGAGGCACTGCAGTGATATCAGTTGATGCTCTGAGATTCAGGAAAGAACAGGTTTAAATCCTGGCCGTGCGAAGAGGGGGAAAGAAAACATGAGCAACGAGCGTGAGCAGTGAGCGGCACATTGCAACACGACCGGGGCGGGCAGAATCGCTAGGGCGTGAGGGAGTGACGCGGCTGAGCAAGTATTCAGTAATTACGCCCGGCTTCCACGCGACCGCAAATGGAAATAAAGGCGCGATTATTCCCGCGCGCGCGTCGCGATTTAATAACGAAGCGAACCTGAAGCGCATGGACGGGAGGCGTTGAAGCGGCTGGTCGACCGGATAGCGAGCATTCCCGATAGAGCGTCAGCACTACATTCGTTACGCCGGTAAACAGACAGACGGAACCTACGCGAGACATGGAAAACGCCCTATCGTGTTCGGGCAATAAGTGCAGAGTGAAACAACACACACACAGATCGACTAGTGATGTGTTCAGACAACAAAATCATCGTATGTACTCCCAAAGCCAAAATACTTATCAATAACGGTACTTCATATTTGTAAGAAAATGACTCATTGTTTTTGAAAAATATATGCTGGTAATCTCATTATTATTATTAGATTACCAGCATACGTTTTTTAATAACAATGAGTCACTATTAATTACATACGACAAGCGGACAATATTTTTCACGAATTTAGTACAAAACTGACAATTGAGAATAATTTCTTCCTATTTACTGATCATTGCAACCACAATGTTCAAAATCTACAAAATTCGAAGGCCCTGTAACACTAACGTAACCGAATAGAAAAAAGTCCCAAGGTTATCACTGCGTCGCAGAAACAAGGAGTGCAGCATGACATAATCAGGCTTCAGGAACACAACGTCATTCCCTCCTCGCTTCTCTCACTGCTTAGGCGGCATTCAGTGACAGTAACAACACTCTCGAAGCCACATTTAAAACAAAAGCAACAATAAATAACCTTGGCGTCTTCAACGCCACACGAACACGAGACTAAAGAAATACGAGCATACTTGCATCCCGTGCACAAAATGCAAACACGAATAAAGGTCAGGGCGCATAAAGCTGCAGTTGTCAAGAGTTTCAAAGCACGCCTCAGCACGCGGCATTCTCCAACCGTAAGCCCAACACAAAAGAGCCAGCCCTCCGCACGTCAAGCGCGGCAAAGATTTCATCCTTTAAGACGCAAGTGGGTCGCAGCTGTCTATAAATCTGCCTGCAAGTGGACGTCAGTCAAAGGCAGGCGCGTGTGGGCGGAGAAAACCCTTTTCATTGGGCGATGCAACGAAAAGACAACCCAGGTGTTGCTTGCTCGGGCTGCCCACACCAACACGGAGCAGAGCTCCTTCCCCCCTTCCCCCCGCTCTTTCTCTGCCCTCCGCCTGCTTGTTCATTCAGGCCCTCGGTTACATTCCTTCTTGCCCGTCCATTCGACTGAACGCCTACACTATCGACCACACACACACAGCCAACCGCCGGCGCGGGCGAACCACCCATCCACGCCCACGTCCGCTACCTTCCTCGGCTCGCTTTACAACCCGAGACGCCACCCCTTGCCAGTTAATCCGTTCACCCGTTCCGGTCCGTTTGTCGAAAATCGCTCGCCCGGTACTCGAAACCGTCCATTTCTCTGCCCCTTCGATATTACTGCGTTCACCCAGCGTCCAGCCCGCCCGCCCCGCCACGCCCCATCCGCGCGGCGTCTGCATCGACGGCGGCTTTGCGCGCAGGGCGAGGCGCGGCACGGCGTTGCGACACGCCCGCACAATGGGCCGGCGAGCGCAAGCGCGCCAACACGGGTAGGGTCGTGCGGCGGCACGGGCGGGGGCGGGGGCGAGGGTGAGGAAAGCAGAGTCCACACGAACCGCACAGCGGGCGGCCCCGGCCGTCCTGCTTCTCCGACGCCGCGTCGCCTCGCCGCTCCGGCCATTCTATTCAGTGCATCTCGCACAAAGAGGAGGCAGCGGCGAACAGCGGGCAGGGCGGCGGGGCGTGTTCTCTAGACTTCGCGCTCTGCCTGGGAGTCCGAACGCAGCCGCCGCTGCCGCCGCCCCCGTGCCGCGTGGCAGGCGGTAAATCACGCGGGACGGCGCGACGCATCGTACCGAGAAAGCAAAGGGGCAGAGGCCTACGTGCCGCTGCTCTCGGGCGACCGTTTTCGCCTCGCGGGCACCGCTGGTGTTTGGGGGAATTCAGTACGTCCTCTTCGGGAATATTACGAGCTTTTGAACGTAATGAACGGCGCACGATTCGCATGTTTACATTTTGGAGACTGCCTCCCACCGTCTTTGTTGTCTATGGTCTACGAGCAAGTGCAGAAAAATAATCTAAATTATGTCAATCAAAGAAAGATATAAAGACACCAGTGCACAATAAATTAAAACAAATTCAATGATATCAAGAACATTAAAAATAACTTCTCCAGTGGTAATGATTTTTCCCCTTCTGAAGCACTCGTTTCAATCACGTAAAGGTGTTTAGTATTTGCAACAAGCTAAAGGGTATGTATAGGTATGCTTACCACACTCGCTCTACAGCAATTACATCTATGGAGGAAAACAATAACGAGGCAGTAATCAGATCTTCACAAATTAATACAGTTCATGACGTCATCAATGCGTCGCTTTGTAAGAAGAAAACCCTCTCAAAAAACAGAAGCATGCGGCGACATTTCAATGACGTCCACAAAACGTCAATTATACTACAAAATACGCAGAAAAAGACCGTAGAAACCGAGAAAAATAGACAACCTAGGAAGTCTGAAAGTCTGGCGCCCTCAATTTCAGGTTCAAACAACAGGTATCCCCAGGCAGGCGAGAATAGATGCGATAAACATGACAGTTAACAAAACAAATGAAAGCAGGAGTTGGCGACGTGACAGCCGATTACGAAGTCCGGACGCATTCCTGTTATATAAACTTCAAAACAGCACGCCCCCATTTGGTCTGTTCGCCAAATATTTCTCGACATCATTCTAGTCTTTGAATAAGCAGAGTTCCGTCGAAAGTATTGTTGCGTGCTTTCGAGAATCGTATTATAAAAAACAAATCAATAACGCTCTGCCCGAAATACAGAGCTTCAAAAGCACGCGTGAACTTCACAGAAACGCACTCACACGAATCATCCAACAGAAATTTACAATCGCGTCTGGACCACGAGTTAACAGACTCCCTCGCGGCCAACTGTGTGGACGTGCATTCGAAGCTTTGGAAGAAAACGAAAGAACGAAACGAAGCCAAAATACCTAAACAAAATACCTCGAGCGCGCGCCTGGTCGCTCGCTCGCTCGGCGCTGGCAGATGAAAATTTCTATTTAACCTGAAAGAGGGTCACGCCAACACAACCGCAGAGCGGGGCGCGCAGTGGACGCTGGCGGCGGCAGCAACACGCCACAGCCACATGCACGCTGCGTAAAAAAGGCCAGGTCCGGGGAGGAAGAGGAGGACGAGGTGGGCGAGGCGCCGGAATACAGCGAACTAACCAGGAACGGAGTGAAGACAAAAGAGCGACCGCGCGCGAGAGAGAGAAGGATGAGAACATATAAAAATGTGAAAAAAGGTGTGCGCAATGCTCAGAAAACTAAATGTGAATGAGTCATAGAAGAGTTGAAGGGAACCAAATAAGTAAAAGAGATAAATGTGAGTGGACTACTAGACAAATGATTTTAAAAAGACAGACTGTTTTGCCAATGCCGAGAAGAGTGAGCTTCAGAAGCGAATTCGTTAATAATGAAGAAAACAAGTCAGGAAGAAAACACATTGATAAAGACGTATTAGGCAAGTGGCCATTTGGGTTCTAGCAATGAAAATCAATGACGAGTTCAGTGGGATTATACGTATTTGCAGTGCTTGATTTTTAAAATCTGAAATTCCGGAACACACCCAAAATTAATTAATTTAATACAGATATATATTTATGAAATAATTATTCTCGAGGTACCGCAACACCGCTCCATCTCGTTCGGCCAGAAATCAAGCTCTGTTTATAAATGAACTGGTTGTAAATGAACATTATGTCAGCGGTGTGGTGTGCAAATGTGGTCTGTGCGTATGTGAATGTCTTGCCAGTGTCGTTCGAATGTGAGTGATGTGGATGTACGGCGATGGTGTGGGGCGTGCATGTGTATTATGTGCGAATGTGTATCTTTCTAGTGGTGCGGCGTGGATATATATTACGAATGTGACCAACACCGAGTGTGTATTTCAGCAAAGGAGGATAAACCGATACCCGACAAAGGAATCCTACAAAGAGAAAAAAAGAGCGCCGGTGGCAAGCGCGGGCGTCCACCGGCGTTCAGGGAGCGAACGCAGTCGAGGCCTCTCGCCCTCGCGTGCAGGGGACAAAGGAACGCAGGGTACGCGGTTCGAGCCTCGCGCACTGCCGTTGCCATACCAACGGCGCGTATCGATCAGTGGCGGCAGCGTCGACTCTCGCGTCCGCGTCCGTCGCTCGCCTGAACGCTCGCGCAGCCGCCGCCGTCGCCGTCGCTGTCAAGTGAACGCAAGAAACATCCCTTACGCAGCACACCGTCGGGCTGTGCAAGTTTTCTACTTGAGACGGATGCATCCTGCTCAACACTTCTTTCAGTTGGTGGACGCGGTGAAGCAGCATATTCCGAAATAGCATTTAATGGAATACTAAGGTGAAGATATACGCAGAGACAGCCTGTTGCAAATCCGTTAAGCATGGTGGTGAAGGCTGCTGTAATGAGCAATAAATGTGACTACATGCTGCCAGCAAGGACGGTAAATGAATTTCAAATATAGTAGCTATTACTTGAAGGTCACTGAAATGCCAGAGATTATTGCAGTAAATAAATAAAACTATAAAAACACATTGCCACTAAAGCACCAATGTCATCTATCCAACAAGTGGAACTGAATGTCATGAAACATGCAACATTAGCGAATGAATCCAGCCACCACGTAGCTTCCGATTTCTATTACAAATATGAATTCCATTCCAAATGAGATGAATGGAGACTTTGATTATGCCTACGAAAATGTAACCTTTGCTGATCTGAATGGGGGAGGGGCAATGATGACGAAGCTGACGGAAACCAAGGAAGTTGGGACGTCGGCCACACAAATGATGGTTATTCTAGGAACTCCCAGCGCGTTCGCCAAACAATTTCAAGGACGAGTCTCCACTACGCAGTAATCGTCATTCCTCTGCGTCAAACGCCAAACAGATGTTTCCTGGAAATGCCGTCGCGCTTCTTATTTTTGTCCCAAATCTCAACAGATGTCACACATCTCACACATTACACTCGGCACAGTAGTCGGTCCTTTGTAACTATCAAGCATACAACATACACTAATTTTATTATTATTATTATCAACAAACACACAAAATGATGAACGTATCTATTATGTATTATATTTAATCAGCATTAAATCATGACATTCCCTAAAATACACTCAAGTACCAACGGAAATGATTTCATTCTTACTACACGGAACATATCAATGATCCAACAAATGCCACTTCACCGTTTATATCCATGCCATTTTTTGTTCACAAGAGATCGACAGACTAAAATGCATCATCGCAAAAGGGCAATGAAGTAATTCCTTAGTATGACTCGTAATGGAGTTTAAACTGTTTTGCAGTTATCAACTGAATTAAAGTCTGGAACGTTCCCAACATAACTGTCAGGTCATGCTTGCAAGACATAAAGAACTACACTTTCGTCAGTAATAACTACGCAAACTCAGAAATGAACAAAATTGCATTTGTAAATTCACCGTCTATTACGCAAGGCAAAGAAATAACGCAAAACAATATCTACAGATATCTAAGCGCGTTCCATTATCCTCAAGGCCATTAAACGCTCGAAAACACGGAGCCCACATAAATTCACAAGTTTCTGCGAAAAGAATTTAGGAGGAAGAAGAAAAGGAGTTTAACTCGGAACCCAAGGAAAAATAATGTCCACAGAAAGTCCCACAACTTACAGCGAAATTTTGATGAACAGAGAGGGAAGCAATTCCGAAGCAGAAGGCCCGCAAGTTCCGAGAAGTTAGGGAAGTTTTACAAATTGAATCTTCCCCTACAGCGCAGCCCGCGAACGTATTACATTACTTCTAAAAACTATGACCGCAGAGTTGGAAGTAGGGTAAATGCCAACCCTAAAAACATTTCAATTCGCGCCGTTCATCGCCCCCAAGGAAGTGCCGCATTTTCAAAGCCGTTGGCATGCACAAAAATATTTCCTAGCTGTCAAGCCGCCGCTGTCAAGTTACTCCCACAATACCTTCAAATAAGCTGTCTTTACACATTCACTATTCTTTAATATAATATAAACTTTTTGCCATACTTTACGCAAAGAACACTAAAAAACATTAACGATTTTAAAGAAATAATGCTAATAATTTATAATAAATTTATATATTATAAATAAGAATACGAAATGTTGCATACTGCTAAACTATATTAGAAGAAATTCTAATAAGGTTGTTATTATTATTATTATTATTATTATTATTATATATTCATTATGTTTTATTATTGATTTTAAAATGCGTCACTTAAATATTAATATCATAAATCACCTGCCAAAACTGTCTTCACCGTTTCTTCCGTTTCTTCGTCCAGTGACCCATAATTCAGTGAACAAATGCAGAGGTAGCCTTTTGACCATCTGCACGCGTATTCTAAGCTCTATGGGGTGTGAAATTTAGTTATTACTCCCACAATACCTTCAAATAATCGTTCTCCATGTTCTTACCACAATGAGTCAATTCCTAGACATTGGGGTTGACAAAGGGATATTAGCCAAAAAACTGTAGCTCTTTTGCCGATACAAAATGGTTTTCTCACACGAGAGTGAATATTTCTTGGCAAATTTTGCCACAATCTACTACCGTATTTTACGGACCATAAGACGAAACTTAATTTTTAAGCATTAAAAAATTTTTCAATTTATAGCCCCTATTGTATGAATACTTTTTTCCTTTATGAAACTAGCTACAAACAAAAATATTGTACTGTTACCGATAACACAAATTATATTCAAGTTCACTGGCACCGTTGACTGCAATAACGCATCATAGACTAGACAGTTTTCTGGGTTTGTGATGGCGGGGCGAGAGAGAGGAGAGAGGAGAGAGAGAGGGAGGGAGGGAGACAGTGTTAGAAATCTTGTGAATTGCCGCGACTCATGTTGGTGGTTTCCGTGCACAGGTTTTATCTGTTCGATCCAATGCTGGTTCGATCCATAGGTTTCCCGCGGCATTGAATATAAGGCCGTTTTTAAGACTGGCGGGAATTTTAAATCAAACACTGGATTATTTTTATATTAATTTCGAGTATTAAGACGCACTTGTATTTTGGAGGCAATTTATCGAACGAAAAAGGGCGTCTTAAGTCTGTAAAATACGGTACTTGATTCCCACTCATACAACGTACAACAGAATACACAAATACAAGCTTACATCGCACTGTTAATACAGCCCACGCCTCCCGATAACATTATACCCCGCCCAAAGCAAACGCATATCTATCCGGTCCCGCACTTCGAAAACGCACCGCATGAACTTCCGAGGCAGAACCCGCACAAGGAGTAGCAGGGTCGAGAAATGCGCACTTCCACCGCTCGTTCCTCACAACGCACCACAGTAGCGTGCCGCCCCGCGCCGCCCCGCGCCGCCCCGCCCGGTGAATCGGGGCCGAGCGATGAGTAATGGCCGCGCTCCGCCCGCGCTTCCGCCCACCCGCTCGCTGGGTGCTCACTGACCGCCCTCCGGTCAACCGCGGTCTCTCCGCCCGTAGTGGCAGCCACGGGATAGATGGACTTTCTCAGCTATTCGAAACATTCATTTACATGCACTGTTTATATCTGTAGGTATACTCTATTTCACTATTTACAAAATTAGTTTTCCACTTTTATGTATTTCATAATTTTCCTTTTAAATTCTTAAATTTGTTCACATTTTTTTATTTCTAAATGTAATTTATTATTCAAATCCTTTGTTAAATAATATGTTTTTACCTGTACAGTTTTACTGAAGTTAATTAATAAAATGTTGAGATTATCTTGTTTCCCTTGTTTTATCTTTCACTCCTTGGATGCGGATAGCGGTGGGGTTGGCGATGCAAAGGCTGCACGTGGGAATCGAGGGCGCCACAAACCTTTGTTCCGTTTGAAATAAGAATGAGATTGGTGTTTGTAGCGACTGTCTTCAACATTAGTGGGGTAACAACGTAATAGGTGACGGACGTTCGAATCACGATGTTATGCAGAACAACTTTCCATCATCGATTATCCCAAACGCAAGCGTTTGTGATCGATTGCAAGAAGTGATAACGACTAATGACACAGAATGGGTTGATGATGGCTCAGTCAATACAATATGAAGCCTCGCCTATACGCCAAAGACAGACGTGACACCTTAACATCACATTAGAGAGACTACGCATTTTCCCAGAAACTAATAAAAAGTTTACACAGTCAGTTCAAAAGGGAAGTTCTTGGAATATTCTACGGCTTACTGAAAACACAAATATTGTTCCTTTGGCACAAGGTATGGCTGTTCTATATATTTGAATACCGTCGATTCTTCAATGTGCGCGATGACTTATTCATAACAGAATAGCCAGATTCATTTGTATGTTCCTTTTCATGCACTGTGTTGATACTCATTATCTCCGCACTAATTTCACTCGCATTCATAAGTACACTATTTCTCACGAAGTTACCTGGGGACGGCAAATTTAATTCGTAGCCCAGGACCTCCTTCTCCAAGACTCATCCACTAGGGATTGCCGTGTGTTATGCAATTCTATATTTCATTCTGTAATAATACTTTTACAACACAACTTTACGGCTAACAACCGAAGTAAATACTTCCCAATCAGTGGTCCACCTGTCGGCTTGGATTCTGACCACCCACGCTTAGAGATTACTCAGTCATTGCAGAGGAATTTCAAATCAACGTAATATAAATAATACATCAAGATTAATGCCGTCTCTCGTGCAGAATTATGTAAGACGGCACAAGCAAAATGTTACAGAACAATGACTTACATAACGAAAACAGGAACATGAATCACACAAAAAGACACTCAATGTCGAATAGTAATCCCTCCAATCTCATCTAAACTTCTAGACGTGATTCTTCCGACAATTTTAACCACAATGTTTATCCTTCGTGAATCCTACAACTTTGTTTACCTTTCAAAACTCCGAGCTCACATCTTAAAAAAAAGCGTACAATGCGCCTTCCAGACACCAAATCCCAAAAGTGGGTCGAATTAATCATCGGAACAGCGAGTGCCCAACCGCAAACAAAATCTGGCCGGAGACGTTGCCCGCCCCCCGGCGGGGCGTGCTCACACGGCGCGGCACGGCTCTGAGCGGCGCGGCGTGTGTCCTTGGCGGCAGGAGGGCGTGCGGCGCGGGCGGAGGTGGGGGCGGCGCGGACCCTAGCCTCGTGACTTACGTAACCTCCGGGCGGGCGCGCGTTCTTCCTCTGCGCGCGCTTGGCCCACGACCGCCACCGCACCGCTGCGCCACGACTAGCCGCTTTGTGAAGGACGGACCGTCACACTCCGACGCACGAATCCGCAGACGGATCGATGGTCGGATCGATGGACGAACCGACATGACGGATAGGCAGGCGAACCGACGCACCGACGGACGGACGGATGGTCGGTTGGTCAAACGAACAAACGGACGGACAGACAAATCGACAGACGAACGAACAGACGGGCGGGCTTACAGACAGACGGACGGACTGATAAATTGACGAATGGACAGACAGACGAACCGAGAGGAATGACCGATGATCTGCCACACGGGCGGGGGGACAGACGGTCGGTCACTCATTAGAAGTGGCACCACCTCTATGGTCCCCATTCCCGACTTGAGGCAGCTCAATTGGTAATGGACGTGGAAGAGGAGAAAAATGGTTTAGAATGTTAACAAATTGCGACATTCAGGAATGTTTGTTTTCTATATATTCTTAAACTTCAAACTTATAATTTAAATTGTAAACGTTAAAGAAGCAGGTGATGTGCGACAAATGAGGCATTGTGAAGACTGGATAGCACGGTAATAAAGCAAGTTACTATATTTAAAATACACCAGTTTGTTTGTATTGCTTGCACATTTGAAACGCTACAGAGATCAGGAAGTCGACAACAAAGCTCTTATTTCACATTAAAGTACTAATGAGACATGAATTTCAAATATAATATTAAATTAATAAAAATAATTCATCGAATTTTGGGTCAACATCTGCATTCTCATAAGATCATAATGTTTGGTCCTCCTCTCTCCAGCGCCACGTTGGCTTCATGAACACACGCAGTCACGGCAACTTTGTGCCTTACGAAATACCACGTTATCTCTTATGAAAGACCCACGGCATTTCCTCAGCCCACGAAAGCCGGCGCTGTCCGTCATGCCATCCCGAGCCACCACATTATCTCGGACAACTCAAAAGCCCACAAATTGCAACGAATCCGGTCGTATGTCAGTGACTCGGCAAAACGCAAAGCAAGGACGACAAGGCGGGTGGCGCGCGAGCGAACGAGGCGGGCGCGCAGGCGTGGAAACCGAACGCAACGCGCCGCGCGCCCAACGTGGCGCAAAAGCGCCGCACGAAAACGCGACGGGCAGGCGAGCGAACCGACATCGCGGGCAAGTTATATAAGCGCACGGCTGCCGCTTTTCCGTAGCCACTCTGCGAACAGACGATTCTTCATAGTTCACTCTGTTGCGACGAGCGTATTCAGGTCGTGTGCAGCGATGGACAGTGATCCTTGCAAAGTTTCGAATCGCATCATATGAAAATGAATATCATTTGCCCCTGCTGCCTGGAGGCTTTGTTACTTCCATTTGAATACATAATTCTAGGTCTTGATTTGTGTATTTAGTATATTTTTTTCTTGAAGCGCTAATAAAGATTTTTCTCGCATATTGTCAGAAATTAGATGCTGTCAACCAGAAAAAAACAACAAAGCAACCTAATCATTTCATTACTGGCTCGCCCCAGCGAGTCATTATGATCGCAATTCAGAATTGAGATAAAAAATATCAAACACATTACACTTCGCCAATTTAACTAGTCCCAATATAACACCCTATAGCACCATATCCCTACAAGTAGATGACCGACCAAGCATTAAAATGCATTGCTTTCTGGACAAATATGAAATTATAAACAATAGATAATAATACTTCGAATGTGATGGTTTTGATATTCATTCACACCCACAACACTAGCCCAGAGCACTTACTGCTGCAGCCGTGTGCGTTTACTTACTAGGTCACCACAGACTAACAGAGCATTTACATGATCAAGTGACCATCGGCACATTCGAGCGATCACGGGGCACGCCCCTCCCGAACTGAATGATGCTGACGTTTAGGAGCGAGGCCCGTCCCGCGGATGCAGCCGCTGCTGGCGCGGGCACGCGTTAGCCAATGACCTCGCTTCCGTTGGCCGTTCGGCCTTCCGCCGCGCAGCCCGGAAGCGGCCAAACAGCCGGCGCCCATCGCCGCGTAATAAGCCGGGAAGCCGCGCCCCCGCGCCACGGTCGCTCAATGAGTTTAAAGACGAAATTTAAAGCAACGCCGGGCGGCGCCCGGCGATGTTTCACCCGCGCCGGGACGCAATGGGGAAAAAATATTAGAACTACTAACAAGCTTCGAAGCAATTTAAAAAGATTGTAGACATGCAGATCAGCGCCCGCTGCCATTTTCAATTCACGATGTCCACAACTTCTTTAAATTGCTGCGATGACATCTCCGCACGAGGTTGATAGATTAGAATCTCATCTACGGAACGAACGTTTGTCATTAGGTGGATCTGTCATTAAATGAAATAGCAAACCACTTTTCCTCCTACATCCTCCAAATTCATCAACTCATAATTGTCCGATAAACGGAACTACCGGCAGTGTGATCGTCAAAAACATTCCAACAGACACAAAGATGAACAATTGTTCACATAAGCGAAATATCATTATCTCGAACTTCGCCCTACAGCAACTTCGAGCAATCGCACCAAAGCTCTTGTAATTCGTCATTGCTCACTAATATGAATAATCTATCGTCCACTCTGAGAATTAGCCGGATTAACTCTCCTCTAACGATCGAGGTACTTGAGAAATCAGAAATCGAAAAGAAGTGAAGAGAAACATCACTATCGTGATTAGATGTATGCAGATAGTGAATAGTCCCGTCAGAATTTTCGTCGCTGGCGCTAGCACTTGAACGCCTGGTAACAACTCAAACAGAGCAGGCGGCCTTCGCGAACCCTGTTCCGGGCTATCTCGCCGGCTACGGTATCGTGGGTGATAAGCCGCGAAGCAAACTGCATTTATCAACTCAGAAACTACGTTTTACTGCTATTTTCAATACACTATTTCTACAATTTCTGTAGATTACTGCTCCACTTCTAAAATGAAAAAAAAAATTGCCAAGAATGTACTAATGTATTAAAGAGACCTCCATTATTACTTGTTGCACAATAAAGGGTTAAGTCGATAGAGTAATCTACAATTTCAATTACAGCTGTTTTGAAACGTATCAGCAAAAAAAATTCTTACGTTTTATTTTGTTGGAATTCAATAAGAAGACTTCGTGCTCCAAGACAATATTATAATTGGAGTTGTCCCTCTCAAACAAAATTGGCTAATCGGAGATTTTTTCAGCACAATTGTAATCAGATGGATTAAAAGACACAAGCCAGAAAATAAAAAGTATTCATCTTCTAGATTTCAGAATGCAGAACGTCGTACAACAAACTTTCAGACTACAGTTCCAAAGAAATGGTTGTATATAGCCCCGCTGTATAGATTGTCCCGCACGTGACAAGGCAAGCGAAGCATTATATTAATAAACCTTATTTATTTGAAATATATTTCTTTGATTAGCCAACTGGTATGATAATTTTGAGAATAATTATAAAATTCTGTACAACCATTTGTCTGGGAGGTGCAAGCGGGGTTTTTCCAAAATCAGTTACATTAATACAACTTTAAAGTGTCTCACGTTTTAAACGTCTAATACACAAATGCGTCTAATACCAATCATATGTTTAACATTTGCGTGTGAAGCGCGTGGGCGACACCTCCAAAAACACAACAATTTATTATAATCGAAGTTACTTACGTCCACAAGTATCAATGTGTTAACAGAAATCTCAGAGGAAAAATGTTACAATTTTTGACCGCCAGCAGGGCAATTTATAGAAAAACATTTGAAAAAGGACTGCTTGTGCCTTCGCGGTAAGCAAACGGATGAATAACAAGCTGTTTGCGACGAAGATGAACCGGCGCCTACGACTGAAGAACTTCGAAAGCGTGGTGAGGAGGGACGAGGCGGGGTGGGGAGGGGAGGGACACGTGGGGAGGGGGAGGCGTTCTATGCGCACTTCATTACGCGGGCACGCATATGAAATTTGGCCGCTGCGAAGCCGGCAATTAAAAGTTCATTTGGGAGCCTTACGTAGATTGGAATTCTATTGGGCATATGCGACAAAATTAAAAACAGAATACCCAAAAATTCATTTTGCAGGATTATTAAATTAGCTACAATTATGTTCATTATTTTGTGTTATTCCCAGTTAGCGATCCAATAATCGAGGTTCTTGGAACGTTCGACACTACATGCACGATTCATCATTACACATGAGGATCAAGCATTTTATATTGAAGTTATAACAGAAATCCATTCTATTAACCAAAAAAGCACAACTCGCAATGCAATATGATGAACTTATATGAACCCCCTGAATTCCATTTCAACATTTGCATTGCTGAATTATTCCTGTTGAGTCATTCAATTATTATACCTTGCGACTCAACAAAGAAAATATTAAGATTATTGAAGTTAAGATGTGAACAATCTAGGTACGAGGCCCCCAAGAACCCCTAGCACCAAACAAAGTTTCACTTTTTTCTATTTGTAAATAACGAATTATAATGAAACAATAAGCGCCCATCAAACAACCGTTTGCATTCCCTTTCAATGTGTATATCAGGACAGGCCGCATATCCTATGAAAAGAAAATACTTCTCCATTCACCCGTCGCCTGTTAATAGACAGAAGCTTACAAGCATACACACCTTGGGCTATCTCAAAGCGGCATACGTTAAGTAAATACGTGTCCACCCCCAGCCCTCGTCTCTCAAATCTTTACACGCTGCTCCTCACGCAAGTCGACTTTCCAAACGTGTATTCACGGCGGGGGCCAACAAAACCAACGCACGAAAGGAAGACGCGTGTAATAACATATCAGGCAGGACCCGTTGGCCGAGCGACGCGCACCGCTCAGGCGCCCACAAAGCGACGAGGAACGCCGGAGGCGGCAGATGGCGGAGCGGCGAGCGGCGGGGGAAGACGGAGGTGGGCAGCGGCGCGGCGAGAGATGACACACAATGAGGAGGAGGAGCAGCAGCGGTGCCATGGAATGACGAGAACGAGCTGCGGAGCCCTTGAGCAGCTGCGAGGGTGGACCTGGGACAATGCGTGGGTGGGGAGGTCTGTTCGACACTTAAGAAGTAGGAGCAGAATAGTGTTCGTAATTAATTTACGGTTCTATTTATTAATTTAATTTTCCCCTCGTCGTCTTGGCGCAAATCTACGCTCAGAAACATTTTCAGAAAATATATATTTTTCTTTTATGCGAAAAGAAACCAATACATGAATTATTTTCAAAAACAGCAGCTGCGAGGGTGGACCATTTTTTTCCTAACATATTTCTAACATTTCACACTACGTTATCTCTTTTTGGTCCACACAAATAAACCAGCTTTTATGTACAGAAGCGGTACCCGTATGACTCATGCTTCTGAACATGTAATAACGTGGCGGAACATTCAAGACGCATAAACAATAAAGTTTAAATCAAAAATCTCACGTAGGAAAATCCCGAATTCCTGTTTCCTCGTAGAACGGGTAAATACTGACGCGGGAGAACGCAAAGGAATACGACCGCAGGAAAAGCGGCAGCCCGACGCTGCGTCCGAGAAGAAAGCGCGGAAGAAGGCGGGCCCGGAAGAGAGCGACTGGGAACGCGACTGTCTCCGAGAAGCGGCGAAGCGAGGCGGGCTCCACTACTGCCTGGACGGGGGGCAGAGCGAGCCTGCGCCGTCGCCGGCGACACCAT
This sequence comes from Gryllus longicercus, assembly GCA_038098605.1. NCBI lineage: Eukaryota > Metazoa > Arthropoda > Insecta > Orthoptera > Gryllidae > Gryllus > Gryllus longicercus. Next base: position 5,985,517 of record JAZDUA010000020.1, read on the forward strand.
GTCAGAAGACACAAAAGGGGCGACGGAAAATCATACTCAAATGGATATTGTTCCCAGACGTCAGACCTTCCAATAGCGATGCGAACTTCCCGTGTGATGGCACATTATTTCCGTTTACGACTACAAAAATGTTATGTACGTGCAACTTACAACATTCTGATAAATAATGCAGTTTTTTAAGAATGGGATCTTACAAGGAAGAAAATATAGAAGGCGAATTAGCGTCAGACATCATGATATGACTTCGGATAAAAGTTTCTTTGCAGTATGTTCACTTCATAGTTCTCCAAACAACTACCTTCTCATTTTCAACACGACAAAGAAGACTGCACTGGATTCCTATCTACTTTAAGAAGATCTCAACGCACGTGCATGTACTACTCACTTGAACACTTTCCTTATTGCTTGTATACTCCTTAAATGATAATCATAAAATGAGTAAAAGAAACTGAAGAAGCTACCAAGGCCAAAACGAAGCTTACTGCTGGAGAAGATGACCAGAGGGTGACGTGGGAGAGGTTTTTCGACTCGTAAGCTACTTGAACTGTTGGTGTGTCTAAACGAGGGATCTGTTGTTTGCGCGTTATCTTTTCAAACTGTCACAATAATCAGCAATTGTTGAGTTTTCTAAGGCAGTATTTTCCCATTTACACGGCTTGGAGTTTATAAAAGTGGTAAACTCTGGAAAAACCGAAAATTTCGATTACGAGGGACTACTCTTCTCTATACGAAATATATTGAGAGTTTTAACACCTAATACATTCACAAACTTTTAAACTTGAAAAACAATTTAGGAAATGTAATTTTTCCTGATTTCACTATTACAACAAGAACATGAGCATGCTGTATTTGTCACCTGCATTTATTCCGAAAAGAAAATGATTGTGATTGAACACGGTCGCACACAAGCTATCTTTGCAAAAGGTGTTAATAGGTGTCATAATACCCGCTCTTTAATACCTCTATTTTGTAACTGCACAACCTGGATAATATTAAAAATAAGGATACATAAATAAATATTACTCTAAAAATGTCTTTGCCGAAAAATCGGGGATATACGGGGCACCGTCGCTAAAGTATGAAATCACGACCAATTTAACTCCGCAGAATGTACCACCTGTTTCTATTTCATACTTCTGCTAGATCCCAATACTATCACAATACCGGGACCGTCCACGTCGACCGCTAGTTCTCGTCCTCCCGTCATTCGGCACCTACCTTTCTCACCTTGGACTGGGTAATAATGTGCGTGGGGGCGAGCCATACCGCGGCCCCTGCGGGCGTGGTCGTGTGGAGGCGGGCGCGTGGGCGAAGAGGCGTTTCCGAAGCGCGCGGGACGGCACGGCGCGGCACGGCGTGGCGTCCCAGGTGGGTCGGGCGAAGGCGGGGCCCGCATCCGCCTTCGGGAGCGGCCTTGAGCGGCGAGACCGGCCTAATTGCGGGGCCGATGCGGCTGCGGTTGCGAGGGCTGGGCGCGAGGGCGAGCGGGCGCGGAGGAATGGGGGAGGGGCGGGCGGTTGGGCGGGACGGGGAGGGCATAACGGGACCCGGGACGCCGGACTTAAGGTAGGCCTTGACCCGGCAAAGGGGAGGGGTGGGGCGGGCCTCGATCTGAGCTCCCGCTGGAACGCGTGTTGTGCTGTTCTCCCGTCGCCCAAATGATACTTGAAAGCGTATTGGGAAACACTTGAGAAACGCAACTCGACTTTCAAAGCGGGTGAGGTGCTTTGGTACAGGACACAAAAGGAATGAGCCCTTGGCCTATGAGATATTTCATTCGGTGTCGCTTATCTCTATTATGGAGAAATCCTTAGTCACAGTGAATAGTTTGTATGTAATATACAAATAAAGCGTATTTTTACTTTACTATAATTAGACACACTGTTTAGAAAGTTCGAACACCTACGAGGTCCTCTGGAGGGAACGAACTATTGATGTGTAAATGTTGGTGCAAAACGCAACCATATATGCAACACCTTTAGTTTGTCCACATTTATTACGTAAACAATGTTTCTTCATACATTTTTCATTCATATGGAACTTGGGCAGTCAAGGTACAGTATGTAAATATCTATAAGTACTGAAATGGAAAGCAAAATGACATCTCATTTTAAAACAAAGACAAAAAACACTCATGTAACTGAGTTTTGAGTTGGCTGCTTTATCTTCAATTCACAATCATTCCTTTTTTCAACCTTTTTCGCCATCCTTCCTCTTCCTCTTCTATCCAGTTGCATTCATTTTTATAGATTATCGACACACAAACATTTTTATACACGTCTCCTCTAAAAATACTGAAACCGAACGAAGTAACAGCAACGAATGCAAAGTAATCACATTCGGCTGCTCGCGAACGCCATCAGCTCCTCAAAAGAAGCGAACGGGAACCTCCTCCGCCTCCGCCCCCGCCCCCCACCCGCGATCCCCTCGTGTCGCCGCAAACAAAGGCGTAATGGGGCCACAAAAAGGCCATTCGACGCCGGCCCCGGCCGCACATAACGAACGTCTGACGCAGATGCGAGTCGTAACGTAACCAGAATATTCACGCCGTTTTTAACCCGCGGCCCGTTCGAAAAGTCTCGACAATGAATAATGCAGGATGGGAGGGCGGGGGTGGTACAAGTAACAAAGCAAAGAACACAGACCGTGTTAAGGACCGCCCTAAACACTGCCATCTCGATGGATATGGAAAAGCGGGCCCGAGAACGGCGCCTGACAGCGGCGATCGGAGGCTGGCTAGGCGGTTCATCACCCGCTCCAGAGAGGCTGCCCCCTCGGCGGTTTTTGCTTGCCACCGGCTCCTTCCAGGCGAAATGTCTACACTACCGCTACGGGACATTCTTAACTAGGGGGTTCTTGACCTGCCTATTTGATGGTTGCTCCTGCTGCATAATTCATCACCGTAAGGTCGCCGAAAGAAAGGAAAAGACTTGGGCGCGCGCGCTCGCGCGCATGCGGACGGACACACGAGAAAAAGGACGTCTCTATTCAACGTAAGAGTTGGCTTTCCTGGCGGGCGAGCGGGCGTGGGCGTTTTTTGCCGTCGTCGCCATTGTAGAGCCTTCTTGGATCAACGCGCCATTCAAACGTTTCGAGCACTCAATGCAGACGAGACGGGATGCAGAGGGGCAAAGCGGGAGCGGGGCGTCTTTGGCGCCGCTTTTCTTACGATACGAAATCGCGGCGAGCTCTCGCCGGGCTGCTGACGTCAACACGAGAGCGCCGTGCAAAAACACGCGTGTGCACGGGCGGCGAGGCCTGCTCGGCTGCGATCCTTGACGTCAAGTGCGCTGTGAGAGGACGTCGTAAAGATGCACGAGTGTTTGCGTACTTCAAACATTTGCCCATTTCTCACGCTTCCGTGGGAAACGGGTGGGATATGTAAGGTGACATATCCTTAATAAACAATCAGTCTCATCGACTTTTTTTAGCAATTTACATTGACACGGTGAATGTGAAGGATCTAAATGTGCTACACGGCTTTATTCATCATTTTGAAAAATGACTTTTCTAATTCACTACTTACGAAAGAGGGCGGGTATAACTTAAATAAAAATAGGAGGACCAGAAAGAAAACTATATCTTGAAATGAATATTTAGTTGCACGAAGTAAGTTCTGAGCAATCTTGAATATGTTTTATTAATTGGGATTTGGAGATCCTTTAACTGCTAAGGTAAATGAAGCCTCGTTAGAAGCTTCATCACGTCGCGATAATGATAATTAGTAGCCCGATGATGGGGAAAATGGTGAAAAGAGGGGCGAGGTAATTGGGAGAAGCCAAAGAGCACCTTTCCCACCACAAACTCGCACTTGGATTGGCCGAGAATCTTACCAGCGACGGAAGATGGATATAAAGGCACTAGCAATTTGGTCAAGTCCCAACGTCACTCGGCCGTGTATGGATTTTTATTACGTGTTAAGAAACACACGAAAATAACTATATTTTCCTGTTCACTAGATGTTCAGAGTTGTTCGATTAACGAACGTCAGTAAGCTCGCACTACACTGACACAGCAATTACCACCCTATTTAAATTACTTCCATTACGCAAATACATTATTATCCTAGAATCAATGGAAAATTGCATAGTCATGTTGGCGAAAGTCGGCGTACCATTCAACCCAAACACATTCCCGCAACAGAACCCCACAATTCAACCAATCCACATTCACAAAGTGCTCGTTTCCTCATTTTCGAAGTTTTGTGGACTAATGCAAATCGCCGCACGATACAATGGGTTGTCTTAATTATACAACACCACATTACAACGACATACCACGAACGGGTTATCGAATTCTGATTCAGCAGTATATATAGAATAAATATCCCGCAAAGCACTGGCCTGAAAACAAACATTATTCTTTGCTTCTATTATGTTCGGGTCGCAATCTCATTTTATTTTCTAGTCTATCATATATCACTAACGCAAGCCTGATATAGCGATATGAAATAATGAATATAAAGCGTGGCTGCGTAAAAAGCTATCTGTGCTGGCAAAAACTATAGCGTAAATAATTCCGAGAAATTCCTGTCACATTGGCTCTTCCAAATATGAGTAGCCCCGCGCCACAAAACCTACAAAATATTCTATTGGATGAACGATTTTTTTATTTTTTTTCGTGGCGGGCAAGGTACATCGTTAACTGCGAAAGAAATTACAGCTTGAAACGACTGTAAGAGCTTTGGTGAAGAAATATGTTTATTTTTAATATGAAACAATGAATTTCTCAAAGAAAATCCTACATTCAAAACGATGTCCAGAAATTTGTAGTTCAATGAAACAGATGAGGTACTTGGGAATATATAAAACAGTAGCTGACATTTTGGGGAAAATTGGCATTACAATTTTTTTTATGACGGGACGGGATTTGCTCCCTCTATATTCCACGTGCATTCAACAAGAGAGCACAAGTGGCAATGACAATTCACTCCAATGTTATGGCAGGTGCAACTCGTTTCAAGGTATGTAGTGAACAGTGGCATCTCATTGCATTTTTCTACGAAACGTAAAAGTCAGATATCATTATTTACACCCGGACGCCTCAATTAAGAGTACAATAGAATACCCCCCGGCGTAAGCTTTTAATCTTCCCCATCACGCAGAGTCCGTCGGCCTCCCGTGGTACTTGACGCTTATTGGCTGCTCTGCTGTGGAGGAGACGCCCACCTCCTAGCATTACGGCCCGTTCCCCCAGGAGTAAGCCTGAAACCTGCCGCCTGACCGGACAGCCGAGCCGCGCATCGCTCCCTGTTTCCGCGACAGCGTCCCCGGCCGTTTCCCTGCGAATGCGGCGTCGGAGCCGGCGAGGGAGGTTGAGCGCGCAGCGCGGAGTCTCCGGGCGGCGGGCAGGAGCAAGCGGCCGCGAGGATCAAGAGCTCTCGGGGCGCGGCGGCGAGTGCGGGGGCGAGGGCGCGGGCTCCAGCAGTTAGAGCGGCGGGGGCGGCGGCGCCAGCGCAAATAGCAGAGGCGGGATGAGGGAGGTTGCAGCACGGCGGTGGAAATGGCAAGGGAAATCGAAGCACTGACGCAGGCGAGGATTTAACCACCTCGCAACAGTGGAGTAGGGAAAGCAAGTCGCGGAGAAATGTCGCAAGAAAATAAGTAATGAAAGCGAGAGAAAGCTATGAAGACTAGAAAAGGTTAACATTTGTTACGGCGAAGAAATACGGGATATGAAGAGAGAGTAATACGATTAAAATGTGACGAAGAGGGGCAGAGGGAAAGGGTAAGCCTGGGAGCAGGGGGCAGTAGCGTGAAGAGGATGTGACACATAAAGGTCGCTGGGGCGAGTCAGGATAACACCGGTTGCGAGGGAAGAAACGGGAATAGGTGGCGCAGAAGAGCGAATGAAAGGCTCCGCTACAGTAAGCGGATGAGACGGGTGGCCGGGCGGCCGGGGCGGGAGCGGTGGTGGGAGCGGAGGAGGGAGCGGGACGGGCGCCGGGGACGCGGCGGGGGGCGCAGAGGTTCCGGGGCGTTCGTCGAGATCCGGCGGACGCCGCGAAGTTAATTTCGGCAAACACGGCGCCGCGGCGAGAGGCTCGGCGTGTGTTGATTCCATTACCGCGCCGGACAAGTCGAGGGCCGGCGCTTGCGCTGGGCAGCCGCTCTCGCTTGCCGCCGCCGCCGCCTCGGGCCGCATCGTTAGCCCAAGTCACTGTGGCCGCGGCGACGCGGAACTAGCAGGGCAGGGGTGGGTGCGGAGGAAACTAGTGCGGACTGCGGAGAAGCCAGCAGGAGACGGGGGGAAACAGAAATAGCCGCAGAGACGGTCTTAGACAATGGAGTTGAAGAGGGAACGGCAGTGGCGGTGATAGCGGAAACTGCGCCAGATCAGAGGCGAGCGGACTTCGTGAGAATGCGACCGAACCACACCGGGCGGGACGCGCCGAGTCAATAGCTTAGCGTCAAGTGAACGCATACTGTGTGGTGGTAAAGACATAAACCGGCTTCGGAGGTGTTTGTCAGGCGGAGGACCACAGAGGGAGACCGCCAAACATCATGACGGAAAGGACATGACTGCCTTTTTGACTCCATCACATAGTTTTTGTATATTGTCACATACGCGAGTGATTTTGATTCCGTACTTCCACAGCCCAGTTCCGTGAAAGTCCATCGGAAATCGTGATAGGAATTTCACGAAACTCGTTCAAAACGTAATGACGCGCTTTTGAATGTTTGTAAATGGCTGCATTTCAATTTTTCTGCATTCCAGCGGAGAGAAAGGTTTCGTAGATTTCTCCTCATTCTATAAACATTGATACACATGGCACGATCCACCAAAATACAACACAAATGTAACAACTAGGATAGAAACAATTTCAGAAATGTGCATCAGCTTTCTGAAATTGTAAGCGGTTGCTTTCGTTTTAACACACATGCTCCATTAACGTCCAAACATCAACGGTAACATCAACAGCCTTTCGGGAGCCGAACACTTATTTACAGCGAATGAAAAAGTACACTGGAAATCTAACTACAAAGAAAAGGCACATCCGGAGTGAACTCGAAATCGATGTACACATCCATTTCCAGAAAACATTTAGCCGCCGAGCACACATTACATGCATTTAAACCTAACCAACACATTTAAGAGAGACAAATGAAAAGCTGTCTCGTCGCAAACGATGTTCCAATAACTTCACAACTAAGGAATGCAAGTCACATGAGCATTAGAAAGAACATTCAGAGTCGCACTTTAAAAAAGCAAATCTGCTTGCACCAAACAACTGAACAGAAGCTATAATTTTGAGTCGGAACCGATCTGATCAAAGCGTTCACCAACGACTGTCTTGCGCATGCGAACACACAACCGAACATGGGAGGAGCAACATCAATAACGATCGCGCCCAACAAAATAAGGACACCAAAGAAACAACATCTGAGGAAAGGGTTAGCGGGAGAAGGATATTTTTTTTTATTTCTTTTTTCGGCAACAACACATTTGCACAGCAAGAGAGACGCAACAAGAAGGTGTCAACCTATCTTTCGGTGCGAGCCGGACGGGCGGGCGGCGGACGCGGGGCTCGCGGCAGCGGGCGCGGGCGCGCGAGCGGCGAACGCGCGGGCGGCGGGCGCGGGTTCGTCTCCCGCGGCCGGCCCCGGCCCCGGGCACGGGCCCGGCCCCGCCCCACGCCCAGGCCGCGTCCGCCACCAGCAGCGGCGGCACTGCGTCCCTGTGGAGGAGACGCACGCAACACGACATTAACACGCCTGGGCCCGCCCGCGGCGCCGTCGCCACACCTCCACCTCCACCGCCCCACACCACCACCATCACCACCACAGCCATCGCCAACGCCTGCGCCTGCGCCGCCGCCATCCCAGCGTCTGTCTCATCCTAAGGGCTACGGTACCAAGTCGGCCCTGTGCCGCATGACAAGACACACGAATTCTCTGTAAAAATAGACCAATTGTACTGTAGAAGAAATGGTATAAACTTATCACAGATTTACGTAAATTATAATCTACCGATGAAACATATATAAACATTCTATACTTGCGTATACGGTTTTGTAAATAATTGTCACCTTTCCGTTACTTTGTTGGACGGAACTACGTTCGGAGATACGTTCCGGAGATATAATTCTTTCAGCATATTTAATTATACGGTTTTGCTTCGAAAGTTCATTTTGTTTTTTATTTAAAAGCACATCACGCATCCTTCTGCCATCGCAGGAAAATGTAGTCAAAAAGCCAAAACAATGACTTATCATTCGATCTTCTGGGAAAAGAAAGAACAGTTTTCGCTGCATTCTTCAATCAGTTTCATCTTTTTTTCTTATCTGTATTGCAATAAACTTCACGCGTACATTTCATGACAGAGCATTATTCTGCGTTTGTTTTCAAAGCATCAAAAGCTAGCACAGTGAATCAGGAAATAAGGAAAGCTGATTGGATAAACAATTAATTTAAGCATTGGATTACATTCGAAAGAAGAAATTACGTGCTCTCATAATATCCAAAGAGTTCTGAATTGTCTATGCTCACGAATGAGCTGAATGACACATCGTATACATATACAGCTATAAAAACCTACTCAAAGTTGAACAACAATATTAATCTCTAGTCTCTTACACATCATCATCGTGGGTAATCCGCAAACCTCGCTACAGTTTCGCCTCATCAGCACGGCCATTCGTGATCTCGCCGCAGCGCGAGCATGCTGCACTGAGCGCTCGTTCTATTCCGAGCGAGCGGCGGGCGGACAGGCAGAGGGCGGGGAGCGATCCGGCGATCCGCGACGCTCTCTCCACCCAGCCACAGCCGCACCGAGTCGCTGCCCCCTCCCTCCGGCCCTCCCCGCCGCCGCAGGGGCGCCCCGCAGCGCTAATTAGCTCGTTGGCGGCCTCCCACCGGCGCGGGGCGGCGCGGCGGCAGGATTTAGGAGGCCCCCGCCGCCTGCCCTTCGCCCTCGCCCAGGGACGCGCGAAGGCCGCTGCCTCTGCTCGTCTTTGGCGGTCCATATACCAGCGAGCGCGTTGTGCAAGCCTGGCTCCTGTGCAGCAGTTGTTCATCTGAGACGACACATTTACATGATAATGATCGACGCAAACGGTCCGATGCACGAGAATGCGCGGCTTGTAAAAAATGCCTCGCGCTGGTTGTAAATATACCGCTTCCGCCTCATTTTGGCCCCCTTATACCTGATCCAGAAAATTGAATTACTTGATAATTTTACATTTTATCTCCACTGGGCTTCGCATCCTTACCTTTTAATATTTTGATTTTCAACAATCTTAACAGCCATAGTGACGGGAAAACGTGTTCTGCATATAAACCAAGTATTACACATAACCATTTGAAAATCAACCACCCGAAACGTTTTTATTGCCTGATTATCCTTTTGTTTCCTAATATTTTTCTCTTCACATCGTGTCTTTACAGTGCTCAATCGCGTACAGTCGAACTGTGCTATTTTTGAATGCAACTAGAGAAACAAGCAAACACGTAAACACAACACCAACATTCAGAAGTAGCACATACACGCGTGACACCTTACGTCACAGCTTATCACGACTTACAACACAATGTGCTAACAGCTGTGGATGTGGAACGACGTATCAAGAACAGACCAGCTTGTCTTTTGTCGCTTCGATTGTGTCCCCTAGACTGTTTAGATGTGCGATTTTTGCAAGGTTAGATTCGAAACGAAACTACAAGAGACTAAATTAGATAAAGTCTGCTGCCTTTCACAACTCGATGACTTTCGAACGAAGGGCGACATGTTGTCCACAACAGAAGCCAGCGCACGTCATATCAAGCCATTGGAAAGAGAAGTCGTGGGGCCACAAAAAGCGCCTTTAGAAACGAATCAACCGAGACGTATTTTAAGCACTACCGCATACCATCGACCTTTCCTGAATCGAACCTCTCTCACACTAGCAATCTCGCCGGCACGCACATATTCCCCCCGCCTGCCCCTCTCTCGCCCCGTCACCGCGCACATATCCTCGACGCAATCACGACTCCTCTCAACCCCATTACGCCGACCCCATTATACAGATTCGAGCGTGCATCATTCCGGTTAATAACGGCGCCATGACCGCAAATTTGGTCGCAGACAAACGCCCGAAATTGAGGAAGCGTTCGCTCGCGCGTGCGCACGCGCGGGCGGGCACGGCAGGCTCCGGCAAAAAGGCGGTGTGTTGACCGAGACCCTCATTACCAGCAACCGCCCGCCCGTCCGCTTCCTCGAAGCCCCTTTCTTACGCCTCCCCCTCGAGGCGGCGGCGCCACCGCCACCGCCACCGCCAGGGCGGGAGGGCGGGGAGGAAGTCGCTCGGGAAGAAGTAAACAATAGGTATCGGCACGAGCAGGCGAGCGGCGGTGAAGCGAGGCGACAGGGCGGCGGCGGCGGCAAGGGGGTTGGGGCGGGAGATGGGCGATAGCATCGAACGCCGGTCTAATTGCCGCCATTACCGGCGCGTCGCACGTCGCCAAGGACACTCGAGACGATCGCGGAGGTGGCGGAGACAAGAAGGAGGAGAGCAGGCGAGGATCGAGAGGAAGCGACGGTGGTGCGGGGTCGAAGCAAGGACGTCGCGGCGTCACAAAGACGAAGTGTGAAGGTAGGAGAACCACGAAAGAGCAGTGGGTTGGGGACAGGAGTGGCCAAAGACATGGGTGTACGGGAAAAAGAGATTGATGGAGGCGCCGAAGGTGAGTAGCTGCAGGCAAACGATTTCTGCGATCATTTTCATTCTGCACGCTCACTTCCAGTGCCTAAAAATACACTATCTGAAAATCGACTATCGAATTATATTTATTTCCCTTTTATTCATCTTGAAGACTGTGTTAATCCAAATATAAACAGAATATTGACAAAACTTGAGAGATTTTCAAAAGCATGACCAGGGCACACCTTGCGATTCATCTGATTACCCCTTTGAGATATCACCTGATAGAATGTAACAGAGAGGTACTTCAAATCCGAATTTTTTAAATTATTGTATGCCATGTAAAAAACCTCGTATTGATGATTTTATTCATGAACAATGAAGAAACGTTATTTATTTTTATAGCTGGAACTCTTAACTGAGAGATGCCAGTTGACCAGAACGCCAAGCAACAAGTAAAATATTACGAAACAAGAGCACTCAGTTTACCACAAAGAGGCTGTGCTTCGAAACGCAATAACTCAAATAGAAAGTAGCTTTACATTCAACAAGATGCTCTAATTGCGCCTTAACCATTTTAATGTTCCTCGAACAATCAGCAATGAAAGAAACCGAGGTCCGTTCACGAGAAGAACGGCCTACGATCTCAAAGAGTCTCACGCCTCTCTACTGACTCAGAGTCGAGTCGTTACGTAAGAGCCCCTGCGCCTTCCGGCTGAAAGAGAGAGAGAGAGAGAGAGAGAGAGAGAGAGAGAGAGAGAGAGATCTAATAAAGAGCAGCGCTGTGCGGCGCAGTAAACACATCGTTCCGTCAACGAGACGCGTCACCATTCCGACGGAATCTATTAATTTCCTGCATATTCCGACCTTCGCGGAGATCGCCGCGTCAGATTCACTTGTAAACAACATCATTACGGCTCTGAGTCTCTCCGACGAGCGAAATGCGGCGTATTAAATTTACCGGCCATCCATACAAAAGGAAGTGCAACTCTGATTTAAAATGCTGATAGTGACAGCAGGAAGAATAATGGGTGTCTGGCTTACAATTCATTTCAGAGCAGCAATTACGAATGATCTTGAATAAAAATGCTTCTTCTTTAACAAAATTTACTTCAATTCAACATACAAATAGAAGTACGCCTCAAATTTCCTGGTTGCGGGTGAATTTAATATTATTTTTCAAATAAAATTCCTCTATGTGACACTATCTTGTGTTATCTGAAACGAAAAATTCAAATAATTGTAATAAATACGACTTGATTACATTTTGTGGGAAACAATTTAATATTAGAAATCAAAGCGTTTGTTTCCTCATTTACGACTAATTACTATAGAATCAAATGATTCGCTAGACGACCAACCAACGCCGTCTTTCAGGTTAACCACAGAGCACGAAAACGCACGGCTAGTCCTCTGCTACAAATCGCGCCTGTCCCTGCCCGTCCTCCTGTCGGATGCGGTGAGTTGTGGGAGGGACGTTCCCGTTCCCGCCCGCCCGCCACCCGGCCACGGTACAGTAAGTCCCATGGCGTGACCCGGGCCCACTCGGGGCCCAGGACCCGGCGCGACCAAGGTCAGGCAACGGTACCCCGCTCTCGTCGTGATTGTGATTGGATCTGGTTGCTCGGGGGCTCCTGGAGCAGAGCGGCTGGCGCAGAGCGGTCTCCTCGGAAGCGCTCCGCAATGACGCATGTGGGCCCGCCCGCCCTTGCCTGGCTCTGCTCGGCGCTGTCTTCCCAAGCGCTTTCCCCGGCCTCCTTACAACTCTGTATCCCCCTTGCCGGATGCGCATTGGTGGGCGAGTAGTTGGCCTCTGGACTGCCAGTTTGTGGGTCCAATTCCTGCGCGTGATTTTCGAAAAATGGAAAATCTCACAATGACCCTGTTATGCCTGCGGAATGTAAATGACCTCTAGCATATGCCTTCCCCCAAATAAATCCCTCCGATAATTACCTGTCGGAACGAGATCCAACGTTCTCCCAATCAGAGTTCGGACTCGGTAACTGACGCCGGCATCTGGCGGAGAAAGAATTACGTCCCGGCGCATGAGGGGACCCCCACGGGGCGTTGAGTCGTAGACGTCGATTCACAAATTGCAAAATTATTCTCTCTTGTGATGCTCTCCAGTCATCATCAGAACATGATTTCAATTAGTAAGATTGTATTTAAGATGATTTTTCTCAAATTAGGCAGAACTGTAAAAATTAACGAAGGCAAGTCCTGCAATCGCACATATACAAATTATTCAACAATACGAGACGTTTGCACTCAGCCAAATGTCAGTAGAAACGTCTGAAAAAAGCAATTATCAGACATGTAGATGATACCGCCGTCACATGTTAATGGCCCAAAAATTATGAGTGGAAAGATGAACAGTACATCAAAGATATCGCGCCGACTCGCAGAGCCCCATGACCCCATCCATTTTCTTTTGGAATGATAAACGTAGTTATCTTGTGGCATACAGCAACTTGAAATGCTTTTATCGTTGCACTGCTAATGTTCATGTATTTTTAGGATTTGTTCAAAAGCATTTGAAACAATTTCCAGTTCTCACCAAATTAGTCTGTATGCACGTCCTTTTTCCTCCATCCCTGATGTCCATTTCAAACCAGTGTTTTAATGATTCAATACTTCAATCATAATCAATAAGCAGATGGATAATTATTTTAATAGGATTTACAAGAAAGTACTATTACCCAATGTAATACAATGTTCGGCACGTCTTGACCACAACTCCGCGAATTCCATTAACACAATTTGAACCAAGATACACTGGATATTGGTAATTTGGCGTGGGCGTTAAAAAAATCTTTCAATACGAAAAATAACTTCCCATTCAGTTCATAACAAAAACTCGACTCGTCACCCGCTACCACCAAGTTAAATGCATTAAACACAAAATTCCAACCCAGAAAGATAGTCAGTGTCGGCACTGCGCTTCGCGACCGCTTGTGATGTACACAAACGCGAAATTGTGAAGAAAACAAGAGAGTGTATTGACTCGCAACCCACTTCAAAAACAATGTCAAAGTATCTAACTTTATCTCGCTTGTATCCTATAACTTACATCAAAGGGAGTCTTGCATGCTGACGTTTTCATATTTCGTCGATGTAATACCGTGTAGTTAACAAAAAAATATTTATATTGATAATCCTATTCATTTGAAATTTTGACATTGCTCATCTTTGTCAAACTGCAAAAATACGTTTTAGGGTAATTTTCCTAGTCTCTACCGTACAATCAGATCAGATTCAAAACTTCCCAATTCCATCGTTCTTCATGAAATGGCGATAGAAATGGTGATGTTAGAAAAAGAGGGTAATTTGGTCCACGCAACATGCGAGACTGAGACCGAGATCGCACCTTTAACCTCCGTTCTGCAATCTCGAGATCCTGTATAGTCCAAAGAATTTGAGTTCAGAGAAGAAAACTTCACAGAAATGAAACACAAATTTCTATTAACCTAAGCATTTCCATGAACCTTATCAAGAAATTCCATTAACTTTCGGTTGAAACTTGAAACTGAAAAATAATTTAATCTTCAGAACGCACATTCGTAAGTTGCTAGACACGAAAACCATATAGAGCGTGAGCGCGCTTTACCGGCGGCGGCCGCTTTCTTGCAGCAGCCGCGGCGAGGCAATTCTCTGCGACAGCCCTCCCTCCACGGGGGCGCGCGCGGGGTCAGCGCGTCGGAGGCCCCGGTTATTCAGCCCCGCGCCGGAAACACGCGCGATGTATTGGGCGTAACGGATTGGCTCCCGGCAGTAAATAAGTCAACGGCTAGCCAGCAGGGGGCGTCGAGGGGAAAGGGGGGGGTGAGATGAAAATAAATCGACAACAGTTCGGGGGATTCCTCCAGACGAATGGACCGTACAACGACCCCGTTTACATTCCTTGTCTCGCGCTCGATCTAAGTCGCTCCCGGTGGCTGAGTGTTTCTCCTCCGTCAGCTGCGCTGCGCTCCCCTCCCCCCATCCCCACCCTGCCGGCAACAAGAGGGGCGTGAGATGCTGTCGAGATAAGGACCCTAAGGATCACCACCCACACCCCAGCGGACGTTCGCTGCTTCGCTCATTGATCAACAACGCTTCCGCGCGAGCGACTTGCGTACACACCCGACCCGCAAAATTAGTTCATATAAAAGATATATCGAATAATGAACATTCTCAGACGTAGAAAGGACAAAAAACCGTATACTTTCTCAATTGCTTACATTCTGGACATCTTCAAAGAAGACAAATCATACATCTTCACCAGATTTAAATCCCCGGGAAAAGGAAAGTGGAGCAGAGAGTTCTTAATAGTTCATACGCGACAACGCGCATTCCGCCACTCCCCAAAGAGACCTCCCCCCGGCGCGGCTCAACGGAGCAGCGCACGTCTCCAGCAGTTCTCCGCCGGGGGAGTCGCGCGCCCGTGGCCCATTTTTCAGCGGGCGCGCGCGACGTGGTGCAGCCCGGGCCCCGCTCTCCGCTCTTAATCATTCATCACTGCCGTCTGGAAGTCACAACGGAAGCGCGCGCAAACAAAGCCGTCTCGACGGGCGCGCTGAAAAGGCGGGCGCGCCCCTGCAGGAGGGCCCTTAATCACCGGGGCGGAGGGCCCGAACGCCGCCGCCGCCGCGACGCAGAGCACCCGCCAGCTCGCGACAAGGCCCTACACGACACGGCTCCACACTACACGCGACGCCCGCCCGTTCGCTCGCTCGCTCCCTCTTGCCGCCTCCCGCCTCGCCCGGGTGCTCTCCGCGAGCTAGAAGCAGGTCTCTCGCTGCTCCGGAAGATAGGATGGATCCTCGACGCACCAGCAGTGTGGCGCCGAAAGGCTCCAAACAGGACGAAGCTGGCCTTGCATATGTGTCACATGCCGGTTGTGAATCTGTCGCCGACACATTCATCCTACAGTGGAACAAGCATTTACAACCTGCGCGAACCAAATTTGCGAACCCATCATGAAGGTGTTTTGGGACCCTTCATGAGAAAGACCCAGAGCATTCCTTACCCAGCCAGAAAGTAGTACCGAAGTATCAACCGACCCTACGAATCACCCCTTTTACGCCATGAATTCCAATACTCTGTACCTCCCGTATCACAAACACCTTCCCTACTGCTTCAGCCACGAAGAACGAGAGATTTTGGTTAAGGCTGTTCAATCATTCTTGCTTATGAAAGGGTCATTTTCTCTGAGCAATTAAAATAAAAGAAGATTATTTATTAATTTTGTAATTTTCAAAGAAAATGTATCTGGATTAGATTTACATTTCATATCAATTTAAAGGTATAAAAATAACTGGAAATCACAAGCAATGCACAATGGCTAATGAGTCAGATTTCCTCTCGGGCTCCTTGCAGTTTTTCAATATTTTAACACCCTTTACATTTTGTCGTAAGCAATGAATTTATTTTTGGTGTCTGTGGAGTTCCGGATAATACCTACCTTTAAAAATGACTAGATTCAAATTAGTAAATCTTAAAGTATAGCCGCGTTAAACATGAATCTGGACAGCCCAACATATTGCAAAACACTGGTATGCATCCATCACACAAGACGTTTCACACGACTACAATTTAAACAAATCACATTTCATTCATACTTTCTTTCCATGTGTCATTTGTGTTTTCCGTTAGAAGGTATCATGCATGCAGCTATAACTAGAAATAACGGCATGATTCATTCAATGATAGATTAAGAAATAACGGATACAGGTTTCACAAGTCTGAATGAAACATTTGGCACAACACGTACACCACAACGGTCTGTGATTTAACTTTTTAATTGCACATGACGCATCCGCTATACGATGAACTGATCACCATCGCATCTAATTTCCATTATGATTGAAACCGGTCGGACTCTTCACTCAACAGCCTTAGCAGCAGGATGAAAGAGACTTCAGGAACAGCCTGTCACGACAAGCCGCTTTGTGCGACCCCCAACCTGACAAATAGACATATTTGTTTTCAATTTGTCTCAAAAGAACCAAACCACCTGTGTCGAAGTCCATGACACGCCAACTTCCCCACAGGTGATTCCTCAGAGGGGCCATTCACGAAACCGCAGCCCGCCTCGACCTCATAAGAAGATGGAAGCGGCAGCCTCATGAATAAACGAGCAGAATCGCTACATCATAATGATGAAAGAGGAACACCTTGTCGCATAAAAAAACAACAAAAGAACGAACGCGAAGAAACCAGAATACAGCTCCGGCTAATAAATAGGCTCCAGCTTACAACGCAGATAAACTTCATAATCAAGCTCTCCAAAGAAATTCGAAGCCATTAAAAAACACCCATACTTTCACCGCCCGCTCGCATCAACGTCGCGCGTCGCTAGGCGCGCGCATTAACATATTCGATGTAAAAATTAATGTATGCAAATAACATCTCCCGCGACGCTCAGAGGGGACGAGGACATCGGCCCACGGACCACGGGTCCCACGGCCCTTCCATTCGGGCTGCTACGAATAAACTTGCAAGACTTCCATGGAAAAAGTCCTCAGCTTAAAACGTGGAACTCTTCTCTAGTTAATTATTCGAGTCAATTCCGAGTTCAGTTTGTAGACAATGACAAGAATTTGTTCCGTATATGCATAAATGCGCATTCGTAAATTTCCAATGTCACCGACTTACATACACCAAATGTACCTCAACAAAAATTTCAAAAGTTTGTTTGGCTAAAAGTAAAACCTTTTTTATTGTCAAGAGAATTCACTTGCAAGAGTGCAGTCTCCCTTATACAATTTACACGAGTTATATCTTGAAGTTAAAATGTTCTTATCAGCTGGCAGTGCATGAGCAATATCACAACTATTCCCTCAATAAATCACCGATTAGCACGTATATTTCACTAAGCATGAGCGTCCATTACGCTTCACATCTCGTTCATTGGCCGACCGTGCTTGGCTATATACTGTGTAGCCTATTAAAATTCGTCGCTTTATCTTCTCTGCCTTCCAACATCTTGCATTACTGTTAATTTAAAAACACGTTACAGCACGCGAATAAGACAAATATTTGAAGTGAATTTTCGTCGACCCAGAGCCAGCCGTTCCTCGGAAAACATCGCGATCCCTGCCTATCTAGAAAGTTCTTTTTTGGGCTCCAACTGGCGGGCCTCTCCACGTGCTGCAATCTGGCTGCCGCCGCCGCCTTCGTCCAGCTGCAGCGGAGGGCAGGTGCGCGGAGGGAGCGAACGCCGCTTGAAACCGGAAACGCGCGCGAGGCCCCGCAGGAAGAAGAAAGAGCCTCGACGCCGAGCGCGCGAGCCACCAACCCCACACCATCCCACACGCACCGCGCAGCACCGCATCGGCCGACTCGGCAGGAGAACGACCGCGACTGGGAAGAAAATATATACGATTCCTCCTAACTCTACAATTTTGACTTGACTCCCAACGCAGTCAGGTGCCACAAGAGATTAAGATAAAGGGAAAATAACTTATTGCAGATTAAAAATAATAGTCGCAGCAAATTCACTTGGCAATATAGTCTACAGGAAGCCTATGAGGAGTACCAAATAAACGCGTCATTGAAACACACCGAGTAAGGAAATATAAGTTGAACAGTAGAAACATTTTATTTAGATCACTCTCTCAAAGTTTTTTATAAACATTGAGTTATTATTCAAGTTATTGTATTCATTTCGTTCGGTCCAATGAACTATTTAATTTTAGTAAGAATGTTATTTTGTTGAAGAATACCGTCAGGACAACACAAGATTGTATTGCACATTTTCCTTCAGAATGGAATGAAAGAATATTCTGGGGTACGGAATTGCTATTAATCAATTAATTCACATTTGTCCTCTTGGAATGAGCATCCAAGAACGATTTTTGCAGCACCAGAAACATATATACATTTGACACGACATTAAAACAAAATACATGGGATTTATACACCTTGACTCAATTTAGACACGGAGTAGTTTGTAAATTGAAAATATTTCCCCCGGCAAAAATAACGACAGTAAAACTTCATTTACCGACTCCTACGAAGTAAAATGAAACGGTGAAACAAAAACAATCCGCTTTAAACGCCCGCGTCCTGATAACGACCCCGCCCCAGCCTCGAAAACAATCCACTCTGCAAAGGAGTCGCAGTTGAAATCCGTGCACCGGCCCATGAACAATCGCTCCGCCTTCTTGCGCACATGGAAACGCGGCCGAAAGGCCGAAAGGTCGAGCGCGAGAAACAAGCGAGGCGAGAGCACGGTTAGCGCCAGGCGGAACTGTCATCTGACTCCTCGCGGAAGTTGCGCGCGGCGAGGGCCCAGCAGCGACACGAGAGCACAGCCCTCGCGCGCGCGCGCACGCACTGCCATTCGCCCGAGTGCCTGCCCGCGACCGAACAAAAAAAAAAAAAAAATCAGCAACAAAAACCGACGCCGAATGCACGTTACTAAACGCTCTCGCGGAAGCATTGCGAAGGTGCAGGGAGGAGAGAATTAATACGACGATACGGCTCTCAGACCAAATCAGGAATGATTATGCTTTAGCATCGCTAGTGGGCAGTAGGAAATGGGAAGGAAATGCGGAGCGGGCGGGGAGTTATATAGAACTCTGGCGCAATGTGATATGAAGATTGTGCAGACGGAAGAACGATAAGACGTTGGAGGGGAAAGGAGACTGAGCGAGTCAGGAACAAATATAACCCAGAATGAATAAAACGACGGATGGAATGTAGGATGCGTCACTAAACAAATAACTAAAGCCAATAATGAAATACATGCAATAGAGATTACACACTAAATACAAGCTGTCAATAACTAAATAAGTACACTGGCTATAAGATTATTCATAAAACGCCCAAACGTCGTTATAATCGACATGATTTCCACGTGTCAGCAACCACATTCAACGCACCCGTTGAAGAACCGCGCTAATATAGAGAGAATACTTGAAGAGATGTCCGCTTTGACAGCTACAACTTGGCTAATGCTCGCAACATAAGCGCAGGTTATAAAAGCGGATTCACGAGCCGACCGCCATGGCAGCCGTTCATTGTTCCCGGATACGCGATCCGGAGGGCGCTGGCGGGCGCTCACCCTACCGATACGGCACGCAGCGCCGCGGACGTAAAAGACGAAAGCGGCACGAAAGAGTAGCCCGCACTCGTAAAAAAAAGGCCCAACCACGCATTGCGGAGGGAAATAAACGATACTATACAGCACCTGGAACTTGATTGGGCGCCAACGAGATCCACCGTTCCGTCTCGAAGACGCCGAAATGAACGTGCAACGAGAAAGAAAAACGATCAGACAAGATTATCGTTTAATTTAGCAATGATCAGAACTGCTGTATACGAGTTGTATAAATAACATTTAGAATTCAAAAATCGGTTTGGATCTTTGAAGACTTTTACACAGTTAGTGACCGCCTTATTTATTTTAAGTAACTTTGAACCCTACAATCAATCCCACACAAAGGCAGTCGTTTGGTTCTTCGATCATCACTGTCTATTCATTACTTCAAAATTTAATAGCACAAGAAGAAACTGCATGACAAAAACAAAACCACACTTCTCTTGTGCAGTTATCAAAGATATAACCCTATTTCAAAGGGGGCTAAAATATCAACAGACACGAATACCGACATTTACAAGGACTTCTGCTCCCTCATTCCACCACACTTCCCAAAACCAAAATAATACAATGTTTTACTTTTATCTAAAATCACCCTCGTATCACGCGAATATACATATGTTCAGGTTAATGTTACCTAATGGTTACGTAACTCTGAATGTCGAAGTCTACTAAAGAGCTGCCTTTCCTCCACAGCCAATAGACCTGTTGCGGGACAGCTTCACCTTTTCTACGGGCTTCGGCCGAAGCCACGCACGACGGGAGAACAAGCACGTGCGTGTCTGCGAAGATTGCGGACGTAAAGAGAAGAGGTCGTCAGAATTTCCATCTTCTGAGCATCATGAACGAAGTCTTATAATGGAGGAACGGATTTAGCATTGCGTGAGTTAAAATTAAATTATAAAATAACAAGAGAAGACGGGCTTTCTTCCAACAGTTGAGTGTTCATCAAGTTCCGTAGGCTATCAAGGCGTAGGATTAGAGTATCCGGCTTACGACCATTTTTAATATAATTTTTCTGAAAGCCTTTCAACCCTGTATTGTATGCTAGTTTAGAGAAAACCAAATTGAATTTCTAATTTAATTAAGAATTAATATACAGTTCTTAAATTTTGGGACTTCTGGTTTTATTGTATCCACACACTCCGAAATGTGTCTTTCGTTTCAAATTTAAAAAGTGAAGTTTGAAAATTAAAAATTGTTGGTTATTTAGAAACTAACAATAAATCATTTCTCTGAACTGTGGCAGTCGGACAAACTTTAAAACACTCCAAACAAGTTTGACAGCTCAAACATACATTACTATCTGAAACCATTGATTTATTTCTGATTTGAACTACCTAGTTCAACTCGAAAGGAAACTGAAGATACCCATTGCCATGGATGCAGTTCGTGTAATTTGAAGTAAGAAAATACTGAATATTCCTACACTCTTCCCACGCAACAATATTAAACCCATTCTCAGACCAACTCATTACCCAATAAGGCACATTGGGTAATGAGTTGTTTTCCCAAAACGACGCACAGACGTTTTCCCAAAACGGACACATTTCTCCGCCCTTCACCGGCGATTCCAGGCAAACCCCGTCGCGTACCTCCCCGCGAGAGGGCCCCTCCGTGCACGGCCGCCGAGCGAGGTGTACGACCGCGCGGGCGCGACGTGCGGGCGCGACGCCAAACGCACCGGCCGCGGCCCGCCCGTACGCCCACCACCACGTGCCACCCGCGGGGGCCTGGCGGCGGGCAGACCTTCAGCCTTCATTTCCAAGTTTGGGGCGTTCTTGGAACAAAAACGCTGTTTCAAAATTACTGGCGGCGAATCTGTCGACTGATTAACCAACGCTATCGTCAATGGAGGTGGTTTATTAAGGGTATACCTGTTCATGAATTTGATCCAATACTTTGTAGATGGTTCTGCATCACCGACAACAAATGTTCCCAGAAATATGTACTGCAGGTCGCATTCAATAAATTTCGGCTTCCAATAATTTGCTGCACGCAGTAATTGAAGTTAATTCGTTCCCAATTTGGCACGGAGGTAGCAGCAATAATATTACTCAACTATAGCATTTGGAATCATGAATCCTTTGTTGCAGCGTTCGTAGATAGATCTATCATTTTTTAAGTAAATTACAATTGCAACATTCAATTAATTTCTTTCTCTACTGACATTCTGAAATAAGCAATTCACCCAGACCATCACAGGAAGCCAACCTATTCTTTGACACGAACTGGGTCCCCCCGAAGCCCCCGAAGAAAATCTATTGATTTTTCAAGATATTCTGAAACGACTTCCTAAAAATCTTACCTGAATCCCGAATTTGGCATTCAGCGCTTACTACAAACCTTCACATTCGACACGAGGAATATATCCCATAAGCTGGTGGAAAATCACCATAGTGCAGAACAACAGAAAACCACACGATTTATCCACAAAGAATAAAAGTTTCTCCACATCCAACAGAATCAAACGTCGCAATTGTGCTGACGTACCTCTTTTAAACTGCGCCTCCGAACCCTAAAGGAAGGCTGCGAGAAAAAAAAAAGTACTTGGAAATCCCATCCGCAGAGCTATCGGGCGTCAAGGCGACGTCGTGCACCGGCGCGAGTGACGGGCGGAAACGCGGGAGGAAGGGAGGGCGGGCGGGCGGGCGGGCGGCCGACCCTGGGCCGTGATTTCCACTGACAGCCCATTTATTACCGCGGATTCGGCGGCGCGACGTTTTCCGATGACGCGTTCATCTCCCTGCGAGGAGGAAGGAAGCGGAATGCACCCCACGCGTTTCGCTCGCGGCGAAGAGCGCATGCGTCTCGGCAGTCACCGGTAGTCTCGGCGTTCATTCTTTCCGAAGTCCGTCAGGCTTTTTGCCTGCATCGCTCCTCGAGGTTATTTATCAGTGCTCGTCTGCAATATCCATTGCGTGACCTTCGCTTTAAAACGTTTCGTGTGTGAAAGATGGAACATGCGAGCTGGGTAATATAGACACAGCCACAAGATTCCGGGTTCGCGCTCTAAGGTGCAACTCGTCTACTTAAGTGTCTAAAAGAGGGATTCCCACCCTTCTTCTTACATTGACCCTCTAAAAATATGATTCGCTTCCCTCCTTCAATTTTTTTATAATATACAGCATAAAACAATATAATAGTACATATAGTAGGGTAGAAGTGACGTAACCAATTACCAATATAAATACGTTTTCGGTACAAAATGGCAAATTATATTTGCACAAAAGTTCGGTTTTAATTCATGGAAATTATATGGAATTCAAGAAGGACTGAAATTGCAATCTAATGATAATGAAATATTTCCAAGCTTTATATATGACAATTAATTTTCAGAATCATTAACATATTTTTGTAATCGATAATATGTTTATCTTCATTGTATCGATCACTCCGCTGTTTATTCGACTATCGCTTCCCAATCAACCCTTTGATCATCCAGGACCCCCTTTCAAACTTCATTGACAACCAGGGAGTCTACACCGACTCCGTTGGGAACCTCTGGTCAAAGAGGATGAAACGTAATAGCTTCATTTGGAAAACAAGAAGAGTTCCAATAAAAGAAGTGATAATAAATTATAAACATTCAAAGAGATCAAAACAATTCAAAAAAAGGAATGGTGAGAAACTCAAGAAAAGCATAAACAAAAACCTTACGGATGCAATACATCGCGAAAGTTAATTCAGAGCAACGGCGAAGGAAAACAACCTTCAAGATGAAATTGCTGAATAGTTCCAAAACAATATGAGAAAAGGAACAATAGACCAATATAAAGAAGAAAAAAGAACGAGCATTGGAGTTTCAAACTTGAAGAAAAGCCTATCGAGAACATTACAAAATTATAAGACCGTATAAAAAATGTCGAATACCGGCAAGGAGTGAATGAATTGAGACACTGATCATCCAAACTTCCGTAGCAAGTTAAAAACAACCAAGCACTCAATGCCAGATGACACGGGCATCAGAGTCAACGACGTAAAAAACAAAACCTAATGAACATTAAACTCGAAAACGTACGCTACAAAAAGCCGCGTAATAAAACATCGCGACGAAACGCAGAGAGAGAAAGAGGAGGGAGGGAGGGAGGAAGAAAGAGCGATAGAGAAGGAGGAGTGGCAACGGGCGGGGTCAACACACGCCGCGAGGGCGGCAGGCAAGCCGAGCGCAGCAGCCGCGCGTCGCCTCGTGCTCCTCTAGCTCTTCCACTCCACTTACTCCTCCCCATCCTCCTCCGAGCGCGGAATCGCGCGAGTTTCTTCCTTATGTATTCCTCGCCTGCAACGGGCAGCCGCACCACGCACAATGGGTGCGGAAATTACACACTCCCGGCCGCGGCGGCGGCGCAGGCGGCGAGTGGCGCGGAGCGGTGAGGCGGGATTACCGCGCCGCCGCCACCGCCGCCGGGCGGGCGAGATCTCTTTCGTACGCGCGAGGGCACCGCAACCAACATCCAGGGCTTCCACCAAAAGGAGCAGTACGGTTTCTTTTTAAGTCCCGCGGATGATTCTAGTCTACTTCCTGATTTTTACTCTTGTATGCGAATTCCCAAATAACAAGCTTTCTTGACCGATACTGAAGTAAATTAAACAATGAATAAATGAAAAACCTTTACTAGTTTGCCCGGGATATACCAGGAGACCCGGGTTCGATACCTGGTCGGAGTGACCATTGGTTTAATCAATTTATAAGAAAACCCCTTTCTGTAAGAAAAACGTTTCTGACAGTTTTCTTTGAATAAATGAAACAATATTGTCATGCTATATTTAATAACATCATTTATTTAGAAATACACAACACAATCATATCTTTATGGCATTAATTTGTAAGCTGCGAAATGACAAATAATCTGCAAAACATTGACCGCTCCAATGCAGTTCCGCGTGCGCTAATGACCCATCCTCTCCGCAGGCGTGCGGCTTTTACTGCACGTAAGAAAGAAAGTGAACCTGGAATCCTGAGCGTGAACACGATGGAGCGCGCGCCACGACAAAGGAACGAGCGTGAGTAAAAGTCGGAAAGAGCGGGTGAGAGTCCTCCGGTTGAGCAAAGAGGCTCGCAGGCCGGCAGCCGCCACTTTCAGGAGGCAAAACATTCACTGCGAAGTGCAGGGATGTGAAGAATAGATAAGCGTTTATCAGAGGAGTAGGAGGGACGAAAACGTTTAGCAAACCAAAACTTCCGTGAAACAAATCGCAATCAGGATGTATCACCACAATATGACGATGAATACAGAATCAATTGAATTGACGTTGCACAGGGAAGTAATATTATAATTTTCTTCCATTGTGCTTCATTAATTTGCAAGAACAACGATGATTAAGAGCGATCAACCTGTTTCACAGTTTTCTCTTTGATCGCCGCATCACCGGGGCACCGTATCTCATTTGCCACGATATCCGCCTTTCACGCCCTAATCACTCTCTTGACAGTACGGTTCAGTGTTTTCACGTAAACAAACAATTAATTAATTTGCGATCACGAAACTCCGAATAGATTTTCCTTTGGCGCAAACTAGTTTTACATTGTGGAGCCGTTTCTATGCTTAGCAGAGTTCGGAAAACCGGAGCATACGGAAATCATTTGAATTATAAACTGGGCAAATTAGAGCGAGCGGTGAAATGGATACCCGTCAATAAATTTCATGGTGAGAATTTTAATTGCAAATACCTACGTTACACAACTACCAACTTCTAGGCCTCTCAATAACTCCTGAAAACACCAGAAAGATCAACAGTAGTCTCGAGAACAGTCTGAGTAGCAGCACGATCCTCCGAAACTTCCGAGAACAGCAACCCGATTGCAAAGCAGCAGCCCGACGCCGCAGACAGCGCCTCGCCTTCGCTTCTCTCGCTCCGCCTTCCGTCTGCCGGGTCCAGCATCCCCCGCGGCGGCAATGGCGGCGCTGACGACGCCGGTGCTGGCGCTGTCTCCGCCACCGCCGCGTCCGCTGCGCCAGCCGGTCGGCCGGTCGGCCGCCGCCCGCGTGGAATGCGGGCCCGAGGCGCCGGTCGGAGCCGCGTGGTGTGGCGGAGCGGGGCGGGGCGGCGAGCTGGGCGGACGGGCTCTCTCCGCCGCTCGCGCCTTCCCGCGCTGCCGCCGCCGTCGACGACGCCGCGACGGCAAGCCGGCTGGCTGGGCGCACAGCCACGCCGGAGTACCCGCACCGCCGCCGTCGCCTCCTCCCTCCGCCCTCCCGACGCACAGTGGGGCAAAATGACACAAGAACACAGAGCAAATGTTTTCCTAATTTAAAAAAAAAAATTAACCACGACAACTGATCCACAACGACAAGTTTAAATAAAAACGAAATGAATATGAAATTTGAACCCCCAAAAAAATCAAGTTTTAGTTAAATGTAACTTTAGAAGTGCTCGTATATTCCTATCCATCGTGTTATTCTTAAGTTTGAGTTTGAGAGGTGTTGCAAAATCACTAGCACCTAACACTGTTTCTCCCCCCCCCCTCCAATAAAGTATTTATATAATATTAGTAAAGAAGTATTATTGTGTTTTATAAAGCTATTAAAAATGCAACTCTTCTATAACGTTTTTGTCTTTGTATATTTCAAAGCTCCGAACGACTGCAGGTGAAAGAGACACCTACAATGAAAAATACCGAAGTCATATCACGAAAAGAATAAAAGCTTTTCCAAGGCGCACGTTTCACCCGGTCCCCGGTGGGCGCGTCTTCGGCCGCGTTTCGGCCCAGTGTGCGTAGCGCGGCGTGGTGCGGTGCGGTGCGGTGCGGGGCGGGGCGGGCACGACCGCGCCGTGGGACGGGGCGGCGAGGCGAGGCGCGACGAAGCGAGCCGCGCGCCGCACAGCGCCGCGCTTCCCAACAGGGTGCCCGGGAAGCTGGATGCCCACGCCGCCTCGCCTCGCCTCACGCTGGACCAAACCTGTTCCCTCCCGGCTCGGCGCCACGCCGCGCCGCGCCGCGCCACGCCACGCCACGCCGCAGCCGGCCGCACGGGATACAGGATGCTCGGGAAGCGAGCGGGGAACAGAAGCGGCGGAGATCAACCAAACCTGTTTCGGTGGCGAGGAAGCCTCTTTCTCTCCTGTTGTTACTCCGGGACCGACACTCGCTCTCGGGGAGCTTGTAGAGAACAAACGCGGAGGAAAAACATCCAAGGATTAGGGATGTCGGGGGCGGTCTTGGATGTAGGGGGTTAGTTTGACCTTTTACGGAGATAAGGGTCGATCGTCGCTTGTTTCGTGCGAACGGTCGTACTTCATTCATTCGGGACGGGGGGGAGCACATCCTAATCCAGTACTACGCTTAGAATTGATTTAATCACTCACAAATACCTATTATCAAAATGTATTTTCTCAATTGAAATAACTAAAAACTCGCCATAACAGCAATCACAAGAATTTGAGTACTTCTAATCACAAAGAGAATCTAAATCGAATCAATTAACTTCTCAATTTGACATTTCACATTTGACTCAGCACATTTCCGTCAAAACACGATACTTCACTTAACTGAACTTTCGTAGGTAAAAGAACAAAGCCTCAAAAGGCTTCAAAAGTTTCAAAAAACCATTGAAAACTAATGAACGATACCATTGTAGCTATACAGTTTGGAATACACACTACTGAGAGATTTTAATAGCATTAGAATATAAACACAAATAATAGAATGAAACAAATGAGGCACTTTTAAGAAGTTACATTGCTCACAAAAATTTATTTCATTTAGTGACAATAACAATCCACGCTCAACAAATTAAACTGAAATGACAAAACAACGAATGTAAACATTAATTTTACAAATTTAGTATCGATTTCATTATTCCACAGTTATCTAGCGCGCTAGAGCAGATCTACGAACATTGTACTCCCTTTAACTACGCATCGTGTGTGTGGCACCGCCATCTGCAACACTGGTCAGCACATCCACCACGTTAGACCACCCCCTCCCTCCACCGCAAAGAAAGGAGGGAGTGGGTACATGCGACGGCTCACCGCCTCGGACAGCGTTCGCACGCCGATTACGACCCTCGAAAATGACTCCACAATTTATGAACTTTCCCGTCTACCTGCAGTCCGGGCCGGGCCGACGACCACCCAGCCCCCGCTGACAAAGGCGGCCCGCGATTTCTCTTCGATGGCTTCGAACCGCCGCCGCACCGCTCTGCGCCGCACCGCTTCGCGCTGTTTCCGCGTTCGCCGCAGCCGAAGACCCCCGCATTCCTCCGGAGCTCGCCGGGTTTTTACGGTCCGCTCAAAAACAACGCTTTAAATAGGAAGAAGGCAGCGGCCGACCGCGAAGGGTTTATTTACGACCTTTCGGTTCGGTGACACACGACGGCGCGCGCGAGGGTGGGTCGCAGCTCGCAGCCTCTGGAAGGGCTCCCTTCGCGTGAGCCACGGCCCTATCTCCTCCTCGTCCTCCAGTTTGTCTTATTCCCGCGCTTCCGCGTCGCTCGTCGCGGGTTTCTAAATTTAAAAATGGCGGCGAGCGGCCTCGCAAGGTCTTCGGGGCGAGTGGCGGGTGGTGGCGGAGGAGGAGGGGCGAGATTTACAAGTTCGGAAGTCGTAAGAGTCGCCGCCCAGTAAATGTCGTCAAGGGTTATTTACACACAACCCGTGTGCCGCTCCCCATTATAGTGGGGTGTGAGCTCCATATGAGTAGAAGGGGCAAAAGAGAAAAGGAAGAGGGTGCGGGAGAATTCCAGCAACTGCGGCATCTTAAAAAAAAACGAGAATTGAATTTTATGTGCCAAGTGTTACGAGATTTACGAGAATTACGCGCCAAATTGGGTCTCCTCTTGAAAGCCTGAAATAACACAACTGTTGCCCACAGGGCAATACATGGCGTGGATACCAAAACAAGCGCAGTTATTTTTCTCCAACTGGGTTTTCACATCGAACTGTCATCTTTAATTATAGTTCAAGAATTCGTACATTTGTTGTATTATAACTTCAGAATCATTGATGCAAACAGCCATTTGAAAATATTACCTAAAAAAATATATTTTCACATTGGTAATTGAAAATTTATGACGCATAATTCCCATAATTATTACAGAAAACACTGCATAAAAGAATTAAGCTATGACAACAAAAACATAGCACCTCACACCCAACAATTGAACCCTTTTCCTTCAATCATCACCTTCGGCCGAATGCGGGTCGCACTTCCAACAACAACACGGAGCGTCTATTCACATTTAAGGCACGGTGCGTTTCAAAGCCCGACACAAATGATAGCCCGATAATGGTCCATCCGCCGTCGTGACCTGAGCCGAGCGCGACCAAGAACGATGAAAGCAAATCCAAACGACCTCATTACTACCTGCGAGTGACGCGGTGACTGGGCAGCCGAGCAACGCGGAAAAGGCACGGAAGAAATTAGGACTTCCCACTCCCTCCACCCCCACCGGGAGGGAAGGGGAAAGGAACTTGAAGAGTCACGATTGGAGTGACGTTCTTCAGGGCGGCCGGGGGCGGGGGCGGTGTGGGCGGCTTAACGGTGCCCGCTCGGAGATGGGCTTACCGTTTGTCAACCTCCTTTCTCCGCTTCGTCGGGGTCACAGTCCGACGAACAGTGACTGAAATTAACAATGTTCTTTAACGAGTGTTCTTCGTTCGTGTACATAAACACGACATAAATAAACGACCGCGACCCGCTTCCTCACGTGTGGAAGAGAAATGCTCGAGGGTGCTATGACATAAGTATAAACCACGGATCCGAGTGTCTCTCTAAGCACCTTCGTGTCGACGGTTTACAACAAAACGATGTCCGTCTCGATACTCTGGGACGAGAGAGATCAAGATCTCTCCGAATGGCATCACGGAGTTGAAGTGAGGTTCAAGTCCGGGATTCCGGAGCTTAAGAAAACAAACCAGAAATTCTACTTACTCGGCAAGGGCATCGAGAGGATCCCCTTCCACGATAGGCAAACACAGCAAATGAGCGCATCGTCGTCATGTGACTCCAATCTGCGGTCATTGCGGAGCACAACTACTAGCTTTCAAATGCGACATTTCCAGATTCGCCGTCGTCGTCGGAATTCCTCGTCACTGGAGGGGAATCTAGCCCGTTCTTTCAAAGTGGCACAAACTGGCCGACCTTGCGAGCAACTTCAGACCCCCGAGCCGACTGGTTCCTGCACTCAACCATGTGCATGGCGTTAAGAAAACGTGGGACCGACAACGTTCCAACAAGCACTTCGCAGACGAGATAGAAGGGACGTAAACAAAGATACAAATGAGCGTGGAAAGTTGACCGTGTCGAGTGCACACTTGCAATGACGTTTTGAATATTCAAACGATTTTTTTCCTTCTATTTGTTACCTGGAAGAACATTTCAAATGTTCAAGAGATACTTATTCTGCACGCGGATAACTACATCACTTATAATACCTTAATCAGGTACATGTACGTATGTACTTTCGCACTCAAAAGGCCAGCGCGAGTAAGAGAATGCTCTGTCATTTGATTTTTTAGATTTATTTTCATCAAAGAACAGTAAAAACTGTCAGATCTGGTGGAGAAGTATAATCTGCGCATGTTTTCTTGAGCTCCCGACTCTCTTCCCACCATTTTACTATACACTTTATTGTAGCAAAATGAGTAACAGTACTAATAAACCCAGGTTAGCAACATTTGAAAAACTAGAAATGTTCGCTCCCGAAATGGAAACCTAATTTGCATCGGTAAACTACAGCCATTTAGCACAATCATTCCCTTCTTGATCAGTTTTGGAAAGTGTTCAATATTTGTCATTATTCTTCGTAGTCTCTGCTGACGGTGCTTGCTTTGAATGCCCTGAGCCCCGATGCATTTGCGGGAATTCAACGACCCAATGATCGTTCTGAAACATTCAAACCGCTTAGGGCCGCTAGCTTTCCTCGCTGAAACGTTCAGAAGGGCGTCCGTGGACACAACACGGGCGCGGTCTCCCCTACGTCCGCCGCCGTCGTCGCATCGCGTGTCGCGCCGGTACCTAACCGCATTCCTGGCGAACGGGACATGCGAGCGCGGCCGGCGAAGCCATCGGCAGGCGCGCACGCAGCCCCGCCACGCCGCGCTCCGCTTCCACAACCCTTGTGCGAGGCTGTTTGCGCAATTCATAAGACGCCCCCGCTCCCGCACCAAGCACGAACCTTTTCATTTATGTACGCGACGTAAGTGATGCGATTTATCCACGGACGAGCTTCGGAGGGCTTCAAAAACACCGGCAAGTCTGCAAGGCTTCTGTAGGAACACTTTATCTTTAGTGAGGAACCTAAATTGAAAAAGGTATAATAAGACCGCATTTAAATACATTGAGTCAGTACAATACTAGTATAAGGTTTAATAAACGGATTAAAACATTGATTCTTTTTTTTTCTTCGCAGAATTCTGAATCTGGACAAATCAATACATTTACAAGACCCAATATCCAGTCTCGTGTTATTAAACGCGCACCTACAGCATCTGCAACCCGCAACTATTCCACAAATTGAGCGTCCCCATCAATTCGATCGCATCGCCACCGTACCATCGCCACCTAACTTCACGGCAACCCAAAACAAACGCGCGACACGGAAGGCGCCATTTTCCGCCACAATCCTTCCACTCCATTGTTATACTCGTACGTCACCGGGACCGACAAAGGGGAGCAGCCTGCGATCCTGCTCTCGCGGTATGGCGAGTGATGCGCCCGGACAGAGCACGCACGCACGCAACGAGGCAGGCGCGAGCACACGCACACACGCACGCAGCCGCCCGCCCACGCAGCAGCACACGTGGCGCGTGCGCGCGCCCAGCGGCAACAGCAGCGGACCGCGGCGCGGGGGTGGGTGGCAGGCGCTCGCCGCCGCCACAGCCACAGCCGCTGCTGCTGCTGCTGCTCTCGCGCGGTCGATAAATTCACGTGGCGCGAAGAGAGAGGGAGAGGCGGGCGAGTGCGGACGCGGAGCTTCTCGCGGGGGAGCGGAAGCAGAACGCTCCGGCCCCGGCCCGGAACACTGTGTGCCGCAACAACCGTACAAACGTGTGCGCGCCTCGACACACTTCTCGAAAATCATTCTGGTAAAGGCTCCTACACACGAACAAACCGCGCTCGTGGGCCTGGCTTGCACCGGTTTCATATCTGATACCGTCGCCTTGTGCGAACAACGAAGCAGGTAGCAGCGGTGACAAGTTTACAATCGAGGCGCGGCAGACTCGTTAAGTTAGGTTTGCTCATGGGTCCCTAGTGTTAGTACACTGCACCACAAGTTGTTTGTATATGCTACGAACGCAATGACAGTCAATATCTCATTATTGCCTTTCAGGCATTAAAATCTGCAAATTACAATCTTATTTTGTCATTTATAGGCAATGCTCCATTACGTGTGTACAAAAAAGGATGGTTCAATTCACCTTCTATTCACATTTCTTCACCTTCTATTCTCCCGTAGCAGGTCACAGTTTGTAAATGTTTTTGTCGTAAAATAAATAAAAATATTTAATAGTATAATATTACATAGAATTTCGAACGTTTAAAATAACATGTAATTCTTTATGCAAAGTATAATGATTATTCAATCAAAATGAACACCTCAATATGAGCCAAAATTAGTAAAACTTTAAATGTAGCTATCTGCAATCCATAAAATGGAACAGAATGAAACATTCATCAAGAACGCATGCGTCGATCAAACAATTGCACTGGTTGTAGACATTGAAATTATATTTTTATAAAAAGAAATGACTGCAAAGAATCGAATTACCATTTTGAAGATATGTTTTTACACAACCTGTTCTTTAAAACCACTGACTGAACAATGTCACTAACAGTGACAGCTGCCATCTGTCAGAAGTCCACCACTTTCAACCGCGTTTGAAGTCTACAAATCAAATTCGTGCATCGAAATTTCTCTAAGAAAATTTAGCAATGATGAACGCGCGAGATAAGCTCTGCGGTCCTCCTTCGAACGGCTCGGGACTACTGTGCAACGCGGTGCAGAACAGCGCGGCCCGGTGCCCGAACAGCCCACACTCGTGGCAGTGTTGGCGCCACTCCTCAAGGCAGAGGCAGCAGTAGCAGTGGCACCAACACGACTGCGCTCACCTACATTTCGGGGGAGTTTAGCAACCGACTTCGGTTCTGAATCAAATATGATCCTCAGAGAACACCGTCATAAACTTACCAATCTCAACGAAATTAAATTAGTGGGGTAGGTTATTATTAGGGCAATCCATCAATATCCAAATATCAATAGAATTAAAAGCAACAAGTATAAAATTAAACGTATGAAGACCAAACAAAAAATGAAATAATTCATATCAGTTTAAATATGATAAATGCAAACAATCTCCATCAAGAATTTTGATAAACTGCTGAACTGTGTTGTTTCTCTGTCTTCGTGTTTCGTTGTTCGTAACCCATAAAGGTGTTTCAAATAAAGTGATTTAACACTATTCAGATTTTATGTTTTGACTTACGTGCATTTTTATAGACTACTTTTATTTTTACGTTTTATAATTCCTTCTTTTCCAAAATTGTTGGGACCTTCAAATCCTAAGACATATTAAAGGTGTTCATTACATTCGTTTTGTTCTTCTGTCTCTAATTTTCAAAGAGCAATAATTCATAAATTTATTTTCAACAATGGACATCAAATCTTCCAGTGTTCATTTATTCGTCATCCATATTCCTTCATGAGCAAAGTCTTCGATTACGGATGTCCTCACTCAATCACTGTAGCATATCTCGACAAAGAACGAGATTCGGTTTTGCGTTTCAACAGGCAATTTACAATGTGTAACAATTGCAGAGTGTACAGTGTTTTCACTTATGAGAAAATGTCAATTAATAATAGAAACGATTTCACCGAGTAGATAATCGCAACTATGGGTCGGAAACTTGTTAGTCGGTAAAATATTTCGATCAAACCCAATGGCCCTAACTCGTGTGTATGATGTTCCAAACCTCTGCAGTGTTTGATAAAAAGTCAAGCCTGTGGAGAGAGCATACATTGCAGATTGCAACTATTTTGTTATAAATCCTTTACGAAGTTGAATAAAAGGTATATATGTGACGTCAGATTTTCATCTAAAAAAAACACTATATACACGTGAATTGAGCACTACGAGCATCGTAGCTTTATGTAGCCACAAAGTAAGAAAATGAATAAAAACCAGATTCCGTTTTCGAAAACGACAGAATAAACATATTTTTCGATAGAAATTTAAGATTAACACTTGGGTACCCCAATGTATGACAGGCCTCGCTTAATGCTTGTACTACATTCTATTGTTTACTATTACGTATATGTACAGAAACCTCTGTATCACCACACGATTGCACATTCTATTAATTATGAATGTCAAGAAAGTACTAAACGTCGTGTTTCAATTCCTATATTCTTGGGTTATAGTCCAAGAGTACTATTCTTGGGTCTTTTATGAAATCATCCACAACCATGTTATTATCTATTGCTTCCCGTATAGGATATATTTCACAGGCAACTAATTAGGAATTACTAATCTAGAACGATCAAATGGTTCCAACAATTCAGTAGAAATTCCTGATACATCGAGGGTCCATATTAACTTTGACGCAATACAGACTTATACATTTTTCTCGACTTTTTCTGGAGAAAACTAATTTTCCATTACATGGTGTTTATTGTACTCGATCCATACTGGGCTCTTCGGTACCGGGAGCAGAATGCCGAAACTCCTTATAACAGAAAGAGAGTTCAGGGTGGGTTCCAGCTCCACCCATCCCTTGCCCCCAAGGAATTGTGACGGCACACGCTCCAACAACAACGGTAATCCACAACTGCAACTACACATAGCTTCATAAAATTAGCACGTGATGTGTAATTGCGGGAAGTCCCATTAAAACGTGTAAGTTAAAGAATATCGAGGAAACGCAGAACCATGGCAAAACTGAAATTTGGTCGATTCCCCACAAGGTCGAACATGAAGGTGATTTTCGTGTGAACGCCCTTGCTCCTGTCAATGGAATCCTCATTTTACTTGACCAATAAATAACGTCCTAGGAGTGCAGGGAAGTAAACGATGGCGGAAAATCTTCAAGCGAGTCTTAACTAAGCAAATCAATAAAAATACTCTGTGGAGTCAGCGCCGATTTCACTATCAGTCTGTGTTAAGGCGCGAGATTCTTTATACTAGAACTTCAAATCCGTATTGAGGGAAAAGGCGGGCAAACCAAAAAAGACTACGACAAAATAGACTTCGAACACAATTTGCTTGTCTTAAGTCAAGAAATACGCAATCACGGTAACAAAATCTGCGAGGATGTCTCCAACCGAGGAAACTTTCCCAAGAATAAAGATCGGCGTGTTCCGCGATGTTATTAGAGATCGGAATTATTTTCCATCTTTTGGGGAATCACCTCTCACAGTGAACAAGACGTAAAAATGTTTTTGTTCCAATGTTGTTGCCAGTTTTCACATTATGCAATAAAAATCGAGACGTTATCATTAAATTGATATGGAAACCTCTTATCAGCTTTACAATACTACGAACTAACCAACAGAAAGTTAAGTACGAACAAAATGTCAAAACAATTACCACAACGTGAAAACAACCACAGCCATATCATCAGACAATATTTCATTAATAAACTACGCAATCTATCCATGAGTTGTGAGTAAATGTAGTAAGTACATTTAAAATACATTAAGAATAAGTATAAAGTATACTACTTCAACAAACGAAATGAAATTTTATTTCAACTTCATGCTACAATTCTTGTCTCGTCCAATTCTTAATTATCAAGCAAACTCTAATATTACATGGACATGCATATTGAAGATATGTAAACAAAAAATTGAAGTCTTTTCTCTTTCTGAACATTCAAGCAACATCGAAAACCGCTACTCATCAAAATGCGCGACACATACTTTCCAAAACATAAGTACATTCGTTTAATCGATAAGAGTAACGTTGCAGATAAGTAATTTCGATTCATCTATAATCAGCGAATTACATTATCAAGGGAGAAATACAAGTTTCTTTCATACACTTATATACATCTCCAACCATAACAGTATTACTACGAAATATTACTTTCAAACTATCTTTTACATACGACCACGCAAAACTGACGTCACTGCAACTTCTGAGTGTGCGAGTTCATTACGAAATGACATCTTCGGGAACGCTGGCGGCCCTTTCTTTGCTTCAACGAGCGATAATACAAATCATAACTTGTTAATCAGCGTCTTGCATGAAAGCATCTCAAATCTACAAACGTCGTACTCGTAAATGACCTACACGGCGTCCATATTGATTAGACAGGGCTTAATGATATCTAGGTCAACCTAATTTTAGCATCGATGGAAACGTCTACGAAATGTACACGACTGTTCCAGACAAGTAGAAGGGTTTACGTCTTTTCATGCAAGTTGCATAATAATTAGACACTTTCGATACTTTAATGTCACTTGAATTCTCGCACCACAACTCCATTATCACTTTAGGTCTCGTATTTTCGACGACATAGCAGTTGAGGTAACTTCATAAAAGAATTATCTAGTCTTCTAAGATGTTTCCTTGAGCCTTCACGAAAACATGCACATCAAAACAGTTGTTCTTATACTTTCCACACCTTTCTAATGTCAAAGAAAGTAAATTATGAACTTATAAATGTACTACTAAAATATATCACTTTCAAAATTACAAGCTTGCAATAAAATCATCATAATTTCTTAGATTTTGGCAAACTGACCTGATATAGACGATGGAACCATTAACGTTGAGTCTCTTCCAGCCAAATGGCACTGTAATTGTTGTTTGTGTTGGCACTGTCGGTAACTGAACTGCAGGAGTAATGGTCTGATTCACATGTGCTGCATTTACAGTAGGTGCAGGTAACTGTTGATTATTGTTCACTGTCATTGCCAACACAATGTTGCCTAATTGTTGTTGAGATAGAGATATGGCACCACTAGCAGTCCGCACTAATCCTGCTGCCTGTTGACCTGTGTGCTGAACATTCACATTGTTGTTCAACATCATCATTCCATTATTTATCGTGGCACTCCCTGAACTCTGCTGCACCACACTATTACTACCACTGGCTGCAAAATGGTGTTGATTGACAGATGCAGCAGCTGTGGTAGCAGCTTGGTGCGACACTGGTGCAGCAGATTGCAACAGCAATGCCATTGACCCACTACCATCGGGCTGGCTGTCAGCAGAACTTAAACTGCTACAACTAGATTCCGCTGTTTCTGATCGAACAGAATCACACCTTGGGAAGACAACAGAGCCACTAGAAGCTGCCGCTCCACCCCCATCACCCCCCATCACAGTCACAAAGTTTCCATCTCCACCCTGAGAAGTAAGGTAGTTACTTGCTGATAATGACACTGTTGAACTCGACGCATCACTGTGTGACACTGTACTCTTCTGCTCTTGCCCACTAAAGAAAGGCTGAGCACACGAAACAGTCACCCGAGTATGTGTTTGCTGAGGATTAATTGCATAGCCATTACACAGCTCCCCATTTACTCCTAACACTGGAGGTGTTTCCACATTTGGACACACAGCCTGCTGCTGACCAATTGTGTGGCCTCCTAAATTCACTATGTTTTTCAGGGATGCTGCACTAAAACCTGGATTCAGAATTGTACCACTATGACCAGCATTGTTACTACTGTACATAAGATTATTAATTACATTTGGACTATGACAATGATGAAAACCATTTGTCTGAGAAACACCTGAAGCACTGGTTGCATAGAAGCCTGGTGGATGAGGATCAGCCACACTACCAACAAGGCCATTGTTTGAAAAGTCCTGAGTTTTAACTGGAGGCTTACAAATAGTTTTTCCAGGAACCACTAAGGGGGCCACAGACTGTGATGAATTATTAAAAACAGTTGTTTCACTTCCATTCTGTTGAGACTGGTGTTGATAGGAAGCAACATTTTGATGGTTGACAGCATAAGCTTGCGTGAAGTTATCATTGGAAACATACACTACCACATTTTGTACACTGGGAGGTTGCTGTTGTTGCTGCTGTTGATGTTGAATATGATGCTGCGGCGGCTCAGGCTTGCCAGCCATCGTCCAACAATGTAACCGGTAATGGAGCCACCACCATCACTGGGGCAGGACACAAACACTGGTGCACCACTACCCTCATTAGATTCTGAAAAATACACAATCATTCGTCAAGACAACAAGAAATTGAAATCGTACAGTAAATTTTGTAATGTAAACAGAAAACGCGAGCACGTCACGTATGGCCAACTATGTTTACAATGTCAGAACGCCTATAATATTTTGTTTGTCACATTCCGTGATCACTGTCACGGGCTTATTCATCGAACTACAAACAATACGTGTGTCCTACTTCACGACAACAATACACGTATAGTATATCTCACTTTACCAGCCTACTATATGTTACCTTAAGTTAAAAATACAAACGCATAAATCATTATCTTACCTGCATGACGTATTTGATGCATATACATGAATAACACTGCAACAAATCCTTTTTGACATCACACTAAAACCAACACCTCGGCACTAACGGGCTATGCGAATAATCCACGGTTGTTTTTATACCAATGTCATCAACACAACTAGTAAACCATTCAACACCTGCACGATCTTACTTGTTTTCATTCGCCTACACAACTTCGCGGCACCAACAAACTAAACACTACGAACATTAAACTTTTAAATCTTCAAAATTTATCTTCTTCCACAAAAATATTCACTGAAAGAATTTACACCACTTACTACGCTTTCCCTCCACAATATTTTCGCATATGTGATGTCGGAAAAATATGGTTCCCTACCTTACTGTCCCAGAATTCCCCACGAATGCCCGACAGCTTTGCAGCGAACCATGATGCCACACTGGGAAACAAATGACGTACGATTGCGCGTCAACGTAATCTGACAATTGTGCTGCTATCTATGAGCAAAGTATACAAATGATAAGTGGTCATGTCTGTTTGTCCATTGTCTTAAAAAAATTAACCAGCAATTTCAATCTATTTCATATTCTGACTACTTCTTTGACGAATGTTTCAAATATAAAAGTTATGTTTTAAAATTAAATTATAGATTATAATTTAATAAATAGTATTCTTTCTCTGACTTTTACCCTATTACTGTTGTATTTGTAGTATAATAAACAAAACAATATTGGTTAATTAGACATATAAAAATAAAAATATTATTCAATTAAATATTTAGAAGTGAAATTTTGTATATCTTTGAATTTAAAATCTTGTGTTTACATCTCACAAGGACAAACAAATTATTTGTTGATTTTAATTAAAATCTTATTACAACAATAATACTGAACTATTTAAACTTCAAATTTTCCCTAAGCAACAGATAGCACAATTACCTACATGACCTTCTATTTATTATTAAAAGATTAAAACAATAAGTAATTTTGGAGGATATAGTACACATTAAACATTTTCTAATCAAAGTAATGTGTTCCATACTAAGTACATAATCATATTTTCTGAAATATAAATAATTTCTGAATTTATTAACTACCTCCGGCCACTCTGTAAATGAGATAGTTCTTCTTACATAAAAGATTATTTAAAATGTATATTAACATTTTTGGTTTATTCAATGTCTTAAAAATTAAATTTATTATTG
The DNA here is from genome assembly GCA_038098605.1 of Gryllus longicercus. Taxonomy (NCBI): domain Eukaryota; kingdom Metazoa; phylum Arthropoda; class Insecta; order Orthoptera; family Gryllidae; genus Gryllus; species Gryllus longicercus. The sequence goes on from JAZDUA010000020.1 coordinate 6,024,819, forward strand.
GAAAAAAAAAAAAGTATGACTAAAATGAAATACATTTAAATTTGATGAATATTGATTTAGCAGTATGATACAATAGCACATATTTTGTTCACATTCTTAAATACCATTGATGTAATTTGATTAACTTAATTTAGATGTTATCAAAAATTGCATTTCTTGTGTATTCAAAATATTATATTAGTATATCAAGGCAAAATATACATGCTTTCTATTAAAAGTATGTTTCTCAGGTTTGGAAAAAAAAGGGCCAAAATTATTTGTAATGTGCCAATAATAGTTGTATTATTAAATGTTAGATTAGCATTAAAAGGTGGATAAATGTGATGGTCTTAAGGACATTGAGGAGCTTAAGAAGGGCTCCTCATATTGGGCTAACGACTGTCCTTTGCATTGTGTAGAAATGTGATTTTATAAAGTAAACCGTGTAAATTTTCAAAACATTATAAAGATAAAAATATCCTTTTATTCCGCTATATAATTTTTTCAGTAGACATACAAGTTTCGTTCAATAGATTAAGTGACTTTGAAGGCAGAGAAGAATAAGGTTACTTTGAACTTAAAAACAAAAACAAAAAACAAAAAACAATACAAAATACAAAACATTGAACTACATTCTATTTTAGAGCTATTGATTAAATTTGCAATAGTATATAACGGGTAAAGAAAACAAGTACTTTGAATTTCCAAGTGGCACGGTCTTAAACAAGTAAATTAAATAATTTTATTATAAACTCTTTCAATTGTTCACTTTTTTACTAACATAGTGTTTTGGACAGTAGTTGTAATTATAAAAATATAAATATTCCATAGCAGTCAGCTTAAACATTGTTTACTTTATTGAGGTTTTCTTAAAACGTCAATTATAAACATATTTAAGGTCAATTTTACCAAAATATTGCCTAAGGCAATTTCTTCAGTTTCTAATTGTATTTGTCTAAATCACAGTTTCTGGTAATATGTTCAGAGAATGCTTGGATAAACTGAGAAAGCACTTGTATATATTTCTTAATGACAAAAGATGTTTTTTCATATGAATGCACAACATATAGGGGCAGCAGGCAGAGGGGAGGTCAGCTACATTTCTGGGGCCCCAGGCCCCCTTTTCCAGTGAACTTTATATTAATAATAATATTTATTGAGTCACATATACAATTACAATCGTGTATGACGAGTCAATATGCCTTGGGTGGAGAGAGCGAAGTAATATTATTGTTCAGGAGCAAACAAGGGGCCATCTCAGCATTTGCTCAAAGGACCAGGGAAACTGAACAAAACCTGATCGAGGTGGGGTCATTGGCCTAGAAATACACTACTTGTTACAGTAGATTAAGATATTATACAGTAGATAAATTATCTGCTAATAATTAACATTAATAATAATAATTACATTAATAATAATAATTACATTAATAATAACAATTACATTAATAATATTAATTACATTAATAATAATAATTACATTAATAATAATAATTACATTAATAATACATTTCAATTATGTTTGCAACTACATCAAAATTAACAATAGTAGTACATTCTATATTTATAACTTGAAATGGTGAGGAGGCAAGTTTTGACCAATTTTTTTCTTCTTCTATTCTCCTTCTATTTCACAGGATGTGATATGCAATTCTTTTTTCTTTGCTTCAGCTTGAAACAGTTCACATGAAACAAAAAGTCTAATGGGATAAAAAATTCTTATTTATTTATACTTTTTAAGGGAAATGTTGTAATTTGAAAATTCCTTTACACTGTAGAACATGTTGTTAAGCAGGAAAGCTTTCAATTTACTTTTAAATGTATGAATTGTGTTTATGTCTTTGATATCACTGCCTAGTTTGTTGTAAAGTGTAATGCCCTCTATTAGGGTACTTTTTTGATAAAGTGTAGTTTCAGAGTGGGGAACGTGTAGGTTATCCTTTTGACGGGTGTTGTAGTTATGTACATCAGAATTTTAAGTAAAAGTGTCTTTGTTTTCCATGAGAATTTTCTTTGTGAAGACCACTATTTCAAATATGTACATGCATGGTAGAGGAAGAATCCTTAGTTTATTAAACAAGGGTTTGCAAGACTCCAGCTTATGAGTGCTGGTCATTGTTCGCAGTATTCTTTTTTGGATAATAAATGTGCGAGTGCTTTCAGGGGCATTTCCCCAGAATATTATTCCCCAGAATATATATTTACATTGACATTTTATCTGTAAATAAATAAAACATTCTAGAAGGGGAAGAAAACTATTTAATGATACAGTTGAGAGGTCATCCATAAATTTAATGGTAAAGAGAATCCGAGGGGGTTTGAGGCAGGGCATTGCTGCATGGTGCATTATATAGGGGTAGGGGGTCATAGTTTCATGTTATGTAATGCTGATACTTATTTCAACTTTTCAACATTTGCTGAAATAATTCCTTTTGATCAGTCTTATATTAATACATTACAATATTAACAAATTAAATTAAAAAAATATAAATAACTTAAAAGGTTTTAATGTATAAATTATTACAATAAAAAGAAATATTTTTTCATCAATTCATTGATTGTATCTATTAGATTACAAAGAAAATGTTCAAAATAAATTTGCTGTATATTCTAGATTCCAATTAAATTGGGGCAGTAGACTTACATCCCGACATCATCCATGGTAGTGAGAGCATTGTTTGTCACATATTTTTTTGCTTGTGTCCCTTCTTCATTAAAAAATTGTACCCAATCTAAATGTTAGATGCAGTTCGAATAGCTAACTAATTGTGACTTTATATTATCGTAAATTAAATATAAGTCACAAATAAAATGAATACAACTTATTGTTAATGCTTTATAATTTCTTATTACTTATTGTAAATGGGGGGTCTTGTTACAAAAATTCATGTTATCAGATTTTTTAATATATCCTGAATGGCTTTGGCGGGACCCAAATTTTGTTTGTTTGACAATGAATTTCATGTTAAGCGAGTTTGTGCTAATGAGATTTTACTGTATTACATAATTATTTAGGTGGCGTTCAAGCACACTTTTCAGGTGCATTACAGAGGGAGATGGGGGAATCAAAATACTATGAATTTGCATTATGTAATTTATAGTCAGCTCCTGATATGTACAATTGATTTTACTTTGAGCCATTTACATGGTAGTCAAGTGGTTTGGAGAGCTTCTCTTTCAAATGCCATGTTCAGTTGTCCAAAGTGTCAGCTTAAAAAGGGAAAATTCAGGAATTGATCAATTTACAGAAATATAAATTTTTATTACATAGGGCTATAGAGCCCTAATGCCCATTTTGAGCATACCTATGAACTATTTTAAAGTTTGTTTGAGAGAAAGTTAGACTAATCGTAGGTTTTATTGTGGTGGGATTCCTCATACAGTACCTACATTGATGTGTTCCATACCAACATGTCCTTATGTATGTACAAATACAGTTATTTTCTTGCAAACAACTGAAAAACATAGGGGACATTCTTTGTCAAAACAGTCAACAAAATATCAAAGGTTCGGAAATCATGCAAATAATTATATTTTCAGATTCAGCATTATATAAAAACAAGAAAACATTTTTTTTAATATATTTTAGAAACATAATTTTTTATCTAAAAATATTTGAACATTTAAATGATTTTAATACATTTTTCGGTATTGTTGCGTTAAAAAATTCCAAGCTAATACAGTATACATAACGTTTTGTCTAATATTTTTTAACACTATCTATTGATGTCAAGCAACAGAAAAATTGCACAACAAAAATTTTTCATGGTGACTGCAAGCTTGTAGAGGGCATAAATGGGTAAAAAAAGTCTTTAAAAATCGATTATGAATCTTTAAAAATCATCTTTTCTCAATTTTCAAAAACCAAAATACTCCCAGATAGTTTTACTTTATGCCTACATAATTTCATCCTTGGTTATTGAAAGAATTCCGAACTACAAGCAATTTCATTACAAAATTTTGTTGAAAAGTTGTTTTTTATCAGCCAAAATTATTTGTTATTGGGAAAATGATAGGCCATTACAATTTTTTGCTAATATCTGAAGATTCAGCTCCCACCTCAATTTTACTTTACTTTATCTCTATCATCAATTTTGTAAGAGTAGGAATAAGCCGGAAAAAATTTCAACTTTTGAAATTTTTGGAAATTCCAGAATTTTCTCAAATTTTTGGAAATTTCACAATTTTTTTCTTCAGAAATGAAATATTTTCCATTGTTTTAGAGGAATAGGCATTTTCTCCCAATTCTTTTATTAGTCATTAAAAATGTCAAAATTCAACGACCCCCACCAGTTGAATTTTGTTATTTCGTCATGTGCTAGATTTTTCTTAAAACCAGTGTTCTAGCATGAACTTTAATGGTAAAAATTGTAAAGTTTGTAAAATTTGCTTTATACCAGTGTATTTGCCATTAAATTTCAGTTTTCCAAAAATTTCAAAAGTTGACATTTTTCCAACTTTTGTTTTACTTTTTCATTCTTGAGATAAAGAAAACATTCCAGACAACCTAGACAACAATGGATTGTTTGAATTTCAATCTTAATCTGAATTTTATAAAATATTGCAGAAAGATTTTTACTGAAAATAGAAGTAGAAATTCCACAAGCAACAGATTTTAATAGAAGTTTAATAGATGTTACAGACCATTTTGCCACACTAATGAACTTCAAACCATTAAATGATGAAATATTATGAAAAAAAGTTAATGAAACTAAAACTAATGTCATAAACTATAAGAAACTAGATAGAAATATTGGGGTAGAAAACTGGAATACAGTATACCAAGAACCTAACATTGATAAGGCATTTGAAAATTTTATTACTATTGTAATATCAGCAGCAAGCAAATTCGAAAAACAATTAAAAAGTAAATGCAAACATAAAGCAAAAAACCTGGATTTCTAAAGGACTAATAAAATCTTGAAAACTAAAAATAATTTGTTTAAACAAATGAAACAAAATCTTAACAATAATACTTTAAAACAACAATATAAAAAATATAACAACAAACTAAGTATTTTATATTGAATTTTATATTGTATTTTATATTAAAGTTTATTTAGGGAAAAGAATCTGTCAGACTTAAAACCATTTTATAATGAAAAAACAATTTGTTAAAATCATGAATGGATGAAAAATAAAATTATCGACTTCAATTAGGAGAAAGATATACAATTACACCAATGAGAAATAAAAGTGTGTAATAGATGACATAATACAGTGTATGTGAAAGTCTACAATGTTTTGAGTGTTACTTTAAAACTAAATAATGTACAGAAAATAAAAAATGATAAGTTGTTAAGGAGACACCTCATAGCTTTATCAAGAGAAGAAATGCACTCTTCCTTCTGATTGTTGAGTTTTTTGGTAAATGTTTCTTAATTTTTTTCTTATTCTCACATTTTTTAGTCATTTTTTATTTTCTATTTCTTTTATCATGTATTTGTAAAATGAGATGCGAGGAAAAAACTATGTTAATCTACCAGAAAGATATTATGTAATTTAGTTAGTTTAGTCCAAGTCTGCACACAGACAATAGATGCAGCAGAGTATCTATGGATATTTTACTATTTCATGTAGACAATATTTATGTATATATGTATGGTAATTAGGAAAATATATTCAATATTCAATAATAATGGTGGAGCTCTTTCCTCAAAAGAACAGTTATGTATAACATTGCATTGGTTTGGTAGCAGAAGCCAATAACATACTATTGCTGACATGCATGGTGTCAATAAAATCAACTATTTGCAGTGCAATAAGAAGAATAGTTAATGCTATAAATTGAACACTTTTCAAGTGGATTGTTAAATGGCCAGAAGACACTGGAAATGTAATAGAGCAGTTTCCAGAACTGCAAATTTTCCATGTGTGTGGAGTAATAGATGGATCTCTAATACTCCACCACAAAATGAAGCAGCTTTGATAGCCCGTTGGAGAGATCTTTCTCTCAATTGCATTTTTGTTTGTGGGCCTACTCATCATTTTTATTATGTGAATGCAAACTGGCCAGAAAGTGTCCATGATGTCCGTGTTTTGTGTAGAAGCAACTTGTACCAAATTATGGCACGAAGGAACATTTTCCCAAATGCCGTGTTATTAGGTTGTTCTGCATACCCCTTAAAAACTTGGCTGATGACTCCTCTTCATTAAAATCCAAACATCCAATAAAGATTTAAATCGACAAGAAGGGCTTATGGAGTTTTAAAAGAAAAGTTTCCATTTTTAAATCATCTTCAAGTTGATCCAGTATATGCTACAGAAATTGTTAATTGTTGTGCTACTCTCTGCAATATATCATGGACAAATGAAGATGATTATGGAGAAATATACATGAATGGAAATGATGACAATATTCTAGAATACCAACAACAAGAAATCGATGAACCCATCCAGCTGGCACCCCATCTGAGGCTTAATTAATACAATGCATTGAACATCTTTCATTTTAAAAATAAATGAAAACACTCTTTAGAATTTTAAAATATATTTATTAATTGTTATTAACTACAGGAATATCAATAACTTCACAATTATTGTCCTGTACATCTACTGTGAAATTGCTTCTTGGGGGACCCCAACAAATTTCCAGTTGCCTAGTCTCAAGTTGAGTTTTATAGATATGAATTTCAAGTAGTTCAACTTGAAACCTACTTTCTTTGCTGCACATATTACAAAATCTTTTGCCACTTTTATATTTCTTTTCACTAAGTAGTGATGGGAGAATGGGTTAATACATTATTTTTTAAGTTCTCTAGCTCTTCCATTTTATTTCCCATTTCTGTATTTTCTTCTACAGGCAGCATATTAATTTCCCATACACAATGTTGATATCTTATATACATAGATTCATTTATTTATTCCAAGTTCCTCTACTGGAGAATCCTTCCCGATGATGTCCAGGACTGAATCATCAATGTCATTAATTTTTATTGCTGCTCCCCCTCTACTGTCAGTTCATTTAGAATTGTCTATCTTCTCCTGTTAAATATAAACCAAACAGATAATAAATTACATTGTAGTAAATGTAATAATTGCATTTCAAAGATTGCTCAGAAGAAGACTTAAATGATCAATGAATACAGTTATGGTGTTGGATTAGATTTTATATAAAGATGCACTATATCAAATACAAATATTTAAAACTGAACTCGCAAAAGATACTTTGCTTGTACTGGGTCACTATATATCTCTTAAATAATTCAAATCTTTCTCAGGTGACAAAGCAAGTATTGAGATCGCATACTCCAATACCTCTTTTCTGTCTTGTCTGGTAAGTTTGTCTGTAAACCTATTTAAAAAAAAAAATAATTTCTTCATTTTTATTTTAGTTGAAACACACAATTTCATCTTCCTAAAAAACCAATAATAAAATTGAAAGATGATGTACTGTTGGCTCTGGACTGTATGCACGATCTTCATTCAGTGGAGACTCAAGATCAGAGCTTAAGGGAAATCAAAGCAAAAATCTGAATTTTTTACATTTTGGGGATTTTAACATTTTCTAAATTTTTTGAGTTATCTGAATAAAATGATATGTACATCATTATGAAATACACTCTTAACACATTTTTTTTATTTTTTCCCTCATCTGCATATGTCAAAAGGAAAAGAAAATATTATGAAAAAAATTAATTGCACTCTCATTGCCAATATTTTTATTAAAATGTACAAACATTACATAATATTTTATGTTCTGTGACAATTTAATAAATATTAAATTTAATACATATCATTTATCTTTTATTTTTTAAAAGAAATAAATATCATTCATACATTTTAATACAATAAAGGTTTTTCTTATTAAAAAGTTATTATTGAGCTGATGTAAAAGTAATTGATGGCTAAAAGCTCCATGTATCACAAGGAAGTAAGCTTGACTTTTATGTGAGTGAAATACCAAAAAAATCTTGAATCTACAATAGCTACTTTTGCATATGTACAATTATATACAATAACATTGCTCACAAGACAAATTTTAATTTCTACTCAAAACAAATTTCAAATTCTGGATGATAGTTTCAAGGGAGCCGTTAAATAAAGTTAATAAATAATTCTTGAGTTCAAAGAAAGGATTTTTAAAATATACTAGCATAAAATTTTTAAAATCTTGCCCAAATTAAATTTCTCACTGCCACCCCATTTCCCACTACCATTATGTGAGAGTTTCAATAACATTTCACTCTGGAGATAGTGAGCTTCACTTACATAAAGATTGAAACTCCAAGAACTTAGCTTTAAAATTAGGTACTTCCTAAAAATACAGTAATAAAAATTGAAACATAATGTACCATTGACTCTGGGCTGTTTGCAGGATCTATTGTAACACTTCCGGTCGTCTCGTGAGAGAACGCCCGGTAAGCGGCCCTGAAATAGCTCAGTCGGTGATGGAAGGAATCGTTAACAGATACTGGTAACATGAAAGAAACACTTTGATCACTGGTAAAATCACTTTTATTCCTGGGCAAAATAATTCAAAATGCCCCAGGGAAGTTACACATGTAAATAGGATCAGAAATCTGAAAATTAGGTGGACAGATAAGAAGATGAAAAGTTAGTAGCCAGTGTAAAGCTTAGAAACTAGGAAGACTTATAGTTAGCATCACAATGGTAACAAATATTACAGATCAGTGTGTCTTAGCGCGACACCGCATTACAGGATTTTCGCAGGGATGAATACCCTGAATTATATTGCCTTGGTAAAGTTTCTTTTTGTGGGCCCGAAACGGGCGCGTTGCCGTCGAGGGGAGGCGGCGGCAACCTTCACAGAGGGCGCGGCCGGGGCGATGTCCTTGTGCCCACCCAGGCACGCACGTCAGCTGATCGGCCGTCTGAAGGCGTCACCCAAAGGGGGGGGGGGCGCGGCCAAGGGAAGGCGGCGGCACGGCCGAGGGTGCGGCGTTGTAACGGCGCCTGGCAGTCTGGTTGAGCTCGGGGTCGGCCGGCAGTCACTCTCGATTTCAAGAGCGTAGTAACCAGTCACGGATTCTTCTGATACTCGTGATTATTCACAATTGCAACTTTAGAAAGTCTAGAAATCCTGCAGCGACACATTCGCTTCACTTTGCAACTGATTCCCGCTTCAAAGAATTTTCTCTGCCCACGTTACTCTGCTCTTTTACAATAGCCCACACCGAAGTTTTTTCTAAGTCCATCAGAGGCGAACTTGCCTCTGGTCGGTGAATAGCTCTCCCTCCCAGAGAAGTTTCTCTCCCGACTGCCCTGCTTTGAATGCCAATTTTATAAGTCAAATCTTATTAGGTTAACTTTTACCCCCCACTCGTTTTCTCGCATGTTCCAGCTCCTTAAGATAGTTGCGTCGCTATTGGCCGAAAGAAATGGCGCATTACGTTATTTCGACCAATAGTGACAGGGGTAGTGAATGGAGTTCCGACTCTTTACATAACTGTGAGCGTCCAGGATTTTCTTTGCCCTTCTAGAACATGCTCGCACAAGACGGGCGTTGTCCGTGAAAGAATTTGTCGATTTTGGATTCTCTGGATGTCGATTTCAAAAGCGATTTAGAAGGTTCGCGCAGTTGGCCATGCGAACACGTGCTCCACAGTAAATCTGTCGACGACTGACCCTTTAACGACTTTCTTAATGTGCCGGAGGCGGAGACGGCTGTCAGATAAGCAGGGTTGCGCGCGTGAGGCCATGTCGCAATCTGTTCCCAGTAGAACTCATGGTGGCCGAGTCTGTTTGTTTAATTTAATTTTCCTGGCATGAGGAAATCGGTTTCGCCACACTATATTCAGTAGATTCCCAAGAGCTAGGCTTACCGCGAGACATAAAGCAAAAATCTGAATTTTTGATATTGTAGGGTTTTAGCTTTTTCTAAATTTTTCAAGCCTTCAGATTAAATCATATATACATAATTGTGAAATACACTCTTTTAGATATTTTTTGTTGTTTTCTTCCTTCATCTGCATTAGTCAAAATGGCAGTCATTTTGGTCATGAGTGTCTTACTTATGTTATAATTTTTGCACACATTCATCTAAAAGGTCCTGGTTTTCACTAAATGCTAGAGAGAAGTTCAATCTTTAATGTTGCGTGTATTGCAAAACTGTATAGACAAAACTGTACACAGCAAAAAGGTTTTGTTTTTTTGTTACCATGCTGAGATGACTGGTTTCATAGAAGGATTAACTTCACCACTGATTTCTGCAAAATTGACTTTTACTTCAAATATCCTTTAAATTACAAAAAAACTTTCAAAGGGTATAAATCTGCTTGAATTTGCTAAAAACATTTTCATCAAGCTACTTCTAAAACTTTACTGCCTAGAATGATTAGTTTATGAAACAATGGGTCAAATTTACAGCCAAATTAACATGGGAGAAATAGACCATTGTCTGCTTTAAAGATTGAAAAATTGTTCCCTTCTTCCAATTACAATATATCTCTACAAGATTGCTCTGTTTAAGCCTTCTTTGTTTGTAAACATTTGTTTCATTCTCTCAAATGGAATGGAAATTCTTTTGACCTCTAATGATATAATTTATTTTATATGAATAAAAAGTTTTCACAATATTGACATTCTGCTAAGCTTTGTAAGAGGTGGTGATAATAATCCATTTGAATGCAATGGTTGGTTTATTACAGTTATCATGTTTCTAGGAGAATACAGAAAAGATCCTCTATGCTACAGGCATGGAAATTACTTTTTATTTTTCTGTTACGACCAATCCTCCAAAATCTTTTACAATTTTTATATTTATCAAATCACAGTAATCTCCATTTTTTCAAAATATATTTTTCAAGCTATTTTCTCTTATTTTTTACCCCAATTAGATACTTCTCTCCCCTTTCCAACATTCCATTTCAAATTACTCTCTTCATCTGAATTCCTACTCTGTCGACTAAAACCATTGTTTTGAAAGAAAGGTGGCACAACTTCATTCATAAGTGTGTTTCATTAGTCAACACTTCAAGTTTTGCACCTTAAACTATTATAAAACATTAGATTTGACAAATATATTTAAAACGGTCAACATCAAATGTAAGGAACACATTTCTTTATGTTTTAAATTGTTAGCGTCCATTATAAAAATTAATATTGAAATAATTCGAAGATGAATCATAAATTATTTTCTTTGAATCTGTCATTTGCAGTTATTGTGAAGCTCTAAACACAGCCAATAAAACACAAACAAACTGATGTAATACACAAAAATGTCACTGCTGAGGTCAGAAGAATTCTATCTAGCCAAAACTTTTAGGAACATTTTGGTTATTATTGAATGTGAACTTATTGAAGTAAGTGCTAAGGTTATTTGACGTACCTTAAAATACTTTTAATTCTATACAATTCATGTGCTGAGATGTCCCTTTGCTTCTGGCCATAAAAGTGATTTCACTATGATCACATTTTGTGTCCTTTTGCTGGTTGTGGTAGAAGTGTAGGGGTGTGGATTGCTATTTTGTTGTAAACTAACAAAGCTTTGTTGTTTATAACTATAAAAATAAAACTAGGACTATAAAATCAAGTCTAGTTTTACCAAAGTTTTGTATTACTCAATTTTTATCTTTCAAATGTTGCTAATTACATTTTGTTATCACTTTTATTCATCATTGAACTATGAATGATTAAATTGAGAGTCAAAATTCTGGGACTTACGAAAGATGTGCAGCATGTGCAGAAAGAATGATCCCTCATTCATCACATACAGTTTGACAAAAATAATTCAAAATTGAGGGACCCCCGGTACAGTATTTGAAATGCAGTAACGTAGTTAAGTTGATTTTGACTAGTGCAAAAAAATAATTTATTCTCTAGCAGCATATGTTATTTCATCTAGTTCCACAATTTAAATAAATAGAAGTGTACATACACTCTATTAAGAGGGTAGATACAACTTTCACTTTTTAGTAGTGATTGCAATCGCAAATTTAGATGATGTTTTATAATTGAATATATTGTATTAATTGTTTAGAAGTGAATATAATTTCTATTTAGCATAGTAAAATATTATGCTCAAATCTATGTATGTTTTTAGCACTCTTTCCAATAATAGACAATACTCTGAATGAAAAAGTGTTCCAAATATTCAATTTATACTTTCTCATTTACTATCCCCCCCCCCCCCCCCCCGAAATATATGTCAGCAAATAATAGAACCTAAATTGTAAACAGGATTCACCAACATTCTCTGATCAATCTGAGTGATGATGAATCCCCTTCAACATAAATGGATGTTTTCATTTTCAGGAGTACTCAACAATTTCAAAATTATCTCAAAAGTGGCTCTATTCTTTCCAAAGTAATCTATGCATGTCCAATTTTCAGTAAAAAAACTATTAATTCAAAAAAATTGAGAAAGTTAAAGGTAAAGGTTTTTTAAAATGTTTTTCCTAACCTGTACAAAATGACAATTTTCAATTATTGGTGCAACAACACATACCTAATTAATTTTATTCTTTTTTTTTATAACTTAATTTACTTTATACTTTATTTACAATATACCTTTTATTTTTTAACTTTTGCAATTTTCAAAAATTCAGAGACCAATGAAAATGGAACCAGCACCATTTTTATGAGTACTTTGCTCTATTCCAGAAAAATATTTTTAAAAAGCTTTCGAGTCTTTGCTGCATTTACTTTTGAGCATAAATTTCATGCACACTATTAATATTATTGAAAAATTGAAAATAACCTTATTTAAATATCTAATTTTTAAGAACAGTTTTGATTAAAGAGAAAGCCTTTATGTCATTATTGTAATTTTGCAGTGTTATTATACAATTTTCAAAATTCAGAGTTCACTGAAAATGATACCCGCTTTAGTTTTATGAGCTTACTTTCTTCTATTGAAGAAAGCAATGAGAACATCGAAATTTTAATTAAAATAAAGTGAAAATTATTCATATTTTCAAAAAAATGTTCAAGACTTATATCTGTTATTGAAAATTTTAAAAAGAAAACAACAACTCTCAACTTTAGAGTTCAATGAAATAAAGATCTTCACCATTTTTTCAAGCATCTTTTGCTTTATTCAAACAAAAACATTTTTTTCAGAAAATCTTGAAAATATTCATGATATGTTTAAGATGACCTAGTACTACACACATTTACTGGCCTGACAAAGTAACATTGTGCATTTCCCAAATTGTAAATACCCAAACAAGGAGCATTACTCAAAATTTCAAGATGAAAATTACTGAAGGGACATTCACTTGTGTAAATACTACACAACAGCATAAACACACGAGACATCTGCTTGCAAAACCATGTTGGTCCCAATATATTACTTAAAAAAATGTAAACCAAATTCACACGAGATTCCATAAATTACCTTAGTTTCTAGTTTGTTTTTTGTGCTGACAACTACGAGTTTACATATTGTTTTTGTCATGGACCAGTAATGAATTTGAATGAAATTAAAGAACTACCGACTACAAAAAAAAAAAATCTGAATATTTAAATCTTAAAATATTGAGGACAGAGAAGGTGCTGGGAAGTAATGTAGAGGGGTATAATGAAATCCAGAAATGAACAAATTAAGTTATATTGTCTATGTTATACAATAAGATTCAGCCTGTACATAAAACTTCAGATCAAGATAAATTACATTTTTTAGTGCAATGGAATCATTGCAGGATTTTTCTTTTTTGCTTTTATAGCGCTCCGATTAACAGAACAGGAATGATTAAGCATAATACAAAATTCATCTGGAACATTGCTTTACTTTTAACTCAAAAGTAAGAAACTACGATGAGTTAATCCTAATCTTTCAGCTCCAGAATAAATCCTGATATTTCTCAAAACCAAGCCATCTACCAAAAAATTCCTTGCTGTTCTCATCCAACGAACACTAAATGCAATATAACATTAAGAACATTACCATGCTAAAAGCATTCCACTAGACCTACCAAAAAATGTCAAGTTTTAAACTTGTCTGAGAAGTTGCATGACAAACCTTACTTTATAATAAACAAATCAGCAGTACATAGAACCATTTGTTCAATATTCATCCTTGAACCCCACAAACCATCTCTGAACTAACAGCTTGATACATTATGCTAATTGAAGCACACAAGGAATTGTTTTGCAAGGTCTAGTGAATCAACCAAAGTTTCTTTCCATTAACATAAGTAAGTACCTTTAAGATAGGCATTTCTCTATGTAAGGTATTGACATGCATCAGGTTGTTATCATTTTACAGTGGACAGACATCAAGAACATCAGGAAACACTGAATACTGATCATAAAAAGTTACATTACACTAGTGACACAAAACATACCATTACATTAAACCATCTCCAGAAGTACTTTGCCCTTACTTCAAAAGTAAAAACATTCTCAACATTTCACATTGGCCAGGCAAAATACACAAAACAATACGAATGTAGTGGAACGATTACAAATCCTACAAGAATCCAGGAGATAATGAGAATGAGTCTGGTATTAAAAAATTACAAGTTAACTGTACTAATTTTGATCTTACAATAAATAACAAACTGAAGAGTTTTAACTTCAATAAACAACAAATAATTTATTCTTAAGTGTCACTCAAAATTATTTGGAAACAAATTAGACCACGGCCTAAGAAAACCTACAACACACAGACTTGCAGCTGGGATGTAGTATTTGTTTCTGGGCAACTGTCCCTTTAACAGGATGCATAATGAATTTTAACAACACTGTCGCATAAATTAACCAGGAAGGCACCTAGTGAGTAGCACATTGAACTCTACTGGGTCCATGACCTCCAGCTTCATCTTCATCATAGGCATTCTTGTAATCTCGTCGCCTACTTTCAGGATCTAGATCTACCAACAAGCACTCCTCTGCATTATCAGGCACCATTAATTCTGGGCTGGAAAATTAAAAACAATTAAAAATCATTAATTCACATTTCGAGTTTTGTTGGGAATTAAACCTTATATTATCATAACATGGTTGTTCTTCAGTGAAACATTAAAACTACAATATAATGAAAATTTCAATTTAACAAAATTATTTCCTCAGCCCTGCTGATTTGCCCTGTGTTACATGTACAACAATTTCATTTTAATGCCTATGTTTCAAAATAAAATTGAAATTCATCCCCCCCTAGTATTTTATATTAATATTATTCAAATAATTAAAAGTAAGTGTGTTTTTCAAAGAAGTTATGTTATTGGCTGGATAGAAACTCAAAATTCAGAAACCACTAACGGACATTTCTAGTTCATATTGCTTGATTTCTAAATGTCCATCTAAAATGCTTCTGAAGAAATAAGTATCTTATCCATAATCTTATGATCCCTTTTTGACTTCATCTATTCAGATATTGGACAATAAAAGCAAAGAACAAGAGGCAGGCACGATAACATTTGTTTCTTATTTCAAATGAGATGGGCAAGTTTTAACTGAAATACTTTGGCATAAATTGTTGGATCACCTTGTCACCTATATCAGTTTAAAGATACTTATCCCTTCAAAACAACCAATTCAAGTAACATCATGAAAAGCATGATGAATTATTTCAAACAGATTAAATAAAATAGAGTTGAAAAAGTTTATTGAAATGATATCTATTTGAAATATATTTATAAAATTTACCAGGGTCATTATACAGAACACGAACAGGCGCAAAAGTAAAAATGAGTCATTTGATAGTGTAACAATAAACCAAGAAGTGTCTGGATTACCAAGGCTTGATTAAATTGTGCTAATTTAAAAATTTATTGTATAAAAAATTAAAACGAAATCCCAACGCTATTTTGTTACAACAAAATTATCATAAACAATATTCTCCTTAATATATTAAATGCCAAAGCTAAAGAACATTGATAGAAAATTACATGCATGTCCTTTCTAAAACTATCAAGGAACTGGAAATTCATTAGTACATTCAGGTTGCTGCCCCTAGAATCTACGGGCAGGTGATTCATACTGTGTATCTGCATATTATCATGCCATTTTCGACATCAATAAAGTACCTAAAAAACACTGTTAGATTTACTATACTGCCAGTTAAGTGGTATTAAATAGCTATAGAATACACAGATGTGCATACCCTCTGCAGCGATGCCTTAAGGAGCGCTCTTCAAAATAACCACACCGAAGCCATTTATTAGGAATAAAAATGCTTTTATAATTATTGCAATACACACCAGTGTAAAGTTATGTATTTGTAAGAATTTAATTAAAATGAACATGTTAAATATTGTTTAAAACTCAATTTCATGTGATATCTATATTAAAAAATATTTTAAACTATTAATGTAAACATAAAAGTAGAAACTTCACAATGCACAAGTGCAAAATTTTTTCTTTAAATTAAAAAAAGAATCTTCCTTCTAGGCTTATTGGTTTAGAAGATATGACAATCACCCCAAAACCTTACAACATTGTGGAAAAAAAAAAAGAAAGAAAAAGAGAGAAAGAGAGAGACAGAGAAAGAGAGAGAGAGAGAGAGAAGAAAAGAAAAAGGCTAGTTTTGGGCAGAAATCTCCTTAATGATTCTTTTAAAAAATTGGCCTTAACACTACATTAAAACTGTCATGTCAGGAAATGCAACCTTTTCTACAATCAGCAAGAGAATGTTCTTGAATCTGATCTGAATTGTGATAGATGATTGAAGATTTTGTTGATTCCTAATTCGAACTCAAACTTGCTTAATGGTTTTCAAAATATTCATTCAAACAAGGTGGCTGTGAAAACTACTTCAAGTTCCCACCATCCTTTGTTAATGTTCTCGTGGAAGTGAACTGAATTTTTTTACATTTGCTGCGTTAGAGCCAAATATTATATTATTAAATCCAATTTCAAAAAAGTGGAAAAATCTAAAAAATATGCAATTACTGCTTAAAATTATTTGACATTCCTCTCATGTAGTTAATATTACTACGCCCTCCTTTTTCTTTTCATGTTGGCGTTCTGGAGATCCTGAAATGGATACTTTGTGGCTAATAAGAGAAAAATTGACTTTAACATAAGGAACTTCAGTAAATGATGTGCAGAGAAATCTCCATCAAAAACAGTTTTCGACTTGATTGGTACTTCAAGCAGAAGCGGAAGGTGTACAATAGCTGCTTCCCTTTAATCATCCTGTTCAGAGAGATTTTAAACTGTATCATTAAATTCTATACTACAATTTATTTCATGTTTTATCTTTTTTATACCTATTTTTATTTCTTTATGAATTTATTTATAATATCTAATTATATTTTTTGTACAAAATGAAACTTACTACATTACCAACATAATTCTGTCTGTTGAAATAAATAAAAATTAAAAAACAACAGATTAACTGTAACAAAATAATAATCAAGATCCCCACAATTTCATTATAAGTCTGTAACTAACAATTTCATTGCAATGTTTACATACAATTTGTTGCTCATCAACCGAAAGTAACACCCCAAATTGATGATAATTCAAGGACTAAAATTAATAAAATTAAAAGAAGCAGGAAATCACAAATACAATTTGAGAAACTGGAAGACTTTAATGCACTTTTTGCCAAGTGCTTAAGCACTGGCTAGGGTAACGTAAGCCTTTTGTTCTTCCAGTTCTACACATTCACCATGATGAACATTGTTGAAATAATTTGATTTTACAGAAAACACCAGCACCATTTTCCCACCCATTCAGTCAAATTCTAAAACAAACTCATTTAATGATGAATTCCAGGTTTTCATTATTACCATGTACATACCCATTAAACAAGGTTTTACTTATGAAATATTATACAAACCAACGAACTTCAAACTTCCTATGCAACAAATGGAAGTTTTATCCTTTAGAATCTTTATAGCAAAACCCAATTTTTTCACATTTCCGAGGGTACATTTTCCCTTTGTTAACACTCCCCCTGGTCCTGTCAACTTTCTTATGATCACAACATAAAATTGTCCCCACTCAAACATTCAATGTTTAATTTAAGTTTAGAGGAAAAGCAAAAAAATTATCTTACGCACCTTCAATTTCAACACAGTAAGAAAGAAATGCTACAACTGACACTCAACACTCACCATGCTGAATACTCTGCCATGAAATTTCACCAGCTGATAAAACGTCACACAAAACTTATACAAATTTTGAAATTATGGAATATTGGAAATAATGTTATTTAGGCATTTCATTCCTGTACCTTTCATGATTTCTTGCAGCGAGCAAACCATCGACAGTGCCAAGAAAGTAAGGCATCTATCGACTGGCAAAAACGATGGCAAAGGTCATCGCTGTTAACTTTTTTAACTTTGATGTACACAGAGACATGCGTTTTATGTAGTGTTAGTAGGCTTATGAACATTTTTTGGGGGTTAAATATTATTGCGAAAATTTTCTGTCTAACCCAGAAGTGATATTTATTTATTATTTCTTTATTTATTGTATCATTTTTATTAATTTATCGATTTGTTGTAATTTTATTTATTTACTTATTTATTATTAAACAAGTTTTGTCTGATTAATTAAAACAAACTTATCATTAAATTCTATCATAAATATTGCCAGTATGCATTCAATAATTGAATTCGAATTACTCATACACATGTCATCGCCAACTTGTCCTTCTGAACTTGCAATGTAAACACCTGTTTTTGTAACCTCATCTGCCCTCCCAAGGCAACTAACACCCTGCTAAAAGATAGGCCATTAGTGGCAGCATGACCTGAGTAAAAGCCACAGAACCAATGGCAAGCACAGATTTCCCGTCTTCTATAAGCAGTAAGTTCATGAAAGGTCTGAATACCAATTGTTACAGAAACACCACTTGCAATGCTTCAGAGCACCTAAAAATTTGAAGGGTTACTGAAAGGTGCTGAGCAAGTTGGTAAAATTTCATGTGAACTCAAGTAACAAGCACGGTTAGTGGTGCGGGTGAGAATAAAATTGAAACAAGTTTGTTTTATTATATTTCCAACATGCTTCTGAATGAAGTCTTTAATTCTTTCATACTTCCATCTACGTTTAGAAAATATTTCAGAACTATTAGGCACTTTTTGAACAAAAAGAATTGTTCACAAAACAAAAATTATACAAATTAAATAAACCATAAGCAATTAAAATATTTACCGTGGAGGTAGACAGTCCTCCAGTTGTGGAACTATTTCAGGAGGTAGAGTTGCAGGGAAGTTTACGAGGAACTGAATAATGAGACGGCCCTTCTCAAAAGGATTCTTGTAATGAGGCATGCCCTCATTAAGAACACACTTAACTTCTCCGTGTTTAGTTACTTCACCTATCGAGTAAGAAAATAATTAATATTATACAATAACAACAATCGTAAGTTATAAAAAATATAACAATCACCATCTCTTACCTGGAATTGCAGTAATGACTAGATCCCTATCATCAAGAGTACGAATGACTTTCTGGAAACCACAGAGACTTTCAACTAATTCAATGTTCATTCTCATTATGAGATCATTTCCTGAGCGTCTGAAAAATAAAACCAAGTTTACACAGTAATTCTTCAAGACAAATGTGCACTTTTCCATTAATATTTTTACACTTACTGGAAAACTTCATGTTCCTTTTCATCAAGAACTATAATAATATCACCAGCTTCTAGACCTGGTTCTTGATCTCCTTCTCCTCCAAAAGAGATCTTTTGACCATCAACCATACCCTTGTCTACATGAACTTCTAAAATTTTACGATCTCGTACAGTCTGCACATTAAGACAACAGTAAGAGGTTGTAAAAACTCAGCTAGGAAGAAAATAAATATGAATTAATCAGAAACATACCTTCCTTCCTCCACAGTTTTTGCACCTGTCTTTTGGGTTTATTCTTTCCCCCTGACCATGACAATCTGGACACATTGTCTGAATCTGCTGAATCATACCAGGACCAAGCTGTTGTATCTGAACACGAGCTCCGGTACCACGGCAAGTTGGGCACTGCTCAACAGCTCCCTTTTTGCCTCCTCGACCTGAATAAATCATTCCATTATTATATGAAAACTTAATCTTACTCTCATGTAAGTAGATGCAGGGACATTGAATGTCTTATGACATATAGAACTTAATATTTCCTACATACTTTTCAAGGAATAATTTACAAACAAATCATGCAATACAGCACAAAAATTAATCTAAAAATATAAACAGCAACAACTTCAATTTCATTCAGAAGTCTAGAAAAAATAGCAATTTGTACAAAAACTTCCCTTGACACCAATAAGAACTTTCTTAAAATGAATTAAAACCACATTAAGGAAGAAAATATAAAGATTTTTGCGATTAACAGTACGTTTAATTTGAAGGAAATTCAAAGGAAAATGAGAATATTTTCATAATTTTTCTTAAGTGCCAAAATACTGAAAGAAATAATTATTTCACCAATATTAACTATCATAAAAAAATAATAATTTGTTTTTTTAACCTTTTAAAGCAACAGAGTATACTTTTCAGAAATCTTACCATCACATTTCTCACAAATGACATTTTTCTGAAGAGCCAGTTTTCGCACCGCACCCTTGTAGAGTTCTTCCAAAGATACACTTAACTGGTGAATAACATCTTTGCCTCTACGTTCCCGTCTACGTGTCTGACCCCTGCCTCCACCAAATGCAGTACCGAAGAACAAATCAAATATGTCCATTGGAGAAGAAAACCCATTAGCTCCCATTCCACCTTCTTTCAGGGCTTGTTCACCACCTTGATCATAGATTCGCCGCTTATCTGGGTTTGACAGAACTTCATAGGCTTGGGAAATCTGTTTGAACTGAAGAACCAAAAACAACTTTAACAATTTACTTCAAAAAATATTATAGAAAAAGAACAAATCCTTTTTTCATGCAATGGTTAATTTTTAATTTTAGTTTCTTTTTCATTTCATCACATCTGAAACAAAACTATTTTGTAATGCCATCAAAACCTTGTTATTCAAATATTTTCCACCTTCCTTTACAAGACACTGAATTTGACAAAGAAAATCTCTAGTAGTATATACCATATCTTTTAAACAAATTTTGTAAGCGTATTAACTTATCACCATTCCTTATAAATATTTTGAGGAGTCCAAAAATTAATTTAAAATCTTAAAATAAACTTTCCTCAAAGATAGACACAGAAAGGAATTTTAATTCCTTTTGGTGAACTATAAATCTACTAACATAAGACAAGACCTTCATGAAAAAGGAATGTAGTTTTTAGAATACTATATTTTATTGGTATAATTCAAAATTAAGAGCCCACATTTATTTCTACATAATATGAAGAGAGAAATTTGATCCTTTCAACAGAGCAGGTGTATTTATAATTTGTTAACTTGGTATGCAGCATAATATTCACTAATATGTTAAGAGTAAATTGGTATTGGAAATCACCTTTTGTTCTCAAAAAGCTTTTCTATATTTGACAAATTAAAACTTAGAAACTTCAAAAAACAAACTTAAATGTTTTGGAACAGTAATGAACACATCTGTGAAGGTTACAAATAATAGACTTACTACTGTGAATGTTACGTATGATTGACCACACTTTGAAATAACATTTTAACATCAATCATAAGGCTTCACCAGTCCCCCTCCCAAGCACGCACGCGCACGTACACACACTCAGAAATAGGCAAATTGCCCAATTCACCTTATAAAAACGGTAACTTTTAAAAAATTTCCCAAATTAAGAAGACAATGTTTCAAAATATCAGTCATACCCTTCTAAGAAGCAACACATTGAATTCACAAAAATTTCAGTTTCGCCTTCACTAATAAATTTCTGGTCATGACACTATGATAACATTATATTGTATTTTATTTTTGATCTGTGTATGTGACAATAAACAATATTATATTTATTAAATTATTACATAATTTAAAAAAAATATATTCAAATCAATTTTGCCACAAAGGAAGATAACAAGCAAAAACTCTAGGCCTTTTGGGGGTGGGGGCAAGCCCTCCCTTGATCCACCACTGGTACCACAATGTTTTCCATCAAGCAAAGAGCATAGTCAGTATGAGTAGTTGGAATGAAAGGTGAATATGAATGAACTGAAAGAGACTCATTGTAGGCAGACAATGGGATTAGATAAGGGTTGACTGTTGCGAACACCAATTGTTGCAAAGATAAGGAATTAAGTACTTGTGCACCACATTTTAATAATGAAAATGGACAAATTCTCTCTTCAGTTAGGAGAGCACTGACGGCCAGTTTACAACACCTTATTCAACTCAGAGGTGTTTTTAATCTTTGGTATCACTAAAAAATAATACGAATGAGTTCCATTTGGAGCCAGATAACTACAGAACATCTGCCAAATTGCAGGATGCAGGATTGGAAAACGAAACTAAGCTGTGCAGACACATTCAACTGACCTTGCATACTGAATATACAACCATTCTTTCCCTCTATTTTTTCTAGCCCTTGTGTTCAATACGTGGAAATTCAGGAGTTGTTTTGAGACAATAGCAAATATATCGGTAAGTTTCAAAAAGAAAAATTTTATCACATTAAGGAATAGAATTTTTATCAGACAAATGTTGAAAAATATTGAATGAAGCAAATTTCATGAAATACGAGGAATTGTAGAGTATAAAATATATTTGTGAGCAGGAGTGCATTTTGAATTACAAATGGTAATGGTGTGGTCAGTATTTTTTTAGACACCATCTTGTTTCATAATTTTTGAAATAGGTTTGGAAAGAAATCGTGAACAAATTTCACTACTTTCTCCTGAAAAATTATCCTGCTTTAGTATGAAGCAATTCCTCTACAAACTGTACCAATATTATGCAATAGAAGGAATAGAGTTGATACCATCTGAACTGTGTTTATGCAAATCACAACATGAAAACCGGACTAAAGCAGCATACTACTATGAATTTTGGTAAATCACAAAAATGATGCTTATCAATGTTTTTACATACATCGGAAATAATGTGGAAGTTTTGCGCAAGAAGAGACGAAACGGATGGAAAATGTGGCTATGAAACACCCATAATGACACAAAGCAGTGTTGATTGAACACGTATAGTATTTAGCTCCAAAACTTAAGCATGTACAAGTCACTACAGTTTTAAATCTACAACTACACATTTATACTGTTCAAAATGTAAGGTCAGAAATGTAGAAAGTAAATTTAAAGAAAAGCTGCAGAGAAAGGTCTACGGAAAGTTTAAATATGGGATTATATTTCTTCTAGAAATCAGTCCTCTAACTAGTTCCTATCGGTGTGAAACAAATTTTAAATAAATTTAACATAATTTTAAATAAATTTAACATATTGCAAGATGGTAAGGGAAGCGAAATGCAAAACAAAAACAAACAAACAACAACATTACATGTGAAACTTATTATTTAATTAAAGTAATAAGTTAATTAAAGTAATAAAATTTAATTAAAAAAAATAAATTTAATTAAAATAAATTACATAATTATAAATTAAGTAATTTGTGGCATAATACTTCTATTATACACTAAATTATTGTTTTTATGTTATAGCGACATGTATTTTTCCAAAATATCCTTTTAAGAAGTAATGTTTAAGGCTCGAGAGTTGAAACAATTCTGCTGGGCATCCTAGGGGGTATTCGTAAGCCAGGCGTTTTAGTGTTTATGTAAAATAGATAAAGTTTAAATTTATGAAGTATCTTTTTCTAGTAAATTCAGAAGCTCAAAATCATCTCAAAGGAATGTCCTGATATTACGCATGGTTATCCCCCACCCCTCCCAGCATTACAGAGCACCTGGGCAAACTGCCAGGATGGTCAATGTGGATCACACAAGTTATGTAGATATGGCTCACAATCATATTGAAGGTTTCTCTTGCAGCCCTTCAGGCTTTGCAAGTTGGACACCCCATTAAAAATTTTTAGACTCATAATCGAGATGAAAAATTTTTAATCTCTATCGTTAATGTTCATGCCCTACCAACTCTTCTAGTGTTCGTCTTTGGCTCTTGTTATTGGTCACCTATTTGTCTTGACATCATACAGTATAATCTGTTCAAATATCACAAGGTTTAAAAAGAAAATTTTTGAAATTACTACTAAAGCCACATAAATATGGTTTGCATTTCTCCAACATTGGGAGTTTCCCAGCAGATTTGGTGTGGTCAAATAACACATTATGACAAATCAATCATTCATAGGATATAATATTGCAAAGGATATGTAACATTAGGTAGAAGGTGATATCTTTCGCAATTCTGTTGACTGTTATACAGATGAATAATGACTGTTGTCTCAGCACTTAAACAATTCATGGCATACTTTTGCCTTCCTACATGAAACCCATTTCTGTGTATTCCATATATTGCAATTGTGCAAGAAACAATATCTTGACATAGGTTTGAAGAAACGAAATTCTACCCGCTTGAGGTCTAACTACACCTTAGGATGCACAAGACAGATCACCAAAACAGGGCCCATTCTTTGATGAAGTAAATGAAAGACTTTAACATGTATAATCAGAAGTTATTAGTATTGATGAGCGGATAGTTCCATTCTTCTGGTGACATTTGACATAAATGTTCATACGGATGATAACTTTCTTTTAACAGGTGACAACAGACAGGGACAGGATACTTAAAACTCATTTTAATGCTGATTCTGGAGCATAAGTCATGAATGTTTGGCAATAAGCAAAGGTCATTTGTTTACAATTATTCAAAACTTGTTAAAAAGATAATATCCCTTTCCATTATTTGACTTCATTCCATGTCAAACTTATGCATTCGCATTATTAGAAAGCATCTGGAATGTTACCAACTATAACAAAATAGGACATTCTAGTGTACCCTTAGAACCTTGAAATCATAAGAGCAAAAAAAAAAAGAATATGACTACACGATACACAAGTATACAGACTTTTTACACTATTGTCATAGACGTTTAACCCTTCAGCTAAGAAATTGTTTTCAAGTTGAATGGATGTCCGTTCCCTTCAGAGAATCAAGGGAAGTAATAAAAATCTAGACAGTTTAGTCCAGAAATTGCGATTTTCCATCTAATACCCAGTGAGAAGAGGCTCAAAAAGAAGCGATGAATCATAATTATTTTCTTCCTATAAAACTACCCAACACTGCATCTAGCTTCACCCACACATCAGAAACTTTTCAAATCAGGTTTAAACTGTTCAAAGAATTGACTTCCTCCCAGTCAGAAAATGAACCTGAATTACCTGGCACAAGCCCAGTAACTCAAAAAATTAGAAAACTTATTTTTGCAGTCTCTGAAAGATATTTAACTGAACTTTATTAAACGAATTGATTCTTTCAATGCTTGAGAAGATTAAGCACACTTTTAAGAACCATTTTAATAAACTTGAGAAAGAAATTTAGTGCTAATTTCTAACACACTATGAAGTGTACACATCTCACGAATATGACACAGTCTTTACCAGAACTTATCTTTGTCAAAATCTTACAATTTTTTTTTATATTACAATAGTTCAATTTTATGGACGAATTCAGTACAAGTTTAGCTAAGGACTTAACTAAAAAATATGATCCATTCATATAAACATTCACCAGCAAGAGGGTCAACATTAGCAGTTAAGTTAACATTATCTATATTTGGAAAATTCTTAGCTTAAAATGTTCATACAAAATACTGGTATAATAATAAAATTGCAGTAATGGGGTATATCCAATTCCATTAAACAAACTCCCGGTAACCTCCTATCCCTGACATTATTTTAGTCAAGGTTAGTCAGAAATAGTACATGCATTGCAGTAAGAACAAGACAACCCTTATACGAATTGTTGATACACCAGGGAATTAAGTAACCTTACAAACACAGAATTATTAGGCAATAATCCAGTTAAATTATAGCAAGAAATGTAATGGCATTCTCAAACATGTAAATTCAGAGCAACATACAAATTCACAACGTTCAGCGAGATTCCTCAAAATTCATTAAGTAATAACACCAAAATATACATCCCCACAATAAAAAAAATGGTACCAACTCACTTACCCTTTCTCCTTCATTGGGGTTCTTATCAGGATGGTACTTCAAAGCCAATTTTCTATAAGCCTTTTTCAAGTCATCAGCTGAACAAGCTGGCTTCACTCCCAATATATCATAGTAAGTAGTTTCTTTCACCATTTTTTACTGCTTTGGAAGATTCTAAAAGAACAAAAAACATTTAAGAACTTAGAACTTTTATGTTAAAATTTCGTGAAAGCTACGTACGTATTACGTTATATTTGCGATAAATTAAATTTAAATCTGAATTTAAATTTGGAGAGTTATATCGATTTATGAGACTTTGTATCAAAGTATCCGAAAGCCGAAGACCTGACCTAATCTATCACACCGCGGCCATGCACAAACCAGTATAAAGGATTCTTACTGCAAAATACTACTGTACTGTATCATTCAATCAACATCACCCCAGTGTGTAGTACTTGCGAATTGATTTTATTTAAAAATTGCAGTGTACATCCGATTTCCAGAACTATTTTATCGATTACACAATTCTCAGTAGAAACGATAAAACTGATAACTTTCTATAACCTCGATGGGAGAGCAACAGAATCAGATGTTACCCACGAGTCTGGGAACACAAAGACTTGAACTCTTTGAATGCCAAAAAATAAACGAAAAATAAAATACACCTTGTAATACAAGACCACGAGATAGTAAAATCCGTTATACACTTACATTTCTTGCAAGACAATAGTCACGCTGAAAGGAGACGAGAGTTGGGCTTCAGGCCAACAATTGCATTCGCACAATTAATATCTGATAACTGAGAACAGTCTCAGCTTTCCCTGAGAAGCCACTAGATTCACGATTCACGTTCTGGAAATTTCTGGTCTTTCCACAAGCAAGAGAACTCAGCGACGACAAAGCAGCGAATAGGACAGCAGGATTATGGTGACGTCATGATCTATGAAAAATCAGGAGAACAATGAATTATTGAAATCTATTGTTATTGGCGTTGAAGTGAAAATAAATGGATGTGAAACGATTAATTATATGATATTTCATTAAACATTCTTGCAAGTGAATTTTCAATAATGCTTACCCATTGAATACTATTCCGCCATTTTAATCAAGTTGTCAATCAGCGCACTCTAGCCCTTTCACACAAGCACGCGCCAAGTACAAACGGTGGAAATAGTACATGATGTTTATTTTCTGTAAATTGGGACATTTTCTATACCAGTAAATATTCATTTCCGTTTTGCTCAACTTACCAAAATGTAATTTAAAAGAAGGACAACATACTTTATAGAACGTTCATTGCAGATTTTTCATAATCATGCTTAGATTTTTTCAGAAAAGTAAGAATTAAACATATACATATACAATATGTAGGATGTAGTTATCCGAAAGTGGTATAAGAAAAGCGGAACTGTGCAAATGGAGAGAACTGTGGAGATTGATCCTTTCAGGGACTGAATGAAGCTTAGTTCAATTGCGAGGCCGACTTAATTTAGTTAATCCGTGAGCACGTTTCTGTTGGCTCTGGCGGTCGGTCTCCAGCGGGAGCATCGCAGATAGAAGCGAGCAGCCTCTGAAGGTGCACGGCAAGGAATTTCAACTAAGACTTCCGAGTAAGTACACGAAGCATGAAAATGTCAAACCATTATTCCAATTTAGACTCTTCGGAATTTTTACAAAATAATTTCTAAAAAAAATGTTCGCAAGTTGGCGAGATTGAAAAAAAATTAGTTTGTAAATACTTTTTAAAAAATTATAACTTTCACATGATTCTACAGTTATATGTTTAAAAATGGTGCAAAAGAAATTCAAAATTTAATTCAAAAACTTTTTTCTCATATTGACGGTTGTTTTACATCGACTGTCAACGAGGAACTCGTTCTCTTCGTACGTTTTTTTAAATTTTTTATTCATTGTTGCATACGTGAACCATTACTAACCACTTCTCTTTTTCTAACTGGTAAGACTCAAATGATTCAAGAATTAAGTTAAATGTAAACATTTTTCAGTGCTGTTCGAAATGTAGGTGAGGGCCGTGGGATATGTTAGGAACCTTGAAACGAATGATGCTTCCACGCATCAAATACAATTTTGTCCCTCTGCCCATGCCAATGCTTCGCCAAACGAACACTTCCTGTCCCGCATCTTGTCACATGGATGATCATGACTTAAGAAACGACTCTAGGCAAAACAATGCTTTCAGCTGAGCAGAATAAACTAATACTATTTTTGAACGTCGGAGTCGATGAAATTTACTGAAGAATTGCACGTTAAAACATCCACGTAGCGCATTCTCTAGCTGCATGCATTGATTAAAACTATGTTTGAACGTCGGAGTCGATGTAATTTACTGAAGAATTGCACGTTAAAACATCCACGCAGCGCATTCTCTAGCTGCATGCATTGATTAAAATTATGTTACAGAAGTTCTATACTTTTAAAAAGTATTTCAGATTTTATGTATGGAAAGAAATTAACGGAGACTTTACGGGATGGGAAAATGGGAGAAAAACGAATTAGGAAACAAGCTTGTTTGATCCAGTAAATTTACATTGAGTAAAATTGCTGGACAGGGTACAGGTAAGTAACTATTCCCGGCAATTGACAATGGTAAAACTTGACTGACTCTAAAAATGAAATGTGCTATCATAATGATTGCACATAAAGTGCAATAAGCTTGTGAATCATTTACCGTTTCTCCAAATGAGACTACTGTGTTCATATTCCGGGGAGTGATATTATATGAATAGATGCCATTCACATTGATTCTCTTGAAACTCTCATCTCAAAATCTCTTCAAAATACATCTACTATTTATATTTCTGACCAGGGCCGGATTTATGCATGTGCTGACAGTGCTGCAGCACAGGGCACTCCACCAAAAAGGGGCCTCCACCAAATAAAAAATTAAATTTTTTTATTTTGGTCTATTTTTCTGCAAAAACTTTTTAATTTCATTGTTATGTAGTAATTTGTATTTTTTTAAATTTAGATTTCATGATGCAATTTTAGTCTCAAGAATATCTTTATTTAGTATGTATTCAAAGTTATTTATGATTTATTCAGTATTAAACGCACATAATCTAACCGAATATCGTGTTTCAAACATGATCACCGGTTTCGACTTGCTCTTTTGGCTAATTGGAATTTCGAGTGAAAAGTTACCTTCCAGTAATTGACCAGTTTTTAGTTTCTTTAGATCAGCGTGTCTCTGCGTATGAAATAATTTCTTCTCGGTTTGGTTTTTTATCAAAATTAAGCAACCTTAGTTCAGATGAAATAATCAAGCACGCAACAAACTTTAGTAAAATTTATGTAGACGACGTCGATGAAAATCTTGGAATTGAGTTGATCCAATTCAAAGAATTCATTAACCAATTCATACAAGATGAGGAATCTAAAAGCGCCTTAAGTCGGGAACATTTTATGTATAACTTAATAATTGAGAAGGGAATACAAGACGCGTTTCCGAATGTAGAAATTATTTTAAGAATTTACCTTGTGTTAATGATAAATTGTACAACGGAAAGATCATTTTCAAAATTAAAACTTCTAAAAAATAGATTGAGAACTAGTATGACAGAAGAACGACTTAATTATCTTTCTATTTTGAACATCAATTTTGATATTCTAAAAGAATTATCTTTCGACGATGTAATTGAAGAGTTTGCTTACAGAAAAGCAAGAAAAGTTCCTGTAGTTTAGTTATTATAATTAAGTTGTAATGTGTTGTAAATATTCGGTTTATAAATAAAATATTGTACGCAAAAATTATTTGCAAAAAAATTTTTTTTAATTAAACATATTTGACACATAGATTTTATTTTGTCAGCCGCCAACTGCATATAATATATGGGGGGGGGCCTCCACCAAAAATCAGCACATGGGCACCCACCAAGTTAAATCCGGCCCTGTTTCTGACACTATTTCATATGTTCATTAATAAAAATCAAGGGAATATTTTTTTAAATACGTTTTTAATGATCAATTTTGTTACCCTTACTTTCGGCGTCAAGTGAAAGGAATGATGTCGAGGGCGACGTATCTTAGAACCGGTTGCGATGGCTCAGAAGCAACATCGTTACCTCAGCAATATCATTGACCGCGAGTTCCTAGTAAGAGTCGGGGAATTATCGACACAATCTGCATTGCTGGGTCGAATTCAACAGATAGATTTGGTGGGGAATTCCAGTGGCCGGCTGTTCTCATCGGCAGCTTTCCATGGTTTCTCCTTTTAATACCAGGAGAATGTAGGACCGTGATCTAACAAACGAGTCTCGGACCGTGCGTAATCTTTCTTTCCTCATCCATGTAATCTCCTCACTCACATACATATACAAATGCCCTAGACTACCACGCGTGTCGGGAGACCGGTTGGGAGCTTAGAACTTATCCCCATCAGGGCGATGCCCCTCCGAGGGAGATGCTCGCAGCGGGAAACCCTACCGGTCATTATATAGGTCGGTGCAGGATCTCACTTTCCAGCGTGGGACAAGTTGCCTTCTCCTTGGATATAACATGCCCTTCACATACGAGAACAATGACCTCAGAAGTTGATGAGCCCTGAAATAGAAGATACTCACATCCTCACGTCATTATAGGAGTATTACGTAGGGTTTACAATACACTGTTTGATTGATTGTTAGTGATTCCGGGCGCGTCAACTGCTAAGGTCATTAGTCCCGTAGATGCGGTGCATGTTTTCCCCTTGGGAGATGGCGGTGATCTTCCCCCGCTGAATGGCGAGATCCAATGCCGACCTACCGTCTGCTAGTGGGTTTTTTGCGAACTTATTCTATAATGAAAGATCCGTCCACACCCGCTCGTATTCAATCCTGAATTTTTTGTTTGAATTGGCGAGTCTCTGTGTATTATGATTATATCGAGAACTACTTCCATTAGAATAATTTTGTTTGATTAATATCATCCGTGTAAATTCTATTCGTATTATTTTTAACATATTTAGATTAATTTTCTCCTTTACTATGTCTAGCTTGAAGATGGGGAAAATGAAGTCCCCTAAACGTCGCTCTGATAAACCGAATTAACGTTTTATGATGTGATTGCTCTGAAGATCAGAATAAACTTTTTATGATCTATACACTATCTGTCGATAAAAAATTAATTGCAAAATTCAAATAACAATATATGTTAGTGATAGTATAGACAATTTACTTAACTGATGTTTTCAATTGCTATTGCTTGAATCATTGACCCAGAAATTGGCCTTCCTTTTTCTCTGGCACTTATAAACCCTTCCAAAATGATCACGTTAATTTTCTCGTGTGAAGATGTTTTACTCAGCCGAATTCTTTTTAGCCACTCATTCTTGATTTTGTCTTTGTTTTTTAAGGTATCATACACTTGAGTTTTCCCCAACTTTAAATTTCTTTATCAAAACCTTGTCAGAAGTGTTTCTTTGTTCACGTTCTTCAGTTAGACTAATTTTCTTACCAAAAGTTAATATTTTCAATTTGCAGCCTGCCACCAAAAACACTTGACTAATACAACACCTGCAACTCGTCGAACTGAACAACAGTAAACGTTTACAGGTAAATTTTCCTAGGGTGGCCGCTGGGATTCGCTAGTTGAGTGGGGAGCTGAAAATAGAGGGAAGGGGCCAGGAGGCAGCGCTCGCTCGCGTCTGCCCATACCAAAAACATTAGCATACCGCACCGCACGTGCTTGCGAACTTGGAAATTAATTTGCTTTAGTGCCTTGGTTCAGTAGTGGAGAAACGCTCAATTCACTTGATGACGTGAGTTTGCTTCCATCATCTACGTCTTTTCCTCTGGCACTGATATCTGTTTCCTCACTATCATAACTTGCATCACTGTCGTTGTCATTACTATAGTTTGCGCCGTTCCCGGTAAAAAATAACGATTTCTTGATATGGTAAATTAAATCATTGTGTAGCGAATCATTGTGTAGCGTCTCATTGAAAATGTCGAGAGGTTATTCCACGTTCTTCCTCTTCCTCTCTTTATTCAGAATTGAAAATGAACACGATTCTCCCGATTCAATAGAATTAATTTTATTATTTTTTCTGCAAATATATATTTTCGAAACACCCGCGGCAGCAACCAAGAACTGCTTTGACATTTCAACACTTTCTTTTGCTTCTCTCATCATAAATACGTTTACAACGACTTCGACGCCACTGACTGTGACGGAATTCCTTACGCAACTTGCTCTGAATCGGACGCATTGCTATAATCACAAACAGAACAATAATCACTTAAATAGAACTTTACGAATCACGTACAAATGCCTCTCTGTAGTAGAAAACGCAACTGCCAGCTAGCACCTCGCGGAAAGGAAACGTCAATGTCAATGTTTACACGACTGGAGAAGGGCTGCCAACACGTGCTGGGAAGGGACGCGCTCTCCCCTAAACCGATAAGTTTGAGGAATGAACCCTTTCGGCAACTCTTAGCCCGCGATCTTCAGCGGCCACATTAAAATAATCCTACTGTAGAATACGATCGCATTACAAGAACTGTGGAAGGATGGCTCTTAGCGACTCTCCCTTCTTCATACAGGCTTGGGCAGGCCATTGCTATTACAAATAAACAGTGGCTCTCCCACGAGTAGCGTGGGTAATACGATATTCGAGCGAGGGTTGCTGTGAAAACGAAAAGACGAGCACAACTCAAGAGTGTCTTCTGGTACGATGTCGCCACTCTTACAAGTCAATGTTTAATTTTAAAACAATATTTGTCCCCGTGTTATCCAGAATTTTTAATGTCGAACTAAAAATTTCTCTCCACTTCCGCGTTTGGCTGATTTCTGGCTTATGCAGTGTACTTTGCATTGAAAATGGGCCGTTCTGAGATTTTTCCTGCGAAAGCAGGTTTCCGCCTTATCCAGGTTCTTCAGTTCATTAGTAAAAACAAGGCGTTTGCATCGGAAACTAGTATGAAGCTAGGTACAGTATTGCTTTTTAGTAAAAATGAATTAATTTTTTCGAAACCCAGAAATTGAGATATGAAAGACATGAATACGTCTTTTTTTCATATTAAGCGCCTAGACTTCTTTAAAATGTATAACTTAAGATGGTGTCATTAATTTTACCTAATGTTGCTTTTGCTCCCCCCATGTATTTCCAAACCTATTGTGAGAATACGTCCATCTGATGAGTTCTAATTTCGTTTTCCAGACGGAATTAAAAACATGTGAAATCATTTGTGAAATCCGGTAAGAAATAATAACATTTGAGTTAATGCGCTGCGTGGCAATTTTTTAGAGGAGTAAAACGGGTCTTAGCCTCATGGCTTGCTGTTGGTCACCGTGCTCGCTTTCCACTACGCGGCCCCGTGTTTGATTCCCGGTGAGGCAAGATTATAGTGTGCATTTTCATTGCAATGTCCCAGTATATTACTTTACTGTGTGACGATGAGAAAATTCACTTCTCAGGTTGAGAAGACAGAATACGGCGTGAGGATGTCTACGTGCTAACCACACGAACCCCCTTAACGCATAGCCGTGTGGCAGGGACGTCACCGGTACGCCTGAGTCCGTTCACGGGCTGTCGCGCCAAGTACATACATACATACATTCAAAATGGTTCTTATTACATTTCATAAACATCTTCTTTCAGTTAGCCAGCTGTTTTTGGTTTTCGTTATCACGCCTCCAAACAATGAAAGACGAAGGACAGCGGTGCCGGGTACGATTACAAGTCTGTGAGTGACCTCTGATTCATTTATCAAGAGCTGGTCTCCAGAAATTAAACTGACGCTACAATATGGAACAGAATTTCTCGCGCTAGTTAGTTCCACTTGTTCTGAGTCGGGGATACCTTTTCAGTTTTGGAGAAAGTAATAATGTAATATCTCTAGCCAACTTTCTGAACATTTCTATGCTAAAAAAAATCATTTTGATGGTGACATTTCGTTCCATTGCCTCTTACAATTTAGAAGATTCTATATACAGAAGAGAATGAGCGTTTTTGGCAAGAATTGATAAGAAACTATTCGGAAGTACAGATTTGGGCTCTTATCGTGCCCTTCGTGAAGGAATCGACTTCCTGCCGCGATAACATAGAAAACGAAAAATTTGAACTAAACGTATTTCACACTGAACCCTAGAAGACTTGCACAGATAGTGAAGTTGCATTTAAGAAACAAAATAAGGGGCCATTTCAGAATTCGCTCAAAGGATCAGGGAAGCTGAACGAAAAACCTGTGTTTCTGAATAACGCGAATTAATTTGATCTTGCGTAATCGCCAGAACTTAAATTTTCATACTGAAAAACTTTTTTTCGTTACTTAATTACTTAACATGAAACTCCCTTCTAAGGCTATCATGAGAAACACACTAAAGTTCATAATGTTTGAATGTCCTATTACAAAGTTTCAAGGCTATGTAACAGACTTTGTGGCTGCCCAACAAAAAATGCAAACACAATCGTCACATTTACTCTCTCCCTTTCACACGATTTCGAAATATAAATCTTCTACTCAGTCTTCTCTCTCAGATCTAAGTATTTTGAATCCCCTCTTTAAAAACCGTTTAACTCTCTCAGAAAAATCAGAAATGATTCTGTAAGCTAAAATTATAAATAAAATATCGTCATTCATAATTTTTTATAATTTGAATACTTGGTGTAAAGATGTTTTAAATAAAACGTCGTTCGCGGGAATGCTAGCAAATGTGGAATGAATACATGTATATAGAATGGATATTTCGTCCAGCGAATTGCTGAAGCTCTTTGAATCAAAATTATTGATTTCGTCTCTGATAGCGACCTACGATGCTTAATATTTGTAATGTTAACTACACCACAGGCGATGACCCCTTTACAACTCTCGCCAATCCTTTAAAGGAAGAACACTCATCCCCCAATTGTTCCTATCAGTTCACGCTACCAATAGATAACCGAAACGGATACCGATCATAAACACGAAACTACCACGATTAAAAGAAAATGGGAAATAATCTCAAAACTTCTCAAGAGCAATTTCACTAGTCACGTCTCGTTTTGGCATTATCGATTCATATCTCTTTCACAATATGTATTTAACACTTCATTAAAAGAAAAAAAATATCCTCTGAAATACCACTAAAGATAAGTTCGGTACTTGACAATAAGTCTTCAGTACAACGCTTGAGCCTCAAAGTGGAGTAGCTTACAGTGGGAATAGGGCAATATTCGCGGCTCAGACAGATAACAAGGTGGGCGTATATGAAGAGACGCGGAGGCGGGATAGCATGAAATAACCTCCGACTGCACAGCCACTGTCTTTTGAGCATTTTGGAGAACATGTGTACTTACGGATCGCTCTTTATCACTCAAGAAGATTCAAGAGTACATTGTTTGTGGGCTTAGAAGACTGAAAATTTGGCATGTAACCATGAAACATACGTAAGGTAGACTCGTGAGTCTGAACGGCACGTGACTAACGGATGTGCGATCTGACTAGACCAATATGTACTACACGTTCAGATGTTGGTTTAATTAAAATACTGAAGTTGTTGGGCCATTTCAAGATTTGAATAATTTGCAAATATTGTATTGTTCAAGCGCAATTTAATGGTATGTCTGATCGTCTAAACACGAGGAAAAGCGAAAGAAGACCTATTTATAAACGTTTTCAAACACTAGTGTAGTATTCTTCATATTCTAAAAAAGTTGAAAACAAAAACGAGGTCAGAAGTTAACGCTTTGATGTGGGAATGACATAATCCGTCACCATATCTACAGTTTAGAGTTGATTCCAAGTTACAGATTTGATTAAGACTTCTGAAGGCACACTAAAAGTACGTTAACACAAAATTCACACTAAATTCTCGACTGGAATGTTTTGTTTTACGCAAAGAATGTTTTTTAACTTCATGAAAAGTAATCATTTTAAAACATGTTAGTGAATAATCTTCGATTACTTTCAGTTCAATACAATATTTACGAGCGTTGAAATTCAAACGCATTGTGTAATAAAACACCTTTGCACATTTTTCTAATTTCACGTGCAACAGATGTAGTTTGTCTGCGGAAGTGTAAACAGACCGTAATAAAACATACACTTATTACGCAATACCATGCGATAAAGGCCCTCGATGAGAAACAAAAAAGCACATGCGTACGTCGGTCACAAGGAGATGGCTAGGCCTCCAGGAGTAGGGACGTAGCGCAGTGACGCAGGTGTACTTTGAGATACAAGAAGAGGCCTGCTCTTCACAGCTTCAGTCTCAAAGTGCTTTTCGGAGAGTTCGGTCTCCTCTTACTATTACTAGAGGTTAGTATTGCTTATGGATAGGTGACTCGGTACCTATAATTAAGACGTGTACACATACATATAAGACATACCTATTATGTTTACGATTTGTGATTATTGTAAGGTACGAAATATATTTTTTCATAGGTTTTCTCGGTTAGTTTGGTTAACTTCGTAGATATGTGATTGCGCAATGAAAGAAAATACTTTTGGAAAACATCATAGTGTCTTGCATCAGGTTTTACTAACAATACTCACAGAGTTATATATTTATTTTTAAAATTTTGAAATTATTTATGATTAATCTTTACTCAAGTTTAAGTGATATAAATAGATAAAACAATTAATTATAGCAAAAAGAGAATACCACAATGCACGTGGCAGTCATTTTGTTGTATTTGCGATTGTACAAGTACAAGTGTTGGAATAGGCTGGTGTACTGAGATAAGATGGCAGTAGGTGAGTGGATGGGAACATTTTCTAATAAATAGAACCAGTTAAACACGCGTGACTACTCCGCATTTAAAAATATTTTTTTACAAGTGAAAGTAGCTTCATTAAAAAACTTTAAAAGTGAAAGAAGCGTCGAAAGTTTCTGGCAACCTGTGCTGTGGAGTGAGGGTATCCTTCAAAACAATAAAATAAAACGTCCTAAGATGTCTCATTTTGTCTCTTTCGGCCCTAGAAACATGACTCGTGTAAACAGGAAAATCTGGTTTTAAGAGCCTATTTGGTGTTTTCGAGTTATTCATGTGTTGAAGCGTAACGAACCTTCTTTTGCATTTATAAAATAATCTGCGAACTTTTATTTTTGTCATCATAAATTTGTTTGATGCTGATATAGTCGTGCTTCACCAACAGTATCACTATTACGGATTTTTGTGTTAGTAGGTGCTTATAAATCGTAAAAAAAGTCGTATTTACTTATCGTGCATGTACATTTATTTATGATTTTTTTCGGTTATTTATAAACATTATATCCGATATCGTACATATAGAAATGCAGCCATAATGAATGCTGAATAAAGGATCGAAATGTTATCAGAAACGTGAGATATATTGTAATTAATATATTTTTTACGATATTATACAAACGAGGGATTTTTCGTACCGGTATGTGTGCGCGAATTCTGTTCTTGTTGCCTCTCAAGTATGTCACCACGTAAAAAACTGTTTGCACTAAGATGACACACGAAGATGGTGCTTTGTTTTTGATTTGTTCTGAGATTAAACAAATACAATTAATTGAAACAAATATGAATAATTATGAAACAAATGATTCGTAATAGAATTTTTTATACCATTGTAAAACATTTTATTTATATTTCGTGAGCGAAAGAATTGTTTCTTGCACCATCTCAGTTTTTCCTCCTCAACCTATCATAATCGTCCAAATAAAAAACTCAATCTTGTCAGTACAAAAAACCATCATTTTACGTACCTGAGACAAAAATAACTACGAGTATTATCAACTTAAACGACCTAAGATTACATTACGTAACGCACAGATGTGAAGAAAATACATTATTCTTATGTTCACTCAGATCGTAGAAGAAATAAATACCTGTCTACACTTATAATATTAGCAATCCCATTCGATGAAATTCCTCGTCGCTATAAGAACTGTAAAACGCAGCATGCGTAGCAGCATCTCTTATTCGGTCTAATAAAGTTAGAGGTTTACAAATCGCAAATTCCTTTGGAGTTATGAAGTAGAGGAAAAAGTTTTTAAACGTATTTTCCTATTACAGTATTTTCATTTTGTATATACTCGAAGAGAACTTTCTTGAAAAAAAGTAGCTTAGAGAGGAAAATGCATTTGAAATTGTGGAAAGAACGTTGGGTGAGGAAATAGACTCATACATAGTAACAAAAACAAGAATCAGTAGGCTATTGACTGTTTTTTTACTCTAAAGATACGATTTATTGACTAAAATGGATCATATCAATATTCTTATCTTCATTATCATAATCTTGATTTAAAGATGGAAAGGAATTCAGTAAAAATAATAGCATACCTATCTCATCCATTTTGTTGCGCAATTCTGTATTATTAAAGAGCAAACACGTTTATTTGTAAGGGCATCGTCACACTGTAGCATCAGGAATGAGATAGTGAGATAACATAGAGCTATGCTATGTGCAATTTTACGCTATGTAATATTTTTTTGTAACTTAAAGCCTTCATAACAGCGTTTTTATTGCGATCCTCCTTTGGCTGAAATTTTTAACAGCGTACCCCTTAAAAATTTGTAAAAAGTTTGCTTTCGCTCGGAAATTACATTTGCTAAGAGAGATTATTAAAACTGACCTTCTTTATATGTTAATATCCAATACAAAAATTATATTTCAAGGAGAAAAAATAATTTTACTAGGGACTTAATACTTTTTCATAATTCGGAAAATGTACAAAATAAAAGAGAAAAAAGGAAATACAAACTTGATCATTCACTAATTATTTTATTAATATTATTATATTCCTCTGTTTTACTATAGTTTATTCTTAAATTTATTTTTAGTGGAAACTTCCTAGAAAACAAGTATTCATACCAGTAAATGTGTCATCTCCATCTCCTGTGAAGCAGGATATACATGAAATTGAGGATCATTTCTCTCGTTTTCAATTTCAAGTTATTGTTAGTTATAGAGTAAATAAGAATAATATAATTTCTTTAGAAGTTTTATTGGTGAGCAGATCAGTTAAGGTCTCAAAAAATTCTCGTTGATCCCATAATAAGATATTGATTATTACTGAGTTGCGATGCAATGTATACCCGGCGATGCTCGGGCCCTAAGAACTCTGCCTCCGGGAACCAAAACTTAGTAGAAGCAAATCAACCATTTATTATTATTATTACTGATTAATAAAATAATATGTATTTATTTTTTTGTATTAAAGAGAGCTAAAATGAATTATTCCCAGGTTACCTAGTAATACACTAAACTTTGATTGATAGATTATTCCCTGTTTCCGGGAGTGAACTGCTACGATAATTAGCCCGTAAGTGTAGTGCAAGTTCTCCTCGGGAGGCGGTGGTGGTGATCTTCCCCTCTGGATGGCGAGATCTATCGCCGACCTACTTGTCGGTTAGCGGGGTTTTCCCCAACCCGGTATCTCCCACCAGCGGGACACCGCCCCCGCCAAGACAAGCTCTAGGCTCCCGACGTGTATGGGAGTGCAGTTCATGTAAGAGTATATGTACAAGTACGTAAGGGGTGGGGAGAGGGCAAGGAAGAGAAAGGAAAGGCCGCGCTCTGTCCGTGACCCATTTTTAGAGCACGCCTTGCTAGGCGATTATTGGAAACACCATGTGTTAGGGTTATTTGCCTTGCCTGGTGATGATTGGAGAAACCACGGAAAATTACCTATCAGAGCAGCCAGCCGCTGGAATTCTCCATAGAGCGGCTGCCTTCGAACAAGGCATCTAGCTACAGCCGAAAATCCTGCAACCATCGGGTCTCGAACCCTAGGACCTCCCGGTCAGAGGCAGTGCAGTTGATGTTCTGAGCCATCTACGCCGGTACTAAACGTTTAAGTGCAAAAAACATTTCAAGTTTCATTATTAGAACAATCACAATCTATTAATGATTTGTGAGATTAATTTTAATAAATAAGACTGTGTAAAAAGAGAAATTTGTTAATGGGTCGAAAATAGTGAAACTTATTACCCATCTGAACACGGCTCTCGGACTGTATAATAGAATACTTTCGCACATTTTCTTGAGCTCTTATTTTGTTAAGTGGCAAAGGAATAAGGAGAATTGTGTATACTGTAGTAAAAAATCAAATTTGTAGCTCGTAGTATGCTGATACAAATAGCACTTCTGTAGTAATAATAAAATTGTCTGTGCAAACTGATTTGTCAACATCAATCAATGATGAAGATTATTGCTAACCTTTAAATTAATTCTTGTCCTTAGAATAACAAAGAATGTACCCACAATAAAAACACGTTAGTATTTTCAAACTATTCACTTCGTAAATTGTCTAATTAATTTTTTAAGTAAATGATTATGAACAATCAGCTTCTGGGTCAAGTTGGTATCACTGATGAAAACAAAAAACCTTTACATAATAGAAATGAGTTTATGATTTTTTATGTTTGTGAGCTTTTAAAAAATAATTCTATGAGTCTTTAAAATTTGCATAGGCTGTAAGAATTTAATATGAGGTTTAAGATTATCAATGATAATGTAAATCTAATGAAATAAATACATTATCAAAATGTGTGTGCGAAAGAGTATAGTGTTACATAATGTATTTAAACTATGTATTTTCTTTTCACAGTCGCCGCATAACCCAAAATGACGGTCTCCCACGAAGACGATGACATATTCGACGAGATCATGGAGGCGGTGGGCAACCGCGGAAAGTTCCAAACGCAGTTCAACCTCACTTTCAACCTAGCGTTCGTGCTGCTGGCCGCCATGCCCTTCCTCAACCTGGTGCTGGCGATGGCGGTGCCCGAGCACTGGTGCCACGTGCCGGGCCGGGAGCACACCAACCTCACAATGCAGCAGTGGAAGGAACTCACTCTCCCTAAGTAATTCTTGTCATTATTTAATGAGCATTGTATTCAGTAAATACCTGTAAGCTATTTGTTTCACATATCTGTGATACACTTATAACGTAAATAATTTTGATGACTGGCATAGGCGAGCGTAGCCCAAACGAAGAGGGGGGCAACTACGTTTACGGGCCTCCTCTGAGTCTGATTTTCTATTACACTTTTTTATTTACATATGACATGTTGGTAATAAGTAAATCAAACATACATCAAGTACAATGAAATTATAACTTTAATACAATTAATTCATATTATTTAGGATCATATGCAGGGTTCCAGATGGTCTGAAGGGCCTCTTCCCAAAGATCGTGTGTGAGTTCCTCAAACCGTCTGCTTAAAAAGAGGGAAAATAAGGAATTTATCATACTCACGGGAACAAACTATTTTAGTATTACGTTCGGCTACGGGGTTCCTTTCGAAGTTTTCAGGGGAGGCACCCCCCCTACTTCAGCCCTGTGCGCACGTCTAAATGATTATGTTATTTTTGAGTGTCAACTCCGCACTTTCTATGCAGATATTGTGTATTGAATGTAAACAATTCAAAAATATTTGACACATCTAACTTAAATTTTTGGAATTTTGAAGATGTTTTTTATAATTTCGGCGACAACATGCAATGTTGCTTTGAGGTTGCCGCCCGTCACCTCTTATAAAAATGAAATATTTTTTTTTCTAAAAAGCATCAAATTTATCGTATTAATAACTAAGCTAATCTTCGACCGCAGAAAATGTTCTACAAATGATTTTAGGGAGGTTTCCCCACAATTTTTCATGGAAATGGGTAAAGAACCAAATTTGTTGAAAGTATTTTAAAAATATTTCAAAAATTAGAATTCCTCATTACTTTATTAACACCAGCCCTAATTTTATATGTAGTCATATGAGTTTGCTTGAGAATTCATTTATTCTGGTTAATTCCATTCAGTTATTTCATTTTTGGCAAGTTATTGACTTTCATTGGATTCATTTATTTAATTATATGAAAATCAGATAAGTTTACCTTTACTTATTTTGTAGTGTATTTTTTGCGTTAGGATACTTTTTGACGTTGTACCAATCAACATCGTCACCACCATTCTTATCAAAGCTCACTGGCAGTCACTCTCGTGGAGTGATTTCTGCGGGCATTCCTCAGAACGTTTTCCGTCAAATCTGAAGATTAAAAAAGATACATGTTTATCACAAAATAAAGATAGATAAACCATATCTTATTTTCATTTAATTTCTAATCGTTCTAATTAGCTTTTGAATCAGTGGATGTGTTTTGCATGGGCAGACTTAATCAATATTTTATCATAATCAGTTTTAGACCACAGTGACAATCGATTACTAGGCTACGCAGCTACTGCTACTTTCCTTCCCTCCAGCTTATATAAATATTAGTTAACGTACTTTAAATACTTCTGTCTCACTCATTCCACGAAGTTCGCAATTCCCTCAAATGTAATCCTTGGAAATTTGTTTCTTTAAACGTTTTGCGGAAATATTAATTATATTAATATATTTCTTATATAATGCGAATGTGCAGTGTTTGAATAATACTTCTTATTATAAATGTAATATGGATAAGGGTAAGCCCAATCTTCAAAATGATATTTGAAGGACTATTTGAAAGACAATTCACGATTATAAGGAACTGAAGGCCCAAAACCTAATATCATTTATGAATGTTCTAGTTGTATAATTTATCATACATTAACAGGTTGAGAAACGTATGTGAATGTTGATGTAGCTACTTTTTTCTATAGGGAGGAAGGAAATATGGAAATGCTAACATTCAGTAAATGTAAGATGTACGCTGATGTCAATATAACGACATTAGGATCACTGGCTATTGAAAGGCCGCTAGG
Source organism: Gryllus longicercus (assembly GCA_038098605.1). Taxonomy (NCBI): domain Eukaryota; kingdom Metazoa; phylum Arthropoda; class Insecta; order Orthoptera; family Gryllidae; genus Gryllus; species Gryllus longicercus. The sequence goes on from JAZDUA010000020.1 coordinate 6,067,276, forward strand.
AAACGATTCTACTCGTGAAATAGTAGGTAAGTCTGCCAATTACTTTTAAACTTTTAAAACATGATAAAGCTGACATCTATACTTGTTAAAAACCCGAAGGTATATGCTAATCAAACATATTATGTGTAGAAGCTTTCTGCAAAGGACATGTATGGAATATGCGGATGGATAATATGGAATATGTGGGCGTCTACTTTTAAGAACGCTTATATATTTTGAAGCCTGTTTTACAGTTTTTAAATTTAATTTTGTTTTTTACCTTCTTAATGGTGTTGGTGGAATATAAATATATTTCCTCCTAGCAATGTCTCTGTTTACCCCCGGGAACAAAGGTCGTGTAAATCAGTAGCGGCCGATGGCTTGCGAATTAGGAGGGGCGGCGTGTATGTCCGAACAATCAAATATATTTTACATCTTCAAAATATTTCTTGAACGAGGAAAACTATGGCATATAGAGTACAACCGATTTGCAGGCATCGGGATTTTGATCTTTGCCTAAGAGAACTTTTACGTTGATAACGGAAGATTCAATTGTGCTCACGTGAAAATAAGAGATGTTTTAAAAAAATATTTCCAGAACAGAAAACAATAATTTATGAAATCTGATGAAAGGGTCGGCATTCTTAGCTTAGTTAATAGCCGCGTTCTCTGTCGAGCAAAACCGTAATAGGAATACGCTGCCCTCACCCAACTCCAAGTACCCCAACTCTTCCTCAAACTTCCATTGTACGCATGCATCAACTACGGACGGACTCTCGATAGTCCACGATGCTACCCATTCCAAAAACATTAATCTTTCGCGTAATCGGACACTAAAAACTAAAATCGTCCTTAAAAATTGCGCTGTTGGTATGCACAAATTAAAAGGGTCGATTTATTACAAGTTTAATACTTTCTGGAAGTTTTCCCGACGTTCGTTTTTTTAGGAAGGGCGCCGCTCTAGAGTTCTTAAGGAGCAGCCGCCACTGATGTAAACGCTATTGTTAATTTTTAAACTCGAAAATTTACATGGAATTACCCCTTGTGCTACTTGATTCAGTGCATACATTAGTCCACAAGAAAGTTTAAAGAAAGAATTTGCTGCCGTTTTTGAAAGAATCTTGTGGATGTGTGATGTTGATGTCCGTTTTTTGTTGTCCGTAATGTTCGTGAGGTCTGTAATCATGTGAATGTCATTATTTTTGGAAAATTAATATGATTTAATTCAAAACATAGCAAAAAATAATATTTAGAAATGACATCTGACATAAAAGTATTAATATTGAGGAATATATTGCATTTACAAATATCTAGTTGCATTAATTAATATGTAGGAGAGGTCCAAAGAAATCGAACTTTTGTAATTTTTGAAAATTCACAGGTGTTAATAAAAATTGGACGTCCACCTTATTGATAAGCGCACTCTGATCAATTTGGGCAAAAAATGTAAAGAAAAATTTGGAGAATTTGTTGAGAAAATGTCCTTGGGGCAGAACTAAAATATTTCTTTCAAATTTGCTGGTTCTCAAGAATCTTATTTATGATTTAGGCTCTGGTGTTTTTGCACGACTGAAGTGTTACGCCACTTGGTTGTTTCATGAAAGACAAGAAAAATCTAAATACTTGCGAACATTATGATGACTCAGGAAAATATACAGTTCTATAACCTCATTTCGAAATAATTTCAAAGACCAAAAGAGATTTTTATGAATAAAGGAAGTTATTACAGTAAAATAATAGTCTTTGATATCTCGTAATATGTGATTTAAGTCTGATTGAGTTATAACGACTGTTACAGCATGCCAAAGTGGCTGGGATTACGACAACACGTGGTACACCAGGACTGCACCATCGCAGGAAAACTGGGTTTGCGATCACAGCTTGCGAGTCACCAACACATTTGTTTTCCAACAAGTCGGTCTTGTCGTGGGCACTTTCATCTTTGGCAACCTTGGAGATATGTGAGTAGTCGGACTTTTCAACATTTATAGGAAATAAAGGAACATCAGTGTTCCCCACGTGTGTTACATGAATGTATGTAGTAGTATATGTGTGTAGATTTGCTTTGTTGTAGATTCATAACAACATAAATATTTAAAATGGTAAAATAATATTTAGTAATGTATAATATAAGTATTTTTGTTATCTTTTGATTAAAATATATGTACGATGTAGATAGTTTTTTTTCGTTAGTATCTTGATCTGAAAGAAGACGTGTATAAAACATGAGTGCAGACTATTTCAGGAATGTTTTATTTACAATGCTCACTGTGCATGAAAGAGGTTTCAATATACCTTTTAGTGCTTATTTAAACTTGGCTTGAAAAGTTTTAAAATAGTAGCAGTAATTAAACCAGTTCTTATTCTAGATCAAATACATTTTATTGTTTTTCTATAGATACTTTATGTAAAGCATTCTTCCAAAAACATAAGCCTACGAATCTGTCAAACCAAGCAAAAGTGATGACTTTGTGTAACACTTTTTCGGTCACAATCGTCAAGCGTCCTAAAATGTAGTCAATACTTACTTTTACTGAATTATACCCGACCTTGAAGTGAAATAAGGATGATACATGAGTCAGCAAATAGCGAGCTTACGTTCCTCGGGATATTGAATTTTTTCATTTAATATAATATTGGTTTTGACAAAATGAACTTGTATCAATGTTCTAGGGAGCTCTCAAATTCTAATGTATTCCAGCACTTGCTACATCAATCACCCTCAGCATCTTCTACTTCTTAAGATTATTCTGACCGCAGTTCTAGTATGTTCCGCGAAACATAAACGATTAGTTGAAATACTGAAAAACTAGCCATCGTTTTGCCTATCGGCTAATTGAATCCAACCTAAACCATTACGTACTTTAGATGTTTATTGTATCATTGTACACATATAATAAACAATAGATACTGAAGATAGAACAAATATTAGGAGTGGTTAAAGAGAGCAGTGATAACGATGATGAAGTGAATAATAATGAAACAAGGATGATAGAAAAACTTTCAATTCGCCCACATTTTTCCGCCCACTTTCCTGATTATTCATGAAGGCAAAGTCGATATGGCCCCTTCTTTTGTTTCTAAGCAGATAATATACATTGCCATCAAATAATCGTTATATACAGATGATTCTGTTTCTAACGCAAAAAATAATAAATAAATAGTTAAGTAACAAGAAAATCGGCCAGGTACCTAAAATTTGCCTCGAAGACCAACCGGGATTTGAAACTCGGTGCACACGGTAAAATAATCTTTCTAGCAGCTACAACATAGTTCTTTTCTTTTTCCCAAAAGGAGACATGCTGTTTTCTTACAGTTTTTATTAGGGTTTTTTACAACCACAGTAGGTTACCTTATACAGCCCAATGGGGTGTATCATGAACCGTGCTCTAGGCAATAACACACTTGAGAGCTCCTCATATCCGAGGGCATTTGCCACCGCTCCTCATACAATAAATGCAAAGGCCTAACGTCCATGCCAAAGGCGGGATTCGAAGCCGCATCCTTTCGAATTGGGGCGCCGAGTGGGTTGGTCAATTTCAGCCATCCAGGGCGGCGTTCTATATCATGCGCTATTTAGAAATACTGTTGTAACTTAAAAAAATGAAAAAATTGAGATATAAAGGTAATTTAGTTCAAAAACATTTTTTGTGGAATAAATATTTATCTCTGTCGTATCAATTGCTTCTTGATAGTACATACATCGCTATTCCATGAGATCGCCATATATACTTTTAAAGAACAATGTAAAAAATTCAATTTTCTAAACTCCAGTTTCATAAATTTAAAAAAAATGAAGAAAGATACTTTTTTATATAACTTGAATATCATCGATTATGTGGAGAGTCGCAGAAGAAGCTGAGGGGAAATGAAATCCCGCCCTTCAGTACCAAACACGTTTTTTTGCGTTTCGATAGCCTTGCGAAAAAAGCGACGAAATGCGCTTCAACAGGAGCCCATTGCACTTTCGCAGGATCGGGCGTCGGCCGACGTTCTTCATCTCGATCGCGTCGACGGCGCTGGGCCGCTGCCTGCTCACCGTCTCCTCGGGCATCTTCCCGCTCTTCCTCACGCTGGCCATCGTGGGCAGCGGCGCCGAGTCGGCGCTCTTCCAGGCCCCGCTCGCGCTCAGTGAGTGCTTCTCTGCTGCCCCGCGCAAGGGCGCCTTCCGCTGAGCGGGTGCATGAGTACCATGTAAAGATCTAGGTCCAGAGGCACACTCAGGATTTCAGGTTTAGTGTCCAGCCGGCTTCATGTTTTCTCGTACAGAATTTTCCACTTATGTTGAATATAAATTGCATTTTAAATTGCTGATTTATAGATAATATTTACTAAGTTAACAATTGATATTTTGAATGTCTTTCGTTAGTTTAGAATATTAGTAAAACATATATTTTGAGTATGTAGTGTCATTGGCCTTTGGGAAGGGCTGAAGCCCCGTGACACCCCCCCCCCCTGGGTGCGTCATAGCGTAGATGTCTTCACATTCCAAATAGTGAATACGAATGTACTCGTAATTTATTAATGCACTCCCATTACGAATATACTCGTATTTTTTTTATTTCAAGCTAAAAATATAAATGAGATTATATGGGAGTTCTAAACTGAATTTGGACCTACCCTTGAAATACTTTCTGGATCGCTCCTGGTTCGGGCCAGTCCGATGATTCTTCACACTTGATAACTTGAAAAAGCAAGGAGAAAATAAAAAATAAAGATTGTTCCGTTAAGGAAAAATATCTGCTCTTAAGGATCTTATCTACCACGGTGCGATAGATTAATGCCTTCACAGTGACGCTGATTTTATTGTACAAGATTTATCATTTGTACTTTCAAGGTTCTTTATTATACTCTTTTTCAAAGCAAAACATTGTTGCAACAGTCCAGATGGCTTTTGGCCTTAACGAAGATGTTCAATATATTATTACACTTAACTTTGTCGATGTCCACCATGTTGATTTTTAGCTAGCTCAGTGCGGCACATCCGACGGATATTTTCATCCTAAACATTTTTCTTTGTGTAATGAAAGTCCACAATAAAAGAAAGTGTTGAACTTAATACATTTACCTAGCTCACCCATTCGATGTCATAGATATCATAAATAGCAAAATATCGGTATGTTGAGTGTCGGAGAGCCCCTGCAGAAACTGGAGTCGAACAAAGAATATTTATTGCTTGAACAACAGAGTATAATATATAGAGAACAGCGCTTGAGCCGTGAAAGGTATTACAATGCAAGTGCTGTTGTGGAAACCCGTCGTGGTAATGACCCTGTGGGAAGCGGGAAACGGGCCGGCGCGCGGGATGAGTGGCAGGCGACCGCGCTGAACAAGCGTCAAAGCGTGGCCTCGTGCGGCAAAGCCCATAGTACACTAGGGGCGAGTGGCTCGGGCTGGTGCGAGAAACAGCCGCCCGCCGGCAGAAGCGTAGACCTTCACCGAGAGCACTGGCGTACTTTTTTTGGGGGGAGGGGGAGGGGGCGCAGGGGGGCGCGGGGGACAGTCCGCCCTGGATGACACCAATTAGAAAATTTTATAGTTGGAATTATATAATTATTTACTTAAAATTTATATTTCAATAATTTTGAATTACAGTTTTTAATATATTATAAATAAATGTCATGTGTAAATATAATAATACTTTTATTAAATTATGTATGAACTACTCAGTAATAGATATTTTTATATTTAATTTATGGGGGGGGGGCAACAACTGAAGCTACACCAGTGACCCAGAGAGTATATTTCAATTTAAATAGAGTGCTTTCGACAGATCATCAGCTGGACGCGGTTTTCTACACAGGAGCTTCGTTACTACTTAAATTCTTAGTATTAAAGCTCACCGTTGTATATCAATGTCACAACAGATCTGTTACAAATAACTATTTAAGTCGGAGTATAACGTGGACGCGGTGGTTCCGAGTTCCGGAAGAGGGAAAGAGAGTCAGTGGCGAAAGACTTGGGATCCATGCCAATACATATATTGTATGTATGAATCCTCCATAGTCGGGCTGAAAGGTAGATTCAGATCTGCGAGGTCAAGAACCCAGAATCAGAGTCCGGTAGAGGTAGCAGGTTCCTTCTAGGCAGATATTTTTTTGGGTAGGGTTTTTATCCAGCCGACAGCCAGTTACCCTGTACGTCCCGATGGGACGCACATTCGACCATGCACTAGACACCAACACACTTGCGGGTTCCTCTGATCTGGGATAGAACTTGAGGTCCGCCGCGACGACACATACATGTGAGACAAACAACCACGCCAAAGCGGTACTCGAACTCACGACCTTTGGACTGAAACGCTGAGACGGTATACGCTCTTAGCCATCTCGGCCATCCAGGTCGGTCTCTAGGCAGACATACAAGATTGAAAACAAGACCACTTGTAACAACGCTCATTCACCAACTGGGGCCAGGGCTGTGTCGGGCCGCCCCGGTCCAGGCGGTTGGGCCATCAGCGGCTAGCTTCTTTTACGTACGGGCGACCTCATCCTGAGCACGCTCTGTGAAGAGACTAATTTTCTCTAATTTTATTAGTCTTAGAGACTAATTTTATTAGTCTTAGAGAATAAGTGCTAATAAATAAATATTGTTTCCTGTCGTTTAGTACTTACTCTGTAGGACTTTTGTCTCTGTGGGAAGTTTCAGTTTTTCGTATCGTTCAAATGTTGTTCATTCTGTTGTAACATTTTACAGTTCTTCCTTTTGTGCGATTTAATCACATGGGTTCAGCTACTTTTATTTTAAATTATGTAAATGACTGCTGAATGGAGACGGATTTTCGAAAAGAGAATCGTAAAGTGAGATTACTTTGTTACAGACTTAGATATTTTTTCACATTGGCAGGTCGGTTGTATTTTAAGATCAAAAGACTTGTCAAAAAAGTTTAGGTAAAAAAATATAGGTCGGCTCCCTTTTCTAAACAGTTTCAAGTTGTAAGTTTTCCAATCTTTAATAATTACAGAGAAATTTAGGTAAAACGTTGACACAAAATTCCCCCATCTTGTAGGGCTAACGTTTGTTTACAAATAGAATGCAATGTTTCTTTGCCGTATAGGAACTATTTTTCATAAAAATACTAAATTTTTTGGTTGTAATTTGGCAAGGGCAAGTTTCAAATTTTCATTTTCGCAGGGCACACCCGTTTTTTGTAGATCTTTCATTTTGAATAGTTTTAGGTTTCCCACTGGTTACTGAGAGTCAATGACGATCAAGACTTCGGTCCTAGAGTATAATATTTCATCCGGATGGGCTAGCCGCTTCAATGTATTTCACTTGCTTCATTAAGTTCATCATGAATCCATCGGTTTTCATGTCTGTCACTTTTCCGGGGAGTTCTCAAAGTTGACTACCGTTTTTAATGCATCTATAATCTATTTACTGGAGTTGTTGCTCGAATATGGGAGCCCATTGGGAGTGGACCATCATGTGCCTCTTGCCTGTTCGAATGCTCATCGAACGACAAGTTCATGCCATCGCCGGAATTGCAAAGAGAAAACTAGTCACTGCTGACTTTCGCCTCTTCGTCTGTCATCTCTTCACAAGGAAACTCCTTACGGATAAACTTGGAAGGCTTGTTGGAGGATTGGGTCTTCCTTATGTTATTTTCACATACCCTCACGTAAACGTTATTACACAAGGTCGAATTTTTCTTCATTAAAGCCAAACGTTAACAATTAAGGATAATTATTTTTAATAGCTGGTTGTATGGGCTTCTTAGCTCCAGCAGACAACGTTGTCGGAGTTTACGTTAACAGCGCAGAAGAAGGTTTTAACACGACCGCCTCTATTGTACACAGTGGCTGGGCAACAGCTTCAGATGGCAGTCCCTCAGTAGCGTGAGGGAAGCCGTAACGCTGTTAAGTTTGCTTTCCCGGTCTCATTGGTGCGACGCGAGATTGAAGTAATAATAATAATTCAGCATGTGTCGCAAACTAATCCCTTCAATTTCATAGTAGCTCCACTTTACGGTATATTGTGTAGAGAAAAGCACACGAAAAGAGAAAACGAAAATAATTTTGCGTCATTTGCAATAATTACCTACTGCATAACATAATTGTACTAAAAAATCGTCAAATTTAAAACATGTAAATTTTACGTCCCGACATGTGGTGTGGGTTTCCTAGACGTGTTGAAGTAGCAAACATCACTTTGGACCGTCATCTGTTTCAATTGTTCCCATAGACTTCTAATAGCAATTATCCGGCATTCGGGAAGTTAGCAGAAGCTTGAATCTAGGACAACAGGGGCTGTGACCGTAACCACTATTGACTCGCCCTGAAGACGTCGTAGGTCCGCAGTAACTGAAAAACTGCATAATTCTTTTAATCATTGACATCGACTATTATTACTAGTTTTTCTGAATAAAAAAATAATATCAACATTATTAATGTATTAAATGAAAGTAAAAGAATGTGTGTGTATGAATATTTGCCACAAAAACATTTGAACTGGAGTGATTGCACTAAAATATTGCACGAATACGTTTGAGAGACGGAGAAAGAGTACGTATGAGGGTTTATGCTACAAAAGTACTACGAAATGAGTTTTCATGAATAAAATCTAGATTTTAGACAGCCACTACTAAAAGCGGCTGCTTAAGGCTTGCATAAACTGCTACAATTTCAATGTTTAGCACTAAGAGTTAAACGTGAATCGATACTCAAATGTTCAGATAAAACCGTAAACGCAACAAAGAAAACAAAATACTTTCGTCTGACGCATCAGCTACTAATCTAAATAAATAAAAGAAAGTCGGATTAGATACACCATTTATAACTCGAGAACTGCTGGACCAATTATAGTTATCTCCGATTTGTTGGATTCATCTCCACTCCAAATAGCAGAATAACTATTAAAATATCGGGAAAATTCACGAAAAAAGAACAAAGAACAAATCTGAATATTCATATCAAACGCAACACTAGGCAGACTTTTTGATTCTATATCGTTAAATAACTCCTAAACGAAGCGATCTAGGGCATTAAAAACTAACATTTTGAAGTAAAAGGCCTCAAGGAAACGTTTCTCATGCCGTAGCCTATAGGATAAGATCTTCTTAAACATTCTATTACATTTTGTTGGTTCAGCGCTTCTCGATATTAAACCACCTGGTCAGAGACGTGAAGAATCTGCAACTAAATGTGTATGAAATGGACAGAGAGAGGCAGAGACAGAAACAGACAGAGAGAGACACAGGGACAGAGTCAGAGAGACTGGGTCCGAGAGAGAGAGACGGAGAGAGAGAGAGAGGGAGAGAGAGATATGAAGAGAGAGATATGCAGGGAGAGATGAAGATATATGAAGAGAGAGAGAGAGAGATGAAAAGAGAGACGAAGAGAGAGACAGAGAGAGGGAGAGACGGAGAGAGGAACGGGGAAAGACGGAGAGAGAAGGGAGAGGGAGAAAGAGGGAGATGGCAGGACAACGTCCGGGTTCCTCTAGTGACTTTAATGTATCATGAAGTGATTTATATACTTAAATTAAAATAAGTTACAAGTCAATAAGGCTGTCTAAAATGGGCATGACACACGTGGTAAAAGTGATTTTATTTTTCTTGTAACATTGCGCCACTCGTCCTATCGGACCCGCGTCGCAACCTTTTCTACTGGCAAAATAAAAGGTACCTTTACTGCTCGTATCATAAATATTTATTTATGCAGCTCGCTGTACATCTAGGGGGCTTTGTTGCTGGCAGTGGCGGGGTGAAATCAAAGATATTGGATAGTATTACCTAGACACACACAACGCTAGTGTATCGTTACAAAATTGAAGGCTGCTCCCTGCGCTATATTGTAAGCGCTATATAGTAGTTCAATGAAAGGCGCTGACAGGCGTGATGTGTGTCCGTACGCGACGAGAATTGTGGGAATTTCTCATGCAAATTATTTTTTTTCAGTGCCTTTGTTCTGTTATCTGGAGGCAAAATTGAAGCAGGGTTATGAAAGGCGAACTTTCAAAAATCCAAATCATACAACAAAGACTAGCGTTTCATTTAGTAACATTTGAGTAATTTTCATCTAATTGAAACGTATGCTTTAATTTCGTCCTATCATAACTGCACACTCTGAGTAAGAAAATATAAATATACTTCATATAAGAAAAGTAAGTATTTTATTCATTTAGAGACTTTTTCGATTAATTAAAATTTGTAAAATACATTACATGAGTTTTGGTCATTTCTCAGCATTCTTAAGGATTAAGTTGTGTACCAAGATTTACTTAAATAATTTTCACTTTAAGGAATAATATGAATCTCCTTTGAAAAAGAAACTATGAATTAGCTAGAGAGGGCAACAAAACTATGAAAGAATGATAAAAATTTCTTAGTAGAATTTTTTCGTAATTTATCATAGTAGATAGGAATATTTACACTGTGATTTTAGAAGTTTGAATCTGGAATATCCAGTGAAAAGAGCATTTAGATACACAGTATTATATTACCGATCCCGCATTTGCCTACAATATGGCGCAGAACGCATTGTTCAACTTGTTTCTCTACGGCTCACCTCTCAACATAGGAGTAGTGGGCCTTGTGAGAAACAGGCAGTGGTAGTGAAGAGGGGAGTGACGGTCGAAGCGGCCGAGTCGGGCAGCGCGGTTGAGGTGGTAAATAAAGACCCGGACAAAGTGGAGTAATCAGCTAGGTCAAATAAAAGCGCTTAGTAACCCACATATAACAGTCACAATGAGAAGAAAAAAATGTTTGAAAGACCGGGGTAAAATACACAAATAATATTACATAAAATGGAAACAAATAAAGTTCATTCTGCAAGTGATATACTCGCGAGGAAATTGCACGAGGTATTTTTACAGCGCTAGATGATGTCAAGTGAAGATTTACCTGGCTAGACAATTGCGTCACAAGAGAGTCATGAGATGACATGCTGAAAATACTCGACCTTGCGCAAAGGGGGTTAAGTTCACGTCGCACACGAAGCTGGGGGTACACGTGATAAAATGTGCCGGTTGCTTCTCCTGTTGAAGACCTACGACACAAACACGTGCTTCTTTGGTTGTGTAATATCCTAGTACGAATTAACAAGTAAAATGTCAGTGGATTGTCCCTACCATGCATTATTTTATTTCAAGGACGTTACATATAACAAACTCCTAATGAAAAAAGTTATTGTATCAAATATTTTCTTTGTTCATAATGATGATATTTTCTTTGTTTCGAATTATAGGGATTATAGAAGTTTTAGATCTAAATTAAACAGTTTATTTACAAAACCTGTCTCTCCTATTATAAATAAAAACATACTTCTCTTACAACATTACGATAAATGTATTATTAAACACTCTTGAACCACAACTCGACTCGACAGAAAGAAATTTCCCTTATCGACCAAACAAAAAATGACAGTCTTCTCTCCTCAATCTCGTCAGATCAATAAAAAAGCCACTGGTACAGCGATTCTCTCTACAAAGTGCCCGCGACGAGAACTCATAAGTAAGCCTATTATCAACAAATAATGAAACAAAAATAATAGAAGAGGTGCAACCTTGGAGGGTCAGAGACACGGAGTGTAGTCCAGGTTTGTGTAATGGTTGATTATTTCATGTTTTCGAGGGCGTCAACTGCTATGGTTAATCCCGTAAGTTTAGCGTATTTTTTATCACGGGAGGTGGCAGTGTTTGTACCCCACTGGAGAGTGAGACACGGCGTCGAACTACACTGCCGTTTGCGGGGATTTCCCCATTTAGGTATTTCCCCTCTCACTAGCGAGCCACCGTCCCAGTCGAAAAAAGTCTAAGCTTCTGACATGTGTGGTAATGTAGTAGATGAATGTGTTTGTAAGTGTGGAGTGAAGATAAGACGAGGAAGAGGAAGGAAAGATAGCCTGCGGTCCTTGGCCCGTTTGTTAGAGGATTCGCCTGAAGTTGATGGAAGAAAACAGAAAACACGTAAAACTACAGCTATACTAGCGGTCAGCTAGAATTAACCTGCTGGCTGCGGCTGAATTTAACATTACTATCTAGCTAGTGACGCACATTCTGTGATCATCGAGACTGGAATACCAGCATCTCCCACTCAGAGGCAACGCTGTGACTTCAGTTGATGCCCAGAGTCACCCAAGCCGATTGACAAAAACTAGTGATGCTACAGAATGGCACCGCCTTTCTCGTATTAGCTTTTTTTCTTTGGTCAGGGCTTGCTTTTCGGAATTGCTACACACTCTTGCCTACCATACCTTGCCGCCACATTATAGCCGCCCAAAGTACATTATTTTTGAAATTTTCTCAATTTTTCGTTTTCTTAATAGAAGAAATATTTAATATTTTTAAAGAAGAGTAAAATCTTATCAAAAATGCAAATTTTAATTGAAAAATTTGGAGCCATTTTTAAGAAAATGGTTTTTAAGCGTTACTGTAAATGCGACATTTGAATCTCTTTTTCATAGAAATTGTATGAGTTTTCGATAAACATCATTTGGAGTCATTTAAAGCACTACCAACCACAAATGCAATAATGTATTCAAATTGCTGGAAATTTGCATATTAACGGTGTGAGAGACGTGTGTAAATTGTGCATTAAAATACAGCAAAATTCATTTTATGTTATATTAAACAGTGCAATAAGCACTATCCATATGGAACGTCTGAAGAAAAATATTGGTGCCCTTTTAGAGAAAATTACGTTTGAACGTTACTGAAATTGCGGAAATATGAGTTCATTTTCACAGAAAACGTTCGAGTTTTCTAGAAACTTTATGAGACATCATTCAGAGCAAATGTACTCATAAATACAATCATGTGAATAAATCGCCTCGATGTAAATATTAAGGACGTGAGAGACAAAAAAATCAATTTTTATAATTTTTGAAAAATACAAAAGAATAGAGCAATATGGCGTTTATGTAATCCTATAGAGTACATTTTGCTCTATCCCTACTCAAATTTTAAAGAAAGAGTTCTGAACTGTTTTTGAGAAAATCGTGCTTTTATGAAATGTTTTAAAATTGTACATATTTCACGCACATATTGCGCGAAAACTACAAGTTTTTAATAAAATGTACATGAACTTAATGAAAGAACTAATTATGGGCAAAAAAGTTCATTTGAAAGAAAAATCTCTATCTTTTATTTTTTTTGAATTGCAGGAAAGCGCCGAAAAAAATTCACTTTTGAAATTTTCGAAAATTTTGAGCTAATCGTGAAAATGTGATCTATGCCACCTTTATAAGTGTATTTTACTCTCTTCTTACAGAAATTTAAAGAAAACATTTGGAGCCGCTTTTGAGAAAATTTTTAAAATGTCCAGTGGGCTTCATGTAAAGTATCCACAAATTTTAAAAAATATATTTCAAAATCTCAAAGCTTCAACTCGTGTCAGATCGAAAAGTGCTTCTTCCGTTTAGAAAAAATAATACGTATGGTTTAGGCACAACTAGTGGTGCAACAAATGGCAAAGACTTTCTCATATTAGTTTTTTATTTCCTTTGGTCTTGGCATGCCATTCGGACTTGCCACATACTCTTGCCAGCTGCCACCTATCGCCACCCAAAGTATTTTTTTAATTCTTAATTTTTCGCTTTTCTTATTGTAGAACGGAAATATTATTTCAAGAATATCAAATAACAGTAAAACCTCGTCCTAAATAGCAATTTTCATTGAATAAATTGGAACCGTTTTTATGAAAATGGCGTTTAAGAGCTACTACAAATTCGAAACTTCAAATACCTTTTCACAGAAAACAGGGTAGCAGTAGGCTGACGCCGAAAAATTCATACTTTTGAAATTTTCGAAAATTTAAAGTTAAAATGAAAATCGTAAATCGTATTGTAATTTTTTTAAATATCTTCCACGGCGTTAACATGCCCATTTCCAGAAATGTGTAAACAATACTGTATTTGTGAGTTAGTGTGCTTCAAATGACTTCTGATAAAGTTTTTCGAAAACTCAAGAATTTTCTGTGAAAAAGTGCTAATTTCGAATTTATAATATGCGCTATTTTTTTAAAAACGGCTCCAAATTTTTCAAATAAAATTGTTATTTAGGATGAGGATTAACTGTTTTTAATATTCTTAAAATAATATTTCCGTTCTACGAGTAGGAAACCGAAAAATTAAGCAAATTAAATAAAAAGTACTTTGGATAGCGATAGATGGCAGCTGGCAAGAGTATGTGGCAAGTACGAATAGGTAACCGAGACCAAACGATATAGAAAACGAATACGGAAAAGTCTGTGCCATACTGTAGCACTACTAGTTTTTTAATGTTGTCTACGAGTGGCTTTACCTGGTTAAACTATACATGTTCCTTGACTTACAGTTCTTGGGTAGTTCTTTGATATATTACAGTAAGTTGTATTCATGTTCACTTTTTCGACAAGTTAATTCAGATTCATTGTTAATTAACAGTAACTCGTCAAGTTAGTTATTCTACTGATGTATCACCTGTAAAAATTGTAAACATTGACTAATTTATCAATTATTACCTAAATTTTGCCGAATATAATGATTTTAAGGACGACTCAAAATATCTCTATGCCCAATTTGACCGTTAGTTTATGTGAAGTCTAATTAATATGGAACTACCGTGATAAAATAAATTCCCAGGAAAATGAGGTCACTTCCCACCAAGCACTTGAGCTTTCGTGCATTGGGTTCGCGTGCGGGAGACTCAGCGAGCAGCGAATTTCCATTCTCTGGCATTTTATGGCCCAGACAATGCGATGAGAATGCGATCTCCTCATCGTGAACCGGGTTTTGCAAAGTTTGCTGTGTCATTCCTGAAAAAAACTTTCAAGGAACGTATATGTCTTCCCAAACGCGTTCATGTGTTCCTTCAGTCAAATAATATTCCAGTAACAGTAACACTGTTGAGATTTCATCTTTAAAAACGATACTTGTAAATGGTTTTTTAAAATGTAGACGTTTGTTTTATGTTAATGAACATAAAACATTATGATATTAATGTTTGTTAAACGATGACAGAAAGTCCTTACTTAACCGAAAGTAGGCAGTCACATCCACTAATGTTTGTGCTATACCAAAATGAAAAAAAATGAAGATAAGAAAGCTAACAGAAATCGAAATCTGGAAAATAAAATTATAATTGAAAAGTTAGATATAATTAAATAACTAGTGGTGCTACAGCATGGCACTAATTAGTTTTCTGATACTTTAGTTTAGACAAGATTTTCGGAATTGCTCCACCCGCTGCACTTCGCTTGTCGTGAATTAATGGGTGGATAGGTTCTTTTAGTTCACAAACTGGACTGATCGAAGCCCCATCGACGGTACCAGACTTCATGTGGCTCCATCACAGCGGGTCGAACGAAGATTAGTTCGTTTAAACTAGTTCTTTCATTAATGCCACATCTCTACCTGTAATTGTAATTGTTTTAATTGAATGTTGAAAATGTAATTTGTAATTGTAATTGAGTACAATAAATAACAAGTGACTGTAACCAAGCAAATTCCATTTTTATTAAATTAGTGTTTAGGGTTTTGTGTTAAATTAGAATCGCCTTTAACCAACGCTCTCTCTGCCCTCAGGCATGGAGGTATCGGATAGCTCGAAGCGCGCGCACATCGCCATGCTGCAGTGTCTGGGCTGGACGACGGGCATGTGCCTCATGCCCATGATCGCCTGGGCTACCGGCGACTGGATCACCTTCATTTTCATTACGTCACTTCCCTGCGCCTCCTTCCTCTTCTTGCACAGGTGAGTCAGCGTGCGCTGTTTTCTCTTGCTAGACATTTGTTTACATGAATTGTAGAAATTCCGCGAAGTAACAGCATCTTATGATGAAGATGCGAGGACTTTTTATTGAAGACGTTAACTTTCAAAGGAAAGGTTGGCCTTCTTAAGAGCAATGTTCTTGTCTCGTATCGTGGTAGGTTATTTAAAGGTTTGCTGAAAATCAAGCTTGTACTTAGTGCGGGTACGATTTTTCTAGCGTTCTTATCTTTGTGAAATATTTGAAATAATTATTACATTATATTTCCGTACAAATCATTAAAATATCTTATTTCTGGATTTTACAAGACCAACACGAGGTAACATATCGGTACACCACATGTCCTTGCAGGTAGTATATGCAATAGTATCTCAATAACGATTCTTCAAATTGTGAAATTATTTCATTATTCTTCACCACTTCATTACACTGAATATCATCTTGAATACTATTAAACCAAAATATTACACAATTAATAAATATTTAAGTCCATAAATATTAGACAACTAAACCACAGTTCTGAACGTGCCGAAACAGCCTGGGGCTGGGGTGGGGTGGAGGATGGGTGGGGGGGGTCAGAAAGCTGGTGCGCATGCGTGCACACGACCTCGTTCTTGTGCGTTGACGCGTCTCCGCCGTCGTACCTGGCAGTCGAAAGCGCGCTTTGGAAGGAACCTCTCGGCCCATCTTCCAGGCGACTGCCAGGCTCCTAAATAAAAGTTTGGGTTATTTCCGCCCTTCCGAAACTTTGAACTGCGCGAATGTGTTCGGAATATTCGTGGTCAACCCATTATATGCATTCGTAGGTTTCCGCGGCCGGAGTCATTGGATACTTGGCTGTCCGGGGTGAGCCGCGTCTCAGTCGATCGAGTCGGACAGCCACGTATCCAACCCTTTATATCCCATGTTATCAAAAGTTTTAATTTCTAATTTCTTTAATTGTTTTAAATTAAAACGTAATTTACCAAAATCGAGATGTATGCCTCAAAAGACATTAATAACGGAGCATAACAGCAACTTTTGAAAATTTTGGAATGCTAGATGTTGATTTAGCCAAGACCTAAAGCTTTGTGCGCTCCTGGCCAGGGCGTATCCATAACTTGCGTCACAACGTTTCGAATCTTCTTCTAAAACCGTTTTATCAACCTGGCAGTTGAAGTGCGCGCTTGCGAACGTTGCGATCGAGCCTCTTGGCCTATCTTCCCGGCGTCTGTTCGGCTCCTAAACGGAAGATTAGACTATCTAGGACCTTTCGAAAGTACTTTGAACTGCGCGAAAGTGTTCGGGATTCTCCTGGGGAAAATATGAGATATTTACGATGAGGTGCATTTAAATGATAGATGGACAGGCAATCACCACTATAGTGCTTATCAAACAATGAAAACTATTTCATGTGTTTATAACAAACCACCAGACGTAGTTTCAGAAGCCCCAAAGAACACCACGTTCAGATGGGAATATTCAGCGCTGTGGTAGAAACAGAACTAAACGGAAACATTTTAATGTAGCACCAATGAACTGTCTTTTGGGCTTAACAAACAATAAGAACTGGGTATGTAACAATCCAAATGGTTTACAAGTTGAAGTTTCAGAGATCTCACGAAATATTACGGGAAGATGGGAGTAAATAACAGAAACTGAAAGATTCTAATGAGCTATCAAAGAATGGAAAAATATTAAATGGAAAAAGTGATTTCTGACGAAATTACATAAGCATTCTACGAGAGTATGCCGTATACGTTTATCAGTACATATGGTCTTATAGAAATTAATTTATTACCAGCAATTACAGGTATTGTAATATCTATAGCTCTTATCTTCTTGGATTTACGTTTTCGATCGCTGTATTTAATTAACTGGCTTGCGCAGATTTTCGTTTTCATTTGACGTGATCGATAAGACAATGACAGTTATTCTTAATGTTTAAAGTCTACTGTGAGGTCTAGCGTTCATTAGCCACACGTTGATGGGCACTTTAAAGAAAAGTGTTCTGTCCTCAGCCTTTCAAAAGTACTTTGAACTGTGTGGAATTGCCCTTGATTTTTCTTGTGAAGATATACAATACTCAAAAAGATAAATATCTGAAGATTGTTTCACAATGTGAACGGAATCACCCACGAAATTATACCTTAAGAATTATACCATTCTATGAAACTCTAATAGACAACGGATTAACAAGTGCGTCATAGAGTCACTAGGAAAGGGAATTTTGGAAATTATATTAGTTACAGAGAGAAATTAATCAAACGTCAACGCTAAGTAGAAATCATTTAAAATGTATAAATTACATCATTTAATATTCCGTATTATTTTTCACAACTTTCCCTGCTATTTATTTAAGAATAGAGAGCCATTTTAAAACATTATATTTCTTCATTAAATGAATTAGAAACATAAACCTGATTAAATTATATTGAAAATATTTAGTAGTGCCTACGGATAAACGTTAAAATATGGAACTGGTAAGGTCAAATTGGTGCTCAGGATTCTGAATTGAATTAGTTATATTTCCCGAAGGCATGGCATTTGAACCAAAACAGTATTGTCACTTATAATATTTTCATGCTTTTTATTTTAGTGGCAGAGGTATACATAACGTCACATTATTAAAACATTACATCATTAGTTGAGGGGACCAACTCAACATTTATAATGTCATATCTTTCTATTAAATACTAAATACACGTTTTTTAAAAAAAAATATCGTATCACATCTCAAAGCTAACGTAGATAATCTAGACCTCGAATCTTTAAAATATTGCATTGACTTTTCAAATTTAAAATCCAAATAGGTGAGAACTGTCACATTATTCACAAGCGATTTCTTAAGCGTTGAAAATATTCTTGAGTGTTGCTGCGCACACCATGTTGACTGAGTGTCCGAAATATGCAGCGATAAATTTGGCCCGCACCTCCTCCAGGCAACGCCGCCTTAAAGTAGAACTGCCCACGCGCACATTACGAGTGTCTTTGATGTTGAGCGCCATGACAGTGTCAGCCTCACTAAGGCTACCGCTGCGCCGCTACCAGTAGAATCAATCCAGGCAGTTCTCAACGAACAAGTGGAACAAACAGATATACCACGATTTTTTTTGATTGATTCTCCAGGTTGTTTCCCATTGCTGCTACCCGGCATTGATTCCGTGAACATGCTTGTCATTCCCTTCCATCTTTCGAGGATGAGGATTCTCTACACATGGGCAAAAGATAAATTGTTGAGAACATTTTATTACTTCATAGGAAGTGAACTATTTATTAAATGCACTAGCTGAAGAGAATTTGACAGTGATCTCCAATTAAAGTGAAGCAGGGTAACCCTAAGAGGCATCGAAACGACATTCAATTCGCTGTAATAAGTATATACGATAACTATAATACGGTGTCCAAATATTTGGGTTGATTCTATCAAATTCCCTTATCCATACTCATCGATCGCGATACCATTAAGAATTGAGGTAATTTCCATTTCTTTTCACTTGCTCGTATAAGCAGTAGAGAGAAACGCGTTAAATACTGCGAAAAATCGATTTAGAGATATTTACGAAAATACACGTTTTCAGGGTCCCTGTCATAAGAAAAGTGATGTTTTCAAAAATATCTTTCTGTCCACCTGTCCTTCATGTCGGCCCGAGACAATACTGGCGCCTAAAACGTACACCAAGTTTTCTCTAAAATAGATATTCTACGACCTAACTGACCGACTTGGAGGCCCTGGGGATTTTAAACGGTTCTTTCAATTTTGAGAATTCTTTAAAGTCCTTAGGACGTTTTAAATTTTTTAGACATTTTACCCCAGAAATTTCTTTAAACCCTCTGCAAGAGTACAAAACAATGCACTAAACCATAAACCACATGAACAATTTTCATCAAAACTTACGAATTTTCACAGAGTTAACGTGTAATTTTTTTAACTTAACTAGCTTTCTAATATTTACATTATTATGTTTTAGATATTTTTCTTCATTTAAAGCATTTGTGGTTACAAAAGCTTCAAGCGACATTTATTAAAATTTTTCAAAGATTTCCAGATTAAGGGATCTTAAATGTCGCATCTTCAAAACGATTCAAACGAAATTTTCTCAAAAATGGCACTGTTTTCTCGACAATTTAAAAAGGAGATTAAAATAGTAGAGGATTTGAAATATCTAGAAGAGTGAAAAAAATAGGTGTTTTTTTATTAAACACAGTAAAAAAAATCAGTGTCACAGTAATGAAATTTAAATCCTTGTTAGAATTGAAATGTTTTCTAAATATTGTCCTACAATATTTATTGAAAACTGTGTGATTATTATAAAACATTTTTATGGGCGTTAATGGTCTGTATTGATCAGAACCAAACTTCTTGTCGCTCTTTGCGCCAGGCTCTCTGGGCCTCGACGTTTATACGGAGCTTGGGCAACGCATTGGTGTGCGAGTGAGCATGACGGTCTTGAGCGCTTGCGGCAAAGCCTTGTTCGTGTTATGAGCGAGCGAGGCGTGAGAATGCTTGTGGTGAGCTGTGAATATTGAGTAAACGATTTAATGACTCAGACCTTAAAAACTAGATGGGACATCAACAGCACATACTTTCTCGATTTTTTCTAAATTTACAATTTTCTAAAATTCAGGGAGTTCAACGAAAATGGGACCGGGCCATTCTTTTAAGTATCCCTTCTTCTATCAGAGAAAAAAAATAAAGAAAAAAATTAGAGCGGTTTTTGAAAAAAAAATTTCAGTCGCCTATACGTACGAAAACGCCAAGTAACACGAAATCTACTCATATTTGCGAAAAATTGAACATGAACCTATTTTAAGATCCAACATTAAGGAACAGCTTTTATTAAGGAAAAAAATATCTATCTTCAATATTATAGTTGTCGGAAGAAGCCCCAAAAATTGTACTTTTGCAATTTTCAAAGAGTCGGGAATTTCGAAGAACATGAGACCAGCACCATTTTCTTACGCATTCTTTACGCTATCCGAAGACAAAGTTTGATCAAAACATTTGGTATCATGTTTTAGAAAATTTTGAAAATGTTTTTGAGGCCTCATGTAAAGTTCCTTCCAATTTTTTTACAATATCCGTTTGCAACTCTAAATGACTTGAGTTCATTCACAACGATTGGGGAATAACAATTTTCAAGAAAATCGGCTGAGCTTTAGGCGCTAGCGTTGACCACAAACGGGCAGACAGACGTATTACCGACTCTCGATTTTTCGGCATCAAAGACCCACAAAACATGGATTCTGGCTACTCCACGTGTTAGAAGAATTTTCTTCCTACATTTCGCAACAGGAGTTATCCATTTTTTCTTTACCAGGGTCTGTCAATGAGAGTTTTTCTGCCAAAAATTCGCCGTTTTCCGGTGTACGATTACATAACTATCTTTTCTTCCGAAGTATCTTCGTAAGGGCGAGAGAGTAAAATACAAGGAAATTGATAGCTGAAATTATGTATTTTTGTTGCCGATTTTTAAAACATAATGAAAAATGTCTACCACGTCACGTTTCTTGAAAAATTCAATTTACTTGGATTTTTACGAACATTTACCATATATTTTTTTCGGGCGTTTCGAAAGGGGCAGAAGAATTGTTGAAGTTCAGATTGAAAGTCCGTCCAAATATTTGTGTTGCTTCTATCAAATTCCCGTTTTGCCGTCAACCGATTTATCGGTATGAAGGACGCACAAAATTGGATTCTAGCTACAGAAGAGAATTTTTTTCTATATTTAGCAAAATATTTATCCCCTTTTTTGTTAACAAGGCCCGGTTAATGAAAGTTTTTGTGTCGAAAATTGGCCGTTTTCCGAGACAATAATTTCTCTTCTTAGGTTAGGGAGTGCGAAAAAGTAATAAAATTACTGAAAAATTCATTTGCATCAACAAGAATCGATTATATTTAACATAGATTTACATGAATAAAAACCACTGTTGCCTGTACATGCAAAATTGTTCCTTTTCAAACAGGAATTTAACACAAATATCGACATCGATTTTACAAAAGATCCTGACGTGATGGAAAAAATTGAGGTCATTTTTGAAATCAGCTCACTAAGTAACAAAAATGAGCAAAACCTTCTCTTGTTTTTTTTCCTTTTTTTTTTCTTCAGAAAATTCAATTTCGCGTGTTTGGGTAATTTTCTATTAGAATCTGCTGCAGCGTGAGCGTACAAGTCATCAGTGATTCTGGCATTAGTGTACGTTATGTGAGTGTAGTTATTACGGAAACCAGTCTTTAGCGAGCTAGGTGTACAATGTGTGGCATGAGCGTGCGTGATACAAGCGTATATGAACGTCCCGTGGTTGTACTTGTGAGCGTGCGTGTCGTAAACAGTCGATGTGTGAGAATGCCTGACGAGTCCGTGCGGGGAGAGAGCGTGCTTGTGTGCTTATGAGTCGTAAACGTACGTACCTTGTTCGTGACGTGAGCGTGCGAAGTGTGGGCGTGCATGTCGTGGGCGTGGGTGGTATGAGCGTGCGAAGGCTGAGTCTGCGAGGGTGAGCGTACTTGCCATCAGCGTGTGTCGTAAGTCGCTTTGCTGTACGTGTAGTGAGTGTGGGTAGTATGAACGTGCGTATCTCTAACGTGCGATAGCAGAGCCTGCGAGTGTGGAGCGTAAGTGTCGTTAGCGTGCGTGTCGTGAGCGTGGGTGGTATGAGCGTGTGAAAGATGAGCATGCAAGCGTGAGCGTACGTGCTGTCAGCGTGTATCGTAAGTCGTGAGCGTGGATGGTGTAAACGTACGTGTCGTGAACGTGTGAAAGCTGAGGACGCGAGTGTGGAACATATGTGTCGTCAGTGTGCGTGTCGGAAGCGTGGGTGGTAAAAGCATACGTGTCGTGAACGTGCGAGGCCTTTTCCCGCGAGCGTCAGTGTACGTGTCGTGATGTGAGCGGGCAGAGCCTGCGAGCGTGGAGCGTACGCGTCGTGAGCGTGGGCGTGGGCGTGGACGTGCGTGCGCAGGCTGTTCCCGGAGTCGCCGCGCTGGCTGGCGGCGCGCGGCCGGGCGGACGACGCGCTGGTGGTGTTGCGACGCATCGCGCGCCAGAACGGCACGCAGCTGCCGCACGACACCGCCAGCAAGCTGGCCACGCTGGCGGCGCGCAAGGAGACGGTGTACGGCGTCGCGTCGCTCTTCACCGGCTGGCGCCTGCTGCGCAACACCATCTTCCTCGCCTGCTGCAGGTGCTCGCCCTTCTTTGCTTTCCTGGCGATGAAGCCATTCCCCAACGAGTCGTTCCCCAAAATAAACGGATTTTTGAAATATCTTGGAACGTAATATGATGAGGGAAAGTAACCCAGTGATTCCCAGGAGTAAGAAAGATAAACCATGTCTGTATCCCAGGGTGTCACATTTTTCTCCATTCAAAGAGAAAATCAGAATAAATATAAAATTGCATTCGAAATTGTTTTCCTGAAATAAACAGAATTAAAAACGTGCATTAACCAAATCTAAAATTTTGTACTTAGGTATATTCTTGTATGGTTTCTACTATTTGGTTCTTTCCAGCAAAATTGAAAAGAAGTATTAAACAATATCAGTGTCCCTCCTGGTTCCTATGTTCTTAGTCCAGCATTAGTTCTTTTTGAAGGCGAACACATCGTCTGTATCTGTCACAAAATTCAGTAAGAGATTTTACATTAATAATATGAATAAAAAATATTTAGGAACATTCTCATTTGTCTCAAGGTTACCAAATAGACTGGATCACGTTTTCAAACAAGCCTCAATTCGTATGATAAATTTAACCAGAACTACATAATATAGTACATTATCTTCTAGTATGAAATATTTTGTTGAAAATTATTATTATAATTAAATTTTTATTGGCAACTCGAAAAGATTTCACTTATCTCCAACATGACTAGCATGAATAAAATTAGAAACAGCTTTCCATTTCAATGTGTTACTCAAATCCGGAAGTGAAAAGTGGTTACTCAAATCCGTTCAACCACAAAGCGGTTGAATTTTCCTTCTACTGTTTGTAAGCATGCGTCCAACCCCACAATAGCAACTACGTTATATTGCTCAATCGTACATTCATTCTACTGTGAGAAACTAGTAGTGAATGAAAAGTATTCCCCCAAATACTTAATTTTATGAGTGCAATTTATTTGAGATATTATAATCAATAAACCAGAATTTGCGAAACAAAAATTGAAGTCAAGGTGTTAGCTGCAAACCTAATAATTTTCAAATCATCACAATCTATTTCGCATTGCGTGAAGGATGATCGGCGTGCTGACGTACTACACGATGGTGCTGAACGTGAGCAACATGTCGGGCAACCCGTTCCTCAACTTCCTCTACCAGTCGCTGGTGGAGCTGCCGGGCTTCGTGCTGGGCCGCTACCTGGGCGACCGCCTGGGCCGGCGCTGGACCGCCACCGCCGTGCTGCTCGTCGTCTCCGTCTGCAACTTCCTCATCGTCGCCACCGTCACCAGTACGTCTTTACATTTTTTATGCTAGCCTGTTATGGATCGGTTGATTAATTCGCGCTTACAAGCGCGACAACTGCCACTGTTAAGTGTAGTGTTTCCACACTCAATCTCCCCCCAGACAGCGTCTGAATCCGACGCAGTTGGTGTCGTAAACCCTGCCACCGTCAGGACTCGTTCCCTAGGACCTCCTGGTCAGAGACACTAAGATGACAGTTGATGCCTTGAGCCATCTAAGATGGTACGTTCTATCGAGATTAAATTATTAACTCGGGATTGCCTGCAAGGCATGAGGTAACGTTAGTACGCGAAATATGTCTGTCAAATACTCCAGTTGCTTTCGCCTGTTATCAGTGTTTTCTAATGGTGTTTTTTTGAAATGAAAATAATTGTATAGCCAGGTTTCATATGATATTTAAGTTTTACTTGGCATTTGGTTTCAAACATTTATAACACTTATTTTTCACCTTCTCAGCGTGTATTCACTGACGCGAGAGCTCTCTATGTATCTTATATCACAATACGAACTACTTTTCTGCTCCACATTAGTTGTTCGCAAGCTCCTGATCAGACAGTTGGGTCGTATTTTTAAATGTTGTGTTGTGTAGATGATTAACATAAGAAGAGAAACTGAAACTCTGAAATTAGAAGTAATTGTAAGAAGACAGTAAACTGAATAATGAAGTTGAGTAAATTCATGCTTTACTTCCCATCTCTCGGAGAAACTTAATGCTTTAATAAATTATAATATCACGTATTTTATCACAATTATGTTACATTATGAAGCCTAAAACAATATAGTATGAATACAATTTTAATAACGTATAAAAACGAGTAGCAGACCCTAAGTCAACCCGATTTATTAGGCTTTCAGAGGCAAGATGCTCTAGTGTCGAAATCATTAATCGTTCAATTTGAAATTAAACTTAAATTACGAAACGCACCCTCGTTTGTTCGCAGCACCCGGCCTGGGCTGGCTGACCGTGGCCACCGTGGTGGTCATCCGCTTCCTCAACACCATCGTCAACTACATCGGCTACCTGCAGGGCATGGAGCTGTACCCGACGTGCATCCGCCAGACGGGGTCCTCGGTGGGCCACGTGGCCGCGGGGGCGCTCGCCATCCTCGGGCCCTACGTCGTCTATTTGGTGAGTACCAGGGGCGTAGTTAGCTCATATGGTGCAACCGTTGCGCGTCGCCAGGCCGTTGGTCGACCCCCAATACACATTGATTAAAACACCGTGTCCCTTCAAAGATACTAGCAGAAAAGAGAGGGGGAAACGGTCATCCAATCGCGGGCTTCAATACCAAAACTACAAGTCGTAACGAAGCTCGCGATTGAATCACAGTGGCTCCTTCTCCTGCCAGTTTGTGGCTTTAAAGGGACACTCAAATTTAATCGGAGAATAAGTTGGCAACGGCTATGAGGAGTCCCATTTGGGCTTTCCTCACCGGGCCCCTCGAGATCGTAGCTACGCCTCTGGTGAGTAGTCGTCTTCGTAATGTACTTGGTAGTGCAAAGCTCCGACCTGCAGCTCCTGTTTCCCATCACGATTCAGGTCATGTCTCAAGTACCAGCGCTTGGGTCTTGTCCAATTTTGCGCATTTACCGTTATCATTTTAATTGGATCCGCTGAATAAACTGATAAGTGACGTTTTTACTCAAAACTATACGAATTTGCTATTGAATTACTCTAATCAATCTCCACAAATTTTTAATTGATTTTAATTTTTATTTGGCGAATAATTGGCATTTATTTACATAACGTAATTTATGTAAATTAAATATTAATTTAAATAATCACATGACTGCAAAATATGTTTATCTTTTCTTAAGTTTACATTGCATATGCTATTTTTTCAAAACAAGCTCTCTTAAGACACCCACGCCTGCCCCCATCAATGGTATGATTGTAATGTGTATCTACTGCACAGAAGCGAAACCACATACACAAAAGGCGCATTCAGAAAATAAGTTTCCTTAGGTCGCCAAAATAAAACACAATTTCAAGAAAAACGTTTAGAGTAGCAGATATAGTACGTAGGGTAGACACACACGTCTCGGCTCATAACATATTGTAACGAATATTGCATCATCTACCGGGATATTCGAACCCCCCGAACCGCCCCTCGAACTGGACGGTTCCGGGTTATTCGCGAGTCGCGTAGTGGTGTGGCGCAAGTTCCGGATGGCTCGAGGCAGGCGCCGGCCAGATATAAATTCGCCGCTGCCGGCGGCCGCTGGCAGTAGCAGGCAGTCAGTAGCAGTAAGCAGCCGCGAGTCAGTCAGCGTATGTAGTCAGTGAATAAGCAGTCAGTTAGATGGTGCTTTGGTGAACAGCAGCCTGAAGTCGGAAGCTGAACAGTGAAGTGTGCATCGCGGTGAACACCAGTGCAGTGGACCCTGATAAGCGCCGTGAATTGTGGTCTGCGCAATGAATCGTGGTGTGCGCAATGAATCGTGAACTGCGCAGTGAATCGTGGTCTTCGCAGTGAATCGTGGTCTGCGCAGTGATTCGTGGTCTGCGCAGTGAATTGTGGTCTACGCAGTGGACCCGTGGACAGTGCATCGGACTGTACGATAGTGTAGAAGAAGTTAACAGTGTAAATAAATAATCAGATTGCAGTGAACAGTGTAAATAAATAATCAAGAGAACCGAGTCGTGTGTAAGGAAAATAATCAAGTGAAGAACAGAAGGACTGTGCAACCTATCTGTAAATAAATCAAGTATTTTAGTGTAGCATTAAGAAACAAAATGACGTTTTTGTTAAATATTACCTGTGTGTTTTAATTCACCACCGAGAAACGTTACAATATCTTCTTTCGTAGATTTGTTGGAAGGCGTTTGATAATCCACTCAATACACCAATCTCGCTCCCGACGATTTTCTACTTTTCTTCCCCTCAAAAAATGCTGTCTGGTCAACATTATGAGTCGCAGTTGGCGGCCAAACATTGGCACCTATCCCAAGTGGCAAACGTTTAAAACACCGGGATACAAATGTTGATCCAAAACTGTGACATGTCTCGATTCTGGTGGGAATAGTGTGAAAATGTAGGGTAATATGTGCTGTATCTGCTACAATAAAGATTTTCCATTCAGTTTTCTTTGTTTTTTGATGACGAGCAAGGGAAACGTACTTTCAGGATGCGCTCTGTATTTTGAGAACTAGAATTTGTGGGGGGAAATTTGTAGGGGCTAGTCACAATTGTAGTAGTTATGGGTGACCGAAGTAATTAAAGTGCGTACTAGCCTCGAAATCGAATGGAATATAGATCGGGTTTTTCAATCTCGTCCTTGGCATCGACGACCCCTGTCTCGTATGAATTGCGAAGAGTTTCGCGTTCTACTGACCTAGATCAAAGAATCTGCACGCATGTATGCCTTCATAACGAATAAGGACAAAACATAGCATACGTAAAGAAGACTTCAAGCTCCTTTTACGTAATCTTTTTTCATCCCTTTTTGTCTACGGGCAAGTCAGACCGACGTTATCTACACAGCAAATTGGGCACCACGCCCTCGACGACACTTTCTAGACCTATCCCTCAATGATAGTGGGTGTTATGCGTTCGAGCTTCTTTTACTCGTTTTGTGTGGTGAAGTTGGTGATTTGAAGGATGCGCAAGAGTGGACGGAAAGTAGTTAAACAAACGGAATTATTAGGAAAATAATTTTTCAAAACTTCTGACGTCATTCCTTGTCGACCATACTTGCACATATTTCACAGAAATAGCGTTTCCTTTTTCACATCGTTCTTACTCAGCAGCTACCGTCAAAATAATGTTAACTGTTACCTGATATTTACTGATGTTTTTGGTTATTTGCAAATTCATACTGCAGTACAAAAATACTTCACAAAAATCTCTCTGAATTTGTGGGCAGTTCGTACAGTGTGATGTTCAACCGTTTAGGCTTCAGTGCTTCTAAAGGATATATTCTCACCCTCATTACGCAAACCATATTTGTTCATCCAGTCTACGTACCAAAACAGTACTGTGTAAAAATCACTTTCTATTTCCATTCAAATTTTTATACCGAAAGAACGAAAAAGACTATGTAAAGCGGGCTTAACTCTTTTTTCTGTGATACATTGTTATTAAACTTGATTATACCACTGAAAGATATTTATCACATATTATAGAAACAAGAATTGCTTCCGGATATTTTGAGATATGTATGCATAAATAACCAATTAAGAATTACTTTATAAAGTTTAAGTAAATAAGCACTTCCTATGTTCAGGCACTTTCTGTAAAAAAAGGGCTTATTTTATGAAAATAAACTGTCATCCTGCAGGGCACGGAGAACGACGTGCGCTACCCGTACGCCATCTTGGG
This sequence comes from Gryllus longicercus, assembly GCA_038098605.1. Classification (NCBI taxonomy): domain Eukaryota; kingdom Metazoa; phylum Arthropoda; class Insecta; order Orthoptera; family Gryllidae; genus Gryllus; species Gryllus longicercus. The sequence goes on from JAZDUA010000020.1 coordinate 6,095,702, forward strand.
CGCCATCACGGCGCTGGGAGCGGTGCTGGCGTCGCTGCTGCCGGAGACGCTGAACCAGCGGCTGCCCGAGACGCTGCAGGACGCGCAGACATTCGGCCGCGACCAGCGCTACTGGAGCTGGACGGGCCGCAAACGCTCCGCGGCGGCGCCCGAGCCGCTCTACCCGGCCAAGTAACTCTACTCGGCCTAGTAACTCTACTCGGCCAAGTAGATGTCGTGGCGGGGCCCTAGCAACTCTATCGGGCCAAGTAGGCTTCTTGGTGGCTAGTAACTCTACTTGGCCAAGTAGACTTCGTGGCGGCGCCCTGGCAGCTCTATCCGACCAAGTAGACTTCGTGGCGGCGCCCTAGCAGTTCTACCTGGTCAAGTAGACGCCGCGGCGGCACCCTAGTAACTCTACACGGCCAAGTGGACGCTACGACGGCGCCCTAGCAGCTTCACTCGGCCAAGTATATGTCGTGGCTGCGCCCTAGTAGCTCTACCTGGCCAAGTAGACGCCGCGGCGGCGCCCTAGTAACTCCACTCGGCCAAGTGGACGCCTCGCAATTGCTGGACGTTTGTCGTTGCGCCCCACGCGCGTCTCGCGCTCCGTGTGAAGGGATGACGGAACTCGAAACTGGGCGCGGGACTGCTTCGCACTCAATTGATTCCACGTACCTCAGAGACACCGAACTGTTAGTCGAGATTGCAATTTCACGTACCGATCTACGACCTAGACTGCTTCCATTTTATCGTCCTCAGGAACGGAATTGTCTGTGGAAACGAGGGTCCCTAATTCTGACGTTCGAGCCGGAATGCCTCCTTTTTATCACGCACTCTCTTTTTACTATGGATTTCACACGACCTTACGACAGGAATAGTATTTTTAAACATTCCCCAAGTTGCCTTATAGTGATCCCCAAGAGTATATCTAGAAGACTATATAACTGGTGACCATTAGTGTGTGATTGAGTTGCGTGGACCTGTAAGGTGTACTTTTTTGTGTGAGAAAATGTTTAACTGTACTTCGTAAATCCTGCTAGTGAATATTTGACTTTAGTGAGTCTTGCATACACGATTTTCAGTGACAAAATGTAAACCCAGTGAAACTCCAAACAACAAAGAAGTTGCTATGACACTGAGGCAAGTTCAAGAAGAGACCACACTTTTAAACCAAAAGTAGGAGGCAAAGAAGAATTTGAATGATTTTTATCATTTTTAAAGCGTATATTTGATGGTGCCATTGTCACTCAAGAATTTGCAACTTATGATCTGTATTCTGATTTCTGTGTCTGATTTTAAGGAATATACACGGTATCATATCTATATGCTTTATTTTTACATGTTTTTCAAGTGTAAACATTATTTTAAAAATATTATATATCATTGAATAAAATACAATTTTATCAGTATGTAAAAACACAACGTACATTTTTTATTGCAAAAAAATTCTTGAACATTTAAATTGTGAAACTTAATTTTTAGTAGAAAATGTGAACTTATTTATGAATAAAAATTTCATAAATGCTAAAAAAGGAATTCCCGGATTTCACGATCGAGCACATGGCTTTCTCCAGCATTCTTTTTAAAATTATTTCTTTTAGTAATTGACACACACATACATTCTCTCTCTTTCTCTCTCTCTCTCTCTCTCTCTCTCTCTCTCTCTCTCTCTCTTCTCTCTCTCTCACACACACACACATATAGTGAGTGAAAGAGAGATTAAATTAAATATACCAATCAGTAGTTGACACTTTCATGACAATCATTTTAGAAATGATCATATATTGTTCTTATAATATGCTCTTTAACTTTATTGCTTTGTTATCAAATATAATGTATATTAACCTATCATACAAGGGGCTCACGATATGATTTACACATTTGTGGTTCAGAAACAAGACTTCAGAAACTAGTTAAAACACAAACTTCGAGAGCTCTTTCTCCATGCAATCTGCTTTCAGACTTCTGCATTTTCCTAAACGGTGCGGAAGCCTTTGCAAGTCTTGTTGGAATCACTTCGAAGTTCCGTGCCTGGTCAGCGGTTTGTAGTTCGTTGAAGTTCGTGAAACGGTAACCACTTAGGGGTTTCTTCATTGTTCCGAACAAATGATAATTAGAAGAGGCCACGTCTGGGACAGGAAACTCTTTAAGGTATATCCCTGCTATTGTCTGGGATGTTTGTCGACTTGTATAGGTTGTGGTGTCATGTCAGTCGCCTTGTACAAACGTACCAAATATCAGCCACGTGCATTTCATGCTCATGGACAGCGCTGGCGGAAGAGACGCTGGGCTGAACAAAGGCAAACCTGGGAGCGGAAGGGAAGGGGTGCCGTGTCGTGGGTGGCAAACTTGGGAACCCCTAGGCAGGCCGGCGGCGGAAACGCGTCGGCGGAAACAGCGAGATGACGCAGTTCCGTCAGCCGGCCCAGAAGGTATATAAACGGACCCCGGACCTAAACTCCTGCTTCTGATTCTTGGGCGCGTCGGTAGGAAGTCGTGTGGGTTGTGCGCGGCGCTGCATTTTAATGCATATGCTACTGAGGCAGGGAACTGAAGCCGGCGTGCTACGTCGAGGCGGGAGGTGCGGCATACTCGCTTGTATGCTCACGTAGGCTACTGGTGCATCACACCGAATATGATATCTAATCATCAGGCCAGCGGTGGTGGTAACCAGGGAACATTCCTTCTAGTAACGGGTCAATATTGTTATTTGTAAATATGGTACATAATATTCAGGTGTTGGAGCATTTTTTCAAATACTTAATATTTACAAACCGTTCACGTCTGTGATTTATTGCCCCGGCAAAGACGCCACAAGGTCAGGGTGTATTCGTGTTGAAGTGGTTCTCAGTTCATCCTGTACCGACTTCTTTTGAATGCTGTATCATAATATTCGAAGCGTATACAAATGGTGTTATTAATAAAAGTCACCTTTTTAATTCTGATAACGAAGGAAATAAACTTTTTGAACCAATAAACTGTAGCCATACTTTTTCCAATCGAAGTCGTAATCCGAATTTTTTCCGCTAGTGGCCGGCAGATAGGCTTTAAAGGGCTGTCTCACCCGTTGTCCGTTGTACTTCTCTGAGTCGGCACTGTCTGAACCATACCGGTTCCACCACCGGTCCGGAATTACCACAATTTCGGAACCATAAAGAAACCATTGTGAGGCCAGCATTTCCAGAACTTCCACGAACTGCAAATCACTGTCCAGGCGTGGTTGCGCAGCTCTCCAAGGGAGTGTAAAGATGTATCAAAAGGGATGGGATGGAGAAAGTGGAACCAACTACAAAGTTAAAAAATGTTTCTGTGTAAATCTTTGTAGTACACCCTAAGTTCACATAAATAAAAAAAAAATCACCATGGTTTTCTATTATCGATGTAAATGTGATCATTACATTTATTTATTTGTGCGTGCAAAATGTTTTCAAACAGTAAATATCTTTTCCGCACCGAGACTCGCACTCAGGTCCTGCGAAACCAGGGGTATCCCACTTGTAATGCCTCAAGGGCCACAACTAAAACCTGTAATTTGGTTACGAGCCATGTTTACAGTACTCGGGCGAGCCACACCTGACTTCCTCGTATTGTTGATTTCGGAAGTTTGTCAAGCGGCTCTGAAGGAACATCTTTCCCTGCGTTGTGCATGTCAGGCCGTACCATGCACAACACAGGAAAACACATTGGGATGATTCTGAATTTATGAATTTACTAGAATAATATTCTTAAATAAAAATTTAATCTACTTTTACATTAAGGAGGTTTCAACCGGCGCGGTCCGCGGATTGCCAGTTGGACAACCTTACTCTAAGCTATAGAAACGCTGTGATTTTGAAACTCAAACTGACGCTTTAAAATGTAATTATTTCAACCCAATATTTCCAAAACGCAATTTTACTAAAATTCAGAGAGATTAACAAAAAAGAGACATACACAATTCTTTTTAAGTGTCTATTTAATACATGAAAAAATTTACAGAACAAATTTGGAGTGTTTTTGAGAAAATATTTCTTTTAGAAATTGCATAAATTTACGACACAAATTACGCAAAATCTACTAGTTTAAAAAATGTAAATGACCTTTTTCAAAGTGCTAAATTTTTAAAACCCATGTTTTTAAAGAAACACTGATATTTTCAAATTTGTAGCTTCAAAATGTTAACTTTTTGCAATTTTCGGCAATAAGGAGAGTTCGCCGTTTTTTTACATACGAGTAGAAAATGTAAAAAGAAATTCAAAATAAACGTTTGAAACTTCCAAAGCCTCGAGTTCACAGAGATAGATCGGGGAAAATCAATTTTGGAAAAAATCAGCTCAACAATTTAGGCCAGGCCTGCACAACGCCTGCTCCCACGGGCATTCTGCTCTTATGAGCCAGCCGTCTGCACGCGAGAGCGCCGAAAGTGCAAGTGGTAGGCAGCTTTGGAAGGAGGGGAGAAGCTGGAGCGGGATCGACGCGGCGTGTAGATCCAATGCCTGGGTGTATAATGCATTGCTCCGTGCTGTGAAATGATTTGCCCACTTATTTACGGTACTTATAGCAAGAACTCACTATGGATAACATTTTATTTGAAGGAAAAATCTCTATCTACAATTTTGGTGTTGTAGGAAGACGCCCGAAAAAGTTTAAAATTTTGAAATATTCGAAAATTGAGTGTTAAATCTGAAAATCGGCCATATGCCATCTTTATAAGTGTATTTTACTCTATTCTTACAATAAATTTAAAGAAAATTTAGAGCTGTTTTGAGAAAATTTTGAAAATGTCCGAGGGGCTTTATGTAAAGTACCCCCAAATTTTAAAGATTTGTTTAAAAAAATTCAAAGATTCGACTCGAACCAGATTGATGCAGGTTTTTTCAATTTGGAAAAAACCCTACATCTGGTTTAGGTACAAGTAGTGTTTACAGACACTGGCTGGCGGACAGATGGACAGACAAACAGACGGACAGGTGGGCAGAAGTACAGTCGGGTGGACAGAAGAACAGTCGGACGCACAGACGGACGTTTTGAAAAAACAACACCTTTTCAGTATCAGGGGGCCACAAAACGTGTATTTCCGTTGAAATATCAAAATCGATTTTTCGCAGCATTACATAACTGTCCATATACTACGTATAGTACTCCGTATATACGTACGTATACGGGAAAGTAATAATGAACTCTTGTCGGAAATTAGAGAATCGAAGCAGAAAATAATCTTGTCTTTTAAGAATAAGATTTTTAGCTTCGATAGAAACGTCTTATTCAATTAAACATTAATTAAATAACATAAATTAAACGTTAATTAAAAAATAATTTATTACAAACAAAAAGATTCAATATTACAATTCTGCATTTAGCAGCATGCTAAATTGGCGATTTGTTGACAATTGGAGTAGCAAAGCGAATTACATTATCTGTTCTACAAGCAATTATAATACATGAAATCCCAACCAAATATGTATGTTTACTTTCTGTTAGGTTCATACTGTACACTTTTATAAATCGACAACAAACATTTCCAAAATAAAAGGTAATGATACTTCAACTATACGTAACAGTCTGAATTTTTGCAATTGCTCTTTCAATTTACGCGCCACAGTTCAAATTGCGCATTCTCAATGGCGGTCCCCGCTTCTAGAAAGAGTCTTAACCCCACCGCGTGTCCTTACACGCGCCGGGGTTCGCACTTAAGTTGCCCGCGCGCGGCCCTCGAGTTCAGTCCAAGTGTAAAATGCGCTGCAGGGCTGGTTTAGGCGCTAGCGTTGACCACACACGGATTGAAAGACGTTATGCCGTTAATCGATTTTCCGGTATCGGTAAGGACTCGCAAAACTTGGATTCTAGCTTGGATAGAGGAAGTTATTTACTACGAAGGAACAGGATTTATTCACTTCTTCGATACCAGGGCCTGACAAAATTGTGTTTTGTCAAAAATTCGCCGTTTTTCGCCGCTTTATTACAATACTTTCTCTTCTTATATTCGTAATGACGAGAAATCAAAAATTGACATACTATGATAATGGTAATGGTAATGATGGTACCGTATTTAGATTGATTGCTTAGTGCTTTCGGGCACGCCAACTGCTAAGGTCGTTGGTCCCGTTAATGTAGAGTTTTTTATCGCAGGAGGTGGCAGTAATCTTCCCCGATGGGTCGCGAGATCCGGCGCTGACTTACGTCCGTTTGCTGGGTTTTCTCAACTAGGTATCTCCCACCAGCGGAGCATCTTCCCAGCTGGCACAAGTACTAAGTTCCCGACCGCGTTCCCACCATGCGACAGTGTAGTACAAGAAAGTGTGTATAAGTAAGGGGTGAGGACAGGAGAAGGAAGAGATAGGAAAGATCGCGCGCGGTCCGTAGCCCCGTTTGTTAAAGTAATGCTCTGGCCATTTTAGATATTTTCCATCATTTTATCCCCTAAAAGGTAAAAAGGCATCAGCAGGGCTGCGGCATTTTGACTGTATTCCAGAAATATTTGAGTACTCGGACATTAAAAAATAATCAATCTTCCAAACTTTCCTGATAATAAATAGTAAATTATTAAGACATACATTTAACTTTGTTTTTCTTTCTACAATTTATTGTAGAATAATAAAGTAATCCAATTTGGCATTTGAGCCAACACAAAGAAAACTAAAACGGACAGTTTTTAAGTAAGAATCAGAGCTGGTATTCCTTGGAATAGAAGGACAAAAATTAACTACGTGAAAAACACCTCCTCTTTATATCTTTTTTTCATTTCATTTTATGTTGGATTTTATAATTTGTTATAATGAGATAACCCTCTTTATTTTTCTCTTACATTATCACACTGTTGAGGGATGGATATAAGCATGTACGACCTTCAAGAACTTACTTTCGTGACCTTCAAGCACTTACATATTCATTAGCTACACAAATAAATCGTATGTCACGTGCTAGATTTTACTCAGAGATAATGAGTAAAAATATCACCGTTGAACAATCCAATTAATCTTAGACCTTGACAGGCATTCTTGCTCTTCTGCACCTGTGTTCGGCATGATTTTAAATATGTATTGAAATTTTTAAAAAAAGATAGTAGTACAAAACAAATGTAGAACTCTTTCGAAACGAATGGTTTTAGTACAACGATTTCAAATATTGAACTTCTATTTGTTATAAATATTTGAAACATCACAGCGTTATTTCAGAGGTGTATAATCGTATTGAGAAAACGCACGCAATTAAAAGCATTTGGTATGATAAGAACTCCTCTTTAGAAGAGAGCATGAAAAAATTATCACTTTTTTACTCAATTAAGACAAGATGTGGGAGGCGAGTTCGCGGAGTTTTATGTCGCAATGGGCGTGTTTTCTTTCCGCTCTTGGAAAGAGGCCAATACTATCGGGCTCCCTAGAACACGATAAATCACAGCAAGAACGGTTATACGATGATAAACGTGTTATACAAGTGGATAATACTTGAGTTGATTGTAAAAAGTGCCACGTTTACTCGTTTCTGAGAAAGAAGATGACAAAGGTGACTTTAGCTTTGTGTAGTCTTCCTTCCTGGACAGGTTCAAGAGTTCAGTGATTTGCGCAAGGTTGCAAGGTAATCAGGAGGGGTGAATGATGATAGTTGAATGTTTGCGTATAAAATGATGTTCAGATGGGACATGTGAGGTCAATTATTCCTAATACTGCAAGATGAAAACACCCACCTGCTGCCACTCGTGAATAGTTTCGACAGTCTTAAGACTTCTTGCTCGCTTCTGACCTGCCGAGGCCTGCAAAAATATAATAAATTAAATTAAGATTTAGAATGTAGGCATTGTTTAAAATGTTAAGTAGGTTAAAACGGACATTTTCTTGTACATACTTCTAAAGAGTCTATATGATTAATAACATTTGCGAAGGACTGAGAATAAAGAATTCCTACCATACTTGTTGTGCCACCTCTATGAAATAGGCACAGGTAAATAGCCACACAAATTAATATTTCCTTCAAATCTAGGATTTTTTATCTCTATATGGATTCTGTATAAATGTATATCTAAGAGGAATGTTCTCTGGAAGAGCGTGAATAAGTTTTATATTGTGAACTTGCAATTTCGGGAAATTAGTTTTCAGAACTTTTCGCTGTCAATGCGTTTCAATGCACACCAACATTGTGACTAGTCACTGTGATGCTCCACGCATACAGAATGCGTTTATGCAGAATTTATAACTTAAAAAAAATAGTTGGATTCTCTGCACCATTTGAATGAACGATTTTTGGATTCCGGAAAGGTTAATACCCTCATTTACGAGATTAATTTCTTTAGGGGGGAAGAGCCACATAATTTTTAATTGGTTCTCGTTTCGTACAGTGACAGAAGAGGAGATAAGAGAAGAAAGTGATTTAAATTAGATATCAATAAATGTAAACTGTTTTTTATCACCATTACATAACGCAGTTGTAAATTGTTCATCATTTATGTGAGTGGATATTAATAACGATGAGTTTTTGAGCTGTAAGTGGGAATATTTGAGAAGTTTTGTTTAACTTTTTAAGTTTATACAACACCTATTTTGGTGTGTTTTACATCCACTTAGCGTCTTGTGAAGTCGCGATTCATACCATACACATACTTTAAGGTGAACCACTACTGTTTGTTTTGCTTACTTGTAACTCGTACTCGTACTCTATTTTGAATAAATAATTCATTTTATTGAAAATATTTTTATATTATCATCCACAGTAATAATGCTTGACGATGGGAACAAAATGAGTTCTCGAAATGTTGCTGTTATTGTATGACTTACTATAGTAATTTCCAATTAATTATATATAAATTACATTCAACAAATGCTTGACGAAATTTTTATTAAAGTGAATTAAAAAATAATTTGTTCGTCGTAAATAATAAAGATTAAAATTTTTCATTTGTATAAAACAAAACCTTTACCTACCTCTAACCAGCAATGAAGCCGGTGATTACGCAACCCAGATCGTTGTTGATCTCTCCCACACTTTCCCTAAACATTATAATATTCCTCATTCACGAAAAACGTGGACTTGGAAGGAGTAATTTACAACAACAAAAAACAGCCGCTTTTGTCTTGAGGCTGCCATTGTCTCTTGAGGTCGCCGCCATTGCTTTTACGCCTGAGCCTTACGCTCCCTTGATAATATGACAAAGTAACTTACAGACTAAACAACCACTGCTCAGTTGACTGTTTTCAAAGAGATAGATGGGTCTTGGTAATTTACATTTGCAAGAAAAAATAACGTTTTACAAATAATTTACAATCCTTTAGATTGGAAATAGTGAACTGGACGACTTGTGCAGGGTAAAGATTTGTGTGTACTCTTCAAGTTTTCATTCATATTGTGCGAGTACTTTCTATAAATTAGAAATATATTCGTAATTTATTGCATAACTGCGTAATTTACTGGTGACTTATATAAGTATATAACTTACGCGTGTTATACACTTATGTAACTTGCATAAGTTACAATAAGTAGTATATAAAATAACAATAATAACAATAATAACAAGTAGCAATAAAATATTAATTTATTTCTAAATTATGAAAAGTTCTTGTAATGTCAGATCTCATGGAATGACACGGAAATGGGCGCCAATGTGCAGTCCGCACAAGAAAACAAAATACCAATACCAATCATCAAACACTGACGTCTGAACGCAACGGTTTGTTATAATATTGTTGGTTTGCAATAAAAGTAACAAGTCTAGTAAATCGTCATTATGAGTTAAAACTATAGTACAGTATTAGTAAAGATAGTTCAAAAGACAACAGGTATAGAGTAAAAAATCACACTGATTTGAGCCACGAAATAAACGTCTCAGCTCCAGACACCACCGTTCACTTGCAAGACGACAATTTTTGAACTGTGCCACTTGAATGTGTACCGACGATATATGACATGGCCGTACAGAACCGACGATATATGACATAGCCGTGCACGACCGCCGACAAAACGTTACGTGTGGACCAGCCTTAAACGGCACTTAAACTGCAAAGGTCACCGGTCACTGGCGGCGCAAGTGGCGACAAGCGTCTCGCACAGCCTCTGCCGCCGCCCACGCAACGCGAGCCGCGCCGAGGGCGGGGCGTCCGCAAGGGCAAGGCCTCGGACCACGGCCCCCGCGCGCGCTGAACGAGGGCAACTCACTTAGGCGGCCCGAGATCATTTTCGCTGCCTTCTTACTAGTCGGTCGCGCGTCCGCCACTTCTGCGCCCTACTAGCAATGGATCAACATTCAAGTCTGCTTATTACAAGGCAAATGCGTAGTTGTGGCTACCAAGTAAGGTCTGTATCGGGGAAGTGACCGGCCTAATTAAAATGTCACTATGGTAGATTGAAGGAAGGTTTTTGGTCGCAAGACAACATAATATTAAAAAGTAGAAAAAACAATCATGTTCGAAATATCTCACAAATTCCATTCTACGTGGGATATTAACTTAACATGAATTTTTCCTTGAACGGGGCCATTTATTTTGCGGACCATACCAGAAGTTTACTCTACATAAAACAACTATCTTTCGAACTAGTTTTGGTGGACATTTTAATATCATACTATGTTCTAAATACATATCTTTATTTTAAAGAAATGACGATTTATTACAAATGTGTCATTTTTGTTGGGGTTCAAAATGAAGTGCAAGAAAATGAATGAAGGCGAGACGGTAAGAATCACTCTGAATTTTCCAAGCTCTTCTACTAAATAAAGTAGATAACAAATTTTCTTAAAGAGAACATGATGCAATTTTAAAGGGTTTGCGTTCGCTGTTGTTATTTACCGCTCCCTCCACAGTATTTTTTGAGTGTGGAGAAAGTGGTGAATCGATTGATGGTTGCGCTATTAAATGCAGAGACGAGATATTGAAAGTTTCCGAAAAGGACTGCAGGGACAAATGGGGTAGAGACGTTGCGATGGTAACGGAGACATTTACTGATCAAACCCTTTGCGCTTCTCCAGGCACCACATGAGGCCAGAGGCAGTGTCTCTGAATTATGTAATGTGTTAAGGAGGAGAGGACATGATCTTCCAGCATAAGCGCCAATAACACGAGATTTCCTCCAATATTTTTTCTAATATAAAATGTATGAAATTAGATTTTTTAAATATTTATTTCACCTCCCCACTACGTCATCTCGAAAAACACTCGAAATCACATATTTAAGAATGTGCGAGAGTTGTTAAGATTCAATCCTCTTGACCACGGGCAGAAGGTAAGGGAAGATATGCCCCATTGGCATGGTTTCGACCATGCAGCAAGGATATCGATGTGTAGTGTAGGCATATACTCAACCATTTTAACCATGCGTCAGAATATAAAAATTCAAGCGGATCGCGTGTGAGTGGATTTACCATTAAGTTAAGTTACCTACAGCTTGGGACCTTGCTGTCCAGGTCGCGTGGTTTAAATAAACCTTTGCATTTAGTTGTTAAGTAACACTCATATTTTAATATGCAATGATAATTTTCATTACAAAATAACTATTCTTGAAAACATATGTGAAATAAAAATTACTCATTATATTCTGTGAATATAATTATTGACACAAAGGGCAGAGTGCAAACATATTTTAGCTTGGTGCCTCTAACATGGTTAATACATGTCTGCCCCTACCGCTCGGGAACTTCTATCACAGTTTGAGAATCACATGTTACATTCTGTGACCTCTGTGTAAGAACTTGTGGCGGCTCCTGGCTTAAAAAGTTAGTGGTTCACAAAATTAAGCAAGAACAGCTCTCAAGAAATGTGTAGGGATGGCCCAGATGTTCCTGTCAAGGCACCCAGCTGCACTCTCGGCGCTGCGGATCTACATTCTCTGCTCGTGGACTTGAAAGCGGCCAAGAACGAGATGGGTGGGGCTCACTCCGCCGCGGATGTCATAGAGCTTTTGTTTTTCATTCATTATGGTAAGATGATCAATACATAACTGTTGCAATTTATACGTCTTCAGTTTAAACGTAAAGTTACGCTAAAACTTTTATGAATACCAGCATGTTACTGCGCCCAATTCGTATTTTTTCATGAAGTACTGCCCTGCCCGGGATGTAAGGGATGGTAAGAGTAGAGGTAAGGGCGAGTTGCTATTTTGTTAGCAATGCAGAAAAATCATACTTGCAATTCGTGTACCGATGCAAATAAGTTTTCTATAACTCAGAAACAAAAATGACTATTTTTCAAATATTGCTAATCTTGCGATTTTTAAAATTTATTTTTATTTATTTATGTTAAACTTTTACGCATCTTTCAACTATTTATAGTTAAAATGACGGGAAGGGAGTCTGAAACTCAAGAAAACGTGCGCAGATAGCAGATAATCTTTTTTTTTTACTGAAAATCTAAATCTAAATGTACTAGATTGGTTGGCGGACAACGCCGTGTGCACATCAGAGACCTGCAGGTCGGTATTATAGCATGCTCTTTGTCCAGAAGGCGTTGAACCCTTCGCCAAGTCTTCGGGATGTCCTCTAAATAAATAAGGCCACCAACTGCCCCCCCCCCCCCACTTGCAGTCTACATGTACATGCCAATGTTTTTGGTAGCTGAACAAATCTCCAGGGCCGCAAAATACACGCGGAACATACCGTATTCGATTTCTAGTTAAGGTAAGGAAACTAAAGAGCTTATTTCAAAAATTTTTAAGTTCTTGAGGGGGCAAATCCGAAAAATCACGCTTTATCATGTAATAATTTTAAAATAAAGTTGCTATTTTAAAGTATTTGTTTATAGCAGCATTGTTAACGTTGACACTAACTCCAAAATGCACTACGGTTAAGCCTGTTTTTCACGGTCAGTTTTTCATCATTTTTCTGTACAGAAAGTGGATGGATAAAGGACGTTCGTTATTCTGCGCGTTATGTTTCGGTGCCGAAACTCGAAGAAAGTGTGCAGCGTATTGCATTGTCATTTCTAGTCTTTGTACGTAATCGTGATGAAAATACTTCTTCCGGACGCCGCAAAAAGCGCCGAAGATCAACTATGTGAACATCGTGTCTATGGTAACAAATTAAGTTACGTTGTTAGTAATCAAAGAGCATTTTTTGATTTCATGTTGGTAAAACTGTAAAAACTGATCCAACAGCGCCCTCTGTGGCGAGTGTCTTTTGTCGTTCCGAGTGCAGATGGAGCAGTAGTGAAGTGCAGTTCAATGTATAATCATGTAGTAAAATAAAGTGCAAATGTTTAAGCAAAAGTCAGTGTTAAATTGCATTTCAAAACATCATCATTAACATTTTGGCGCCCAACAGCGGGACTCTCGACGCCTGAGAGTATTGAACATTTCATAAAAGTCAAAACATCAAGTCGCGAACAAAAACGCGAACAGAGACGCCATTGCAAGCAGCGTCAAACAACAGTCAAAAGGCAGACATCAGCAAGAGGTAGCAACAAAGACGCCATTGCAAGCAGCGTCAAACAACAGTCAAAAACGCAGACATCAGCAAGAGGTAGCAACAAAGACGCCAGTACAAGCAGCGTCACAGAAGGTTCCACAAAGTTCCAGAAGCAGTCTACAAACGCCTATTTTGATATCTCAACATCGACAACGCATCGGTGGGACATCGGACGGCGGCGTGGCAGAGAACATCGGCAGAAATTCAGGTTAGTGAGTCGCCAGAAAATCATTCTTTCGAATTCCTAAGTCCATCCTAACCTAAGTAAAGTTAAAAAATATTCAAGTGAACCTTCACATTCATATATTGTTCAAGTCAAAAACATTGGCTCAAATTTCAAATATACATATATTGGTCAAGTCAAAAACATTGGCTAAAATTTCAAATATACATATTGTTCAAGTCAAAAACATTGACGCTAATAGTTTTCGAATATTGTATCAATCAAACTGAAAACATTGACTCATTTTTAAATATTGTTTTCTTCAATACCGAAAACTATTAACCCATAACGTTCCAAACCCATTCGCAATTCAGGATGTCGCAATTAGCAAAATTGAAGCAAAGTCGTGCACGAGTAAAAGGTTTCTTGACTAGAACAGCCAATTCTATCACCGAAGCCTCTACAGCGGCCGAAGCAAAAGTGAAGTTAGAGAAGATTGGAGAATCATGGAAGAACTTCGAAGATATTCAGCAGGAGATCGAAGAATATACACCCGAAGATGAAGGTGCAATAGCGGCATTTGACTTGGAATGCGAGAGTGAACGTGCTTCATTTGAAAAGTAGTACTTCGAAGTAACTACGAAGCTTCACACCATCATCGATTTGGCAACGGAGCCAAAACCTGCTACTGACAATCAACCCAATCTTCAAAATCAAAATAATCCTCAAGTTAATTCAGCCAATAGGAATGTTCCGAAGCTACCAGAAATAAAACTTCCAGAATTCAGCGGGGATTATGGAAAATGGTTGTTCTTCAAAAACAGTTTTGAAACCACAATTCACAACGAGGAAAGTATACCCAATGTTCAAAAACATCAGTACCTCGTTGGAGTATTGAAAGGAGAAGCACTAAATGTAATCGAAGGATTCACAATCAGCAATGAAAATTACATAAATGCTTGGAATCTTCTAAAAGCCACATATGACAACCAGATAATGATAATTGAGACACACTTGGAAGAACTATTGAAGTTTCCCGAAATTAACAAAGACAACAAGGTCGATTCGATGAGAAAATTGAACTGGCACATTCAGACAAACATATCAGCCTTGAAATCTCTGAATCAGCCTGTAGATTACTGGGACTCATTAATAATACATTTAGCTAAGAAGAAGCTCGACTATGCGGAGCAACGTGATTGGCAAGAGAGAAACAAGAATCGTACACCAGAAAATATGCCAACGTTAACTGATTTCACAAAGTTTCTGGCAGAGAGATGTCAGTCATTGATGTTACTACGACAAAACAGTCCCAAATCTACAAACTTGAAGACATCCTATCAAAAGAATAGAGCGCAAAATAAAAGGCTAGTCCTGATAAATACATCGTCCAACTGCATTTTGTGTGGAAATGGAAATCATCTTCCTTTCAAGTGCGAGGAGTTATTGAAACTATCGCCAGATAACAGAAGAAAACTACTTATGGAAAAGAAATGTTGTGTAAACTGTTTGAAGTATGGGCATTTTTCTAAGGATTGTAGATCATCAAAATGTAGGAAGTGCGACATGCCACACAACACTTTACTTCACAAAGATGGCTATACTTTGAGCAACGCGGAGAAACCAGCAGTTTCGGAGACAACTCCCCAAGTACAAAACTCTGAGAGCACTCCAGCATCCCAACGACTAAATGTAGCTTTGGCCAGAAAGACAAAATCTCAAATTTTACTTTCGACCGCACTCGTCTACGCAGAAGACAATCAAGGGAAGAAAGTCAAATGTCGAGCGTTATTGGACCCAGGAGCACAGTTAAATTTAATGACAACAAATTTAAGCAAAAGGCTTAAATTAAAACCCACAAATCAGAAGCTACAGTTCAGCGGAGTTCAGTGTGTCCAAGGGGAAGCGAAAGGAGTCGACCAAATACGCATTTCCTCCACGCAGAACCAGTTCGAGGTAGAATTGGAATGTCTTGTGGTACCTTCGATAACGGAACAATTACCTCAATCAAAGGTCTACGTGGACGAAGTACTTGTGCCAAGTCATATCAATCTTGCAGACCCATCTTTCAATGAGCCAGGAGATATTGACTTACTACTTGGAGCAGGCTTTTACTGGAAAATCGTGGTTGGCGAACCTAAGAATCACATCGATGGTCAGCCAGCTCTACAAAACACGCAACTAGGGTGGATTCTTGGAGGTGAAGTACAGAGTAAAGGAAATGGAAAAGCCACGTGTCTGACAGTCACCAATTATCAATTGTCACAGCAACTAGAAAGGGTCTGGAAACAAGAGGCTATACCAGAAATAAAATATCAGACAAAGGAAGAGCAACTTTGTGAGAAACTGTTTGCAGATACCACAACCAGAGATTCAACAGGCAGATTCATTGTCAGGTTGCCAACACGACCTGAGGTTGTTCTGGGGGATTCCAAAGAACAAGCCAAGAGGAGACTTGAAGGACTCGAGCGAAGATTTATCAGACAGCCAACTCTAAAACAAGCATATTGCGAGTTTATGGACACATATGAGGAGCTCGGTCACATGTCGCTTATCGAAGACACACCACTGGAGACAGGAGAGGCTTATTTCATACCTCATCACGCAGTTTTACGTCCGGACAGCAGCAGCACGAAACTGAGAGTAGTGTTTGATGCGTCTGCGGCAACCACAAACGGAAAGTCATTGAACAATAAATTAATGACTGGTCCAAATTTGCAAGCGGAGTTAATCAATATCATGATTCGATTTCGTACTCACAAATATGTCATCACAGCAGACATCGAGAAGATGTTCAGGCAGATTACAGTACATCCTGAAGACAGATCACTGCAACAGATTTTGTGGAGAAGAGACGCTCATATGCCCATAAGAACATATCAATTAAATACGGTTACTTATGGCACGGTTTCTGCTCCGTTTCATGCGATGAGGTGTCTGCGAGAACTTGCTACTGTATACGATCAGCAGTATCCTTTAGCAGCAAAGGCGATACGTCAGGACTTTTACATGGATGATTGTATCACGGGTGGCGAGACCATAGACACTGGGATGCAGATGCAAGAAGAGCTGTTGCAGTTACTCGGGAGAGGAAACATGGTACTACGGAAATGGAGGTCCAATGACAAACGGATTCTACAAAACTTAAAAATTCAACAAAACGCCCACGACTTGATGGTAGTGGACAAAGCAGAAGCCTGTAAGACATTGGGACTTGTCTGGGATTCTCAGCGAGACACTTTGCAAGTTCAAGTCACCTTCTCACAGAAACCAGCAATCACAAAACGAGATGTTTTATCCAAGATTTCTCAAGTGTTCGACCCGCTTGGTGTTATAAGTCCAGTTCTCATCACAGGGAAGATTATAATGCACCGATTATGGGTAGATGGACTCGACTGGGACGAACCACTCAACCAGGAGCAGCTCGACATTTGGGACGAGTATTACTCTTCATTGGCACTGTTAAACAAGCTGACAATTACTCGAAATGTGCATCCACATAACCAAGAATGCAGGTTCGATGTCTACGGATTCTGTGATGCTTCTGAGAAAGCATTTGGAGCTTGCATTTACGCAGTTAGCAAAAATCATGATGGAGTTGTTACCTCCAGATTGATTAGTTCAAAATCGGCAGTCGCTCCCAACAGAACCATATCTTTACCTCGATTAGAATTAGAAGGAGCACTTCTTCTCGCAAAACTCCTGAGAGAGGTAATGGACGCAATCTCACACCGAATAAGAAATACCTTCCTTTGGAGTGATAGCACAATAGTGTTGGGTTGGATCAAGACTGAACCCCGACTACTGAAGTCATACGTTGCGAATAGAGTCACCAAAATTCAGGATGCAACTGAGCATGCAACATGGGACCACGTCCCTTCGAAAGACAACCCAGCAGACCTTATATCTCGTGGAATTTCGCCAGAAGAGATTGAACACAAGGAGCTTTGGTGGTCCGGACCTGAGTGGCTAGCTACAGCAACACCACGTCCAAGTTCTTCAATGGAACCAGAAACCGATCTGCCAGAGCTGAAGAATTTAAAGACGACCCTAACCATAACGAATACTTCCCGGATTTTGCATAAATATTCCTCCTTTTCAAAGTTACGTCGGTTGATTGCTTACTGGCATAGGTATCTTGGAAATATCCAATCCAGAATACATGTGAAGACCGGAAAGATGGCACCGAAAGAAACAATGACTGGCTACTTAAAGCCCGAGGAACTGCGTCAAGCAGAAATTAGCATCATTCGATGGACTCAGATGGAAGCATTATCCTCATTTCGAAAGAACTTGATAAAGAAAGAAAGGCAACCTAAGGGCAGTCCACTAAAATCACTCGATGCCTTCGTCGATGAAGACGGATTGATACGAGTAGGCGGAAGACTGAAATATTCCTCGCTCACGGAAGAGCAGAAATATCCTATCGTTTTGCCAGCCAACCATCATATCACAACATCAATTATGAGAAGAGAGCATGTTCGACTGCACCATTGTCCACCGGAGCAACTTTTGCATGCCATTCGTCAGAGGTATTGGCCGATTGCTGGTCGAAGAGAAGCTCAGAAAATTGTTCGAAGATGTTTGAACTGTTTTCGGTTCAACCCTTCCATTCCGGAAGTTCGTATGGGCGATTTACCAAAAGAAAGGGTCACTAAGGTCACCAGACCTTTTACTGTAACAGGGGTGGATTACGCCGGCCCGTTTCAACTTCGAGAGAGTAAGCGGAGAGGCAGGCTCCAGATTTTCAAATGCTACGTAGCAGTTTTCACTTGTTTCAGCACAAAGGCTGTACACCTAGAGCTTGTCTCGGACCTAACCACTGAAGCCTTTTTGGCAGCCTTACAGCGATTTACCGCACGTAGAGGAATCTGCTCGCAGATGTTTTCTGACAATGGAAGAAATTTCGTCGGCGCTGCGAATGCGTTAAAGGAGCTGAATTCATTCCTCACGAGGGAGTCATCAGACATCGCTTCGCACTTAGCAGAGCAACATATATCCTGGAAATTCATTCCTCCTCGATCGCCACATTTTGGAGGATTGTGGGAGGCGGCGGTAAAAATAATGAAGCGACATTTGTACACAGTGTCTCAGGGACGCATATTCACTTTTGAAGAACTATCTACTTTGCTTTGCGACATTGAGGCAATCCTGAATTCGCGACCCCTGACCCCATTCACTAGCGATCCTAATGATTTGAGTGTCCTCACCCCCGCCCATTTCCTAATTGGCGACTCACTAGTTCAACCCATACAGTCAAGTTATATCCAAGAACCTGACAATCATTTGTCAAGGTGGCAGCACCTGAAAAAGGTTCGTCAGATCCTGTGGCAGCGATGGCAGCGAGAGTATCTGCAGGAGCTGCAGCGAAGAACGAAATGGAATACGACGGATCAACGCGTCGAGTTAGGCAATTTGGTTCTTCTTATTGAAGAAGGAGTACCGCCTTTGAGGTGGTCACGAGGGCGAGTAATCAAACTACATCCCGGACAAGACGGTGAAATTCGAGTAATCACAGTGAAAACTCTTGAAGGTGTCTTCACAAGGAGCGTCAAAAGGCTGTGTCTACTTCCAATTGACAATTAAGATTGTACTCACGACGAATATTAAATCATTGTATAAAATCATATTAAAAGTAATTTTTTGGTTTTGAAAGCGCACCTTTCAAGGAGGGGCAGAATATGTTAGTAATCAAAGAGCATTTTTTGATTTCATGTTGGTAAAACTGTAAAAACTGATCCAACAGCGCCCTCTGTGGCGAGTGTCTTTTGTCGTTCCGAGTGCAGATGGAGCAGTAGTGAAGTGCAGTTCAATGTATAATCATGTAGTAAAATAAAGTGCAAATGTTTAAGCAAAAGGCAGTGTTAAATTGCATTTCAAAACATCATCATTAACATACGTTATATTAGAACTGAGCACGGAACGCCATGACATTAGTACATAATTTATTTCTCACTATATTTTCACTTCACATTACAATTTAACACATCAGAACGACCTCCAAACAGTACAAAATAAAGAAATTACACCACACGCATAACAAATTAGAGACAGTTTCGAAAATTGACGCCAGGAAGGTGGTAGTCAAAGTGGATGAAATGGTACCAAAAAATGCATGCGTCATTTTTTCTTACAAATTACATCCAGTCCGGTCTGTCTTATTTCTGTACCTTAAGGCTTTATGACATCAGAAGTTAGAAAGCGACCTTAACTAAGTAAAGAATAAACACCACTGACAATTGTGGCTTGACTTTTTTTTGTCCTATCTACCATATACGGCAGTTAGGTGACCCATAGCGGGTTCTATTGGGATGATGAATTATTCAGGGTGGTTTCCCATTGCCTTCCCCGAAATGATGATGATAATAGAGGGTGAAAGGATGTACACAACACAACCACGCCCGAGGCGGGACTCGAACCCGCGATCCTTCGGTCCGAGATCGCCACGGCACGACTGCCTTAGCTATCTCGGCCACCGGATCGGCGGCTTGACATATCTCCTATTTAAATACATCCAATATAAGAAAATCGAGTTTTGTTAATAAAAATCGCAAATATGATACAGCTGGCACAAGCCGCCACTAGTAAGAACAATGCAGCATTATTTACTTTGCTGTCCGGTCATTGTTCAGGTGCCGACGTTTCGGTCGCCATTCTGCGACCTTCCTCAGGGCATAATGCGATACGTCCTGAGGAAGGTCGCAGAACGGCGACCGAAACGATGGCACCTTCGCCATGGATGCGGCGTCACCCGGACAGGCAAGTAAATATTGACTCCGGCCGCGGAAGCCTACGCTCTCACAATGCAGCGTTTCGGCGCAGAACATGACGCGCCACGTCTGTTCGCAGGCCGCCGGCAGACGGGGCGGCGCGGCGCGGCGCGGCATGGCGCGGCATCGGCGACCTCGCACGTGGCGGCCGGGGCAGGCAGGCAGGCGCGGCCTTCATCGCCGGTAGCGGCTGCTGGCGTCTTCCTCGCCGTGATCAAATAACTAGTCCGCTTCGCATCAACGCGGAGCGCCGCAATTTGCGCTTTAAGCTGCGGCGGCGGCGGCGGCGTTGCACGTCACGGGTGCGTCCGCGCGCTCATTATCTCGTTGGGAGCACGGCCCCTCCCCCCCACACACACACACCCCGTGAGCGTACGCGCGCCCGCGCTCACGCACCCTGCCACGCCGGTCACGCGGAAGTCACGCGCGACTGTGGTGGAGGCTACAGTGAGAGCAGGGAGACCGTGTTTGTTAGTACACTTTGTAGTTTAGATTTCACGCTGTTTGCGATATTTATTTATTTATGTTTGTTAATTTATTTTTTTTAATGAATCTGATGTAAGATGGAGGCGGAGGCAAACAATTTACGAATGATTCATTCACCGTCAAAATCTGTACCTCTCTCTTGTACAGTACGTAGTTGAATTGTGAATGACCAACATTGGAAACAATAAATTTTCACTCCCACGTGTTAAATCTATTTGCATGGGCAAACATTCAAATGACACATACTCAAGGTATCAATTGTTGTTTATACAAGGATATTAAAGAAGACTATACTTAATTTAAAGTCCAAGAAAGTGGGATAAATACAATTATTAATAATTCGATTTCACTTCAATCCATTTTCGTGTGTATTTATAGGAATTAGCGGAACTAGTAGAAAAGAAGGATGGAATTGCAATAGTGTGACACGGTGGCTCGGTGGCGGTAGGACACTGGCTTCCTGACTTGCACTAGTGGCTTATTCGAAAAAAAAGAGCAACTATAGGAACGAGTTTTCTTATCTACCTCGAGTGCAATTGTAGCCTATCCGATCCGGTGGCCGAGGTCGCTAAGGCAATAGTGCCGTAGTGACTTCGGGCCGAAAGATCGCGAATTCGAGTCCCGCCTCGGGCATAGTTGTATTTGTGTTCGTCCTTTCTACTTCCATAACCATCAAATCACTTCATCTAATTCACGGTTCACATTACGTTAAAACCAATAGAGGTCGCTAACGACCTAGATGTTGATGCGACCTCAAATAATAAACAAAATTAAACCACTTATCCATGTGTAATGTTGTCCATGTCCATGTCTTGTATCGGAAGTTTTTCGTTTTCAGTTAAAATTAATTTTAATTTTGAGAATTGTTATGTCTTAATCCATCAAATTCCGATACACTCACCTACGTATTATAATAGCATAGGTGATTGCTCAAGATCAACCCTGCCCCAGTTAATGCAATTGCACTGGCGTCGCTGTGTCGCAAAAAAAGGAAACCTTTGTAAATACTAATGCTAACTCCATAATTCATTAATTAATCATGTGATATTCGAATCAATAACGTGCAAAAGCGATGAGCCTGTTACTCTCAAAACTTTATTTGCAGACCATGAATGATATCTCTTCTGGTAACACACAAAACGGCGCTTAATTTACAACTATGATCAGGATTATGTTAATGACATATTCGCAACACCATACTTAGCTACTAAGGAAGTAGGTACTGCGAATACTTTTTTATTTTGTACAATACGTAATACATGGCTAAATGTTTGTAAACTCTGGGTGCGTACCATTAACCGACTCAGTATAATAGGTCGCAGATTTGAATCTCGCAGTCGTCCTGGATATTTGACCATTGTCCTGCGATTGTGTTTTGTCTCGGAGTGTCTCGTGTTATGCTGACCACAGATCTGAGAAACCCGCACGTGCATTAGTCTGCAGTTCGTGAAACTCCTCGTGAGTGGTGGGTGGTGGGGGTGGAAGGTGGGGTGTGGTGGTGGCGGGAGGGATGAGACACGACATCTAGGAAAAGTTCTAAAGGGGAAAACATGAAATAAGGCTTTCTGACCAACAGCCACTATCTAACCATTCGTAATAGTGCTCATACGTCCCGATAACCCTATTTCTACGATAAACATCTCGACATCTTCCAAAATTAATGCAATTAAAGGTAAAAGATAGCATGGATTTGTCTCGTACATATTCTCGCCAATTGTACAACGCACAAGTTACAAATAGTTACAGTATAAGAAATATTGGGCTGCTCGCTTTCACCTCTCATTTATTCTATTTATAAAAGATATAATGACATGTGTGGAGGAAATAAAGACATCAGAGAAGGAAATATGTAGACCGGAACTTCTCATACTGGTCAATTTAATGCTTTGATCGGAAATTTTCAGTTTTTTTCTGAAGCTTAAATTGCCTTAAAAGTTATACAGAAAGACAGTCGAAATTAAATTTCTAAATTTTTTGTTTGTTTTCAAGAATAAGTATATTTGGGGAAACAAAGGGAAACAGTTTGTGCTCAACATGAGTTAGACCTTGTCAAAACATTTGCATAATATTTTCTATGATCAGTGACTGATATAGCTGTATTGTCGGCCCAAAACAAAAGAAGAGTTGCTCTCCAATAAATCGTAAGTACATGAACAAAGTTTCTGATTGGCTCAAGGTTTACGTCGACATATTTAAATTGCTTGTTTTTCCGGCTATGAATTACGGAGCAGAAATTCGAGGAGTCGATTGACTAGATCGATAGGAAAGCATCCAAACATATTATTAAAATGAATTCTTGACGTTTCAAGATGTCCAAAAGAGTAGACGGAAATGTAAGCATTTGGAATGATATTAAAATGAAATTATGAAGTCTGTGTATCCATGAATTAGGAGGTAAAACTTTAATACTTTGTGCTTTGGAGAACCTTAGTTATTCGAGTAGATTTGCTGAAGAGGCGTGCTGAGCGGAGGCAGAAAACAATGGTCAAGAGTGAGTCAGATCGTGAATATTGATTCACGGCGGGTCAACTAAGTCATTAGTAGACATTGGATTTTAAGGTAAAAACTTACTTTAGACTTTCGACCTACAGACTCGAAATTTATTATATGTCCATTCATTGACTGCAATATTACATGAAAATAATTTGTGTGCAAAATGCGTATATCAGAATTAGTGCCTAAAAATGCGTATTCATCCGCAATTACATCATTTCCTGATTATATTGAGTATTTAAAAGCTTCTTTCATAGTCGAATCATCTTAAGGAGAGATAATAATTCTCATTTGAGAACACCATTGCAAACAATTTCAAAGCTTCTTATCTGGAGAGATTGTCTCAAATTACAATGAAGTCTTCGCGAATATATTGCTTTCTCGATATGTTCTCTAATTGGGCCTTTATACTAACCTCAATCTGAGGTGCCATGAAATCGTAACAATTTACATCTTACAAGATTATTGTGCCCAGACAAAATTTTCTAACTGTGAAATTTCAGTGAACGCCACATTTAGTTCACATGCATTTATTTCATTATATAGCTGCGCCCAAATCACCAGCGAAGAAGGAGAAATACAAATTTCTGGCAATAAAATGATTTTAATGACAATAGATTTTTCTCATAATTTATAAAATAAGTTGACTTCCATATTCTGAAGCAAATAATAGAAAAAAATATTCTAGAGGTTTTAGACATAAAATAATAGCCTCCAGCAGAAAAAAAGCTGCTGAACAAAACCACATAAAATATTTATCTCAACACTAACACTCACTACTCAAGAACAAATAAAATATGTTTGAATAACATTGCAATTAATAGAAGATATCCAAGAATATTAAAAAAAAGATGCTGCTTCATAACGCAACATGTATGTAATTGCGTGCGGCCACTTGCCTAACGCATTGTTGTCGAATGACGTCAGCTGTGTTGTAAACAGTAACGCACTTAGTTTCATTATTTCGCCTAATCTCATACGTATTATGAGAATATGCCCAATAATGCATTTGAAGATTTTCATTTGTCAACCAAAATCGAGAATGATTCTTTGTTTTTTTTGTTTTTTCCTGAGTTTTGGGGTATCTAACGAAACCATAGACAAATCTCGTTGCTAGAGGCCTCATAGTTTTCTTTCAATTTCTGCGTTCATTGGAAATTAATGTAAATGTATTTCATCACATCTTTGTAGATCTCTATTAGCTACAATTAAGTTCTCTCCTTTAGATTATATTTTTTAAATATAAAATACTAATGTAATAAAATTGTTGGAAATAAAATAAAATGTATTCTAAGAACTCATTTTCATCTCACTTTAGTGTCTACTCAAGGAAATATTTTAAGGTCGTATTTTAGGTGCCTAAAAGTCGATTTCTCAACCCAAGATTCTATGTTTCGACACTATTCTAGTAAGTTTAGAGCCGGACCTACACGTTGATCTGCATGCTTTTACTTCTCCAGGTATTTCCTCCAGTGAGGTGCCTTGCTAGTTGGGTCAAGCTCTAAATTCCCGACTGGTCTCTTGACATGTGTGGTACTGAACTGCATGTAAGTGTATGAGAGCGGAAGGGGTGAGGATTTGAAAGGAATGATCGCGCGCGAATCATGACTCCTTTTCTGGGTACTGCTCTGGCATTCGGCTGATGCTGTACGGAGAAACCATGGAAAACAACCGATCAGAGAAGCCGGCCGCTGGAAGTCTGGAATGCGCCCCAGCAAAGTAGTTAGTATGGGAAATCGGCGTCAGCGAGAATCAAATCTTAACATCTCCGGTCAGCAATGTTGCAGAGGTAACGGTCTTCCTGTCGAGCTACAGCAATTGGCCAGGAAGGAGCACAAAATTAATTAATCCGCGCACGTTTTCTTGCGCCCAGGCTTTTCTAGTTGTGAGAGGGGTGTGCTGAATGATTATTTTGACAAAAGGATTTTTATATCGAATTTGTAGTTAGTTTTTCGATAAAAAATAGTTTTTAATACACGGGAGTGAACATTTCTGGTTATCAAAGTTTGTCTTCAACGGTCGTTGCTATCATTTATTCTTAATTCAACTAATGATGGAAAAGGAGTGGGGATAGATTTTCCGGGACTCAAGAAAACGTGCGTGTATAATACCAGGTGAAGAACTGATACTAGCACAATGCTATTGTGTTTTTACATGTACTTACATTTACATTACATTTACTCAATACTGTTTTTTATTAGCAATTTCCTTTTTTTTATTTTACGACAATCATTTCCTTTACACACCTGCCTATTGTGCCGATGTGTTCGTCCTTGACTTTTATCATCACTTCATAGGAGAGGCGCACCCTGGCTTTCCTCGTGTGTGTGTGGGGGAGGGGCAATTGTATTATCCAAATTTTTCATTTATACTTGCTATAAAATGTATTTTATTTAGGATTTATATTAACAATTGATATACTGAATGACTTTCGTCAGTACAAAAAATTAGTAAAATATATATTTTTGAACATAATAAACTTTTAATCACTTTAATGAACATTATAGGTCTTAATTGCTTCAAATACCCCTTTAAAATGTATTTTCTTTGTACAAGGACTTCAAAAACACTCACCAGGACTGGCTCCCCTGTTTGTGTAATTGTACGGGCCATTCCATTGTCAGAGTGGGAGGTCTTGCCCAGTGGTATGTAGTAGAATGTATGGCTAATAATAATATTAATAATAATAAATACCAACTCCAAAGGAGGTAATACAAAACTGGCAACAAATGGTGCTTCATGGTAAATTTCCGAACTCTCTAATAGACCCTATGGTTGACAAATCTCCATCCTTGAAGTGGTTGAACAATGGTTACTTGTATCCGAAAACTGAAGGTTTTGTGGCTGGGTGAAGTACTTTGTCAGAGAGTTCTTATTTATGCAGACATAACCAAGTGGCAAAACTCATTCAACGAGAACTAGGAATGAAACGGAATGTTAGGGAATAATGCTCCAGCATACTACAAATATGAACCAGATGCTGTGCTCGAGACGAAGACGCTCTTATACTGGTATCGGTCTATCATGAAGAATAAAATAATTGATCATAATAGACACGCCCTGACATCCTCATAATAGACAAAGAAAATAAAACAGCTTCTATAATCGATGTTGGAATCGCTTTGACTCAAAACATGCGGAAGTCCGAAGCGGAAAAATTAAGAAAATATGAAAATTTGACAATTGAATTAAAAAACATTTGGAAGTTGCACGAGGTCTCCAATTTCCCATCTCTCCATACCCAGTATCAGTTGATGGAGTCGTCACCAAAAAGTTTAAAAGAAATCTGGAGAATTTAGATATAAAAAATATCGTTGACAAAGCCCAGAAAGCCACCAATTTTAAACATGTCATATTCTCAGAAAATTCTGAAATGTGTAACATTCATGTAGGTCAGAATGAATATCCTTTCTGCGCAGTCCGAGCCTTGTCTTATTTCATCAGTTGGACAGGTGAAAGATTTCCCTGCTAAAGCAGAGAAACTGTGAAAAATTGAAATAATAATAATAATAATAATAATAATAATAATAATAATAACAATATTAATAATATTAATATTAATAATATTTTTTAATATGTACGAGTGTCATTGGCTTCTTGGGCTCGTGGCTAGCTGTTGGTCAGCGTGCTCGCTTTCCGCTTACGACCCCGGGTTTGATTCCAGGTCGAGCTATGATTATAGTGTGCGTTTTCCTTGCAATGTCACAAGTATATGTTGGTGTGCGACGATGAGAAAATTCACGTCTCAGGTTGAGAATACCGGAATACGGCGTGGGGATGTCTACGTGCTAACCACACGTACCCCCTCAACCCACGGCCGCGAGGCAGGGACGTCGCCGGCAGACCTGAGCCCGTTCACGGGCAGTCGCGCATCATTGGCTTCTTGGAGGAAGCCCCATGAGCCTCTCCCTTGGCGTGCGCCGCTGCTTATAATAGCGGGTTAAGGATATTGTGAACGTGAAATTCTGTTGTCATTGTTGTACATGATGATTAGGAAGGGACATTACTTTTAAAGGAAAATGTCACATCACTAATCCTGATAACTGCAGAGCGAGGGAGTAACTTAGCAATAGTGATTACTTGCATTAAGTTGAAACTAAACGCAATAAAAAAGTCCGGGTGCGTGGTACATCAAACATTTTCTCGTCTTAATCTAATGAAGTGCACAATTTGGCTACCGCAATGATTTGGAAGAAATTTAATAATTACGTAAATTAAATAAGTACGACAGAGTTGTAAACTTGCGTGATAGACGATCTCACAGTTCTCGACGCCATAGATTAGATAGAACTTAAGACTTTTACGGTTTTTGACACTTTTCATTTAAAGTGTAGTATTTCAAACCTAAGGCATTTTACAAGACCAAGTCAAGGAAAGATTTCTGTTTGCCATGAAGCTCCTAGCTTGGAATGAAATCATATTCTTTATTGAAATCCCTCCCTATTAGCAGTTATTTCGTATCAGACGCAAATCACACAACATTGAACGATGGAAGCTGGTATTCAGCTGTTACAGAAGATGGTCAATAATGCAGATTAATTGGGATTGGCCCGTTTCGGATTATCAAACTGTCCGTATTTTAGAAATTAACCCAATAAGATGAAGATCCTTCATGATAACATTGCTTTTTTCACATCCTCGTTATCAATTTACATATAATAGCAGCAAAACCGAGCACCTCCTGACCCAAGTCGCAGTCCATAAGGAAAATGTACATTGTTTAGTTTGAATTCTCTGAACAAAACCAAAGCGAACTCTATCGGCGAATACTGCGATTCACAAAAGCCCATAGCGCTTCCTAGTGAAGAAAAATGCTACTAAGAAATGCTACTACTGCTCCACACGAAGTTATCAACACTGAATGGGATGATCGTAAAAATGAGGAAACGCGCAATTAACTTAAAATATTTTACTTACCGTTGACCTTAGTTCCTCATTGACCCACTAACTTTCCGTGTCACGGTACCTCAAACTTTTGTGCTTCCTGTATTGAAACCGATATGTCGAGCGTTGCTGTACGAAAAAAGTCGCGAAGAAACTGAAGAATTATAAACACAACATAATGGTTCCAAATACTTATTTACTCGTTTTAGCTCATCTGACACATGTATAATAAAAAAATAAATAATGTGAAAGCTCGTCATGCCCAATTAATAAAAAGCGGAAGTTTCTTTCTAAAGAAGTAGACTGAAATTTCCAAGCAAATAATTTCATGCTCTCAATTCAGATTTAGTTATTTACGCACGTTATTGCGAAACCTTCCTTTTTACGATAATCATTATCTCTTATTATTAGGAATGTTGCCTGAACAAGTTTCATTTCCTTTCTTTATCTTCCAATTTTTCTTCTTCCTACCTGTTTACACTTCAGAGCTTGCACTGAACGTCTGCGGCACTTTTAGTTTCTCGTATATATTGCAAAAAGAAAGATGAGCTGCCAAATATGTGGTATTGCTGTAAAAATTAAATGAAATATTGGCGGATATACACTTTTTGGGGTTCCCTGATTTCGAAAAATTGTTCTCGTGTACGCACATATATAAGGAGTAAATACATAGTATACAGAAGGTTACAATAGTGTGATGATGCGGCAAAACGGGGAATTTTGGACAGAAATACTCAAATTGTAAGGCCCTAATACCGAAAAGTGAATAAAATGTGTTCCAATATGAGATAAATTACCTCATCTTATACGGCCTGTAATCAGAAAACACGATTTATGGATCCTTGATACCGAAGAATGCGTTTACGGCAAAACGTCTGTAGGTCTGTCCGTCCATCGTGTATGAACAACACTAGCAACTAAAATATTAATAGGAATTTCACCAAAATGAATATTCTCCGTTCTTTATGTCAGGCCCAGATAATTTTAAACGAATTATTTCCGATATTTTCTCGATATTATCTCGATTTCTTTGCAAATTATTCCTTTATATATCTTGCAAGAATAGACTAAAATACACATATAAATAATTTTCACTGTTAAGTCTGAATTTTATAAATTTGCAAAATTTTTGGATCTCTTTATAAAACATTATTGAAAATAGAGATTTTTGTTCAAATGAAATTATTTCTCCACAATTAATTATTTAATAAATGCCATGTACATTTTCTTGAAAATATTAGCAGTTTTCTGGGAATTTTGAGTAAAATAAGGCCAATATTAAATAAATTAAAAATATTTTCACAAAAACTGCTCCAAATTGTATCTTTGAACATTTTGTACCGATAGTAGTCGATAGTAGTATGTGAGCTGAATAATATGACATAAATACCATTTTGCGGTATTCTTTTGATTTTTCTAAAATGGCACAAAATATTTTTAATGATCTCCCAGGTTAATAATCACATTTTATAAGTTTTTGTATTTGTAATAACAAGTATTTCAAATGAATTTTTGCCAAATTTTCTGTGAAAATGTGCTCAAAGGCTCTAGCTGGATGAGATGGTAAAAAGTGAAAAAAAATCTTTCCTAAGGATTATGACTACAAATTTTTTTTTTCATTAGTGAAGATCGAGATTTTTATCTGAATGAAATCCATTCTCCAAACTTAAAATATTCAATACTGATAGATATAATTTTTTCAAAATATGAGTAGTTTTCGCATAAGTTTTAACGAAACAGTAAGAATTAAACAAATTAAATGTATGTGAGCTGTGCAATACTCAACTGCTCCTTAAAAACATCTTCCAATTATGCCGCACATACAACCATCAAGTAATTTGGTTTTTGCAAGATGCAATTCTCAATGCGGTGAAAGATTAAAATATCATAGATAACTTTTGGACAGCTATCAATATATTATGTATGCATTTGTATACATGTGTACACTTGTACTTTGTCCCAACAGCTCTTTACGAGCTAAGGCCTACCAGCAGCCTCAGCCTTGCGACCATGGGTTAAAGAGAACGTGAGCTCAGCACATAGCCATCCCTTACGCTGTATTTCTGTTATTCTCAACCTCAAAAGCGAGTCATCGTCACACAGCAACTGATTCTGGGACATTGCAAGGAAAGAGCACAATTAATTTTTGCCCCAACCGTGAATCGAACCCGGGATTGCGCCATGGAAAGCGAGCGCGTTAACCAACGAGTCACCGAGGGCATTATCAATATGTAATACGATATGTAAATGCACACAAACCGCTTTGTCACAGGAAAATTGTCACTTTAATATATTGATTTAATATTGTATACGGACTTCCATAAATGTACTGAGTAATGTAGCTAATGAGTAGCTAACAGTAGCTAATAACTATGACTGATAAGCAACTATAAATTGATGGCAATTGATGAGAACTATAAATAAATTAGTAATTAAAAGATTTTTGATTTCTGAAAACGACTTCGATTTTTTGGTTCAAATAGAGCAAAATTCGCCTAGTAAAAATACAATTTGCTTAAGGTACATTAAACATGAATATAAACATGGCATAGTGTGGACGGGCGAGCTGCGACCTGGTTTCGTGCAGTGGGGGGCCTCAGATTGATGAAACAGCTGAGACAGCCCCTCGCATTCTGGGTCACAATGGACTTACTGGGGTCGTTAGATGCTGACATAGTAGATCTGCCAATTTTAGAGGTCTCTTACAAACGTTGATGATGACAGTACTGGGATACCATTGCCTTCACGATATAGTACACATTTGTGTGTTGGATAGCTAGTGCATAACGATGTGAATGAAGCTACTGAAACGCCAGGGGAAATCATGACTAGCGGAGACCAGCATGCAGGAAGACATGCCAAGCAAAAGGTGATAACAGATTAGACGAAATGAAAGTTGTATACGGCAATAATGTAGAAGTCACTAGTGTAGTCACATCAATAGAACTGTGAAAAGCGATAATGAATTTCATTGGATATACGTTAGAAGATACAGTAGGAATACCCCAGTCATTCCCAATATTATGTGAAGAGATGGTGAAATTAAATAAGGCAAATTTAGATGATTCAGAGCGAAGGTTTCTGCCGTCAGTGCTACTTTGTCAGCACTTCTGAAAGAAGACCAAGCTCCTCTGTTACGCTACATGTTATAAGTAGAGCTGAGAATTTTATGCAAGCTTTTAGTCATGAAATATGCATGAAAATTTGCCACAACAATGTTGAAATATGCACAGAAATTGTTAAGATATGCAGCATTTGGTCATGAAAACGTATTTTACAATGACATTACATATTTTTGCCACATAGAGAAACAGAGATCAAGCAAGAATGGGAGGGTGGGAGATGCTTTCTGTAGGGGAAGGTTTGGGAAAGAGGATGTCTTGCCATGCAAGGTCAATCTGAGGATGCCAAAACAAAAGTGTGAGGTGTCAAGTCTTGGCGATAAACCGATGACAACCAATGATTCAGAAACCAAGTAGTCAGAAACTCATTATAATAACGTATTTGAAGCAACAAGAAATTTCATGATTTGAATTAATACATTTTTTACGTGGAAATTATTATTTTAGGCAAAAATATACAAAAGCATTCATTTATATCTAAAAAGTTTTAAATACGCAAAATAACTATTACAGGCAAAACTTTCTTACTTATTTTCAATATTTTGTCATTCAATATACATACTTGAAGTTTGAGGAAGATATGACCATTAACACAATACACACAATTCCATGAACTTCTCAGCTCTAGCTACAACAGGACATGCAAAGAAAATCGTGGAAATGAATCTCAGAATGAAAGAAAACAGTTAAAGCATCAATATCGTCCACCAGAAACAGACACCTGTGTTAAAAATAAAATCGAAATCAGTAAATATTAGGAATATGTCAGCGTTGATCTTTTTACAAATGTATTAAGGCAAAACATAAGTTAATAGTATTGATTCATTTTGTTGTAGAAATTATATAATTAAATATGTACATGTAATAATGCTTCTATTGAACTTAAAGACAAGACAAAACATAAAGAAATAGAATTATTTTATTTAAAGAATGAATAAGAATTTTAAAGAATCAAAGAGAATTAAACAAGCACACGTATGTATATGGCATAATATGATATGTACATGTCATGTTCTTGGCACATATACGTATATCATGGATGCAGTAACTAATATTTGCTTTTCATCTTTCAGAGAAATGTGTACTGTTTCATAGGGATCGCACTTACAGTCCAAACCTTCCTGGTCTGACAGGGCCCAGTGGCTCGCGCTCCGCCAAAGCCAAGCCACGCGGCACAATGGTCAGTGGTACAGAAAGAGCTCTTCCTCGCAGCGGAGCCTTCTCCATGACGTCGCACGCGTGCTGTGTTTCTCTACCCAACATTTCTTTCTGTCACAAAATGTTGAACATTTCTTGCTAGTCGTAGTTCTTGTATAGTTCTTGTTGTTTTTACACCTCTGTATCGTCCGGCGTACTCCTTGTCGAGAATCGCTTCGTCTCTTTGTCCTTTTGCATACATTTTTCCCGATTTCGGCATTTAACTTCGCCCTAAACTTGGAGCAGCTTTGTCCGCAATCGACGCACTCGTCACGGTCGGACAGCACTTAACATTGCCAGACCTTTGATGGTGATGAGACGATGGAAGAACTACCTCTCCCTCTAGCAGGCTGC
This sequence comes from Gryllus longicercus, assembly GCA_038098605.1. NCBI lineage: Eukaryota > Metazoa > Arthropoda > Insecta > Orthoptera > Gryllidae > Gryllus > Gryllus longicercus. Next base: position 6,128,513 of record JAZDUA010000020.1, read on the forward strand.
AAACAACGACCCTTGCGAATAGATTCTCTCCGAGCGAATAGGAGAGGAGCTTTGTGCTCGGATTGTCCGACCGCGTTGACAAAGGCAGACTTATTGACGGTGAGGAGACGATGGAAGGTTCATCTCGCCCATTAGCCCACGACAGCCAACGTGCCCTTGCCAATCAGTTCTTTCTCAGGAGGGAATAGTGACCGGGTGCTGGGAATTTCGAATTTCACTTGACACGGCAGATCAGTGACGATGAGGAACGCTGGTACCCTTAACTATCTCACAAGCAAACCCTCGCGAAATATATTATCTCTAGGACAATCTGGCAAGCTTATACCCCTTTCCCTACCCCCAATTTATAAAAAAAGAATATGTTCTTAAAGATACATAATTTTGATGTATACTTGTTTTGTCCACATGTGTTATAAATTCCAGGAAACATATTTCTTCTAAATTCAGTATTGATGTAAAATATTGAGATTGAAAATCTTGGCAAAATAAGAGTTTAAAATGCAATTTGTGTTTGAGTGTAATGAACTACCAAGACATTATTGCAGATGTCTGAAAACCGTTTTCAAATATGCCCATTCTTGTTGTTCGGTTTATTCTAAGAACAGGTTTTTTCAGTGTTGTAAAATTTATGAGCTGTGAATATATAATTTGTGTACTCGTTTAATGTATAGACTCAAGCCCGTTTCTTTTGAGTTTTTCTATTATCGAATTTGAAGTTAGCATTGAAAGTTGATGATAGCAGTAATTACTAAATAGGAACGCAAATATTGGTAAATTGTGTGAAGAAGAACAAAGTGAGCAATAGCTGAAGTTGAAGCTTGGAAGGATCTCTAGTCACAACTGTGCAAGGAATGATCAATATGTAATGCCTATTTTTTTAAAAGAAAGATAAATGTAAGCTTATGTACTATTACATTTAAGTAGGTCTGTTCATAATGCATATTTGCTATATGATAACTTTTGGGAAGAATGGAAAAATTGATGTGGAATGTAAAATGTTCTCACACTTAGGTTGCTCATTATTAGTAGAGGAATCGCTATATATGTTGTAAAGGCAAATAACATATATACGGCCCCACGCTCCTCGTGGGGGACCATTTAGGCGCCAGGGAGGCGTGGGCGGGCGAGCTGCGACCTGGTTTCATGCAGTGGGGCCTCGGGTTGATGAAACAGCTGAGACAGCCCCCTGCATTCTGGGTCGCAGGCCGCCCTCATATAAGGCACCACCCTTGAGACGCAAGCCCCTCTCTCTCTGCCTCGTCACTCTGCCTCCTATCGCGCCTGCGGCCAAGCCGACTCAAGGGCGTGATCAGCCGTGTCAGGTAATATTACGTTCTAAGCCAAATATGCGTATTACTTGTGGCCGTGCCACCTGCACCCCCTTCCCCTTCCATGTCTCGAGTCTAATAGAAAGAACGCGAGGACAACAGGTCCTGTTTTCATTAAAGCATCCAGAATTTTAAAAATATTTCCAAAGTTAAAATGTTTTTGAAACCTATTCTACATCTTCAATATTGAAGCTAGACATTACTTTCTTAATGTAATATTTTCCACAATATTATATTTTTTAAATCATTGTATGTGTATATTATTAAATATCAGTTGTTTTGGCCTAATTTAAGATCGTGACAATATTAAAATCATGACACCACGTTATAATCGCTGCAACATTATTTATAACAGCATTTTACAGAGTTCAGTTACATTTATACGCTGCGTATGGCTACTACGTTCGATATAAACTTGCAATAATCCTTCACACACGGCAGGTCGCAGCACAAACAGTGGAGGGTATATAAAGTGTGTGGGGTAGGAGCAGAAAACAGTGCAGTAGTTGTCGCAATGCAGAAACGGAACGATATATCGAACGCACAAAATGGCCTGGTCATTGGCTTTCGGGTCAAGAACGTAAGCATTTCCGAAACGACTAAGTTTTTAAAGTTTTCGTGTGCCGCCTTGCATGGCAAAATGGCGATATCCAAAACCGGAGCCGCAACTGTTGTGCACCACGGGCCTCAGATAAGAGGGAAGAACGATGGCGGCGATGTGTACGAGCGGATAGACATGCAACTGAAAAGCAACTGACCGCCCAGATGAACCAAGAGTCTACCGAAAGGGTCTCGCAACAACCTGTCACCGAACGTTGCTCCGTAAGGGCCTTTAAGAAGGCGCCTAGTTCATGCATCGAAGCTGACTGCTGTTCAACGGTGACGCAGGCTGGAATTTCTACGCCAAAACCGCAACTGGATGTTCACTGAGCGGCGAGACGTAGCATTTTCAGATGAATAGCGTTTTCTGCTCCATCGGACGTTGGCGTATACGGCGTGAAACGACTGGACGCAAACACCCTGCAACTATCGGCGGACTGATCCAGATCAGAGGAGGGATCGTGATGGTGTGGGAAATGTTTTCGTGGTATTTCCTGGATGATCTTGTTATGGAAGGCACAGTGGATCAACAGAAGTATACAGCCATCCTTGGGGACCTAGTCCGCATCTGCATACAGATCGTCTAAGTACGCGTCTCGTATACGTACGTATATGCGAAGTATATACATACTATAAAGTTATGAAATGAGATATGTAACGCGGAAAATCGATTTTGAGATTTTAACGGAAATTCATGATTTGGGGTCCCCTTACACCGAAAAAAGTGCTTTTTTCAAAATGTTCATCCGTCCGTATGTCGTCTGCGAAAAACACCAGCGTCTAAAGTAAGCGTAGGATTTTGTCTAAACTGAATACTCCCCGGTCGATCTGGCTCACCCAAAGATATGTGATTTTGAATAATTTTTTTTAATTTTTGAGGGTACTTTACATGATTTTCAATCTTATTTTTAAAATATTTGCTTTAAATTGTTTCTTTTTTTGTAAGAACAGAGAGAAAAATACTTATAAAGATGGCATAGGTTCAATTTTCACTGTTAACTCTGAATTTTCGAAAGTTGCAGAACATTGAAAATTTTTCGAAAACTTCCTACTACAAAATTCAAGGTAGATATGTTTCCTTGAAATGAAATTTGTTCTCGAAAGTTAGTTCTTTCATTAATTTCACGTACATTTTCCTGAAAATTTTAGCAGTTTTCGCGCAATTTTGCGTGAAATATATGCAATATTAAAAAATAAGGAAGACGAGAATTTCTCAAAAACACTTCCAAATATTTTTTTTAAACTTTGGTAGGAATAGATCTAAATGCACTGTAATAGATAACTCAATTTTCATTTTAATCTATTGGATTGGTTTTTAAAAATTTCAAAAATGTTTTATTCACTCATATCGTTAATATTTACATGAGCGGCGATTTGAATATATGATTAGTTAAAACAAGTGCTTTAAATGATATCTTATAAAATTCCTCGAAAACACAAGTTTTCTGTGAAAATGAGCTCAAAATTGTCATTTCCAGAATCACTAAAACGTAATTCTCTCAAAAAAGGGTCCTAATTTTTCTTTGAAATTTTTGAACTTATGGTCTTAAATGAAATAAATAACATGAAATTACGGAAATATAATTTTTTTAAATATCTGTCTTGCCATTATTTACATTACCAGCAACTGTTCATATCACAGGAATCTATAACGTCAGGGAAGGCTTTTGATACATGAACCGTAGTACTTGAGATCTAAACCCAGCTTGGGGTAATGTGTATTTTTTTCCATTAAAAAATTCTAAGAAGGGGGGATAATACACTGGCAAAAGACAATTTCGTTTAAACTATGAAATTAAAAAAATTAAGGCATGCATTTTTTCGAACCTCTCGCTCTTTGTGAAGGGGTTATTCAAATGATGACCAATGTGTTATAAATATAGAAGTTGCCATATTATAATGTTTTATAACCGTTACTTATAATACGAGAAAGTACGTACAGTTGTACCACATCTAGTTTGAACTTTGAACTCTGTTGCTTATTGGCCATATCTTAGTAAGATGCACTCTGTTTTCCTCTTTTCGTAATAACTTTACTATATTGTTACAAAAACTGATGATGAAAGGAAAGGAGGTTCTTAGAAGTGAAGAAACTTAAAAGGTTATACTTATACTCCGATTAAATCGTAGAGTGAATTGACCTTTCATCAGCTGGAACGCCGTTATTGAATCGGAAACTTCAATATTAACTAGTGGTGCTTCAACGACACATACTTTGTGGTATTATATCTAAATTTGCAATTTATGAAAATTAAGAAAGTTTATTGTGAATGAAACCCACAACATTCTTTTTTGCGTCTCTTCATCTACACATGGAAAAAATGGAAGAAAAAATTTGGAGGGTTTTTTGTGAAAATGTTTTTTCTAATTGCATTAATTTTAAGCCCAAATTACGAAAATATTACTCTTTTATCTAAAAAATGTACTTAGCTTTTCTGAAGATCTGAGTTTTTGGAACAGAATTTGTCTCAGACAAAAATCTGTATCCTCAATTTTGTAGTTTTAAAATATTAAGTTTTTTACAGTTTTCGAAAATACAGTATTAGATGAAAATAGAACTTTCGCCATATTTTTTACCATTTCTTGATACATACGAGCAGAGAATTAAAAACATTGGAGCAGTTTTAAAGGAAAAAAATTGTTAAAATATTTTTATTGCCTATATTTCGCGCAAATTACGCGAAAAATATGCATAGTTTCGAAAACTTGTACATGAACTTATTTCAAGATCTGTCTTTAAAGAACAGATTTCTTTTAGGGAAAAACTCTATCTTCAATGTAGTTCTAACAAGCATTGCACTTTTGCAAATTTTCGAAAAATTTGGAATTTAAACGAACATGAGACTTAGACCATTTTTATAAGCGTCATTTTCGCTACCCGAGAACAAAATTTAATTTTACAATTTTGTAAAAAATAGGCTGAATAGCTTAGTCGCTAGGCGGACCACTTACGGACACACAGACGTTTTGCCGATAATCGATTTTTCGGAATGAAGTACTCAGAAAACAGATTCTGGCTACATCACGTGTTAGAGGAAGTAATTTACTATATATTGCAAATGATTTGTCCACATTTTTACTAAGGCCCGCCAATAAGAGCTTTTTTTCTGCCGAAAATTCGCCGTTTTCGCTATTACACAACTTTCTCTTCTTATGAAGAACGTGTAAGAAAGTAAAACTCATATTGTAACAAAGCTTCTGAGAGAATAGCTGCGTCCCAGCTGATCGCTGTCAATCCATCCTACGTTTTTAAAGGAGTACAGCTCACTCAGGTGGCACAAAATGGGTGGTGAAACGTTACGCGAACTACCGATTACATCTACCAGTGTTTAACAGTAAACTAATTTAGAGACGAAACCAGAGTGTGATCTACGCATATTCGTTGAAAATCGTAAGATAGTTATCCGATTACGTCATGTGAACAATGTCATCGTATTCTTCAAAATCAAGCTTATGTCACTGACCACGAGACATCACACGACTCTACTCTTTGAAAAGCCCTTTTGAGGATTAATGATACCCTTAAGTGTCTAGTTCACTTGGCAATAATTAACATTTTGGAGTCCCGAAAGACTACTGTAAAAAATTGATTAGCCTTGGGACTGAGAAGCCCCAAAAGAGCTTTATAGTTCAAAAAAGAATAAGTGCTCTCACAGTTAATGAGCTCTATACAGATTAACTTCTCTAGTGAATAATTAACGATACCACCGGAAAGGATTGAATGATTCCCATTTAAAAGTTCCCTGGCCTAATATAACGTTGTCTAACTACATACGTTCTGTCGGACATTCGATAATAAAAAATCCTTAAGAAATTAGAATTAGAAGAGTGCAGAATATTGTAAAGAGAAAAGAAAACAACAAACAAATAATAAAGTAGTTGAGAACATTGCCCTCAGTCTTGTTCTACCGTGCAATTACTAACTTTCGACATCTATGCTAAACTATTTATTTTTCATTCAATAAATTAGAAAACGTACGGTGTTCGAGATTTTCATTTCATTGAACTGAATTCTTTCAAGGAGTTACTGGAAATGAATACAGTTGAATTTGTACGTGTGGATGTATGTATAAATAAGAAATTACAACAACTGGGAAAACGGATATTTTATTGCGGATAACTGTACCCTTGCAAAGTTGAAATCCTTTGGATATGCATCTCGCTCTAGATATAAGTTTAAAACGGGTGAGCATTTTTCGGACGGTATCCTGCATTGCATGTCTGTTTTAATGCAACTGATTTTCTGGTTTATGTCAAGTAGAAAACTGAAAATTGGCATGTTAACAGTCGGATAGGCCACGAATGGTGATAGTATTCTAGGAACATTCCCATTATAATATCGCAATTGTATTGACCTATTAGTAAACGCTCTTGCATGTCCTGTTATAAGGAAAACACATGTTGCTGCAGGTTGTTCTGCATATATTCCCGTATAGTCATTGTTCCTCGAATTTCTTTGAGAAGTGACTGTTGTATGGGAAGATCCTTCAGACCAATTATCAACAAGGGAAGCAGAGAGTTTCGCCATGGCAAAGCCAGGATACAGGCGCCCACCACTAGGCCTTGAGGCACGTAAATGGCTGTCGTCAAAGAGAACCTGGACACAAAAGATAATCCGGTTTTAGTGCGTTGCCCTGCACAGCCTGTCATTTCTCTCGTCTCTGTAAGATTAAAAGTGGCAAAGACGATGTTGACTGTTACTCGATTGCTTAGTTCAAGATAGTCAAATATGAAGTACTGGTTTTATGTTCTAAAACACCAGTTTCTCGATACAGAGTGCATTTTAAAACATTGGTCACGATTTTGGCATTAAGAGTTATACGTGAACCAAATTTAAGTTCTTTAATACGAGATTTAAAGAGATTATTGAATTGTTTGTTGTACCCTCGTTCAAAATTATAAAGGCTTTTATGTCGCCTTTACTTATACAGGATAGTGTAAGTCTGCCTTTTGATGTTTGATGAAGGCCATTAATTGCCAGTAACAGTTACGCCATTAACACTTGAGTATTTACCGCTTTTGCATCTTTAAGGGATTTCTTAACACCCAGAATGAAATATTTTCACAAAGTTTATTGTGAACAATGCAATGTTGAGACATTACTTTAAAATAAATTACGTCAATATTAGCGACATGCGAGAATTACAATTTATTTTCATGATAATTACAATACACAATTATAATAATATACGACGTTGGGCGTAGTACGTTTGCACACGTAGTGGGTTTGCACACTTTGTTCTAAAGGACATTATGTGTGTCTCGAACGCATTAATTATACTCTAAACATTATCATTAGAATAACATTAAAATGCATTTTCGTGCTTACTTACAATACTTAACATGAAAGTGCATTAAAAATACTCCTAATAAATTGTAATAATTTATTGCTTTAAATGTTTTTTCATAATTGCTTTTTGAACCACCCTTCTAGGTACATTTTTTCTGGCGAAGAGTGTATTTTAAAATTAAATTCCCAAGCAACGCTTTGCCAAAGCGAAATAATAAGTGAGACAGCATTGGCAAATATTAACAGGAATGATGAATATTAATACAGTCGTAATTAAGTTATTAAATAATTATGAAAACATGTAATTACAATATTTTTTTCTTAATTACTTAAGAACTTGGGCGTTCATTCAATATACAAGAGTCCAATTAATTATTAATTCAATTATTTCAAACTTAATAAATCGCAAGACATACATTCCTACACCGCTTCAGGAAACTGATTCCTGTATTGTTTCTTTATTCTTCGATATGTAGGAGACATTGTTACAGTCTCTTTCTTCTTCACAGCCTTAAGTGAACAGAGTTGGATAATTTCTTGGGTCTGTCAGTCGTGGATTGTTCAGCGCCAGAAGAGCTTAGTTCCATTCTAGGAACGCAATTACAGAAGGGAAGTAAACAATAATCGGGCTCTGTCAAGTGCAAGTTACGACCTGCGACTAAAGTAGTCTAACAACTGTGTGCTGCCGAATAAGCTTGCGGCCGCAGGTTGGTGGCACATGATTTTCGACACTCGGCGATATTTAAAAAAAATTACCTGGAAGTAAATATTTAACAAAATAAATTGCCTAAGTCAAAATTACACTGTAAAATTCTCGCAAATGTATAAAAAATATCGAGAATTAGTGGGACTACAATGGCACATATTTTCTCGTACTTGTAACGGTCACTAACATTTTTTGGATTTCTTGGAGTCGCCCGGGTATTTACCACAATCATCTATGAATCTATCAATCTATGTCTCGTCCACCCCGTCCGCTTCGCCCGCACGCTGTATCCGGCCTGCCATGACCGTCCTGCCCATACCTCCCGTGACGTGTTGGCTGTCCGGTTAACGCCGCGTCGTTGGCTGAGGTCGCGTCGCTTGCTATAGTCTCTCAGCCAACGACGCGGCGTCACCCGGACAGCCAAGAAGTCCTGAACTCGATCCGCGGAAGCTTACGTGTACATACCTCCCATTCCGCCTATCCAGCCCCTTCCGCTCAATCTACTCCTTCCGCTCACCACGATCCGGCAGGTTTTTTCGCTAAGACCTTCCCCTCCTGTCCGCCGTTTCATCGCGCCTCCTCTTGTCGCTCCTCCAGCTTTTTTTTTCGTCCCTTTCGCTTCTCCCGCTCTTCTTTCTCCTTGTTACCTTTCGCTCTGCCTGCTCCTTCCGCCCCCAGTCGCTCCACTCTCTCTTCCTTGCTCCGTCCGCCACGCCCGTTCCATCCTATTCCGCTCGAGCCATCGAAAGCTAGCAGCGCCCAAACACCCAACTCAACCAAACCACATCCAAAATTAAAGGCTAATTTTAGGTTAATAAAATGCCTATTCCCGAATTTTGACTCTTTTGGATTTCCCAAAATGATGCGCGCTGCTAGCTTTAGTCTAAATCTAGCAGCACCCAACCTACAAAATACAACTTCTCTTTATTGCAAGGCAACGGACTTCAGCAAACTCTTGAAAAAGTATATTTACCTAAGGAAGTTCGAAAAATTAAAGCTAATGGTGCACTTACTTTCACTTATTTTATCGTATTGTAGCACTTTCTTATATTATTGGAAACGGTTTCGTTTCTTAATAATATTCTTCTACCCATCAACTGAAACTGTTCTTTCCTAATGAAGCGCCGGAGTTTTGGAAACAGGACATATTTTTATTTAATCATCGTACGAACTACCCCCAAAAATTAAAAGATCTACTACAAATTCTCAAGTCATTATCGAGTTCAGATAGATGGATGACGAAATATTACTTTTTGGGATAATACTATGTGCGGTGTATGCTCTAGTTGTTCACATACAGGCCAGAGTCAGAAAAAACAACACTTTTTCGTTATAAGAGAACCCCATAACGTGTATTTCCAACAAAATTTGGCCTCTGATTTTATCTTTACTTCTAATACGAGAAAGTAAAAAGATAATGAAATTATCATTTACTATACTATTTTAAAGGAGGCGTAGATTTTTATTAAATCGATTTTTCAATGTTACACTGAAGAAAAATATTTGTGTTCTGAGCAAGAAGACAAGATCAGGCGCGGTGGATAATGTGGGTATCGTGGGTAGTCATACCCACATGAAAAATTCCGAGTGGGTATAATACCCACTTTGAATTTGGGGTGAGAAAAATATTCTATAAATGTCAAATTCCAGAAATAAACTTAATTTATCGGTATTGCGTCGGCTAAAACGTATATGGGATAAACTATGTTGCTAGATCCACAGCTTTCGATTTTTTATTTTTATAGCGACACAACCGACAAAATCGATTTGCAAAGAGTTTATATCACAATGTACACCACAGCGTTGTTTTTGCATTGCAAACATTAACTGCTGAAGTTACATAAAATAAAGGTGGTGACAAATATATTTGATGGCAATTTAGTGATAAGACAATTTGGAAAAATGCTGTTGAAGTGATTTGGAGGGCGAAGGGAGGGGGTACACCCCACCCAGGTCAACTACCCATTCTGACGAAATACTAACGGCTGACCGAGGACCATACTACTCATGTTTTGAGAATGTTGAAAGAAAATAATTTAACTTACACCTTAAAAAGTGGAAGTAAGGAAATTATAGGTTTCTTATTTTGGAATAATTATATGCGTCGTCATTGCCAACAATATTATTTATTAAAAAAGCAGCTTTCGATGGCTTAGCCATCATCATCATCAGTTTTCTAGTACAAGAAGAAAAACATTTTTTGATTTGACAACAAAATTATAATAAAGGTTTCTAATAATTTTACAATTTTTGGAAAATATATTTAACATTCTAAGAACTGAAAGAAAGACAAAAGGGGGGTAAGTCATTTAATACTAAAGGAAAGTGAATGAAATAGAATTAGAACACGTAAAATTTGAAACAGAAAACATGGAAAAGTAAGTTGAGCTAAGTTACCTGCTGTATGGAAGCCACAAAAACGACTACGCGGGGTCGGGCGAGCCAAGGGACTTCAGTACCCGGCCGGTGGGTGGAGGAGGGCAATGGCCTGGGTGAGGTGCGTTAATAAATAATATTGTAGGCAATGACGACGCATATAATTATTTAATTGGAAATGCCAACGATAACTCACCACAATAACTATATTCTAATTTTGATGTGTGGAAACTGGTAAACATTTTAAGATTGAACAAAAACGTGATGTTTTGATGTCTGTTCGATTTGTCGTAGAGTGACTCATGATTTCTGATAGTGATTTATGATCAGAGAACACGAGGTTATCGCAATTATTTATCTATAATTCACTGCAGAGGACCGTAAAACCATGAGGCAATGTAGTTTACGTGGCCAAGGTCTTGAAACAAGCACATAGATGAATGAGTTAGCTAAAATACCTAACGGTAGGCAGAGGAGCCTCACACGGATTAGTCCTTCCCAGTGCAGTTGGCGGGTACGTGGCGGGTACGTGGCGTGGCTTAAGATGTCCACCCCAACATACCAGCCAGCGTTGCCCGGAAGCGAGGTACGCGTAACCATGAAACTGGTGCGATGCGTTTTGACCGAGCGTTCAGACTGAGCGGACATTGTTTTCTTCTCTAAATCTAAAACCACCCCTAAATTAACACATATCTTACTCGCACTACGACGAGAAAGTCTGCACCATGTTGGGGACCACACGTATTTTTTAACATATATTGCCATAGGCGTGCTCAGCTTGAAACAATAAGGACCAACTACATTTCCTGGTCAAATTTTCCACTTTTTTAATTACATATGGCAAATTTAATTAGTAAATAAATAAAACATACTACAATGAGAATCATATTTTAATGTAATGATAATTAATAATATTTATAATTATAATATAATTACAATTAATAAAAACATATTTTATTTTATAGCTATAAAAAGCTATAGCAACACTTAGTTGTGTTATGAGTGTTATTATTGCAGATAACAAACGTTAAATATTGAGGCAGAGCGCAGCAGAGAAGAAATTTGTAATTTAGACGAGGCAGTAATTATACTTTAACATTTCGTGATATGTTAGGCATTTGACCGGTCACCATCAAATCTCACGATTTATGCGACACTGTGACAGTAAGCAAATGAATTATGTTCTTGCGGCACGTTAAAGCGATATTGTGGGGTGTTCGCTTGCGATATATCTGTTTAAACAATATTTGTATACCGTGGTTCGAGAAAGATGATGCGAATAATTCTCCTGGACCGAAAGGTACCTAAAGAAACGACGTTCGGTGAGGAAGTTGGTGCATTGATTTTCAGTGGCGACACCTTCACATCCTCAGTAAATGTGATTACCGAAGTATAGTTTCATTTGGTGGACGGACAGGAAAATGTTAATTTACGTAACATACAATTTTCTAATTGAATCGATAAGTCTGAAAGCCAGTCATCTCCATTTTTTATCTAATTGAGAATCGTTCATTTGCCAGCTTCACAAATGTAGGCACACAGTTTAGACTGAAAACAGGTCTATATTCCAACTGGATTATTAATATTCTGAGCTGAGAAATCTCGGTCGAGTTCGAAAACATGACATATCCCGGAGATAACGTGTTCTGTGAATAATATATGCAAAATTTTCCCCTTCCGTTATTGCTGTTCAGGAAATATTTTATTAAATGCAGTTATGGGTAAATGAGTTTTGCATCCATGATCTGAAATTGAATAGATCGTTCTATTTCTATCATGAAGGAATTCTTTGATTGATTATTTAAAGAATTTGAAAGAAAATCTTCATGTTACTTCTGATAGCTGTCCAGGAAAGAATCGAATTCACACAGAAGTGAGATTTTTAATGACTTTTATTAGTTGCTTTGATGAGATTCACCACTTTTTCCCCTTATTAATTTTAACTCTTGTGACCGTGATTTTGGGGTGGTGAAGAAAAATCTCCAAAGTGAAGATCGTGTATACTCTCCGTAGCAATATGCTAAACTAATAGAACCATCAACTATATCACTGAACGCTACTGTAAAAGAGGTAACTTCAAAAAAGATACTTAATTTTAAAAGCTGGTGAAGCAATTTAAGAAAACTGTTCAAAATGCTCCAATGGGTAAACAAGATAAAACATTTTCAGGTATCTAATTATAGCAATTTTACTTACAAAATATAAACACCTGGTGAAATTGATGTATTTCATTTCATTACTGGTTTGTGTAAATTTATACTTGCTCTGTACAAAAAGTACCCGGAAAATGTCTCCACTACCAGTTAAGGAAGCATATTCTGGAAAAGTTAACATAAATTTAAAAAATCAGACAAAAAAGTTCTGAAATACATCCCAAATGAGTTCTTGTCATTCTAGGAAGAAATGTATATCTGGCACTGTACATATCATCTATCTTCAATTTTGTAGTTGAAGGGAGACACCGAAAAAAATAATACTTTTGAAATTTTCGAAAATTTAGAAATAATCGTGAAAATTGGACCTGTGCCACGTTTAGAATTGCATGTTACTCTATTCTTACAAGAAATTTAAAGAAAAAAATTTGAACCAGTTTTTGAGAAAAGTTTGAAAATGCCCGGAGGGGTTCATGTAAAATATCCCAAAATTCTGAATAATGGATTTGAGGGTGAGTTTGTGTGCATGAGAGGGAGTAATTGTCGTTTGCTAGAGAATAATGTTCTATTATTTGCATCTTAAAAAGAAACTGAATTCTGGATTTAATCTGACGCTACAAAAATTCAGATGTTTTGTTGATCTGTTTCTTTATCAATATTATTGAAATGCCTGTTTGCAGGAAAGAAAAATGCATTATAATTCGTATTTTAAGAATCTAAGAAGTGAAATCCTAGTTTGAGGAATGATTGTTTATATGCATTTGACTAAAAATTAAATGCATGTACAATAATTCTGCATATTCTGTGAAACCGTTACTCCCAAGCCCGATTTATCCACATCTTTCTCTTTGAAACAAATTGCAATTGCATTGCAATTAATTCTGCAAATGTAGGTTTGAAATCTCACTAAATTTTCAGAAAATTTACAATCACTAAACTGCGCTTACTATGTCAAATGTTTTCGGCGAGGTATATTTATTCTTTAAGAATTATTTGAACGTTTCTTAATTGTAACACCTACAATATTTACTACAATATACCATAAAATGTAATATAAAGTAGATCAATATCGTAATATACCAATAGGCTTGATTCCTCTTCAACAAAGTTAATTATTAGAGTTGCATTTAATTAACACAACTTAAGCGACCAACAATGTAAACACATTTGAATACAGACGAAATATTCAGGGTATTGCCACGTATTATGTGATGCATATTGTTATATGTAACATCTGAAATAAAGTAATTTTGGTGATTTATTCCGAAGACTTTAGTTGACGTTCATTTTTTAATTGTGGACATTTTTAACAATGAAATTATATTATAGTTAATAAAAATTAACGTTATTTCGGTTAAAATTAACGTTATTAACTCTATTTTAGGTTCATTTTTAGTTTTCCACATCCGAAAACTATTGGGGTGAATTAAGAATAAGGGGATGAAATTAAGAATACAATTTTAAAAACAAGGTTTTTTATAAAAGTTTTCGTGTATTAGGTCATATTGTATCCCGTACCGATAAATGGATGCTCTGAATTAAGCCAAAAGTTCCAAAATGCTAATATTTTTATTTTTCAGATTTTTATTTTGCTTTGTTTTTCAGTGAGAAAAATAAACTTAAGGAGACTATATTTGAGCTTATAATCCTATAACATTTTAATTCCATTCACTTTGTCAACGATACCATTGAAGGAGTTTTCGTAAGTCGTTCGCAAACATCAAAACTATGACATAAACAATAGTGACATTAAATTTCGTGAAATATATTCTTTATCTGGCAACATTATTCTCTTGTGTTGTTATCTACTGAAATTATCATGTCATCACTTCAAAACAATTCGGTAATTTTTTTTAAATATCTCCCGATAATATCGGCGAAAATGCTGCTGGAAGGTTTTGTCACCTTTTATCTACATTATGAAATACTTTCACTATCTGTCTTGGGTTTAATCTTAAATTAATGACGTCAGAATTGAGACCACGCTATAAACCCATGGTTTAATAACATATATTTTTTTCTGGATCCTGCCAGTAGATTAAGAATGTTACTGTCAATTTCGCCGTGACAAAAGCCATGACCATAAAATGTTGTTAAGTGTTGCCTCTACCTGATCGTCAGTCGCCTGCACTGGATGTGCGAATGACTTGATAAACGTGATCTGCACGTGGACTCTCCTATTACGTACGTCGGCCATTTTATGATCATTGTCTCATTATCTCGTAAAAAATAAGAGGCTCCTGACGCCTTCAATATGTTGCAGGCCATCATTCAACTTCCTTCACGCGTTGGTCCTACTTGTTTGAAATTGTGCTTGATGTGTCTGGCGATTGACATGACGACAACTGTTATAACAATTGCAAAATGTGTTAGGTAATCTAGTGAATGATAAAATTTGTTTTGTGTTTTAATAGTGACGAAATGTTGCAAATAAACTAAAGAACAGTGATTATTTTATGCACTTAAGTGCATTCACTGTTAAATTGATAGTGATCTGGATACTAGTTCTATATTGAAACTTTCTCGTGTTGGGCAACATTAAAAATTCTATATTTATATTCAATTGGATATATGAAATCAGACTTCTAATAAATTCCTTGTATCTAGGGCAGAAGACCTATGTCAGAGGGACCAGAATGAATCAAACAAAATATAAAACAATTGATGCAATATTAGGCTATGTGTATAGTGATTCAATGGCAAACAGATGTGCAGGATTATATCAATAAATCTGACTGACATATAAAACAAAAATAAATTAATAGCTTTTAAGAATGAAATTTAGACTTGTTAAGAGAAGGGAGGTTAAAATGGCAAAACGTGTAAAAAGACTCGGTATTTCTCTTAACATACTCGTTAGTATCCTCCATTGAGAGTCCTCTGATAACGGAAATATACTTCACTTGGAAGAATCCATTCCCTGAGCTCTGACCGACGCAAACGTGAAACGCCAACGTTGAAAGTGAAGTTCATACTTTTTTGTCTTCTCAGCTTAAGAAACTACTCTACGTCTACGGTAAGTTCTTTTAATTAATCTCTAAAATATTCTTAAAATACAATTCAAAACGTATAAAATAAATGACATGTAAGTTGTTCACAAAGAAGGATTCAGAAAGGCAAAATTCAAACCAAAATGGCGAGGTCGGTTAATGCGACGAACATTGCGTGTAAAATAACGAGGAGCTAGAACCTTCCTCTGATCCTATATGCTTTAGTAGTTTCGCGTTTATTATAATATCGGTTTTATAATCAGTTTTGGGTTATAATTCTTTTCATTCATTCTGTTCTTTAATTCATGGCTGTTTCTTCTTTAGGAACATGAGATGCAGCATGAAGGACAGCAGAAAATGGGATAATGGGAGAGTGGATGCAGAAGATAGGATGGATTTAGAAGTAGGAGATAAGAACTCAAGTGTCATTGTAGATGCTAAAATTCACATATCAGAACCTACATCGGCGAAGGAAAGTGAGCGGAAAGGAAAGTTCAAACTGTAGCAAAGAAAGTCGTCTCGTAAAACAGAAAAAAATGCAAAGAAAACTGTAGTGAGTCGTAAATTGAATTGCTCATCAGATGATAAGCGAGCACTATGAGAGGTTTCTCGTATTAACACCGACGATGTCGAAGATATTGATGATTTATTGGAAGTTTATCGACATGTCTGCATTATTTGCGGGGAGCAAGGGGAGGCATTATAGCACCAGTGCTGCAGGGACAAATCTTGAACTTGCTGATCCGGGTGGCCGAGGTCTCTAAGGCAGTAGCGCCGGGACAATTTCGAGCCGAAGGATCGTGGGTTCTAATCCCACCTAAGGCATGGTTGTATTTGTGTTCGTCCTTTCACCCCTCACCATCACCACAACGCTTCATTTAGTATAGTGATACCTCTAACTCAATGAATAGTGGTCGCTAACGATCTTGCAGTTATTGCGAACTTAAATCAACAACAACAAATCTTGGCCTCATGAAAGTTCAGAAGGGGATTATCATGTAGCCAAGCATTACCTATAGATGTGATTTCTTTACATGTTGTATACCTTTTCACCCATCCATCAATAGCATAATAATAAAAATTTCATGAATTATTTACGAAAAATAATGGTTAAGAATCTGATAAAGGAGAAACATTTTTCAAAAAGACTAGTTGCAATAGTTGAAATCATAGGTGTAAGTCATGGATGAAGATTTGTTTTTATATTTACAATAATTTATATAATATTTTCTTTTATATAATAAAAATACGAGTATCGTAGGTTTCACCACCATCATTTTAACATATGAGAACAATTAAACCTTTAATTTAAATTCATTAAAGTAATTGCACGTGTGATATGTTCAAGAAAACGAGCGACGATAGGAGCGAGTTATCTTATTTACCGCACATGCAATTATACCACTTTATCCAGGCGTAACTTACAATATTTTTTTCGTTTCCATTTAAGAATACTTTTAATTTTGAGAAATTGGAGCATATCTTTACCATTTTAGGTATCTAGTCGATGACGTAATATTGGTTCTGAACAAAACCTGTTTCTGTAGGCCTTGCAGTATATTTACGATCACCGTAGTTTCTTGGAAAATAACGTTTGAAATAAGAAGTGCTTGAAAATGTAAGATATTTAACATTTTCCGGATGTAATATTAGAAGAAGATGACAAAGCCATGAAAACATTACTTCGCACGAAAAGAAAGGGCGCGTATGAGAGATGTGTTACTGTTGGAAAGGAGGCATATAATTCAGTTTTGACTCAGAAGTTTTCCTGGCGAACTTTTCAGAGTGGGTAATTACAACTGACGTTCACATTTTTTATACTTGTAATATGCTGTATTGAATAGCTTCATTCATCATAAACGAATAAATTAAAAAGAATTGTCCGTAGACTTATTATGATGCTTGGATTATTAAACATGAATCTCTGAATTATTCAATAGTGAATGATTGATTTCTCCTCCCTTCTACTTGACAAGCTCCTACTATTTATAATATTTGTCAAATAGCTAATCCTATTGCCCGAATAAAATTCTGTTATTCGAATTTTATCGTTTATAATTTGTTTCTTGAATTTAAATCAAAGAAAAAATCCTTAAATATACGGGATTACATTTTCAAAGTACTATTAGAAGATCCAGGATTGATCGTGAAAACTGGTGAAATGATTCTTGAGAAAACCGGTGAAAATATTCTTGATAATTTATCACTGAATGTTCATTTATCGTGGACGTTTGTCTTTGGAGCTATGACTCAACATTCCCGTCTCACTCAAAACAGTAGCGGATTCATAGCGGCAACCATGACTTTTCCTAAACCGTAGATATTAATAACTTTCACGAAATAAATTGTAGTGTATTTTTAATGAGTGGGCAATTATCCAATCAATAGTGCGATAATTATGTAATTCCTAATAACCGACCTGTCTAACTTACATCTTTATTAAGTACTTTTTAAGTTTTTTCTATTTTATCTGTTTTAAGAGATATGAAAAGAGATATTGGCTCTTGTTACCCACCCTCTCACAACGATATAGCTTTGAAGAGGTATTTGGTATCTTTACTACGATATCGCCTTCGATTTTCGTATATATCGCTGGATAAACATCACCGAAGTTCGCCCAATCAGTCTCGCATGGGTAGGCTCACGCGATACACAGCTCTCTGGTTCTCGTGGAGGCCAAAATGGCTAGTCTCACATTTGGTTCAACGGGGAAAATTCTAGGCAGCAGGTCGAACATACGACGTTCGATTGGTAAGTGCCACAGTAACCCAACGATATCCTTGATTATTCTGAAAATAATGTTGCAACATTTGGTTATGTATTATATTTTTCTCAGAGATTTGTTGTGAAAACAGAAAAAATAGTGTAGATTAGACAGTGATAATTATTTTTTATTGTTGCAAGATATATTATAAATTTCAGATTCACAATTCACAATTTTGGTTATTTCAAAACAGGAGATTCTAAAACAGATTTTCTTGCAGCGTGCACGGCAAGTTTTCAATTTTTATGCTGTCACAACTATCACAACCTAAATCAATAAGTCAAAGTTTACTTCAAACAGTGTCCAGTTTTAAAAGAAAAGTGGTGCTTCAACAATAGATTCTTCCTCGCATTTTATTATTTTTAAAATTCGCAATTTGCCTTAAATTCAAGCAGAAATTACGCCAAAACTACTAGTTTTTATCAAAAAATTGAACACGACCCTTTAAAGATGAGATTTCTTAGAACAGATTATGTTGAAAATAAAATATTTTTTAAAAATATTGTAGTTTTGAAATGTTAACTTTTTGCTAATTTTTGAAAATACATAGTTTGCCGGAAGTGGGACTAGCAAATATTTTTTACCGTTCTTTGATACATAGGAAAAATTTTGGAGCCTTTTGTGGAAAAATAAATATTTAAACATTGCCTCTATTTTACAATCAATTATGCGAAAACAACTCATATTTTTAAAAAATTGTAAATGATCCTCTTTTCAAAATTTGTCTTTAAGAAACAGATTTCATTAAGAAAAAAATGTCTTGCTTCAATGTAGTTGTAGAAAGACGCCGATAACATTTTGTGTGCATCCTTTTTCTCCCTCTGTATCAATAATCCATCATAATAATTTTAATTCTCGTCAATTAAAATGCGAGCAATATTAGTGCTCGATACTTTATAATTACAATTAATTCTAATAATCATAATTAATCAGATGCTACTAGATTAAATGGTGATGAAGGCGGAGTAGTTTCTTACGATTTCTATCGGGGAATTCGTGATCAACGCAATTGCGTTCCTTCACACTGTGTTATTTTTATTACAATACATGAAATTATTTTAGGGATTCGCAGGAATAGACGCAGAGTCAGAGGTTTACATTTTACTATTATGTGACGCTGCGTTGTAAAATGAAATACCTGAATACTAATGTAAACGAGACGAAGAAAACTCGAAAAGTCTTGTAGCTCTCAGTGATGTGTCATTCGCAGTTTCGGCTTATCATTGCGCAGCAGAATCGTTTCCAAGTCCGTTTCGTTGTTTCTTCACTTTCATTGTGCTATTGTGTCTATACTGATACTTGTAGCAACATGTGTTTATTTAGTGAATCATCGGTTGTTTTGAAGGACTGAAATGATTCCAGGACCTTCTGTATTAAGACTAGTTTCTGTATTTTGTGAAGATTTGTTTGACATGTTTAATCACAATTTTAAGACAATCAGTGATCATTGCTAATGTTAGAAGAATGTCAATGTATGCTCCACAGGACAAATGTGAAGCAAATTTTCATGATTTGTGTTCAATTGAATATTTAGATGACTTCTTTTAGCAAAAATTCCATATCTTTTGCCACATAAAAATAACTTGCCTGGTTGGTTGATTATTGTTTTGTGTTTTTCGTGTTTCCGAACGCACCTACTTCTATGGTCATTAATCCCATGTTGTACGTGTTTTATTACGGGAGGAGGCGGTGTTCTTTTTCCGGTGGAATAGTGCGACCCGGTCGACCTGCTCGTCAGCTGCCGGGGTTTTTCCCATACACTTACCTCTAACCAACGGTGCACCGCCCTTGACGGGATGACCTGTAAGCTCCTGACATGAGTAGTGTAGTGCGTGTAAGTGTGCATGTAAGTAAGGATTGAGTTAAGAACAAGGAAGAGGAAGGAAAGATTGCGCGCGGTCCGTGGCTCGTTTGTAAGGGTACAGATGCGGCATTCGTCTGGTGCTGACCGGAGAAACCACTGAAAACCACCTATCAAAGCAGACGTCCACTAGAATCCTCCTCCAGAGAGCGGCTGAGTTCGACCTAGCTCTGTAGCTAGGGCGAAAATCCTCGAACCTTAGGACCTCCAAGACAGGAACACTGCAGTGACATCAGTCGATCCCTTATGCTAGCGAAGTCGGTATTCCAGAATTATTTTGAAGAAACCTCTCTCATTTCATTAGTCCTCTTAATATAAAACAATGTTTTGGGGTTTTCTATTTTCCGTGCTGTAGATATGTAGATCTCACCCATTTTTGCCCATACTGATTAAAGTGACTAGGATATTTTCTGCATAAATTCATTCATAGTTAAATGTTAAACACAAGTATACTTTTGTGTTTCGAAGAAAAACATTTCCTTTGATTATCTCAAAACAAAAGAGAACCTGTGTTTAATTATATTGTACTGACAATCATAATCGTCTCACATTTTTATCTGTTTAAATAAATCCATTCAATTGTAGACCTTAAAAGGTTGGCATGCAATTTACTTTCTCTCCCTTACGAAAGTAAGAAGAAAAAGTATTGTAATTGTGCGCCAGAAAACGGCGAATTTTTGACAAAAATTCTTATTGTCGGACCCTGGAAACGAAAAAGTAGATAAATCCCGTTGCTAGGTAAATTACTTCATCTAACACGTGGTACCAGAATACATTTTTTGTGGTTCCTTGACACCGAAAAATCGATTGTCGGTAAAACGTCTGTCTTTATGCCTGTGTACGTCTGTGGTCAACGCTAGCGCCAAACCATTCAGCTGATTTTCTCCAAAATTGATATGCGCCAATTGATCTCAACGAACTGGCTTTGGGAGTTTCAAACTCATATTTTGATTAATGAAGGTCCTTCACATGAAGCCTCGAAAACATTTAAAAAATTTTTCAAAAATAGCGAAACATTTTTTCATTAAAACACATTTAAACTTTTGCATCATATACTCTCAATTACGCGAAAACTACTCATGTTTTTAAAATATTGATCCGGGTTTAATTTAAAAATTTAATTTTGAAGATCAGAGTTAATTAACGAAAAAATCTCTACCTTCATTATTGTAATTGCAGTTAGATGCCGAATAAACTTTAAAGTGTTCCATTTTTAGAAAATTCAGAATTTAACGATACTGGGATCTGCGCCATTTTTATTAAGCGTACTTTGCTTTCTCCAGAAAAAAATCCGAACATTTGGAGTAATTTTTGGGAAAAATTAAAGAGTCGTTTGGGCATCATGTGAAATACCTCTCAAAATGAAAATATTCGTTACAAATTCGCAGGTCGTCGAGTACGGAAATATTTATCTAGGAATGACAAATTTGAAGAAAATCGTTTGCAGAAATTTTGATTTCACTATTAAACACTTCCAGTGATAATGCCAATAGTCCTAACACTTATCTTTTTAAATTATTTATTAGATAATGAATAAAACTTTTTAATATCTAGTGAAATATTATATACCGGTATTACACAATTTTATTAGCTCGACAGGCTGAGTTTAGCTTGGAGTCATCATTACCGCTGTCTCTGTAGCGACTCGGACGGGGAGGTCCTAAGGTTCGAGTCCCGACGGTGGCGGAATTGATACTAGATAGTTAGCTAGGTCGAATTCAACCTACATCCCGAGGAGAATTCTAGAGGCCGGCCGCTTTGATCGGTAATTTTCCGTGTTTTTTTATATCAGCACCAGACGCTTGATGGATTAGTACCTTTCCAAACAGGCCAGACAGTACCTTACCAGATCGTGCCCTTCCTATTCCTTGTCCTATCCTCTCCCGTTACTTACACTTGGTCTAGGAACACAAAGCAACGAGTAGGTCAGATGTTGATATCATCCAGCGGGGAAGGAATCACCGCCACCACTAGGGATTCACTACACTAACGTGACTAATGGCCGATCATAGCAGCTGACATCTTCTGAACCAACAATCAATCCATCATTATTAGTTTCAGTAGGTAAAATTAATTTCTCTGAAGAATCGACTGTTCTGCAAAAATCGACAACTTTTGCAAAAGGAGTCTGTGACCCCAAAACGTTTGGCAAAACCTGATTATTCGACATATGTGGTGGTTTGGCTTTACCACACAATTTAAAAACAACGCCGCTATTCAAATCGACGCTGAGACCCTACCACTCTCCTAAGCAAATCCTCCGAGCACTTCATTGAATACATGAAACACGTGTTAGCGCGTAACCCGCGTACTAGCATCGCGATCCGATTAGCAACACGTGAAACGCGCGCGGTCCATCTCGCGGGCCGTTGTGACTTCACCACGAGCGGCGGCGAGGTCGAGGTCAGTGCGTCCCCACCCGCGGCGCGGCGCGGCGCGGCGGAGGCGATGACGGAACGTTATCATCAGCCGCCGAGGGCTCCAGTGGAGTGCCGTCCGCGCTTCGCGTCGCTTCTGTCCACGCGCCCTCCCCGCCGCCGCCGCCGTCGCCACCACGTTGTCTCTGTGAGTATCACATGTTCGGCGCAGGAAATGCGAGTTTGCGTGTCGTGTGGAAAACGTCGTCGACAAGTTGACATTTCAACCTAATAGTTTCATTCTTTGGTTTAGAAAGAAAATCAAGCCGTTTCAAATATTGTTCGGGTGTCGTTTGCGATTTACGAAATATTTTTTGGGGAGATTTCGGATTCAGTTTTTTTATGATAGAACTTTTCGGACATAATTTTGAAACAGTTGCGAAGACTTAATAAATATTTTTTCAAGTAATGTTAATATTCTAGAGCTTCAATAAATGGAGAATTGTGTCGATTCAAGGAATTCGGTAATTTTAAATAAATTACACCACAAGATATCTGCAATAAATTATTAAAAATAACTTACCCTTCTAAGCGCATTGCATACAATGCATTTGCTATCAATTATACACATTATTATTATTATTATTATTATTATTATTATTATTATTATTATTATTATTATTATTATTATTATTATTATTATTATTATTATTATTATTTTTCGTTGATCGGCCAACTAGGACCACGCAGGCAAGCACTCTGCCTTTACCGTGGCCCAGTTTTTTATTCATTCTCACGGAGGCAGGTGCTTGCGACAATTCTTTGGGGGACCAGCATTTAAGCTGGATCCGGTTTTTAACCCCAAGGTTGTTAGCCCTGGGGGTATGGGAGATGAAATTATGATATGATGATAATGGGGGTGAAAGGACAACACATATAGACATACACAAACACACAAATACACCCATGCCCGAGGCGGGATTCGAACCCGCGATCTTCTGGTCCGAGACCACTCCGGCACTACTGCCTTAGCGATCTCGGCCATCTGATCGGCATTATTATTATTATTATTATTATTATTATTATTATTATTATTATTATTATTATTATTATTATTATTATTATTATTATTATTATTATTATTATTATTATTATTATTATTATTATTATTATTTTGTTTCCCGAATTAGCCATCATGGGGCCACGCGGTACTGCATCCCACCGGGGCCCTGGGTTTAGACTTGATTATCGGGATAGGTGCACGTTACATTCCTCTAGGGGCAATCAGCATTTCAATGCTGGTTCCATTTTTATACCCCAGGGTTGTTAGCCATGGGAGATGGATAAAATTATCTTCATGATGAATTAGACACACGTAAACATACAGAGACACACACAACACAACTACACCCGAGGGCGGACTCGAACCCGCGATTCTTTGGTCCTACACCACCACTGCACTATTACCTTAGCGACCTCGGCCATCGGATCAGCAATAATAATAATAATAATAATAATAATAATAATAATAATAATAATAATAATAACAATAATAATAATAATTGTTATTATTATAATGATAATAACATTTTTCTGAAAAATCTGTTCTTTATCTTGTATTCTAGGTAAAACAAATTATTTACTTGAAAGTGTATATGAATTACATTTATTTTCCCATTTTGAATTTTTTAAAAATGTATCAGAAGTAACTGACATTTTCAGCAATTTGTGAAAAAATAACAATACTAGCATCTTAGAAATCTATCTTCAAAGGATAAAAAATATAATTGGAAGTATCCTAAATGTCTAAAAACTCAATTTCCCTCTTTTGAATTATTAGTTTGATATCGTTATTGCAAAAATGCGTGATTTAGATCTATTTTGTTTCTACAGGCGTTTTTACTGGGCGTTTGAAGTTGTTCGAAATTTTGAAGATATTTTTCATACCGGCACCATTTCAAAAACCATCCATACCCATACTGTTTCATCCGGCATCGGTTACAGCTATCTATTTATTGAAAAAAACAGGAATGACAATACAGAGTAAATGACGTGTGCAGTTTAGATTTATTTGCCACGCCACCATAAGTTGCAACTCATTTTGTTCAATAATTCTTAATGGCCGTCGGACTGTTAAAATTCTTCACTGTCTCCAGCTGTTACAAAGTTGATTATCTTTCGTCGGTTTGATTGGGTTACGCCTATATAACAGAATTACGGAAAAAATAGGCTTGTTGACTGGAGTGATACCCCGCCCGATGTAAATTAATAATCCTGCTTAATATTGGGAGATTAGTTTTGGTTGTCCTTCTGGTAATTACAAGTGTTAATAGAACTAGTTTTGATTTTACAGTTCAACATAACCGTGAATAAATGGTACAAAAAGCATTCCTATTTCGTTCAGAAAAAAAATGTGTTAAAATTATTGAACTGTATATCCTCAAATCTCCGTCAAATTATTTTATTTCAATGGGGGATATTCAACCCTAAACGTTAATGAAAATGCATGGCCAATTTCTGTATAATATGAATAACTTTTCAAATATATATATTCTTGGATGTTAAGAGGAGAAAATTTAAAGGACTAAGAAGCATTCAATAACAGAGTTGTTTTGTGAACTTTTCAGGACGTTTTTCCTTCCATAGAGTCCTACCTTATTAATAATGAGTATAATTAACTATTTAATGTAAAAAAAATAATTGAAAATTTTATAAGATTACAGACTACTGTACCACGACTCATAAAATTTGCGATAACAATTTTCTAGAGTTCTAATTTATATTTAAATTTGTTACTATTTTTCTCCATTAGTCCCATCATTGGGCTTCTTGACTAGCTGGCGATCGCTTGGTTTTCGCATGCGCAGCACCGGCACTGAACGTATTCGTAAGGGTATTCGTTATTTAAAGGACGAAAAAAGTCATTGTAAATAGAAATAAATCCTTACAGCAAACTAGCTTAAACAACATACACGGTTTTTCTACTTCTTACAATAAATTGAAAATGATTAAGACTCACAAGTCGTCTATATAGTACACGTGCGATTATTGGATTACTTAAAAGGGGGAACTACAGAAAAACAACGTTATCTGTCAGGAATTCAATGTAGCTATAGGGGGTATTTGTGACCCTTCCTATCTTCATTAGTCATTATCTATCTTTACAATATGTTACTAGACTTGTCCAGTAAGTGTACAGTACGATAATCTTTTTGCAACATTTTTCACACTATTTTCATAATTTATTTACATTTCATTAATTTTTGAAATTTTCCCCAGCATTTGGCCAGCTTAGGTGGCTCAGGGCATCAGTTCATGCCACTGCTGTGTCTCTGACCGGGAGGTTCTAGGATTTGAGTCCCGACGGTGGCAAGATTTTCGACACTAGTTTCACAGCTAGGTCGAATTCAACGGCAATGTCGAGGAGAATTCTAGCGGCCGGCTGCTCTGATCGGTTGTTTTCCGTAGTTTCTCCAGTCAACACCAGGCGAATGCCGGAGCAGTACCTCAACAAAAGGGCCACGGTCGTCGAGCGATCTTTCTTTCCTCTTCTTTGTCCTTTCTTCGCCCTTTACTTACATTCTCTTACACTTGCACACATCCCGCAAGCCGACGTGTTGGTTGACAGCGGATTTCGCTATCCAGCGGAGGAACACCCTCGCCACCTCCCGCTAAAGGAATATACTCTACACGTAATAACACCTCCAGTTGACGCACCGGAAGCACTAATCAATCACACAATTCAAGCATTAGTTCCGAATCCACAACAATTCTGAGACCCAATGACGGAAACAGCTTTCATTCGGGAGGAGCTCGAAAAGACAAATTTTGAGATACTACACTATGAGGTTTATTTCATTTTCTCTGTGGATCTGCCTTGAAAATGATACCCCAATCATTTACAAGGAATATTATAATGTTAATTAAACATCATTACGTCCGCTGACCTTGAAAGGTCAGCGGACGTAGAAACATTAAGATTCTGCATATTTATCATTATGATTGATCATTAACATTGAAGATGTGGAATGCGTGGTTTTTAAATTGATTATCAGCTAGAATAATGCCTTTTCTTCATCGATATCAGTTATTGTAGTTCTTTAACTAAATAACAATAATATCTGCCGTTTTTGATTCATATATTAACAATACGATGAAGTATCTTCTTTGAGAAAATCAAAAATAGGCAAAACAATGGATACCAACGATAAACGTGAACAAGCGCAAAAAAAGGATAAAACGTAGACAGCAACTGTTGAAGGAGGGATCAATGCATAATTAACAAAGTGTGGAAAAAAGAAGCTATGCGAATTAATTAGGTATTTATTTGAAAAAAATGTTTAAGTGGTAAAAATCATCCTCAAGAATGAAAAAGTGGTAATATTTCAGTTGTTCATAAAAAGGAAAAAGTTTATGGAAAAGAAGAATGTATTTAGTCAACTTTAGGGTAGAGTATTAAAATTATTTTTAGAAGAAAATTATAAAAGTAGAGAAGGTGAATTTCAAGCCGGTTTTAGAGGAGGCTTTGATCATTTATTTGTAGTGGAAAAAATAATGTAGTGGAACAACAAATTCAATTTATATTTGTAGATTTAGAAAAGGCTTGTGATAGTATTCGACTACAAAAAATATGAGAAGTATTCAGAGAAATAGACATAAATGAAAATCTTTTGATGACAATAAAAATATATTATATGATGGTGCTATTTCGTGGGTCCAAATATTCAGAAATTTGTGGAAATCAATTTACATGACCAAAAATGTTTGTTAAGTGTGCAGATTGTTTACAACTTTACTTAAAAAGTACTTATAAAAATCGCAAGAAACATGAAAATATAAAGTTGGAGGAATGGGTTTTCCTGTAGGAAATAAAATGATGTACACTTTATTATTTGTAATGACCAGATAAGAATAGCACAGGATGCTGAAGATGTTGAATACATGTTTAGGAAATCATTAGAAAAATACAGGAAATGGGGACTAAACGTTAATATAGAAAAAAACATTTTAAATGGGGTGTGTAGTAAATAATATGGATTTAAATTTAAAGCATGGAAATGGAAAAAATAAATGTTCAGAATTTAAATATTTGGGAGTAGAAATAAATAAGGATGGAAATAAAGAAGTTGATATAAGACATAGAATAAATAAAGAAAGATGAGGTGCATCAATGTTAAATAAAATATTACGAGATAAACATATAACAAAAAAGACTAAATTAAGGATATATAAATATATTGTAGAAAGAACTGTTTTATACGGATCACAAATTTGGAAATTAAAAAAAAAATACTAGCAACAGAAATTGATTTTTTTAAATCCGTCATCCACGATATCAAAATTAGATAAAATAAGAAATTTAAAAATAAGAGAAAAAGTGAATAAAGTACGTACACTAAACAAAGCCTGTATTATTTTATTAACATACATACAATTTTAGAAACAATAAGAACAAAACGTTTAGAAAAAAATTGTGGTTTGGACATGTTAAAAGAATGAAAGGAAACAGAAAACCAAAAATGATTTTAGAATGGTTTCCTGTGGGTTGGAAGAAAAGAGGAAGACCTAAACGTAGCTGGTTGAGAGAAGTTGATGGACTTTTGAAAGAGAAGATTTTAACAGATAAGGGTTATGAATATTACAAATGGAAAAATTAAATTAAAATTATATAAAGTATTAGAATTTTGGTGTAACAGAAAATAGTTTTAACGATGTAAAACTGTGAAATACATGAATAAAAACAGACTTTACAAACAAATTATCAGGACAAAGTATTTACATCTTGAAATAAGTATTCCGAACCATTTAAAGTCAGAGATAATGATAATTCGTCATTAAGAAAGTTGTACCGCCTCAGCGAACTTTGTATCGCATGCGCCTCGCTTCTGCCATTCTATTTCTGAATACAGCACATTGGCTTATCTGCAACCCCTTAGACGATATAGGGAACATTGCGCATCGAATACAAAAAAGATAACTTTTTTCGGACAATCGACTTATAAATAAGGTAACTATTTAATAGATCTCCCGTACTAGCCTGAGGGTCCCATGTTTTGAGAGTCTGCCCCGTCGTCGATTAAAGAAAATTCATTAATCAGAATGAAGTCAATGAATGCAGCACTAATAATTGTAAATGATTTTTTTTTGTTGGAATGAAGTGAAAACCATTGTATCCTATTATATTACATATTTGTTTAGTTTCTGATTTTCATACATAGCTATTTACGAACAAAAAAAGTTTAGCGACATAGTAGCGCCTTTCTTCTTTGAGATAGTAAATAAATTTCCCATTTTGTTGCATTAACAATATAGTCACTATAATATATTCAACGCCCAATTACTTCTCACAGATTTATCATGACGCTGTTTTAAGACTAATACATTTTCAGAAATTTTGCTAATTCTGCATAAGATTATTACCACACTGATCGACTGACATTCTGAGTTGATCATCAAACATCTGAATAGGTGGGATGAACAAAAATGCAGTTCAGAATATGAAATAATTAATTAGATCATCATATTAGAATTTATTGATCTGTACGGTAGGTCTATTGTACACTTAAAACAGTTTCTTTGATTGATAACATTTTTGTAACAACATTACATCATTGTATTACAAAATCACATTAAATTGATACTTAACGTTTCGCCTATATGTGATTATGACCTTTTACAAGTCTTCAATTGTTGTGGTCCATTCATTGTCGAAACATAAAAATATAAATAAGTCACCCACATGAACTGAGTGAATATTACATTAGAATTACATTATTCTTTTAATTGGCGTTATCATTGTTATATTTAATACTAACAATTATACATACAATAATTATTTTCGATAAACAATTAATTATTAAATATTTTTTGACTAATTCTTTTTTAACAAAACTTTTATACCACACCGAAATTATGAAATTGCCCCAAGCGCTTTTACCGAGTATGAAGTAGCTTTCTTATTGCAAGATAAAGCCCACCGCATATCAGTAGCAAAATCGCTGGTCAATATTGACGAATAAGAATGGAAAGGCTGCGTCGAAGGCAGAATAACGCTGATTTGATGGAGAATGATTAGCATCTCGTACACGCAATGCAGCAGAACAGGAATTGTGAAATTCCGGAAATGGAGGTTGACACAGCAGCGAATAATGTACAAAGACTTCTGCCGGGAAAATTTCGCAGGAAAATATTTTTAAAACTTCGTAGAACATTATCAACAATTCCATCCCGAGATTATGTGAATGGGAGAGTGTGAACAATTCAGCTCTCCAATACAATCACATTAAGAAAATACGTGAACCGAGAAAGGAAAAAAGATATTGAATTTAAAAATTAAAATGAAAGGCGTGAACAAGCTCTTTGTACTTTTAGAAACACACCTAACCACTATTTGTACCCTTATTGCTCCGTTTTATTGAGCGAGGTTAATTTGCCTTACTAGTAGATATTTAAATAATATATTATTTCCTTCGTGTGCCAAGTTGCAATTAACGTTTTGTCAACATGATTTAATTGCACCTGCAGGTAAGGGGATCAGGTACATGAAGTAAAACATTTTTCTGATTACCCAAAAGGAAGTGAAATTCAAAAAATATATATCAGCATTACTTCTGATGAACCAGCGAACCTCAAGTCATTTTTCTATATTCCCCGAGCATTGGTGGTGTGAAAATAATACAAAACAATATGTATGACATGTTAGAACATCGCAAATCTACCATTATATTATGCATTACAACCTGAAAGTATTCATACATTGCTGGAAGTGTGTGCCCACATCACTTATTTCCGCAAAAATAGACACGCACTTTATCTCCGAGATAGGTGAGAAAGTGAATGAAGCAATAGATGCCAAAGATTTAATGAAACAAAAATAACATCGTTTCTGTTCCTCGAACGCTTATGAATGATACAAAAATGTATATTATATTATTTAGATACAAATATCTTCTAGGTATAATAAGGGTATCATATATTGCAAATAAAAACCGGGACACTTGCTCGATATGCGATACTCGTACAGTATGTACTCAAGATAACGGAATTCACGGCGATAACCCACACATTGAGAATAACAATTAACAAAAAGTAACAATAACAACAATAAACAACAATAAACGAAGAATAAAAATGTGATTTTTCTAAAATGTGATTTTTCTAAAATGTGATTTGTTAGTAGGTCTGATGTATGAATCTGATACGTATGAAAGTGAAAATACGAGCACGTCCATAACGAAATGATCAAAACCAAGAATTGTGCACCCCATGGAGCTAGCGAACTCAGCCATCTGATTATAAATTCAGATCCAGAGAGCGCAGCGGCAGCACCGAAAATCGGGACATTTGCCGCCCCGAAATGTATTTGAGAGGAGACCGGGACAGTATGAAGAAAATCATTGAAAACCGGAACTGTCTCGGTAAAACTGGGACGTCGGGTCCTCCTATATAGGTATCAACATTTTAGCGGCTTAAGATCCTTTCAATCGCGTAGCGAACATCATTAGAGCTTGCAGCATCCGGGTGGGAAACGAAATTTCGAAAATAATTTTTCTTTCCGCCCAGGCACTGCAATCTTTGTATGTCGGATTTCCTTTCTTTAAAGTACACTAACAGGACAATAGCAAAAAATCCGCACTTTGTAATTAATTGTTTGAAAAGGAATATTATTCGTAGCTGAACTCAATTTCGATCAGACCGAACTGAGCATTTCAACATTATACGCACGGTACTGTGGGAGAGTAACTATTGAAATAATGCAAAGCGTTGAGATTAAATTGCACAGAAAATCGAACAGTCCTTTTAATTGGATCGTAAAATAATATTTCTGTCTCTTTCTGTCAATTTCATTTTACACAGATTTAGGGTTTCTGCACTTTTCTGAACACCCATACTATGGAGTGGGATCACCGAAAGAAACTAAATCTCCAAACTGTAACAATGAATCTCATTTTGTAGAATACTGTATAAAAAACCTAATGCAGGCCTCATCTGTCGCGCCTATATTTCTTCATTTCCCCACAGTCACAAATCATTTCCCCACATGTTCCCACCTGTCCCTCAAAAACTAATGTTCTCTCAAAATGTGTCCCTATGCAATTCAAGATACTGGATTTAACAGCCGTTTGGGCTGCCAATTTCTGAGCTACACGCCATAAAGTATGTTGCTGTAATCTAATACGTCATAATCGTCAACCTTCCACTTTTTGTCTTAAGTTGTATGCGTAACTAGCGGGCAATTCCGTAGCCAGCAACAGAAAACGTACACATTTTTTACTGCCTACGGTTTCTTATAAATTGTCAAAAACCATTATCTAATATTTAGCACATTCTATACAGAGAATCCATTCATGATCGGAATTACAAGTAAATTTTCTTTAATGGGAATAGGAGTTCGTACCCTGTTTCATAATGCCAGTTCTAAATGTTCTGTAATCGTATCAGGTTTACACATAAGATGTAGTATTCCAGTTATCTCTTCATTGATACAGTCATTACTCAATTCACGCACTCTATTCTAACCCACAGTTTCCCTTCACGGCTCCTTCAGAGACGTGTAGCTGGTTTCCTGTTATGTTTACGAAGGCGTCCTCAATCCAACCGCAATTCTGCAACACAAACATTTGTCAACGTTCATGTTCTGAAAAGATGTTGCCACCAATGTCCAAAAATCATTAAATCATTTTGAAATATTCCCTATTTGGCTGTGTTTTACATTTTTTGGACGACTCGCCTCATAGACATTCTGAAGAATGTATCTCATTTTTTGACCTATGATCTAAGGGAACGATATGGAAAACCAGTGACTGAGTCCTAGAAGGGAGTAAGATGAGATATGAATCAATGTTAAAATTATTATTCAAAGCTACAACCAAATATTAATTTAGGAACATATCTACGCAGTTAAACATTTTACTCATACCTTAATAAAGGAGTTTAATCAGGAATAAAAGCGAATTCTAAGTATGTTTGAGTAAACTTTTAGTCGTGGGTAATGGAAGTCCCTAGAAGTGTATAACCCACGCGTAACAATTAATTACATGAGGATATTTGTCTGAAAAATTCAAAGATTTGCTTTCATGTTCTTTATCGGCGAGAAAAAATATAATCTAAACTAATGTTTCTGAGAGTAAACAAAATCATTCTTATAGTTCGCGATGTCATGTATAAAAATTGAAAGTGTTTGAAACAAAATTTGTAACTATAAAGAACCCGGATGTGATTAGTGATTATTTCTCTGTCCTCTCACCACGCAGTTTCTTTTAATACAACACATAATTACTTCGAGATTCAGTAAACTGTAATTCAGAGTTTAAAAAACTGTATTTTTTCACACTGTAGGTATAATCGAAAGAGTGACTGATCGAGCAAGAAAATTCTTAAATAAAAAAATAGAAGATTAATAAAAAGTGATATAAGAGGGAAAAACTGTAGCGTCTATATTTCAATATTACGACTGAATCTGATATAAAAATGATACAATGAAACGAGTGAAAATACATAGCTTTATTCTGTTACAATTGCCACATTTAATTGAGCACTAAATCGTTGACTGCATAGGCGTGCGCAGCCTAAAACACGAGGGGGGCAACTTCATTTCTTGGCTACTGTCCCCCTCAGGGCACTTTTTATATTACCTTTTTATTTGAGTATAACTTATTTTAATAGTTATTAAATAAAACAATATATGGAGGATGAAATGACATTAATGATACAATTAATAATTACAATTCGTTTGATGTTGAACCGTTTACAGGTGCAGATGGTTTAGAGTACCTCCTTTCCAAAGGTCGTGTGTCAATTTCCCTAATTGTAAGCGTATAAAGGAGGAAAATCAGAATTTCATCTTATTTATGAAAATAAAATATTTTATTGCGTAGGACTACGGGGCCATTCTTGAAATTTTCAAGGGGTCAATTCCCTCGTCCCGCTTTGTACGCACGCCTATGATTGCCTAACATTCTTTTACAACCTATTTCAATATTATTTGTCCGTCTGATGTACCTTTCGTACAAAATAATTAATTTGTTTAGTGTAAGCTTTTCCAGCTTAATTGTGAATATGGAGATGTTAGACTATGGTTATGAGCAGATGCACCTTTGGAAAAAAATAATAATATTTTGTAATATTTATAATACTGAATATAGTAGGAGAGGTTTATAACTGTAGGGAAGCTACAGGTAAAGAATTATTTTCCTGTACTATTTGAAAAGGTACATGCATGATGACTTCAGAAGGAATGGCTTGTAAATAATCTTTCTCCATCATAATTTGCCATGCTTACTAACTCAATTTGCCAAACTAACTTGCTCAATCTGCGAGAACACAATGCTTTTTTCTGCAACTTCCACATAACCTTTCGGGGAACCCTGTCATATCTCCAGCTCACTGTTGTGTAACTTAAAGGCCTTCGCTCTCAAATACATAGATATCACATGCGACACACTTTCATTTCCCCATTTTGCATTGCAAACGTGACTTTCCATCCGATAATTCAAATAAAACTGTTACGTATTGTTTTTTCAACAGAATTCTAATATTTTGCAATTATCATGGGATTAAAAAAATTTCAGCAAACCAATCGATTTCTCATTAGAACTCGGGAAACAATTTGGTAATTTTTTCTTCAATTCGGAATTTTATTTTTGTTGGTAAAAATGTAAAAGATGGGAATGCAAGCTATAAAGCATTAGCGGCAGGGCAGGAAAATGAATACGTTTCGATGGGACTTTATCTTATGCCAAACGCCGTGATTCATCGTTAGAATAATTTATTTTTCACGCACTGAATTATTAGAGTGTTACTTCCCTAGCACAAATCAATAGTCGTTTCGCCAAGTGGAAGAAGGGGAAAATGAGTTAATGAAATTTTCAAGATTCCCTTCAAATTTATTAAAATTATATGATGCCTCAAAATAATCATTTTAAAAAATGTTAGTTTTTATTTACATCCTGAAAAGTGTAACAAACTATAAAAATAATTTCTAGTTTTTTTAAACAAAATAAATGTAGTATATCGTTTAGTGTTACTTTCTTTCCTTTTTTGTCGTACCTTTATATTTCTTTTTGTACTTCCATTCCTTAAAATTGTTTTTATATTTCTTCTTTTGAAGTTGTCCATTGTTCCATTGAAGATGGAAAAAGTGTTCCAAAAAGTTTGTTTTAGGAATAATATTTTTTAGTAAATATTATACAATTATTTTTGTTCGATTATTTCCACATTATCTTAATATGTCATTGCAGATTAGATTGATATCAGAGCGAGAATTTGAGGATAGTCTTCCTGTAATGCACGCCGTAGTCATTTTTGGACGTGACCACTTTCTTCTTGGACAGATATCCGCAGGCCTTCCACTGTACGGAGTATGAAATGATTATTATGAAAGTAAGCGACGTTGATAGATGAAAGATCATTGGATGGGATTAAATGACATAGGTGGTGCTATTGTAAACCAAGTATAACCAAGCCGGGAAAACCTTACAAAGAACTCGAACCCACAGCTTTCAGTTCCGCGTACTTGACAGCTGCACCAAGCTATTACTCCCCCGCTTGCCGGCGCAGTCTCGGTAATTTAACCGGATGATGTGGCTCAGGTCATCAACTGATGTCACTAGAATCTGCCCAGGAGTCCTAAGGTTCGAGTCCCGTCGGGGACAGAATTTTAAATCAATAGCTATGAAGGTAGAATTCTGTCGGAGAATTCTAGCACATGATTGCTCTGTTCGGTGGTTTCTCCGATCAGGCGAATGCCACAGCAGTACCCTAACAAACGGGTCACAGACCGTGCGCGATCATTACTTCCTCTTCTTTATCCCATCCTCATCCTTTACACACACAAACACTTAGGCGCACTACACTTGCATCCGTTTCGGGAGACCAGTCGGGAGCTAAGAGTTTGTCCCAGTTGGGCAGTGCCCCGCTGATTAGAGGTAAATATATGGGAAAAACCCTTCTAGCCTACGTATAGATCGACCGGATCTCACTATCTAGCAGAAGTAGAACACCGTCACTTCCCGTGATAAAACATGTACTACACTTACGGTACTAGTGACCCTAGCTGTTGACGCACCCGGAAACACGACATAATGTCAATCAATTATGCAATTTTTATGAATGGGAAAAGATGTGGTCCTTTGATTTTTATTGACAGCCATAATTTGTATAAAATTTGTAATATATTCACAGATTTTTACGGTCATATTAGATGTGCTGTGAATAGATTTTTGTTGAAAAGTATGCTTAGTATTCAAATGAAAACTAATCATGAAAAGTTGCTTCATATTTCTCCCTGTGGAGCATATATTGAAATTGCTTACAATGCTAATGTTCATTGCAAATTCAATATCTTGAAGTTTTGATAAAACATATCAAACAAACCTTCACAAAATGCAGATGCTAGTTTGAATGCAAAAGGTCCTGAAATCATTTCATTTTCCTCCATAGCAACCGATGAACCACTAAATAAACACATATTGCTGCAAGGAACAGTATTGACACAATAACACCGTAAAAGTGAAGAAACAACGAAACGGACCTCCGAAAGATTCCGCTGCGCAATGATAAGCCGTAACTGTGAATGACACATCATTGAGATCTACAAGACTTTTCAAGTTTCTTTTCGTCTCGTTTACATTAATATTCAGGTATTTTATTTTACAATGCATCCCACATAATAATAGTAAAATGTAAATATTAATCTTATTGCATCTGTCCCTATTCGATTGAATCTGTATGACAGCTTCATTTGTAGTAATAAATGGAAAAATCAAGATATTTATTTCAAAACAATCTGAGAGATAGTGTGAAGAGGCACAACTGCTTTGATCACATTTCCCCCCCAAAAAGCTTAATAAATTTCATCGCCTTGGTCACCATTTAATCTAGTTGCATATGATGAATCATGAGAATTAGTTAATTATAGTTATAAATTATTAAACAATTTTATTGTAAAAATATTAACTGAAGAAAATAAGCATTATTATATTAATTTTTGTTAGAGGGAGAAAAGGATGTACATATCAATATCGCAATAAATTGTTACGTTAGAAATCGTGGCATGACCGGGATGGCGTAATAACACTACTACGTACATTTGACGCTAATGGTGAGGAAAAATTCCCCCAGACTGTGGGTAGCAAACTCGTGTTATATCTTCTCGTGGTTGTAGGATAACAACGAATTAGCACCACTACTGCAATTATCCATTCATAACTCACCATGCCGCTTTAGTGAATCATGATACTTATACGAGGAACTCAAAAACTCTAGAGATGCGTGGGAACTTAACGAAGGCTCGTATTGACATACTCGAAAATAGCTTAAGAAACACAGCACATCTCGGGAATTTATCTCTAACATCTAGTAAATGCTGTTGCGCAGGATTTGTGTAAATATGTTTCACTCTAACACCAAAAACTGCACTTTCTTCGTTTGTTTGGAGGGAAATAAATTACATTCAGATTAACAATTTTTTATTAACATTTTAATCTTTTGATATCAATTGGAAAAGTGCTCCGGTAGCGCAGGTATTCATTAATGATAATCACAATCAGATAATAAAAAGGAAAATAAATCTAACTTTTCCTGACTTCCCCTATTTATTTTTGATATTCTGAAAAATGACATTGCAACTTAGCTGGATTCGCGCACAGTATTCTGTTTATTTTCGCTATCTTTTCCCGCCCCGTAAGCCTGGCCCTGATCCGCATTGCCCTGCCTTGCTCTGTTCCCACCCCAGAGCCCTCGGTCTAGTTTACTCACTTTCTAATGAAAATAATAAACAAACCTGAACTTAAAAATTTTCAATATTGTATTTTAAACCACTTCAAGATCTACAATCGCCCGAGATAACCGTGGATCAAACATACATTATCATAATGATTGTGCAAACAGAAGTCATCAAAAGAATCTGATTCCTGCTTAATGTACTACAACTAAACCAAGAATCATTTCCTATAGAAATATGTGCAATTGTACCTTTTATTAAATGAAAAAACTTATTTCCAACTTAACTTTACAAATATCTTTGTGAAGAAGACGTGGCACACATACGAACAGTTTACATTAGACAATTGAATGTAAAATAAATAATCACGCTTAGATTGTATTTATATGTTTTTGATTCATAACTTTTTGACATTAATTTCATAAATCTTCAATCACTTAATACATTCTCGTCCAGACGCAGTTAAGGTCAATGCCGAATTTACCTTTATAAATGTGGTATCTGTGAAGAAAAGCTTCTTTGTCATGACAAAGAATCTCATTCTCAAATAAAAATAATACACTTTATGGAACTGATTGTAAAATAACCAACTTCTCACCAGAGATAATATTAATTTTCAGTAGATGATTCAGTATAATTTGTACTAATATTCTTCATTCATGAATTCTGATTGTGTTCGTACTAAAGGCCCCAAGGCAACACGTAGACAGTTCTCGCCTCTCAGTTCACTTGTTTGATATTTTGATTTTAATACGTAATGGTCAAGCTAGCATAGTTTGCATATCCACCAAAGAAATTTTGTATTTTTTGTAATAAAAGTAGTTTTGTAGTACACTTTGAATCGCAACTACTCTATTTTTGATTTTTGGTAGTCCAAACCTAATTTGAGAGCAAACACTTCAGTGTTGTTTTTTTTGGTGTCACATGTATTTGTAAAAAAATCCCTTTTTTATACATAAGCATTAAGGCAAATAATGTCCTAAATACGCAGTAAAATGTGGATTTAACATTAAATAAAAAGACAAAAATAGATAACGTAATGTATTTATAAATCTTTTAAATAAAATAGTATGTGCAGATAACTTTTATATTACACATAGACAACGATTCACTCATCTTTATCACTCACCTACTACGAAGTTACGTAGTAAAGAGAAGGTATTGCAATTCTGCAGCAAAAAGTGTCGATTTTTCGTCAGAAAAATTTGTATTGTGTGGACCTGATGCCGAAAAAGTGGATAATTCTTATTCCTATGTATAGTAAATAACTTCCTCTAACACGGTGTGTAAGAATCCAGGTAGTCCTTGATACCGAAAAATTAGTTTCCGGTAACACGTCTATCTGGTCAGCGTCAGGGACTCAGCCGTTCAAATTCGAATTACGATTCTTCCCAAAATTGATATTCTTCGATCGAAGACCTGCAAATTTGAAACGGATATTTTGTTTATTTAGGCGGTAGTTTACAAGAAACCTTAACATTATCAAAATTTTCTCAATAACGGCAAAACATTTGTGAATTAAATTTCTCTCCGAATTTTCGAAAGTTGAAATATATCAAAATTTGTTTGGCGTCTTCCTACAACTATAATATTGAAGATTGGGATTTTTCCCTTACTGAAATCTTCTCTTCAAAGATAAACATGGAATAATGTCATGTAGAATTTTTCAAATATAAGAGAACCATTTTAACACTGGCATGAAATAAGAAAATTTAAAAATAAATTATTTTCTCGAAAACAGCTCCAATGTTTTCTCTATTTTTTCTAGAATAGAGCAAAGTGTGCTTATAAAAATAGCGTCTTACGTTCGGTAAACTGAGAATTTTCGAAAATTGCAAAAAATATTGCTCTAGTTATTGTTCTAAATTGCTCTAAAAATATATATTTTTTGCTATATTCAAGAAAAAGAATTTCGATCCATTTTTTAGAAAAACAATTTCTATTGCTTTTATTTCTCGCAAAATTTTGCGAAAATTGTTTAAATAATTGTGCATGATCCCATTTAAGGATATCATTTTGAAGAACATATTTAAATACGAAAAATATATTTATCTTAAATAT
The DNA here is from genome assembly GCA_038098605.1 of Gryllus longicercus. Lineage (NCBI taxonomy): Eukaryota > Metazoa > Arthropoda > Insecta > Orthoptera > Gryllidae > Gryllus > Gryllus longicercus. Next base: position 6,167,721 of record JAZDUA010000020.1, read on the forward strand.
TGTAGTTGTAAAAAGACGCTGAAAACATTTAAACGTTTGCAATATTAAAAAATCTAGACAGTTGTACTCAGACAGATGGCCGGCCGGAGAGACAGACAAGTTTTACTGGAAACCATTCTTTTTCGCTATCAAGGACTCACAAAACAGGGATTTCGCTACCCAACATACTAGAGGAAGTTATTTTCTACGTGTAGGAAGAAGAATCCACTTTTATTTAACAAGGATCCACAAAACTAGTTTTTTGGTCGAAAATTCTCCTTTTTTTGCTGCGTTATTACAATACTTCCTCTTCTTAAGTACATTTCATAAGTAGTACGCGAAAAAAATATCTTACACGAATAGTTTTGAATCAATGTGTAATATATTGTAATTAAAATGATATATGCAATGAAAACCGAGTTTTCCTTAAATATGTGGAAATATGTGTAACACCTTGAAATATGTTAAACTCGGTTGTTTCAAATAATATCAAAAAGTGTAATTCCCAAACATAAAACAACAGATTGATTTTAATTAATGAAAAAAATATTTAATACAATTCCTAGCTCTGATTCTGATTTGGATAGAACCCCAGTTTAATCTCAATGTCCCTGGCACAGTAACCGAGTAGGTTACTCAGCCGGTCAGCATCGATAAGTCACTGTTATTTACATGAAAAACACGTGGAAGCGATAAGAGTCTGATAGTGACATCGTGTCTCCAGATAACTTGGAACGGATTGTGTTGTTGACCATGCGTAGAGGTTTAACAACTATCGACAGTCCACATTGAGATTCAGGAGAGAGGGGGCAACACTGGATTTCTGGTGCATGTAATCATGAATGGATATGAAACAATCGGCTAACGATCCATACAACTCAAGAAACGCCTAATTACTCTTATTTTCTGAAATTGAAATTTTCCCCCTGAGTTGGCTGAGAGCTAAAGACAGCAAACATTATTTTAGATAGTAATTCATGAACCAAAAGTAATTGTCGAATGCTTGTGCCCATATTACTCAGTTTTAAAATAATACTTCTTGATGTTTTATTCCCCTCATTCACGTCGTATCCCATCTTCATCAAAAAATCTGAAGAAACTTAAATGTCAATGAAGGACTTTGTTGAAATTGCTTGACTAAAAATTGGGAGGTGTCACATTTTCCTTCGAAACTATACTCTTTATTTTACTCATTTCCCCACTTTCACCGTTCATCGCGTTCTAATTTATAGTTAAATGTGCCAATTAATTAATTATTTTTTAAGTATTTCCGAACATTTACCCTGATGGAGAATTGAACTAATATTTCCTGATTCACGCCAAGTTACATTTACAAACGTTAACCTATCCAAGGAGTTGAGGTACATAAAGCGCGAACTGACTCAGCACCTGAATGCGAACAGTCGCGAATTCGAATTCTGCTTTGGGTAAGAAAGTTTGTCCAATGTCTTTAGCACGCGTGTGTATGTAAGAAGGAAAATCGTAGTTGATATGTATTTCAAATAATTCACATTATTTTCTTTGAAAACAGTTGAATGAGGAAAAAACTACTTATCTGCTAAGTATTAGCCAGGGCCGACGATTAGTGTTAAGCAGACTGGGTAGTTGACCCGGGTGATCTCTCCCCTCCCCTCCCCCTCCCGAGAAAATGTATATGAAGAGAAAGATACAAAATATAATTTTTCCAAGTTGCCTTGTTTATCATTTAATTGTTATCACATTTATTATTTTATGTAACTTCAGCATTTAATTTTTGCAATACAAAAAGAGCGTGCTTTACATTTTTTATATAAACTTATTTAACAATTTTTGCAAATCGGTTTTGTCTGTCATGTCGCTATAAACATGTAAAATTACAATAGTGTTGAGCCGATCTTGCAACATTGTTGATCGCATACGTGTTGTGTCAACGCAACACCCAGACACTTCGTTCATGTCTGGAATCTGCCGTTTATGGAAAATTTCTCTCACCGCAAATTCCGAGTGGGTACTTTATCCAGTTGGAGTTTTCATATGGGTATAACTACACGCTATATCCACATTATTCGCCGGGTCTGAGTACAGCTGATATGCTTTTGAACTGCACACTACTTGAACCCATGGAAACAATAGGAACTTCGTGAATCATTGTTTCAAAGGAGAAAGTTACTTCATTAACTTACAAATGTTTATTACATAATGTACAGTTTGTGTTGTGGTATCACTTTCGCATACGCATTTCGTCTTCTTCATCAGACCACACGATGGAGATATCTGTAATAATCAGGGTCAAAATACATTTGTATCCAGTCGGAATCTATCCAAAAACGTAATTCTAGAGTGATTGTTCATATGACGTCAACATTTCGCATCTCCAAAGTTAAATGGGACTCGCCACTGGATCATTGGAACAAAATACAATTTTAATATCTAATATAAATATAATAATTAAAATTAACTATAATTACTATACAGTCCCTGGCCACATTATTAGACGCACCCTAAATTTTCAATAAAAATCACGTTTAAGTAATAATTGAATACTTACGATACAAACAAGATATCATATGCAAAATTATGTCTGTTAGTATAATATATAAACTAATTTTCATAAAAAATCTCTATGCACATGTATATCTTTAATAATTTGTCAGGCCATTTTTGGCGGCTATTAGAGCTTTAATTATTTTTGGCAAGCTATTAATGCATGCCTGGACTGTTTCTTGCAACTTTGGATGATGGTACCAGACTTGAATTATTTCATCAAGGAGACGAATTTTAGTTATTATTTCTTCCTTTGCGATTTCCCTCTTCATGAGCTCCCAAACATTTTCTATTGGGTTCATATCTGGTAAAATTCCTGGCCATGGTAACACAGGACCATTTTTCTCCAATAAAAATGATCGAACTGTTCGAGCATGGATGACATGGAGCCCCATCTTGCATAAAAACAAATGATTCTTCATTTGTGAACCATTCCTGTAGTTGAGGCAGCAGTCGTTTCTCCAATACTTGCTTGTACTGGTCTTGTTTCATGATGCCCTTAACCAAGTAGAGATGCCCCGTGCCTTTGCCACTGATCACTGACCAAATCATTGCCTTGACTGGATGTTTCACAGTCTGAATGATACTTTTCACCAGGGTCCCTTCTCACAAATTGATGTTTGTTTGCTAGAATATTGAAAGTGCATTCGTCGCTAAAACAAACCTGAAATGCAAGTAAATGACATTAGAATTAATTTTAGTAGCCATTTATAATTATAAAAAAAGCACTAGACTAAATTTTTACCGATTTTCAGAAGTCCAAATCTTTATTCTTAAGGTTCTTAGCCCATGCAGGACGTTTTTCTTTCATACCAGCTGTTAATCTGAGTTTGTGGGCTGGTCTACAAGCTACTACAAATTCATTTGTAGTAGTGTACGCCTTACTGTCCTTTCAGATACACAGATTCCACTACTTTCCAATTTAAGTTTAATTTGTTGAGTGTTAGAAAACTGGTTTTCATGGCAAATCTTCCTCAAACATCTCTCTGGTCTTGGTGAAAATATTCTCTTCCGTCCACATGTGTTCTTCCTTCGTGGGGATTATTCTTCACCAAGGACAATTTTTTTCTTAATTCGCCGAATAGATGTCTCGGATACGTTCAACCTTCGAGATATCTCACGATTTGAATAATTTTCTGTGTCGACAAGAGCTTTCACTGCTACGATCTTCCGAGGAGACAAATCACTTGCCTTTCCCATTATTTTTATTCAAAACTATCAGTTTTTCGTATACAACAATTCAAAATTTTTAAATAAACACGGCTATAACTATTTCACAAACTAATAAATGGAAAATAAACTATCTTCATGCAACAACACACTACTCATGTCACCTCTTGTTCTACTGAACTCTTGTAGTTGTGCGTGTAAGCAACAATGAGGTGTCACAACAATGGTACATAATGACAAATAATGTGTTAATTATTAGAAAAAGAAGCTTTGTTTTTATTGATTGATTCGCAACAATGCCAGATGTAATGTACTGCAGTGAGAGACTTCAAAATATAACATTTTGTTAAAAATTTGGAGTGCGTCTAATAATATGGCCAGGGACTGTATATAAAATATATATATATATATATATATATATATATATATATATATATATATATATATATATATATATCGTTTCAAATCTATTTGTTGGAATTCCCGGGAAATGATAATACCCCATTGAGCAGCAGTGTATTTACAGCGTTGTTATCGACGCGTCTTATGAGAAGAGACACTTTACTAAAAAGTGTAATAAAAGTTCAAGTCGGTGAATGTGTATAACAGCTTTAATATATAATTCAGGTCCCGAGTTTATGAGGCATACATAGTGCTATTTGAAAAAGAAAGAAGTCCGAAAAAAGTCCCAATAAATAATAAGAATAGTTAATAACCTTCCGCATTGCACATAATTCACGATGTGGAGGTTTCTTTATTTAGGGCTCAATAATGAATAAGAACTATTCATTACTCTAGACCTATAAGAACTCATTATTGAAACCTAACACAATAACTTTGCACATAATTCAGGAACAAGAAGCACAGTAATCGAGTAACCTGCGTCTGTCCTTCCGTCACTCGCAAGTGTCCCATATGTGGAACTGGGAAAATCGCGTTCAAAGTTGAGTGACTATAGAAAACTCTACGGAAGACTTTTCTTTCCACCGCGAGAACGCAACAACTGTTTAAGCTATTGGAATACCATTTGTTCACGAATAAAATAGAGTTTTTACTTTACACTTATACTCCTTATTCAAATTTTGCCGAAGATGCACTTTTATTCCTTGCGCTCTGGACCCCTCATTTGACCATTTCCGATCCACCGAAAGAAACGAATGAGGTTAAGCACGTAAAACGTGTTTTGGGGACGTTTTAAAGCCATTTAAGTAGATGATCATGCTGAAACGCTGTGGACTACCATACTTCCTTTCTAGCGTAATGGGAATACTCAAGACATTATTCAATAGAAGATAGTTTTTCATTATATACTACACCATTTCATTACATTGCACCATTATTGTCGATAGTTATACCTTTTAATGTAATGAAACTTGAATTTTTAGAAAAGTATTCTGACCATGCTTTTTGGTATAACTGTTTCTGAGGATCGACGAGTTAGTTTTTCGTAGAATGTTTCTGTAATGTCTGTACTTTTTGGTTGTGAAGAAGCTATTTATTCTCCCTGCTCAAGCATGAAGAATCCATTACTGCTTTTAAAATGTCTGTTTAATGTGAACTTGAGTAGCATACACAATTCTAATACGAAAGTACCCGCCGCCGGAGGCCTCAGCCAAAGGCAGTACACCCTAAAGGCTCATTCACAATGCAAACATAAACATAAGCATGGCGTTAACATAAAAGTTAGGACTAAGTCCATAAGTGAACTCATTCACAACGCGTTCGTATAAGCATAACATGTAAAACGTTAACTTAAAAGCTTGCAGGCGTCAAGCTTTTGTTCTTATGATTAAGTAAGACATAAAAAATGAACCAATCACAGAACGGTAACTCAAAATCGAGAATCGAAAGAGGAGCGAAGTCGATAAACGAACACCATATGGGCCATGGACATAGTCGATACCACAAAATCGATTCTCACATCCAACAATAGTAAAGCAGCCAATAGAAACTTTTCCTATTGCTTACGTTTATGTTAGACATTGTGAATACTTCAGTCTCTCACTTATGTTAATGTTTACGTCTGTGCGTTATGTTTGAGCGCGCGTTGAGTGTTGCGTTGTCCACAGGCGGCGCCCCGATGGCCGTGCTCGAAATGGAGAAGAGGGAGAAGGGCAGCGAGGCGGCGGGGGAGGGGGTGGGGGCGGGGGCAGCCGACGGGGCCACCCTCCCTCTGACGGGCGCGCAGCTCGAGCAGGACGACGCCCTCTTCGAGCACCTCATGCAGCAGGTGGGCGAGAAGGGCCCCTTCCAGCAGCGCTTCAACCTGCTCTTCAACCTCGTCTTCACCGTCTTCATCTCGATGCCCTACCTCAACATCGTCATGGCCATGGCCGTGCCCGGACATTGGTGCTACGTGCCCGGACGGGAGCACTCCAACTACACCATCGACGAATGGAAGGAGCTAACGATTCCCAGGTAAAAGCTTTCACATACATTTTGAAGGATGTTTGAATGTACTAAGTTATAGAAAAAGGTATGTTTTTATAACAACCACCGTCTCTAACTTCTTGTTTCCTCTTCATTTGGTCTTCTCTATTCCATTCGCTATGTTTCCTGCTTTCTTCAGTACCGTCAAATAGTTTTCATTTCTTCCTCTTTTTATTATCTTTATTCTAATAAGAACTCGCAAAATATTACTGACAGACGATAACTTTTTATAAATGTCAAGTGCCAATATCAATAATATCTCTTAAAAACAAAATATAAAAACATATACAGAAGAAACTCGTTTTCTTTTCAATTAGATGAAAATATTACGTTCAATCAGACCATGAAGGTCTAAAAATTTCAGAACTTTCAAGCATAATTTATCACTTACTTATTTTCTGTGAAATTACGACACAATATCTTGTATGTATGTATTTTTATAATTTTACTACAATGTCAGTTTATCTCTACTTTCTGGTTCATTAGAAGCTGATTTTTTATACTCCTTGTCTGAGAAGAAAGAATTGATTTCACCAAATATGGAATTATGAAATGTTCCAGCGGAATAAATGCAAATCAATACTAAGGATTTTGCTAACAAAAAATATGGAGTGAATCGGACCAAAAGAGATGTATAGTTTTTTTCGACTCATTCACTTTTTTAACTTTCGCTTTAGTCCGCTAGTACCAAAAAACGTTTATCGCCCTTTCCGTCTCTCCTACTGTAATCTTCATACGATTGCTTAGAATACTTACACATGTTGCTTAGACACGATTGCTTAGAGACTTACACACATTGCGTCGAGGGCAATTTCCAAAAACGAACAAATCGTCTTCAAGACTGCTAGCTTCCAGAGGCAATAGGATCCTCAACACATTTGTAAAATGTCAGTATTCCACATATCTTTCAAATGTCCTTAAATCACGTGCACAGTGATAGACTAATGGAAGTTGATGAAAGTACAGAGTAACACACAAATGCGTGACTAAATATATCACCTGGATGATGTGTAATTATATTAGATGGTGATGGAGAATTCTCAGTCAAAAAGAGAAGAGAGCTTGTTATCGCTGTTAAAGCGCCGTATTTATGCAGCACGCAAAAATCTTTGTAAACAAAAGGTATGACATGAAATGAAAACGAAAAATCAGAAAAAAATTTACCTGATGATGTAACGTAAATATTCCATTCACTAATTTTAACATTTAGTGAAGGCAAATTTCAGCAAGTAAAATATTATTGTAATTTATTAGAATGTAAATAAAATGTACACTTAAAACGAGACAAAGAAAACTATCGACTTTTTCACATTTTCTCCCATAATTCAATGAATAACCAATGCAAACAGTGTCAACGATGGTGGCATTCGCCCTTGACATTCCTAATGCGTACCTCGGACTACACACTTGACACACATACGCTCCACGACACATCACGCTGAAGCGCTGTCGTCCCGACCGAGGAGACAGCGCAACCCGAGGTCCTGCGAGAAACAGTAAACGCGAGGAAGAGCGTGTGCCAGTTCCCTCCAGGGATATGAGATGGTGTCGACTATGACAACCTTGGCCCCGTCATTGACCAAACTGACAATACATAATAAAGCATGAAAACAATTAATATGTTCACTTACAGTCTTCTTGTAAATACGAAGAACAAAAAGAAAACAAAATAAAATGCTTAAGAATATGCGTTAGTAGGCTTCCGCGGCCGGAGTCAATGCATTCTTGGCTATCAGGGATGAGCCGCGTCGCGGTCAACTGTGCTGACGTTTCGGCCATCTTGCTGTGGCCTTCTTCAGAGCTTTACTGCCAAGAATATGCCATGTTTTCGTCTTTCAAACTCAAATGAATGACAAAAATTAATAGCATCTAATGACATGTACTGGAACTGTAGTAAAAGAGTATCAAGTTAGGTGTTACTCCAGGTGGGGGAAAAGCACTCTCTGTTAAGAAATACATTATTGGATCAGCGGATCTGAGAACTCATGCTTTGCGTAAGCCAACCTCATTAACTTCTTCACCCACCTGTAGTTTGCTAACAGCTTGTAAATTAAAGTAACGAATATTTTTTTATGAAGTAACTAGAAAAAATATTTCAAACTTTACTACATGGGATAATTACTTTCTTCAGCAAAGCATTTTAACATTTTCCGGAATTATAAAATGGTATTTGTAACTAGATCCATTAGAAAAATACCGAAACTTCTTCAGATGAAAAATTGTTTTAAGGGAAACGAGTGTAATACGTGCTGGCATTTTTCGATTTTCAAGTCGAACACACAAGAAAAAAATCATAATAATTCAAACTGATTTAAAATGCTTTACTCAGAAAACACTCAGACAAAATATTTTCTTTTTAAAATACATAAATATTATAAACTCAGAGAAACGATTACATAATCTTAAAGTTGGTTTTGAATTTGAGGATTCCTTAATGAAAACTACAGATGTCAGGAAAGTTGCATTTACAAAATGGTATACAATCTAAATTCACACTGGAATTTATATTTTTGTAAACATTATTCTTATTTAAACACTTGAGAGCTTATCACGTAATGAGATCAAATTTACAAAATTACTTCACTAGAGGAAACTGTTTTCACAGGTGTCTGCGTTAAATGTGTTTTTTATAATAAAGAGAATGTAGAATGAATACATTACAGACCACTAAGGACAACTAACGACGTTTTCACAGCTGATCTCGGATTCTTTATTTTCACAGGGACGCCACCGAGGACGACGGTTTCAGCAAGTGCCTGATGTACAACGCGAGTTCCCCAGAGAACTCCTCGCCCCTGCTGGACGGGCTGGCGGCGTCTGCGAACGAAAGCGTGGGCGGTGGTAGCTACGGAGCGGGGGTGGTAGGTGAGACTATCCCATCCCCGGCAATACCAACACTGACGCACGCCTATTCTGGGTGATGCGTTGACCCAAAAGTGCAGGACTGCTCGAGTTTCGTACTCTGGACCACGACCAGCGGTGAAGGAAAAAAGCTAATAAGGCGTCGAAAACAAACATATACCAAAGGAAGTAACTGAATTAGGGCACTGGGTACGCATCTTCGCGCTCCCCGAAAAAAGAAACATATTTTGAGAATAACGTTCTTGACAATCCAGCGATTTCAGGTTGTGCAGATTTATCTGTCACAGATGTTGGGAAACAAATGGAAACTTTTCAAAACGTCAATTCACCAAAAATACATATCTTTAATATTTGAAAATTTAGAAGTTTTAATGAGAATGAGATTTCTACACTTGAATTCAATGTTTTGCACTCTATCTTTTCAATAAGTTAAAAAAATCGAGGCCCAGCTTGCTATCTATTACGCCGTGGGGGTCGTTTGATAGATCAGCGGTTACGTTCTTTCAATATTTGGCAGTTCTAACCCCAAAGATGGAAAATTGTAAAGTATTGACTGAAGATTACGCGAAAACTACCAATTAAAAAAATGAATGATATGGTTTAAAGCGCTAATGTAGAGGAATATGTTTCATTTTCACTCATAAATTTTGTAGTAAGAAATATATTTGTAGCTTATGACGTGTTAGGACATATTCAAAATGTACATTTTGGCAATTTTCAAATTTTAAGACGTTTTAATGAAGCTCAGTCTTAATCCCTATTCTTTGTATTATTTCTTCTCTTGGAATCGCAGAGCCACGAGTTCGGCCAGATCCGTTAATTTGAGAAAAATACCATGTACCGTTTAGGCGCAATGTAGGATTTTTAAGATACAAGTGGACGGACTCATAGATAAAAAAAACTTTTTTTTCGGTATCTGGGACTCCCAAATTGTACTCTACACTGTCTCTACATCGAATTTTGCAACTGTTGCCTCAGTACATAACTTTTTTGAAACTTTTCCATAAAAAGCTTTGTAAAAACCGGCCACGGACGGCGCGTGTATCTTCAATTATTCTCAATTAGCACAAAATATTTTCATATTTCGAATTTTATTCATCCTTATTTAATCAGAGTATATTTCAAAGTAATTTTTTTATTTTTAAAACATAAAATGAGGCTTTCCCGTGCCACATTACCGTTATTTACAGCTGCAAATTATCAATACTTTATTTCTTTTCTTTTTCAACAGGCTGCCAAAATGGCTGGGAGTACGACAAAACATGGTACACGTTAACGGCACCATCCCAAGAAAACTGGGTCTGCAACGACAGCATCTACGTCTCCAATGTGTTTGCCTTTAGCAGGGCAGGGGATGTCCTGGGATCTTTTGTTTTCGGGCAACTCGGAGATTCGTAAGTATTCTAAAAGGTGATAGTGACGTTGAACTACTGAAACGCAATTCAGTTATAGTACCACAAATATGGCAGCACTTTCGCGATTCATCGCAACGATTCGTTTGTAATAAAATAAGTCTTTTTTATCAGTCACGACAACCGAAATTAAAACTAACTTAAGTTCGAGATACTCGCCTTATTTTGTTACAGTCAAAAACAACTTCAATAACTATGTGAAATATATCCAGGATAAAGTTAGGTTCAAAATAATAAAATTTATGACGCCTCATTACCGAAAAATGAATGAGTTGTCATATTAAATTACAGAATAATATTTTATATTTCTAATTTGTTAAATGCACACTTTTGAAAATTCTCGTTGAATTTGTGAGCTCTGAAATTTCACTTTATAAGTTAATAACTAAATTCTTGTTAGTGTCCATAAACCTGAATTTGTTCTGAAACATTATTAGGTATCTCGTGGCCATTAACCTTCTTTTTACTGCTGAGATGTCTCACATTATTGTAGTTCGGATATACCAGGGTTATGCCGTAGACATGTAGAAGGGACGTAAACAACTTCTGAGGGAAGATTCGAAAAAAATACCAACTTATCTGAGAAGTTCTACACACAGCAGATTAGTTAGGGTATATTGTGTAAAATGAGACTCAAGGTTTTATGAAAGCAAAATGATAACTTTATGCGATCGGCAGAATACTTTGAAAATAATCATTATTTCACCACTGCTCAAACCGGAGGAGTCAATATTTAGGTGTAAATACGTAATAATTCCTATATTTTAATGAATGTATTATAATTTTTTTCCATCACATTAATAAAAAAATTGTAAATTATGTGTGATCAAAACGTAAGGATGTAATAAAATATGTTCACCTAAAAAGAGAGGATTGCGTTGCACTCAGCGAGCTATTGGTGTGGCTATTTGCTTATTGAGCTTGCCTTAGGTATCGTCAGGAGAGTGGTGGTACGCGGGTCACTGCAGCGGGGCCATCGCGAGCAGTCTGGTTCAAATAAGATCTTCCTTTTTGAGTAGGCTTGGTCTAAATAGACCAAAGGCGTTGGAATAGAATTACACTAGACTCACCGAGAGCGCTGCTGTCGCGGAATCATTTCAAGGCGGCCATTGAAGTGGGAACATGCGTTCCTCATAGAGATCTGTGCAACTGTGATTCGAGCGTGTTAGTTGTTTAGAATAAAGACATGTTATTTTCCGCGCATGTAAAATTTAAATGTATGGAAATATACGTGATATATTATGGTTAAGAGTTGTTCGGCATCTATTAGGTGCATGAACAAATTCAATGTTCCAAATTGAAATTCAATGTACAAGTTCGCAGTTTGATTCTTCAGAAGGAAATATTACGAGAGGAACACCTGTTTTGTCACTTAATCAGTAATTAATTGTAAATTTTGAAGACCTTTCGAATGAAAACTTGTATATCTGTATTGTCAAAAAGAAAATTGCAGGTGGCATAGAAAACATGTATCTAAACATTATGCCTAAACGCTAATTTTTGGTTTTTCATTTTATATTTTTATTTTTGTTATACTCACACAAAACACAAAGATAATGATGAAAACGAGCGCAATTGAATAGTCAGATTTGAAACCCGCGCGCAAATCATCCGCCACAATGGCGGCCACGGCCCCATTCAATTTCATGTGTCCTGAACTATCCGTCCACGGAATTGTAGGGCCTCGAATTAGTCGTATACAGTGATCTCAACGTTATAACTGGATTCAAAACTGCAATACTCTGGAATGCTGAAAATCGTGACGATCGTTTATCGTTAGGTTGGCTGCGGTAAACGTCTACCTACACACATTCTTACGGAGTCAAATGTGTCTTGTATGTTGTTTACTGATACTTAAAATAGTTTCTATCAACGAAAATGCAAAAGTATCACATATCATTCGGATGAAAAAGACGCCGACAAAATGGGAATAGGATTAAGTTCCACAGGCATGGAAATAGTGTGCCATGAACCTGATGAGACCGCAGTACTACATATTATTTGGTAGCCACAACTTATATGATATTTTTTAGGTTTTCTTTTTCACTATTGTTTGCCATAAGTTAAACTAAAGAAATTATTAAAAATACGGAAAACAAGAACACTCCCCTGCGAGAACATTAAAAAACGTCTCCAAGAGATGATATGTTAACTGCAATTTTAAACTATTAAATATTGGTTCCTTAATAACTTTCTGTTAACTTTTCGTGACCGTAAAAAAGAATAAATGTTTTAAATTTTAATAAGGTGATAAACACAAAGATAATGATGAAATGATTGATGAAAATAATTAAAAACAAAGATAATGATAATTCCTTCTATTTGTTTCCGAGAAAACGAGGTCAGAGACGTCTACCATCAAGGCGGACCGTCACGATTTCTCAGCTCAGTGTGTCGTCTCCCGCCTACTCTAGAGCTCACTGGTCGTTTACCGCGTGTATGTTGTTTAATAACTGAAAGTCTGCTATTGTTGCGTGCGCAGGATCGGACGGCGGCCCGTGTTCTTCGTGACGCTGCTGCTGCTGGTGGTTGGGCGCGGGCTGGCGGTGGTCACCGCCGGCATCTACCCGCTCTTCCTCATCATGGCCGTGGTGGGCAGCGTGCCCTCCTCCGCTGCCTTCCAGTCGCCCTTCACTGTCGGTGAGAACGTGAGAACCCTATCCACTAGTCTACTAGCTGCACGTGCTCGATAATACACTTCGCTCCGCACGTCCACAGAGACCGACTGTCGTCAGGAGCAAATCTGAAAAATTCTCATTTTGCAGAACAACGATTTCGATTTGAATGAAGCTTTTTTTTCTTCAGACAAGGTGTTTTACTTTTTATCTATTGACTAAATGGCTGAACGATCCCTGATACTGTCGATTGAGTGACGATTGCATGAAACTGGCGAAAACTGACGGTTTTCCAGTAGTCAAGCAAACCTCCTTTTAATATATTTATATACTTATCGCCACTAAGTTTGGTTATAAGTACATAGTTTTACTGTGCGATCCTCTCAATCGGGTACGGTACGGTCTTATTTACCCAGCTGGTACGGGGACAGTGCCGCCCCTCGCTAGAACAAAAATGAATATCGGTCGGGTCGATGACTTTCACACAGACGCCCGTCCAGCTGAGAACAAGAGTCGGGTCTTGCTTGGTGGGCGCAACTGGGCGCATTCGGAATTCATCTAAATACGATACGCGCAAGTGCAAAAGCGAACGTTCCAAACTTTTGTGTGTGAAACTTTTGTGTTTTCTGGCATCCAGAAAATTGTGTGGTGTGTGTTCTAGAAAATTGGTGTCTGCTTTCTAGAAAATTGTATATCGCCCTGTAGAAAATTGTATGCCTGCCTTCCAGAAAATTGTATTTGTATCTCCTAGAAAACTGAGTGCTTGACTTCCAAAAGAGATTAAACGCGAGACAAGTAATCGCGAATGACCAAAACATAACGCCTTGGGCGCTCTCTGGAAAAAAATTGTACCCGACATAAGTAAACATGGCAGGCAAAACTTGGTATCTGCAGACAGTTAAACACGTAACGCGCAAACACGGAGCAGAACATTCACGTAACCTGAGCGCGTAAGAGCATTTACTTATTTGAATGAATTGTTCCGGTAAAGGGTTCCAAAATCGCATGGAGTGAGTGGCAGTTCTCACCATCCGTCTTTTACCATATTCTAGACCCCTGTTTTAACGCGTTACGAGTTCTCATCTCATCGACTGTCTGACTATACCTTCCCCGACCTATCAAATGCTCTCTTCCCTAAGTTGGGGTGAAGGTATCTTTTCTGTAAGTGAAGGCAAGCCGCCACCTGCCCTTAGAGGACCTTACTCGGAACAGTTACGTCCACAGAACAGATACAGGCACCCACTAACCCATACCGGGAGACGTGGTTCAGGGTATCTACTGATGTCACTGCAGTCCATCTTACCGGGAGTTTCTAGGATCGAGTCCCGACGGTGGCAGGATTTTCGACCCTAGCTTGTTAGCTACGTCGAATTCCGATGCTGTTGGAGGAGAATTCTAGCGGTCGGCTGCACTGATCGGTAGTTTTCCGTGGTTTCTCCGATCAACACCAGGCAAATGCCGGAGCAGCACCCTAACCAACAGGCCATGAACAGCGCGCGGTCTTTCCTTTTTCTTCCTTGTCCTATCCTCACCCCTTACTTACACACACTTACACTAGCATGAACTACACTTCAGACCGGGAGACCGTTCGGGTGCTTAGAGCTTGTTCGGCTGGGGAGATGCCCCTCTGGCGGGAAAGACGAGGAAAAAATATACACTACACTTATGGGTTTAAAGGCCTTAGCAGTTGTCGCGGCTGAATCACTAAAAATAAAACAATCTCTTCAACCCCTGCTTCCGGGAAAGTCATTAGCTGACATATATCGTGCGTGACTTTTGTACCGCTGGGTTGTGGCCTCATACTCTTGTTTGTCCGACCGGACTAAATGCAGAAACTGAACTGTCACATATTCCGAACGTTTGCGGACTTCTTAAGGTTAAACAGACGATTGCATGAAAGGTAGGAAGCTAAACTACTCCATTAGCTAAACTACTCCACTAATGTTAAATATTCGATGATCCATTCTTTGGGTAATTCATACAGTTCGTTAAAAGGGTGGCTCCCAACTCCTCCTCAATCAATTGAAAGCAGTTAATCACATGCCCCAAATGGTCAGAGAACGGTCTGTTAGTAACTGATGACAGTAAAAGTGAGTGACTGGCCGTGCCGACCATGCGCGTCATCAAAAAGTATTCGCATCATCAGAAAAGGTTTAGATTTTCTAAAAAGTTATACTCGCACATTGAAATGCAATGTAATGTTGTGTTAGTCAACAAACGCATTTACTCCTTTCTAATTGACTTTATTTAGGCACTTATTGAGAAACTTGCAATCTTGCTAATTTCATCAGAGTGATAATGTCGATAGGAAAGGTTAAAAGGGGGCAAGCACTCAGCTAAAAAGACCGAAAATGCTGAAACAGCAATGATAATTTGAATGAACGATAAAATATTTCGTGAACACTCGCGTTTATGCATTAATTGTTAAAATATAACATTGTAGGAATAAATATTACAAATTTAATGATTTTTTGTGGATTTCAAGAATAAATGAAACTTGTAATCTTGAGATTTGAAAAAAATAAATTATCTCTAAAACTATGACCCTGGTGACTGTTCTCGATCTAAAGGAATTAAAAAAATGTGTCATATTATTAATTATCGTTTCCTGAAATTATTAAAGGAATGCATTATGAAAAGATATACAATTGAATTTTGAAATTTTTTTAGTGGTTAATAGTGATCTTTACTTTTCATTTACTTCACACTATGGTAATAGTGTCTGGAATACAAAATTATATTTCTTTATTACAAAGAAATTTGGTTTTGTTTAGTTACAGATACTTCAATACTATCCAATTTAATGCAAATAATAATGAACAATGATTCTGCGGAAAACAAATATGCTCCTGCTGTACCTACTCTGCATTTTATATGTAAGGAATGTAATTTTTTTCGTGCACTGAAGAATGTTGCACCAAAATTCGGAGATAGTTCCATTTCTCAATTTTCTGAGAAATGTTATCGTGAGCTATTGGTTACATAAGAGTAGTTCCCCTTTTGCAAAGGGTCGATGCCTTACGATTTTATCGTAGTCCAACTCGTCAAACAACACTTACCCAAGTTATGAATGGTTGGAACAATGCCAAAACGCTTAATAAAGAAAAAAATCTTTATTTAAAATTCTTTGAAACTCTTGAATTTATCTATGGAATTGAAGACTCAATAATGTTTCTTTGTCGTAAGTCAGTGGTAATTAATATTTAAATGTATCTTTTGTCAAATATTCCTTTAAAAAATATTTCTCGAATGAGAACAATCATTGAATAAGCACGGTCATTTTTTGATAGGTTTTTATTTCAATACTTTTTATAAACTCTTGAATTTTATTCTGAGTAGTATGTACGTTATAATGTATCAGAGTAATGCGTATATATTCCACTTATCGGTAAAATAATTTTTAGTTTTTTGGGGCATTTATCCAGCCGTCAGCCGGTTGTTCTTTACGTCCCGTGGGACGCATTCAGTAGACATCAACACACTCCTCTGATCTAGAGTCAGCACAAAGTGAGACGCTCCGCGCCAACTCATACACGAGACAAGTAGGGACTCAAACCCGCGACCGAAGCGTTGAGTCGGTACACGTTCTTAGCCACCACGGCAATCCAAGTCGGTTATTTCGAAGTAACGTATGGTAAACGGCAACCAAACGAATACATAATCAGAATCTAAATGTCCAATGTTGCCTATCCAATGTCTGTATGCCTGTCCTATGCAATGTCCTATGTATGCCTGTCCAATTCTGTCCAATTTTTGAAGCAGTCTGGAATCTGAAATATTATCTAATAAATTTATATCTAATACATTACAAAGTGTCTGTAATTTGTCGATATATTTATAACAATTTTACTTTCTCGCATACGTACGTATGTACGTCGTATAGAGAAAGTTATGTAATGCTGTGGAAAATCGATTTCGAGATTTCAACGGAAATACACGCTTTAGGATCTTTTGGTCATGAGAAAGTTTTTTTCTAAACGTCCATCCGTCTATCTGCTCGACGGTCCGTTTGTCCGTACGTCCGTGAACACGACTAGCGCCTAAACCATACATAGGAGTTTTTTGGATATTCCCCGGTCGATCTGGCACGACTCGATTTTGGAAAACATTCTTAAAAGTTTGGAGGTACATTACATAAAGCATTTCCAAAATTTGCTCAAAAATGACTCCAAATATTTTCTTCAAATTTATGGTAAGGAAAGGGTAAATACACTTAGAAGGTAGCTTGGTCCAATTTTCACTAAAATCTCTGAATTTTCGAAAATTTTAAAAGTTAGAATTTTGTCCACATCTTCCTTCCTACAAGTACAAAATTGAAGATAGATATTTTTCCTTCAATTGAAATTTGTTCTGCATGTTTAGTTCTTTCAATAAAGCCATATACATCTTTAAAACTTTTATTAGTTTTCGCGCAATATTGCATGCAATATTAAAAAATGACAATAACTTATTTTCTCAAAAATGGCGTCTAATTTATATTATTTTATATTTTCTATTATTTCAACTTTACTTTTGAAACGGTGTTACTTCAAAATGTATATGGACATTTGTTATTTTTAGTGTAGAATCAATGAGCTACTTTCACTTACTTGTTACTTGGAGTCCGTTTTACATCATTTTGTAAACTTCAAAAAATCATATTTATATATTATATAAAAATGTAAAATGAAATATTTAAAAAAATTGGATCTCTTTTAAAAAATATGAAAAGAGAGGGAATCGCAGTACTTTGAGTATTATTTCCAGTCTCTTTCCATTCTAGCTTAAAATCTGGCCGATTTTGATACAATCCTCCATAGAATAAGCCAGAAAAGGTATCCAAAGTCAAACTCCATTTTCAATTTCTAGGAAAATCTTTTGAATGGTATTGGCCCTAGCATTGACCACAGACTTATAGACGGACGGAAAGACGGTCAGTGAAAGATACGGTTAAATTGACTGACCATTATAAATAATGCGAGAAAGCATATTCTGTTGTAGGATCACTATTTAGGTTAAATTAATATAAAATATTTAATAAAAAATCTATTTTTACTAGTAAAAATGTCATGAAGATAGTTCACAAAACAGCTGATAAAACCTTTTGCCTACGATGTAAACGGCTTCGCTGGATGAAAATCACAATTCTGCAAAATGACATTTTTCATGTAACTTTTCTTGTACCATGACTGTATTATAGATCACTGGATCGTATTGCTTTTGAAGCGAATTTTTGTGCTGGAATCGCGTTTAACTCTCGCGTGTACTGCGCAGGTATGGAGGTATCTGCGGGCGACAAGCGAGGCCACATCGCCATGCTGCAGTGCCTGGGCTGGACCTTGGGCATCTGCGCCGTGCCGCTGCTCGCTTGGGCCTTCACCCACTGGGTGACGCTCATGCTCATCACCACGCTGCCCTGCGTGCCCTTCATCTTCCTGCACAAGTAACTCACTCTTTTTTTTGTTTTCGGGCGCGTCGATTCCTACAGTTCAGGCATGTCAAACCGCGCCCGCGCCAGCTACTTTACTGTCTGAGGAGCCTGATGCTCCTAGAGGCACGGGCAACTTCCCCTGACTCCGCACTCTTTCCCCTTCAAATCCAGAAAGAGGTGTACATGCGCAAGCTGAAGCGGCGTGAGGCGGTGAATACGAAAACGTTTGCCAGTTGTTTTTTTCTATCAAATAACCTAGAACTTTATTATGTTTATATTCTCCACGATGTATTACTATTTGATGTTTATTTTCTTACTAGATTCTACCTTATACTATAAACATATTTGCTGAGTGACAGAAATGTCTTTGAATGACAAATTCATTCCTCATTTTCTTTTTGTGTTATTAAATCGTTCAGTTATTCATTGAATTTAGCAATAATGTGGAAAAAAATAACAAGTCCCTATAAATAAACAATTCTCGCTTACGGACGGTCAGCACTTTTAAGAGACCAGAATATTTGTCTGCGGCTTTGATATGCCTTTGACTGCAGTTATTAGTCACGTAGATGTAGTTCATATCCCGCGAGGCATCGGTGTTCCTCCCTTGCTGGAATGTGAGATCCGGCGCGACCAGCGCTTCAGTTGATCGATTGATCGGTGATTGAGGGCGTGTCAACGGATAAGGTCATTAATCCCGTAAGTGTAGTGCATGTTTTCCTCGGGCGGTGGCGATGATCTTCTCCGGCTAGACGGTGAGATCCGGCGCCGACCTATCGTTGGCTAGCGGGGTGTCCCCCAAACAGGTGACTCTGCCCAGCAGAACAATGACCCAGTTGGGACAAGCTCTAAGCTCCTGATCGGTCCCCCGGCATGTGTGTGAGTGCAGTACATGTTAGTGTAAGTGTGAGTAATGGGAGGGGATAAGATAAGGAAGATTTTTTTTTAACATCTGCTTTATTTGCAATTTGTTCTACACGAACATTCGGCAAATACAATTGTACATATATTATTGACATGTAAAGAAACCATACAATTCTGGTTCTTTCTAAAAATGGTTTTAAACTAATTGTCCAGTTCAGAGAGAGAAAAAAAAACAAACAAACAAAAGCAACAATAAACAATATCACATTGAAATAACAAAAAGCACAATAACAAACAAACATACAATAGTGCAAGCATTGTGACAAAAAATTATATCTACAGTAACAATTATTTTAAAAGAAAAATATTATTTATATCTGTGGTCCAGATCAAGAGGATGTACTCTTTTCAATCTTCTTGTCGTTGTGCTGTTATCTAAGATGTTTATGGCCAGATTAATATGATTTTCGAGTCTGTGTTGGTATTTGTGAGATTTGAGAGTGATTTCCTCTTTAACAGTGGTGATATTGAGATCTTTATGTAGAGTGGCGTTTGATACAAACCAGGGAGCATTGCTTAATAGTCTGAGACATTTGGATTGAAATCTTTGAATTATTTCTATATTTGAATGTGATGCTGTTCCCCAGAGTTCAATTCCATAAGACCAGATAGGTTTGAGTATTGTTTTGTAAAGTAAAATTTTGTTTCCTAGACTTAAACTAGATTTTCTTCCTATTAACCATATCATTTGTCTACTTTTCAGTTCTGCTTCCTTTCTTTTGATCGAAATATGTTTCTTCCAGGTTAGCTTTTTGTCTAGATGTAGGCCGAGATATTTGACGGTGTCTACGTTTTCAATTATTTTTCCGTTTATTTCTATTCTTGTATTTCTTGTTCGTCTGAGGGTAAATGTTATACATTTGGACTTTGTTTCATTCATTCTTATTCTCCAGAGTTTACACCATTTGTTTATAAGCTCTAGGTGCTCTTTCAATGTTCTTGTTGCCGTTTCTTGGTTTTCGTGCGAAGCTAGCAGGGCTGTGTCATCTGCATATGTTGCAGTGGTGACGTCTGGGGACTGAGGTAAGTCAGCGGTGTACAGCGTGTACAGCACTGGTCCAAGGATGCTCCCCTGTGGCACTCCTGATAATACTGGATGAAACGGTGTTATTTCATCTCCGAATTTTATTTGAAGAAATCGATCTGAAATAAAGGATCGAAGTATATTATAGTATGGATGCGGCAGACATTTATTGATTTTATATAGCAAGCCTTGATGCCACACTTTGTCGAACGCTTGCGCGATATCTAGAAACAAGGCAGAACAATACATTTTATTTTCTAGAGCTCCGTTCATGGTGTCGACTACTCTATGAATTTGTTCTATTGTAGAATGACGATTTCTAAAACCGAACTGATGGTCTGGAATTGTGTCATTTTCTTTAAGTAATGGATATATGCGAAATAGTAGTAGTTTTTCGAATACCTTAGACAAAGAAGGTAATAAACTTATTGGTCTGTACGAGGAAACATCTTGTAGCTGTTTTCCTGGTTTTGCGATTACAATTAATTGTGCCAGTTTCCACTGCGAAGGATAGTGTCCGATGCGTATTATTCCATTGAAAATGGATGTTACAAGGGCAATGAGTTTCTTAGGCAGTTTTTTAAGCATTTCCCCTGTAATACGATCATGTCCAGGAGCCTTGTGATTTGGTAGTAGTTTCAGCCCTGCTGTGACGTCTTTTGTTGAGAAGAATTTAATTGGTGTCGACATTTGATGGGGACATTCCAAGAATTCTATGATTTCTTTTTCTTCTGTGAGTAGTGCTGAGGGGTGTGGTTGAAATGTTTTTGCAAAATATTTTGCAAATTCTTCTGCCTTATCGTTTTCCGTTCTAGCCCAGTTTTCATCGGTTTTACGAAGAGGGGGGACATGTTTTGTAGGCCTTTTTAATTTTTTAGTAATTTTCCATAAGGAGTAATCTGTAGCTTTTGAGGGTGACAACTTTTCTATTCTTTCCTTCATTTCCTCCGAATGAATTTCTTGTAATTTTCTTGATAAGAGGCGGGAAGTTCTGTTGAGTATTCGTTTGTCGTCCGGGTGATGAGTGCGTTGCCAGGTCATCTTCATCTGTCTTTTCTCTTTAATCATTTTTAGTATTTCTGATGGGTATTTATTTTTTTCAAACACTCTCATTTCTGGAGTTGCATATACGGCTGCCTGTTGAATGTGTTGTATTAAGTATTCAACAGCATCGTCGATATCTTCTGGACATTTTAGACGGACCTTGGCAGTGGTGTTATGGTAAAGCCAGTTGCTGTATTCTTCCCAGTTCGTTTTTCTGTTTGTAAGGTATATGCTTTCTTTCTTTTTGATTTCAGAAGAACTGATTGTCAGTATTTCTGGAGAATGATCAGATGAAAGATCAAAAGACGGTTCTATTGTGTGATAGGTCTGTGCCATTCCCTTTGTGACGAAGAAATCCAAGACATCAGGTACCTTGTTACCATCCGTTGGCCAGTATGTGGGATTTCCCGATGAAATTGTTTGGAGTTTTAGTGTAGAGATGGCTCCTTCTAAAGCGCGACCTCTTGTAGTTACCAGTCTTGATCCCCATAGTTGATTTTTAGCATTGTAGTCTCCTCCAGCAATGAACCTTGTGCCGAGCGTTCTAAAAAACTTGATATACTGATCGGTGGTTATCTTGTGTTTTGGAGGAGAGTATAGCTGAAATAACGAGCGGACCGAACTTATCGTATACTTGTATAGCGGTTGCTTGCAGATAGTCTTTAGCATTATCTTTGTACATATTGTGTCTGATTCTTGTTTTAATTATTACTGCTGTGCCTCCATGAGCTGTCCCATCTGGATGATTTGTGCAATATACTTCGTAGTTAGATATACGTAGATAGCTTCTTTCGGTAAAATGTGTTTCAGACACTAGGAGTATGTCAATATTTTCTTGATGTAGAAACACTTCTAACTCTCTTCGATGTTGAAGTATTCCGTTGGCATTACAGGAGACAATTCGCAGTGAATTACTCATAGTTTCTTCATTATTGTAGTCATGATATTAATTAGGCTGGAGATTTGTTCAGCTTGCTTTGCTAAGATGGACTCGAATTTTTTAAATGATTCTTGCATTATGGAAATCAGATTATTTTCATACGACACATTTTGATTATTGGTTTGCGATTGTTGGGCCATTTGTGCATATGTGAACTGTCTACCTGTTCCTATGGTTTGATTACTTGTTAGTGAATTTGAATTGTTGCCTTCAGTTATGTTTTGCGTAGCATTTCTACGGTGTTGACTTTGACTAGGATACTTGCTGTTACGAATTTTTTGATAGACTTCGCAGCCTTTATAATTTGCTGGATGGTCACGGCTACATAGAGCACATGTAGCTGGTGTGTCTCTCGTTTTAGTACAGGTTCGACTATCGTGATTCTTTCCACATTTGACGCAGCTATACGGAAGCGTACAATACCGAAAACTGTGCTCGTAGGACTGACATCGCTTGCATTGTACTATTTCTCGTTTTTTACGCGGTGGTTCAAAACTTATTTTTGCATGTAGTAAGTATTCGACGTCATATATTTTTTTGTTGTTACTTTGAGGTTCTAAGTCCACAAAAAACAATGGTAGGGGTGCTATTGTTAAACGATGCTTGATATTATGAATTTGTCTTACTTTGTGGCCTTGTGCTTCTATAGCTTCTTTCAGTTCCGTTACGTCTGCTGTTGGGTGCATATTTTTTAATACTACCCGAAAGGCTCTTTCTTGTTTTAACTGAAATGTATAATGAGCAATATTTTTTAAATTCAGATGTTTAACAAGCTTTCGATAAACCTCCGGTGTTTGAGGTACGATTTTCACATTGTTCATAGTAATTTTGGCTTCATCTTGGTAGGTTTTGACAAGTTTATATGAGAAGTCTTCATCTTTAATGGCTTCTTTAATAGATCTGATCATATCAGATATTACTCTGACGCCTGGAATGAAAATAGGCGGTGTACGATATTTGTCTTGTTCTTGTATGCTGCCCTTGGTTGTTGTATCATTGATTTTCTCAGAATTCGAGGTTTCTTCCAAATTTTCATCACAAGAGAGATGTTCATACCTGTTTTTTGATGATACGGGGTCGTGTTCACTGTTAGTCTTCTTAGAGGGTTGTATAGAGTTGTCATAATTGCGTCTTTTTTGTCGACGCAGCGGGATTGTTTGCCATGAGTTGCACAAGGTTGAGGCCGTTTCCTGCGTTGTAGATGCTTGGCCGTTAGTTGCTGTAGTTTCTAGGACGGTGGCTGGGGTTTCTTTTTCACGCACATATTGCTGTATTTGAAATTGTAACTGTTGGTTCTGTTGCACTAATTGTTGTAAGTGTTGTTTTAGCTGTTGATGTTCATGCAATAAAAATTGGTGCTGTTGCTGAAGGTTCAGTGTTATTTCACTGTGTTCTAAAGTCGATCCGTTCGTACTATTGTTGACGAAAGCTTCACTGTTTTCTTGGTTATTTAGTATTTCTGTTGTTTGTGTGATTAGTCCCCCGAAGGGGACGTGATCAGTTAACATAATTCACTTCACTATATAAGTGCGGTATCGATTTTCAATAGTTCTTGATGCACCACTGTTCACACGAGAACGAAGTCACCTTTGTACACAAATACGAGCGGTCACCACTGTATCAATAGTAAATTTGAACGGTAAGTTGAAAACGTTCCTAATTCACCACTGTTCACAAATAAATGCACTTCTTTCTAGGATAAGGAAGATGATGAAAATATCGTGCGCGTTTGTTAGGGTACTGCTCCGGCATTCGTCTGCTATTGATCGAAGAAATAACAGAAAACTATCGATCCGAGCGTCACACCACTAGAATTCTCGTCCAGACAACGGTTGAATTCGAACAGGCAATTCAAAATTCGCCACCGCCATCGAACTCAAACTCTAGGAACCTCCGGTCGAATATTTTGTAGTGGCAGCAAGTGTTGCCCTGAGATATCACAGCCGTATGCTCTAGTAAGCTATAGGATGAGCCAAATCGCGCTCTTTAGCCCTCGTTAGAGGGTGAATCAACAACGTATGAGTTTCTAATAACAGGGATGTTGCCGTACGTCTGATATTTGAAGTGTGCAAATGGTTGTGTTCGAAATTGGCAATATTATTATGTTTGAAATAGAGACTTCAAGTATAACGTAACATACATCAACAATTCTTGATACTCAGTACAACTTTTAAGCTCCTGCATATACGCAGAAGGTCGCTAATGCGATTTTCGAAAATTGCAAAAATTGAATCAAATTTCGCTGTGTTCCACAACTACAATATTGTAGACAGAGATTTTACTTCTAAACGAAATCTGTTCTTTAAAACTATATCATTAAATGAGGTCATACATTACACAAATTAATAAATTTTTAATACCTTTCACGTCGTTAATATAAACATTATGGATATTTTAAAATAATATTGCATTTGTGAACACATGTGTTTCAAATTATTTCTAATGAAGTGTCATAAACACTATTTTTTTGTGAAAATGCCCATTTTCAGAAAAGACCAATGGCGTTTTCTCAATAATGGCTCCAAATGTTTCGATGAAAATTTGCACCTAGAGCCAGGTATTACTCTCCTATAATATCATTGAAGTCACATTTAATTTCTATTTTCAGGGGACTGAAACATTGAGAAACCGTTAAATAATGACTTTTAGGTGCCGTAAGGAAGCAGATGAAAAGAGGGTGGGGCAAAATCGAAAAACTATCCTAGACTAAAGATATTACAAAACGAACTAGTACGAGAAAGTCTGTGCCATTCTATAGCACCACTAGCTACACTTAGAGAGATTAGGGAAATATCGATACTTGTGATTCAAAATTATCGACGTTTTCTGAATGAGTGATGTTTTCTGTAGGTGATATTGATATGAATCAATATAAATGAATTCTCACAACAATTTTAATAGAAATATCGTGAACTCCAGACGCCAAAAATGCCACAAACAAATATGCTGTTTCCAACATTAAATAAACGTACAAATATTCACTCTTCTGGAAGGACTAACGCAATCAAATCAAAATAAGAAACGAAAACGTAATTTGAAAAGATATAAGCAGAAAATTAAAATGAATGAGTATGTAGTTTTTAAATCCACAAATATAAAATGACTCTTAACACAGTAAACATGTAATATTCCTTTGTGGTCCTCCGTTTTTAATACTCATGATAGTTATCAGATTTGTCTTTATCCAATTTATTTACTCGAAAACGTTTCGGAGCTCTTGTTTAGCATTGAGCCCAAGCTCATGTTTATAACTTAATCCTCTTCCGCCCTTGTACATTTCACGCACATACTATTCCCCCGCTGTATACTTGCCTTGGTCTGGAACGGAGCAGGTGATCACTGGTCCATGAAGGCGGCACGAAAGAGAGTATGATAATTGAAAGTTTTTACATGATAATTGGTGTAAATCGCGACGGTTAGCGATCTATGTAGTAAATAGCAAGGTCTTTTACTATCGGAATGAATCACATGTGGTTAAACACTTCTTATGAGTTTCTCTCAATCATATGACTGAGTCCGCAGCAGAATGAATCTGAGTGTTAATCGAATGCCAACGATCCTTCGGCCCCTAACCCGGTTGGAGCAAAAGACTTCCACGCCTCTTCCCAGAATGATAACCTTTATCAGAGCTGGGACTACGTTTTGCACAAGTAAATGGAGCATGAGGGAATGTGATACATTGTTTAAATAAATTGTAAAAATAAATTGTTGCACAAAGTACTTATCAAATTGTTTAAAAAACATAATTACATTATCACATTAATTAAAATATTAAAACCGTTATCGTTAAATGTACTAAATAAACTGAATGATAAATTACAGTCCTTAACAATGGTTGGATATTCTGAAAATATTAGCAGGTACATTTTTAATCAACTGTATGCTAAAAGCCTTTATATAATTTATTCAGTGTTGTAAATATACGACATCATTGTAGTAGTAAAATGATTTCACTTGTAAATATGTCATCCAGTCCGCTAAAACGCACACATCACAGACCTCCAGTTTATCGCCCATGACCCATAAAATGGTTCATCTTTCAGTTTGTAGCACGCGCACTCTTGAGGGTCAGTCCAAGGTAGTAGCAAAACAATCTAGGAATGTCATTCTAAGAACATTTTTAAAACTTGTGTAGATGTATATATGAAACGTGTAGAATATACAACCTCCCAAACTTTCCACGCTACATCGAATAAAGTCCATTCAGAGTGGAACAGTTCATTCCCTTCAACAATTCAACAAGCTTTTAATGTCCCTTTCCGGTCACGTTGACCTTTTTTCACATACATGATAATCGTGTATGTTTCCGCAGTTCAATGTACAGCCAGACGGTTATACATTTAATTCCAGCTCGTGCTGGCTGATTCTCGTACGGTACGGTCGGGAGTTTATGTTATCGCGTCGAACCTTGTACCGGCTCGGTGTCAACGATCAGAATACAAGAGATCACTTATAACAACTATGGCAAAATTTAGAATGTGTCTTTATTCGCAATACAGATCAGAAAAGAATTGTTGTAGTATGAAATTCAGAACGCGTTTATCCTTCTAGAAACGACTGCAATAAATCACTATTATTTAGACAATTAAATAGTATAATCTACCTGATCACAATAAATGGATCTTTTATGGATCTTTACACTTTTAGAACTCATCCTCGTATCTTTAATTCTAATGTATTTTAATGACGTTCCGTCCTGTCATAACGAACCTCTTCAGAGCTACACTAATTCCTTCTTTGATAAGCCCCAATGGCATCAATCCAAATTGACAACATTGCTTGTCTTAGGCTGTCACAAAAATTATAAGTGCGGCGGGAGTATGATCTGATATAAACGTTTCAGTAATTATATTGTCCATCAAAATGAAAGAATTGATCACATTTGAATCTATAATGTACGTTAATTATTGTACAAATAATCCAATGTAAATATTCTTGATTATATAGACCCTGAAAATGATCAGCGCAACTGAACGAAAAATCAGTAAAAAAAATCAGTATTGAAAATTCATGACTTAGTTCCTAATCCACCGGGTCATTACATATCCTTCAACAATATTATCTACATATGCACAAACGGCAGGAAGGCGACGAAACAAACAACCACGCTGCATTGCCAGGCGCGCGCCGTTGGTTGCAGGCTGTTCACGGAGTCGCCGCGCTGGCTGGCGTCGCGCGGGGAGACGGGGCGCTGCCGCGAGGTGCTGGAGTACATCGCGCGCGTCAACGGCACGCAGCTGCCGCCCGAGACGGACGCCGTGCTGGAGCGCATCGCGGGCCAGCGCGAGAAGTCCTTCGGCCTCGCCAGCCTCTTCTCCAGCCGCCGCCTCGCCGTCGTCACCGTGCTCATCTCCTACAGCTGGTGAGGCCCGCGCCCCGCGCCACGTGAGGCTCTTCGTCTTTCTTCTCTCCTTCTCAATGTTCGTTTCTTCCTTCTTCCCTCCTCCTTAACCGTCTTTTCTTCGAACTTCGATTTCTTCTCTATTCCTCAACGTTCTTCTTCTCTCCGTTTCAACGTTCTAATTCTCTCCTCCTCAACGTGTGTTTTCTTCTTTCTCCATTTTCGTAACGATCTTTTCTTCTTCTTCTCTTTTTCTTTATCGTCGTGAAGGAGAACCTTTTAATGCATTTCTCATTTCGTATTCCTTTCCGTGCTTTCTTCTTCGTTCCTACGTTTCTACTTTTCTCCCCCATTCACTTTTTTCTGCTTTCCTCCTCCCCATTTCCTTTCGTAAGCTTTTCTACTCTTCTACATTTTCTTTTCTGCTTTTGTTCTCTTCCACATTTTATTTCGCCTTATTTTTATAGTCATATTCCTGACATGTAACTATCTAACTATATGTCAATAACTGTGACAGACAAGAATTGCTTGATCCCAGTACAGAGAACTGTGGTTATTATTTGAATTATCCAACGTACACCATTTGTTCAGGTTACGGTTTTGGAAAAGGACCATATTGGGCAGGCTTCTGGCGCACTCAACTATACATCTCATGTAACAGAAAGTCACTAAAGTTCAATAAAATCCGTTGCAAGATCTAGTGTTCTCCACGCAAGAGCACACGGAAAGTAAATAATGTGGAAAAAGCGTCATAGTAATAACCTTTTAGATATTACAACCAATTTTAATAACTATATTTAACATTTTTTGAAAATTATAGTGGCACGAAAAGTAAAATGTTATTCGCAGCCACTTCTAGCACTGAAAATTGATATTTCACGTAGAATACGCTGTGTACGCTTCTTTCTTGGGATGACAATGTGAATTCTTCCTAAGAGCATTATCGCGATATTACAACGTGACCAACTAATGAAGGAAGGTAGATGACCTTTCTGCGACGTCTTGTGCAAAGTTTGTCAATTATCGCAAATTACTGAGCTGGCCATGGGGTTCGTTAGGATTCACTCCATACTACAACTTCGTGGTTACATCATTACATTGTACACAGTACTGGTCTTTCATTGAAAATACTATGCCCAGTGTTGCATAAAAAAGTTTGTGTTCAAAGCATTACTATCACCATTAACCACTTTAGATACGAAATATTACGAGGGGATAAAAGATATGCCTAGCAAAAACACATACGTATTTCTTCATTCAACGGAATGGAATTCTTTTTATGGCTGAATTGATGATATTTATATTTTCTGTGATTGAAAGTTTAGTTATCTTTATGTTACTATTTTTATATGAAAGTTTCACCTTCCACCATCAAATACGTACTACGAAACAGACATTTTACATGTAGATAAGACAAAAAAACCAATTTTGCCTCTTTGTTTAAAATACACACTTTTCATTATTGGTAAGAGTTCCGCCATTCTCAACTAGACAAAGAACATATAAGAAAATGAAATAATTATGACATCTTATACAAAATTGAGAAATCAAAGAATTTTACTGAAATTACGATGTTCAATTTTTTTCCCTCATCGAGAAAGTAGACATTTGTCTAAGTTACTTTTGTAACCGGCTAGGCTCCTGCCGTACAATTAACTTCGCGTTTTTGATAAAATGTAACATCCTTACGACACTTTGCTGGCTGCATAAAGTGTCATTTATTCACGGCAGAATTAAGTAGCAGATTTCACTCCCTCGAAATTAATAAAAGAAGCCTATCAAAATGAATATAAGAAGATTTTTTCACCATAACAAAGAAGTTATTTAAATTAGTTTGGGGAAAAAGTTATCTTTTAAATATTTTGGTAAATCTACTTACTTTTTTGGTTCTGCAACACAAAATTATATTTTTGTATCCTTTTGTTGCGGCGTTCAGAGTACTCACAAGAAACGATGGTCGATTGTCCATCTTAGGCAAATATCCTCTCTGAAAAGGAATAAATGGAACATTATTATAATAATCTTTCTTACACTAGATAAAATGCCGAGACAGACAACTCCGGGAAGAGCAAGAACACGGAAGTACCGCGCGTGACTTCCATGTGGTTGTGATGAGTCTGCCAAACGCTTTACAATGAGGTGACAAAAGTCATGGGATAGCAATATACAAATAGACAGATGGCAGTAGTATTTCGTACAACAGATACAGAAGGGCAGTGCATTGGCAAAGCTTTCATTTGCACTCAAGTGATTACCGTGAAAAGGTTTCTGACGTGATTTTTACCGCTCGACGGGAATTAACAGACTTCGAACAAGGAATGGTAGTTGGAGCTCGACGCATGCGACATTCCGTTTCGGAAATCATCAAGGAGTTCATTATTTCGAGATCCACAGTCTCAAGAGTGTGGCAAGAATACATACTTTCAGGAGTAACCTCTCACCAAAGACAACGGAGTGGCCGACGGCCTTTACTTGATGACTGAGAGTAGCAGCGTTTGCGTGGAGTGGTCAGTGCTAACAGAAAGCAACACTGCGTAAAAAAAACGCAGAAATTATTGTTCAACATACGACGAACGTACCTCGTACCGACGATATTTGGCTGCAATGAGCATTGGTAGCAGAAGACCGAATCGAGTGCCTTTTCTATCAGCATGACATCGCCTACAGGGCTTCTCCTGGGATCGTGGCCATATCGATTGGCACCTAGACGACTAGAAAACCGTAGCTTCGTCGGATGAGTCCCCATTTCAGTTGGTAAGGGCTGATGGTAGGATTAGAGTGTGTCGCAGATCGCATGAAGCCATGAACCTAAGTTGTCCACAAGGTTCTGTGCAAGCTGGTGTTGGCTTCATAATAGTGTGGACTGGATACTCTGGTCCAACTCAACTGATCATTCACTGTAAATGTTTATGTTTAGCTACTTAGACACAATTTGCAAGCATTCATGGACTTCATGGTACCAAACAACGGGCCATGTCCGTGGGCCACAATTGTTAGCGATTGGTTTGAAGAACATTCTGGACAATTTGAGGGAATGATTTAACCATCCAGATCACCCCACATGAATGCCATTGAATATTTATGAGACATAATCGAGAGGTCAGGTCATGCAGAAAGTTCTGCACCGGCAACATTTCAGCAATTCTGGACGTCTATAGAGGCTGCTTGGCTCAATATTTCTGCAGGGGACTTCCAACGACTTGTTGAGTATATGCCACGTCGAGTTGCTACCCTTCGCAGGACAAAAGGAGATCCGACCCGATTTTAAGAGGTATCCCCTGAATTTTGTCACCTCAGTGTAGATCCCATTTTTTTTAATAGATCCCTTTTAAAAGAATTTGTCGTATCATAGATTTTTTTAATTTAAGGGGGGTACTTGACATGAAACCACTGAGACATTTTCAAAATGTTCAAAAAATGGCTTAAATTTTTTATATTAAATTTAGTTGTTGAATAGTGTGAAGGTCGTTTAAGAGAATGGTGCAAGTCTCATTTTCGTTGAAAACTCTTATTTTTCGAAAATTCAAAATTATTTTGGCGTTTTCCTATAACTAGTACAGTTATGAAGATAGAATTATTGTCTTTTAATGAATCCTTAAAGATAGATTTTGATATAAGGTCATGCACAATTTTGAAAAAATTGATTACTTTTTTGCGTAATTTTGCGTGAAAGTCCGGATGAGAAAGTACGCGCTGTTTTAGCCCTAGTTTCGTTTTAAAACTGATCTATGCAATCCTGCGGGATAATTTCCGAACCAGCGATAGCATATTTTGTTGATTTTGTAGTGAAGGAGTCTTATAAATCGTACCCAATTGCCATATTTCCGATCATCATCATTATCATCATCATTATTATTATTATTATTATTATTATTATTATTATTATTATTATTATTATTATTATTATTATTATTATTATTGTGGCATGGATAACAAATAAATAAATAAACAGGGCATAGGCGTGTGGGGCAGCGCCAGCTGGCAAAGTCGTATTAATCTGACCCTAAAACGCGATAAAACACACATTACTATTATTACGTAGAATTTTCGACTTTTTTCAAGATCATTATTTTTATATATTTTTGTTGTAAAAAATAATAAAATTCTGAAATGTATTCCCAGGTTTATCAACTCGGTGACGTATTACACGCTGATGCTGCACGTGAATTCTCTGTCCGGCAACCCGTTTCTCAACTACCTCTGGCAGTCGCTGGTGGAGCTGCCCGGTTATATCATCGGCCAGTGGGCGTGCGATCGCTACGGCCGGCGCTGGTCGCAAGCAGTCTGCTTCCTGTTGCTCACTTTCGCCTACCTAGGACTGGTAGGCACAGTTGCAAGTATGTGTTACAAGAAACAGAACACTTTTCTCTGATCAAAGAATCCACGAAAGAAATGGCTGTGTAATACTTAATCGTTTTTACTATTCAATATGTTCGGCAGAAATAAAACTTATAGAAAATTGTAACACTTTCATAATCCCTTTTAACCAACTTTGGTATGTAGTACAAAAAGTATTCTTGAAAATTCAACATTATCTAACGAAAACACTTTCGCACGCCAGTGTACATGCTATATTTTTTCAGCATATTACTCATGTAGTGTAACCTCGTGATTATTCTCACCTAACACATTATGTTTATTTTCATATTCAACTAATACCGTCTGACAACCCAAGTCACGCGCTGAATATATGAATAATATTCTCTTTACAAATAGAAGTGATAAACATTGGCAAATAGTGGGTTTAGAGAATAAATAGTAGAAAGCGATTGCACATTCTGTATATTTAATTTGTACTGAGTACGTTGATGACAATGAATGGATTGTCTCATTTCTGACGTAACGATGTTAAAAATAACTATTATAAGTTGTTGTTTTTTTTATTTTTAGACCTTTCATGTCACCAGTTAAACAAGATCAATACTGAAGATCAATGTTTGCAATAATTCATACTGAAATTTAAAAATCATAATATTTTACAAAATACTTTAAAGGTTCCTTATGAAAGAGAAGATAAAATAAAAAGAAAATAATTCGTAATATGCATTTTCCTTATTCTATTTGTAAGTAAAACCCAATGTTTGTTTTACAAGTGCCTGGTTGTGCAATAACAGAATACACTTAATCATGCACGTGGCTAAGTGAAGGGCTAGGAAGAGGCACGCAACCTTACTGCTAAATACTCGTATTGTGTGTGATCATTTCATGATTGCTTTTTTGGTAGTTTCAATTGTTAAGTATATGATTTTTATGTTTACGCTCTTGAATAAACCGCAAATATAGGTATCAAAGAATTTCATGTTTCCTTGGGAATGTATTACATTTCGTAATAGAATTTCGCGAAATGATATTTCGAATAGTTTCCTTCATGGTAATCATGAATGTTACGTCGATTGTTAACTTGTCGAGCTCCCCCAAAAGAAGAAAAAATCACTAGGGCACTGTTTGCATTATCAGGACAACTGATTTCATTCTTTCACGTAAGAACATTTTACTTCATGACTCGATAGTGCAATCAAAAAGAGTGCGCTGAACTGAATAGAAAAAATTAGATGCGATAACGTCTTCTTCGTTTGCAGATGTGGAATATTCACTCGAGACGACACTGCTCGTGGTGTTTGCAAAGTTCTGCGTGACCATCACGTTCTACGTCATCTACCTGCAGTGCATGGAGATCTACCCTACGTGCGTCCGGCAGACGGGCACCGCTCTCGCCTCTTTGGTTGGCAGCGGTTTGGGAATCTTGGGCCCCTACATTCTCTATTTAGTGAGTATCTACATTACTAATTTCCAATGCGCGCAGAAGTGGTGAATGAAAACCATTCAGCTGTCGGTCACGTTAGAGTTATCTAAGGTTTCGTTAGATGACCAGAAACTCTGAAACATTAAAAAATAATGTAACTGTTTCGATTTTCACTGAAAAATGGAAATATTTGATCGTTTAATTCCGCCTATTCCTATACTGCGCTTACTGATAATTCTCCTACTGCGCATACCGACAACTCTCATACTGCGCGTAGCAACAATTCTCATAAGCATTCGTTATTTCTCATAGCAATTCTCATAAAGTCACTGCTTGAGGCACAGCTGACGTCCTATGACAACAAGGCTCTAAGGAAGAGTACTTCCACATTTAAATATTTGTTATTAACAAATTGCATTTTGGAACAGCAACCTTTTTGATATTATTGGTATATAAAGAACTGTGGTTCTGTGTTACCGCCAGAACAAGGCTGTCTTATTGCAGTATTCCTGAAGTCTATTTTTGTTAAATTATTTATTTCATTGAAGTTTTGGTCGGAAGTTTGTTATTTGTTGTTCTTGAGTAGCGTGCGAGCTACTTCTTTAAAAAGATAGATGAGGGGACAAGGATGAAGAAGGAAAGCTCGTACACAGTTCTTTGCCCGTTTGTAATGGTACTGCTCCGTTATTCACCTGATTTTAAGTGAAGAAATCACCGATTTGAAAACGACCGATCAGAGCAAGTCACTGCTACATTTCCCCTCCAGACAACGGCTGAATTCTACCTCTACCAGGATGTACCTTTAACCGTGCATTTGAAATAGATTAGCTGTTCACGGTTTCATCCAATCGGGAGCTTCAACGCTCCCATAGTGACGTCACTAGAGCGGCATATAAGTTCCCGATTGAATGAAACCGTAACAGCTGATATGTGTCACGCGCACAATTAAATAAATCGTACAATAACTACCTAGTAAGAGTAAAAAATCTACAACTCTCGGCACTGGAACCCTACGTTATGGCTTCTTCACTTACTACAATTATACTCTAACATAAGTTTGTTCTTTAAGTTGTCCGATTTCTGTGTCATCTCCTTTACCGTATTTTTTTATTCTAGCCTCCTCGTTCCGCTCTTATCAATTCCACCACTTTTACCTTCATCTTCACTTATTTTATCCTACATTCCCTTCCTTTTTCCATGTTATCCTTTAGAATGATTATTATTTATTTCTGTTCCAACTCTCTCTCGCTTTCTTTCGCTCTGTCGCTCTCTCTCACTTCTCGCTCTCTCTCGCTTTCTCTCCCTCTCGCTCTCTCTCCAGTTTTTATATCCCTACTTCTATCTTCTTTAATCCTATTCTCAATTGATCATCAGCATGTGACATCTTTTCTATCTTGCTAACTACTTCGTCTCATCTTTTTCTAAAATTCCGTGACTGCAGCAGAGATATTGTGGTAATCCATAGTAATTACGGATCCATGAGGTTTATTTTAAAATTATATTTATAATACTACATATATTTTTATTATTAGGGATAATACTAAATGTACTGTGTATTTTTTCTGTATCTTTTGTTGTTGTTTTGTTTTCACAAAAACACACTAAAGTAATATGATTGATATATCACACACGTCGTTATTAGAATATTACTGGCGACATATATATATATATATATATATATATATATATATATATATATGCATACAAATATTTAGGCTCTTTTAAATTGTTGGCATATGATTATAATGATATATTGAACAAAATGTCATTATAATGGCATAGTATCGTTATTTTCAGTAGTGTGTGGAGTGCTTCTATCAGGGGAGAGCTATTGTTTGCTCCTGGATCATTCCCTCGAAACCGGGCGACTATTTACCATGAAGTACACCGACTACTCAACAAGTCTGAGAAATATGCCTTTTGCAGGGCGAGACATTGAAATCCTCCAGTCCGCTATAATTCCCACGGGAGTCGAGCGCACCGTTCCCCGGCGAGTGACGGTCTGTCGGCTGAGCAGAATTTACCACAATGACGGCGTACAATAAAGCTGTCGCCCTGCAGAAATATTTAACAATAGCTCGTGTCTTTGCTTGAGTCATTCAGTTGCTTTCCATATACCTAAACTGAAAGTCTCAGTCTGTGAGAAGTTACGAAGTTTTGTTCGCGAGTTTAGTGAAAGCATATTCAGTACCGACGGATATTGTTCTGTAAATTGTGCGAGGTGAAAATCGCTGCAGAAAAACTGCTTTACAATGATTCAACACTAACACTGGAGAAAACATAACAATTTTGTAATTAGACAATCTGTAGTCGAAAATAGGTGACGTCTGCTATTCCAAACCCCGACACGAAACTCAATATCCAGTTTTTGAAAGATATGGTATTGGGTTTGTATAATATTCCTTTCAAGAAACTTAACAACTGATGTTTCAGACTGTTTCTTGAAAAAATATATACAGCAGCCTAACCACAATGAATATCCTTTCAGGAAGGACTATCCGACCCCTTGTAATGAAAGATTTTGACATAAAATAACACGTGGTATGAAGATTATAAGATATAGGTTTCAAGAGACGAAACCGCAGTTGTGGATGGAATAAATGTAAGCAAATTGATGTAAGCACGCTGAAGGAAGACGGCCTGGAAATTCATTCCTCTGACATATGAAGTGCTAGAGAAGACAATTTACTACATCATCGCAGTTCTCGTCAACAATTCAATGAATGTTGTGCCCGAACGGGACACAGAGAGCACATTTTTACTTTCCCGTATACGTACGTATATGCGGGGTTATATACTACACAGTATAGGTAGAGTTATGTAATGCTTAGGAACATCGATTTCAAGATTGCAACGGAAATACACTTTTTGTTGACCGTCCGTCCGTCCGTCCATGCCGAAACCTGTCCTAATTCTTTATTTTCTCGGAAGCACATGCCGTATTAATTCATCAACCAAACTGTTGGGTGCCGATACACACTGCAAGTCAATTAAAAAATATCCTGAATTTGCAAATTTACGCTATGCTTTCACCGATGTAAAACTGGCCAACCCTGCAAAGCAGGTGTTACCAAGCGCGCTCGCTTGTGATTCAAAACCACTGCTCGCCGCAAGCGGCAGGCTCTGCTTCCAAGGTCGTTTCCTGCGAGGGGCAGGCGGGGAGGCAGCAGCCCCTCCTAGCAGCTAAAATAATAAAAATAACACTAATATTAACTATACACAGTCTAAACAACTAATACAAGTTTTCCGAATTTTAGTTTTATCTGTTGTTCATTTTTGTAAGAAATACATAGTCGTAATAAACCTTGCCGCAACCGCTCATCTTCCATCCAACATGAGCTACCTCCCCTGGAGCTCTTTCCTCACGGATTTGAGAGCTCTTGTCTGCGTCTACAGCGAAACAGGTCAGTTGTGTAATCACACGCGAAAGGTGGGTGCAAACTGGAAAATTGCGGTAAAGTTGGAAGTCTTTCGGAATTTTCGAATGAGAAAATTGATTTATCGACACAAATAGGCACAAATTAAAGTACGGTAATTTTCCCAAACAGAAAACCAAAATGAGGCCATGACATCTGAATTTGATTCACATGTCACACAACTCTTAAATCTCTTCTTTATATAATTTAAATATAAAGTGATGCAGTAAGTATATGATATACGTTTTCATTGTTTAGTAAGTATGCATATTGACGATATTCATAATGAAAAAAGTAACAAACTTTCATTGCTAAGGAAATAAAATGTCTCAAATAAAATGGACTTTTACAATGAGAAAAGCATTTAGTGTACTGGGAATGGCCTGCACCCACAATGTCATTTGACCTTGAGGAAACAAACTCTACAACGTCAATCTCGGCGCCCGCGAGCTCACCGCTCTGGTTGCGAGGGCTGTCGAAGTTCTCTATAGAAACGAAAAATAGTACGAAAATGTTGGCAAATTTGTAAATTTTTAAAGTAATTGGCAGTATGTATCGGCAGCCAAAATGTACATCGTGGTATCGGAAGGGCATGTAAATTCAACGTAAAAAATATGAGGGCATGTTCCGACATGTCACACCGCGGCATTTCCTTGTCAGACCAATAATATTAACATAATAGGCAATTTGTATACATTATTGAATTTGTGAGTAGAAGTACTTAAATGATCTCCATTGATGGTTCTTGAAAACTGAAAATTTTCTGTGAAAAAGAGCTTCAAATTTCGCATATACAGAAACGCTTAAACGACATTGTCTCAAAAACGAGTACGAATGTTTCAACGAAAATTTCTAAATAGGACGAGATTTTGCTCTTGTATAATATTCTGAAAATAATATTATAGTTCAATTCAGTAGTATTAGAGGATAGAAAAAATAAGAAAATGTGGGAAAAAAATGTTGGGTGGCGATAAATGGCAACTGGGATGAGGGTGGAGCAAAACCGTAAAGTTAGGCGTCACCAATAAAATTAGGTACCTAACTAGTACGAGAAAGTCTGTGCTACATTCTTCCCGGGACTTACTCTCCTTTCTCCTCTGTACCTTACCTTTTCTTCTTTCATGCTATGACCTATTATATATGTACTTCTACCAACTCTTCCTACATCTATTTCCCTTAATTGCACTATTATTCCTATCCTCTCCTTCCTACTTGTTCTCATATTATCCCTTTAATTTGTAGGTCCCTTCAACTTGTTTCATTACAATTGCATTTGTTTTATCACACACTTTTCTTTTTTCCCTTCATCTTACTTTTTACTCTCATTTAAATTGTATTATTATATCTTAGAATGCTTGAAATGTATAAACTACTTGAATCATGATTACATTACACTAATGAACTGTACAAAAGTTACAAAAGAAAAGATCAACATATTCACTATAAGAACCTACGTAGGACGCTAGTTCATCACTTTGATGTCACTGCAGTGCCTCTGACCAGGGCGTCGTGGAGTTCGAGTCCCGACGGTGGTAGGATTTTTGACACTACAGCTAGGTGACAGGTCAGCCGCTGACTGAAGGAGAATTCTTGTCTCTGATTGGTAGTTTTTCGTGGTTTCTCCGGTCAATACCAGGTGAAAGCCGGAGCAGTTCCCTAACAAAAACGCCGCGCGCAAAATTTCCTTCCCGTTCCTTGCCCAATCATCACGTTATGTGCAATCAATTGCAACTTGCGATGCAAAGTCGATTGCACAACAAAACATCCAAAACAAACTTCATTGCAACCACGCAGTTGGTCTCTAATACGATGTAATATCAAATGACGGCAGATTAGCGTTCATTGTTTTAAGATATTATTTAATTTATTATTTATACTATAAAATTGGTAATAACAGAAAATGTAAACACATCTAGGTCCCACTATCTTTCATTTAAAACACAAATTTGGAGGAGAATAAATCTCACATTTCTTTCTTAACTGAAAACCGAGTTTTAAATATAAAGAGAGAGATTACTATTAACTACACCTTTCAATTGTTTTATTAGTGTTTATTCTAACCTCTACTACTCTTGATTGGTGTTAAATATTTATTATAGCAACTATCACATTCTTGGACAAAGCCAAACTTGAACCTGAACATTTCACATATTACAATTACATGTTGTCCTAGCTTATCATTAATATTTACCCTTCAGCTAACCATAATATAGTAATAAAATATATAAATACACATTTTTTCATCAGTTCATCATTTTCATGTTTTACTTCATCGATGTCGTCCCTCACAATCCTTCACTAACAATTATAGATAATTTGCACATTTATCAACTGTATTACACTTACTGTTCAAGTACACTATTAACTGTATAAATAAAAGTGTTCAAGACAATCCAGTTAATTACTTTTAACTTCTTATTGACTTATTACAAAATACTGATATATAAATTTAATTAAGAATATTCATTATCAATGTATTACTACACTGCTTGTCTCCAGATATCTATCCACTTTTCTTCATTAACTAATATCTGTTTTCATGGATGCTATAACTCCCAATTTTCACATTTTCATTACTCCATAAGAATAAAAGATAATTCCCATACTCACACATCCTACATATACATATATCTCCCATTAATTAACAGCACAAACGTACATGAAAATAGAAATCAGTAAAAAGACTATCAGTACACCTAAAATTCAAAATTACCTCCAACTTAGTATTTACTAGCATATTCTCTTTTGCAACACTTTTGATATTCTTTACAATATTTCTACCAAGAGCTGGCAGCTCTTTCCGCCACTTACTCAATTGTACAGATGACTTAACTTCTACTCTGTCACTATGTTTAATAAAAGCTTTGAACAAATTCCCTCGTCCAATTTATATGAAATTATGTTAATTATTTAATTACTTAATTAAAGATTTAAAAAATATGATATATATATATATATATATATATATATATATATATATCTTCATTATAATATATATTATAATTATTATAAATATATTCAACCTCTGCATAATCATCCCTGTATTTCATACGTGCTTTCTCCCAACTCTTTAAAAAATGAAGTTTGCACCAATTCCAATTTTTTCTTTCACTAACTCAACCATCCAATCAAAAAGTGTCCAAATCTTCTGCATTAACATTCATATTGTCACTATTCTTGTCTTCTATCGCTAAATATAGTCTTACTAGAGTTTCGTTGTAATTAACGAAACACTTTTGCACTTCCCTCTTTCCTTATAATCCGGTCAGTTCTTATCGGTTTCACTATTATTATTATCATCATCATCACATGTTCACAGCATCTCTAGCATTTACAGAAGTCTATCTTCCTTAGCTAAACTACCTTTAATCTTTAATTAAGTTCGTAATCGCCACCCTGCACTACTTTATTTCCGGCTTTCACCATTTATCACGAAAACAATAACATAACCTCCAATTACTTTCGCACATCTCCTAACCACTCACATCTCCTGGCCTTTCTATTTACTAACAGCTTAAAGACATGCGTAGATAACTACTTCCTAAACGTGTCATTCCTCAACTTGTTCCAAAATAATGACGATTAATAGCACTGTACTTACTTGACTCGTCGACGCCACCATACCCTGTGTGTCACGTTCCACGAAACATTCCCGGCGTTCTTTTGTACTGCCCAATTCTTCCTCTATCTGGTTTCTCACTACTGCCTTGTCTCGCCATGAATAATTGGAAAACATCAATCTCACTCGACGTTATATCATATCCTCCACGAGCCGGTCCTGTGCATACAACCAACAATTTCGTACAATCCTTCGCATCACTGCTTTCCTGCTGCTCACTCAGACCGACCGTCATAGACCAACCGCCACGCGACAGGAGAGAGGGAAATCAACAAAACACAAGGACTACATTAATTGTAGTGGAATTTTGGCTATTTAATAATTTGTTTTTCAAAATACAACTGAATAACAACTTCTAATAACTCAACACACATTCAATGTCTATTAAGAGATTTCGTAAATACTATTGGGTGGAATGTTTATTCTATTACATGTAATATACAATCTAAAATTAACCATTTCCTTCAATGATACTGCAATTTATTGTCAAGTCCCCCTTCAAAACGTCCCCTTTAGTGATCTCCAAATAAAGATGGACAAGAGATTTCAGAGCTCAAGAAAAAGGTGCGCAGATTGTACTTGTCACCCATAAGTCACTTAGTTGATTGGTGGTTAGTGATTCCGGGCACGTCAACTGCTGAAGTCATTAGTCCCGTAAGTGCAGTGCTTGCTTTTTTCCCTCGGGAGATGGCGGTGATCTT
This sequence comes from Gryllus longicercus, assembly GCA_038098605.1. Lineage (NCBI taxonomy): Eukaryota > Metazoa > Arthropoda > Insecta > Orthoptera > Gryllidae > Gryllus > Gryllus longicercus. The sequence goes on from JAZDUA010000020.1 coordinate 6,208,874, forward strand.
CCCTTGCTGGATGGCGAGATCGGGCGCTGGCCTACCGTCGTCTAGTGGAGATTTCCCCAACCAAATATCTCCGGGGTACCGCCGTAGCTGGGACAGGCTCTAAGCCTCCGACCGGACTTCCGGCATGTCTGGTAGGGTAGTGCATGTTAAGGCTAAATGTCCCGACACTAGTACAATTTGTAGCCACCACGTGGCAGCACCAAAATTAGTAAAATTTACTTTACCGATAACGTCTGAACCAATGGTCCGATTTTCGATCTGTAAACGGCATTTGTCGCCTTTTTGAAATATAATTTACGCTACGATTATCTTTTCCCAGAAATCTAGCAAAAACGCGAATTTGAAATTATTTCTCAAACTTCCGAGAACAAATTAAAAAGTGTAGGCTTATAGCGCGATGGCGACATGCTTCCTGAATCCAACGCCGTGTCAATCATGCAAATCGGACGAATAGGAGCGTCGTTAAGTGAAATTTACGAAAACACCTCGCCCCCCTTCCCATTCTGCACCGTTGCGTCGCCCACCCGCCCGTTATGGGCCCTCTGTTAGCGCGGCGGCACGGCCAGGCCCGGCGAAGGAGGCGGGACTTGCGGGACACGCAAGCCACACACTAGGTTTTGCGTTCGTCACTTTGCATCTCAATCTATTTTTCCACGAATATTAAACTAGAGAATCTATACTACTATTACAGACCGAGGTAAACGGTCTGTAATAGTAGTACATAACTATCTTTTTCACATATTTCTGTCTTCCTTCGAATACCATCTTAAAATTATTTGAGGCGTTACTCAAAATATCGATTCCGATTTGGAATTGTTTTTTAAAAAAAGGGACTAATTGTGTAAATATCAACATTATTCCATCTCCTCACATCTTTTTATAGGACAAGAAAGAGGAAGGAAAGATCGCGCGTGGTCCGTTTGTTAGGATATTGCGCATGCATTCACCTGGTTTTGATCGGAGAAACCACGGAAAACTGCCGATCAAAGCACCCACCGCTAGAACTTTCCTTCGGGCAGAGACTTCGATCTGTCAAGCTAGTACTAAGAATTCTGCCACCGTCGGGTCTCGAACATAAGATCTTCCGTTCAGAGGCAGTGTATTGACATCAGTCAATGCCCTGAGCCCCTTCTCCCTTTCGTCACATTGTATTTTTACTGTCCACTGACCGGTATAGGTGGCTAGGGCTTCAAATGATGTCAGTGCAGATCCTTTGGCCGCGAAGGCCTAGGTTCAAGTCCCGACGGTGGCAGCGTTTTCGACTCTAACTAGGAAGCTGGGTCGATTCAGTCGCTGACTGAAGGAGAATTCTAACGGCCGGTTGCTCTGACCAGTAGTTTTCCGTGGTTTCTCCAATCAACACCAACCGAATGCCGGAGCAGTGCGCTAACAAACGGGCCACGGACAGCGCGCGATCGTCCCTTCCTCTGTCTTGTCCTATCCTCCCCCTACTTGCACACACACACACATACATGCTCTACACTATCACGCATGTCGAGAACTTAGAGCTTGTTCCGCCTGGGACGGTGCCCCTGGTGGAGATTAAGAAAAAACCCCGCTAGCCGATAAGTAGATCGGCGCCCGATCACGCCATCCAGCGGGGGAAAATCATCGCCACCTCCAGGGATTACAAATCACGCACTAAACTTATGGGACTAATGAACTACCTTGGCAATTGACGCGCCCGGAAATATTCATCAATAATAATAATAATAATAATAATAATAATAATAATAATAATAATAGTAGTAGTAGTAGTAGTAGTAGTAGTAGTACTACTACTACTACTGTTCATTGACAAAATAAATGGAATAAAATCAAATGGAAAGCTAACAGTGTGCTTGTGGTGGTGCGCAGGGTGAGTACGACGCGCGCTTCCCGCACGCGATGATGAGCGTGTTGGCGGCGTCGGGGGCCCTGGCGTGCTCCTTCCTGCCCGAGACGCTGCACCAGCAGCTGCCCGAAACGCTGGCGGACGCGCACCGCTTCGGCACCGACCAGCGCTACTGGCAGTTCCGCTACCGCCCGCGCCCGAGCGCGCGCGACGCCCCGGAGAAGAAGCCGCCGCACGCCCACAAGGAAGGCGTGTCGTAACGGCGAAGCCTTCGGCGAGCTGTTCCTCGCAGCCACGTTTTCACCCCACCCCCGCCCCCACGTTTTCGTCTTGACCAACGAAATGCGAGTGGTAGTGTCCCAGGACTGTGTTGTGAGTCGTGTGACAGATCATTACCCCCGCCGTAGCTTCTGCGATGCAAGGTGATAAGCAAACGTTATCTTGTTGATTATGAAGTTATTTGTTCGAAACACTAGAACTAACAACGAAATCGCTATTTGTTGATGATTCTCTTAGACAGAACGTAGTGAAGACGCCCTCTTGAAAAAAAAATGATGATTAGGTTCCTTTACAGAAAAAAGGAGCCTTCCGGTAAGAAAAAGTGAGTTAATCTCGTCTAAAGGAGACAGAGACACGTGCAAACTAAAGGAGAACATTTTTGAATTAAGATATTTCTTTAATATAAATATGTTTTTTAATAAGCAGTAATAAAATAGATGTATCAGAGCGTACGACCCTGCTTGGAGACCTTTGTAGTCAAAAGTGATAAAAAATATTTAATACTCTCATTCTCCAAGATATTACGGACGTCTCAAAGAGAAGACAATACCATTACTAACCAAAAACGAATTGAGAAACGGTGACAAACCTATGCTGTGTTCTTTCACACAATATATTAATGGAAAATAGTATCAAATTGTACAACTCCTCTCATTAAAACAATGTATAAACAAATTGCAGAAATACACATCAATTCATAATTTCCCTAACGACAAAAACAGACAAATCCCAAAACCCAAGAGTCTGTAACTATAAAATTATAAAAACTTAAAAATTCAGATAACATTTATATCACCAAGAAAGTAATGAATCACCAAAAACTATAGAAAAAATCAACTAAAAATGGTGCTTTGATAATCCCAAAAGTATCATGAAGTTGATAGACTGTAGAGATATAATGAGCCCTAATGTGCCAAAAAAATTTAAATTTTGTTCTTTGGCCTGCAAAAATACTCTAATCACCTTACTTCGTATGATAACAATTCATGCAAAAAAAGAAACACAAACGTTTCGAAAGGTCAAGGAAATGAAATAGAACTGCATGTGCATCAAAATGAAGAATACACATTAAAACTATATCAATAAAAATTTAAATAGTAAACATAAAAAAGAAAGGAAACAATCAAATATTGACATTCAATATTAAAGATAAAATTTTTGGAGTATAGTGGTAGGTATCGCTGCCAACACAGTAAGTGTACATGCCATCTCTTTCGGAAAGTTTTGGAAAAAGCTGGACATGCCGTCCTCGGTAGTATAGTGGTTAGTACCACGCAAGTCACGCGGGAGACCGAGGTTCGTTTCCCCGCCGGGGAGTACTTTTTTGGTTGGGACACGGAGCGTATATTTGAGCGAGCGGCGCGAATACAGTGAATGTGCATGCCATATCTTTCGGAAAGTTTTGGAGAAAGCTGGACATGCCGCCCTCGGTAGTATAGTGGTTAGTATCCCCGCCTGTCACGCGGGAGACCGGGGTTCGTTTCCCCGCCGGGGAGTACTTTTTTGGTTGGGACACGGAGCGTATATTTGAGCGAGCGGCGCGAATACAGTGAATGTGCATGCCATATCTTTCGGAAAGTTTTGGAGAAAGCTGGACATGCCGTCCTCGGTAGTATAATGGTTAGTATCCCCGCCTGTCACGCGGGAGACCGGGGTTCGATTCCCCGCCGGGGAGTACTTTTTTGGTTGGGTCACGGAGCGTAGTATTTGAGCGAGCGCCGCGAATACAGTGAATGTGCATGCCATATCTTTCAGAAAGTTTTGGAGAAAGCTGGACATGCCGTCCTCGGTAGTATAGTGGTTAGTATCCCCGCCTGTCACGCGGGAGAGCGGGGTTCGATTCCCCGCCGGGGAGTATTTTTTTGGTTGGGACACGGAGCGTAGTATTTAAGCGAGCGCCGCGAATACAGTGAATGTGCATGCCATATCTTTCGGAAAGTTTTGGAGAAAGCGGGACATGCCGTCCTCGGTAGTATAGTGGTTAGTATCCCCGCCTGTCACGCGGGAGACCGGCGTTCGATTCCCCGCCGGGGAGTACTTTTTTGGTTGGGACACGGAGCGTAGTATTTGAGCGAGCGCCGCGAATACAGTGAATGTGCATGCCATATCTTTCGGAAAGTTTTGGAGAAAGCTGGACGTGCCGTCCTCGGTAGTATAGTGGTTAGTATCCCCGCCTGTCACGCGGGAGACCGGGGTTCGATTCCCCGCCGGGGAGTACTTTCTTGGTTGGGACACGGAGCGTAGTATTTGAGCGAGCGCCGCGAATACAGTGAATGTGCATGCCATATCTTTCGGAAAGTTTTGGAGAAAGCTGGACATGCCGCCCTCGGTAGTATAGTGGTTAGTATCCCCGCCTGTCACGCGGGAGACCGGGGTTCGATTCCCCGCCGGGGAGTACTTTTTTGGTTGGGACACGGAGCGTAGTATTTGAGCGAGCGCCGCGAATACAGTGAATGTGCATGCCATATCTTTCGGAAAGTTTTGGAGAAAGCTGGACATGCCGTCCTCGGTAGTATAGTGGTTAGTATCCCCGCCTGTCACGCGGGAGACCGGGATCCGATTCCCCGCCGGGGAGTACTTTTTTGGTTGGGACACGGAGCGTAGTATTTGAGCGAGCGCCGCGAATACAGTGAATGTGCATGCCATATCTTTCGGAAAGTTTTGGAGAAAGCTGGACATGCCGTCCTCGGTAGTATAGTGGTTAGTATCCCCGCCTGTCACGCGGGAGACCGGGGTTCGATTCCCCGCCGGGGAGTACTTTTTTGGTTGGGACACGGAGCGTAGTATTTGAGCGAGCGCCGCGAATACAGTGAATGTGCATGCCATATCTTTCGGAAAGTTTTGGAGAAAGCTGGACATGCCGTCCTCGGTAGTATAGTGGTTAGTATCCCCGCCTGTCACGCGGGAGACCGGGGTTCGATTCCCCGCCGGGGAGTACTTTTTTGGTTGGGACACGGAGCTTAGTATTTGAGCGAGCGCCGCGAATACAGTGAATGTGCATGCCATATCTTTCGGAAAGTTTTGGAGAAAGCTGGACATGCCGTCCTCGGTAGTATAGTGGTTAGTATCCCCGCCTGTCACGCGGGAGACCGGGGTTCGATTCCCCGCCGGGGAGTACTTTTTTGGTTGGGACACGGAGCGTAGTATTTGAGCGAGCGCCGCGAATACAGTGAATGTGCATGCCATATCTTTCGGAAAGTTTTGGAGAAAGCTGGACATGCCGTCCTCGGTAGTATAGTGGTTAGTATCCCCGCCTGTCACGCGGGAGACCGGGGTTCAATTCCCCGCCGGGGAGTACTTTTTTGGTTGGGACACGGAGCGTAGTATTTGAGCGAGCGCCGCGAATATAGTGAATGTGCATGCCATATCTTTCGGAAAGTTTTGGAGAAAGCTGGACATGCCGTCCTCGGTAGTATAGTGGTTAGTATCCCCGCCTGTCACGCGGGAGACCGGGGTTCGATTCCCCGCCGGGGAGTACTTTTTTGGTTGGGACACGGAGCGTAGTATTTGAGCGAGCGCCGCGAATACAGTGAATGTGCATGCCATATCTTTCGGAAAGTTTTGGAGAAAGCTGGACATGCCGTCCTCGGTAGTATAGTGGTTAGTATCCCCGCCTGTCACGCGGGAGACCGGGGTTCGATTCCCCGCCGGGGAGTACTTTTTTGGTTGGGACACGGAGCGTAGTATTTGAGCGAGCGCCGCGAATACAGTGAATGTGCATGCCATATGTTTCGGAAAGTTTTGAAGAAAGGTGGAGGCGAATACAGTGAATGTGCATGCCATATCTTTCGGAAAGTTTTGGAGAAAGCTGGACGTGCCGTCCTCGGTAGTATAGTGGTTAGTATCCCCGCCTGTCACGCGGGAGACCGGGGTTCGATTCCCCGCCGGGGAGTACTTTTTTGGTTGGGACACGGAGCTTAGTATTTGAGCGAGCGTCGCGAATACAGTGAATGTGCATGCCATATCTTTCGGAAAGTTTTGGAGAAAGCTGGACATGCCGTCCTCGGTAGTATAGTGGTTAGTATCCCCGCCTGTCACGCGGGAGACCGGGGTTCGATTCCCCGCCGGGGAGTACTTTTTTGGTTGGGACACGGAGCGTAGTATTTGAGCGAGCGCCGCGAATACAGTGAATGTGCATGCCATATCTTTCGGAAAGTTTTGGAGAAAGCTGGACATGCCGTCCTCGGTAGTATAGTGGTTAGTATCCCCGCCTGTCACGCGGGAGACCGGGGTTCGATTCCCCGCCGGGGAGTACTTTTTTGGTTGGGACATGGAGCGTAGTATTTGAGCGAGCGCCGCGAATACAGTGAATGTGCATGCCATATCTTTCGGAAAGTTTTGGAGAAAGCTGGACATGCCGTCCTCGGTAGTATAGTGGTTAGTATCCCCGCCTGTCACGCGGGAGACCGAGGTTCGAGTCCCCGCCGGGGAGTACTTTTTTGGTTGGGACACGGAGCGTAGTATTTGAGCGAGCGCCGCGAATACAGTGAATGTGCATGCCATATCTTTGGGAAAGTTTTAGAGAAAGTTGGACGTGCCGTCCTCGGTAGTATAGTGGTTAGTATCCCCGCCTGTCACGCGGGAGACCGGGGTTCGATTCCCCGCCGGGGAGTACTTTTTTGGTTGGGACACGGAGCGTAGTATTTGAGCGAGCTCCGCGAATACAGTCAATGTGCATGCCATATCTTTCGGAAAGTTTTGAAGAAAGGTGGACGTGCCGTCCTCGGTAGTATAGTGGTTAGTATCCCCGCCTGTCACGCGGGAGACCGGGGTTCGATTCCCCGCCGGGGAGTACTTTTTGGTTGGGACACGGAGCGTAGTATTTGAGCGAGCGCCGCGAATACAGTGAATGTGCATGCCATATCTTTCGGAAAGTTTTGGAGAAAGCTGGACGTGCCGTCCTCGGTAGTATAGTGGTTAGTATCCCCGCCTGTCACGCGGGAGACCGGGGTTCGATTCCCCGCCGGGGAGTACTTTTTTGGTTGGGGCACGGAGCGTAGTATTTGAGCGAACGCCGCGAATACAGTGAATGTGCATGCCATATCTTTCGGAAAGTTTTGGAGAAAGCTGGACGTGCCGTCCTCGGTAGTATAGTTGTTAGTATCTCCGCCTGTCACGCGGGAGACCGGTGTTCGATTCCCCGCCGGGGAGTACTTTTTTGGTTGGGACACGGAGCCTAGTATTTGAGCGAGCGCCGCGAATACAGTGAATGTGCATGCCACATCTTTCGAAAAGTTTTGGAGAAAGCTGGACATGCCGTCCTCGGTAGTATAGTGGTTAGTATCCCCGCCTGTCACGCGGGAGACCGGGGTTCGATTCCCCGCCGGGGAGTACTTTTTTGGTTGGGACACGGAGCGTAGTATTTGAGCGAGCGCCGCGAATACAGTGAATGTGCATGCCATATCTTTCGGAAAGTTTTGGAGAAAGCTGGACATGCCGTCCTCGGTAGTATAGTGGTTAGTATCCCCGCCTGTCACGCGGGAGACCGGGGTTCGATTCCCCGCCGGGGAGTACTTTTTTGGTTGGGACACGGAGCGTAGTATTTGAGCGAGCGCCGCGAATACAGTGAATGTGCATGCCATATCTTTCGGAAAGTTTTGGAGAAAGCTGGACATGCCGTCCTCGGTAGTATAGTGGTTAGTATCCCCGCCTGTCACGCGGGAGACCGGGGTTCGATTCCCCGCCGGGGAGTACTTTTTTGGTTGGGACACGGAGCGTAGTATTTGAGCGAGCGCCGCGAATACAGTGAATGTGCATGCCATATCTTTCGGAAAGTTTTGGAGAAAGCTGGACATGCCGTCCTCGGTAGTATAGTGGTTAGTATCCCCGCCTGTCACGCGGGAGACCGGGGTTCGATTCCCCGCCGGGGAGTACTTTTTTGGTTGGGACACGGAGCGTAGTATTTGAGCGAGCGCCGCGAATACAGTGAATGTGCATGCCATATCTTTCGGAAAGTTTTGGAGAAAGCTGGACATGCCGTCCTCGGTAGTATAGTGGTTAGTATCCCCGCCTGTCACGCGGGAGACCGGGGTTCGATTCCCCGCCGGGGAGTACTTTTTTGGTTGGGACACGGAGCGTAGTATTTGAGCGAGCGCCGCGAATACAGTGAATGTGCATGCCATATCTTTCGGAAAGTTTTGGAGAAAGCTGGACATGCCGTCCCCGGTAGTATAGTGGTTAGTATCCCCGCCTGTCACGCGGGAGACCGGGGTTCGATTCCCCGCCGGGGAGTACTTTTTTGGTTGGGACACGGAGCGTAGTATTTGAGCGAGCGCCGCGAATACAGTGAATGTGCATGCCATATCTTTCGGAAAGTTTTGGAGAAAGCTGGACATGCCGTCCTCGGTAGTATAGTGGTTAGTATCCCCGCCTGTCACGCGGGAGACCGGGGTTCGATTCCCCGCCGGGGAGTACTTTTTTGGTTGGGACACGGAGCGTAGTATTTGAGCGAGCGCCGCGAATACAGTGAATGTGCATGCCATATCTTTCGGAAAGTTTTGGAGAAAGCTGGACATGCCGTCCTCGGTAGTATAGTGGTTAGTATCCCCGCCTGTCACGCGGGAGACCGGGGTTCGATTCCCCGCCGGGGAGTACTTTTTTGGTTGGGACACGGAGCGTAGTATTTGAGCCGAGCGCCGCGAATACAGTGAATGTGCATGCCATATCTTTCGGAAAGTTTTGGAGAAAGCTGGACATGCCGTCCTCGGTAGTATAGTGGTTAGTATCCCCGCCTGTCACGCGGGAGACCGGGGTTCGATTCCCCGCCGGGGAGTACTTTTTTGGTTGGGACACGGAGCGTAGTATTTGAGCGAGCGCCGCGAATACAGTGAATGTGCATGCCATATCTTTCGGAAAGTTTTGGAGAAAGCTGGACATGCCGTCCTCGGTAGTATAGTGGTTAGTATCCCCGCCTGTCACGCGGGAGACCGGGGTTCGATTCCCCGCCGGGGAGTACTTTTTTGGTTGGGACACGGAGCGTAGTATTTGAGCGAGCGCCGCGAATACAGTGAATGTGCATGCCATATCTTTCGGAAAGTTTTGGAGAAAGCTGGACATGCCGTCCTCGGTAGTATAGTGGTTAGTATCCCCGCCTGTCACGCGGGAGACCGGGGTTCGATTCCCCGCCGGGGAGTACTTTTTTGGTTGGGACACGGAGCGTAGTATTTGAGCGAGCGCCGCGAATACAGTGAATGTGCATGCCATATCTTTCGGAAAGTTTTGGAGAAAGCTGGACATGCCGTCCTCGGTAGTATAGTGGTTAGTATCCCCGCCTGTCACGCGGGAGACCGGGGTTCGATTCCCCGCCGGGGAGTACTTTTTTGGTTGGGACACGGAGCGTAGTATTTGAGCGAGCGCCGCGAATACAGTGAATGTGCATGCCATATCTTTCGGAAAGTTTTGGAGAAAGCTGGACATGCCGTCCTCGGTAGTATAGTGGTTAGTATCCCCGCCTGTCACGCGGGAGACCGGGGTTCGATTCCCCGCCGGGGAGTACTTTTTTGGTTGGGACACGGAGCGTAGTATTTGAGCGAGCGCCGCGAATACAGTGAATGTGCATGCCATATCTTTCGGAAAGTTTTGGAGAAAGCTGGACATGCCGTCCTCGGTAGTATAGTGGTTAGTATCCCCGCCTGTCACGCGGGAGACCGGGGTTCGATTCCCCGCCGGGGAGTACTTTTTTGGTTGGGACACGGAGCGTAGTATTTGAGCGAGCGCCGCGAATACAGTGAATGTGCATGCCATATCTTTCGGAAAGTTTTGGAGAAAGCTGGACATGCCGTCCTCGGTAGTATAGTGGTTAGTATCCCCGCCTGTCACGCGGGAGACCGGGGTTCGATTCCCCGCCGGGGAGTACTTTTTTGGTTGGGACACGGAGCGTAGTATTTGAGCGAGCGCCGCGAATACAGTGAATGTGCATGCCATATCTTTCGGAAAGTTTTGGAGAAAGCTGGACATGCCGTCCTCGGTAGTATAGTGGTTAGTATCCCCGCCTGTCACGCGGGAGACCGGGGTTCGATTCCCCGCCGGGGAGTACTTTTTTGGTTGGGACACGGAGCGTAGTATTTGAGCGAGCGCCGCGAATACAGTGAATGTGCATGCCATATCTTTCGGAAAGTTTTGGAGAAAGCTGGACATGCCGTCCTCGGTAGTATAGTGGTTAGTATCCCCGCCTGTCACGCGGGAGACCGGGGTTCGATTCCCCGCCGGGGAGTACTTTTTTGGTTGGGACACGGAGCGTAGTATTTGAGCGAGCGCCGCGAATACAGTGAATGTGCATGCCATATCTTTCGGAAAGTTTTGGAGAAAGCTGGACATGCCGTCCTCGGTAGTATAGTGGTTAGTATCCCCGCCTGTCACGCGGGAGACCGGGGTTCGATTCCCCGCCGGGGAGTACTTTTTTGGTTGGGACACGGAGCGTAGTATTTGAGCGAGCGCCGCGAATACAGTGAATGTGCATGCCATATCTTTCGGAAAGTTTTGGAGAAAGCTGGACATGCCGTCCTCGGTAGTATAGTGGTTAGTATCCCCGCCTGTCACGCGGGAGACCGGGGTTCGATTCCCCGCCGGGGAGTACTTTTTTGGTTGGGACACGGAGCGTAGTATTTGAGCGAGCGCCGCGAATACAGTGAATGTGCATGCCATATCTTTCGGAAAGTTTTGGAGAAAGCTGGACATGCCGTCCTCGGTAGTATAGTGGTTAGTATCCCCGCCTGTCACGCGGGAGACCGGGGTTCGATTCCCCGCCGGGGAGTACTTTTTTGGTTGGGACACGGAGCGTAGTATTTGAGCGAGCGCCGCGAATACAGTGAATGTGCATGCCATATCTTTCGGAAAGTTTTGGAGAAAGCTGGACATGCCGTCCTCGGTAGTATAGTGGTTAGTATCCCCGCCTGTCACGCGGGAGACCGGGGTTCGATTCCCCGCCGGGGAGTACTTTTTTGGTTGGGACACGGAGCGTAGTATTTGAGCGAGCGCCGCGAATACAGTGAATGTGCATGCCATATCTTTCGGAAAGTTTTGGAGAAAGCTGGACATGCCGTCCTCGGTAGTATAGTGGTTAGTATCCCCGCCTGTCACGCGGGAGACCGGGGTTCGATTCCCCGCCGGGGAGTACTTTTTTGGTTGGGACACGGAGCGTAGTATTTGAGCGAGCGCCGCGAATACAGTGAATGTGCATGCCATATCTTTCGGAAAGTTTTGGAGAAAGCTGGACATGCCGTCCTCGGTAGTATAGTGGTTAGTATCCCCGCCTGTCACGCGGGAGACCGGGGTTCGATTCCCCGCCGGGGAGTACTTTTTTGGTTGGGACACGGAGCGTAGTATTTGAGCGAGCGCCGCGAATACAGTGAATGTGCATGCCATATCTTTCGGAAAGTTTTGGAGAAAGCTGGACATGCCGTCCTCGGTAGTATAGTAGTTAGTATCCCCGCCTGTCACGCGGGAGACCGGGGTTCGATTCCCCGCCGGGGAGTACTTTTTTGGTTGGGACACGGAGCGTAGTATTTGAGCGAGCGCCGCGAATACAGTGAATGTGCATGCCATATCTTTCGGAAAGTTTTGGAGAAAGCTGGACATGCCGTCCTCGGTAGTATAGTGGTTAGTATCCCCGCCTGTCACGCGGGAGACCGGGGTTCGATTCCCCGCCGGGGAGTACTTTTTTGGTTGGGACACGGAGCGTAGTATTTGAGCGAGCGCCGCGAATACAGTGAATGTGCATGCCATATCTTTCGGAAAGTTTTGGAGAAAGCTGGACATGCCGTCCTCGGTAGTATAGTGGTTAGTATCCCCGCCTGTCACGCGGGAGACCGGGGTTCGATTCCCCGCCGGGGAGTACTTTTTTGGTTGGGACACGGAGCGTAGTATTTGAGCGAGCGCCGCGAATACAGTGAATGTGCATGCCATATCTTTCGGAAAGTTTTGGAGAAAGCTGGACATGCCGTCCTCGGTAGTATAGTGGTTAGTATCCCCGCCTGTCACGCGGGAGACCGGGGTTCGATTCCCCGCCGGGGAGTACTTTTTTGGTTGGGACACGGAGCGTAGTATTTGAGCGAGCGCCGCGAATACAGTGAATGTGCATGCCATATCTTTCGGAAAGTTTTGGAGAAAGCTGGACATGCCGTCCTCGGTAGTATAGTGGTTAGTATCCCCGCCTGTCACGCGGGAGACCGGGGTTCGATTCCCCGCCGGGGAGTACTTTTTTGGTTGGGACACGGAGCGTAGTATTTGAGCGAGCGCCGCGAATACAGTGAATGTGCATGCCATATCTTTCGGAAAGTTTTGGAGAAAGCTGGACATGCCGTCCTCGGTAGTATAGTGGTTAGTATCCCCGCCTGTCACGCGGGAGACCGGGGTTCGATTCCCCGCCGGGGAGTACTTTTTTGGTTGGGACACGGAGCGTAGTATTTGAGCGAGCGCCGCGAATACAGTGAATGTGCATGCCATATCTTTCGGAAAGTTTTGGAGAAAGCTGGACATGCCGTCCTCGGTAGTATAGTGGTTAGTATCCCCGCCTGTCACGCGGGAGACCGGGGTTCGATTCCCCGCCGGGGAGTACTTTTTTGGTTGGGACACGGAGCGTAGTATTTGAGCGAGCGCCGCGAATACAGTGAATGTGCATGCCATATCTTTCGGAAAGTTTTGGAGAAAGCGGATGGATGGGTTCTTCTAATATAATTATTAGTGCCCGGCAATTTGGGTTTTATAAAACCCATCTTAGACGCGCTAGTTTTAAAAATTGACCAATTAGGCGAAATGTTTCTGTTAGATAATTGGGCTGGGATTGGTTACCGTAAGGATTTGAATATGAACATACGTTTTTTGTTTTAATTTTGTAGCAATGAATACTGTATAACTTAAACGGTTGTTGATTCAATTAGTAATGGAGATAGCACAAAGTCAATTTTATACTTAAATTATTATATATTGAAGTAGGTATATATAGAGATAGGTAATACTAGGATTTGTGAAAGAATAGTCCAAAATTTTGCCTCTTGTAGAGGTAGGATGGAATTTATATAAAATTTTCCAAAGATTGTGTGGTATATTATAGGGCTATATCACCAGTGAAATAGTATCTTTTATAGTTCAAAAATTCTTTGAAGATATTAATGTTCTGAATGCTAAGTTAAAGAGATTATGTTATATTGTACATGCGGTTGATTGTTCTTTGAGATAGGGATCAATGTACAATATTGCTCTAAGCTAGACGTGTCACGTTTTGTGATTCGCTAGTAGAAAAAGCTATTAAGAAAAATCGGGCAGAAAAAAAAACCGTCCTGATTTGGGCACTTTGTATGAGTAGTTTAATACTAGTAGTATTAGTTTAATGGAAGTTGCAGCAACTTGCTGAATGTCAAGGCACAAGGCATATTATCAATCCTGAAAACACCGGACTCCCTATACATACACTAGTTACTACTGATTTTTAATTTCACATGTGGAGTAATCTTATGAAATATATTGTAATTTGGGGAGGAATTGAAATTTTCGAGCTGATGATAGTTTTAAAACGATTTTGTCATATGATTGAAATGTGTTTTGGGTTATTTGTCATGATTAGGGGACTGATTTGTATGACCTAAAACATCGCCAAAACGATCAATTACATGCTCTTAAAAGTTTTAAAAGTGCTCTAAAGCAATGCAAAATGGAGTAAAATATATCATTAAAACCAGTTTGAATGAACAATCAAACGTTTGCACTTGTTACTTATGTCATTGAGGCTACTTGAAGTGAATTAAACATGAAATAATTGTATTTTTTTCTCTTTCTTTATCTTAAGTTATCCTGAAATCGTCAAAACTGACTATGGCCCTCATAGACGTCACAAAAACCTTAGATTACATACAACTGCTGTCGTAAAAATTTGAGAGAATCAAATAGGCTACTAAGAAGTTCTGTTGAGAACATGTTGTACCTCATCAATTTAATTTGAAGCAAGTACCATTAAAATATTAAAATTGATAAAATGTGAGAAAAATACATTAAAAATAAAAATAATAAAAAATGACTGATCAATCTTCAAAAAGTAAACTGCAATAAAAAAAGACATGAAACTGGGTAATTTTTCTTCTGCCATAACATAAAATTAATTTCTTTACGAAACAGCTGAAGTAAAAGGAAATTTATATTTCATTAAACTCTGCCTCCTAGTCATGTATAACTCGTGTAATATTAATTTATTTTATCTCTGAAAATACATTTTTATCTATTATTTGATTACTTAAGTGCCCTTAACATTTTTGTGGTGTTTTTTGGGTAAACATTTTTAAACTATTTGATTTTTGTTGTTATTATTGCGTGGTAATTTCGAGTTTTGTGCCATAAATCAATATATCACAATAAGATGTAATTTATGGAACTTTATTAACGTGTCATATTAGTGAACATTCAGCTGATTAGCCTATTCTGTTCTTTACAGTTATTCTTAGTGCACTCATGAATTTGGTAATCCTTTAATATAATTCCTGGCAGGAACGTTTTTGAAAATACAGAGGATTATGCAACTTTATTTCTTGAGGAAAGATAGAGGGGGAAAGAGAAATCAGATTCTTTTAGGATCTAGTTCTCTGTAGGGTATAAAGTATTTTATATTTTGGCATTCTACTATTACTAATCTTCAATGTGGACATTGAAATTATATCAAATTTGTTAACTCCAGCAATTCTTCTGAGATTCACATTTTGTCTTTTTTCTATTCTTGAATTTATGTTTCAAAAACTGTTTTCACCTCTGAATGTATGAAGATAAATTAATTTTGGATCTAGAACTTGCTCTGTCTTCCTCCTTTTTGATATGAAAATTTGGTGGATTGTATTCATTGATTTAGTATATGTATATTTTTACTGGTTACCTGTGTAGAACAAAGAACCCTTTCATGCAACAGAGTGCTTAATTTATTCTATTTTACACACTCCATCTTATATATATCTCTGGAAGCTCGAGATTTATGGAACAAGATTCCACTTCTTAAACTCAACACCTTATTGTCCTCAACACCATAATCTGATGAGTAAACTTACTTACAAGTTTACTTACTTACCTTTTACTGAAAACAGATAGCTATGTCCTTTGTAGCCTCAACCTGGAAACACCTCCTCTTAACTTTTTAATTCTTTCTCTCTCATGAATGTGTTCGTAACCATTCACATTTATACTAATAATGAAGTTTCTTGCAATGGTATAGCATCACTTTTTACATTTTCCCTCTTGACAAATTCAAAATCATCTGAACTTCACACACTTATTTGCACTTACTGCACATACAAATATTTATTTAAAAGTTTTTAAGTTCAAAATATATACTTAATAGGTCACAAATGTATGTTATGAGTACAAATGGATGAAGGCAAATAATAGATTTGTATTTCAGAAAATGTGTGTGGTAAATTCAAGGAGTGAAGAATATTTAGACAAAGAAGCAACACAGGCATCTATCATCACAATTTTAATCCCAAAATAGTCATGCAAAAACTCCAATGATCACTAGAAACACATTTAAGATTATTTAATCAATAAAAGGAACTCTCAACTCAGTCCAACAACAAAAAAATAAAGGAACAAATATTTTCATAACAATCTTTCAGAAACATTTTGAATTCTTAAGTGTGAAATTATCTGAATTCTCAGACAACAATTTTTGAGAAAGCCAACCTCATTAAAATAAATACACTTTTCAAAGCTGTATTTATAAAAAGGCACTGATATTTTCAGTAAATGATGGCTACCATGATGTTAGTGAAAAGATAATTCAATGGTTGACTAACCATGTTCAATACACTGATTCATGTAAATTAATATCTGTCATTTTATACTGTTCATCAGATAACATACTCCAAGATCGCCTAAATATTTGTGATACCTCTTTCTCAGTGCTTTCATAGGAACGAGATGCTGCCTTCAACCACAAATAAAAATCTTTAGACCACTCTGGACTCCATGGCCAGTCACACCGCAAAATCACAGCATTACGCCGGACATAAAAATAACGCAAATTGCGAGCAGTGTGAGCCAGAAGCAGAACAGTAGATGTTGAAATTCTCTCACGAACCATCTGTAAAATAGAGAAGTGCTTTCAGTTTATAAAAAAAAAATTTAGCTCTGTGCAGTTTTAATAGTAGTAACACATTCTTAAAAACAATATATTTTCAAGCAGCTCTCCAATTTAAACTATTAAGAACCAAAATTGCATAGTAGAAAGTTTTCAAATTAAATTAGGTTCATACAAGGGAAATAATCTGAATGTCAGAAAAAAACAATGTTCAACACAGACACATTACTAAAATTTCATCAATATATTATTAATATACATATATTGTACACTCATGCACAAACTCTCACCCTACAAGCTTAAGAAAGATGATGGTTTTATACAATTAATAAGAAACCATTGACAAAAAATCCCTTAACTGAATTACTGCTAGATAAGGTAAAATTCCCCAGCCCTGCATCAAACAATGATGAAAAAATAAATTAGGTTTCAGATTTTTAACATTAAGAAAACAGCAGGCACACATGCAACTTACAACATAAGTAACATTGCAACATCATTGTGCTTTACTGAGAACAATGCTTCGGTATCACATTTTTGTTTCAAAGGGTTATTTTTTTATGCTATTATCTATAAAATGTGACCTTTTTGAATGATCTATTGTATTTTGGAGGGTATCCCATTCCATGGCTTAGGTTGTCAGAAACATTCAAAGTTGGTTTTCAGTATGAAGCCATTTTAAAATTTTAAATCAATTGTTTACAATGTACAACCACATGAAGTTTTGTAATTTGTTCTTTCTTTCTTCTTCTTCTTTTTTTTTTTTGTTGTTGTTGTTGTTGTTGTTGTTGTTGTTGTTGTTGTTGAAAAAAGTGGATCTTTTGGAGTCTTTGCCACATTTTTGAGGATGGCTCTTCTGGATACTCTAGCTCTTTGGAATTACCTTTTTCATCTGCTACATGAGCTGTTCCATCTGCCACTGTACTGTTCGCTGTCCTATGAGTTAAGAATTTTTGTAAAATACATTTCTGAATTTCAAGTTTGATTTCTAGTTAAATGTGTTGGAGACCCTGCGGGAAACATTTGGGCAAACATTTGGAGGGTCAGATGAAAATCAAATTATGATTCTACAAAATTTTGCATTTTTGAAACTTCTGTTATATTTTTGTTTGTTTAGTTCTTCTGGGAATCACTATTCCCATAGCAAGGATGGTCAGAAATGAACAGAATCTCAAAATGCATGTTTCATTATATTGAATATTGATCTTCTATGCAATTTAATTACAACAGTTAGGAATATTAGAATGTTTACCCATGCACAGTTTAGAGGCTGAGGTTCATTGCTGGGTTTCAGTATGAAGCAATTTTCACTTTTTAAACAATGATTTATAAAGTGCTAAATATTTGAAATTTCTACTTTTTAAAATTGCAAAAATGACATTTCGAATCTGAAGTTCTGTTTTCTTTTAAGATCAGAAAAAAATATAATAAAGATTCTTACTCTTAAGAAAAATTATTCTGAAAGAATTGCTGACTTAAAAACTGAAGAATTACTGGACTATGAATCATAGAACAGAGGTAACCCACATCACCAAATCTGTCTTTGATTTTGATTTATAGCATGGCACTAAACCACAAAGAGTTTGGGTACTATCTTTTGAATTTAAAAAAAACAACTGCTGTGAAATGATGTACTAAATTATCAGTTAAAAATGGGTTAATTAAAAGGTTTTTTATGTCTAGATCAAATGAGCCGGTGTTTACCTACAATCTTTCAACTAATACAAATGAACAACCCAATAAAGGATTGAGTTTAAAATTAATTATATTACGTTGTGACAATGAATGTTATCCCTATTTCAACTTTTTTACATCGATTAAGAATGATTAGGAAGCAAAGAAGAAAAATATTGAATGGGAATGTCAGAAAAATGTGTAATATAATTTCCTATCGCACATGAAAGATATTTGTTTCTAGGGATAATAAAATTCACTTCCTCTATTCCTCAGCAGTAATAGTACCATAAAACCTATCACAAAACCACTAAAAAAGCCCAAAACCAACTATGCCTGACAAAAAAAAATCATTGAATACTATAATTTTTTATGAGAAAATTATCTTTAACCCTTGATAGGTTGAGTAACTTTTTTCCAGAATTATTACTATTTCTCTTTTGTTTAATTTTCATCTTAGAAAAACGAGAAAATTGTTAATCTGTGATTTGAATACTTATAAGGTGAGATAACTACGAAAACAATGTCATAATAACAATCTCAAGCCACTTAGGGCTATGTATTACACTATATGGTTTGTGATTGATACAGAACCACCTAATATAAATCCCAAAACAAAGTCACAAATAAATGTGTCCATGTTCTTTACAGAGTAGAAGAAAAACAAATAGGAATAGAAACGAAATACAAATACAAGAAAATTGAAAATAAATATTGCAAATAAATAAATACAAAAAATAAATATGATATAATTGCATACAATAAACTAAAATAATACAATCATTGGTTAAGGAAATCAATATCGGTGATGGAAACGTAAGCTGCTGGAGTTCATTCAAAATTGTGTTTTTCAAGTTGCGTCTTCTACATTGGAATCTCCTCCATACCCCGAATCTAAAGCCGTACCTGTCAGTATTTCCCAAGAAATTGATTAATTCTTATTAGGTCGCAGGTTCCAAACCGTGGAAACTCTAAATTTTAGCCATTTTATAAGGCAGAACACCACTAACAAATATGGGTGTCAAGAGTGTACTACGCAAATATTATGAAAACACTGAGCAAATGTAGAATTTGAAAAATTATTCAAATATTTAATTTATAATATAAATATTATTCAAATATGTAATTTGAAAAATTATTCAAATATTTTCTAAGCCACAAATATTATGAAATCAAAATCTATTTAGCAATAATCTTACAGTAATAGATAATAAATTTAATTGTTTAAAAACAATTCTTAAAATTCATATTTTCACAAAACAAAAATAATATTTACAATTATGTACTACACCCTGGCAAATTTAAAATAACTATGTTATTTAATTATAATTTTATGACTAAATATATTGTGATACTAAAAAGCATCACAATAAGCAATAATAAATAAGTAACAAACCTCTGTTTTCAAAAATCTCCGGAAACTCAAAAAATCACACCCCAACAAAATGCTCAAACACTCCACAACCGTGCCTGTGAGCATTGTGGTTGCAATGATGACCACATGCATGATCCAGAAGCTAGATTTCTAAGAATCAATGTGATCACACTGCCTGAAAGAATTGTTTTACATTGAAGCAGACTCTACAAGCCAAAATTATCAACAAGGTTGAAAATTGCCTGTCTTAAACAAAAACACACACAGAAAGTTATTTCAGAGAGACAATAATCCTATAAAGGTTTAAAGGTAATTTGATGTGAGGAAATTACCTTTAAAGGCAGAAACCTCATCGTATGGAAACAGAAAGCTGTTGAACGATTATAAACTAACAAGGAAAATTAATTTTGCTCTTATGCTTCCTTTTTATGCTGCTATCAATTATTCTCACTAAAAGAGTGGGGATGAAGCATATATTCCGTGAGAGCTCAAAATATCAAACTTCAAAATTCCTGGTCACATGTAAATGAACTGGAAATATTTCATAACTTACTTAAGCAATAACTTATGCCCTGTGATGTTGGAACTCCTGCAGGTGTTGAAAAACCAGACACTGGCCAATGTCATGAATCTATAACCTACCTTGCTGTAACTATGGGTAATAATTAAGATGTTAAAAAGAATTGTAAATACTGTACATTTGCTCAATTTTGTAGTAATTTATCTTTGCTTCACAGTAGTCATTTTTGATATTGTGTAGCAATATTTTCTTTAAAAAATGATGAATTTTCATAATTTTTTCTCTAATAAAATTACAATAGGGTATTTAATTATTTGGTGAATTACTGGCAAGCCTATGTAAGACAGGAGTTTTTTTAAGGAAACATTGTCTTCCTGCTGGAATAGATTTTACTTTATTACTTAACTTCATTACTTAAATTTTTTTCTTAATTACAAAAACCTTTTTCTTTCATTGTTACCCTACATTCACCAAAATGTCTATTTGTTAAATACAACAAATTTACTGCAATAACTCTCAGAAGATTTAAAATTATTTACCTTTTTATTTCCAGAATAAATTTAGGCAAAAATAAAGTGGGAAACTTGATTACTTAAATTTTTTTCCTAATTAAAAAATCCTTTTTCTTTCATTGTTACCCAACATTCGCCAACATGTCTATTTGTTGAAATACAACAAATTTACTGCTATGGTTCAGTAACTCTCAGAAGATTTAAAATTATTTACCTTCTTAAATATTCTGAGCACTACCTCCTAATACAATATGCACGCTGAAACCTACATTGAAAATAAGATCACAATTAGTCAAATACAATTTTTGTTACTCGATGGAAAATCGTGGGAGATAAGATGCCATAACAATAATCTATACTTAAAGATACATACTAATTAATGCTGAAAGTTTTTACACAACACGCAAGATTAAAATACAATTAGAAATGTCTCTAACGAAATACATATCAAACGTTTCACACTGAACGTGCCAAACATATCAAACATAATTTTTCACGAGAACATCAAATAATCACACCAAAACATGCTGTTACCTCATCACAAATACATGAGCAGCTAAGCCATGTTGCATCTGGGAAGGTTCTCAAGTCAAAGCAATCTCTATGTTAGTACACTCTTCACCCAGGAGATGTTGCCAATACCAATGTGTGAAGATATGGGCACTGACGGCACAGCAGTAGAAGAAGACTATCCACTCTCTCTTGGAACGCTTTTGGTTGATGAAAACGTGGCAGTGATTTGTGAGCATAAACCCACAAATCTCCTCGATATAAATCTACAGTAGTTAAGATAGACTGTGTAGCCACCTATATAAAATAATACGTTTCTATTAGAAGAATTAAATGACATATACACCACTTTACTTATATATACTTATATAAGAATTACCTTTACATGTGGAGAATCATATACAATAGAACGGACTGGAGCTTTATCTTGCCATACAACATCACGATTACGAACACCATCCATTGAAAAATGAACACAGAGATAAGGGTTACTGTTCCGACACTGACGCCATGCTCTAGCAGACAATGATCTCAACAAACCCACTTCTGCAGGTGTGTAACGATTTTGAACAATATGAAGATGACGTAATGTAGTATTACCAAGTAACTGCAGCAAATCTTCACCCAAGTTCTGTGGACTAATATAAAGCACCTGAAGAGCAACCAAAAATTAAAGTCTGAATTTGATCTCTTGGTAATATTTGCATAACAAATCTATCTTACCTGTAAATTAAGAAACACTCCCACATGCAACAACTGGTAAGGCAACTTTGTTGTGTTTATCACCACTAATGTTTCTAGTGTAAGGCAGCACAATGAACACACTTCATCAAGTAAGTGTTGAGCTTCTACAGGCTCTAGCATTAAGTCAATTAGTTGCAGAGAACGAAGGGATTTTAAGTTTCCCATTAAGCGTTTCAAAGCTTCAAGTAGTCGTCCTAATGAAGAAAAACAGCAAAACTTTTATCATGTAACATGTCAACACATTATATTATTGCTCAAGGAACAGAAATAATGTTTCAACAGTTTTTTATTCCACCAAAAAAGAACATTTCCACATCTTACCACCAGTTCCATAAATGCGAGCATGTTCTTCTTGATCAGCCATGTTACAAGGAAACGTGAACTTAAGGGCACGGATTTTTGGACCTACAATAAGACGTTCTGTGTCTCTTCGCTCCGCAAAAAACGAAAGCATGTTCATAAACTCATACAAATTATAAAAATTCATCATGGGTTCAAATACTAAGCATCGAATGCTTCTTCCTACTGTTATGAGGCACATTTGTGTACGCAGATGATCCAAAACATGCTGTAAAGAAATTGTAAGGGTTAAACTCTCAGGAAATTTACTTGTCAGAATGGTATTTTTTTTATCAGATTGTACCTGCCATCCGTAATAGTAATTGAATTTTCGGCGAGTTAAAGTATTATCTTCCATTGTAAACGTAGACCAAACTTTCTGGAGAAAAAAGGCTCTGTGCCACGAACGGCAAACCATTGACGCATAATAGCGTTCCCGAATCGACAAATATGAAAAAACTTCTTCTAAAATAAGATCGGGTAAAATATGCCAATAACTGTATACGTGATTACCTTCTCCATCTTTTTCATCTCCCTCACCATCTATGTAAATAGCTGAAAAATAAGTTTTCTTAATGTCACTATAAATAGGTTAGGTGATTATTACCACTACGGTTAAAATGTTGGTCGTTAAAACATGTGATATTTTTAACTAAAATATTCTGTGTATTGTCTCCAATATTTTTTTTAAAGAATATTTATTAAAAAACTTCAATATCTCACCTTCTTCGTTGTTGTCTACTTTCCACGCCGCTTTCATCATTTTGTTCGATTTTTTCTTAGTAATGAAATCTAGCAAGGAAAATATCCGGGACAAGTTTGTACAAAACGGGAATTATCGCCTCCAAACACTCACCTGTATTTTTAGATTTTAAACTAACTGAAACAATCAAAAAAATGAAAACAAATTTTGCCGGCTTTACGTCTTTCTTAAATTCATCAATTGTTAAATTATCGATTACTCCGTACCAATCGCGAAGAGTAATCGACCTATTTCGAGCACGCGGTTTTGATTTCAAACGAGTATTTGGCTGTCACGAAATGAAGCAAAAGTTTCTGAAAACAGGTTTTCATAAAAGCTTTCCACGGCTTTCAAGAGAATGATCATTTTGGGCTCAATATTTTCTCAAATGAAGCAAGGATTTATAATACGTTGTATTATGACCCAATAATAACAATTCACTTGGAACCGAAGTATTTCATGATTAATAGTTTTTTTCCTTTTTGTTTACCTGTTAAAATTCATTCACCACGAAATAACTTTGACCACTGCAAATAACTTTTGCATTTTAAAATTAATGAATATCTATGGCAATGAGTAACATAGAGCTATTCCCATTATTATTAAAATCTAGGCAGCAAACATTGCCAAGAGACAGAAAGCTTTACATTAGTTGTAATGCACATTCGCTACCAGAAAATTTTAAAGACATTCAATAATGTCACAACTGATTTTAAAAGGGATACCATCAAGCAAATTTCATCAGTGTTCACAAGTAATACGTCAGGTATGTTTCCCAGTTCTATATTACAGTACCACAAATTTCAAGAATATATTATCATAATAGGATTCAGATATTTAGGATTTTATAAATGTCATTTTATGCTTTTTAAAATATCGATTTCTATTGTCTACTTTTCTAAAATATTCCCTTCAAAGTTAGCATTAAACCAAAAATTAACTTTTGCCGTTTCATCTTCGCCTAGAAGAACTCTATTTATGTCTTTCAGCTTTGTGTAACCAGGATTACATTGAATTTTAAAGAGCTTTGATGAGAACACATCATCTACAGTGCCTGGTTCTTCCTTCCATAAAATAGCTTAATTAATGTTCATTGCTTTGTCTAGTATTAGACTTGAAGACGTTTTAATGTTTATCATAACTAATTTAAGCTATTATCTATAGTAGGGTTGTCCAACTGTCGGCCCGTCGCCCGCGAAAGGTTATTAGTCAAGTTTTGTTTTTCTTCGTACAGTTCTCAAAATTGTAATCTTGGAGAATCTTCGCCGTCGTAATAATATCCAATTTTTTCGATACATATTTTTACACATTTAGTACTGTATTACATATTTTGCAATTTTCACAAAATATTTTGTATTCTATCAATTATCTTTAATTTTATTGCGTATTTTTTTGGAAAAAAAACACGCTACGTGAAGACGCTGTCCGATATTCGCATTGTCCGCCGCGCCTGCTTGTTATTATTGGTTTAAGCCATTGTAGAAGTAGTTTTTTAAAGATCCTTGATAAAACCGGTAGAAGACTTGTTGGTCTGTATGATACAGCTTCTGTAATCGGTTTTACAGGTTTTTCTATGGATATCACTTGTGCATACTTCCATAGATTCGGATAGTGAGTCTCACTTATTATAGCATTGAAGATGTATGTAATGAATGATAACGCTTCCTTGAGTAATTCTAGTAATATTTTACCGGGTATAAGATCATGTCCTGGGCTTTTGGTAGGGTTGACGTGCTTTTTAATGGTTTCTTCTATTTTACTTGAACATTTTTATAGGTGCCGACTGTTGAAGTGGAACCTGTAAAAATTCTATTACCTCATTTTCAGAAATATTTCGTTTATCTCTTCTAATAGGCGAGATGTGTCGTGGCCGATTCATTTTTTTCGTTGCTTTCCGTAGCGAGTAATTAGTTGTAGCTGTTGGTGAAAAGGACTGTACGTAATTGGAAAATCAGATAATTTGATACTATTTTAGTGCTATTTTTAGCTTTTGAGCTGATACGTTAAGTTTCCTTTTGTCTTCAGGTCGTCGGGTGTACATATAAATTCTACGGAGACGACGTATTTCTGCTATTTTTTTGCCTAATTTCGATAGGATACGGCGAGTTCTTTATTACGTCAATTTTTGGTGTTGCTCTCCAGGCAGCGCTCTGTTCAATCTATATAATATCTGTTAAATGCAGTACTGCGCTGTCTATATTTTTGCTTGATTTTAGAGGCATGTTTGCGCTTAACGAATGTTAACGTACTTGTAACGAAATTTATCCCAATTGGTAAACTTGCTACACAGTTTAGGAGGCGATCTGCACTCAATAACGTACGAACAGATAGTCATCTCTACTGGAGTGTGATAGGAGCTTAGGACGTAATTGGTTTTAATCTCAATTATATCAGGTGTTACTCCTTTGGCTAAGAAAACATCTAGAAGATCAGATATTTTTTTTGTATCAGTTGGCCATCACGAGTGTTCTGCAGTTGATAGTGTCATTACATTGAATTTGTTGCTTTGAGCAGGCAAAAGCTCCCTTAATGTATTGAGCCTTGAGCCCCACTATAGATAGCGTGGGCTTCCGCGGCCGCAGTCAGTACAGCCAATTAAATACCCACGGTAGATATTTGGCATTACAGTCTCCGCCGGCTATGAATCTTCTCCCAATTGTTTTCATAAATGCAACAAATCTTCTGTAATTTTTTGTTTCGGAGGGCACTAAACAGCTGTTTAGGTTAGTGGTCTGCCGTTTTCTGTAATCTTTACGAAAGTAGACTGAATTTGTTGTTTTGCATTCAGTAAGCTTATGATGTTTTATCGTGTTGCGAATGATAACGGCCGTTCCTCCCTGCGCTGTTCCGTCCGGATGTTCGGTAGTACAAATTACGTACCCCGGAATTTGAAGATAGCTTTTTTCTGTGAAGTGGGTTTCAGATATAAGCATGATATCTATGTCTTGTTCGCTGAGAATGGCAATCACCTCTTTGCGTTGCTGGAGTATTCCATTTGCGTTCCAAAGTATCATTTTTATTTTCCACGTCATTTTAATGCATTTTGGATACCTGTTGATATTAAGTATGGTTTTTATTTGTTCAGATTGTTGTTTCAAAATGTTTTGGAAGTGTTAGAAGGCTTTATCAATAAATTGACTGAGGTTCTCTTGGTCGTTTGTGGGGCCGTAGTTAGAATAGTTTTTTTGTATTCCATGCAGGTTGGGAATTTTGATAATGAATTGCATTTTCATGAAGTTGCTTGTGTTGCATTGCGGATTGTGAATTATGATGGGAAAAGTTATTTTGAATTGGGTGAATGGGAGGGGAGGTAAGTCTGAATCATTCGGGACCATTTGTTTTCCTTTAGGAATTGAATCCGTGGATTTGTTTTCAGTTGATTTCTACTTTTCATGTATTTCTTGTATTGTGCATCCTTTGTAGTTGGCTGGATGATTATCAGAACATAAAGCGCACATTGCTGGTATGTTTCTATCCTTCCTACAGTCTTCTGTGAAGTGCTCTTCACCGCATTTAGGGGTTTCTCTGCAATATGCCCTTGTGTGCCCGTACTCTTGCCATCTATGGTACTGAATAGACAGCCATTCAGTAGCCGTTCAGTCTTTTTGTAAGAAGGTTAAAATTTTATGATTGCACTTACACGTTTATCTATTTTGAAATGTCTTTATTATTTGGACTTGGTTCTAGGTTACGAAAGAAAGAGAGAGTGGGCGTTTAGTTAGTCTGTCAACATGTCGTAGGTTTTTTTAATTCTGACACAACTTCTTCTTTTTCAATTGTAGGATGCAAGTATCGTAGTACAACTGTGAAAGCTCTATCTTGTTTAAGTTGGGAAGTATTATATGATGCATTTTTTCGTCGAGTAACTTTACTACTAAACGGTACGCTTCTACTGTTCTTGGCATTCCTTTTATTTCGTTATTGTACATTTTGTAAACAAAGTCTTCTTGTTTCACATTTTGCTTGAGAATATCAATCAATTTTGGTACATTTGTTATGGCGGGTGAAAGATATGTTTCTTCTCTTGTTTCGTTGTGAGTTTTGTTTTGAGTTTCATTCATTAGAGGGGCGATTTTATTATGCAGAGGAATCCCACTTTTGATTAAGATAGGTAGGTTATTATTTGAATGACTACCATCTCTTTGTCTTCTTCATTTGCGCCTATTTGTTTGCCATCCGTCGGCACTTGCATCACCGTTGTTATCAGTTGTTTAATTTTCTTGGTCACTACTTTGCATTTGTCGAAGCTACGATTGTTTTTGCGTCTGTGGAGAGTGCCATGGAAGCTGCTTTTCGGGCGTACTTACATCTCCATTGTTGACAGATGATACTGGTTCTCTGCTATCATTCTGTTTTGGTTGTGACTGCATTTGTATTATACACGCTCTTTTTCTCTCCTTTACGAACATTAGTTGAATTCAATATAAATGATAGCAACAAGCTTTGTTGACAAATTCTGATGATCAGAAATGTTTGCTACCGTGTAATAGAAACTATTTTGTACTGAACAATGAGCTACAGATTTCAAATAACTGCCCTGTTAGCAAAATTATCATCCCCCTACTCCTCTCGCATCTAGCGAAGTGAAGGCTCAAGAAAACGTGCGGGGATAATAGATGGTGCTGTCACTGAAGCTTCTAGTCAAGCGTAAGCTGCGGTGTATCGGTTGACTGCATTACATCGCACTTTGTTCCGTTGTAAGTTAATATAGCTTCACGGATGCTCTGGCTGAGGCCAGCGCGTTCTTTTTGTACTGAACTGATTGTCAAATGTTTATATTGCACTATACGCCTTTAGATGAACCAACGAGCCAGAATATAAGTGGCGGTGTAGCCGTCCGTAACCAGCATCAAACGTAATGCTATATTGCGATTTGTACAACTCTGCCAGGGGCAGGTAACAGCTGTTGACAATTTCATCCAATCGGGAGCTTTAACGTCACCACAGTGACGTCACTATTGTATCGTTCAAGCTCCCTATTGGATGAAACCATGAACAGCTGAGACCTGCTAGGGGCAGAGAAAAACATGGCTTCAATTTGCTTCAAAGGCGGAGGTGCTTCAGTCACTCTGTGTAGTATATTCTAGCTCGGTGAGATGAACACTGATTAGCTAAACATGTATCCACATAAAACTTAATTTAAATTACACTCGACAACTTTGTTATCGCAGCGCACTTTTCGCGAGGGCGAGTGTTGACGGAGGTCTTGCCCCGACGGGAGCTGAGCTCGTGGATTTTCTTGCTTGCTCCGGGCGTATCGGTGATAAATGCCCTGTACTGGGATTTATTTAACAGTACATTTGAAGTAAATCAGCTGTTCATGGTTTCATCCAATCGGGGGCTTCAATGTCTCCATAGTGACGTCACTGTGATGACATACGCTCCCGATTGAATTAAATGGCAACAGCTAATATGTGTCATGTGCACGACTAAATAAATCGTATTATACTGAAAGTCAGCGACTATAGCACAGTGTTGCCAGGTTAGGGGTTTTCCCCCTAAATGTGGGTTTTTTTTTGGCTTTGGTGGTGTTTTTGGGGGGGAAATTTATTTAGGGGTTTTTGTTGGTTTTTTTTAAAAAGTATATCTTTTGTTTTATTTTTAAACAATACACATTCTTGAATTAATCAACCGATTAATAACAACATTTACGAGTATGTAAGAAGGGTATTATCATTTTCTTTCCTTTATTCAAATATACGCGGTCATCTGCATCATAACCCTAGATGAGTAGAGGGCGACACGTACAAGCAGAAACAAATGAACAACGCTTTAGTCCGGCGGTTTACCGAAACATTTCGCGTTCAAATGCAGAATGCTTGATTTTGGAGTGTAATTGTTTATTCGACCACTTTTGAATTCGGACTGCAACGATGCCCAAGGATTCGAAGAAGAAAAAGTACTCCCAGAAATACAAAAAAAACGAACGTTGGCCCAATAACGAACTAATAAATAACATTGAAAAAACCTATCTTAACATATTAAGACTCGTATTTTATAATATATATATATATATATATATATATATATATATATATATATATATATATATATATATATTATTATTAGATTATTTAAGAGTTTAGGGGTTTATTTCAAATTTTAGGGGGATTTGCGACGCCATCTGGGGGTTATTGGACGAAGCCACCTGGCAACACTGCTATAGCAATCCGCGCGGCAAACAAGGAATATTACAATTCGTAACACATCATCGTTCTGCTAAATTTAACCAAAAAGTTAATGTTTATTATATATACACAGCATGTGAAGTAGAAATTTTGAAGAATTTGTGAGGGAAAAAATGATTTTAATATTATGAATACATTAGATTGAGAGGAATAGGCCTATAGTAAATAGAAGAATCACGAGGAAGAACAAGTATTTCTATACTGTTTCAATCAATTTATTACAGTCATCTTCAAAGTTCTAGTGATGCAGTCAGCCACAGCCCATTCATCCCAAATTACATTATAGCAGAATAGCTCAAAGGCAGAAACAAGTTTGTAAAAATATTGCCATTACACAGCTTAACCCAGTCATCCAAGATTCCACAGGATTTTTGTAAATTTTTTAAATCAATTATTAATCTTTGCAACACATCTGTAGAGGTTGCACAATAACAATATCTCAACAAGGCAATTTTTTTCTAGTTGCCAGCCACCCAAGTATCACTCAATTGTTTTGTTGAAAAATCACATATCAGGTTTTAAACATGC
Source organism: Gryllus longicercus (assembly GCA_038098605.1). NCBI lineage: Eukaryota > Metazoa > Arthropoda > Insecta > Orthoptera > Gryllidae > Gryllus > Gryllus longicercus. The sequence goes on from JAZDUA010000020.1 coordinate 6,238,169, forward strand.
TACAATTAAAATATAGAGGAAATAGTGTAAGCATAAAGGAAAGAGTATGAGAGTTAAAATCTTTCCTCAAAGGTTAAATAGGTTTCTCCACAACCTGCTGACTTTAAAAATTAATGGAAAATTTGTCTCTTAGTTACACACGGAGTGCGCTCTTCAATGGTAGAGATCAGTAAACCTATTTCATATTGTAATTCTTGTACAGTAAAAATCAGGTATTTTGTTTCAATTGCTGGGCACTCAGAATGTGTTATGAAACAAAATTTAGATTTTGAATGCCCTATCAATACAATACAATTGTACAACATGCTAAGAATGCAATCCTCCTCAGCACACAATACTTAAGAAAAACCTGCCCCAAGTTTCCAGAATTGTTGTGAAGGAGTGACATTCAACATGATAACCTTTGAAATTGAAGAGAACACAAATTAGTGATTTATTTTGCCAGAATATTTGCATAACTTCTTTTAATTATTTCACAAGTATATACAATAATTACATTTAATGACATTTTAAAAATGAAAAGGGGATCGAGTTAGAGGAAATGCTTCCAAAATCAAAAATTTTGTTCTGGATAAATGTATTAGGAAGTTTCTTTACATTATTCACATTTAATGACTTGTAAACAACAAAAATTAGTGACATGAACATAACACAACATCCAATACATTATTACAACAACATTTTCTTCATTAAAATAAAAAATAAAATGTGACAGTCTTGCAAACATATATTGTGTATAATGGAAAAACAGAAAGAAGAAAAATCCGATTGCAAGTTACGTTCCAGACATTTAAGAACAAACGCTTTTAAATAAGTATGTAATCACGATTAATGTTCTTTTCCATGGTCTTAAAAAATAAGATGACTACATCTGAATATTATTCAAGTGTAGGTCAAAAAGTTCAATTATTTGCTCAATAAATTAATACATCACATTTCTGTTATGTAAGCCCTGGAATTAGACGACCTTTCTTCACTAATCGCTGTGTCTTCTTAGACTTTTTCTTTCTCTTATGTTCATCAATATTTGATTGACGTTTCTGCTGTCTTTCTTCCATTTGTTTTTGCACTTGACTCTCGCGGGCTTTCCATGCTTTGCGACTCTTTTTCTTTTGTTGTATCTTCTTCTTTATAGTGTTTTGCAGTAACTGGGGATCGTCCTTTACTTTTATTCCTGCTGTTTTTTGAAATGCAGTTTTCCAAGCCTGCTTTTCTTTAATTTCATCTACTTTTTTGACTTCCCCCTTCTCTTCAAGCAGCTTCAGTTTTTCCTTTTGCTTTTCTATTTTTCTAAGCAATTTATGAGGATCTTTTGTTTCTTTTTTATTACGAGTTTCGTTTCCAATAAATGGAGACTCAGCAAAGTCAAATTTACTAAAAACCATTTTTCCTTCACTATTAAATACTGGTTTTGCTGGTTTAGAAGAAGTTGGTTTCATCTCCACTTTTACTTCTCTAGGTTCTTTGTCCACTTTGGTTAAAGTTTTTTTAAATTTTCTTTTGTCTTTACCTTTTAACTTCTCTATTTTATTTTTCAATCTTTTCCTTTTAAGCTTTGATTTATATTGTAGACTTTTACCTGAAAATAAAGCAGACAAATTGGTAAGGACCCATGTCATTCAGCTTTTCAAAACAGCAATTAATTCATGCCAGTCTTCACTGAGACAATTTTGGAGAAACTGAAGCAGTTAAATTGACAGATGGCTCTAATTCCAAATTGTCTCATATTTCCATAATTCAAAAATAAAAGAATACTTCCATCTGTACTTTACAATTGTGGAAATAAAAGTACATGAATCATGAGAATTAAATATGAATATAAAATGATCAGATTAAATCTGAATCAGATAACATTGTTACATGCTATCAACACAAATTTTCTAAAAATAAGAGAGAACATTACCTTTTATTCCTTCTAGTTTGCTTTGCAATTCTTCCAAAGTATGAGCCCGATTGGGTGCAAACAGTAATTTTGCTGAAACAATAAAAATCCATTTTCACAATCAAAATGTACATATTTTATTTGTAATGTCATAACTTATTACCACATTTACATAATCAACTTAGTTGCCATTGATTATTATTACCATACACCATTATTTAGTAAATTAATTGTAATCAAACAATGCTTCTGAATATTAAATATGAAAATCTGTTAGGTGTATGAAGCTTGGTATGAAGGTGTATGAAGCTTGAATTGCTTAAATCGAACACAGCTTCATTTATTTATTAAGTGATTTAAACAATTTCAATTACAATATCAGTTTTGTCTACACAGGAGCTAAATGGCACAAAATTAAAATTAACAACAAAGACTAACTATAACAACGAATCAATATATTAATTCATTATATAATAATACAAGTTGATTTTCCTGCTTTAACAATTCAACATATTTATTCTATAATAATTTATGATTTTTTCATTTCATACATGTTGCTATTCATCTCTGTAAATCAATCTCATGATCTGTCCCCTACTCTCCTGTACTTCTCCAGTCTAGGCTGTCACGGCCAAAACCAATATCAATAAAATGTAAATTTTCCACAATACATTCATACACACATCACAAAAGCTTCCTGGTACATTCCAAATACTCATAATGAACTTAGAATTTCACCCATTCCTGCCCACTTTTCCCTCCTATCCATAAAATTCTATTCTAAAATGTTACAGATTCCTTCAGCAATGCCTTCCTTCCTTTCACCTAGGTAAACAAAAGTTTAAAAAGAAAGTGTAGAGGCCCAGAGAATTTTGCGACCTCCCTAAGACACAAACCAATGAGCCTTTCCTCATTTATCACCAATTTAACCCCAAAATTGTTCCATATATTAAATTCCAATTTTGTTTACAAAATATCATATGATATCCAACAATTTTCATAATACTCAATTCTAAAGTACCTTCAGTACATACAAGTTTACTTAATTCCAACATGTTACCTTCTTTACACCAATAATTAAATGCAATCTGAATAATTAGTTAATACTACACAATTGAAATAAGAATGCAATTGACAATTAGACGATATATTTCAACCTCAAAAAGAGCAAAAACCATGGCTCAGAAAGACACTTAACTACCGAGAGAATCAAAATAATAAGTATCACTATGAATCAGAACAATTTTGGAGATATTTGTTAAATGTTGCTGGTAGAGATGTTCTACATAGAAACTCCTGCATTTTCACAGAAACCTTTGAAACAGCACACACATTTATAAACAATTACAATAAAGCTTTTTGTATTAATCTGTTTACTATACTAACCTGATCGCTGTGTTTTTATTGCAATGTCAATACTCGCTTCCTTTATATCTGAAAAAATCATTAGTATCTTTACATGGGAAATATAATACCTAGAATGTTACATAAATCAAATTCACAGAAAACAAACAGAATTAAAAGTGTAAGACATACCAGATGAGTTTTGCCAAGGAAATCGTTGCCATAAGTTCATAATATATTTATTTTCTTGTAATAAGTTCTTTCTTATACTGTTCTTATCAAGTTTATTCATTTTTTCGTTTTGGAGCTTCATAACAACCCTTAAAATGTTATAAATGTATTCACCAGATTCTTTACAAACATACAACCGTAACCAAAAATTTCTTGATACAACTCTGTTTATCAAGACAATAATGACAAAAAGTTATTATACACCACCAATAATTCTACAACCACACCAAACACAAAAATTGAGAGAAGAGCGAAATACAGTTTTTTAACTACATTTCCGAGTCAACACTAACCAAAACTAATACGGACTAATACTTCCTGCCGCTTTCCTGCGTTGTGCAGCGTGCCACCTCGTGCAGGCGCTTCAGGCACGTGGTGATGACGTGATGACTTTCGTGCTGCATCCATGCTTTGCTAGCGTTCTTTTTTTTCTTCAGTCCTTGCACTCTAGCGAACACAAATGTCATGGAACTGTATTTGAACTATGTTCTTATTTCTACCTTGTAAATTTTCACAACCTGTGTACATTCTCAAAAAAATTTTGACACTTGTGTGGAATACGTCGACTTCCAACCTGACTCCTATTCAGTGAAAATGATTATTTTGTGGCAAAAGTTGGTAAACTATGATAACAAAGCAATATCTACGATATCAATGCTTCCAACATGATTGTACTTTTGTATTGGGATGTATGGAGCTTGATTTACAACTTATAGCACACTCTGGCATGCTTGAACAGGATTACCAGAGGATTACTCAGGATTATACGTAGTGTGGTGCATGTGGAACAGAACTAACTTATTATTTAATTATATAATTACAACAAATTAAGTGGAGTCCAACCAGGCACAACTGTGGACTGCGCGTATAGGGCAGATTGATATCAGATTCTGTAATACATTTTGTTTAAATGTTTTAAACAATGAAAATTTGTAAAACTATTTAACATGATTTGGAGGAGAGTTTTATTTCGTGGAGGAGTGTTAGCTAGTGTGGGGATAGGCGGTTGGATTGCAGGGTCTGTAGCAGAAAGGAGAAAAGGGAATTATGAAGTGAAACTATCACAAAACAATGATTTTTCAATTCCCGTACCTGCACTCCCTATATTTGGCACTGTGTCTGCTGCAACTCCCATAGAAAATTCAAATGCTCTTGTTTCTTCTGTCAGTGATGTAGATGTAACAAAACCATTGTCAACTAGTCGTGTTTCGCAGGTATTATTAATGTAAAATGTAATTAGAATTAACTTAATATATATTTCTTAACTGTCAATTTATTTCAGCTGGAATGTATTATCATGATTCAATGTACACAAAAAATTCCTATATTTGATATTAAATTTTGGTAATTTTATGTTTTAGATAATGAAATTTGGGTTCCCTGGTTTGGATAACATTAGGTCATTTGATGATTATGTCTTATCGTATGATAGAAGAAACCGTGTTGCCCATTGGGTGTTTGAACATTTGACTGCAGAAACTGTGAAACATAATGATGCTGTTGATAGATCCAAATGCCAATTTACAGAAGATCAGTCCATTCACCCTTACTTCAGGTAATGCATTTTATTTGCATAATTGTTTTTAAATGATCTTTAATTTATATTTTGAATGTAAAATAATTATTTCAGGTCTGTAAACAAAGATTATAAAGGGAGTGGATTTGACCGTGGACATCTTGCTGCTGCTGGAAATCATAAATCATCCCAAAAACATATTGAACAAACATTTTTTCTTTCTAATATGGCACCACAAGTTGGTGAAGGTTTTAATAGGCATGCCTGGAATCGCCTTGAGAGACATGTACGAAAATTGACAAAAGTGTATCCCAATGTATACGTGTGTACAGGACCCTTGTATCTTCCAAGGTATTATTTTTAAAAAGCTTTTTGCAGGATGTTTTTGGTTTTATTTCATGTCTCAAGTGGTGGCTTTTTTTACTGTAGAAAAGAAGCTGATGGTAAAACATACATTAAATATCAAGTAATTGGAGCAAATTCTGTGGCTGTGCCAACACATTTCTTCAAAGTAATTGTAGGAGAGAGAGAAGACAAAGCTCTGGAAATGGAAGCATATGTGATGCCTAATCAAGCTATTTCAGATGATACACCATTGCATGTGTACCAGGTACATAATATTTCAGAGATGTGTTCTGGTCAAATTTGGTAAATATATATTTATATGTATAATGTTATGTCTCTTCAGGTTCCTCCAGATAGCATTGAAAGAGCAGCTGGACTCCTCTTCTTTGATAGGATATCTCGGGATAAGCTACGATCTATTAATGGACGCAAAACAACATATGTATGAACAGTTATATTGAACTTTTAGAGTTTTAAATTTAGAAACATATTTGATTGCAATTTTATAATTCATGAGTTTTAAAATATATATTGTTATGTATGTGAATCGTTATTTATTTTTAATTGACAAATTCATTGTAAAACTTAATGAAAATAACTTATTTTCTGTAGTGAAATAAAATATTAATGAATTATAAATTGTAATATTTTCTTATGTACATTCGCTGTATTTGCCAGTGTATAAGACACACCTGTGTATAAGACTCGCTCGTTTCCGTGATGGATTTCATTCTTTATGTTAAATTTTATACTTGATTTTGAAAAGCATGATTTTTTTAACAAGGAATTATATTTTAAAATGCAATAAATATGTATTCTAATAGCTAAATCAGCCATTTAAAAAGATGAATATTTAAAGCAGGAAAGGAGCAAGATGTGATTCAAGCAGGAAAAGGTAGTGTATGCTACAAACCGTTCAAGAAAATGAAATGGTTGAGAAAGTGAGACAATGATGTAAAAGAAATGATAAATCCAACGAAGAAAGCATACAGATCCTGCCTCCGAAACAAACAGTGGAAAACTACATGGGCCATCATTACGGGCCAAATAAGAAGTGCCAGTCGAATACACCGGAAGGACTGGAGGAAATTTGTTAAAAGCATAGAAAGAGATGTTTCAGGCCTACAACGAATGGGTTTCAAAGTTTTGAAACTGCTGCACGTGAATGTGTAAGATAAAATCAGACTAGATTGCATACCAGAAGAAAATTGGATAAAACCCTACTCCAGCCTGTGGAACAATCCAATTCTAAGATCTAATAAAGTGGAGCAAGCCAAAACTCTTGACAGTGATGAACTAAACAACTTGCTGAATATAGAACTCGAGGCAGTATTAAGAAAAGTAAAAAAATAGGAAAAGCCCTGAACCAGACAAGGTCAACATAAAACTCAAAAGATATGGAGGAAAGGAGCTGAAAGAAATGTTGTTAGAACTTTTTAACAAAGTATGGCAGGAGAAAACAATTTCAATAGTGGCAAGAGGGTTTGGTAATGAATATTCACAAGGACTCAAAGAATATATGTTACAATTACAGGGACATTACATTGCTGTCAACTGCTTCTAAGATATGCAAACATGCCAAGGAAGACAATTAATTATGTGAGAATTTCATGGAAGAAGAAGATTCCGAAAGGGTAGAAGCACTAAAGACGCCATCTTAACATTACAGATGTTAATAGACAAAAGAAGGGAAAGGAATCTACCAACTTTTATAATATTTATTGATTATGAAAAGGCTTATGAGAAAGTTAATAGACAGAAAAACTGGGAAATACTAGAACAGAAGAAAGTTCCAAATCAGTTGTCCAATGCAATAGTCTTTACAAGAACTCAAGAATTAAAATACTGTAAAGAGAGGGAAGAAAGTCGACACCAATAATAACCAGCAGTGGCATAGGATGAATGTGGATTATCACCCATCCTCTTCAATATGGTTGAGATATATCTATATATTGTGTCTATCTCCTTGAGAAAGTTAAACAAGGAATATAGATAACGAAAGACAAGGAGATAGACACAATCTTGTATGTTGATCACCAAACAATCATAATGGATTCTAAAGAAAATCTACATAGAGTAGTTTTTAAATTGACAAAAGTGGCCTAAGAAGATTCCATGAAGATAGGAGTTCAGAAAACAAAAGTTATGGCAATACAAGGCAAGGAACAAAGGAGAGCCAAAATAGTTATAAATGGAAAATTAGTGGAAGAAATATATAAATTTTCATGCCTTGGAAATTTTATAAGTGTATACAACCAAATTCAGGAAGATGTAGAAAACAAACTTAACTACAATAGAGTATGGAACAATTGAGAGACACTTTGGCAGAGACATGGACATGGAAACAAAACTGAAACTCACAATATAGCTGCTAGTTTTTAATTTCCTTTGGTCTTGGCTAGATATTCGGACTTGCCACAAACTCCTGCCAGCTGCCATCTTAAGTTCATTTTTTGTGAAATGTTCTTAATTTTTCAGTTTTCTAATAATAAGACGGAAATAATATTTTATAAATATTAAAGTACAGTAAAATCTCGCCCTCAGTTACAAATTTCTTCGACAAATTTGCAGCAGTTTTTAAGAAAATGGCGCTTAAGCACCAATGTAAATTCGAAATTTGAAGCTCTTTTTCACAGAAAATGTTTGAGTTTCCGAAAAAACGTCATGAGAGATCTTTCCAAAAAATTACATTTGTGTAAATTTTGAAAAAAACAAGAAGTACCCCGAAATGAACTTAACGTCATATTAGAGTGCAATTAGCACTATCCGTTCGTAAAGTTTGAAGAAAAAATTTGGAGCTGTTTCGGAGAAAATGGAGAAAATTCACCTTTGGGAAATGAAAAATGTTTGGAAACGTTGTTGGTAGCTCATACTCGAACAGATAGAATCGTGTTGTGTTTCTTGCCAATTGCATCCCAGCATTGAGAGATCTGACAGCATGGAATCCGGCGTGGATGTGACGCCTTGTTGTTCTAGGTTCGTGGATGTTTGTGCTTTGAATTAATCGAGAAGAAATGCCTCATAACTGTTTAAATGGCCCAAATACATTACGTCTGTGAGGAATTAACTCTGAAATCGCAAATTCCGAACCTTAATTCTCTGAGAGGGAAGCATTATGAACTTCCATTTCGGTGTAAGAAAGGCGACCAGGACAAGAAATGAGCCCTATATTTGTTATCACATTTGTAATTTACAATGATATTTGCTTTCTTTCGGTTTATTGAGATTCTGGCTGTTAGTGGCGAAGTAACAGAGCAATCAAAGCAAACCCTGCTTGCTTTCGAGTAGAACGTACAAATCTCTGTACTAGCACAAAAGCCGCTCCTTGCAGTGCGCCGCAAGCAATGCTGATTCTGCTTTTAATGTCTATAATGCTGTAACTTGTCACTCGTCTAAGCGAAGGGTTGGGATACGCTGAAATGCGTGTTGTTAAAGGCACCTAAAAGCTGCTGTGATTGGAGCCTATGGGCACTACACGACTTCAATTAATTCATACACATGCCAGTAGAACTCAGCACAAATCAGTGCCTGTGGCAGTGTCGTGCTGCCTAGTGACTCAATCTGGACACAATTCTGAGATCAGCAAATGCTGTCTGGTTTTGATGGTTTTAATGCTGGAGTTAGATTTTTTGTTAATAGGAAGTTGAAGGCGTGTTTTAAGTGACTGAGGAATGTGGCTGTGTAACAGAAACTTGTCAGATTCGGCCATTTGATAGTAGAAGTGTCAGTGAAGAAATGAAGATTGTAAACGGAAGGCGACCATCTCCCGACTTACCAAACTTGCTACAGGAATGTCGGTAAGAGCAATTTCTGCGACCTTTTGAAAGAAATATATACAAGTTTTGTGGTTAACAGGATTCGTTAATAACAGTAAGTTACTGACAATACTTGTAGTTTCCTGTAGAAAAATCAAAATCTGTTTCGGCAAGTTCTGGGTACTGTTATTAATTGGATCGCTGGTGAGGTAGATACCTTTTTATTATGATAAATAAATAAAGATATTGTCTGGTATCGATACTTTTTATTCAGCTTATGATCGTTTCGATCGCGTAGCGATCATCCTCAGAGCTTGCAGCTTCTGGGCAGAAAACAAAGTTCTAGAACTTCTAGAAGCTGCAAGCTCTGAGGATGATCGCTACGCGATCGAAACGATCATAAGCTGAATAAAAAGTATTGATACCAGACAATATCTTTATTTATTTATCTGGGTACTGTGATTTAAACAATCTGCACAAAGCTATAAAAGTAAAATAATAGTAGTAAGTAAAATAATAATAGTTGATCTTGTGTTTCTTCTAAAATATGTAATAATTTTTTAACTATCACAAATGTGCGCTTTATTTGATCTGAAGATTTTACTATTTAATAACAATTATTTTTGTGACATTGAATGGTAACTTCGTCTTCGAAAATGTGGGTACACAGCATGGAATTGCTGCTTGCCTACCAAAATACGGTATGCCTCGCCATTACTGATTGCGCTTCTCGTTCACAAATTCAATCTCTCAGCCCTAGCGGATTTATAAACACGCAAACCTAGGTATGTACCTGGGGTGGCAAATTTGCGATGCAATGTTCTTTTAGATGTTTATCAAATGTTAAATTAAATTTAAAAATATAACATTTTTATGTACAATTTTACACTGTTTTTATAATGTTAAAGCTTTGGAAATAAATTCGCCGCAGGATTTCCTCCAATTTCTTCGAAGAACTGACCTTAACACAATATTTTCTCACTTCTACTTCTACCTCAAAATTCCGCATTTTCAGAAACGCTCAAAATTGGCTCCATTTTTTTTTTTTTATTCCTACTTTTCAAACGTGTAGTGATAATTTAACTGATAATATGACATGAAGTTCATTTTTGGGTATTATTTTTTTCAAAAATTACACATGTAATTTTTTAAAATATATCTCACACAGTTAATATGCACATTTTTAGCAATTTGGAAACACCGTTGTTTTTGCGAGTTAAATTGCTTCAAATTATTCAAATGTTTCTCCATTCTTCCACGCAAAAGGTCAAACAATGCAAACCTGTTGAATTCACAGCCGCCTACAAATGACCCCCAGGTCTGTCGCCTACTGTAGTGATTCGTCCTTCGTGTCATAGGCGTGCACGCAAAGAAATATCAAGTTTTGCACGCAAAGAAAAATAAAGTCGAGACAAAACTATACTCTCGTGAATAAAGCTCCACTTAAACCCCTTGTCATATAAAGAACTATTATTTTTTACTGAAACGTTATTCTTTGTTATTGTTATCGATACGGAGCTCGATATACACTGCATGAGTAATCTGGAGTGAAAGATCGTGGTTACGAAGGAAATACGAAAACAGTTAAATAATGTTACATGTTTGTTATTTCCTCGTATACGTATGTTGAGAAAGTTATGTATTGTTGCGGAACATTTTCGAGATTTTAATGGAAATACACATTTTGGGGTCCCTTGTAACGAAAAAGTTATGTTTTCTAAACGTCCGCCTGTCTGTCTGTCCGTCCGTCTGTGAACTCAATTAGCGCCTAAACCATACGTAAGATTTTTTCCAACTTTTCCCCCCTGTCCATCTGGCTCCAGTCGAAGATTAAGATTTTGAAAAACATTCTTTAAAATTAGGCGATACTGAACATAAAGCCGCCTCTGATTTCCATAATTTTCTCAAAACCGGCTCCAATTTTTTTCTTTAAATTTCTTGTAAGAATATAGTAAAACACGCTTACGAAGTGGGCGTAGGTTTCACTATTAACTCTTAATTTTCGAAAATTGCAAAAGTATTAATTGTCTTCGGCGTCTTCCAACTACAAAATTAAAGAGAGTTTTTTTTCCTTCAAATGAAATTTGTTGTCCATAATTAGTTCTTCCATGAAGGTCATGTACATTTTTTTGAAAATTTTAGTAGTTTTTGCACAGTATTAGGTGGAATATGTGCAATTTTAAAGAATAAGAAAAACATTTTTTTTCTTTTCAAAAAGGTTTCATCGTTTTTCTTTAAACTTTTGGTAGCGATGGCGCCAAATGACTTTATAAGATGAAACAAATGAGATTTTGCTCTATTCTTTTGTATTTCATAAATTACAAAAATGTATTTTTTTGCCTGGTCTCCCATGTCGTTAATATTTACATTATGGCCATTTGTTTACATTATTGTGTTTACAAGTACATGTGCTTTAAATAATGCCTTATAAAGTTTTCACACAAATTCAAAAGTTTTCTGTGAAAACGACCTCAAATTTTCAGGTCTTCAGAAACCTTCAAAAGCCAATTTTCTCAAAAAAACTCGAAATTTTTTCTTCAAACCGGAACAAGCCAGCAGAAAATATTGGATCTAATTTTTAGTATTTACTCTAAGATGAAGTTTACCAATAATGATACATAAGATCAGGGCTTGAATTGTTATGAAGTATAAATTGCCGAAGTGTCTTAAATCCACTGTGAAAACAAAGTATCAAAAACACACACACACACGCGCGCGCGCGCACACGCGCACACACGCACCTGCGCACAAACGCACGATACCAAGCTCAAGGCAGACTGAAAAGGGTAGATAAACGAGTCTACAAAATAAAATTATCATAGGTAATACCACAAGTGCTTTGGAAATTGTCGATAAATTCCCGCTTGCGAAGCGAGGAGGGGATGTATCTGAGAATTTCCAAAGCACGAGTGGTATTACTCGGGCAACTTTTCTTGAACGATGGATTGACGATTGTGCGTGGGGTGGGGATATTAGTTACAAAGTCGGCCACTAGAGTATTTTAAGTAATGCCAACGTCTGTGAAATGAAAGTCAAAACTGCATCTTGTGTTTAACTTTTTCGGGAGTTTTACGTGACTCCCTTGAATGACCTGGACCTGACCCAGCCATTTCTTTCGATACTGACAATAAAGCTGAACAGGGGTTCTGCACTATGAAAGCAATTGGCTTTGACTAGCTTCTGTTTCGCGCCAACGAAGTTTTAATGCTTGGAAGGTTGTCATCAGTGCCTACTGCGAGCTTTTGCCTTCAACTGTTTATTGCACAAGGGAGGGGGGGATCAAGGTCATCGTTCAAGAAAAGTTGCGCGAGTAATATTTAACTATTTGACGAGTGAAATTATCCAAAATACGCCAAATATTGAAAATAACTGAAAGCTATGTTAAAATCTAAAGGGGTATGTTATAGTACATACGCGGTTAATTGGATATTGACATGGCTAGACAAGTCAAAGTTTATGATTGGCCAGTAGGGAGAAGCGGTAAGAAAAATTTGAAAAGGCAATAACATACAAAGTGCCCCAATAAGGGCGGTGTATGTATAGTTGGATTGGTAGAATTACTTTATTTCTCGAGTGGAATAGGCAAAATAATTGTCTAGGTTTCCTATCCTACGAAGCAGGAAAGAGTTGTGATTAACACCAATTGTCCCTTTGAAACATTGGCGTTGACGGGAATAAAATAAGAGTTAAAAGATTACAAGAGGGGGGGAGGGGGGAAGACTAATTGTAGCGAATAACAAAACATGACATCTTACCATGCATTACTTTCAACAAACGAGTTGCCTAAATTCATTAACATTACCTAAGTGCCTGCACATTATATATATCAAAATTGTTAGGTAAAGACAATATCCAGTTTTATGAGTGAGCTCTAGCAATTCCCCTTAGCACTGCTAGGTGCCACCAGCAGTTCATATGTTACTGTGGAGGGATGGTTTGTTAGAGGTGACGAAGTGTGATAGTGATGCTCTTAGAGTGTCAAGAGTTTAAAATGGTAACAGGTAACCATAATCCAAATTTTGGTCATTCCTTGACTTCGAAAAGATAGCTCCCAAAACTGCAATACTTTCTGCTGCATGTACACAATTAAACTTAACATGTCGAGTTATAGACTTCCTAGACCTGAAAGAACCATGTGCATATTGCTCTTTTCTCCATAGATAGTAACAGTTTAACTTTTTGACAAATAATCTGGGCAGATGCAAGGGTGAAATTAAAAAGAAATTATTCTAATTTGTTTAATGAACAATCAAGCATACACTATTTACATTTGAAGCAAGTCATACACTCCATGTTTATTTTAAAAAAATGTTTAATGAAATGATGTACATAAAAATATTGCTTGTGAATAATGATGTGAATGCATGGCTTAATTTAATAAAACATTCAGAAACCTATATGCAATTATCATTTACATCAAAATGCATGGTAACAATTGTGAAACTTTTGGAATACGTAAAACTAATAAGATGATAATTGATGAATGAATCCATGTATGAATGACATAACAAGGATGAATGACATACCAAGCAAATTTGTATTAAATTAACAAGTCTTAATAAAAAATTTTATCTGCTGCAGGTACACACAGGAAACTGGCACTTCTTTTCATGAAATTTTAAATAGACAAATTTAATGTAGTATTTCAAGACTTAACTTTTTCCACAAAAAATTGCATTATATTGAATACTAGAGAATATTCACACTAATATCAATGGTTATCTATGCGTTTACCTGAAGAATATTTTACCATTCTCAATATGAACACATTTTGCATTATATCAATGAAATATAAGAAATGGTCAATATGTGGCTTGCAAAGCTTCTCCACATTTGTCTTTAGACTAAAAGCTTAGTCTTTTGTCGTGAGTAAAAACAATTTTCAAATTATGTCACAAAAGTTATTGAACTTTATATTGTTGCTTCAAGCCATTCCATCCTCATCCTTGTTCTTGTCAAGGCGCTTCAACTGCACAGGGCTGTATTCTGTAGGTGCTTCAACAGCAGGTGCACTGAAGGCATGATAATAAAGAAGGGCTGCAGAGATTCCACCAAGAATTGGTCCCAACCAATACACCTGAAACAAATAATGCATTTTCTAATGAATATGTTAGCAAGATAAATATTTGGAGGTGAAGCTTCGGGCTGGGTTAGTCAGTATCCACGCATGAATGATTAACAAATTTTTAAAAAAAACACTGTCTTGGGCATGAACAAAAATGAAAATTTTATGTACTTCAGATAAGTGAGAGTATATCAAGGAAACTTGCACCATGAACTCCATGTTGGACTATCCATCAAAACTAACAATCTACATTGTTATATTTTGTCTAAACAAAATACAAGAACAAAATTAATGTAGTTGATTTGTAGTTTCAAGAGTTATTACATTTAAGTTTCTTTTGTTTATTGCTTTGCCATTTTTATTGCTGCTAAGAAATTGAAGTGACAGCTGCTTTGAAAAAATACTTTATACATTTTAGAAACAATTTAAATGAGTCCGATTGTTATTATTTCTATGCAAAAATTTGAATTTCGTAAAACAAAAATTTTTCAAATCAGATTTTGGGTGCTTATTGTGGCCAAATCACTCTAAATCTCGTTTGTTAGTTAAAATATGCATAAAATTGTCTTTAAGAGCTTCTTTTTGAAAATCCATTGTTTCCTCTGGACATCCTGTGTGTGTAATTTGAGATCAATACAGGGAGGAAACTTACTTAGAAATTCTGGTTTTAAATTGTTTTCATAAAAGCCAACTTCCTTACCCAGTGGTCATCCCAGTGAGCGCTCACCACTGCAGAGCCCAGAGTGCGGGCAGGATTCATGCTGGATCCAGTGTAATCAATCTGCAACAAAGAATTTTTGTTATCTCGTCTTACAATTAGATTTTTCATAGGCATAAACTAATTCCTGAATTTCAAAAGAAGTAGTAATAAAGATGTTCAAAATCAAAGTTCTGATAGCACAACCTTTGGAGTCTCTTATTTTAATTTGTTAATTTTTAATTCGGTTTGATATGCTTCACCGTTATAGAATTTATTGTTTTAACACTGAATACAAAGATGCTATGTTATAAGAGCTACTAAGCGACGTCGATTCAAGATGAGAAAACTAAATTATAATAGAACTTACCGCCATCAAGTGACCCACAGTAACGGTAAGTCCAATTACCAGCGGGGCAATTCCTGCTGTAGTAGGTTTGTTAGGATCGCACACACCAAAAACTACCAGCACAAGAATGAATCCAAGGAAAAATTCAATTCCGAATCCTTGAATTGCGGTGACATTTGGGCCAAGTGTCGTCATGCCTAGATTACCCTGCACTTTGTCGGGCGTCAAGGCCTGCAAGAAACAGTTCGTTAATTCGTTGACAATTATGATGTCGCCGAGACAAAGCAAATCCGAGAAAAGTTTACCTTCAGAATAGCAGTGCCAGTAATTGCACCGATGCATTGTGCTATTATATAAAGAAGTCCCTTTAGTGGATATACACGACCGGTCACAAGCATTCCGGCAGTTACAGCAGGATTGACATGTGCCCCAGACACGTGACCAACAGCCTGGAACAAGTAAGAATCATAAGGCTATGTAAAAGGGTAAAAATTCATGCTCCGCCTAATCTTTAAATGAAGTACTTAGTCCCTTTCTTACAGCCAGATACTAAGGGAAAACTAGTATCAATTCAGAATTTACAAAAGATTATGTAATTATAAAATGGAATAATTGTAAAAAAAATGTATACAGGCTATATAAATATTAAATTGTCAGAGTCAATATTTTAGGTACTTGCAACATTCGGATGGATACACATTTATTGACAATTCACAGATTTGACATCAATGATACGTTTTAAGTGTTTTAGTGAATGCAATTTTGATAAAGGAAGGTCTTTATATTAAGGTGGCAAATTTGAAAGTTTAAAAAGTTTTAAGACCTATATTATGTGGAGAAATAAGATTACATGAGTGCATTTCTTACTTTGTTCTCCTGCCTATGAAATTTAAAAACCGCTCAAATTAAGAACTTATTAACCCTCCGTAAGTCGAGGTGTGAACGCAGCCCCACATTTCACTAAGCGTTTATGTAACGTATTTTGCCCATGGTTCCTCATAGCTGTTACTCAAGATCCTAATGAAAAAAGAGGCACTATGAATGCTGAAGGTGTGGTGCTAGGATGGAGTATCTAACATTTATAAAAGTACAAAAATCTAGTGGATAATTTTTAAAATGAATCAAGTTCGAATAAAAAGTGATTAAATAAAAGGCATTTCATGTTGGGGCATGATAATTTCTAATTCGTTAGTTCTAAATCACAAAAACCATTTAAAATGCAAAAACTGAAGGCTATTTTGTTAAAATATTTTTTCTCTTATTTCCTAAATGATTTATTGGTAAGAAAGGGATGAAAGTTTTAAGTTGCCTTCAGGGCTTGGATAGATACCATTTATTTAGTGCTGGACACACGCTTAATATCATGGTGTCGGGGGAAGGTTAAGTACGAGGACCGATGTGCTTAGCTCCAACCTGAGCTGTGACGTGCGTAATCACGACCTAAGGAGGATTAAAGTGCCACAAAATTTTGTGAACCACCAAAACCTAAAATTGTCATAAAATGGAACAAAATTATCATTTCGAATGTTTCGTGTTCGAACTGAGAAAGGGCAGAATAACAAGAAGAGTTATTTTCTGTTTTTTGATAAAGTATCTTACCTGAATAGCCGCCATGACTGCAAGACCAAAGGAAAGGCTGATGAGAATATAACCTCCAGCTTGAGTTTCATTGACATTGATGCAGGATCCGCATCCGAAGAGGTTCAGTATCATAGTGCCAAGGAACTCTGCGAGGAGCGCTTTCCATATTCCCCCGCGTCGATCCTTCAGCTCGTTCACTCCCACTCGTTCCATCAAGTTCGCCGACATCCTAAGGACGAAAAGGTATGTGGTAAATCCTACAGTAATTTGCAGCCTATAAATATTCATGATTAAGGGTTTGTAACCGCTTCAATATCTAAGGAACATTTATTCTACTGCGAATAGAAATAATCGCCATGGGTGGACGTCGTGGTTCGCAGACGCATCGAGTTCCAACCGCTCCGATGATGGGCTAACTGAACGGCATCAATTGGACCAGAGGAGCTGGGGCCATTGTGGGCAGAAGTAATTGCTAGCATTACAATGACTCCCCAGCACACTGGTGGCGAAGGTCAGTCGTGAGGTAACGGCATCTGATCGCGGATGTACCAATGATTATGGTTTCAATTATTCATAATTATCAGTAGGAATTGTGTTTGAAAAGCCAAAACTTCGAATGCAAAGACCGAACATTTGAATTTGAATTTTGTTTTAACAGAGCAATAAAGATTCATTGCTTTCAACATTTTCTTTAAAAAATGCATTATACAAATTTGTCAATATAATCTACTTAATTTCGTCCCATTCTTTTCCGGTGTATTTTTAATGAAGATTGATTGTTCAGTTAATTATACTCACATTTTTACGGAAATCAATACGATTTAACAGTAAGTTTACGAAATTTAGGCTTCTCTTCGTGCCTTCAGTTTCGCAGAGGTTTGCAATTAATTCGTTTCAAAACTTGTTCATGCAAGGTTTTGTCTTTTAATATTTTTACCACGACTGTTCTAAATAAGGGATTTGGAGGCGAAGCGATGTTCATATTCTATAAGTAACCTTACTCCTGCAGAGAACTTATTAGAGGAGTAATCCAACTTCACTCCATGAGGGAAGGGCATTAATGGAATTTCTAACTAAGACGGGTAGCGCGCCCTGCATACATCCCATGTGTATCTCTTGCCGCGTCGATACACACTACGGTGAATACTAAACAATACTAATTCGGTTCAGATTAATAACAAACTTAACAGAAGAAATTGAATGTAGGAAATCTTGCATCGTTCGCCGATTTCAGAATATTTTTTATTACAAAATTTTTGTTGGAATCTTATTCACAATGTGTCATGAAATAACACAATTTTGTGTTAATAAAATTCTCCTGAAGTCTCACATTTACCGTAAAAGAAATTTCAATGATTTACTGGAGTAGTGATATGGATGCAATTTAGTATTGCAAGTTTTGTTTTTAAAACTTCGTTCGCGACTGAGCTTTTTAAGTCTTTTTGGACAAAAACACATTCGGAAAATTTCCGAAATTTCAGCATGGCATAATAGATCCTTAAACGGAATCTTTACAGCCGGATAAGCGGGATTACTGCACCCACCCACTGGACAGAGCGCTTTATGCATTTAAATGACCTAAGAGGAAGAGGCCTGTTAGTGGGCACGACGACGTGGGTCTTTCAAGGGCCGGGTTATTCCTCTAGTTATTTGGATATGATCTTTAGTATTTTGCAGTTTTATTTTCTTCTAAACTAAAGACCAACAACGTTTTTCAGATGAAAGAGACCAAGAGGCAATACAATGTTTAATGACGCGAAGTTAGTCCACAATAACTACTACATCGCATTGGGCGAGTGATTAGTCACGAGGGCAGAAGGTAATTCAGTTTGAGGCTCTCCGGGCTACTTTGGTGCTCCACATCTGCAGAAAATCATCACGAAATTTAATAACACCAGACTACTTTTCCCAATTAGTAGAGTATTTTATGAAATGAACAGAACCGAATTTACCGTTACATGAAGTATGCATTATTGAAGTTGCACTATCTTAACAGGGATCGATTAATGCATAAACAATGCGAACTGCACGCACAGAATGTTTCGTACTTTTTAAATAATGGAATGGTCTTGAAATTAGATTACAAAAACATCAATTTAAATTGCCAATATTTCGGCTTTTATTAAGTCTTCACCAAGGCATTTTTTTTTAAAATTTCAGCTCTCTCTGAATTATCCACCATTTTAAGAACTGTTCCTTCCCACATTTAGGATTTCCTAAGAGCTATAAACGGACCTCACGCATTACGCTAAAAGATCTATAGCATACTATGTTATATACAAATAGAAAGTACAAATAGAAGTAAAGTATAGAAGTTCAATTCTTGATTCTAAATGGCATACCTAGTGAATGGCCAAGCCATGAAATACTTCCATGCTCTTAATAAAAGATTTGCCGGAACTGTAGTTTTCAGATGTGTAATTTTTACTCGTGTTTAAGTATCAACACTTCTCCAGTCGATCGAACTGACGAACTAGCTGGACCCCTTGAAATCGCCGAAGCCAGGGAATTCGAGGAAGCCTTATCCCTCTATAATATATTAGACTGTCCAAAAGAGGCCCCTGCGGAGGTGGCTCAGGACATCATTTGACTTCTCTATAGGACCTCTGACCAGGAGGTCTAACCCCAGGAGGACTAACCCCAGGCCAGCGACACTGCGTCGGCAACTGATCGTCGGCTGTATCGGCAGCGTCGGATCGAGCCAAGTTAGCCAAAAACCTAATGTAGTCATACCATAACCTATGTTTTCGAAGTTTCATTAATACAATTTAACTTTTTGATAAATGTGTAATATGTGCGGAAGGCGCGTTGGTGACCGAACTTAAGGACGATGTGACAAAATTAATTAAAAAATCGAAATAGTTAGGGCTATTTTCCTAGATAAAGATATCCGCAAAAATCCTATATTCTTAAAATAATGTTAACGTACACAAACAAATGAAAGGTATATCCCATTCGATTTTATTTTTATTTTTATTTTTTTAATATTCTTATGTATATATGAAGATCAATAACATGACACTGTGCTGAACTGCCCCCGGCCGTAGTATTTTTATTATGCATTTTAAGCGAAAGGTTATTCGTGAAAATACTCCTTTCATCCATGGCGGACGAGAACCTTGTGCGCCTAGCGCTCGTGCCATGCCTGGGTCCCGCCGCTTGCTCCCTTTAATGCAAAAAATAGGTTAAAAATTCTATAATCTTAATTCAGAAATTCAAGATAATATGCATAACTGTTTTACGCATGGTACGGCCTGATATCTCGCATATTCTCCCCCTCCCGTTCCAGAACAGCCGAGAAAAGTGCCGAGATCAGCAATTCTGAGAGGTCAGATGAGGATCGCCCTATTAATCAAAATAGAATATACCATAATAAATGATTTTGTTGTGGCCCTTGAGGCCTTTCAAGTTGGACACCCCTGGTTTAAAGTCTTCAAGGGGGACCGCCGTCCTCGCATCCCGCGCTGCCCTTGCAGGCGTGGCGCTGGTGTCGCGGCGGCGGACCCGCGCTTGGCACGCGCATCCTAACTCCGCGCTAACCCACGCAAGTGGAACGCGGCCTCTGGCGCCGTTAGCGCCGCTGGGGGTGGGGGGAGGAACGTGAGAGACCAGCAGCCGAGTGGGGGCGGGGGAAGGGGAGGGTGTGGGGGAAGGTTGGCACGATAGCGGTGGCCGCGGCCGGCCAGGTGGCCGTTGACGTCCGCCCACCCGGGATTAAAAGGCTGTCAGCATTCCCATCTCAAGTTGATAAACTTAGGCAGGCGCCCAATGGATACATGAGCTTTTGACGAGACGTTTTGACCACCCAATTTTTTGCAAGCTCTACTAGATTGTTTTGACTTTGGTAAGATCTAGTTCAAGACTGAGAGGAAAGGGCGGGACATTTTTGTTGATGATACACTCCTTTTAGAGTAAAATTTTCCAGCAGAAAATTATGGAAAAAAAATAACCAACTATCTAGCCAATAGTTCCTTATTGTCTATTTTTTCTATTTCCACTCATTAAATGAAATGACATCTTTCATTGAAATATTTGCTATTGTACGAGTTGTTTCTAGAGCACGTTATGTTGAATTGCTTGCTTAGGCGTTTAGTGGGAAATCTTTGAGATTTAAGCATTTATGATCGTCGGAAAAACTGCTGCTAAGCAAATTTTTATAATCTATTTATTTATTTTTATAGCTTTAATTTCAATTGATCGAATACGACTTTTACAGAATATTCGTTATTTATAATGCATTTGAATTATTTGGAGTTAACCAATTTGTTTCACTGATTTTCACGCTATTAATTTTTAAACTTTTTGCGGGTTTTTGAAAAGCCATGAATTTCTACGAACTACTCTCTGCTCTGAAAAATCGGATAATTCCTCTCTTTAAACGTTTAACATTATACGATTTCTTCATTGGAGAGATTATGCCGCCTTCGGCTCCCTTCAACCCACTAACTCACTTGTGAACTCTTGGACGGCTTCCCAGACATAACGCATAATAACAGCTTAGAAATGTTCCTTCTGGTTCGTAGCCAAGTTCAAAGACCTCCAAGACTGCCAAGCCTAGCTATGTGTTGCTATGTTTACAGAGTAGCTGGAATGTTTAAAGCTATTGTGTACTAAACAGTGCGGTAAGGTGGGAAAGGTAAATGATGATGCGAAAATGTGAATGCAAACCGTATTTTGAATTTCAGTTGTATCACGAAATTGTGTAACTTCGCAGTTCCTTTACATAAACAGATCTCTTCATATTGAAGTAAATTCAGATAAAACCTTAAGTTTTTCCGTTACGTAAAGATATTAAGTTTGTGTTACAAATTTCGTAATAACTTTGTCTGGGCTTTCAATTTGAACAGGGGTTCCTATAGTAACGATATTAAACGCATAGATACGGGAGAGATGGTGGAGGAGGCTGTGACCCCATCTGAAATTTTTGAATTGGGTCCTATAGCCCAACGTAAAAAAAATGCGTCCATATGAACAAAGGGCATTATCCCCGTTTTAAGCTGATAATTTGCCTAATTGATACTACATTTGGGGAAGAAGTTCTCCTATCCATCTGGCAATTCGCTACGTTTGAAAACAAAAAATAAAGTTTTATTTATTGTAGCCCGTCAATAAAGTTATATTTTCTTTATCCTTCAGGTTATTTTATTATTTCCTAAAAAAAGCACCCTATATAAATAAATGCAAGGTAAAAAGAGCCCGGAAATTTAGTAGACCCCCTCCTTGTTTTACTCTGCTCTCACAGAAGTTGGAATAAATAAGCATTGTATGCTTTAAAGCAATTTTAAAATGTTAGCAGGAGAAATCTTGTTTCGTTTGCATCATGAATACCTGTAGTTCATCTCCTTTTAAAGGTTGATTTCTACGAAGGATGTTAGACCATTGATAAGAGATTAATTTAGTAAAATTTTGCCCACACAGTAAGCTAAATGCCATTCATGGAAATGAAGTTTTAGCGAAGACTTTTCTGACAGTGGCGAAACTACTTTTAGGAACGCTTTGCCATAACGTCGACTCCCCTTATTTATCATTTTTATCGCAATAAAAAAATAAAAAAAAAATACGGACTTAAAATTCGCGCTAGTACAATCGATTAATTCTACATTTACCATCTGTGAAGAAAATAGTGGGTTAGAAATTTAAGAGTGGGTATTTTGAAAGAACAGATCGTACCCATCCGTTTGGAATTTAATTCCCGTTTGCTGAGAAACGCTCGAAGCACCAGCTGCTCCTGGAAGAACACTGCCCAGCCGCTAGAAATGCTCTGGAGGACCGAAGCCACGCGTCCTCTTCCGCCCACAAGGCTGTTCCTAGCGACCGACGCGGCGGCGGCGGCGGCGGCAGCTGCGTGGAGGCGGGCGGGCGGGTGCGTGCGTGGCAACGCGTGGGCGAAGGGGCGGGCGGCGGACGCACCGCGCGACGAATTGGCAGCAATTATCGGCCCGGAAGCTCCCGCTTACGATTCGCAGGCGACATACCGCGCTGCACCGTGTGTGGGACGCCTCGCATCGCTTCCCGCCAGACCGTCCGGGCGGACGCGGCTGCCGTGGCGTGGCGTCCTCGCCCGCAGGCGGAAGCGTAGTACGAGTATACGCGCCCCCAGCGCGTTTACAACTAGGTCGAAATTTGAAGGTCGATTCTAAATCGATTGGCCACACCGGTTCATTTAATCTGAGCCCGGAAACAGCCAAGGCCAGTATTTTTTGAAACCAAATAATGCGGATGTAAGTATTAATTATCTAAACTAATGCCGCTACATCCTTTACTAATTTTCGATTTACTTGCGACCTTTCCCATTTGCTAACAAAATAAATGAAATCAGAAAAATTTAACATTTGTTGTTTATCGACTTCAAGGCAAGGCTCCACAAACCATCTACTTTTAACTAAATTTATGACTTTTATAATTCATTATCTTTTTATGTGAACATACATTCATTTACATTTACAAAATATTACGCAGCTTTAAAGCGGCTCTAATAATTCAACTTATGTTCTAACTTCGAATTCCAGAATGTTCCATTATAGTATGGGAAGGAATGAAGGGATGAGAGAGTGGCTGAATATTTGTTTCTTATGTATGGTTGATAATTCAATATGCAAATCGTTTGAAGGATACTTCGGGATATTCAGTCAGCATCAATAAATTGAATAGTATAAAATCCACAATAGACCAGATACGGAAGACTGAAAACTAGAATCATTTCACGTGGGGCGAAATCTTCGGTCTTCTTTTTTCCTAACCTGATAACTCTTTAGGTAGGTGAGCGTGTACAATTGGCTAGAAACCTAGAAGCGTCTGCGTCACTGTTAGCACATTTTCTGTTTCGTAATTGACCTTAACCTTGGATAATTCACGAACAGAAAGCACATGGCTAATAACCATTTTCTATTCTGACCGTCTCAGGTTCGCAAGGACGTCCACAACAATGCTAGAACGATGAAAAAAGTATTCCTAACAAACATTTTAATGAGAGTAAAGAATAGGGCTTTGCAGCTCAGCGCAAGTATCATTAGTGTTGCTGTACGTTTTAGACAGTTTCTACTTGCAAGGTGACTGGGATCTTCAACAAAGCGGACAAATATCTCCAGGCCACTTAAAGAATCTTACAAGAAATTCATGCAAGTAACAATAAGAATATCAAAGCGTACGGAACATGCATAAACTTTGTCCTTCCTTAGGAATCCATTTCTCAGCAAGATCGCAGGACTGATTTTAAAATGGCAAATTTGAAGTCTATGCGTTTTAAAATATAGGACAATCGCGAATTTTTTTTAAGTGACATTTCCTGGCGTTGCGTTTAAAGAAAACTCGTGAATCGGACGTCATTGGTAGTATGTTATGAAATACTGGTGGCATTAACCTAAATTAATTAAATTAAAGGGGCTTCGATCTGAGAAAACTCAGTTGATTCTGTCAAACTAATCCTCGACGTTCAAATCGACACTAACATACGGTCTTAGGCTTAAATACTTAGTATTTATTAATTATTTAATTTTTTGTTCAGCCTCGGACGAGTAATTTAAATTGGTAAATAGCCGCGAGCCTGATTGTAAATACTGAATTCCTCAGTGGGAAGCCAGTCTCGTTTGATCTTTTACACGATACAAGCCGAACTCTAATATGCGGGAATTGCCCGATTGTCCACCTCGTGGATCACTTAATGACGCTCTGCACGAAGGAGATCAATTTTATTCAGATGCCTTATACGGCACAGCAACTACAGTAGGTGTCCCTATTTCCAGCCCATGCGTTGCCCTTGTCAATCAACGATTCCACTTCCATTCCGGGAGTGCAGAGTGGAGCGTGTCTGGCTTTCTCCATGCGTTATTATTCCCCGGTGACCCGGTGCGTGCTACCGCATGTACCACGTGATTTCGCGACGATTCGCTCTGCTTTCCCCCTGCAGCGAAATCGCAGCCGGACGTACGTTGCACATTGCCCAGCGTACGCGCTTAGTCGCTGTACAGCCACGACCCACGCGCTATACAGCTGTACGAGGGAGGAGGCCTTGGCACGGAGCACGTCACAGGAAGGAATTCCTGTTATTTAAGTTTGAAAATGGGGGGGGGGGAAATCTCGAGAAGTTTCCTCTTAATCATGTTTACGTTAAGTTCACCGACATTTTATTTATTGGAACAGCATTTTTTGATGTATTAACATATACGATATATATATATATATATATATATATATATATATATATATATATATATATATATATATATATTGTTGGGTTGATCGCAATTCAACAACTCTACTTTAGGATTATTTAAGATGGTACATGGAAGTCAAAAGGTTTCTTATACTCTTGTGTTTTATCGTCTTTACAGGAGCCCAATGAAAGTTTATTTGGGTGCAGCGCAGCGATGCTTTTGTAGCTTTCAAGAAGTACTTTATATCCTCCACTACGTATTGAGTTTGCTTTACGATTGAGAAGGCCAATCTTACACTTTTAACATTAGGATACGCTCATTCCAATGTCAAGTGGATTTTAAACCGTTTTAATAACAACGTTCAGAAATTATATTGATACGAGGAGTGCACTGGAAGTTTAAAAAAAAAAGTTGATTTGGAACACTCCTCTAGACTTCTTACATTTATAAACAGTGAAAGTAGGTTTTATTTGAAGTATCAATCTTGCAATGTAAATATAACTAGTACCAATTAAAATATACCTTGTACGAATGTATTTGAAATGTATGGATTTCATGCTCAAAAATAGTAAATAAAATTTATTTTATTTAGTATTTTTGTGCATGAAAGTGCCAGTTTTATTTCCCGACTTTTATGAAGTTCTGATGGAAGACTTCATTTAAATGTCATAATACTAGATGCATAGCGAAATGTTGAGAAGTTTCATACAAGCAGTTTGCTTTTTGGAGTCTGTCCTCTCTCTCGGGTTTTTGAAGCCCAGGCAATGAAGTGCTGTTAAGTGTCGTGCGTGTTGGGCGCGTCACACTCTCCTGCTGATTTTATTGCTTGTCGCGGCGGCGACGATAAAAACGTAATGAGTCTTCATGGCGAATATATTATTCATTGCTGACAACCTGCGCGTGCCTCATTAACTTGGAACTGTTGTTTATAATGAACCCATGCTCTCTCATTTGACCCCCACGATCACATAAAACGTAATTTTATTAAATGGCTGTTGAAGATATTGGCGGGGTTGGCAAACCCATCAAAAGCGCCTTAGGTCAGGAATGGAAAGATACGATGCAGAAATGCAGGGTTAACATCGACATTTGTAACTAATTCTTTCTCGGGCATCATTAGAATATTCTATATTATTAGGTTTCACCTTTTGCAAGTAAATAAAATGTGTACAAAGTTCACCAGTACGCCTTGTTCACATCATTACTACGTTTTTGATTCAACTTTTAGGGATTTTGGTAAGTTACGATTTCATTAACTATTATAGGTAGGTTTAATTATGAATGTAGGTTAAAAACGCTAGAGAATTCTGCACCTTTTAAACCTTTTATGGAGTCGTTAATGCCCAGCATTGCGGTTACCTCGCTAGTGCAATTCTATATCATGCATCGCATCAAGCAGAAAACCACGCAGGACGTGCATACGGCAGGAAATCCTAGTCGTGAGGTGATACTTCACCCGATACTTCTAAGGTCATTCTAGGCCTCGGGCGAACCATCCTGCTCACCGGCGAGCAAAAAAACTTTTACACGCCAAGTTATCATCAAGCGATCCATTATATTCTTATATTTACAAGGAACAAAAAAGTCCTTAACAACTTCCTCAATAAAATCACCCATGCTTAGCCGCATTCTTAGCGTCTACGCTATCATTTCCCTTTCTTTATTTCCTGCGAGGCAATTTACAACTCGTCCCTGCATTTTTAGTTTAATTATACATTTGTTTGCAGTTTTCTAGTCTTCGAAGCAAATTTATCAAACCTTTGTCTCTTGCCCAATTCAGTACTTCATAAAAGACGCACTGTCAATATAACTGCACGAAGTATAGGCGTGAAAGACTGAATTTCATCCTATATTTCAATGAGTACTCTTACATCGCAAAAACAATGGCGGTTACAAATAACCTCCACAACGGAGTTTATTCAAATAAATTCTTAAAAATGGTTTACCGAGGTAGAGATGTATTTTAACCAATGACTATTCACCACCAAATTATTACTTTTTCTGATGTTCTTAATCAATTCGAGTGTGACTTTTTCACTGGTCAGTGACACAAAGGTTCCAATGTTCTAAACGAACACTTTGTATAATGTAGAATAAAAGAACTTTCGAAGAAAGTAACATTCGAATCACCAAGGTATTTGACTTTGATATTTTAGGTCTACTATTCTATAGGTAGTTTGAAAATTTGTCGAGAAATTTACTTAAATACTTTTAGGAGAAAGACGGCAGCTATACTTTTAGGCCTTAACAAAGTTTTGTGTTTGCTATCAACATGAATTAAACACTGTTTGTCCCTGCCATGTCACATTGACCTTGATTGCCGAGTTTCCCATGTGCCCGAGTATTGGTCGGAAACCCCTTCGGCCATTACGAACCAAGAAATTAAGTTGAGTAATTCCAATTTATTAAAGACAATTAAAGGGATTATTTCTGTTCATTTTCTTATTACATAGAAGCAAGGTTTCTCAGCCCGTTATTTGACCCCACCATCAAACATGAAAGTACCCTGGACCAATTTACTTGCATTCCTATAGATAAAGAATATGAATTTCATTCAGATTCTTATTGTTCGGACGGCAAAACTTGTAAAAAATCTTTGTTTGTAAAAGTATCAACAATCAGAATATGAATTAAAATTACAATTGAAGCGAATTAACAAGCCTGGATGTGGCTAAAGAAAAAAATGAAAATAAAAAGTATTTTTATCGTGTTTAATAAATTGGAAGTGTTCACCTTATTAGACAATTTTACTCGCATAATGTCACTAAATTATTTTATACCCAGGGAACCACATTTTTTGAAGATAAATTTACACAATAGTTTTAAGAGGACTTCCAATGTAACAATATGAAATGCACTTATTTTAACAAATTACTTAATCCTAATCAAACAGAGTAACCTTAACACGATTATTAAAGTCAGTCCGATTATTACAAAATATTTACGCTTCTTGTTCGACGTATACGTTATTGTTCATTGGGATAAGTCCACGAACGTTAGCCTTTTTATTGTGAATAAACTACACACAATACAGTTAAGGTCTTAGATTTTCCGCGGCGCTTCTGTTGGGGAGCGTAGTTGCAGCGGCGGCCGCAGGCTTCCGGGCGCGAAGAGGCGCGAGCGCGAGCGCGTCCCAGGGGAGCGGAGAGGCAAGGCGAGGCGGATGCCGCTAATTTATTCAATACCAGCGCCAAAACGCATCCGGCGCTGCCGCGCGGAGTCTAGTCGGGTCGGGTTGGGTTGGAGGCAGGTACGCAGCGGCTGCTTTTCGACAGCCGCGCGCCTACCGGGAACTCTTGGAAGTTTTCCAAACACAGTTTAGCGAGATTTGATTGGAAGCGGTACGTGATTCCGATTACATCAGTAACGGATTTGTTGATCTGATTGATTCTCTGCTATTAATGTTTGTAATATGGGTAGATATGTTAGAAAATTTTGAAAGATTATAGCTTGCCGACTTTTCGAAAATTAAAAATTTCTTTCTTCAGGGCTTCTTGTAAGTATATTACATGATGGAAAATGGATGTTTTGTGTTTTGTCGACCAAATCTCATAATTGGTAAAACATTGCAGTTTTATAGAAGGTTGTGGGACAATGGATTGGGTTTTATTTAACATTCAAAGTCTCCACACGTAAATAATTCTGTTGTGGTAGGAATCACATAATTTCGCACTAACACTTTTACTGGAATAAGAAAGAAATAATATAACCACCGGCTCTTTAACAGTATTTTTTAAAATAGTTCCTTTATTGCCGACTTTATTGCAACTATTATGTAACTACAACATTTGTTTTCCCGAAACTAATACTGCAGATTGAAGAGAGTTTCTACTGTGTTAATAACATTACCACGAGGTCATCGATTCGCCCGTATTGACGCAGTTATGATCTGTATTGAAACTGAAAAAGAAAAAGGAGCGACGACTTAACATTCGGCACAACTTTGCGAAGAACCGAAGTGCTTGTGTCGTTTTTGGAACCACCTCTTCTTTGGGAGGAGGAAACCTAGAGTACGTGATTTCCTTGAGTAAAGAGCATCCATACTGGTAAATTTGTATTAATTTTTTTTGCAGAGAGTCGTAGCAGCTCTGAAGTGAAATGTACTCCACCGTTCTCTCTTCCACAAATGAAACAAGGGTTGTTGCTTGGGAAAACTCCAATGGTACTGAGAAGGCGAAAGCAAACTGTCGATTTCACTCTGCGGTCGTGCTTGTCTGATCCTAAGTGCTCCTAGACATTTTATTTTGATTAGCATTTATTTGAACATTTGACACTACTCTTCTTTCAATATTCTAAAATAGTTGCCAATTTTTAGGATTATTGAAGCAAGTTTGGACCAGATTACACGCAGTTTAGCGTTTTGCAGGCCAACTGTGGTAGTAATAAACGCAATTTCTGCTTCTTGCTGTTCAAAACTGACTAGCTGTATGAAGTACATGTTACTTTACAAAAACTTTCATCCTTAAGAGCACGCCTGGCCTGCACATGTCCAAGCCATGTACTTTATTGCTAAACACCGACGTGTACTAGTCTTGTTTTATTGAGGGGCTAATGTCACAACTCTCAGAGTATACCGCATGTTTTGGATATTTAAAACCGGTTCTGGACATTTTAGCAAGTAGAGGGGAAAAATGTTAATGGAGGAAAGAAAGAAGAGAAAAACCGACATCAACCAAAATGTAATATCGCATTTTGCAACTCGTTGGTTTGGGACTTACCACTGACTACTTGATCAATAGGAGATCTTCTCCGCCAAAGAGTGCGAATGATACTGATTCGATACTTCGTCGCATCGATAACCGCTCCAAAAACGACAGGCATGCCGCAGGTGGGGCTGGTTTCGGAACGGGATTAGCGCGCGTTATCTGTCGAGTTGGTGGAGGTGGGTGGGCCTGTTTACCGCGACATACGGGCTTCTTATCAACGATTTATGAACATCGCTGAAAGGGGAATGTGGGGAGGGGGGGACGAGAGAAAACACGGGAGCATCACCCGCATACCAGGAAATTGGAACGGGACTCGTGCGCCTGGTCGCACGTAAGCTGATAGTACCACTTCACGTAGAGATTAAGAGACGTTCTGTAGTGCATTATAGTTTTTCGAAGCTGATATTCAATTCCACATCAATATCTTTTAGAGTTTCACAGCGTTAAAACCTCCACTGTTTATTTAGAGTCTTTTAAATTAACATTCAACTACGATGAGTAATGTGTTTCATAGACGAGCGAGCCAGTAGAATAGAAAAGGTTTCTTTAATGTGTATATAAAACCAATGTTACAATACTGGACATATCCATTTAACTGTTTTTGAAACGCTTCTTAATCTTGTAATTGCGAAGTTTTGTTTAACATTTACTCATACTACCTACCTAGTTATTCCAGTAAGGCGTTCCTTCAAGAGATGTTTGGGATGTAAAATCTATAAACTTGTTCAATGTACACCATTACACCTTTGTTGGGAGCCTAACGTTAGAATTTTTACTTTAAATCAATATAGACCTTTCGTTGCAGTGCAGGTACATGATCAACCCTAAAAAAAGAAACAAGAGTTCCCATTGGACGTAGAGCTGATCCCACCTTCACAAAAAAGTCGGGGGAACTATTTTTTAGCCGAAAGAAACCAAGATGGCGCAAAGCGCTGAACAACAGGCGGCGCGTTTTCTGTTCGGAAAGCCGGGACCGGAGCGAACCGAAAGTAATGACGTTGGAAAGGCGAACAACAGGAGCGCCGCGTGGGCGACTTCCCCTTCCCGGACCTTGGAGGAGCGCAGGAGTGCGAGCGGACGAGAGGAGAGGTCGAGCCTTCCGTTCCGCTCCGCTCCCTCGCGCGCGCTCTCTACAACGTCTCTCAGCCGGCCTCCGGGCTAACCATTATCCGGGCTAACCATTATCCGGGCTAACCATTATCCGGGCTAACCATTATCCGGGCTAACCATTATCCGGGCTAACCATTATCCGGGCTAACCATTATCCGGGCTAACCATTATCCGGGCTAACCATTATCCGGGCTAACCATTATCCGGGCTAACCATTATCCGGGCTAACCATTATCCGGGCTAACCATTATCCGGGCTAACCATTATCCGGGCTAACCATTATCCGGGCTAACCATTATCCGGGCTAACCATTATCCGGGCTAACCATTATCCGGGCTAACCATTATCCGGGCTAACCATTATCCGGGCTAACCATTATCCGGGCTAACCATTATCCGGGCTAACCATTATCCGGGCTAACCATTATCCGGGCTAACCATTATCCGGGCTAACCATTATCCGGGCTAACCATTATCCGGGCGGGTTTTCTTGAGCCCTTATTCCGCTAGAGGCGAGAGGAGTCGTCGACTCTTCACGACATGAGTTAATATTAAATCATTAGCTGGTTTTTCGATGAAATATTCTATTAAGGCGGTCCATATATACGGTAATCTCCGAGCAGCGAGCTACTTTTCGCACAATCCCGAACAGCTAATGTGTTCGACAAATTTTTGCTTTCTTTGATGCCACCAAAAGAGAGACACGCGGTGGGTAGAGGGAGCTCCCAATGTTCCGTCAGTCGTCAAAAAGCACGCAACTCCTCCACACTATGTGGGATTCGGCTAGCGGTTGCTCGCTACTCGTCGAAAAACTAACGAGCGGAGTCTACTCGACACGAGAGAAATCATTTCTGTTTGATCAGATTTTGTGAACGACGCTTGTTGCCATTATTTATCCTGAATTCAAGTAATGTTGGTAAAGGAGTAAGTAATCCCGAGTGTCAAGAAAACTGAGCGTATAATGCGACTGCAATAAGACAAGCAAGGTTCTCCATGACGGCCCTTTTGCTATTTCAGGTTGCACTTATGGAAAGAGGGTACAAGAGTAGGTGAATGAATAGAGTATTCTGTGTAACTATCCTCTTTCACTGCAAGTAATTTTCTTCATTCCTACTGTACCTTTGTCGAATAACAGGTGTCCGGCAACATGTCTCCGAGATTTCGAAAAAATATAATGATGTGATTCATTCATCATTCGCGAAAACAATATTAACATGCTGAATTCTTTTAACTTAACTAAATTATTATCTTTCGACCGTTTCATTTAGTCTATATTTCAGGAAAAAATTCGGTGAGCCTGCTGAAAATTTCGTTATTTAAAGCTTCTTTAAGCCTTCTAATAATTGGCGGCGTTTCATTGTACGTCCTGCCGAGCATCAGTAAAAACCCGTCTAAAGAGAAACAAGCTATAATTGGTGGCATTTCTTGTTCTCCGTGTTTATTATGTAGTCGCAACCGCGAAATGATATGCTATCTGCACAGTTAGCATGTGTTCGGGCTGCGGTTTCCGTGAAAAAGAATCCTTTTGTAAGGCAGAACTCTGTCTTTGGCGAGCAAATGGCTGTAACACTAACAATATTTTACTTGTTACTGTAAATGCTTTCCTGAAATATTTTACTTATTAGAAGTATGCCATACTGTAGGGCCTAGGAGCCTTTCTCGTGTTGCAGAATACTTTTGGACTAAATTACTTCTTGGTTGTAAGTTAATTCGATACACTTTCATGTCATTGTCATTTAAAATAAATTCAAATGTAATTTTTGCAAGTTTCTTTTAAATAGTCCGCTTTTACCATTTCTACCCTTTAAATCTTTTTTCTTTCGCGGATATAGTTATGATATAATACATGTTTCGATATTCAGATCGTTTTTGAACTTCAAAGGCATCGGACGTTGGACGAGTTAATATACGTTTGAATTTCTACTTTGTGTGACTTTCCCTTTAATAGGGATTTCCCCTAAGAATGATTTGAACAGGAAGAACATTTCCTCCGAGTCCGACATTTTACTTCTAGGGCAAGTTCGCATTTCAAATACAGACCGGAAATTTGCAGAAAAAAAGAAAGGAGTTCTGCTGCACCGCTACACCCTTCTATCGTTACAAGTAACAAGGTCCATAGGACGGAATAAAGCCATTCATTGCCCAAAAAATTATGGCTGCGTTGGAACAAAGATGGACCTTTATGTAACAAAGAACGGAAACGGATCCCCGAAATCCAGCACAATAGCAATCAAACAGAGCATATCTGTTACCCTGAGTAGTTCGCGGCTACACCAACGGCTGCAGTTCGGAGAGCGTGATGGACATACTTTTATCGACTTGCCCAGATTTTACAACGCCCATTCTTCAGGCTGCGACATTTCCTGCCTTTCTTTGGTTTAGAATAATCAGCACAGTGTGCACATAATTCTGTGTACTACCATGGACCGAGCTAAGAAGACCAATGTGGACATGTGATATATCGTTGTAGATACTTGCTCTAGTCTCATTGGCGTCTTATGTAATTTTCTTGGAGAAATTTTGGAATTAACCACAAAGCCTCTTGATTCTTGGCAATAAAATACATCTCATTTTTAGTAGTTTCTGGTGAATTGCGAACGAAGGTTTAATATAATATAAGGAAAAATGTCGCTCTTCGTTTGAAGAACAAAATTTAGGAACATTTTCTTCTTGTATTAGAGGGAAAACTTCCCCAAAATTGCAACCTTCCTCAGTTCGTTTTATTCTACCATTGCATTTAAAACATGTTTAAAAAAGGAAATCTTTTCTGACGGAATTCAATTGCAGTAAATACTGATCTCGACTCCTTTTTTCCGCATCAGCATCAAAAGCTCCGATCATGAATATAGTACTAAGGAACTTCACATCCCAGAGGAACCATCTTCACGTTCAGGGATCTAGGATCCTGACCTAGCCTACTGCCATTCAGTTCCCAGGAACCGACGACTAGAGCTGGCAATTCAGGCGACGGAGCGCGCGGCACGAGCAGGAGAGCAGGAGCAGGAACGCGGAGCCGCAGTGAGCCGCGGGCCGATTTAGCTCTGCGACAACACTTGGCAGAGGGCGCCGCCGACGCGCGCCCTAATCGGGGTTACCGCGCTTTCGACAGCCGCCTCCCCCCCCCCCCCTCTCCGCGAGGTGGGAGATGGGAGAGGATGGAAGTGGCGGCGCGCGGAGACCAAGGTGGAGGCGGTGGCAGGGATTGATAGGGCCTTAGTGGGATGCGAATTTTCTCCAGAGGGAGGGGGGTGGCGGCACCAGAAATTCAAGAGAGGAATTTTGAGAATCTAACGGCAAATTCCGCGGGTATCTCCGTTTTCGCAAAACAGATTGAATGAATCCAAATAATGGTCTCGGGAAGGTCTCTTCTCGTTTCTTTCATTTCGATCTTTGGACACCTTAATATATCTGAAAACACTAGGGGAACAATTTCCGTGATTCACCCCGTCAATTAGCACCCTAGTGTCTAGATATGTGGACTTCAGTATGGGGTACACTCCAGTACAAGTTCTCCAATACCCGAACATTGGATTTTGCATGTTTAAGATTGCAAATCTGTGAAGGCCAGGTTCCAAAATTAGTGACTGAACGCGCCGCAACGGTACCATTGCACATTGGATTCTTAACTCATTTGATTGTTTGATCACTCCATTTCAGACGTTGCTAACTTTTGAACAAATTATGAACATTTCCAGTTACAAGAACTGGTATTGGGTAATGACGCCTCATTTTTTAAAAAAGTTAAGTCATTTTCCAGTTTTTTTACATCATTCTCCAACGTATTCCGTTTCCAGTACCCGTTCCGGGGATTTTACAACACTATTTTGGACGCCGACAAAAATTGTCTACTCTTAACAGGTACAATAAAACAGATGTAATATTTGTATAAAAAATTAGGTGAATTCTTATTCATATTCTCTCATACTCCTTCATATTCTTAATTTTTTTGAGTTTCTAGGTTGAAATTGTCCAGATCATTGTATTTTTAACATTTCTAGGTCGTGAAAACGCGGGCGTTGGTGACCGATTACGATCGCAGCGGTGGCTTGTGGGCATGATGCAAGTGGAGGTGGCCGTGGGGGTGGGCGTGGTGGTAAGGTGGCGGTGGGCGCGCGGCCCTGCCAGAATGGAGCGCGGGGGGAGGGGTCAACGGCCCGCTGCACGGCCGCCGCCGATGGAGGTCAAGGGCCGCCCCCAGCCCCAGGCCCATGCCGCGCCGCACAGCAGCGCTCCATCGCCTTTTCGGAGCGACGCGACGCCCATTGTGTCTGCACGTGTGGCATATCGCGCGCATACGAGCGGAACGACGCCTTTGATAAACGGGGATTTAATACGAATTGGATGCAACGTCTGGAACCCGTACATTGGCGTGATTTGGTCATCATTCCAAATGTGCGTTTATTAATGTCCCAGAATTCAAAGTTTCACAACAATTTATTTCGGTTCACACGAAAGTGATCTCGGCAAAGAATTTTGCTCCAGTATATCGACGGTTCAGTTCCAAAAAGGCAACAACTCAAATTTTAAGGTTTGCGCTATTGCCGTTTTGAAGTTTAATATTGCCCTTTATCGTTTCGATCAATACGCAAGTTCAAATATTTCAACATCCTTTACCGCAGTAAACGTACAATTTCAGTACTTTGAAAATTTGTGGGGCGCTGTACATTATTACGAAGCATGAAACGAATTTAACGCCTGGATTGTTTCGTTTGAAAAACTCGAAATGGCGAAGAGTATTTAACTGGCTACAGGACTTCGGAAACTAAAAAGTGGTTGTAAGGAGATTATATCATTAAATGGTAATTCTGATTTTACATTCAGCGTTTGCCCCATTTTTTTTAATACGGGAAAACATTTGCGTGCTTAAGTAATAGTTTGACAATTCAAAGTGACAGCGGATGACACTGATGTCACGCTTGGACGATTACTCGTCGATTTCCAAACCACTAACGTGAAGAAACCGTGTCAAGAAGACCAGACAGTTTATGAGAATATATTGACCCTGTTTCTACGAAAGGCTACTCATTTATTTGCTAGTATTCGACATTCTTGGAGTTATTGTGCCAAACCTTTATTATTCCTTGAATAATTAGACAACTTATGATATAACACTAAATCCAGCAAATGAAGTCTCCTGTAGATTATCTCCGTGCTTAACATTTTAGAGAAAGTAATAAGTTTTTGTAATCGAAACCCTGGTACGCTGCGTGTGTATTTTGAAATGTACATTAGTTAACGACAGATAGCCACTTCTTTAGAATCCTCGACCAT
The DNA here is from genome assembly GCA_038098605.1 of Gryllus longicercus. Classification (NCBI taxonomy): domain Eukaryota; kingdom Metazoa; phylum Arthropoda; class Insecta; order Orthoptera; family Gryllidae; genus Gryllus; species Gryllus longicercus. The sequence goes on from JAZDUA010000020.1 coordinate 6,274,173, forward strand.
ACCTAATGCATGAAAATATAAATCCGATAGTAGGAAAGGTAATCTTAACGAAGAAAACTTTGAATTACTCCCTTGTGATTTTCGCACCGGCGGAATTTCTGAGAATGCTTAACACGTGGTCGAGGGAGCTCGAAGCAATTTCATTGGAACCTCCGACCACTTGTTGCGGGTGACGAAGGTTAGGTGGCCGTGGTGGCTGAGGAGGAGGGAGGGGGGATGGCCACGAGCCAATCGCCCGTGCCGCAGCGGTCGCTCTACTTCAAAGTGGTTGGCCCACCTCGCGCCGATCTAAATAACCACCGGCATTGTTTACATCCTCCATTTGGCCGGCCACGCTTCCCGCCGCGAAGACAACTGTTGCGACAGTGGCGCGCCCTGAAGGACCTCGAAATAAACTGCGCTCCTTCGGTGGGGTCGGTCGCTCGGATAGACGAACGGCTACGAAACTTAACCAGAAGTTCTCTTTGATCTGGCTTCTAATGGATTACGAAAGATAAATGTTGCGATTTCCCTTTGATAGGTTAGTAAACTTTGAGGTTTTAGTAATCGTACCCTACTAAATTATCCTTCTGAATGTAATGAATTTCTTGGAAGTGTTAATTCAGGAGTTCTAATTAATGTGCACACTATTTAACGGATCTCAAATTTCTCGCAATTTAATACCATGTCGTTAAGGATACTATTAATAAAAAAGTTTTCTACTAGCGGGATTAACCCAGGAATTCTATGTGTGCTAACACGTTCCATGCTTGTATTGTCATGCAATCTCTTGCAGGTAAACGTGCCAATCTAAGACAATGGAAACCTTAATTTAGATGAGGAAAAACCTACAAAAGAAGCTACTGAACCACGAGTAAACAGCAATAGAAGTAATTCTCTCGTGTGGAGTACACGACCGAGGGTTTGAGATCTGAACGTAGCGACTCTTAGCATAGTGACAATGAAGGGGACAACCTTCGAAAACGAGCCAAAACACAATTAGACAGTACTCCGCGCCAAATCACCTTCCGAGTTTGAGCGAGTTATTTCTCACCTAGAATAGCTCACCAAGTGTGTTTGCATCCGCGAAACTACTGCATGAAATGAAAGCTTTAACAAATATTTGAAACTCAATATTGACCGTTTTATTTTTCACGGAGTTAACTCTGTAACCACACAGCGGAATACTATCCACCGCCTCCTGTGGTAACTCACGTAGCTGGCACATGCTCGTGTAGGCGAATGGTAATTAGTGATGGAAGAATATCCATGAACGTTAAGGAAAATCACGTAGCACGAGAATAAACATCCTAATTCCTATTACATAATAAATGTTTTTGTTTCATCAAACCGGAACACGTTAAGAAAGCGAAAACGGACGATGTAACTGAACAACCAAAAAGTACACATTTAAGGTATAAACATTATCATTGCTGCGATTTGAAATTCGAATAAAAAAATCGCGAACCATAAAGTGTCGGTGCGCACATTAGATCAACACGTAGCTCACCTAATTCTTAGGAAACCCCAGGTTTTCTGCAGAGTGGAACCATTTGGTTCACGTGCTCTTATTACCGTCTCAGAGCATTCGGACATTGCCCTTCGCGCCTAGTGCGACGACCCGCGTTTTACTGCGTAGCCGCGTCCTTCCTCCTCTGCGCGCGGCCCTCCGGGCGCAGACGGTGTTCGGGCGCAGGTGCGGATGCAGAACCCGCCAGAGGGCACAGTCCACATAGAACTACAAGGGCTTTTTTTATGTATAAGCTCCATTTCGGTATTCTGATAAATGCTGGCCTTAACCAGGCAGACATCACATTGAGCGAAAGTTAACTACTTTTACAGAATATCTATTCAGGATTTATTAGTACGAATTTTCTAGGAGAATCCGCCAATTTAACAATCACAACGAACCAAATTTGGGTTGTAATTGTTGGAATGACTGGAAAGATAAAGGCTTGTACAAACTTGTCAAATTTATAAAATTTTAAAAATTATTTCATTTGTAGATATTGTTTCAGGAAAACTCCTATAATTAGCGTCTTCAAAACAACCCAAATGTAAAAATAGAATATTTCTCTGAACGTTTTACTCTCAGATTTCTAATAATCTAACAATATGATACTGATAAATTACCAATGAAACGTCATACAAACTTATCTTGTTAAAAATCCTAGTACTTTCTTGCTATCATCTTTTCTGGACACTCGCTTCAATAGATCGAACCAGTTTCGAAGGTTGCATCCTCGGGGCGTAGTATTTAATACACGCCTATTGCGAGGGGACGAGTAAAGGAAAGCGCCTCTAGATGTCCTGTTATTGGAGAACTGTTGTAAACTGAGCGGAACCCCGAATATCGCGGCCAAAGAAAGCGTTTTACGCTATAATAAATTTAATAAAAAAAGCACTATTTTCTGAATTAAACATTCAGAAAACTAAATAATGATCCAAATTTTTAGATGCATTTTTGTGCACAGACAGATTTTAAAAACGATATGATAGTATAAATTAATCGACTACCCTTGTGTATGATATCCGAACGGAAAAACCCACCTGGTCCATGCATTGTTTTTGTTTTGAAAGAGAAAAGCATGCTTCTTTGGTATTCTTTGAGTATTCTAATACAAAATGCTAATGAAGTTCAAGGATATCCATTGTTTGTCAGCGCAAAACTGCTATCGTTCAAGCTGCTTATCTCAATTTTCAGATAAGCGATATCTATTGAAACAATGTTTTTATGTACCATAAAAAGAAAATTGCCTTCAATAGTCTTTGGATAAATCTGAAGCAAAGTTTTGCAAAATATAATTTCTAATTTTTTTAAAACTCCGATGTTCTTTAAGTAAATCCGTTATTGATGATGGTTAATCTTATCTATCAATGTTCAATTATATTTTCCATTAATTTGAGAGCATCAAATTAAGAGCTAAACAAACCACACCCTTAAATCTTAAAATGTCAACTCCTATAATAACGTTCATAAACTAATACCTGCGTAATATATTCCATTTATTTTAATGCGATGCTCCCTAGAAAGCTCAAATGTCAGTTGGTCTGGAGATCACCATGATTAATAGCCCATAGAGTCCGCTGCACCAGACCACCGCAGTGACAGCTACCCACCTCCAGCCCACGAGGGCGTGGTCTTTCTTCCACGTGTTCCGCTTGCTATTAATTACTGCGTTCTAAAGTCCACGATAAGAGAGACCATTATTTTAACAGTTTTAAGAGTAAACTTGAGCTATCTCTTTGCAACCTAACCGTTTGTAGGAACAAAAAAATGTTATTTTCGATTTTTTTTAAACATTTAAAAATCATAAGATGTTTATTACTTTGTTTTTTGTGTTCCTACATTATTTAGACGTTTATGACCGACCGCTTTAGAAAAATAATGTCCCGTTCTCTTTCAGAAAAATGACCTTACGTGAAGTTTGCAAGTACGAAGTATCGCGCGTTATTTGTGTGAAACTGTTTACATTCTCGGGAATCTGAAAAATTAGTACTTTTTAATATACAAGCACTCTTGAATTATTGTATTCGTTTGATGAAGTTCGAGGAATTGAAATTGAACCGTGAAAACCTATTAACTAAATTGACCGAGGACGATAGTTACAATTTTTTTTTAAATCTACAAGCCTTGAAAAATTCTGTTAAGAACATTCAGCCTAATGGTTCCAAGGAAATGTGCATAGGACAGGACTGCGTAATACAATACAACGAAAGGCAAGTTCTAATCGGATTTTGGGAGTATTCCGAGAACACTCCCCCCCCTCCCGAAAGCAAGTGGCCAGCGGGGTTTCGGTGGTCATTATTCCGAGATTGGCGGAGAAGCCGGCAATCTTCTCGTCGGGTAGTCAGGGGCGTGCACCGCCGCTCCCTCCCTGGAGGGCCGACGCCGGCGACGCCATCCCCGCTTTTCCTCCACCTCCTGCGGTTAGTTGCATCACCACGTCCACCACAGTCCCTTCTCCCTTCCCTTCCCAACCCCACCCCACCCCGACACACCCCGACCACCGCTTCGCGTCGCCGCTCGCGGCCAAGTTCTCCTCCGCTGGCTTCGTTAAGTTGCGCGCGCGCCAGTACACGACAAGATAAGACACAGCACGGTAATTGACTACGAGGAACTCCGCACTACACGCATTTTAGTGTGTAACACCCCGAGTTTCCTTCGAAGTAAATCGCAATTAAGGTACACATTCATAAATATGAGGAAGAAATAATAGAAGAATGAAAAGTGCCGGTAACTCTGAGAACCTTCTTGCCCTTTCTTATGATAACCACTGAGGAAAGTAAGTGGATTTCGTTTTGCAGTTGGGCTAAGAAGAATATTCATTCAACATCCGATATGCAATGAGAGTAAAAAAGAAGCAGATTTATGAAAGTAAATTAAACCTTTTAAACTATCCTCTTCAGTATTTTTTCTAATTCGGCAGATTTGAAAAGTTAATTAACCGTTTACAAAATGTAACTAATGACCTGGATTAATAACGTTTCTGCCTTCAGTTCACTCTTTTTAGAATAAAATGGTGAGCGCGCGTGTTACGTGCCACTTTTACTTCTTAGCATCTTTAAACACTAGAGGGCTGTAACTGGGAAGTCACGCGGCGTAAGTGTGGTTGGGGATGCAGCTAACGGGTCAAGGAAGACACGCTGTCGTGAGTGCAGGGCATACGTAAGATTCGCATAGAAAGTGCCGATCGCATTGCTATATCCCCTTTACGCTTTTCCTTCTGTGATGCATTTTCTCTCTGATATATTAGCGGTCTTGTATCGACCGTTTGTTGCGTGCCCAAGACTATTTTAGATAACAGATTAAATTTATCGATGTGGAAACCATTTGATTTACGATAACCGCTTTTATATATTTAAGATTTCTCGGAATTCTAGGCTTCCCACAGAATAAAGGAATTTTTCTTAGTTTTCCAGCCAATCGCTTGACCAAGGTAGGAAAAAAAATAAACCGAAGTCACAGTTCACCTTGAAGCATGTCGTTTCGCGTTTGACCGAGAAAAAAGCCCTGCGCGTCTTGTTTTTTTCTGAGAGCACCCAAGGTTAACAGATCGAAAGAGGAAACCGCGATTTAACTACACTGAATTACACTCTTACATCTACTTATTTATCGGTGTCGTGCACCTACGGTTAATATAATGCAACCGATTTTGTACCATGTACAAATTTAACACATTTGAGAAAAATGGGTGGCAAAAAAAAAAGAAAACAATTATCAAAGAATATTAAACTGCACAAGCTTCAAAACTTCTAATAAAATGAAAAATAAAGGGGAAACACTGTTTAAATTTATAAACAGCGTACTTACATTTGAATTAAATAACTGACGCAGACAATAGTTCATTACATTTGAAACCGAAACTAAGACCAATTACAATAAACACTCGCAAAGCCTTAGGACATTTTCACGCAGGTCCTTGTACTCACTTGCAGAAGATATGGAATGCACAGAGATGAAGATGAAGAGAAGAGAAGACGACTTGCTCGCTCACTGAACCACGCACGACTGCTTCGCTGTGTCGCCGGCGCGTCCCTTCTCTACTCTTCAAAACTCCCTCCACGGGCACCGGGCACCGGCGCGAAACGGCGCGCGCGGCGGAGACCTCTGGAACCACGCGCCCCGGGCGCTCGCTCCCATTGGCAGCTTCCTTGGGCGGGGACGCGCCTCGCGGCCCCATTGGTCCAGGCGGCCGGCTGTAGCAAAAAACCCGCGAGAATCGCGCGTGCTGGGAAAACCCTATCGTGGGCAAGACCGAAAGAGAAGAAAAAGGAGAATGAGGTTTTGTCATCCGTTGCTGCGGTACCGCTGCGTTCACGGGCGTTGTTTTGTTGTGTTCTCCGCTCGTTTGAGCGGACGGAGACTTGTTTTCTCGCAGCCGTTGATTCACTTCCACGATATTTTGTTTCGTTTTAGGCGATAGGTGAACCGCATTCGTTTACGTCATGCGTTCTGCGAAAAAGTGCGCAGTAGAAAATTTGAGCGGCCTTGATGGGAAGCTGCTGCAGGCTGATCTGTGAGTCATCCAGGAAGGGGATTCCAGTTTTTCTTTTAATTATCTCAATGAAAAACACTGATCGAGAATAATTTAGCTTTCTAGAGAATTAACTGACTTGCTGTGTTGTGACAACGCCTCTTGTTGCGTGATTTTCCACTCTGGTATATCTCCTCTCTTTTTTATGTATCTGCAAGCCGGGAGGGGAGCGTATCTAGGCTGGTACAAGAGGTGCGCCGAGCCAGGGCCCCTATGCGGTCTCTCTCCATCATTCAATGAAGTGTTCCTGTTGCAAAAGATTTTGAGTACTGAATATTTATTCAGATTATTTCTTATTATTACTTAATTACGAAGCGCGGTAATTATTTCGAGAAAAAAGAATATAGACTGTTGTAACAATATTGGTCGATATATTTACGCACTTTGTATTCAGCCGAGCGATTTGACCGATGCCCTGCCTCCCCTCCCCCCGACCAGCAGGATTTTTTTTTATTTGGAAGATGAATTCGCAACATTTTCCGCAGTAAACTATGCGACGTAAAACAGGCAAAAGTATGTAATAAAATTCGTTGTTTTTCCAGGTTGTCCTTTCGGCATCGCGTAACTTACGGACGCAAATTTTACAAACTAGTTTTCAGAAAAGGATACCTGAAATGAGAATATTGATGACGAAAATGGAAAATAATGTCTTTGCTGGTTAATTGGTAAATCTAATTTGTAATATTAGTACCTATATAAATCAGACATAATTCCAGGTTCCACTTTTAAGAAGTGCAGTAAGGGCCCTATTTGGACCTGCACCGGGGCTTCGAGAACCAGCTATGCCTCTGCTGCAAGTTTCTTATTGGCTTGTAAATATATTGTTCTTATTCAGATCACCCTCTGGAAAGAATTCCCCAATAATCCTGTTTTCCATTTGAAGTAAATTCTTATATCTATACCAAGTGTCATATAATGTGTGGAGAGACAATTTGTAATTGATTACATTTAGGAGGTAGAGATCCAACGAATATAGAATTGCTTTGATGAGTGAAAATGGCAAAGTGGCACAAAAAATGAGATAATTTGACTAATTAATGTTGTTTGAAAGCATGCAACTACGGTTTAGTAAAATTACGATTGTCTAAGTTATTGGGGACGAGTCTACCTCTTTCCTGCTTCCTTGTTTTACCTTACGGAAAAACTCGGATTATCCGGAGTTCCCTTGGTCGTAACAAACGGAAGTAAAATGAACATTTCTAGTGCCATGTTATACAACTCTCAATGCGTATGCGACATTAAACACACATTCTGTAAGACTCATAAAAAATTAATCCATTTTAGTAGGACATAATTATTTTCCGAAAAAGTCTGATGTGTTTTGGGGTTAATTTCTTGCCTCTATATCTCGTCATGTTGTTTCGTCAACGCGGTAGAAACAGCATATCGCTTTTTCTCAATGGCTTAATTTGTCGTTTTTTCTGGTGACTGACTCGATTAATTCGAAGTCTATTACTCAGGACACATTATTGCGAGTCTACTGTATTGAAATTTGAAAATATGAGATTTCGAGAATATTATTTTTCTACAATAAAATCGTTAATAAATACGCAGTTGTGGAAATATCGTTAAATAATCAATAGTTTTTACAGTAATACCGAAAATTAAGTTTTTATAATTTCTTGCCCATTTCCGAGATCATAAGTTTGCCATTCTTCTTTATTTACTATTTCCTTTCTGAATTGCTTAGCGTCAACATATTTTTCAGCAAGTTATTTAGCACGATATTTTTAAATTTGAACATTTTCTGTTTTTGTGATCTGCTCACATACGCAAAACCGTTTTTGTACCGATAACGAAAATACAGTAATTATTTGTAGGATCACAAAATACGTATATACGGCCGTTAGAACCTAAAAGGCCTATATTTTGCAATTGGATCTATACACTTGGGTCCAGGTAGTAAGTGTTGTCTACGGTGAAAAGATAGAGGAAGCGGTGTCTTGGAGTATAGCTAAGGAATCCGGCGAATGAATTTCGCACCGTGAACGTGTGACATTGGGCGCAGATTTTTCCGCATTCCAGCCTATCCTAACGGAAGGGGATGTGCTCCTAAAAAACCGGCAGTAGAATTTCATTGTAATGTTATAACCATTTATGATTAACTTCGGAGATTAGGAAAAAGGTACACGAGTGTCAGTAGTAAGCTGTGTAATAATAAAATAATATAAATAGTCGTAGCAGGAATACACAATGGAATGTCGAATCTATGTCATATCGGTCTTTTCTTGGCCGTGACAAAATGTTACTTTCTGAATGAGACTTTCTGGAATGAAATAAAATTCTAGTAAGTTAATTGAAAACAATAAAAATTTGTTCTAATAAAAAATCTAGGAGTTACTATGATAATAATCATCAACCTACTACGATTTCGATGCCGACCAACATTTTACCAAGATTATATTGTTTGAGTTTGTTAACCGTTCGACTAAAAACTCTTTTCAGCATCCTTCGAGTACTAAAAGTGATAACGAAGTTATGTTATGAAAAATACATTACATTAATATTTTAAAGGTCGTAGTATTGTTTTGTTTCATCAGAAACATTAACTAATGTACCCAGAGAATTTTATGTGAGTGTACCCGTGCGAGAACTCTCGCATGTTGGCCCACGTCATCTTCCGTATCTTTCCATTTCTTTATTAGGGAAAAAGTTGTTAACTTAATGTGTTTGCTTAAAAAATGTATAAGCATGGCTTCTGGACCAGAATAAATATTTTTATTCAAGGCCCTCTTACACTCCGTCACGTATGTGTCTCCTTGTATTTGTTCTAACTGAACGCATTTTAACAAAACAGTAAAATACACTTTACTTTATTAACTGGCAGGCCGCTACCCGTGCAATTCAATCGCATTTTATATCAAGTAGTTAATAGTATATGTTTATATAGTTAGTTGTTACTTGGTAGTATCAAGTAGTAGTTAGTATCAAGAAGGGCCGAGTCAGCAAACATGTATTAGAACGTCCAAGAAGATCTCATCTTGTAGATTACGGCATGAGGAACGTTTCTTTAATCCGTTGAGCCTCAAAATTTCTGATTTTAAACGCCCTAGAACGCTTTCATTTGGAGTTATATAACTACACAGAATTTAACATTGTGACAGCGTGTTGCGGGTTGCATTTGGCATGAATGTTTAGAAGCGTTTCTTTTTTCAACAGATCCTTCATATTTTTAAAGTTAAAGTGCTGTTCGTTACATCTACGTGAAATTATATTTCTTTAGAGGCTTCATTTATAAAGCTTGGCTGCGTGTGCGAGCCGCACAACCCACCTCTACAATACTAATATAGGAGAAGATTGCACTTACTGATACATTTTTTTGCGATTTTAATAATATCTAATAAAGTCTAAAGAATAATTTCAAAGACAAGTCCACAACATGCTCATGAACTCCTGCTGTTCACGTATCCTCAAATCATATTAAGAAAATACGATAACAAGTGGATTAAAAAGGTATAAATTAGCCGGTGTAAGATTACATGTGAAACTTGTGGTGCTACGACAGCACATCTTTTCTCAGCACCTTCTCACCTGTTTGTAACTTCTAGAATTTTTGAAAATTTAGAGAATTTAATTGCGAAGGCACCTGAACCTACTTTGCTCTACCCTAGAAAAAAATATAGAACAATTGTGAAGCTGCTTTTGAGGACTTTTAATTGCCTTTACTTCAAGCTATAATTACGAGAAAACTACTCGTATATTTTCAAAAAATGTGACTTTTTCGAACAGATAGACAAAGAGATGGTCTAGTCGGTCAGATGGACAGACAAACACACAGACGACGGACGACGGACACAAAAGCCGTAACCAAGTTTGCCGTAAACCAAGTTTTCGGAATAAAGGACCCACAAGGTCCCCCCAGACTCTTAAAATAACGTAATTTTGCAAGGCAGTTAAGTATTTAGTTTAAAACTTGAATCTTCGTTTTTGTGTGAGTGAAATACTGAAAGATAGTTGTAATTTAAAACAAAGTTCTACTTTCATGGCCATGATGACCTTTGGTTCGCAGATATCGCTCTTGGTTATTGACTTCCCGACTCAGCCGACCCTAGAATGAAGAAGCCATCATCGAATGCTGAAAATAAATATGCGTCATTTTTTGAATTTATTATGTAGTATTTTTGCCTGTTGTATTATTTTATAAAATATTGCGCAAAACGACCTGAGAAACAATCCATACTTCATTTTCCACGACCTTTCAACCGTTTATTGTGGTATTGTTGGTGTGAAGATAACTCCAACAGTGCGGAAGTGTAGGAATATAAAGTATGGTTTGTTTGTCTGCTCAATGTTTTTGAATTTATGCCAAGAGCTGCACATTTACAATAAATGTAAAGTGCTAGATCTTAAATATTTAAGTAAAAATAAATAATACTATTATTAGAGTGATTAATTGTTATCTTCCTTAAATTATTTTTTTGCATTAAAGATTAAAATTAAATCAATAATAATTAAATGTCTTGACGTATGTATTCAAGGAAATGAAGCTCTTCTTATTAAAATATAGTCTTCTCTAGAAATAAAATTCTAATTCCTTAAAAAATACGCTTTTAGGGGGGAAGGGGCTGATTTTTGTACCATTTTCTTTTTAGATCTTCGTACACAAAGTTTTTGCTTTAATAATTTTATGGTACTTGCTACCAATTGGTATACGTGTAATAATATTATGTTGTATCTCACCTAAACTCGCGTGTGCGCAAATACGGGGAATTTACACGGGGAATTTATACGGGGAATACAGCACATTTTGTCTACTTTTCTTAGCACTCAGTGCTGATTCCAACTTTACTTTTGAAGACGGTTGGTACTTGAAAATTAATAAGAAAATTACGATTATTGAGCGCGTAAATTTATAATGAAATTGAATAATTAATTTGACGAATAAGTTCAAGTTGGTCATTCAACAATATCATTTACATGATAATTCATATCGTAAAAAAAATTTTTAACCAAGAAAGGATTCTCAATTTTGAGTTTAGGTGTCCATTGGGGACGTTGTTTTGTGTAGGATTATACCAAATCCCTACCATTTCTCAATGACAACAATGCAATTTTTCCGTAATAAATATATCGTAAACTTCCGTAACTTTATCTTAATCATGGTTTAAAAAAACATCGCATACACGGGCGTCTCTGGCGGGGAACGCATGGGTCACGTCCCCTCACTGTTTTTTCAATCACATTCAATATTTGTTTTCTAATTTCGTATTTAAATAAAAATAAAGTCAGAGTAACATATATAACAATTTTTATATAGCGTTTCATATCAATCAGATAATGAAATTGTAATAAGATGTATATGAAAGTGTTGTGTCTCCTTCCAATGGTCAAAAAGTAAAACGTGCGAGGAAAATAAATATTTTGAAGGTACTTCAGAACTGGCGAATGTAGAGTTATCCCCACATTCTTCCCACTGCATTAACTGCATCCCCGAGCCAGTGACGGATCCAGGTGGGGGGGGCATTCCCTCAAAAAGGACTAGAGCTTTGTTAGTTACCTTCTTTTATTTGGAAAAAATATTTATGTATTATGTTAGAATTACGTAATTATTTCAAAAATAATATTGTGTGGTATCATATATACACTACAAAAATAGTACACAATATAATAACAGATTTTTATTATTTAACAAAAACTTACAATCGATCGTTCTCTATGTTTACAGTCATAGTATATAGCGAATTTATGAATTGTTGTGAAGTCATTTATCATGTTTAACAGTGTGCATCTTGTTAACTTTAATCAATCATTTGAAAAATTATTGTGTTGTGTATTAGATTTTGGCGAAGAACATTTGGATGCCCCCTCCCCAATTTTACGTGACAAAGACGCCCATGACCGCAAAATAAATTCTCTAAATGAGTGAAATTACTTGAAAAACAATGAATGTATAAATTCCTATTTGAAGTTTGCTTCGAGGGATGTTAGGGCAGAAATTCGCTTTCTCACACAAATTTGAGTATTGGAGACTGTGATATTTGGGATGAATAGTGTAAAATAAGATAATTTTGAGTGAATAAGACTCGAAGACCTTACAGCATCAGAGGCAACGAGCTGAAGTCGCTCCTCCAGAGAATCGGAAGTGCTTGAGGATGTCGAGGTTTTGCGGGCGAGCGCCATCTTTGAGAACAGTTTATCTGCTGAGCGGGTGTCGCTTTCCTGTGATTCTCGCCAGACGCAGTCGACGAGGAAGTGCGTCAGTGCTCTACGCTCTTCTTTCAAGGAACGTCATCAATCCGAAGAGAATCGGGCTGGTCGAGGACCATTCCGATTGCCATCCTCTCTGTATCCTTTGTGTAGATATTGTTTACTAATTTGAACGCTTTGTTTTCTAATTGTCATATCCTACTCCGTCTTCCACATACCGTTCCTACTGTGTGTATTCACTATCGTAATTAACATTATTTCAGTCTCTCAAACATCAATCAATGCGTTTTTTCAATTTAAAAATTCGGCGGCTCAAAATTGTATGATCAATTGACATTTCACCACGATTATTAAGACTAAGTTTATTCCTAATTTTATTTCAAAACACAGTATTTATATGGGTCTATTAGTGCGGTGAGATTGGCATGTATAACCAAATCAAATATTTGATTACCTCTTAAAGAGTTTTTGTAAAGGATATACATAGCGTCCGTAGTAGTTCTAATTCTTTTTCATTTGTTAAACTATTTCATTATAAAATTAGTTTTCTTTTTCGTATGTGATGTGTTTTCCTAAATTTTGCCTTCCGTTTCCTTTCAGCCGAAATAATAGTATACGGAATTATACAATAGGTACTTAATATTATTCATGTTCGGCGCACACTATTTAAGTGCTTGGCAGGCATTCACAGGCATAAGGATAATATGGCGACTTTTTAAAATACGAACTCTACATATGCGCGTTTAAAACGACATATGGAATTGTGGAAACCGATTACAGACACGTTGAGTATGCGAACGCCGTTACACAAGCATAATATTTATCATACCTTTGTGACCCAACTACAGCATTTCTTCACACTCACGCAGCATACATCTTCGTGTCCTCATTTTTGGCACAAACAGTTGGTCTTTTTGGGTCGCATTGTTTGACCGTAGAATGAATCACGAGAAGTCCGCGCATCGGACGAACAGGGTCTGAGGCCCTCGCGTGCTGGGGATGGGCCTTTATTAATGAAGGTAATTTCTTTCTGGGGTATCCGTTCGGCGACGACACGCGGCGACACGCGGCGACACGCGACGACACGCGACGACACGCATCATGGTCTCCGCTGCACAGTGGTTTCAAAAGGGGCCAAACTCTCGTTGAGTCAAAAAAAGGCGAATAACCATTTACTTATTTAACGATTTCTTTATAGTTTTTGAGGGGTAAACGAACGAAGCATGTAAATATATTATTATTATTATTATTATTATTATTATTATTATTATTATTATTATTATTATTATTATTTTTTCTTTCGTTAATCGGCCGACTAGGACCACGCAAGCAAGCATCCTGCATTTACCGTGGCTCAGTTTTTATTTATTATCGCGGTGGCAGGTGCTTGCGACAATTCTTTGGGGGGACCAGCATTTAGCTGGATCCGATTTTTATCCCCCATGGTTGTTAGCCCGGGGGTATGGAAGATGAAAGATGATAGGAATGGATTAGGAGGCGATAGGTGATCGTGGACTTTTGGAACCATCCCAGCATTCGCCTTTATGACCGAGGGAAACCACGAAAACCCCGGTCAGGATGGCCGGCCCGGGAATCGAACCCGGACCTCCCGATTACGAAGTCAGTGCGCTACGCACTGAGCCATTTCGCTCGGTTATTATTATTATTATTATTATTATTATTATTATTATTATTATTATTATTATTATTATTATTATTATTATTATTATTATTATTATTACTATTTTTCATTTTATTACATACATGAACTTTAAGTTTCATAATATTTATTACATTATTAATATCAAATTATGTATAAATCTTCAAATTAATACTAAATTGTGTAATATAGTATCGTAGGCTACCTGCTAAATTGTGTAATGTTTACAAATTTTATTAATATATGTAAAAAATTTCACTCGTTTTTATGACGTTTCTTCGATTTAACGTAGGAGCGAGGCAGGGTTCGATGTGGAAAGTTCATCTGTAGAATTTCGAAGTATTTCGAGTTACAAAGGAAGGGAATAAAAAGGGCCCAATTTGCGAACGTATTTTTTGAAGTCTCATTTTACACCTGCCCTCCTGTTTACGTAAAATAAATCACAGCCTTGACGTTTTTATTGTATAAGGTTTATTCAAAAACAAGATTAAACATTTGTTTGAAAGTTGAACTACTATAGGAGTAAGAAATTAGAAACAATTTATAGAAATTAAAAACTATCATTAGACAAGAACATACAAACAAGGATTCATAAACCACTATTAAATTGTAGATGATTTCTTCAGATGTGACTTCGAGGACTTTTTTAATGTAAAAATTGCTCAAGTTTATTTTATAGATGACAAGTATCATGCTGGATCCCAAGCGTAGGCCAAGATGGAGTCTCACGCTCTATAATCTCCTTTTCCTGGTCATGTAATCACAAAAGTTGTTTACTGTAGTTTACGTCTCCAATAAGGTGACAGGGTTGAGACAACTGAGTAGTTTATTTTTGCACTAGTGCTTTCCTCTAGCCGTATGCTGGTAGGAGTGATCGCGTAGGGTGAATGATAATGAGAGATTATGGATGAAATGACGCAATCACGTAACAGCCTAATGTTGGGAACATCCATGGCTTCCGTGGAACGCGAAGACACAGCCTTCGGTTCGACTTTCTTAAACGTTGCTTCATGACCCTGGGCCTCCGTGGCAATCAAATTATTCATAGTTTCTATTTTAGTTATTTGAAATCTATATACGTGTTATTTATTTATTTATTTATTTATTTATTTATTTATTTATTTATTTATTTATTTATTTATTTATTTATTTATTTATTTATTTATTTATTTATTTATTTATTTATTTATTTATTTATTTATTTATGTATTTATTTATTTATTTATTTATTTATTTTGCTTGTTTGTTTGTCATTGTCATTTGTCATTCCGACCAGTGTGTTCCGCCGGCCAGCGCCGCGGCATGGTCACGCATAGGCGTGGCGTGTTGCACAAGCGGTGCTGCGTCTCCGCCCGTATTTTTAGCGACCGCAACTTGCTCTCTCTGCGTGGACTGGAGGAAAGTGAGAGGCAAACGGAGGAAGACGTGGAATCCCATTCTCTTTGTGCGATGAGTAGGCAGAAGGATTATGCATTCATGGAAATTTCAAGGAGTGTACTTGTAGGAATGTTAAATACTTCTATGGAAATTTATTGGTGATTCATGGTCACTAATCTGAATGTTAGGAATCGAAATATTTAATGAATATTTAAAAAAATATATTGATGGATTATCTAAATGCCTTGCGGTGTAAACTCTGTGCAATTGTGTAAATGTAACTAGCTGTATATTATTGATACCGACGCTATATAATTGATATAAACATAGCAAAGTGAACTACAAAAAATTAATAATTCCTAATTTTGTCTATGTTTTCGTTGCTTGGTAAAATTTATTTTTCCTCTCCAATTTGAAATAATTTAATAATTGTTGTGTTAATAAAAATTGTGTTAATTTGAGAAATCCTTTTTGTAAATATTCAACACTCTTCTCAACTAATGTGTATTCATTCACAATACAAGTACAGTAAATGACCGGGACTGCTGACGTAAATGTCTGTTCAGCGGCATGCTTGTGGTTACAAATTCCTATTTCTGTCAATTGTCCCAAAAGG
The DNA here is from genome assembly GCA_038098605.1 of Gryllus longicercus. Classification (NCBI taxonomy): domain Eukaryota; kingdom Metazoa; phylum Arthropoda; class Insecta; order Orthoptera; family Gryllidae; genus Gryllus; species Gryllus longicercus. The sequence continues at coordinate 6,289,990 of JAZDUA010000020.1, forward strand.
GCAACTTCCTCGTGCGTTTCATGTCGGGGCACATGAAAGAAAGCAGTGTTGCAACGTCAGAAACGTAGCAACTGAGAGGTTGGCCGAGCAATTGAGGAAACCCAGAGAAAATTACGTTCGGCTGCGTGTCCCGGACAGAGATTTGAACCTTGAACCTCCCCCATGCTAACCTTCCGCATTCGGCATCTTCCAAGTAAGGAACCGGCGTGGCGCCTGCTGGCATTCGCGGACGACGGATGGTGCGAGCACCGGAGGGGGCCGTGACCGCCAAATGGGCTCCTGGCCACTGAACTCCGCTGGGGGCCGGTTTCACCAACAGTCGAGTAAAGTTGAGAGTAGTTACCCGAGAGTAAGAATTTACTCTAAGGCCCGCTTCACACGGCGCGGCAGCCGCGCGCTTCGTTCAAGGAGCATAGCTCTTCCGACGCAGCCACCGCCGGAGCCACCGCCGGAGTCACGGCCGCACCGCCGCCCGCCGTGGAAGGGGGTGGGGTCTGGAGGGGTAGGGCCCTAAGGGCCCCTTCCCACGTGCAGCGCGTGGCGCGCCACGCAGCAGCGGGCCGTGTAGCAGAGCATTGGTTTGAATGGAGGCCTTCCCACGTGCAGCGGGTGGCGGCTGCTGCGGCCGTCGACGCCGAACTCCGGCCACCAGAAGCGCACGAGGGGCCGCGCGCCACCGCTAGCAGAACACAGCTTTAAATGGGAGCCTTCTCACTGTGCCGCCGGTCGCGGCGTTCTACCTGCTCGGGTCCCTTTGTTCGTCGTCGCCGGAGGGTCGGCGAAACCTACCCCTCCAGACCCCACCCCCTTCCACGGCGGGCGGCGGTGCGGCCGTGACTCCGGCGGTGGCTCCGGCGGTGGCTGCGTCGGAAGAGCTATGCTCCTTGAACGAAGCGCGCGGCGGCCGCGCCGTGTGAAGCGGGCCTAAGATAGTAACTCTCGAGTAGAATAGAAGCGTTTCACCCACCCTTGTGGAGGTGAACCCGCAATATTTGAGAGCGATTGAAGAGGCTGTAAGCGAGAGTGACGCTGGGATCCACTCCGGCCCAACGCAAACCTTTGATTAATTCCTTATATTCTATCATCACTTCAGTTTCAGTTTGTCTTCGCACTAGTGGATAATATTCCGAATCATTGCTGGAATCGTCTTCAAATACTATCATTCGTAATCGTCGAGCCGAAAAAACACATGGAGGAAACATTGGAGGTACATGCACATTGAAAAATGAATTTACTCCGTACTTTACCCGACGGATTTTCGCAGGGTAAAGTTACTCCCGAATTTACTTTCGTGTAAGATATTTACACTCGAGTAAAGTGTTGGTGAAACGCTCCAAGAAGTTACTCTCGAGTAAACATGATTTACACCAGAGTAAACTATTACTCTTTGTATTTCTCTGATATATTTTTCTCTGTTTATATCAAGGAATTTCTCAGTCATCAACTTTTCCTCTAAGGAATCTGAGCCATTGTCTAGAGTTCCAAACTCTGAGAAGGATCCAGGCCATGGGACGAAATGCTAGCCATACATAAGGAGCTAAAAGTATAATGTAATTTGTTGTGAAAGAAATAGAAAATAATTCGTCATATTTACTTGTTTAATAATTCAAGTCGCACCCAGTTTGTGGTCTGTGTGGTCATTTTTGTATCAAATAGCATCGGACTTCATTCTGAGGTGTTTTCTAGAGGGCACTAGCTTGCGGGTTTATAGAATAGTCACGAATGATGGACTTTTTCGCAAATTAATATTGAATGGTAATATAGTAATATAATGGAACTTTTTTTCTTGCGCTTCTGAGTTTACACATAATTCCCATTAAATGTGATTGGAAAAATATCGATAGCATTACAATCTTTAGACTGAAAACTTTATGTATTTTTTTACTACAATGTTTCTACTGTTAATAATTTCACGGCGTGACGATAGTCGTGCCCATTCAAGGAATTTGTGCCTAGATTTTAAGAGTTCACAAGCTTCAAGGAAATCCTTCGGAATGTTGTGGAGTCTATGAATTGTAACGTAGTCATTTGTCCCCTACTTAGTAGCGTGGCGAATAGTAGAAGACCCTAAATAAACAATTAAGGGACTTGGAGAGGTCGAGTAGACTGGATCAGATCCCTGAGTAGTGGTATGTTAAAGTTTCCATGAACAGTGGAGTATCTCAGTAAATTAGAGACAATATCAAACGAGGAAATTGGCATAATAAATTAGCTGTTCGTTGAGGAAAAAAACTTATTTCTCAAGAGTGGTTGGAACAGTTGGCGAGTAGTCCACTGGACACGTAATGGGTACCTTTCAGAAGATTGTAATGTTACAGAATAATTTCATTCGCCAATGTAGTATTTGATTGAGACACTGTGATGTGATCGCAGATTTGCCAAATCACAGTATTGTGAAGTGAATGAGAAGTGACCAAAGTTGTCTGATATTTACTGTCAGAATACCATGTGTTATGTGTTTTATCTTTTCTGCTTTTACTTTACACTATCATTTTCAACATTTCCATATTTTCGTCTTGTTCTTTAAGTGAACTGTTGAGAAGGGAATAGATGACACGCGTATTTTATGAATTGCGCCGATGAAAAATACTGGTTAGCGTGAGGGTGTTAGCATAGACTTGATGAGCGATGTCCTATAAGGGGGATCAACAACTAGAAGAAACCGTTGGTAGATGGTATTAAGATTTCTGGGCTTGACATGCCATCAATAATTAGTATCCTCTTTGCATGATCATAATTTTTTTATCAAATAGTGCTTGATGTTGTGCCTGAATAATGTATTTGCAACTGGTTACAATGAAGCAATTATTTGATGCAATGTTTAAGTTATAGCCATTAATTCTACAACTTATGTAATTCTCTGCAATTTATACTCTCTTTTTCAATTTGAAGTTGCGTTTTAATTGTAATTCTCTAAATAATAAGTGCAGTGGTTCCAATCAATACAAAAAATAGTATAACACAGAAAAGCTTATTAAATTGTAGCAATAAAACATCAGATTGCAATGTAATAACAGTTTTTATTTGCGATTTCTCTGTTCTTGAACTTTCATATACAATTTCGAGAGTTTAATATAGCCCCTAGCACCTGACTCAGTATTTTATTTTTGTCAAGAACAATAAAATACATAAACACATAATTTATATTTTCATCTGGATATTTATATATCACGCCTTTGAAAATTGTGTGATTGCGTCAACCTTTTTGTTGCGTGATAAGAAATGAAAATAAAAGAAGGGCAGAGGAAAGGGAAACTGCATACGTGACGATATTTGCTTTACCGGATAACCATCCTATCTAGTAGGATAATTTCCCGGATACTTTATAATTTCCCAGAAATGTGGGGAAGTAAGTTTATTGCACACCTTATACGTCGATTTATTTCGTGTTGCTTCATTGTGAATCTCTTGGAAGTTACTATACTGAAATAGACAACAAGTCACAGAATTTATTCTCCAACGTAAATTGTATTGTTAATATTTTGGTAGAGCAAATAAACTAGCAAGTTGTTGATACGATGCCGGTAATTGTTATTCTGTTGTAATTACATTGTATTATTCTATGCCGTTTAATACTCAACGAATTGTATTGCCAGAATTGAGGGAAGTTAATGATATATTATTGCAAAATTCGGTCAAATTATTCTATTCAACGTCACTTATTTACGATGATTGGCATATAAAATAATTAACTCACTCCATATGTTGAATTTTGAAACCTTGATGTAGATATGTTTAATTTCGAATATGTAGGTCTATTTTATAAGTTTGTAAGAAATTCCGTTAAAGGTGAACATTGCTTGAAGAAACGAAACGTCTCTACGCTTTCAAATGAACCATGAGCCGCCGCTCAAGTCTGAAGGCTTACTGTGGGTAGCAAATCTTAGGTGATCCTCCCTCACCACCCGGCAAGTTGTAGGGATGGGGACCAAATTTTGGAAGTTTGTCTCACTTCTGACGCTTTAAACTGAGTCCTCAATCATCACTGTGGACTATCTGACAGTTTTACAATCGGAACCAAACCTTAGATGCTTAGCTCTTCATATATTATTATTATTATTATTATTATTATTATTATTATTATTATTATTATTATTATTGGCGTAAAGACCGTTACTGACCATGCTACGCGATTAACGTGTGTAATTTAAGGATTAGCTTTTCAGCTGTATCTCTCAGTTCGACAAGGTTGTTACGCCTTGAAGTGTGAATTATGAGATGATGATCGGTGAAGGGACAAACACAAATGCAACCATGTCTACGCAGAACTCGAAGCTGCAGCCTCCTCGGTGCAAACGACGGCTGCCGCAACCGCCTGCGCCACGGGGCCGACCTTCATATATTATGATTTTTTTTCTCTTGGCCGAAATAAATGTGTGGTGGAACTCCCGGTTCACCGAACGTCCGTCTAATTTTCATCAAAATCTAAACTTAGTCAGTAGACGAACATCGGAAGATAGGCTGGATTTCACAACGCCTCGTCGCACCTGTTTCTCCGCCCCTGACACCGGCCCGAGGCGGAGCACCGCGTGCGTTCCATTGACCTCTCGCCCGAGCTCCCGCGAGAGCAAGAGCGACGCGCTCTCGCGCCCATTCGCGTTGTCTGGCGTCGCGCGGCACCCGGGCCTCAGCGGCGCCGCGCAGTGGCTTGGAAGCGCCTGGCCGCGGACAAACTCGCTTGCGTCGCGACACCGCCGAGTATTTTCATTTTTTTAATGTGATCGCTTTGAAAGTTCATAATAAGATTCATTTTAAACATAATAATTATCTGACTTGTATAACTTGGACTAAGAGTTGTCCACGGATAAGTAACAATAAAAATACGTTTAAAAAGTTTCATTACAAAATTAGGTTTTACTAACAACGGGTTTTCAAGGCATGTATAGCGTGCTACAAGTTCAATTTCTAGCACTACCTCTGAACGAGAGACAATGCTCAAGTGTTGAGATAAATCTGCAAGTGCAACAAAGGGGAAAAAAAGAGAAAAAAAACAACTTTCGTCAGACCGCATCAGCTACTACTGACTCTAATGTATCATTATGTTATTTGTATACTTGAAATAAAATAAAATACTAGACAGAGTCTGCCTAAAACAGTGTATTACACACGTGGTAAAAGTAATTTTATTTTGCTCCTAGAATTGCTCCTACGGACCTCCTGTCGCGACCTTTATATTCGTAAAATAAAATGTATCTTTTACTACTTATATGATAAATAAATATTAATTACCGCCAAATTGAAGCATCGAGTCGTAAGGATTCAGTTTAAGCCGGAAAGTCAGTTAAGCAATTAACAGCACTTTTATTACGTTGTCTTTTTCGTGCGTTCAGAAAGTTACAAAAATTAAGAATTCGCTTGAAACGAAATTGAAATGAACCGTGGAGTTAATGCATTTGGATCAACGGTTCCGCGCATTCGGATTTGTGTGCGCTTTGCCTTCCATTTCGGAGCACAGTGCGCCGGTGCTGCTGCTGCTGCTGCTGCGTTGCTCCCCGCCGTGTGCAGATGGCGGGGGCGATTGCGGCACGCTCCCTTAACAGAAGGCTCCGCGCCGCGCGGCCGGCCTGCCCGCGCGCGCTCCTGTGGCCTCGATCGGCGAATAAGGCTCGGCGTCGCCGTGGCGCAACGCCCAGGCCACCCGCGGCCATCTCCGCCGCCGTCACCTCCGCATTTGCCCGAGCGCGCCGTTCGGCGTTCAACGCGCGGAGGTGTTTTCATGTGTGTGTGTGTAAGTTTGTTTTTTTACGAGGGTACGTGGAAATCCGGAAAAGACACCACACTACCTAGCGTGCGTTTTTTACTCACTGAAACCAAACCTCCCGCCTCTATCCTCCCCGTGGAACCGCCTCTCGGCATTACATCGCGGAGAGAGGAATAGTGACCCACTCACATGATGTTTGTCGAGTGAGGGTTTGTCGAGTGAGGGATCATGATATTTCCCTCGTTTCTTTTTCCAGGCGTCTCAATCCCAACAATACTTCTTGTGCAAAATTACACCCTGACTTCCAGCTGCTTACAGAAGCAAGCATACATGCAATTAAGTTTTATGGAGTCATCTGCCATATACCAAGTATTTCAAGGGTGACTCGTCGTGTGTGTGTGAGAGAGAGAATGTGGGTGTGTATAATGCATTTTTGGAGCCGAATAATACATGCTGGCCACACCTTCGCGGCAGTGACGTCCGAAGGCTGCACTTGGATGGATATCTCCTGGCGAAAATCTTGCCGTTAAACTTTTATGAAAGACCTAAGAATCGGCAATGTCTCTTGAAATGATGTCTCACATATTATTAATAACAGAGTTCACGAGAAAAAAATTGATGTCTAATATGTCTTGCCCAGGTTTTGAAGATAATGGCGACGACATGATGTGTTCTGGAAATCTACGAAAGCAACGTGGTTTGAAAAAGGAGCGTGGATTGAAGAATCGTCTGTTAACAAATAAAGGGTGAAGAGAACAATTTGGTAAGTAGCAATCGGCGAGAAAAGTTTTTTTTCTATATAGAAGGGATAATAATGATTTCGAAAAATGTGCTTGACACGACCGCGAAACTTAATCATAAACGTATACACGCATATTTATAAGCCGCATCTGTATATTTCGTTCCTCAAAGAAAGAAAAGGATTTTGGCACTTTCTCAGGATAAAAAAAGCTGTGATTTTCCAGCCATATCTTTCAACCAGCGTGTAAATTACAATATTAATGTTTGACTGGAACGTCATAAATAAGTTTAAATTCACTGCTTCATGTGCATACATTTTCTAAGCATGTTTTCATAAATTTAAGGACATTTTAATCATCATCATTTATCTTTCGCTCAACTCATTAGTAAAAAGTCTTTTGCAATCATGCGGCACCGATTGATGATCGGCAATGTTAATGTGAGGTGAAATCTTTAAGTAATCTCGCGTATTCGTTAAGGTAGTGTTTCACACAAAATCGTCCATAATCCATACGTATGTTCCGGCTGCCTGTCGTCACTCAGCGTCATTTGCTGCCAGTCTTCGAATCTCATTCTTCGCCGAAGTGGCATCCTTCGTCTACATGGTCACCCTGTCCACGGTCTTTTCTGTACTGTTTCTTACCGCTACCGTTTCTTTTTTATTTATTTCATGCATAGCAATGGTTTGAAACCGAGGAACTATCACGTTGGTAATACACTTCAATCTAGAATACTACACAAAATCTGGCGATTTTTGGTCAAGTCCAGGGATTCCCAAAATTATTCTTGAATCGAACTATTTAAAAAAAAGTTGTTTGGTTCACGACCATCTTGAATTTTTGCTGTAACGTACAGCAAACAAAATAAATATTAAACAGATAATTACATATAAATGACTTGAAAACAATTAGGCAAAGGATGTGAATCAAAGTTTTAAAAAATGGTTTATTAGGTTTATGTTTTATTATTTCTTATTCTATTACAATTTAAAATTTTTAGAAACATAAATAAGTATTATTAGATTTTTAAACTTTTATATAAGAAAAAATGTACAATTTCATTTATAATTTTTTTGTAATCAGTAGGATCTTGATTATATCGATCAGTTTATGAAACATATTTGGCTATGAACCCCTTGAAATAATTATATGCGTCGTCATTGCCAACAATATGATTTATTAAAAAGACGACGCATATAATTATTTCATTGGAAATGCCAACGATAACTCACCACAATACCCATATGAACCCCTTAATCATCATCGACCCCCTTTAAAATTTCATCGACTCCTTAGAGGGTCGGTACCCACCCCGTTGGGAAACTCTAGACTAATTGTTTTTGTTTGGAATTAATCACTACTGAGGTTACCATCATCGTAAGCTCCATTAACAATAATTTCAACATCGCTGCTGTTGTCACCACGATTACTTTTGTTTCCGAGGCTCGGAACAGACTGGGCTACCACCTGTTGCGTTGCGAGTAACATAGTGATAAGTTGTCGGGTGTCAGCACGCTTTGTTGTGTAGCACGCACATGCCGTAATCATTCTTTAATTTTCTATTTTCGTGACCTGAACTGTCCCTAACAGCAAATAAAAAGTGTAATCTGAAGAATTCGTCAACCAAATGGCGCGAAAGTTGTTTCCAACGCAGCTATTTACACTACAAATTTTCCATTTTGTAGGCGTAAGACGCATGTGTTCTTCACCTTGCGATATGCAAACTACTCTTTGTAAGCATTTGAATTAACGAGCCGTGTTTAGTTATTCGCGAGAAATGCACATTATCCAGCAGTCAGAGCGCTTCCATTCGGACACAGATAATAATTCCGGTTATTCCAAGTTTTCCATTTATTTAGAGAAAGGATTTTCTCAGCTTTGCATGGATAATTCCGTTTGTCATAATCCTAATTCTACAATTTTTTTCACCATCATATCGTCTTTATATTAATTTTTTCCAAAACTACCTATGCATTTTCATCTCGTAGTTAAGACGCCACACTCTATAAATGTACTCATACCAATCACCACTAATAATAAAATTCATTACTTTCCTCTGTTTAACACCCATCAATATAAGGAATTCGATTGTTAGTAATTACTCTACAGAACAATGAATACACAAAAAATTGATTTCATTAGTACTTAAGTGTAAATTCAGATACATCCATTGAGTTTATTACAGTCACTAAAAACTACGTTGTAGTGTAAAATTGAAGTCTCAGATAGTGGTCTCAAGAAGATTTATCTATTTCTGAAGTGTTGTGTTTGGTCAAATTTCTCCTGGGTACGTCTCCACAGGAAAGTTCGAAATCTAGAGCTTTCAACAGCCAGGCAAAACTTGTTTCCTCAAAGTCGTGTTGTTGAACAAAATGACCGTTCAAGACAGATCTCTCACTCAAATACACAACAGGTATTTTTTACTTAGGAAATGTAACTGTAAGTAAAGAGCTTGATGTTGAATTGTGAGGAGAAAGAAAGAGGCACAATGAGAAAGGAGATTTTAACAAAGTAAGAAAGAGGAAATAGAGAGACCCTCTTACAGAGCTTGTTTAGGAAGTATTTTGTCCTTCCGGTAGCTATTCCGGACATTTCTACCCACTCTCAGTGTGTAAGTGCGATAAGTTCGTAAATGTTTGCATTCGAACTATTTACATTCAGATAACCGAGTAAAGTTCAAGTAGCAAATGCCTGCTCGATAGATTCGGGTCCAAGAAGAAAATCTTTCTCAGAACTTACCTGCAATTTGTATGTACGTATGTACTTGGCGCGACAGCCCGTGAACGGGCTCAGGCCTACCGGCGACGTCCCTGCCTCGCGGCCGTGGGTTCAGGGGGTACGTGTGGTAAGCACGTAGACATCCCTATGCCGTAATTCGGTCTTCGCAACCTGAGAAGTGAATTTTCTCATCGTCACACACCAACATATACTGGGACATTGCAAGGAAAATGTTCACTATAGTCTTGGCTCGACTGGAAGTCGAACCCGGGCCGCGTAGTGGAAAGCGAGCACGCTGACCAAGAGCTAGCCACGAGCGTATCTGCAAATTAATGATTGTAATAAACAACCGAACATTGCTTTTCGCTGCTGCTCTGTTTTATCAGTGCTGATGTACCGTCAATTCCCCGTTCGTGCATGGACGTACGTATATCATGCAAACTATGCGATGAAGTCCTTATGATAATGCAAGGAAATGAGTCAGCCAAGTCAGGTGGTGCTGCTCTTGTCAGTGTAACGAGGTCATTTCGAGACGGATAGCCGTATTTTCTATCTCGTTATGCTTTGAAAGGCTGATAAAATATTTGCTAAGTCAGGAGAAATTGCATTGTGCAGCCTGTGAACGTTTTTGAAAGCGAGTGGAAAAATACACTCAATGTACCGCAAACATTTTTCTACAAGTTTTACGGGAAATTTGCTATGACCTCTGTGGAAATTTTGCAAAGTAGCTTTACATAATAAAACATTTTATTTCCATAGATGTGTTCAATCCCCGGTTTTCTCCTTTTTTAATCTGTCAGTTTGAGTAATTGTTACCTGACATTTGGGGAAGAGCAATCTGATAGCACTGTAAGTGGTACAACCATAAATAAAAAACCGGCTCCTCTACAATTCAAAATAAAATCAATTGTACTACTAAAGTTATAATTTAATTCTTTTTGTAAAACAATTTATTTATTTACTATTTTATCTGCAATGTGTCATATGTATATAAAATAGTTTAATGGAAAGGGGGCTCTGAAACGAGGTTGGTCCCTCTTGTTGACTGCGCACGCCTATAATTTTCTTTTAAGAGTGTAAAACGTGCCGCTATGGCTTGTTGACTAATCTGAAGTAAACAGTAATTTGCCGCATTCATCATGAGCACGCAATGCAACGGAAAAATCAACCCGTTTCGATACGGATCTCTCTCTCCTACAATCCACTGCCTTAGGTTTTTAGCACGCGTAACTGTGTACTCAGATGATGCTCATCATACCCGTTTCACGCTTTCAATATTTCTCGATTTTCACCTAGGAAGTTTGAAATGAGGAGCTACGATAAAATACGTGCACAATTTAATTAATATCGCAAACACTCAGATCGGTGTTAATCTTCAGAACATGATTTTCTTAATAAATGATATCTTTTTATATGGTTTTAATTACCTACATAATTATCAATTCCTTCACCTAGCGTTCTTTTTAACACAATAAACCATACAATGCATTGTGGCACATATTTAACACAAAATAATATTTTTACTATGTATCTGGCACGTTTCGACATGCAGTATCATGTACTGTAAATAATAAGTATTTTTTTAAAAAGAGAATCTGTGTTATTTCATTTTATACAAAGGATGAAAAGCAGAGACTGTTCTTTCTCCCTCAAATTGTTGTAATTGACATTCCAAGTCACTAAACATGTTTCAAAATATATTTCTAAATTAAATTGGATATTAGATGATTTAGTAATGGAATCATGGAAGATAATTGTCAGATCTGATGTGAGCAAAATTAGGGCTTATTTATCCTGTAATTACTTCCTAAAAAATTAAATATTCTTGCCAAATGACTCAACTAACTTTTTCAAAAGACGGCCATTTACCAGCTATCCAGTGACACCCCCCTTCCCCAAAGCAATTCGTAACACCCTTAGTTTTGAACATCACTGGAGTTGCGTGACCTTGTCATGCCTGCCTTGGATCATCGTTCCTTTAACCGCATCTTTCGTGGTCGGTTGAAACAAATGAAATATCTTTAATACATTATTGTCCTTGACAAGATTGATTTTTTCTGAGAAATAAAATTCCATGAAAAAATGCGGTAAGCGGTCTGATAATAAGAAGATTCTGTCTCTACAGTTCGAGAAATGTGACGAAAGAAATCAGAACACAGCCACAAATTCATTATTAAACAATTCTATTAAAATTGAACAATTCAATAATTTCAGTGTTTTGAATAAAATGTGACTTAATAAGGTCAGGCAGTAAGGTAAGGTAGGAGTAACTAATATTAAATAATTAATTGTATCAATGGCCCGCTGAAGTAATCTGACGTTGCCCCAGCATTTATTCATCCCAATCATCTATTACTGTCTAAAATCTGATAGTATTTTTTGAATAGAATGACATTTTTATAGCCCTTCGGGACGTTTACATGGAAGACGTCTAATAATTATTTTTAGTTATTATAAGTACATGCCATTATAAATCTTTATATTTCTGTTTAAAATGTATAATTGCATTCATTTATATTTATAAAGGGAAATGCTCGCGTTCATATATATATTTATAAAGGGAGTCGTTATCTATCTGAATGTTGTCAATTTAAATCTACCAAGGTTTCAAAATAACTTCGCATCGCATAATCGCAAAAAGCGCATCGAATCCTTTCCGTCAGCATTTAATAATGCTTATTTTATGTAGTTTTCAATTCCCTACCTTTATCATTGACACATTTTGTTACAAACCTTTTAAGTAGCACGTGGATCAGAGAGTGGAAGTATGGTCTATTGGACACACCGCTTTGGCTCACTCACTTGTCTGGCGCTATGGAGGCACTTTTGGCACCATTCCATCCTTTCACATTTCTGCACCATGGAAGACGTCACTGCATCGCGGAAAAGGTGAACCAGGAAAGGTTGGCCTGTTCATTCAGGAAAATAAGTAAAAATTTTGCGTTCGCTAGAGCATGGTCAGATAGGATTCCTCAAACCAGAATACAAAGGAAAAATATGGACGCTTAAATTTTCCTTTTTCTTTCTTCTTAGCAGGTTTCTGGTATTCAGGCAGAGTGCCGTTAGAATTAGCAGTATTTGTATAAATAATACTGGACTTGAGATCGGTAAACAACACATTTTTTTTAAATGTTAAAAAGGTTTTTTAACTTCTTTAAGAGAGTTATTTGATTTTCTTAACTTGTACAATACAACACATTTATAGATATTTTGATTTTGTATTTTACATTACATTAAGGCTTTTTCATTCAAAAAGAAGGTATCAATTTTTCAACGTTAACACATAATTGTGATGTGTAAACTATTATTCAAAAATAATCTTTTTCTTCTTTATGATAGACAAATGTCTAACGGCAATCGATTTTCTTCCAAATGTGCGTGGCTCATTGCCAAAATTGCAATAGTAATAAATACATTAATCTCTGTGTTATTAGTAAACAATGAAATAAAAAACTGGAAAAACGTTTTAAAAGTTCTATATCAGTGTACTACTTCAATTATTTCTCCTAAAAGTATTTGCAGTATCATAAGAGATTTGATATCACCCAGTCAGGTCAATATTAATGGGGCATCTTGCTACCAAGTCAAGCAATTAGAAGAAAATTGTTTTAGAATGTAAGTGTAAATTCTTTTTTAAATAAAATCTGAATGTTTATGTTAAAATGACATCTCATTTAAAATAAGGTTTATCAAGTGAGTTCAGGAAATGTCAATGACCAAAGAAGTAATAACAAGTTATATCTTCGTGTAGTAATTGGGCAAATCCGTCCGTCCGTCGCTCACGGTTAGACCACTTCCTACCCACCAAAACAAACAAAAATGAGGTGTGATTCAACGCGCCTCGGTCTCCTGCCGGCAAAGTGATCATTTCTTTGAGGATCCACGAAGAAAATTACAAGCAATTTCTCTAAAAAACTTTTTTTAATGTTTTTTTAAGCAACTAAAACCCTTTCGGCTGACTTACAGCACTACTCACTCTGAGGTATTTCCTAATTCCATTCCTCTGGACAAAAAATCTATTGGCGCAATTTTTAACTCGTTCCTATAGGATATTCTGGAAGAGTTGTAAGAGTAATACATGTTTTTGACGATTTCAATGCACCTACGAGTACTTTGGGAGAACGGTGTGACAGTACTATCTTTCTGGCATTTACAATTAATTGTTTCGACTTAATTCATCCGATTGACGATAATTAAACCTTATTTTGTAACGAAACACAAAATTAAACAATTAATATTTTAGAATTTGTTAAGTACAACTCTTTGTTATTTGACAGACTAGTTTTTGAATAAATTATTTATTTAATTTAAAGTCATTCATGTTCATAAATTATTTTTTATTAAAAACCTGTTAACAGAAGGTATCGAGACGCGGTGTCACCTCATCTTAATAACACAATAATAACCTTCATAATCGTCTCAATAAAAATAATTTATGAACATGAATGACTTAAAATTAAATCATTTATTTAAAACTATCCTGTCAAAAACAACGACGTGTCCTAAAAATTCTGAATGAATAAAAAAGACACAGACAATTTTCAAAATATTAAAAAAAACAATTAATCGACACTTTTTCCTGTAACTCTTTATGTAAAAAAGTGACTGTTATATACTGACAACTGTTTTATATATATAAAATTTACTTTTATTTATTGCAAACCACAAATAAAACTTAGTAGCATGAAAATATTCAAAACGAAAAGACGCAACTAATTTAAACAGAAAAATACCAACCGGAGGCACCTCCTCAATTATGTACTATTGTAGATAACGAATACTAGTTTGCGTACGAAGTAGCCTGTTGAGTAGGAAATTACATAATCTAGCATGCTATCTTCAAAATACAAGAAAATATCGCAATTTAACAAGGCAGCATTGTAATTATTATGAGTTAAAAAAAATATTGAAGAAATGTAGTTTTAATTGGCTTCTCATCTCAAATGGCATCACCATAACTACAAACGTAGTTATGTAGAGCAGACTCCCTCTGCCCTACATAAGTACGTTTTCTTAAAAAACTATCGAACGTGAAAGCACCTGAAACTCAATAAAATGCCTGTGTAAGATGTTCGGCTGAACCCTGCACCTTACAGGGGCATATTTTCGGGTCGATAGTGAATGTCGTGTTCCATTAGAAGGGAAGCGAGGCGCAGAGACTGGAAGAACACAATCGATAAGGCTGCAGAGAAGGGGAGGCACGGCCGTAGGCTGTGGGAAGCCATTTCTTCTCTCAGCCTTTGATCCCAGCGTAAGGCACCTTGCCGGTGGCGGATGCGGCTCAGCGTGACCCCGTGGCTTTCCTGTTGTCACCTTAGCTTCTGCTGTTAGCGCCGGTGCTGCATTTTGGGTTTGTGAAGACGAAATGGACCGAAAACACAGCCATATGAAACCGACAAGATAGTCAAAAAACAATCTGGATACCCAGATTTTGAATCCTGTTTTTATATACTATTCAAATTGTACGCGCTCATATTCTATATTCCAAATGAAGTATATTCTCTTGAAAACAGTAAATGTCTAATCTCTTCTTTCTCCAGGGGTTTAAACTCTTATGTGTTTTGGTCCATCCCAAATTTGGTTTCTCGCATTTATGCCGGAATATTTTCCGTAGATGAAGGTCATGAGTCATTGGGGATGGTAACTGCGTCGGTCGTGTCTTACGGGTGGAAGTGGAGTGCGGATGGAGAAGGAGAGATGGCGCGCGAACCGTGGCCAGATGCTGCTTCAGCATTTGTCTGGAACTTATTGATAAAAAAAAAAATACAAAAACAACAACACGAAAATGATTGCTCGGAAAAGTCGACCCAGAAATCTCACTCATTTTCCGCATTGTCCAATCCATTGGAGTCGAAAACACACCAAAGTGGGGACTTGGATCAAGTTCCCATTCGGTGAAGTCCCCAGTCGGTGAAAGAGTTCTGAGATTGCAGGATATTTTCGGACTCACCTCTACTAGTACATTAAGTTGAATAACGTTCTGAGTGAATATCATTCTCTACTAATTCGAAGTAATTCCTGATTGTGATGATCATTACTCGTAGTTCACGCCAGATGCGAGTGAAAGGAATTTGTAAATTAAGAATAGCAAAACCATTACACTACGAGTTGTTCCCTTCACTTGACCGTTCGCCGCAGCTATTCTCGACAATGCCGCCGGCATCGCCATATCCTCGCTTATGTCATCATCAGCAACGCTTCCACATTAACTTTTTCTAATGGTTACTTGGGTGTTGTCTTTCGCCTCTTGATATCAAGTGAAAGTCAACACACCGTGAATTAAACAAATGAAAGTTTTGTAAACGTTCGCCATCCGAGTTATTACTTTCTGATTTGTTCGATTGGCGCTGCGTTAAAGAAGTTTCTCTCTCCATAATAATTTTATTTTTTCGACGAAACCTTTCTCGGGACGAAACCATTCACGGGTGTATTCTTTACGTTCTGAAGAAGTTTCCTGAATGTCGACAGGAACGTTCGTAATGCTATATATCCCTAGAGGATATAGAGCGCAGCTCTATATCTCGACTGCAATTCAAATTTCGTGAGTCATTGATATCAGTTGTTGGTATGCAAATAACAATTGACCATTTTCTCTTTGAACAGATACCACAAAGAGAAGCATAATCTATTGATGTAGTATGCGGTATGTGGTTTAGAGGACGTTTCTTGGATAGCATTGAAAGATCACAAGTTTGCATTATATCTAGAGCATGAGACGAAGCCTTATCATCGCACAACTTTTCAATAAAATATCACAATAACCTAAATATAATAATTGCACTTTATTTAATTGAAATTGACAATTTTGGAGAAACAATCTCTAAATGTGCCATTTGTTCGGCGTTTTTCTCAATAACTTTACATCATTATTTTTAACTTCACTAGCGAATTATTCCGAAGAACGCGTTAGAAATTCTGGTATTCTCAATGCTTGCTGTTGACTTCCGCTTATATAACTCTTCAGTCGAGAGCTCAACTTTTGGATTATTCACTCCAACCTCGGAGCGCACGTCTGACGCACGTCTAGCGCTCCGTGCGGTTTCCTGTGGCTTCCGTGCCCGACGCACAGATCCCTTCCAGCTCACCGCAGACGTCCCGCGCCGCTCTCGTCTCACTCACTCCTCTCTGATCCGACGCAGGGCGAACGCCACGTTCCAGCAAAAGAAAAGGATGAAAGAGTGAAAAACGATAAAATACCTTCTTACTCGAAATGTGTACCTTTATTGTGACTATTCCTCTCTTGAAATTTACACCCATTGATTTTTTGATTAGTGATTCTGGTCGCGTCAACTGATAAGGTCATTAGTATCGTAAGTATAGTGTGTGTTTTCCTTGAGAGATGACGGTGATCTTCCCCCGCTAGATGGTGAAATTCGAGGCCGACCTGCCGTCGTGTAACAGGATTTCTCCCTGCTCCCATCAGTGAGGCACTGCCCCAGCCGGGACAAGCTTTAAGCTCCCCACCGGTTTCCCGACATATATGATAGAGTAGTGCATGTAAGTGCGTGTGTAAGTAAGGGGTGAGGACAGAACAAGGAAGGGAACTGACGAGGAAGGAAAGATCGCGCGCCGTTCGTGACCCGTTTGTTAGAGTATTGCTCCGGCAGTCGACTGGTATTCATCGGAGATACCACAGGAAATTACCGTTCAGAGCAGTCGGCCGTCAGAATTCTCCAGACAGCGACTAAAGACGACCTAGTTATGTTTTTAACACCCATTTGATAGTTTGACGGTAAACCTGGTTTGTCCCAATCAGGGCAGTGTGTCTAAATACAAATATTACATAAAATTAAACACTGAAAATTGACAGTAACGCGAAAGGGCTCAGGTTTGATGCAGGCTTCCTCGGGGTTCTCCTTTTCTCCCCGCCTCTCATTCCTCCATTAACTCGTACCATATCTTCGTAATCACCTAGGCTCCAATAATTTGTCCAATGTTTCAAATCACTGCAAAAATCCTAATTCGTAAATACATGACAAAAGTTTGTTTTTATCGGAAAACAATTTTGTAATTATATACAATACCCTAGCCTTTATAATGAAGAAAAATCCTAATCCCCAAACGCATTTCTTTAATTATGGCAGTACTGTATTTAATGAACAAAACGTTTGCTGGCAAAACTGCAAATACGCTATGGTCTCTCTCGGTGTCATTTTGTATTTTTGCCTATTTCCCCCATAATACCTCTGTGAAGGCCGGAATTATTTTTTTATAAATTGGATACATTGCGCTACTGCCTTATGGCTCAAGCTTGGGAGAGGGCGGTATTTCTAATAACTAAAACTAACTTACTCTAATTTTACATTTAAAATGTATGCACTTAGTTAAACCAAACTTGAAATTTTCCCCCTTAATACTTCTTTCTTTAATATTGGAAATAATCGTCCACAAAAAGTTTAATACTTTTATTAATTATTACCCAGAGTTAACTTTCGGGAAACACTTTTCCCCTTGTCTCGAGCAAGGAGGGGAAAATTGAAACATTAACGTAAGTTGAACAAAGGGAAATACAGTGAATTTTGTGGGAATTTGTTCTTTCTTTCAAAAGATCTTGGTTATTTTTGTTTTCTTTTATCACTCACGCTTCATTCATTCTTTGTTTACCTTTACTACATTCGTTGAGTGGTCTGTGGGCAGCGCGGCTGGCGTGGGAAAGCGGCGCCGGGTCACCGGTCACCGCCCGCCACTCGCCGGGGATCTCCGCGCCCCCAGCTCTCAAACACATGCATTTCGTGCGCGTGACTGTGCTAGCACTGCTCGAAGAATCAGCCTGGACTTTCGCGAGCGCTCTTGGAACAGGTTTCTGTATTCCGATGGAAATCCACCGCTGCACGGGGCGCTTGGTGAAACCCGTGCCTTTAGTGTGTCACATCAATCGTATTTGGCATTTCGGGAGAAAACATGATTTTGTTCTTGTTTTGGCGTTGTTGTGCGTAATAATTGTACGGGCAACGTGTATAAAGAAGAAAGGTATGAAATATTGAATGAATATAAAGACTATGCAATATTAAGAGAAAACTGGAATTCAGTACGCGCTTTTGCAAATCGGCAGTATAATTAATACTGCTACTAACAACAACAAAAAATACAGTCTCGGAAAACCGAGGTTGTTAATGCGGGCACTTTATATCTACCTCGGCTTATAAATTCGAATTCCACCTGGAGCGTAAATGTTTATGTATGTGTTTATTTTGTATGTGCTCTGTACAGCTTGTTAATCCTGATTACAAAACTTATCACTAAATTATCTTTCTTCCAAAATAAATAATTCCGATGATGCCTCTGTGACAGACATACTCGTAGTTTTCGAGGAGAAAGGCATCAGCCAAGAAACAAAAGGATCTGTGGCTTAACGAAATTCTTCTATATTTTGTTAATTCAAAAATTTTGATATTGCAATGATTTGGGAAAAAGAAACAATTTAGGAGTTAATCATTTGGAAGGTTTCACATAAACTAGATCAGCAATACTTGTATAATAGGATATTCATGATCGGTGGTATAGCAAGGTCAAGTGGTACGTTGGACAGATGACAGTCGAAACGGATTACTCTCCACCTTCATCAACAAATCTAACTCAGCTCTACATCATCTTCGTGCCGCCCTGCATCGCTCATCTCGTAGACCAGAGGCTGCATAAATACAGAGGCACGTGGAATGACTATACTTTTGTTTTTTCTCTTATACATCGAAAACGGGTAAGGTAGAAAATATATAACTCAATTCAAAATAAAACCTAACAAAATTCCCCATGATACTATTTTTTTCTACTTCCAATAGCGTTTGAGGTACCATATAAAGTTTTCAAGAAACGCTGTATTGTGACAGGTTTTTCGGCAATATTTGTCTTCTAGTACCTCCATTTTTAGTTTTACATCTAGTGTTCAGTCACGTTTTAAGTGTTACATTGAATTAAATGTCCTTTAAAATGAGCTGCATTGTTTTATCTATCTATACCAATGTCGTGGAGAGGTTCCTTTGAAAATGCAAATTTTCGATAATGTAATTGCGTCTTTTCCTTTATTTTACATCCACACAACAGAAAAAAACGTGGTTAGGTCTCGAGGTCAATACTCCCAACGACCAGGTTATCAACAAGATTAATCGTAAAATTTTCATGTACAGGTGACGTATTGCATACGACCGGGAAGATACGCGGTGAGTACAACCAGTGGAACAGGCAATGATATTAATTTCCGTGGCTGTTCGCCGCTCTCTCCCTTATCCTAATGCTCATTCAGGTAGGAAAGCGGCCTTGGCTGAACGTTGTTTTGGTTATAGACCGTGACGTTGGCACAAACAGCGTGACTCCGCTGGCTAGTACACTGACCAGAGATCAGGCGATAACGGGAAAAGTACTTGACTTCGTACGAGGTACTTGCAATTCTATGGAGAGTCTGAAGTGTATTTGCATAACGTGTTGCAGAAATAGTTCTCAGAGAAAGAGGAAACTTGTAGTAACAATCTTAAGTGACGTACATGATTTTGTATTTCAACACAGATACGCATCATCCTTCCTCGTCCTTCCGTATTGGAAACTGTGAACATTCTAGGAATTCTGGTCGTCTGTTTTGTTGCAAGAGTGCAAGGGTTATTGGAGACCGTATCTTTCACGCGTATGCAAATTTTGACATTTGCAGTAGCCGCGGCAATCTCCTTTCACGATGTGTCGCGCACGGTCGTGTGGATCGTACTTGCACATACGTCGCGAGGTCTGCAAACCTCCCGCGTCGCGTCGTGTGGCGTCGCGCTGCGTCGGGGAGCAGTCGTTCGTTGTGAGGGCGGAGGTGCATGGTATTTATGGAACTTGAGGATTCCCGTTCCACCTCATGCCTGGCCGAGTGCCCGAAGTATTTGCGAAGCCTTCGTCAGATGCGTAGGTGTGGGGTCATAAGATCGAGTGACAAAGATTTCTGTGGCTGCGCTCGATGAAATGCGGAGATTTTATTTTCCTTGTAACGTTACGAGGAATTTATAGATGCACAATCAAATGCTTTTGAAAAACTATCCGTTCTTTTGTGAGATCTGCCTAAAGCACAAACTCTACTATGAGGTGTTTCTTTGTAAGAACTCATTATTTGGTATCCTTCTTTCGACGCATGTAAATTGGGGACCAGAAGGAAAACACATATGTAACTTGGGGACCAACCCAGTGAAGGGCAAGCGTATAAATTGAGGACCGATGACGTCATCCTCTTCCAGGTGAAAGGGGAAGGTGACACTTAATTTTCGAATAAAATTTTGATAGCCATTATTTTGAAATCACAACTCCCTTCTCAATTTTCCAGACTTAGGTCTGGCATATTTATTTCGAAATATGGTATGGTTAAAGTTGATTTTCATTCAATTGAATCATTCATTTACTGAA
Source organism: Gryllus longicercus (assembly GCA_038098605.1). Lineage (NCBI taxonomy): Eukaryota > Metazoa > Arthropoda > Insecta > Orthoptera > Gryllidae > Gryllus > Gryllus longicercus. The sequence goes on from JAZDUA010000020.1 coordinate 6,310,516, forward strand.
TGACTTCTGCTTATCTTGCCATTTTTATATCTACTTTTTTCTGCTATAATTCTGAACATGAAGTTTGGACACTCTTCTAGTGCTTTCTTGGCTTTTCGATATACCAGTGAGTCTAAGATTTTCACAAAGGTACAAGAAAAAACTGGACAGCAGCGCGGCGGCGGTCGCCTTAACACGCTTACCTGCTCAATCTGTCCCTTTCCTTACCTGAGTTAATTTGCTCAGCAATTTACTTGTAAAATTAGAAAGTAAGTCTCGCGAGAAGTGATGAAGGGATTATTTGGTCCCCAATTTACATACGCCCTTTCTTAGAGCATCATCTTTCCAGACACTATGCAGATAGCAATTACTGGCGGATGGGTGCTGGGGATTATCCCTCCCTCTAGAGAGTTGGTTGCCGCTTTCTCAGTAAGTATTTCGTGTGCCCTTGCAGGGATACAGTTACTGTAATCCATTTCTAGGGGGTTCGTTTATGATTTCTATTCTTACAAATGTTGAAATGATGGGATTTAAATAAAAGATATTGGAAAAACAAACAGGTCGATAAAAAACAAAAGAAAACAAAGATTTTGACCTGTGAAGTCTATTTGTTCACATGTTTTATTTCTTTATTTTTGAACGTTCTCATTGGATAAAATGTCCAGTTCGCACCTTACTAATACATCTTTCTCAGGATGATATTCAAATAATATGAAACACTTTTAAAGGAACGAGCAGCAATGGACCTTTGATCGGTGGCACAGTGGAGCCTAGTGGGCGAAACTGGGCGTCTGTGGGCGCCTTGGGGATACGTTTGAATACGAGACACGCAAACACGCACAACCAGAAACTGGCACGCATCCACCGAGCACGTGGGCTCCTTTGGAAGGAAGTGAGAGAGTGCGCGTCGAGTGGTTAAGTCGCGTGTGCCCCTTGGCCTGTGGCGGCGCTCACGGAATAGTAGCAGTGGTGGCGACTTTGGCTGCGGTATTGGCGGTGATGGCGACTACGGCGGCAGTACCGTCGGCGGCCCAGTAGCGGTGGCAGAGGGGACGGCGATAGGGGTAGTGATGGTGGCGGCGGCGGTGGCGACGGTAATGGGGGTGGTTATGGTGGCGGCAGCGGCGGTGGCGGGAGCGTTGGCGTTGGCGGTGGCGGCAGCGACGGAGGCGGCGGCGGTGCACCGCCACCACCGCGGTGGTGGCAGCGGTGGTGGCGGTGGCAGCAGCTATGGCGGCGGCGGCGGTGGCGGCAGCGGCAGCGGCGACGGTGGCGGCGGCAGCAGCAGCTGTGGTGGTGACGATTGTGGCAACGGCTGTGGCGGCGACGTTGGCGGCGACGGTGGCGACGGTGATGATGTGGTGGCGGTGGCGGCGGCTGCGGCGCGGTGGCTCGCGTGCGACCGAGAGGGCGTGGTCCCCTTCACGTCACTCGTGAGGAGCGCTTTGCGACGTCTCGACGCTCAGTGGCCTGAAGGACGCCGCATAGCTAAACAGTTTTTTCTTCCGTGATCTTCTTAGTAGCGGCTTTGTGAATCATCGTAATACGCTCCTCTAAAGTGATTCACAACGGTGATCCCCTTAAGTGAGAAAAATATCTCCAAAGCTGTTTACTCGTCAACGAAGCTGAGATATTCACATGTAGTAGTCGACGTGATTCTCCCAATGTCACATGTTTTAGAGAATTATTTTATGTACCAAAGCTTATCTATAACTGTTTCATTCCTTAAATGATTATTCGTTACTTGCAGGATTAATTTTTGGGCATGTTTAAAGTGCGATACATTTAATACATTTTCCGGTTTTCTCATCTTTTACGTGGATGCAATTTTAATAATAATAATAATAATAATAATAATAATAATAATATTTATTATTACAATTGGCTGATTGCCAGGTGGTAGCCATAACCCTACAGTTTTACAATATATGAACATTTATAATTCAAAAACAATTTACCATATAAAAACAATTTACAATACACTCCTTTCGAGCATATACACTCAATATATAAACATACACAGACCTGTATACATCTATGGCACATATATACACCCACCCACCCACCCACACACACACACACATATATATATATATATATATATATATATATATATATATATATATATATATATACACATGCATACATACATACACACACATACATACATACACATTCCTATACATCAATGCTCACTCTCACGTTCACACATAACACGAACACACACACACTTGCCCTACATATTATACATGCCTACATTTAAATGAAGAACATATATTTAGTTACACCTAGTAAACATGCACATATATACATATACATAAAATAAACCAGTTACACATTTGTTTTTTAAATGTAAACACAATGTGGATTTTTAAAGTTAGCTCTTTAAGCATTTAGATTTGCTCCCCACCTACTGTCGCACTTCACTTCACTTCACTACATCACACTACACTACACTACACTACACTTTCACTACATCTTTCTTTGGTTATGCCATATAACTAATTAAAGTAGCTTTCCACTGCACTGCACTGCACTACACTACACTACACTTTATCTATAATAATCTACAAATTGTGTATTCTGAGCTGTGCGGTAAAATACATCCTCTACAAGTACTTATTAAGTCGTCTTCTAAAAACACCAACAGAGCCAGGAAAAGGCTCTACGACCGCTGCAGGGATTTCATTCCAATTTTTAACCGTACGATTTACAAATGAATTTTTCCCTACGTCGGATCTTTGACATCTACTTTTTATTTTGCATTTGTGATCGCTTCTCCCAACTCTTGAAGGGGAGTCTAGTCTTTTCGTTATTTCTGCCCATGCAGGTGACTTACTGTACGCGTTGAAGAGGCAGCACAATCTGGCTTTTTTTCTTCGCACACTGAGGGCCTCTATAGGTTTTGGTGGATTTGAACTACTCGAAGATCCCTTATTTATGAATTTGATTGCTTTCTTTTGAATTTTTTCTAACTCTTCAATCTGACCTAATCTGTATGGGTCCCATCCAGCTGATGCGTATTCAAGAATCGGCCTAACTAAAGATGTGTATCCTATTTTTCGACTCTCCATGTTTCCCTTTTTAAGTGTTCTCATTACAAAGTGTAGTGACTTCCACGCTTTTCGGGCAATAGAAGTAACGTGTTCCCCCCATCCCAAGTCTTGGCGTAATATGACACCCAGATACTTACAACACGATACTTGTGGAATGAATACGCCTCCCATTTGGTATTCTAAAGAAGCCTTCTTTGCTGATTTCGAAAAGCTTAGTGATTTACTTTTTACGGCATTTATCTTCATTTTATTAATGGTAGCCCAGGAATGAATGTTATTAAGATCGTTTTGAAGTGTGAGAATATCTTCATCCGAATCTATTCGCCGATAAATTATGCAGTCGTCCGCAAATAAGCGCATTACTGACTTAATACAAGATGGCAGATCGTTGATGAATGCCAGAAACAACAGCGGTCCTAAGACACTTCCCTGGGGGACGCCGGACGTAATTAGGGTTTCCTCTGAATGTTCATGTCCAACACGAACTTGTTGAACCCGATTTATCAGGAATTCCCGTATCCATGCTATTACGCGATGGTCAACTCCCGTAAATGCTATTTTCGTAAGTAGTATATCGTGCGAAACAAGATCGAATGCTTTTGAAAAATCTATAACAATTGCGTCTGTTCTCTTACCCGAATCTAAAGTTTCAGCAATATCTTGACACGTTGTAATAATTTGGCTTTCACACGAGAAGGATTTTCGAAATCCATGTTGCCCTTCGTATAACCACCCTAGTTTGTCCCATTCCCGACGCAAGAACTCAGCTACCAGATGTTCCATTTGTTTGCAAATCACTGACGTTAGGCTTACTGGTCTGTAATTGGAAATGCAAGAACGACTTCCGGTTTTAAATATTGGAACCACTATAGCCCTTTTCCAATCGTTAGGCACGCTACAATTATTTATGCTTATTTCAAATAATTGCGTCAAGTATGTAATCATCGGTTCCCCTCCAATTTGTAATAATTCTCCAGCGATACCCTCAAACCCTACGGATTTATTACTTCCTATATTGCGAATTCTTTGTCTAATGAGTCGTGTTTGTACTTGAAATTTTTCTCCCTCATTTGTTCCGAAAGTACTGGGAGTAACCGATCCTAACCCGAATACTGATTGGAAATATGCATTAAAATGGTCGGCTTTTTCTTTATTTGTTAGTACAAATTTCCCGTTTTCGTCGTTAAGTGGCGGAATAGATTCTTTGTTACCCCTTTTTTGTTTTATGTATCTATAAAAAATTTTCCAACTAGATCGCTCGTTTGATAGAATTTTACGGAGATAATTTTCTTGCGCTATACGTTTTTGCTGCATTAATTTGTTACGTAGATCTTTGAAGAGAGTCGCAGTGAAAATACTTTTTTGGGGATTAGCGTACGCTTTTCTGACCTTTCTTTTTAGTTTTCTGATATTAGCCGTGTAATACGCTGGATCACTATTTTCTTTAACTATCTTAGTTGGCACAAACAACTCTCTGCCTATAAACATTATTTGTTTAAATGAGTTCCATATTTCTTCTACGTTTCTACCATGTGATTCCCAAACGCCGTAGTTTCCAAATAAGTATTCCTGAAAACCTTTTGTGTCAGCACGACTGTACTGAAATAATAGTTTTCGTGTGTTTTTCGAGTACCTGGTTCCCTGCCACGCCACCTGCAAAAGCACGCCCTCGTGGTCACTTATACCTGGTGTTGTTTCTTGAGCTATCAACATCTGCTCTGGGCGAACTAAAAATACGTCAAGCACCGCGCTAGCTCTTGTAGGAACATCAACTACCTGAGTTAATCCGTTGTCCCAAACGAGTTCGTTAACGAGGGGTTGTCCATAGCTTTTTGCATCTACCACACCTTGCCACGATATATCCGGTAAATTTAGATCTCCACCAATTATGAGATTTCCTGAAAGTAGCCCCGGATTTCTACTTATTTCTACTAATTTATGTACTGCTGAAAAAATTCTCGTTAGGAGCACGATATACCGCAACTATATTTAAGATCGTATTGTTCCCCATTCCCCGTAACTGAACACCTAATATCTCATGTACATCATCTGTCATTATTTCAAAACTGTTCATGTTTTTTCTTACGCAAATGAAAATGCCCCCTCCTATTTTATTTTTACGATCCCGTCTGTATGTAATGAAACTCGGACTAAATATTTCTGCGTTGTTTATCTCCTCTGTGAGCCAAGACTCTGTACCTATTATTACATCAGGCCTATGTGTGTCAATTAACGTTTCAAATTCAACTATTTTCGAGCGGATACTCCTACAATTCACCTGCAGCAGTTGCAGAATACCCTCACCTGTACTGTCGACGTCCCGCACAGCCATCTCGTCCCGCGACGCCGTCTCATCCCGCGCTGCCGTCTCGTCCCGCACCACCGTCTCGTCCCGCGCCGCAGTCTGGTCCCGCGCCCCCGTCTCGTCCCGCGCCGTCGTTTCGTCCCCCTGCGCCGTCTCGTCCCACGCCACCGTCTCGTCCAGCGTCGCAGTCTGGTCCCGCGCCGCCATCTCCTGAGTCACAGTTTCGCCCCGCACAGCCGGCGACTCGTCACTCACCACCGCTTCGTCCCGTACCGCCGTCTCGTCCTGTGTCGCCTTCTCGTTCCTCGCCACCATGACCCCTCCCGCCATGTTAGTCACCGCTTTTCTTTCTCAGACAGTACACGACATGGAGTTGCAGACACGCGAATAAAGCTGACCTAAACTGACTGCTCCTCTTCGATTTAAGTGGAGTCCGTCGCGACCAAAGTCGGAATCTTGCACCCAGGAATTGGGGTCAACGAAATTGACCTTATGTGCTTCGGCAACCCAGCTCACTAAATCATTCACGTGGCCGATGCGCCTCCAGGACATGTATCTGCGTCGTAGAACACCACTTACTACGATAGAAGCGCGTGGAAACTTTGTCTTGGTAACATTGACAAGATCGTAGATTTCTCCCATAAAATATTCATTCGATTTTGCCTTTAAATCGTTAGTACCTACGTGAAGCACTATTTTATCGGGAGTTCCAAGATCATGATTTTCCACAAAACGCTTCAATTGCTCCGTACGGATGCCCGGCAAACATTCCACGCGCAATTTGTTGTCTTGTTTTGCCACGTGTCGCACTATAGAGTCTCCTAATATAAGACAGGAGCAGCTAGCGCTCTCATCTACAGGTTGAGGCACGGATGGAGTATCAGTTTTATCTCTTAACTCCGTCAGTTGCTCATTAAGGGCTTTATTGGCCACCTTTAGATCTGCGATTTCTCTTCGCGCGGATCTCAGCTCTTCTTCCAGGCGTTGCACATAGTTAACCTTGCATTTGGGACAAACCCATCCCTCACCATTCCCTCTTTTAACGTTGCCACAACTTTTGTGGAACCAATCTCCACAGGATTCGCATCGCCAGCCCGAAGAGAGGTTCTTGCCGCACCCACGACACACGATTCGAATTATTTTTTCACACGCACTAGCCGCAGTTCTGGCCACTGGACCGTGATTTTGTTCGATTCCCCCGATCACTAGCAAAATAGCAATCACCGTCGCACTCAACGAGACTGCTCCCAGCGCACCGTCACCGCGCCACGTGGCCGGTCCCTGGTACGCGCGCGCCGCTCACGAGGAAAGGCGCCCGGCCCACGCGCCGATGCGCGCCCGGTACTCTTGCAGGTACGAACCCATCCTAATCCTCTGGAGCTCTCGAAAGGAACGTCTGCACCCAACGACCGCCACGACAAGACAATGACCGCCACGACAAGACAATGATACAAGACAATACCACTCTTCAGTTTAGATCATAAAGAAATATACTTGTAATATACCTCAATTATTCTATTCTACCATCTAGAAGTAAAATTCGACTTTCCTTTGCCATGCAACCACGTTGCCGAAAGTTTTTTTCAACACCTTAGATTGAATACTTAGTGTTTCATTAATAGACTATATTGACAAGCATGATACTGTGAAAGAGAAGTATAAATATATCGAGTTGGATTATTCTGCTTTCATCATTGATCCCAAAATAATTAAATACAAACGTAATAATCAAATGCAAACCTTTCAATGTTTGCAAGAAATCTTTGATGTATGCTTTTTATTGTTTTATGCCTTCACTAAATGTCCATAAATGAAATTATATTATTCTGGAACAGTATATATATTTTCCTTTTTGGGCCTTCCAGTTGTCTTTCCTCGTTGTTGACGTCTTAATTTTACAATTCGTACACTTTTCATTTTGTCGTTGTGACTGGGCCGAAAATAATATTTTCAAACATCTCTCCGGATTTGCTTTAAGTTGGACCTCCATGATAATTTCTTTAGAGGATATGGCAATAATGAGAAACTCAAAACGTAAATTCTCTGTAGTTCATGAAAAACATTGCAATGTACCCATTAATTTACTCTTGATAATATGTAAATATATTACTATGTAATATGTATTGAAAGAGCGCGGTTAAATGCAATGAATTGGAGGTCTTCTCTAGCACGGATATGAGTACATTATTGTGGGTTACACGGGAAAATTGTAGGTAACTGTTTCTTGTAATGAGGTTATTATATATTGTAACATCTCCTAACCTTATTACATTCTAAAGTAATCTCGTTTAGTTTTCTTACACAGAACAAAGATATCTGCAAGTGTCGTGCCAAAGAATTAGCAAGAAAGCGACCGAAATCCGTCTTCCGAGAAGGAGAACCAGGTCACCGAAAAAGACAAAGACGGAGTTGCTGAGCCGAATCCAGAAAGCCGACGACGACGTCTGAAATGAGTTTATTTTATATCTTGCTTCCCTCCCCTCCGCTAGGCGCGACCCACGCATCTGAAACTCCCTGATGATGACATCAGAGGCAGAGGCAGTCGGTGACGCTGCACCGTCGCGACGCCGGCCGTATGTCAATTGCGGACCTAATAATCCCTTGATCTATTCTTGCTAAACGTACTTTCTATTTCTACGTGTTAATTCAGGACCAAATCTGCCCGGGTAAGGAAAAGGACAGAAAATGCTTTGGGGGGGGGGGGGGCGCCGCCACCGCCGCCGCCGCGCTGCTTTTCCTTGTAGCCTATTGAAAATCTACCAGACTCCCTTCTATATCAAAAATGAAAAACAAAGAAAGCAATAGAAGAGCGTCCAAATTTCAAGTTTAGATTTATACAATATTAGCTAAGAAAATGGAAAGAAAAGCAGAATCCATTCAATCAACCAATGATTCAATTGAAAGAAAACCAACTTTAACCAAATCATATTTTGAACGAAATAAGCTTGTCTTAAGTCTGGAAAACTGGGAAGGGAGTTGTGTTTTAGAACTAAGGCTTTGAAAATTTTCTTCGAAAAGAAAGTGACACCTACTACTTGTACCTGTAAGTGAATGATGTAGTCGGTCCGCAATTTACATATGCGTTAAACTCTCATTTTCCTTCTGGTCCGCAATTTACATACCCGGCGACGCCATAGAGAGATGTTAAAGCCGGCTGTTCCATGTTATAGATTTACTGCATATAAAAGATCCCCAAGACTAAAAGAAGTCTCTGACCTATTCGTAAATCCAAAATCTCCTGTTTCGTCGCACGAGTAATAGCATATTTCTCATCTAGATGGTGAGAGAAGCGTAGCGAAATTTGCGTGGGCAAACGGAAGAGCGAGCCTGATGGCCCGAGTCTCGACACATAAAATAAGTCGAACATCAGAGGTAGCGGCTCTCGGCGACGTCGTGGGAAGAATGGAAGGGGCCCGGGAGCGGCCGTCGGGCGCGCGCACCTGTTGACACGCAGGGCCACGCGTCCACAGCCGCTACCTGATGATGTCATTTTCTCGCATCGCACCGGTGAACTAAGGCCATCACGTCATATGCAGTTGGAGCTCTCAGCGCCCGGCCCCGCCCCTTGTCCGCGGTTGTTTTTTGTAATGAGAGAAGTTCCGTCTAGAGAGATGTTGCAGTGTTTTTTAGGTTCGCATCCTTTAAACATTTGTGTGACGCTCAACGTGTTTTCAGAACTCTTTTAATAAAAAAATTCATTTCCGTACACAACATATGATATGTACAAGAGCGTTGTTCAATTTAGATACAAAAAATCTCATTGTTTTAAAGACGCTTATCCATGGTTGTATTGTGCACTTGTTTCATTTGTGCATTCCTGCAGATGTCTTTATATTTTTGTCTTAATATTTAATAATATAATGTGCTGTTCCGGATTCTTTCCTGTAGAAGCATAGTTTGTGTAATTCTTTAATATGTTCAATATCTAATGGTTTTCCTCTTCAATGATCATTAATTAATTGAAATGTTAGATGGGAAGAAACTCATAAAATATTATTCCGAAAAACTTGAACTTACTTCTTCGTTCAGTCTGGGGTAGACATGTATAAAACTGTCATTACTTCTTGATTTACAATTAATCGTTGTATGATATTTGTGGTGGCTTGTATTTCCGGTGTGAGACAATGATGCAACGGATATTCACACATAAAAGCCAGCCGGAAAGGGAGCACTACTGCGGAAAATTGTTTTCCTGTTACGACAGTTATCACCTTTTCTGCATTACGTATTTGATTATCGTGAAAGCCTTCTGGGGCTATCTACAATTTCAGAAGATATTTCTTGAAATCACGTTTTCTATAGGAAGCGCCGATGAAAATAAATGTTAAAACCGGTGTATCTTGTGAATATTAAAATGACAATCAATGTAAGGTATCGTTAGCTTGAGAGTTATTGTATCAGGGCTAGAACAGGAAATAGGAGAATTTGAGAAATTAAAAAAAATGATGAGAACTTGAATTCTGATTAAGACACAAATGGGTCCTTGAACCCACGTGACAATGACGCACAACAGCAGTCATCTTGGCGCACCGCCCTCTTCTGCATCAGTCGTACATGACGTTCATACAAAACGCGGTCCTCATCTTAGTCATCGCAGGTTCGCGATCTTATTCAACCTCCTCGGAGACCAAGCTAAGATATGCAAAGCTGCCCCTCCTTCCTCACACATGTGTGCCTCGGATCCGTCCGCCTGTCGGGTGGCTTGACTTGCGCGGCGCAGCGATCCGTTTCAGGCAGGGCCTCCTACGCCAGCCGCTCTCGCGCCCGCTGCTTATAGCAGGCGGCCTTGGCGCTTCGCAAACACGGTACAGGAGGCCGCGGGGGTACGGGAGGACGCGGGCCCCGTCGCGGTTCGGAGAATATACGACCGTGTTCAAGGACAAGACGTATGGGGAGAAAAGGCATGTAAAAATAATGGATTTATACCATGGAATGGATTCCTGGGAAGTGATATAATGACTTTCATTTAAAATGAGAATTCCCAGAGCGAAGGTTCATTAACTACATAGAGCGGAGAACAAAAATTGCAAAAATGACAACTATAGGAAGAGAGAATACGAATAAAGGGAAGACAGATCGATTGGCCAAATCGACGGTGACGAATGACAGCTAATACTACTGTCTATTGATCACTGTATTGCGTGATGTCCAAATGAAGATATGTAGTATATCTGTGTTCTAGGAGTTCGTAGATTCCATCTTCGATGTTGTGGACTCTCAAAGGGTCGGTGGAAGAGAATTCTGTGATTCGTCTGCTCAAATGAATAGTATCTGTAGCTTTCTTCTGTCTGTTTCAAGCAAATACCATGACAATTCCCCGGAGAGGGATCACCAACTGCACAGTTTCTCTTTCACCAGCCTTCGTTATTATCGTTTTCTTTTGGATTGCCTTCCTTAATTCAAAGAACGTATATAGCTAAACGTGCCCGGACACTGCAATAGTAGCACACATTATAAAAAACTGCAAGAAAAAGGAGTGTTGTGTTATACATTCCAATAAAATGATGGTGGGAAAGGCCTGGTGAAAGGCCTGATGGTGAATGATACCCAAAGATATTCAATTTTACTCTGTACTTTTGTCAATTTTCTTCTAGCACTAAAAAAGTATTAAGCACAGTTACGTGCAAATAAAATATAAAACTATAATTATTTTGAAATGGTGTTGAAAAGTATCAGGAAAGTTCCTAGTAAGGTCACAAATAGAACACATCGAATGTAAAGGTAGCAAACAAAAATTAAAGTTAAAAAGGTAAGGTATTACATTTTTAACAGCAAGAGTCACAATTAATAAAGAATTAGGAAGCTATTTTTTAAATCTTATTTTAATGTCTACTTGTCATTTCCGCGCAGCAGACCGCTTAAGAAAACGGGTCGTAGGGCAATTGTGTTTTTTTAGATGTGATAGACGCCGCGCTCATCAAGTTCTCTGACCTCTCGCCCAAGAGCTCTACCTATTCAGGTTAACTGTAAAATGTCCTACCCCATATACGATATACTTACGACGTGTGTTATTGAAGTTTGGTAATCGTCCTCACCTCACTCCTTTTACGAAGACGAGTTTGCGTGATTCTAGGAGGCTTTCTGAACATCACACATGAATTTCGTGCAAACCTCGGTGTCACGTAACAGACACAAGGCTGAGGGAAATTGATGCGGCCCAAGAACGCAAGGAATGACGGAAGCAGACGAAACCCATTGTTCTGAGTGTCGACAAAACAAAATAATGATTTAAAGGTAAATTAAGAAAATGATCCTTGGAAAATATAAAATTGAGGAAATTCATAAAATCATAATGCTCAATTAGTTGAGTTTACTCGTCAATTTACATATTCTATTGATGGACCGATGATTGATGTTTCCGGGCACGTCATCTGCTGCGCTCGTTAGTCCCGTTAGTGTAGTAAAGGTTTTTTGCCGCTGGTAATGGCGTTTCTCCCTAGTGGATAATGAGATCCGGTGCCGACATACACGTCGTCTTCCGAGGTATATCCACCACCAGGCATCTCCCTACAATGGGGCACTGCCCCAGCCGGGTCAAACTCTAGGCTTCCAACTGGTCTCCCGACATGTGTGGTAGTGTAGAGCATGTAAGTATAATTATGTATGAGGGGAGAGTATATGAAAAGGAATAGGAAGTAAATGACGGAAAACTTTTCAGAACAGCTGGGAGCTGGAGTTGTCCTCTAGACAGCGGCTGAATCTGAGGTAGCTATATAGCGAGAGTCGAAAATTCGCTACGCTCGAGACTCGAACCTACGGCCCCCTGGCCAGAGTCGTTGCAGGCACTGCGGCAATGCTGGCTCTGAGGTAAATCCAGACAGTGTACTTTATCGACTTTCACTGTATGTACAAATCATTGACATTAAAAATATTTCATTCAAATGTAGTCAGTCCCTTTACAGACAACGGGGGACAACATACGCTAGCTGATGACGCAAATCAGACCCATTTAACTATAGCTATTGTATACAATCTCGACTGCGTCTTTACTCGAATGTTCTCGGAGGTCGTGCGTGTGCATTAGAGCAGGTGAAGCATTTATTATGACCGCGGAGTCATTAAAGCAGAAAATAAAAGCTTTTATTATTCTTAGTTATAGCTTAGTTATATTCAGAGTTATAGCTGTCCATGCTTTTCCTGAGTTACATCCTACTTGTGTAAGATTCAGTTCTCTTGGGTCAACTAGCAGTAGTACAAAACCCCGCAAATTATATTGAAGGAATTTACCAATTGTGTAATTATCTTTTTTAAAAATCCTTTCGCAATATATTACAATCTAGAAACACCAAAAATGTGTGAAATGAAACTACAATTAATGTTTTGAAGAACAATTGCAATTCAAAATAAGAAGACATGTGTATTGACACGAATCCCTCTTCTCTTCTGTTCTCTTTGGTGATTGGACAGCGTTTCACCGCCAAAGAAATGCTGCTCCTCAATGAGTCAGCAATTTCATTTGTTACTCTAGTAGCTCTCTCGGGGTCTGTTCTCTTACAAAAAGCGGAGGAGAACAGTCTTTTCATTGCAGGTTGAGAAGAGATGCTCGAATGAATCTCAGGTGTGATAATGAAAGGGTTCGTTTTATTTTTGTTCTTCAGTACGTGATCAGCCATGAAGTTCCGTTTTGGCTGCAAATAATAGACAGGCAACTATTAAAGCAGATACAATACTTTGAATGAAAGGTATAAGACAAAGGAAAGGGTAAATTATGAATTTCATATCACCTTAAAATTGTAATATTAATTGTAAAACTTTTTTGTGCCAAAGGGACTAACACTTCCATTTGAAAGTTGTTGCTAATTATGGAGCTTGTTGCTAATTATGGGATTAGGTTTTGTTACTACTCCCAGTCAGAGGCACTGGAGTAACATATACTGATGCTGTGAGACACTTAAACCGGTTTGAAAATGGTATGTTGTGTTGAGATATGAGAGCACGTTTTAAGTGTAAATATTAACATAAAGCTGAAACTGTGAATGTTCTGGTGTTACGTGCCTTGCGTTGAATTTGTTTTTTTATGTTAGCTTATTTAATGTATGTTTATTATACCTTTTCGTTTCGTTTCATACGAAAACATTGAAGGTTTATCTAAAATTTTTAACATTTCGTATGTGGATCGTATTTAATGAGAGGAGGGAGATAAGGCGTTTCGTTTCTTATATCCATTTAATATATCAATTATTTCTCAAATTGTCAATCCGTATTATTCGACTTAAGAAAAAATGTTTATTTTGCGTGTAGTGTTACAACACTGGTGTTAGTGATAATTCTTCGTACTCTAATGAATGATGTGAGACGTGGAGAGTAATGGAAGGAAAGAAGAATGGAATGAAACTAGTGAAACCAATTCTGTACCCAGGTATTGCACTTGGAAGTTTGATCCCGGGCAGAGAGAAGAGCGGCGAGGTGGCCTGTACACTTGGGATCTTTGAAAGAGCTCTCCATGTAATTAGGATGCATATCTGCAGTGTTAGTCCTTGTTCAGTTCAGGGAATGTGACGTGTGTTCCGTCGCGTGCAGGTAACCGCCGAGAGATAGGAGACATCAAAAGTCACCTTTTCCAGAGATCCTCGCTGAACTGGGTACAATTCTAGAGGTCACTCAATACACTAAATGAAAATCACATTCTCTTTAAGGACTTTATTGTTTTTTCGGTAAATGTCATTTCGCAGCCATTGTCGGGTTATATTTTCTGTGGAAAGTTACAGTAGTCGATTTTTGACTTTGACACAACAGAACGACATCGAAAGCTGTTTATGAAAATTAACTGGGCCAGGGCGAACATTTTGCACTTTGTAAATCACTCTTTTAATAGTGAAAATAGCTTCATACTGATTGCCAACATCTAACGGCCATGCTCTGAAGTGTATGCATTATACGCCCTTCTTGAGGAGTATATTTACATGTCAATTTAATTTTATATAGATTTCGAATTTTGGTTCGTATGAACTGGGGATGCTCCTAAAAACTAAAATAAATGTAACAAAAGTTTCGGAAGTGTGGCATTTTGTGGAATACTGCTCAAGATACATGACTCGGGATGCACTTGACCTCCGTGTGTTTCAGTGCATGTTCCCCCACATATATCCCGTATGTTCTCCGCATGTTGCTCCGCCCCTTGTCCCTACATTGCCTCGCATGTTCCTCCTTGTTTCCAGCATATTCGTCTACATGTTCGCCATGTGGTCTATACCTCCGCAAGTTTCCCCATATTTATCATATTATCTCCTATTCTTTTCGTAAGATGTTGATCCTGTATTTACTGCATATTCTCTCGCAGTTCTCTGTTTCCATGTTCTCCACATGTTTCGTTCCCCATGTTCCATGTTTCCGATGTATTCGGTGTTATAATTAATTAGGATGTAAGACAAAGTAGATTTAGGTGAGTTCGTGAGTATCTAATTTGCAAGTTAGGCCGTAAGTGATCAATGTAAATAGAGATTAAGAATAAATATGAAAAAAAAGTCTCATATGTACTGTCACCTGTTCCTCCAAATATTCTCGCAAATGCTCCCTGGATGTCCTAATCTTCTCGTGATACCTCTCATATTAATCTGAAAAGTATACAGGAAATTCAAAAAAATTAATTTAAAGACTTTTTCTTTTTACAAAATATTGCTTTTAAACTATACGGCAATGGATAGTGCAGTAACTCCTCTGGCGGATGTAACGAGACGTTCTGAAAAGCTAGAGCACCCAAAAGAGCGGAAACACTAAAGAAAGTAATGTAGTGGCCCACAATAAATATGTTTAAATGCATTCTTCAAAAACCACGTTTTAAATCATTGTTTTAAAAGTGAAAATTGCTTCGCACTGGAACCCAATTTCCATTGCTTCTGACAACCCATGATACGGGATGAGAAACCATCCAAAGCTGTAATAGAACGACGAAAAAGGTCTAATTTGATACATCACGATGTATAAACTATAACTCGTATCACCTGTTACCCTAGGACGCATAACGTTCGAGTTATGGAAGGCAGTTGAGAGTGATGCAGAATAATGCGTGATGCGATTGCACGTATGTCTGATTTCCTACGTAGAATGTCATAATACGCGAACTTCTAAGCTTTCGTCTTCAATTTCTTTGATACAGGACTGGGAGGTAATTCCCTATTCAGCAATAATACACTTTGTTTTGTGTCGATGATTTTATATGAATTATACAAAACTATCGTCTTACCTTAACATGTTTTATAGAAAGGGGATAGCACCAACATTTTACACGATCATCTGAACATCTACCATGTAATCGAAAATGACATTTTTGCTATCATATGACAATGATATTGATTATTTTACTGATCGATTAACTTTCCGGTCTATTTCATATATTTACGATAGATATTCAGTATCAAACTGTATGTACAAGACGTACTGTGGACGTAATATATGAACTAGTACTCCTCAATCAGAACTCTAAAGAGCGTCAAATGTGTTGGTGGCAACGATTCTAATCTTCCATGCAATAAATAACATTAAAAAAGACCGAAGTGTTCTTCAATTCCAACTTTGGCACCACATAGATTGATACCACTACCAGTTTCGTATTTTTGACGCTATCATCTGTTTCTGACTTATATTTGTCACTAGTGATCGAAACAACACAATGGCGTATCATTTAATGTAGTATTCGTTATTTTAGTTCCCTGAGCAATAGCGAATCGGATTGGAATGAGAGTTGTCGGATGGTTTAATTTTGGCGCCATTTTGTCAGGTTTGTTAAGACAAGCCAGAAGCGGGAAATGGGACATAGGTTTTTTCTCCTTCGAATACCCACCGTGCGCAGCTGCTGGGCTTGGACCCCACGAACGTCGGCTTTGGAAGCTACGACTACAGTCCCTGTGCAAATAGGGCCGTCATGAATTAAATAAAATAAAACATTACAAGAACTTCTGAAAGTTAGAAGTTTTCTGGTGAGTATCTGCTCTAGAAGTGTAATATCACGTGCGAATGGCAGGTCTTAATCAACTATTTTTGAATGCTTAAACAAAGTTTCAACGCAAATTATCGTGTTTATCGTGAATTGCACTAATGATTACTCAAGAGAATGTAGTGTTATATTCACATTCATTATATGTTATTCATTATGTGAATAGTGCACCAATAAACTAGGAATACGCAATTAAACGTACACTATTAGTCTATTACTTAATAACAGTAATGTGTTTCTTAAGCGAAATATAACTAAAACCATCTTTATATTTATTGTACTACAATGATCATTTTTTCTTTTAGTTGAAATTCAGTTGAAATTAAAAATAAATTTAATTATCTGATGTTAGAAAGAAAAAGTACCTCGTAGTATGTATTATGCAAAGATACACTATTTTCAATTTTTTTCCAATTTAAACTTTCATTATTGCATAGTCATTCTGGAATCTCATTGCGTGTGGATGAAGAAAGATGTGACATATATGATGAGCAGAGGAAGAAAGATGGAAGATCTGAGAAATACGAATATTTTATGCTCTACATACCGGTAAATGAAAGTGATGTTATTGTTGAAAGATGTAGTGGAAAGGGAAAGTACTTAGGATCTAGGGTGTTATATCAGTAGAATGGAAGTTAAGAGTTGGAAAAGGTTTTAAAAACTGTGGTGTACGGGTGTGCCGTGTACATAACACAATTTGATTTTCTCTACAATGTGACAGTAAAATCATTCACACAAATAACAGTATTGTAAATATTATAGAGGACGTGCGACTCGAAACGATCTGGACGTTTCTCTTGTTTTTGTTGAATCATTGAACAAATGCAACAGGTTATTAATGGTAGTTTTTTCCCTTTCCATTTCTCTTCCTTCCTTTCTTCCTTCCTATTTCCCGTCTCTCTTTTCCTCCTTCCCTACATCCGTCCCTGCGACCCATTCTCCCTACGACTATTCTGCTAACATTTCCCTGCCCTTCAGAATCAGCACAAGCAACCTACTATATTTTTATACGACGTTTTTAATGTTTAGAAGACCTTTACAAATGATGAGTTATGGCGAACACTATAAAGGTTCTAGATAGCGATGTTCTCATTATGGAGCATCAGCAGCACCGAAGTTGTTACATGGCCCCTCCCACGTTGGCCTGCGGGGTCACCGTGCGCGCCCACGCCCTCCAAGCAGTCCCACCGCTCGGCGCGGCCGCTTCCGAAACAGATCGCGTCCGCAGCGCGTCACGCCCCTTTTCTTCTCTCCTTATGTCACCCGGCGAGAGGTCGCCCGCGGCCCCGCACGGTGCGACGGCGGTGGAGTGGCGGCGGCGGCGGCGGTGGCTGCGGCAGTGGTGGCGAATGCGGTGGCGGCGGCGGCGCGCACCCGCGGGGCGTCGGCTGTGACGTCATTTCCCGCGCCCACGCCCGCGTGCCGCCTCCGCCGTCCGCCCGCGGGTCCCCGGATCGACGCCCGCACCCCGCCCCGCCCCTTTCTAAAGGGGGAGGGCAACGAGCTGGATTGACGAGCGCTCGTTTGTAATGGGGCCGTATGTCTGCGCGCGTGGGTGCCCCCACGACGAAACGCTGATTCGCTCGCTTGTTGTCGGGTTTGCGCTCGCGATGTGCATTATCCTGGAAGTACTGCTCGGCTTTCGAGTGCTGTCGCGTGAAAGTTCGTCGTTAAGTGATGCGTGATGTATAAGTAGCTCTTGTTTTGGGTCAATTTAAAAAAAATGTTATGAGGCTATAGATACAAAAGTAAGCCGCGTAGAAAGCGACGGAGAATACAAACGGTTTGAAATTTTGTTACTTAACTGATTAATTTTACTTGGACTTCCGCGTTTATGATTTAAAGCGCTGTAATTTGCTGACAATTAAATACTTCTGTTTCATAGTTTCGAGGACGTGGTTCTGTGTTTTTCTTGAATCAGTGTCGTGCAATATTCTCAAATGTTTCTTAGCACAAAATCTATTTTTATTTTTGAAAATTTTGGATAACGTGAAAATTCGTCAATGGTTTGTGTTTAGAGGACCCTCTGCACTGACTAGCCTTTCCAGATCTGTTCGACCGTTGTAATAGGAAAGTTAAAATGACTCTTCCTAATCTCATAACTGTAGACAATGCAGAATATGTAGGTGTTATTAAAAGTTTTCTTCTACTGTTTACGGGCAATAAACTATTAGAACTTAAAATGTAATTTGATTTACGTTTAAGAATATTTGGAACACTATGAATCTTAGTTCAATTAATTCCCTAGGAACTAACAGTGTCTTAGTAGATACAAGCCCTAATTAACGTTACCCTGAGAATGACCGTGACGAAAAGTAGACTTTGAAAAATAAGTTAATCACATCCAAAAGCTAGTCAATGGTATGACTAAGTAATGGTGAGCATCCCTTAAAAGGTTTTCAGCAAACTCTCCTCGAACACTTTTCATATTTTAGACGTCAACAAGTTTTAACAATTCATATTTAATAATTATAAATTTCAAAACAATTGGGTAACTTTTCTGTGATAAAATATTGGAGGCATTCTGTGAACTGTGATCAATTCTCAAGAAGCTACTACTGCTGAACTCCCTTTGGAACAAACTGTTTAAATTATAATGGAATTCATAAAGAATAGTGCACGATTCAAAAATAATTCCTAATATTTTTTTAAAATTTACTTTAAATTCTAAATGCTTCCCCTACATTATTATAAGGTACGGATCTGAAGACAAATATTGAACGTGAGTAGGTGCCTATAACCCACATATGAGTACTTAACAGATTTTTGTAAACGTGCCAAGACAAGAGTCACCAAGATAAATGAATTGTCCACTAACGTGCAGTAGAGTAAGCGACAAATTAACAACGAACGAGAACGTTGACGTAAGACATTTGTTTGAGATTTCAAATTGGTGATGACGTTTTCTGTATTATTTTAAAGGCAATGTATTATTTCGTAGAATCTTGATGTAGATACAGTATTAAGAATAATTGGCAGGGTACATTTTTACACGATAACTACATTTTAAATTGGAGCAAGATTCTAAAACTTGTTTCTTTTTTAGAAACTAGGAAGCTCTCAGACTAAGTTCAAGGAAGTCTATTCATAGGGATGACGCACAATTTATGTAGATCTTAACATGTTGCGAAAGATATTTGTGACCGCTGGGTGTATTTACTGCAGTTTGTGAGCTCAGACAATGAAGCCGTTTGCTGTGTTAATGCCGCAGATGAACAGTAAGGTCTATTGCTGATGAACTTGTTTACTAATTTATTGCATCCTTGTGTCCACTTCTTTATCTTTCAAGAGCGATAAGAGTTTTGTAATAAAAAAAAATTCAAGTGCCCCGTCCCATCTTTCTCTGCTGTAAGTAAAACCTGTACGGCTGCAACCATCTCTTACAAATTATTTATTAACTAAGCTTTGTCAATATCTCCTTTGTTACATTGTACATAGGTGCATGCCAGTAAATATATAATAACTATTATTTATCATTGCTTTACAATGTTATCCTATCATAAAATTGAGTTATTATATATACGGTACTTTTTTTATTAAAATTAAAACAAGTGATCTATACTGATATTGTGAGTTAACTGAATCACATGTTTAAAAACTATTCCAGAATATTTTGATAATAATTGATTAATCCAATACTTCGAAGTGAGATTGCTTTTAATTGTATTATATCGTTAACTATCTTAACATATTAATTTAAAATTGCAAGACATAAACGTACATTTAACGTAAACTAGATTAAAGAAGTCAGTGAAGACGAATATTCTGTAAAGAAATAAAATTAAAATTAATTTAAACTGCAGAGTGTATTTATTGCAATACAAGAATGGTTAAGGGTAAATAAATTAATAATGAATGTTTGAAAAACTGAATTTATAATTTTACATAGTGGAAGGCACATAGATGTAAGGGAGTCTAAATTATTCACAAATGACTTAAAGGAAATACAACGGGTATACAAAATGAAATATTTGGGAGTCATTTCAAATTTTAAAAAAAATATGTTACACCTACATAGACGCAACGCGTCTCCAAGCCCTTTGGGGGCGTTGAGCGCTTTGCACTTAGAGTAATCCTCCATTAATTTAGTGTGCTTATTAGGAGTATTTCTACATTATTGTATGTCATGCCACGTCTCGTCGTAGTCAGTTGTCAAGAGGACCACAAGGTAGCATCTCCGCGTACGCGCCTCTTACCACGCGCTCCTGCGTTTCTTCCCAGCGGCCAGAATAGGGGAGAAATTAGGATAGGGATATTATTCAGGACACTTCACTGGGGTTAGACTAGCCCTTGTGAAGTGGCAAAACTTGTTTTGCTGGAATGAATTTCACATGAGTTTGCCCGGGAATGGAACCCTAACCTCCTTGGTGATAAGTGAGCGACTTCGCTCTTGAGCCACGAGATGACTGATTGATGGTAGTAAATTAAATTTTAAAGATTATATATACTTAGTACATAGTAAAGAAAAGAGGAAAAATAAATATTTTATACAGAATTGGGCAATATAAAAATGTCTATCTAAGATGTTCAATATATAAACCCATAATTGCACTACATTTTGATTACTGTGCAACAATACTAGTTAGAGCCCAAAAACTTAAATTAAAAAACTTCAGATACAACAAAATTGAGCCATGAGACTAATAACTCAATGGAATATACTCTCCAGTGCTAGATATGCTCGACACTCTAAAATTAATGTCAATAAAAGTGAGAATTCATTACAAGACGCAAATTTTCATTTTTAAATTAATTAAAACTCATATTACAGGAGATTTAGTAAACAAAATCCAAAGAGTGAAAGATAAAACAAGGCAAACAACACACGCACAACATTTAGTAATTAATTTTAGTAAAACTGTACATACAGGCAAAAAATAGGCTCTTTGACAAAGAATTATAATTATATCATAAATTTCCGTTAGAAATAAAAACGTGTGAACAAATTAAAGAATTTAAAAGACAAATTATAAAATACATAAAAATAGAAAACTAATGTTGTAAATAGTTAATAGAGTTTACCTAAAGATATAAACAATTAATGTAAATTTATGTTTGAAATAGCGGAGAGAGCTAAATAAAGAATCTATCACAGATGCTGTTTCAACACTTGCAACATGCATGTCAGGAATATTAACCATCATTAACCAAACAAGAATTTTATTGTGCGCACAAAAGCAATCAACGTCGTGGGCAGGTGGGTAGACAACTTACTGTCACTCATTTCCGAGGTACACACAATTATTTTTCAAAACATAGCACTACAGTACACATAGAAGTATTCCAGTCTCAACCTTACTTGACACTGTCGTAGAAGGAGCAAAATAAATAGTGTTAAGTTTTCGTTCAGTTATTTAGGAGTAAACGACGATTTCAATTAATGCAACTAATTGAGTTCAACTGATAGATTATAATAAAGGTTATTCTGAAATCAAATCCAATTTATTTCCATTGAAAATCAATGGAACGTCGAGAAACAATGTTTCGAAAAGTTTCGAAAAAACCAATCATTCAGATAATCAAAGAAAACCGGTGGTTCTACAACATCACACACCTTTTCTCAGTGTTTCTAAATTTGCAATTTTCGATCATTTAGATAGTTCACCGAAAATAAAACCCCCGCCATTTTTTCCTCTTCTTATATCCGTGGAAAAAAAAATTGAAGAATGCTTTGAGCGGTTTTTGAGATTTTTTTATGAATTGCATTAATTTCAAGCACAAATTACGCGAAAACTACTTGTTTTTTCAATAAACTGTACATTACCTTTTTTAAAGAGGTGATTTTTTGGATAATTCTTTTTATAAAGCAAAAATCTCTATCTTTAATTTTGTAGTTTTGACATGTTAACTTTTCGGAGTTTTCAAAAACAAAAACAAACAGAGAGTTCATCGAAAATAGCACTAGCTCCATATTTTTATCGTCGCTTAATACATACAAAGAAAAAATTTAAAAAACAATTGGTGCCGTTTTAGAGAAAAAAGTTGTTGACCTTATTTCATGATCTGTCTTTAACGAATAGATTTCATTAAGACAAAAATATCTTCAATATTATATTTGTAGGAAGACACAAAAAATTGAACTTTTACTATTTTAGAAAAATGTGGGATTTCAACTAACATGAGACATGCACCTTTCTTTTAAGCATTTTTTCCGCTAATCGAGAACAAATTGTAATCAAAAAAATTGGAGATATTTTTGCGAAAATTTTGAAAATATTTTAAGGATTCATGTAAAGTACCCTCATAAATCAAAATATCTGTTTGAAATTCCCAAAACCTTGAATTTGTTCAGTTTGATCGGGCGATATCAATTTGGGAGAAAATCGGCTGAACTGTTTAGGCGCTAGCTTAGACCACAAATGGACTGACTGACGGACAGGCAGACGTTTTGTCATCAATCGATTTCTCTGTATCAAGGACCCACAAAACATGGATTATGACAACACCAAGTGTTAGTGGACTTTTTTCCATATTTAGAAACATAATTTATACATTTTTTCGTTATCAGAGCTCAGCAACAAGCGGTTTTGTGTCGAAAATGCATCGTTCTCCTGCGCACGATTACATAACTTTCTCTTCTTGCGAAGAAAGGGCGACAAATTAAAAAGGATATGTCATTAACAAAAACTAACGTACAATGTGTTAATATACATCTCCCTTCGCTAATTCCAGAGGGACTTAGAGTGAATTGAGTATAATTATTTTCTGACATTTAGTAAGCATTTATGAATTGCCGAGGAAAATGATTTCTTCATTAGTTCCATGTTTGGAACTTCAAAAAAGAATAGGTTTTCAGTTGTGTTATTGGACTACTGACATTCATGTTTGTGGAAAAAACAGCATGAATATGACATCTTGCCTGGCCGAGATTAACTACATTCTGCAATGAATCAAGCGGACCAGCGTTCTGCGGATTTCTTGACCGGATAAACTGGGGCCTCGTAGACTTTTGGCCAAATCCTACGTACTCAGCTGCGGGAACCTGTCTGAAATCGTGATTACATTTTCCAGTCGTGATGAGAAGCTCATTCCTCCTTTCTCCAGTGTGTCTGGTCTGTCAACGATAGGGAATCAACGGGGGAAGGAAGGATCACGCGCCGTCGGTGATCTATTGTTTGAAGAACTTCTTTACCGTTCGTTTAGAGTGAATTTGAGTTCAGCCTAAGAAAAAGTCATACAACTCGAGACAACCGTCTGCAAGTAATTACTTATAGTCGATAAGTAACGGGAAAGAAAGATTGAAATTTGGTGAGGGTTACTTCTGATATGATATATGACTGATATATGAAAAATATATTTGTCAGAGATACTTTACATTCTCATTCAATTAGTGAGGCTAGACGCAAAACTCGTCAAAACGCATCAACAACTCATTTAATCGATTCCTTCTGCTATTTACTGTATACCATCTGAGAACTGAAATTAAGACGTTCCGCAGTGCTTTTCGTTCGTTAACGAACGAAAAACATTTATCTACATCCTGTTCAAAGATTAAGTATGGCCAATCATTGAAGTTCATTTTAGGCCCTTCTGCCAAACCTGCAAGGTCGACGACGTTCGTCAGATCGCGTCAGATGCAGTGCCACTCTCCATACGCTCTTCTGAGTGAAACGTTTCGAAAAGTGGACTCAGCCGGACACGGATACGCTTCCAGGACACTTTGTACAATTTATATTGTCCACTGTTATAAGGTCCAATTTAATTTGGCCAACAGACATTTCGTCCACTTCCTTTTGTGCATAAATAATTCGTCCACTGTATATATTGTCCATTAACTGGTATGTTGACGAGTATTGTATCCGTTTCCTTTCATCCACATTTTTCTGTCCTCTTTCTTTGAAGTCCACAGAAATGTATGTCCACAATATTAGTCGCATTAGAAAATCCTTTATTATAAATCAATGCCAAATTGAAAATTTTGTAGACTGATATCAAGAATACGCCGAAAATAATTATATAGATTTATATTTTCGGAGCATTAGGTATAGAATGAAATTGTAAAATGCTGAAGAGAGCGACGGAAAGTATCAAATATTTAATATATATTATATTGTAAATCAATAATATATGTATTTATTTTACAATTAACAATAATTATTGTGGACCAAAAATTTATAAAATGGACACAAAATTAGTGGGCACATCAATGTGATGGACGTCAATGCTCAGTGGACCATTCTTATAAGTGAACATAAAAAAATGGACAAAATTTGTATAGACCTCCCATGTTTCTTAACTAAAATGCATAGTGGACGTAAATAATGTGGACGAAATGTTTCTGGACAATCTGTCTGGGAATCCACGGATCCACGCTAACCGTTCTCTTAGCATCTGTGTGATCTTGATCGGAAGAAGATACAAAAACGGACAAAGCAGTTAGCCTCTATAATTCTCTTCAACGCACTGGCGTTGCCCAACCCAGCAACGTAGCTGATGCGTAAAAACCGCCTTCCGCGGGACCCGATTCTAGGACCTGCCGGTCTATCAAGATTCTCTTGTCCGTAAGGATTTTGACGTGCATTTTGCAGCTGCCCCTCTGCGTTGTTTCCTCGCGCGTTCTTGCCAGTGCGTGATTCGCCGGGAAAGCCTAGACAGCAGCGCGAAGAGGGCGCGAGAGCTGTGAGGTTTCGCGGTGTCGGCGGATGTGGCTGCGGTGGCCTTTTTGCAAGCCTCGTTTCCGCTCGCTACGTCTACCCAGAGTTCCGCATCCAGGCTCTGTTCTCGCATGCCGCCTTTCCTGTGCAGTGTTCTGTGCGGTGGCCTGTAATGGCCGGATTCCTCATTTGCAAGCAATACGATAGCAATTTGCAAGCATTGATATGTGTAAATAAGACACGTCTTGTTCGTTAAGGCACATTAAGATTCAATAGATTCCGGTTCATTGTACTTGTTAGCATATAATATTTATCTACTCATTTCATTTCCTAGCCCTATAATTATAAGGAAAAGGTTTGTGATTAGAGGTAACACATTGTAGATGATAGTAAATGGGTGGTGTAAAATGGAATGGACATGTTATAATGAAGTTAATGTGATTTTGTTGCCAGTGATAAAAATGCGGAAAATAACACAATATATGAAGTATTAAATAAAGGTTTTGAAATAGTTTTTCGCACTAAGGATAAAAGATACATTTGCAATAGTGCAGGAACCCGACATTCTCTTACAAGTATGTTATCAAAAATTGAAATCTCCTGATTTGAAGGGGGTGGGGGCAATCGCAATGGGAAAGCACCGGAACAACCAGAAATTAATTTGAATTTAACCGAAATGAAAAGCGTATTATTTAAATCTCGAAACCGAATGCATTCTGATATCTCATAATTTTATCTTTTTATGTGGTAAAAACGCTATTGCACATTCGAAATTGATGTACTTCATTAAAGTCAATATGTTTAGAAAGTTAAATAAATGTTAGTAAAAATATCTATTTGAGGCGCACCAGACAAAATGTATTTGCAATACAAATATAGTTTACCGGAAAGCTGTCATAGCAAAGGATGTCATATGGGCAACATTTCTCAAGAACGTTTCCTTTTGCTACTTCATGTTCATAAAGAGGCTCTATGGTGTCATTGTTGAGTGACATAATGAAATATTATGCAGTTAGATTACATCACAATGCATGCAATGTATGATTAGGATATACAATTATCACAGTACACTAAATTTTATGTTATCGATTACATTTCTTCTCAGCCATGAAAATGTGACTTTAGATAATAGATCGTTGTTATGATGGTAACAAAGCTTCTTTAGCGCCCCTGATCGTGCGTAATAAGGTTACGACACGAGGCACAAACAATTTAAATTACATATGAATCACACTGTGCAACATAGAATTTGATCTGGTAAATGAATATTCTGAAGACGTAACAATGACATTATTTTCAACGACTCCCACATTTAATCAACCAATCTGCAAAATGTATGTTGATTGAATATTCATGGTAACAAGGCATTCTTATGGTTCTAATCTGTAAAACAAATTCTTATGGCTAGAGCAGAAAAACCTGATGTGACAAACCATTGACTGATGAGTGCAATACTCCATTAACTGAGTGTAAACAATGGAAGACGCTTAGGTACTCACACATCCTAGTGACCAATTAAATGGTTGCATTTTACGGTATTGATAATAGTGTGAATGATAATGAAAGGAGAATAATAACGCATGATGAATCATTATAAATGAAAACACGATTGAGATTTGACACATGGTTGTTTGAGAATAATTCTCATTTCAATCATGCCACAGCCTACCGGAGACGTCTGTCAGCCCGTCTGAAGGTGTTATGTTTCGCGTCACTCTCTGTGAGTGTTCGGCACCGAAATCCAAAGGTTGATACTGCCTGGAAAGTGTTTCGAATAGTCAAGTGTGTCGGAATGGAGGTCGAGGATGTCGAGGGAGGAAGAAATATCCCACGCCGCTGCAGAGATTTGAGCCTCAGTCCACCACCCACTGGCCTTTTAACTACGTAGCTTTGCCTCCGGCTGTGTAACGTCATCTGTTCATTTGTGACATTCAGCTTAGAGGCAAAATTGGCAGTCGTCGAAACGGGATCGGTGTGAATTTTTTGCAATCTCAAAACCAGGAGAAGTGGATTTTTGGTTAATTGTTTCAAGTTGCATTATAAGTGACTTACTTATTGAAAGCCAGTCAAAAACATTCTCGGAAGATCGTCATTAAATTAAGTGACTAATCATAATAATATAATAAATAAACTGTGGAATTTTAGGTAATAAAAACTCAAAAATAGGCAGGGAAATAGACCCTTCGATTCTAAAATAAGTATACAATTTTAATGCAGGTACGAAAATAGGAATTATTATTATTACCAACTAATAAATTAATGAGATAAATATTTCACAACAGAAATGTAATTAATTAAAATAGCATAATGGCTTACCGAAACATTATTGCAAAGAAACAAATTGTTCAAATCCTCAGAAGTAAACTGTCTAATATCTGCTGCCGGAAAGGATGTTCTTAATGTGGAAGAAACTGCGTCACTCTTATAAAAATATAAAACCGACATTAAGTGTGCCCACGCTCACACACTCTTCGCGGAAATCTCAACTCGCTAAACAACGTTCCTGACCACACCAAACGCATCCAAACACCACAACTACGTCTCACTGATCTTACACTGTTTTCGAAATTTGAAATACCGCCCCTCTGGGGGTAAATCGTAACCCAGGATTATCAATCAATTTGTCTGCACTCTGTTGGGCAAAATTGGAAACAACTTTTCTTCATATAATTCAATGTTTATTATAGGACGACCAATGTCTTACGATATTATACAACACTGTTATTTGATAATGGGAAGAGAGAGGTTTTTCTATTAAATAGGCATTTTTTTAAAAAATAGACATTTACAGGCACAGTAGAATTCGCATGCAATATTCCTGAAGTTTAAAATGTATAAGTATCCTAAAATTTTTCGTTTTCAGTTAAAGTAATAAAATAGGCAAAAATAAAATATGTGTATAGGCAAAACTACGCAGCATGGTAATAAACATTTTATTATTAAAACAAATTCTTCTTGGCAAGCGGTCGGCAGGTAGTCGATCGGAAAAGGTAACAGAGAGACGGTGACGACTCAGGGTCCAAGCTCTCGCTTGTCGGCGGTGGCAGCGCGAGCAGCTTCAAGGAGGGCCCCTCCCCCACCCGCTGCGCCACACCGCCTCACGCGATGCTCACAGCGCAATCGCAGCGGGCGAAGGAGGCGGCGCGCTTTATTAAAATTGATGCGCTCACTAAGGAGGAACCGGAAGTGCGCGTCAGGGCCTTAACAAGCGGCGGCGAAACGGCTCTATAAATAAACGGCCGCCGCCGGGCCGCGCAGCGCCGCGCCGGGTGGACTGTGGGGCCGCGGGGGCGCCGCGCCGCGAGACGCACTCGCTGTCTCTGGGTGCACGACCGCCCACCCCGTTCCGCCCCTCCGCTCCGCCCCGCTTCCCATTCCCCACCCCACCCCGCTCACTACATCATTTTCGTTCCCGCTCCCTCCCCGCTCCCCACCCACGCTCCACCTCGCTCGCCCCCGTTCCGCACCGCTTCCCCCGCTTTGATCCGCTCCACCCCTCCCCGCTCCGCCCCTCCCCGCTCCGCTCGTCCCCGCTCCGCTCGTCCCCGCTCCGCTCGTCCCCGCTCCGCTCGACACCGCTCCGTTCGACCCCGCTCTGCCCCCCGCGGATTCGCGATCTCGCCAAGTGGCTGCAGTGCTGGGGCGACTGAGCGGTAGCATATTCTCTTTCTTCAGCCTTTTAAATTTCACGTCTTTCATTAGAGCCAGTTAAAGGGCTTGGGGCAGTAACAAGACAAGCTACACCAGCCACAGAAAGCTTCCCGCTATTCTTACAAGTTAATATGTCGGTTTTGATGGAAGTGCGTCCCATATTGTTTCTACTCTGAGGACTTGCTGTGTATAAACAAGGCCGTACGTAATAACAAGATAAGTCTTATTTTCACTAAAATAGAGATATTATTCATTTAGGAATAGCGGGCGGCTTTTTATGGCTGATATAGTTAATCTTGTTACGGCTCAAGCGTTTCAATTTATGTGTTTACTAGAGGCGGAGGTGGCGTTTAACTTTTCCGACCCGGCGCGCCTGATCTCACCCTGTCCAGCCCGGCAACTGTGCTGTCGCTGAGATGCATTGCGGGACGTATCATTCCCAGTGACAATACTTTTGGGGCGTAACTATATGGATATTTATCTGTCACAGTATATTAAATAGTCCCACTCGCCAAACCTACTTCTTCAGCCCCGTCTGTTGTGTCCGCTGTGTCCATTCTGCCTGTTCTGCCACCCAACCCACCCCACGCCCCACAGTTGGCCCGCCTACCCGTTGTGCACGGCAATGCCTAGTCACATTTCGAGTTGCACCTTTATGCAAATTTTGCGAAAATATTCATGCAAAATTTGGGAGGAAAATGGTATTTTAAAAGTTTATGTTAAACACATGCACATATCTATATTTCCATATTTATGTAGGAAGATTTATGTAAGTATGTATGAGACACATAGTGACTCAGGGCCTGACATTTCTCCTGGTGCATCCCAGTTCTTTGGCGGTTATCGCGCTGATCGGGTTCTTTTCTTGATTAATGTGGTATGGGCCATTTTGGCTGCGGTGTGAGCCCGTCAGGCCCTAAGGTTGGGAGTGGGGACAAATTGCGAAAGGAAGGATTGCGTTCTGTTCGAGGGCCATGGGATAGTGTGCTTCCCCCTCCATTTCTCAGGAAGTGATAAAGAAAGCCACGGAAATCACTAACCAGAGCAGTGGATCTACGAACTCCATCATGGCAGGGGTCACAAACTCATCGACGGGAAACCAAGTGAAGCAAATCCCGAACATTCGCTCGTCTCGTCTCGTGATCTCTTAGCAGTCCCAGAAGTTACGAAGTCGTAACGTTCGTGGATACGCCTGATTTAATAAAAAATAAAATTAATGTAAAAGAAGCACATTTGAGTGAACCAGAAATGCACTCTGTGAAAAATTAATAATACTCGGCGCTAATGCTTTATTAAATTTTCACTGAAACAATATTCCATACATTAATTCAGGAACTATAAGAAACTGTCGCTAATGTTTTTTATGTCATTGTTTTAATCGCTTCTTCTTTATCTTGTAATGTCATATCCCCACCGCCCGGGATGTTGGAAATCAAGGATAAAGAACTTTTATTTGGCTTCTTCTTAAATTAAAAAAATGAACCCCCATTAGATGCATGTATGTGGTTACGTACGCAATGTACTATTTCTATTTTTGTAGGTTTTGTAGGATGTAAGATGTTTGGCAAGAATACGAATGTTTCACAAATTTCATTTCACATGTTTAGTAATACATTTAATAAGAATTCACAAAGTTTATAAAATGTTTCAAAACGACCACAATGTAACAAGTCAGTTATTTATTGGGAACTATTAACTCGACTCTATTCCCGAAAATTACAAATTTTCAGATGCCAGTTCAAGTTTCAAAAGTAAAATTTAAAAAATGGAAAATAAATTCCCCTTTTCAGGGGAAAGGGCTCAGCCCCCTGACACCTTTTGTGTGCACGCCTACTGGGACAGAACTTACAACTGTCTAGATATTTACACAGCCCACGTCATGTAGACTCAAATGTCGAAACCGGGTTAGGTGGCTCAGGCCATCGACTGATGTCACTGCAGTGCCTCTGACCGGGAGGTCCAAGAATTCTAGTTCCGACGATGCCAGGGTTTTCGACACTAGCTAGTTTCTGAGGTCCAATTCAGCCGCGGTCTGGAGGAGAATTCTAGCGACCGTCTGGTCTGATCGGTAGTTTTCCGTGGTTACTCCGATTAATATCAGGCGAATACCAGGGCAGTGTTCTTAGAAATGTGCAATCGTTCCTTTCTCTTCCTTGTCCTATCCTTACCTCTTACTTACACACACATACACTTACAAGCACAACACTAGTAAACATGTCAACAACTTGGATTCTGCGGTGCCCCGCTGGTGCGAGATACCTGGTTGGGGAAAATCCTGCAAGTCGACATTTGAATCGCGCAGAATATCACCACCCAGCGGGAAAAGATCGCCGCTATCTACCATGATAAAAATATGCACTACATTTACGGGAATAATGACAGTTGACGCGCTCGGAAACACGAAATAATAAATCAATCAATCAGATGTGGAAACATTGCTTTGTTGCACTGTCATCCACTTTCTTTCGTCCTGGCGCTGGCCTTGCCCTTCTGCTCACTATTACGCAAGTGCAACTTCAAACGAACGCTTTGGCAATGCGACAACTCCCGCTGCCAAATAGCGGAGACAGATTCCAATTTAGCTTTATTGGAACTCGCGTGCGGGCAATGACTGCATTACATATATCAAACACACAGAGATATCAAAACATCTTTACATTAATTTTAATTAATAAATTGAATGTCTGCATTTCAAG
The DNA here is from genome assembly GCA_038098605.1 of Gryllus longicercus. Taxonomy (NCBI): domain Eukaryota; kingdom Metazoa; phylum Arthropoda; class Insecta; order Orthoptera; family Gryllidae; genus Gryllus; species Gryllus longicercus. The sequence continues at coordinate 6,341,730 of JAZDUA010000020.1, forward strand.
AATTCATGTCAACAATCACGAGTGTTATTCGATCATCATTTACACCCTGAAACACCGCCACTGCCATGACTGATGCAAATAGGGCAGTAGTTAGACAAGTAGACAAGTTAAACGCCGCAAAATGATTTTGGAATATTTCACAAATTGCCAAAATTGCATGACATCAATGCGCTTCGTGCCTACATCCAAAGAGTCCAATAGTGAACTATTGCGAAATCAAAATAAGAACGGAGGGATGTGAATAAGTACGTGCCTTTCAGAGGAGGTAACGAAGCATTAAAACCTCACTATAATCAATGACTTATTGTAATTTGTTATCGAGTTTTCACATAATGCAGTCGATGATTTTGACTAGATGCAGCTTACCCAATTACATCGTGAAAACTGATTTCGTTTTACAAGTCGGTCTTCACGGAGTTCGGAGCTAATAATGTAGCTTCAAAAAGTTCAACTCTCATATTATACGTAAAATTGCTTAGCTCACCCCAATCATTTCTTCACTTGGATAACAAATTTACGCAATCACCCTTTAAGGCGTTCTTTTGGTATCTGATGAACATTACGTACTTCATTATTTTATGCACTTTGCGGCGCTCAAACTTTAGCATGCATAGCGCCGCGCGAGGGGCCCATTTATAAATCCGACGCGGGGACAGAGGGCGGATGGCGGCGCGTTGCTCCTCCGCCGCGCGGCAACTGCTTTTAGCCGCGCGCGCGGTGCACCTGCGCTGACTCACCCGGGAACGAGGTCTCGGCGGCGAGCCGCGAGCGGCGCGGGGCGGGGTGTGGTAGGTGTTGCGCAGGGCGAGGTGACGCTGTACGGTAGAGGCGGAGAAAAGCGGGAGTTGCGCAGGGAAGGGGCGGCGCAGGCCCGCACGGGACGGAGACGGGATGGTGGAAAGGGACAGGTGTGTGTGTGTGTGTGTGTGCGTGCAGGAGAGTAATGTACAGAAAAGCGACGCAGGATAGGATTGATGGAGCGGGGCGTGGTGGGGAGGAGCAGGTTGGAAGCAGAAAAAGGAAGTGAGGGTTGGGTAGTGAGGAGCTGGACGGGGATGAGCGGCAAGGGGTGGAATCGAACTGAGCAGATGGTGCGCAGTGCGAGGGTCGAAATTGTGCTGGCGGGGAGGGCGGGGCAAGGCAGGGATGAGACCTAGCTTGACAAGCGGGTTTGCGCAGTGCGAGGTGGGGCAGGCGGGAGTGGGCGGGGACGGGCGGGGCGGAACGGGGAAGGTCAGGGATGGACTGAGAGGACGGGCACGGGTAGGACCGAGCTTGACAAGCGGGTTGGCGCAGAACGGTGCGGGGCGGGGAAGGCCATGGATATGCTGGGGGGACGGGCGAGGGTGGGACCGAGTTTGATAGGCGGGTTCGCTCAGAGCGGGACGGGAGAGGCAGGAGGGGGCGGGATGGGGCGGCGAAGGTCAGGGATGGGCTTGCGGACGGACAAGGGTGGGACTAAGCTTGATAGGCGAGTTACTGGGCGGACTGGGCCCCCAGTAATGCGAAGGGGGGAGCGGGGCAGGTGTTTGCCGCCGCCTGCGGTCTCGCTACTTCGGAAGCCGGTTCATCGCAAGTGCTTGCGAGTGTTGCGAGAGCTCTGTGCTGACGTGCGGCACTAATCTTGAGGACACATGTGTCGCACTTGTTTACCGACAACTGGCGTGCTCAGGGAACTAATCAGCGTCGAATGAGTCTCTGGCCGGTAGTTGTGCAAATTGAACCGTTGCACTTACATGGCTTTTAAAGTAATTACAATATTTTGCATCGATTGAAAAATAAATTAATCTTGTTCATCCGGGTTTTTGAACCTGTTTCTTATTAAGAAATATAACGTCCGTGTGGTGTGTATAAACGTTGTGTGTATGAGCAAAAGTTATTTCAATTCTGAATAATATTTACTTAAAATCCTTGCCTCTGAGCTATAGAAGCTTATTACATATATATATATATATATATATATATATATATATATATATATATATATATATATATATATATATATATATATATATATATATGTAAAACTTTTGATTTTATTAACATTTTTAATATTTTAGTTGTAGGAAAACTCAAGAAAATAATTGATAAAACTCAATAAAAAATGTAGGCAATTTTAAAAAAATCAGGGTTTTTGACGAACATAACACCTGATCTATTCTATTAAACAGTCTTCACACTATCAACAAAAAAATCAAAGAACTTGGAGCAATTTGCTTGTAAATTTGGAAATTCCCCTAGTGGCTACATGTAAAGTACCCTTCAAATTATAATATCGATTTCAAATTCAAGGTACCTTGACATCAGTCAGATCGATTAGGGAATACCAATTTTGGAGGAAATCGGCTGAACGGAAGGAGGGACCGATGGTCCGATTATACATTTTGCGGTCATTCGATTTTTCGTTATAAAGGACCCACAAAACACGGATTCTGGGTACACCACGTGATAGAGTATCCCCCCCCCAAATTTAATAACTAGATTTATGCACTTTTTCTCTACCAGGGCCCTGTAATTAGAGTTTTTCTGTCGAAAATTCGCCGCTTTTTCGCGCAGCATTAGATCACTTTGTCTTTACTCCGTAGCGAGAAAGTAAAAAAGTGGCTGTTAACACAACACCTAAATAGCAATTAGTTAATCGTGGATGGATTGCCCTATTGTCGCATGACATCAGCTGCGTCGAGAGAAGTGAAGCACTGAATATGAGAATTCAGGTTGTCGATCAATCGAATCTTTTAATTTTTACGTCAAAATCGAAACTGTTTTATTGTTTTTCGATTTCCTCCTAGTTTCTGTGTATCTAACAGAACCGTAGACACTTTTCACATGTCCGGAGGCGACATAGACGTTTTTCAATGACTGCGCGCATTTGAAATTAGTAATATAGATATATGGAATGCCTCTGCTAAATAGTTATTCCAAATAATCTGCGAACGAATATAGAAACTATGTGTAGGTGTAGAATATAGTTAATACAGTGGTCTTATTATTAACGTTTTGTTAACGTTTACTTGAGTAGTATAATATATGTTTCTTTCTACTACAATTTTCATTTGAGTAACAATTTATAATATCCGAGATAAATCATCCAGTTTTACCTCGCATTGCTAAAGCAAAAGACAAACCATCACCTTGTGACATTTACTTCATTGAAACAAAAAGGTCGTAATCCTAACCGGAAATACTAGGTAACACGACGTCATTCGGCTACAAGAAAAAAGAGATCTTACGCAAGTCCATGATACGTGTGTAGTGTACGTCGCCTCCACTCCAAACATTGCAACCTGTTGACAAGAGGAAGGTAAATCCACTTTCGCCACAAAAGCACATGCCAGTACTTCTTCCTAGAACTTTCTAATGTTTTGCTTCCGGGCTTGGCAATCGACAAGTGCAGTGTATTTGTATTGTGTATGAAAAGTTAACAAAAGATTTATGACGGAGTGTCATGGAATTTCGCGACTGCTGTGTTCATTTTTGTATAAAGGTTTAATTATCTGCACTTTAACTATGTTGTAACACGATCTGTTATGTTTGGGCCCTTACAAAAAACGTTCCGTGTGTTCTAATGTCCGTGTAGGCTAGGGCAACCCGATACACCTGATTATCTGAGATACCATCTGGTCCGGACCGTTCTGAACATAGTTGCAGGGTCCCGCAATTATCGGCAGCGCACAAATCACTAAACCATGATGAGTCTCCCTGGCTGACTCGTATGTATTTTTTTTATCTCTCCACCCTAATATGCAACTTGCGGCTTTTGCGTTTTTTCTTCTAGTGGGTCATGGTTTTCAGTTTACTTCATGCTACCTTATTCTTATTTTTTCTGACACCAATAAACTAAGCGGCGGTAATTCATAAGACTTCCTCATGAGAAATAGATCTTTTTTTTTTCGCCCGTTTGATTTCGAAGTCTTTTCTGTGTTCTCATGGCTTCCTTCCTTTCGAAGTCTTTCTCATGGCTTCCTTCCTCTTTCTGTTCAGTTTAATTCCCCTTGATTTTGCTAGTTTTTTGGTGGATTTGGTTCCCAAACCAACTTAAATGTATAAAAAGAGAGTGTGAATTCGAAGCTGAATAGAGTACTCCCCAAGGAAAAAGAATGATCAAAGTTGCATCCCTCGCAAGTCGATGTTTGTGGACCAAGCGGAGACGGCCGTTCTACTCCTGTCAACATCTAGCACTGACTTTTCCCATGAACAGAGTGGCGTAGTGATAGTGGACGAGCCGATAAGTGACAAAATGGAGGAGATAATTTATACATAAAATTGATTGTATTGAACTGGAATGATTTTGCCACTTTAAGAGCCACCCCATACCTCTGAAATTTGGTGATTTGACCTATTGTGTAAATAAGTAAATTCTCACTTGAACAAATGATAAGGGACGAAGATGAACGAGATGAAATAAATTTCAAAACAACAAATACAAAACATCTCCCAAACCTTACAAAATTTAATACTCGTGTAAACAAATCCAGAATACATCATTAGCGACGCTTCATGAGAATGTACATCGAAGACAGCATTACACGAGTGGCAGTATCTTGCATAAAAAGCTATGAGAATATTCAACATAAATGAGAACTTCATTTCTATGTCATGAACATTGGTGAGAGGGTTGATTGTGTGAATTTACTGACCAAGATCTACAATGCTTAAATGCGGTAGGCATGAGTATAAGCTTAAAGAACGTAAATTATAAAGGAAGGAAATGTTTTGTACGTAAGGCAAGTGGCATTTTTAACTCTTTTTTTCAATTAGGTGAGTTTCTATAAGTGGAAATGGGCGTTGCACTGTCTCTTGGAGTTGTGCCGAATTGCTGATAAAACGTGAGAAAAGAGGGCGTCTGTTAATCCATGTCGAAAAATCTCATCTGCAGTATGAAGGTTCTCCGGCTCTCTCATCTGAAGTCACATCTATCCGGTTTGACAACGTCAGGAAAGAGAGTTGGTTTTTCCCCAGTTTTAAAAAGGAAACTAACTTGGAAATCTAAACAATAGTATTTTTCACGTTTCGCAATGCCACGGACACTTCATTATTTTACTTTCTCATGTAGGACTGCGAATGAGAAATATAAATAAAACTAACTTTTAAAATAATCATACCCTTTCTAGAACCTCTTTACAGAATATACAGTTGACGACTTACCATTAATGATTAATTTCATGTTTAATGATTTTCCCTAAATCTCATGTTGTTTCAAATTTGATACGTATTATGAGATAATTGAATTTCTGTTTTACATTATGTTAGACACTTCTACTGAAAATATGAATTTAATACAATAATGCTGTTGAAAATTGCGACTGATTCAAAGATGGAGTCTCCTATGTAAAGTTGGAAATAATTGTTTTCTGAAATAACTAATTTTGTCTTCAAGCCATAAAGGAATCTGTATTGCAAAAATTGAAGATAGTTGTTTTTCAATTCCTATTGTAAATTCTCTCGTTGGATGGCTGTATTCGTTGCGGAATTACAGTCATGGTACAGGTTCAGTATAGTACAGGTGTTTGACCAATCACCGAAAAGTGTTCAGTTGAGAAGTGAAGAATCAATGGTCATTGTTCTGTTAAAATATTTCTTTGGATTGTGCATGTTACTGTTTCCAGACCAGGAGCGAGACGACAGTAAACATACTTATGTCTACAGAGTCAACTTGACCAGAATTGAAAAACAATTACAAACAATGCATTATATTTGATTATCCGTCAGAACAAATGAACAGCTTCCCTTTCGGGAATTGCATGATTAAATTCAGTTTTATCTCAGCGAAAAATTTAATGACTAAGCGCCTCTGATCTTTTCAAATATCTTGAAACATCCTTCGCGAGAATGCGTCATAAATCCTCAATGCCAGTACCGACAAGTGAGCTAGTATCTCCTGTCAACTGGCCGCACGCGGTGACCATGGCGAGGACGTCACGAACACCGCCGCGGCCTTCTCCGGATGCGCAGACGCCGCCACGTCCTGCCAGCGACCACTGTCGGTCGGCGTCCTGCGCCTTCTGGGAACGAAGACCGCAGCGCCCCTTCGATCGCCCCCTGCTCCGTGGCGCAACGGCGGCAACACGTGCAGACGGGAGCTAGGTTGATTCAAGGGGCATTCCGCGCTTTAGCGCACTATCTACTATATTGCTCACATTCCTCTTCTGAGTACATCGCTTCGAATCCTGATTACTCCATGGGGAATTTGCGGTGATTAAACGAAATTCCTGGAATTTTAGCACAGGGAACATCCTACTCCTCTCCGATGCTCGTCATGATGTGTATGGTCTAACTTGAAGTTAAGTTGAAAGTCAAAACCTTTCGGATTTTGCTTGGAAGAGGGTTAAAATAAAAAAACCTATATGTAGTTGCGTGTGTAAAGAGAGAAGTTTTCTGATGAAGCTAACAGCGGGTAAACGTAATTAGCAGTATTTGTAAATGCAAAATAAAATTCTACATTAGTTTTAATATTTTTTTCAATTTTGGAAAAATTGGATGTCAAAATTTAATGGAAACTTGAGTGGAGTCATTATTGGGGGCCTTTGAAGCCTCAAGTTACTTGGATTGTTTTAATTCACTTAGATTACATTTTAACCTTAGTTTCACACATAACGATAAATAAGGAAGTAGCTGTTTGATCGTTTTTGACGCGATTGATCAATGGCAAAATAAACACCTCGTGAGAGATGATTTATTTGTTTCTTGAAATTATTATTTTTTTTTTACATAAAAATCTCCTTAAGGAATACAGCTAGATTATATATGACATCAAAAAAAAAAGATTTGGTAGTAAAATATTCGCCAGTTTTCCAGTAAAGAAGAAAATTATTCCATGCACTCCCAATTCATGCTACTAGTATCAACATAGATTTCGTTTTTTAATAAGACAATTTTGAAAACTCTCTGAAAAATGCGAAAACTTCGTGCAGAAATGGCTTATACACAAATGGCTCATATTAGCGACTCGTTTCGGTTCTATGCCACCTGTCTACACATACCTCACTCCGAACAACATCGTCGAACTCGTACTCCCCGTCGGGGACCGGAACCTGGTCTCCCGCGTGACAGGCGCGGATACTAACCACTATACTACCGAGGACGGCACGTCCGGCTTTCTCCAAAACTTCCCGAAAGAGATGGCATGCACATTCACTGTATTCGTGGAGCCCGCTCAAATACTACGCTCCGTGTCCCAACCAAAAAACTACTCCCCGGCGGGGAATCGAACCCCGGTCTCCCGCGTGACAGGCGGGGATACTAACCACTATACTACCGAGGACGGCGTGTTCAGTTTTCTCCAAAACTTCCTGAAAGATATGGCATGCACATTCACTGTATTCGCGGCGCTCGCTCAAATACTACGCTCCGTGTCCCAACCAAAAAACTACTCCCCGCCGGGGAATCGAACCCCGGTCTCCCACCTGAGGACACATTGCTATACAATAAAATATGAATATGTCAATATTACAAGTAAAAATTAAGGAAATGTATTTTATGGATACTGCGAAATGGAGTTTTATTGTTATAAATTGTAGTATATACAGTTTATATTTGTCTACGTTTAATTGCTTAAAATTTAAGTGAAAAAGCACCGACTCTGAAAGATTATATTTCCAAGACGTAATCCCGACTATCGAAATAGAATGTTTGAAAGAATTGAATCCAGTTTCAGACGCGGAGTATGAATTGCTTTTGTGTTGCCTATTATTGTATATATACCCTTTTTTGACTGACTTAGATTCGATTTGTGGTACTGCGTGCATTTGAAGAACACTATATATTCCTTCTGAAGCTCATTTGCTATCCTTTATTCCTTTCCCTTTGTCCTTAAGTTGTGTGCGAGGGGTAAAGGCAAAAGCGCGTCAGGGCTTTCGGGTTGCTGCGCCATCTAGGTGTGGACTCCCTTCTCTATCACAGGGCTAAACGCGATCGGTGGCTTAGGAACTTTTCTTGTCCAACTACATGTACAATGATCGATTTAGGCTTAAACCTATTCGCGGGATGGATGGAAGATTGATAGGTTCCGCAGCAACTTCAACTGGAGTCACAAGTATCAGCCGTGATATGAGATGTCTTAAATAAGATTTATTAATTGATGATTCCAGGCACGTCAACTGCTATGGTCATTAGTCTCCTTAGTGCAGTGAAGGGTATCCCGATATGTGGAGGTTATTCATTTCCAGCTGAATGGTGTGATTCGGTGCCGTGCTCTACGTTGGGATTCCTTCTCGAGACATATATAGCAGAAATGAGCGCTCACACGGAGAGGAGGTCATAAGCCCTTGAGGTAAGAGGGCACAGACCCCTTGATCGTTTTGAAACGTATTTTTGATACTGAAACCCTTTTACTCTCGTAAATCTACTGAAATATTTCCCCGGCTTTTATTTGATTATAGATGAAAGCGTTTATTAAATTGTTTTTATCTATGTGTTTCCTCAGTAATAATTACTGATGTCCGGCTGGGGTTCGTATTAACGTTATAATATTTATGTACAGTGCCGGAGCTACAAAATTTGGGGCCCCGGGCAATAATGAAACGTAGCCCTTCTGAAAAATTAAAAATGTCAACGCTGTATCAACTAAACTATATAAGTAATTTCATTTGTTTCAACAAATAATAAAGATTATAATGTTTAAGCTAGCAAAATTTCTTGGAAATATATTTAATTGGCTGTCCGGATGACGCTTCGTCCATGGCAAATGTGCCGACGTTTCGATCGCCATTCTGCGACCTTCCTCAGGGCTTAATGCCTATTCTGCGGCCTTCCTCAGGGCATTACGCCCTGAGGAAGGTCACAGAATGGCGACCGAAACGTCAGCACCTTTGCCATATACGCGGCGTCACCCGGACAGCCAATTAAATACTGACTCCGGCCGCGGAATCCTACGCTCTCTCTTGGAAATATATTTTAAATAATAGTTTAAAGTAAATGTATTTAGTGATCAAAATATACGATTTCCACGGTGACCTTACAACGCTGAAAAGTTGTGTATTGTTTAGTGTTCAATAAAATCACTTGTTGTTAAATACATATATTTATTTTATGTATGAAATTAAAAATATGAATGTCAGTAGATCCTATTAGCGTCATTTGATTCATTTCATAGAGGCCTATCTTGTACAGAATGACTATAATTGCCTATTTTAGGAAAAAAGTTTGTTGAAAATTTTATGAAATATCAGACTACTGTACCGCGACTTATAAAATTACGATAACAATTTTATCTAGTTATAATTTGTTTTTCAATTTTTACAATTTTTTTCCAATCAGTCCCATTATCCGGCCCTTGACTTGCGGGGCCCCAGACGATCGCCCAGTCTTCCCATGCCCAGCGCCGGCACTGCATACGTACGTTCACACAGGTCAACGAATTGTTGCGTACGGACTTACATTATCCTGAAACTATATTCTGATAACTATAATCTGAGTGCGGGATTGGAACATTTAATAACTTAGACATTCAATGATACAATTTATTTATCAAATTAACAAATTTATTGAATGTATTGAATTAATAATAATTATTTATCAAATTATCAAATTTATTAGGTTTCCATATTAAAGACAGTCTTTCTTTCTTCCTGTATAGGAAAGTACTTTTTTGTTTTAAGTAATTGTTGCAATGTAATGTCCGAATACATCCTTCAGTAATATTTTTCAGAATCTTAACGTAATAATAATTCTGCTTGATATTACTAATTTGACTTCATTTTATTTTAAGCTCTACTTTGTTTAAAACGAGAGTAGTTTAAATTATTACTCAATAAAATTTACTAAACCAGACACGTCTTTTAAATGTTTGTAATGTTAATTTAAGAACTGTCTTTGGCCAAAAAAAATTGTATCTTTCATGAATCTCACGTTACGATGTCTTGATTTTTGTGACAATTCGATAATCAGAAATCTACGTTCAGAAGAATCTTCAGTATTTCCCGAGGAATCTTCTTTTCTTGAGGTCACTTGCTAATCGAAATCTACTGTATGTAACCGCCCTATTCACATGTAAGTTTTAAGTTGCGACTTTTAGTATTTACATCAAAAGAATACAACGAAATACTATACTTTTTATTCGACAAATATTTACAATCTATTTCAAATTTGAAATAATAAGTAAAAACTATTACAAATGAAAACAAAAACAAATGAAATAAAATAAGAAAGTTATTCATTGATTGCTTCTTGCGATTGTTTTCAAATCTATAATAAAAATAGTATTACATTGTTACGAGGATTAAGAATATAAAAACTTTAGAAAAAAGTTAGATAATATTAATATAGCACGGAGGGAGGGATGAAGAGTGGAAATTCTTTCCAGTCGAAAATTTTTTTGGAATTGTCAAGTTGGTTTAGAGCTAGATGATTGGGATGCATCTCTAGACGTTGGCGATATATTAAGCTTCGAAAATAATATAACACCTACATTTTTAAACTGAGTTAAATTTGTTTAAATAAACTATAACTATTGAAAAAACAACTATTTATAAATTAAGAGGTAATGACACGGTGGACACGGTGGATCTTTTTACTATCCGCGCATTCTACATTTCGTACTCCAGATAACCAAATGTGACATTAATTTTAAAACAAGTCCATCTCTTGGGGCATAAGTCAAAAACTAAACTATTTACTTACAGAATCCGAAATGAATCTAACATCAATCTACGATGTCTGAACTCATTCTACTATCCGTCCGTCTACTATCTACGTTCCGACGTCTGAACGCCTCTTGATTTAGGCTGGGCGCGCACGTTTCTATATGAATATGTTAATCTTTTTTTAAAGCATTAGTGTCCCCGACCGGAATTCGAACCCGTGCTTCCTGGTTTTTTCCCAGTTCCAGTCAATTATTTGAACAAATTTAATTATTAAAATATATTTGTTACTCAGTAAGATGGTCACAAATTGGATTTCTTTACTTTAACAGAACATATTTCCGAGCGTAATTGGGGCCAAAAAAGGAGACAGGGAAGTATACACAAATATGTTAATTTTTTCTTAATAAATCTATGCGGCCCACTGGTGACTCATCAGAAAGAAAAAAAGGTCTTATAGTTAAAAGAGTCTGAAGACGTTCAAAGCAAACAACTGATGAGCGGCCGCGCTGGAACCCACTGTTGAAACCAAACAACTGATGAACGGCCGCGCTGAAACCCTCAATTCAAAGCAAACAACTGATGAGCGGCCGCGCTGAAACCCACTGTTGAAACCAAACAACTAACTGAGACGGCTGCGCTGAAACCCAGCGTTCAAAGTAAACATCTGATGAGCGGCCGCATTGAAGCCCACCATTGAAAGCTAACAACAGGCAGGGGCGGCCGCGCTGTGGGCGCGAGCGAATGTGGTTCACGTGCGCGGGCGCACAGATCGGCGCGGGGCTGGCGTGGGTGGCGCGTGGCGCGGGGCGCAGCTGGGCGCGGCGCGGCGCGGCGCGAAGCGCGAGCGCGAGGCGGCGGCATTAGCGCTGACCTCACCGCCGTCGCCGCCACCCGCTCTCGATGAGCTCACGACCCCCCCCCCCCGCCCGCCTGTCTCGCCCACGCACCGCCAGAGGGCGGCGCCCGCTCTCTGTCCGTCAAAGATTCGGCGCGAGAATGCTGCTGGGAGGAAGTTGGGGGCGAGCGAAAGGTAAACGGTAACTGCGCCACGTTGGATATTTGGTGGCTCACTGAAGAATGTGGTGGTATGCCTACCTGCAAAAGAGTGTTTGAGGTGAACAGTTGACAAAAGTTGCCATATGATAAAAATATAGAAGGTTAGTTGCCGTGATTCTGATCGGTTCCCCCTGGATTTCGAAAGTTCCTGTTCACTCGTACATAGAGCCCGATTCAATTAGATGACCTAAACTTTAGAAACTTAATGATTAGCTAATAGTAAAGTTGAGGGGAATTTAACCACATTCATAACTAACCAGCCTCGTGGAGTAATTATTGCGTTAACATCGGCATTAATTGATTGATTCGGGCACGTCAATTGCTTTGCTCTTTAGTTCGTAAGTATTTTTTTAAATTTTATTTATTTTCTTATGCATAGGACAATACAAATATCAGTGATTAATACACTCGACATTTGTTATAGTTGCTCATATCTACTTATAATTAACGTACAATAATATATCTAATAATCTTAAAATGCAACTTACATTACTACTAGTGCGATAGAGATATCTTTATATAATCTCTACTTTGGTTCGAGATCTGAGGATTTATTTAGAAATATAATGAAAGGAAATGTATTCTTGATGCGAGTTCTGTGGATTGGATTTTGTCAGAGTCTTAGCGGGGTTAGGTTGGGCATATTTGGGCTGTTCTATAAGAAGTGGGTGGATACAAAAATGATGTGGTTGATTATCGCTTCTAGGTGGAATTCTTTATGGAGTTCAGCGTTGGAGATGTACCACGGGTCATTCGAGGTGGTGCGAAGGAACTGATTTTGGATTACTTGGAGTTGTTTTTTTCTATTAGATTTGGCTGCGCTGATCCAAACTGAGCATGCGTATAATAGTAGTGGTCGTATGATACTTTTATATATCAATAAGGCCGTGTTGCATGATAGTTAAGCTGATATTTAATGAGAGTTAAGCTTTTATTTTTGCTTGTGCGACTTTATTGTCGATATGGTTTTTCCAATTGCGTCGGGTCGGGAGTCTAAGAAAAGGCTTAGATATTTTATGGGTTTCTTATGAGGATGCCATTGTACAGGTTCTTGATTCATCTGTAAGGAGGGGGTGGTTAGTATAGTGAATGTTTGATTGCGGTGAGTTTCACGCCGCTGAATGGCGAGATTGGACGTCGTGTTGCCGGGGATTTCCCTCCGCTGGGACCTTTCACCGGCGGTGCCGACCCAGCCGTGACGTTCCAAGCTCCCGACTGGTCTCCCGCCGTACATGGAAGTGTAGTTCATGTAAGTGTGTGTTTGATTGAGGGGCGAGGATTGCCCAAAAATATGAGGAAGGAAAGATCGAGCAATCATCCGTTTGTTAGGGTACCGCTTCGGAATTCGCCTGATATTGTCAGGAAGGGTAAATTGTTCATGAAAATGATATAAACGAAAATCGTCAATAATTAGAGAGTTTATTTAAAACAATTCAAATGTGAAAATCTAAACGTTCTTTTTAAATTTTATCTCGGATCTTGAAGGCTACACTAATTAAACTTAATACAAGTTATGTACAGTTAATACTTGCAATCCTCCTAGCTTGGTATTTTTCGGGAAGCACGTCTTACAAGGTCGAACCTTGCATCCTCGCGGCGTAATATTTAACTGTCCTGGTCGCCTTGGGAACGGAGGATTTTCGCCATTATTCCGTGGGAAAGGAGCAACGGTAATTCCCGACAAGGTGCGCCGGTCTTCCGGTTGCCTCATAGTTTGTTGCTCGTGACAGGAAACATTTAAGATGAATTAAGCTGCCACAGATATGGCGAAAATACGGTGATTGACACTTGAGATTAGTTCTCTCGCAAAACGAAGTACAAATTTGTAAGATTTTCTGCGAGTAAAAACTACTTAAAAAGTCATGTCTACCCACTTAAAAAGTCATGTACATGATGTCGTTTGTTTCCATAATTGTTTTCAAAAATTATTCAAATTTTGAACAATTCGCATTTTGTAAAATCCATGATTATTTAGTGTGAAGAGTTTGAGGAGGAAAAAGTATTACCTTAATGATTTCTCTGAAGGGTTCTGGGTTTGAAATGACGTAAGTCATTGTTCTGTCAGTGATAATGTTAGTCTGATCAGTGATTTTCCATCACTTTCAGGAGAATATCGGAGCAGTACAACATGCCACGGATTTTTACATTCCCTTCCCATCTACAGACTCCTATGATTTTTACCAATCCGGAATAGAATGCCATGGAGGTGTGTATCTCACCCTAACCCACTCCCTCGTAACCGGAGGATTTCCGACACCAGCCAGATAGCTAGGTCGCGTTCTATCGGTCTTGGGGATAATACTAGCGACCGGCTGCTCTGAACGGTAATGTTTCGTGGTTTCTCAGATCAACACCAGGCGAATGCCGGAGCAGTACCCTAACAAAACGAGCGACGGACCGCGCGCGATCTTTTCTACCTCTTCCTTCTCCTATCCTCACCCCTACTTACACACACTTACACTAACGTGCACTACACTATCACACATGCCGAGAGATCGGTCAGGAACTTAGAGCTTGTTCCGGCTGGGGCGGTGCCATGCTGGTGGGAGATACCTGGTTAGGGAAAACTTCACTAGCCGACGGTAGGTCGGATCTCACCATCCAACGAAGGAAGTCCACCGCAAACTCCCGAGTAAAAATATGCACTACACTTACGGGACTAATTACCCTAGTAGTTGACGCGCACGGCATTGCTAACGATCAATCAGTCTAACGCTTGGGCTTGAAAACATTTTCATTGGTTTACTACTATTTTGGGCTGTGTTGTTGGAAATATTTGAATTTTCCATTATAACGCTATCATCAACTGTATAGGATGTCCAGAATGCCCAAAAGTTTCGGCATGAAAAAGATGCATCGTATGCAAGAAGCATTGGGTGACGGACTAGAATATATAACAAGAAAAAGGACGTTCGACACGATATTAGGAGATATCCCTTGACTTTTATCACCTCAGTATAATTCCCAAACTCTTACTTTTCAATGTATTGCACACGTTTGACAGCTTTACACATGAACTGTTGCAAAAAATGCGAAACTCTTAGCCCAGCTTGTCGAATTTTAAAGTATTTGTTAACGGTTAATAGCGGTTATTACAGCTCATATTTTCAATTTGATGTGGGTAAGACTGAATATTCTATACTTTGATTCATATTCACTGGAACGTATCGACATTACGCCTGTTTTAGTCAAGTTTATCCATTACGTGCGTCGTTTTCTGGATGTGTGACCATGCGTGCTGGACCTCCATGGACCACCGTGTGGTACCATTTCTTTCCGGCGTTAGGATTGGAGATAAAATGGGTTTCTTATTAAAACTTCAAGTTTTTCTGTGTCCAAAAATGTCATCTGAATGCCTTTCATGTTCGTACTAAAGTTGAGTACCCAGTGACATAGTAATATGTATGTAGACAGCTTGTATGTGGACAGACAC
Organism: Gryllus longicercus; assembly: GCA_038098605.1. NCBI lineage: Eukaryota > Metazoa > Arthropoda > Insecta > Orthoptera > Gryllidae > Gryllus > Gryllus longicercus. The sequence goes on from JAZDUA010000020.1 coordinate 6,356,799, forward strand.
TTCTATACAAAGATACTTATAAAAGAAATTCTCATTTTCAACGAAGAACATGAAGTAATGTTCCTAAGTTATGTCTAGATTTGAGAATTTATTATAAAGTAACAAAAGTTAAGAATTGAAATACTTTGTCCCGTAATGTTTGAAGCTTAGGTAAAATTATTGAAAAAATCTGATGCAATAAAAAGGATGAGTTAGGTATTTTTGAAGGCAGCAAATCAAAACTACTTTTAGACACCACACTCTTGTCGCAGAAAAAACACACGGATCTGTGTTATGTTACGAATATTTTAATTAAGTGAAAGTTCTTCGCCGTCAGCTCCTCCTCCTCTTTCATCTTACCTTTAATTTCGTTTGTATTTTTCTTTGGCTTCTTCTTCTGTCCTTTCATTTTTTCGTCCATCTTTAGGCTTTTTAAAGAAAATATTTATGTTCTGGTTGAAATTACAAACTTCAGTTAATGTCAACTTTACATTTACTGACTTACAATCTAACTTAATCTAATTTACCACTAACACTAACCTACCCGTGTCGAACGGACTCACGGAGCACCTCAATTGGTTTATTCTATATTGCTGAATATGTCCAAGAACGCATGTAACGGATATCTGTAGGCTCCGACTTGCAACAATTCTGACAATCGTTCTCAAAACTAGGTGTTACCACCTCTTGCGTTCTCAGCCAGATCACCCCTTCTTAAGTGTCTCTGTCTTTTAACGACCGTCGCTTTCCGGTAGTCTTCAGTGGATGCTTAACATCAGTTCCTCTGCGTATCGATTCCCTTTCGTTTCGCTTCCCTTTGACCTCCTTCCGCACGCGCCCTGCGGAAGTTCGCTGTCGGGTGCGCGGCGCCGCGACGGCGGCGCTCCGGGGCGGCGGTGGCGGCGGAAGGAAACGCGGGCGACGTGCGCGCGCACGTGCGCCCCCCCCCGCTGGAGCCGTCACGTTGCCCGGATCCTGGCACGGCGGCTCCGTCGAGCGCCATTGGCAGGATGACAATTGACGGCAAGTGCCGCAGATCGTCCCCTTTAAAGAGTTGGATAACCCGTAATGGAAAAGCATTGGTATATTGGCTCTTGTTTTTTTTTGCATTATTTTTTAAAAAATATTTTAGTGTCTAAAGGCTTTTTAGATAGCCTAAAATAATTAAATATAGCGTTTTTCTTTAATAGTCAGCGAGAATTTATGTGGTTAATGTGTTTTCTGTGTAATTAAGTGTAATTTGTAAGACTCTTTACAATTTACGCTACTTTCAATTTGTGTGATTTATAATTTGCATTTAAGTAAAGTTCATGTGTTTCTTTGTGCAAAAAGTGTAATTTAGTCTAAGCAATCCTTTGAAATTCTACGAAAATTTTAATTTTGTGTAAAATTATGTAAGTAATTTTATTTTGTGTAATGAGAAAGCCAACATTTCACCCTGCAGAAGAAGAAGGTCTTTGCCGTTAAAGATATTTTGTAGGCCCAGTAAATAAATAAAATTAATATTGGGCGTTGTCAAGGACACAAAATGATTGCCACTCTTAGGAGCTATAGGTGCCTCAATTATCATGTACACTCTTTTGGAGGATCAAATGAAAGAAATGAGGTTAAAAAACAATTGCAAGAGCATTCTCAGGATTTATTCAGTCTGCACTGTAAAAGCGAAGATAGTACCACCTTGGGGAAATTGCCAATGTGCATCCTGGCCAGAGGCAAAGGAAGTGTAGTGTAGGAACGAGCATAGTAAAAAAAAAAACATTATTGAGTTAAGATGCCACCGGGGAGCTCGAGAGGAAATCTACGAGTACGGTCGCGTGCAATTCAAAGAAACGAATATGGTCCTCGTATATACATACGAAAAACCGGTACCGAATTTCAGTGCTCTACCGTTTCACCCTTTTAAAAAATTGATTTGTTGGATCCTATCCGTTCTTTAGCTTTATTGTTTAAATGCACAAACACTCGTCAGTTTTCGGACATGTTTTATGTTTTGTACGTCATTGAAGAATTGGTTCAACATTGACTATGTTCCTCCAACTGCACAACTGCCATCTACATCGACAGATAGTGTTTCATATAATTTTAATGTCATTAAGGACACGCCTGCCTGTAAGAAAACGACTGATATTTCTACGAGACGATTATGCATAGCGACTGTTTCCAATTCTTTGTAAAAATCTGAAGAGCATTGAAAGACGAATCTGTCACTTACGGATTCATAAGGGTATTGATAACAAAAGTCGTACGAGATGAAACAGTAACTCATTCCCCAAACAAAGATTTTGCAAAAAATTTCGCTGAAGATTGGTCCTTGACCCCAACACCCTTCCCATCGTTGGTATGTGTTGTTGTTTGTTGTTGTGTTCGGAGGATTCAGGGATATTCATAATGAAATTTAGATGCAGTTGATAAAGAAAATATTCTACTAATTCACTTAACTGGACTGGATATACTGGAATAGATCGGTGTTGGTTTATTTATTCACCTGATCCACATTCCTACTACGAATTAGACTATGGCGTAGTGCCGAGATGCACTCGTATAATTGAAAGTTGAGTGTAAATGCAAATGACATTGACATGATCAGAGAACTTGTCAAATATCATGAATTGCTTTTCTTTTCGTTTTAAAGAGTATACTCAATGTCGCCAACGTAACGGAAGTTTGATTTTTACATTATATAATTTGTACATAGAGTATATAATTACGTGAATTTCTAAAAAAAATAATATTTTTTGTAAACCTTGTGCATCTATCTCTCCTTTAACAAATCCTTTTTTCATTATGATTTATTATTTATCCAAGCATTACTCTTGAAAATAAGAAGAAAGACAATAAAGTTGTCCCTGAGACACATGCTCTCTTGCCCATCACAGTCGGTTACACCGAAGAAGAAATAAATCTCGTTTATTGAGAGAAACATTTTTTAAAAAGCTTCCTTTTCTGTTTTTAACTTCCCAAAACTATGTGAGTATATTTAAGATTTTTTATCCACATTATTTTAATGGGTGAAAACCAGAACGGTATAAGTTACATTTTATAAATTCTGAGAAAAACGTGTTTATTGTAGGCTATATTTCAGTTACAATGAAATTTCGTGGTTTTAATGAACAATTGAAATGCCGTAGTTTTAATGATGAAACAAAGCACCACGAATTTACAGTAATATTGAATTAAATAAAGATTTTTCTCAGAACTTATAAAATGTCACTTATTCCGTTGAGGTTTTCACCCTTTCATACATGTATATCAAAATGTCTTATCTTCGTTTCAAAGACAGGATTGTCTTTGCTATCAAGTATCTACGTACAATTTAATTCTCATTTTGATCGGCAAGGCGACCTCAATACTACATTTCACTTGTTTCGCATGATACAATTCTATTTTGTAACTAGAATGTTTAAATCAATATGTATGACATTTATCCTATTTTCAAAGACTTTTTAAAGGATCTGATTTTGAATACGATAATGTACTGTTGAATCCACATTGAGCAATGTGCATTGCGAGTACTATCGCCTGAATCGCCTTACCGTGCATTTCTAAGGAAGAGGCTGCCCTGTGCAAATGCACATACACAGGCGCTTCGTGGACGAGACTTGGCGGACGTAAGGAATGCAATTGTGCAACGCGTCCTTGTGCTTTTACGGCGCACGAGTACGTGTGGTGAATACGAGAATTAGTGCAGTGGCATAGAAGCTGCGGGAAAGGTAGCAGGTACGAAGGCGGCAGGTAAATAAAGGCTGACGATTGGGAACAATTTAAAATGAAGCGTGAAGAAATCCAAGGTACAATGATTGAGACATTTTATTTACCTTAGTACTTGAACTAACGACATAATCAATTGATTTAAATAGATTTTTTCTCTAGATGAAACCCTGCATGTTATTTTGGGATTCGTAACAAACAAGTAAAAAAAGTTTTCATTAGACATACATTGAAAAGTAAAAAAAAATCCTTTTGTGACCTTCATTTTTTAAAGAATTGATTTTTGTACCTAGAATATTTACTATTTTCATTTTAGTGGATTTTGGGATTAAGTGAAACACTAAAGACAAGAGATTCGAGGAATGTAAGTATTTTCTGAGTGTATGAGTTTATGAAACTGGGAGAAGACTTACTTGTAAGACGTGAATAATTAAACTTTATCACTTTAAAGTGTATATGAATGTCTGTGACAATTAAATAATTTTAAAAAATATTAACATTACGGAAAATGAAGGTTAAATTATTTCTTCATATAAAATCTTACATCTTTATTACAATTATATCTTCATACAATGCGACGTTTCGGGAATGGATGATTCTCAGATAACTCAGATAACCTTGCATTTACACAATTTTAATATTATATAAATTAAAATTAAATTATGAAAATTAAATGAAAATATCATTTTAATTTTTTCTTTTTAAAGTAAAATTATCTAATGGAGGGAATGGATTCAATCCCGAAACTTCATTTGATATGAAGATGAAATTGTAATGCATTTTTAATATGAAGCAATCACTTCTTTCAATGTCCCTAACACTAAGGAAAAAAATCTATTATTACATTATATATTCTGTGGTGGAAATATTTGTGTTTGTATGACTTGTTTCACAACCTATCTATGTAAATTCTACTTATTTTCTACCTCTAGATCTAATAATTGACATACGAGTCGCTTGATTGACTCGTATGTTGATTGACTCGCATGAGCTCGACATCAGGGTTGGACCTTGAGGGGCTCAAAGCATTAGCGAACTGTTGGGTCCCATAATAACATTGAAATATTGAACGTATGTAGTAAAAAACTATAAGCCTTGAAATTTAAATATAAAAGATATAAATATTGTTTTACGTATTACGATCTGTTATAAAATATGTTTAACAATTATTGGGCCCTCTAATCACTGGGGCCCCTAAGCACGTGTTTAGTTAGCTTCAAAATTCATCCACCACTGTTCGAGATTCTTTTAACATTTGGAGTCTTGGATCCTAAAATATTTGCTTACAGATGAAGTGGGGACGCTGTTTTCCTATTGATTTACTGCAACTGATGAGTTACTGTTGCGCCACACAAGAATAGCCAAATCCTTTCGAGCTACTACTCGTAACCGCAATAATCATCGGACTATGTTAAAAATTGCCGCTGCGGAAGAAACTGAAAATGATATAAAACAGATTTGCATAAACAGAAGGCCGATAAGCTCCATGTTTCATACATCCTAGAGTGTTCATTGTTTTGCAGTATAATTTTATATATTTTGGAAGGAAAAATCATATTATTAAACCTGATGTGAAATTTCAAGTGTAAAAAAATCTTCCTATTAAAGACACAAATGCGTATTTTCATTGTAATACTATAAAATATTATTTCCCTCAGTCATTCAAAAGTAAGGGGTTGAACTTAATATTGGACTACTGTAAATTTATTTATCTGAGCTCCTTTCTACGTCATGACACATCGAACATATTAGCAATAATTAGTATATAATAATTACGTCTAAATGTTGGCGAACAAGAATCGTAACTAAAGAAGAAACGAACTGTATTACGTTTTGTAGGGTTGCCGAATTTCCTCTCAAGATTCACATTTCTAATTGGTCTATTAATTGAATACTAAGCATTTTATTCTCAATTTATTCTTCACATGTTGACATAAAATTTCGTCGATATAAAATTTAATTGTCGTCGTTTTCCAATACATATTCATGCCCATACCTTCCTTTCAAACACTTTCTGATAATGAATCCGAGGACGATTCTTGAATTTGAATTCGATTTTACGCTCACGAAAAAGGTGAAAAAAGTGCTTTGCATTCAGACGCCCGCGCTGGGTATTCTTTCCTCAAACAGTGCGGGCGTGGTTGCCATCCTGTGAGTCCGCGCCGCGTGCCTGGCCACCGCGCTACGCTACACTGCGCCGCGACGCGACGCGTCGGACATTGGGCCGAAGCGCACCATACGACGTGCATAAAACTCTTACGTCAAAATGACGTCCCAGGGACAGCTCAGTCAGGAAGGCTCCGGGTTGCGGGTTTAACGGGTCGGGGTTCGAGTCTCAGAGTTAGAATCTCTGGGAAGGAATCTTGGGATTTATACATAAGATTTCGAATTTTAAGGTTTGAATCCCAGACTCGAAATCTCAAGGTTCAGTGGCCGGGGTTTCGAATTCTCGGAGGGAGTATTTCTCTTCTCAAACTTTTAGAACGGCTATGAGAATGGGAACCGGGTTTTTCGTGGTGTTAAAATTGGAAGAACGTGATGCTCGACTCATCTCGGCTCTCTAACGCCGAGGTCAGGAAATTGTGGACTCTTACCTTCACGAATCCCATGGTTATCCTTCGGAGTCTGACCTCTACAACAATATGTGCAGCTTCTTTGAGATACAGAGAGATAATGAATGCTTTGTGAGGTTGAGGTGTTCATTAGTAGGCAGTGCAAATTTCAACTGCAGCCTTTTGCTTGTTATTCATGATAGAAAATTAACGATATATTCGCAAAAGAAAACCTACCGCTTAAGGTTAAGAAACTTTAAAACAGAAAGGAATAAAATCTTTTGGTATGTCTTGATGCGCGTGTAAATAGAAATTACTTCCACAAGTGACGTTCAGGCCTTTCTCACAATGAACATTAACGAACTTGTTCTTGCGGGCTATGGAAACTTCCATTTGTCCATCGCAGTCAACAAATGTATTTTTGAACATTTTCGAATTTGACACGGAATGGGCGTCAACGCCATCAACTACTCTGTATCTCCCACGTTCGCCAGCAGAGTAAACATATAACTATATCAGTAAAGCGTATCCATTACTTGTGTTATTCCCTGGCTGGAATATGGAATGTGATTAAGGTGGGAATGGTCAGATGATTTAATTCAGCAGGGTATTTAGCCAGGGTAATTTTACATGCTACTAGTATCATATGGCTGGCTGAGTCGCTCCCGCCCTGTGAAAATCCCCTCCCCTAGCCGGGTATGAACATGTAAAACAATTTCGTAATTTAAAACAAACATATGACGAAATAATGGATATATTTTTTATCGAATGTGCGCAAGAAAAGTGCCACATTTCACAACTTTGGGATGAGAACGAAATTGTATTGAGCGGAGTCGATTATTTCGCGGTCAAAGACGAAAAACTGATTTTTTTGTCTATTTATATTTCATAAACTATGTACTTTATGATTTTTTCTAAACAAAACACAGTATTTTATAAAAATGTTTCTTCACAAAACCGAGGTGATTTTGAAGTATATCACTTTTTCCATGCACCGCTTGCTTTAGTTTTTCATCAAACATATTTCGTCAGTTCATCATACCTTCGTCCTGGCTAGTGGACGATTATTTTTATAGGGTCTAAACTAGTTGAGAGACGCTGAAGATTGCATCGGCCTGCGAAATGTCAGATAACACAAGCTGCCAACTGTCAACTGACAATGTCTCGGAAAGGTCAGTTCCGTGAGTGCAGTTGGAAGTTAGGGACAGTTTTCATGAGAAATTTGTTCCGACGTCGCTGCTAAATATAATATTGTAAGAATTGTTTCAGATCGTCATGAAAAATATGTAAGAATATTAATTTCAATTATTTTATAGAGAAATTCAAAGACAGGTCACGCACGACGTAGTCCAAGAAAAACCAGTCACCACAACGCGACAGCCACAATTAAAGAGCCAGCGCTTATTTACTTGCAGTTCGCTTTTGGACATATTCGCAATATAAATACTCTTAATAAAATAATTTTCAGTGTAAGTAATAGTTTTTAAAATAAGTTTAAAATGTAACTTTCCGGCGGTGTACTTCCCCCGCTGGATGGTGAGATCCGGCGCCGTCTCTTTTTACCTCATTCACCCCATATGTGATCAAAAGTATCCGGACACGTCCAAAATGATGTTATGGTGTGGTCGTGTTTTTCATGGAGGGGGCTTGCACCCCTTGTTTTTTGTATGGCACTATCACGGCACAGGCCTACGTTGATGTTTTAAACACCTTCTTGCCTCAAACCGTGGAAGAGCAATTCGGGGATGGCGATTGCATCTTTCAACACGATCGAGCACCTGTTCATACCGCGTGGCCTGTGGTGGAGTGGTTACTCGACAATGACATCCCTGTAATGGACTGGCCTGCACAGAGTCTTGTCTTGCATCCTATAGAACACCTTTGGGATGTTTTGGAACGCCGACTTCGGGCCAGGTCTCACCGACCTACCTCCTCAGTACAGCACTCCGTGAATAATGGGCTGCCATTCTCGAAGAAACATTTCAGCACCTAAATGTATTCCTGTGAGAGTGGCAGTTGTCATAAAGGCAAAGGGTGGGCCATTGCCAACCAATTAAATTCGAGCATTACCGATGGAAAGCGCCACGAACTGGTAAGCCATCGTCAGCCACGTGTCCGGATACTTTCGATCACATAGGGACAAGCTCTCCCGGCATAATAGTGTAAGGGGAGTGTGTAAAAGAAGATATTAGAGGTGCATGTAAGTGTGTGTGGGTGTAAGGGAAGAGAATAAGGCAAAGAAGCGGGAAAAATCACGCGTGGTCTATTTGTTAGGGCACTGCTCCGACTTTCGCCTAGAATTGACCGGGAAAGTCACGGAAAACAGTCGAGCAGCGGACCGCTATAAAAAGTTTTTGCACGTCTTGGCGGGCAGCAATCGACTTCAATATCAATTTTCCGCGCAAGAGCAGATTATCAAAAGCGATGTGAAACTCAAACTGCGCAGAAGATCGATATTGCTGTCGATTGCTGTGTCGCTTCGTCGCGCAGCAACTTACTATTCTCTTCCAGTTAGAGGCTGGATTCGACGTCACGTTAGGTCGAATTCGACCTACTATCTATCTAGCTAGTGTCGAAAACGCTGCCACCGCCGGGATTCGAACTCTAGGACCTCCCGGTCAGAGGCCCTGCAGTGATGCGCTGAGCCCCCTCAACCGGTGCTGATTGGCCGGGCAGGGCAGCGTTCGGGCGCGGCGTCGGCCCACTGCCGCGCGTTCCGTGCCGGCGCGCTGGGTCGGAGGCGTCCGCTCGGGATGGACGCGTCGGCGCGCAGGTGGACGGGGGCCGCGCGGGCATACGGGAAGCGCTGACGTCATCCGCGCCCTCTCTCCGTCACCGCTGCGCCGCGCCGCGCCGCGCCGCGATCTGGTCACTGACTCCCGCCACGCGCAAACAGACCGGTTTCTCTCGCGCGCGTTTTTGGAGGGGGAATTACGACCGGGAAAGAGAAGCCGGTTTGCCGTGCTCCCTCATCTACTTGTGACTCCCAAGGAGTCGGGTGTCTTTTTGTTTTTTTTTGTCCTCAAACTAGTATTCCAGAATAAAATGTGGCACGAATACGCAAGTTTGTGTCTTGTTTTGGAGATGAAGGTGACTCATAGCAAGCTGGGCAGTTCTGATTTCTCCGAATCGGTTTGCGGTTGGACATTTTCCCTTTCATTTCTGTTGTACGGTGTTTTACAGCGTCTGGAAAGTTTCGTTACTGGAATGGAGCGTTGAAGTTTTTCGGGTGAAATAAGAGGTTTTGTCAATGGAATAAATTAAAATGTTAGACAAAAGTTATCTTGTGATCATGACGATTTGTGAAACGTGACTCGTATTCGTGCTTTAAGCAACTGACTATGTTATGGAGTAATATCTTTGTCCTTGTTTTAATGTTCTTAGTTGCCTCCGTATGGAATGTTCACTTGGAGCTACAAATGTGCTAAATTCGGAAAGTAATTTGAAAAAGAAGTTGATTGTAAATTTTACAATCTATTGATAAGTCATAAAAATAAATGTTATCGCACGACGGACAGTTCAGAAATGTCAGCAGTTTTTTTGCGGTTCTATACGAATCTTCTTGCCGAAAGGAATTGCAGAACGTATTAGAAGGCTTACGATATTTAAAAATTACCATTGAATTGTTATCGCTTTTTTCCAACAAAAATACACGCATGCCAAAATGAACATGTTTTCATCAATTGACTGAAATATTTGATTGGTTATAGAGTGTAAACACAAAAGAAAGTGCAATGCATGCAGTCTCATTTACACTCTCTTAGAAAGAAAAATGTTTAGGTTTCGTTTCAAGAAACGGCATGACGAAAAACCATTAGTCCGTTTCATTCGGGAACCGAGCACGCCACTCACAGGAAGAGACGATATGACGGGTGCGTACGCAGTGAACCATGAGGCACACCTGCGCCCGCACCACGGCCGCAGCTGCACCGGCCGCACGCGGCTGCGCGAGCGGTGACGGTGGGGGTGGGCGGGGCGAGGGGGGGGGGCGGAGCGTAATTGGCGACGGTGGGCCAATAACCGCACAAAAGGTTGGACTGGATAGCCGAGTTCGCTGAGGCTGAAGGGCCGTGGCTATCTCGGCATGAAGGGTCGACGGTTCGGAACCCGCTACGGGCATGTTTGTGTATGTGTGTGTGTGTGTTCCCCTAACAGATACCCCAACGTTAAAAATCACTGGTGTGGTCTCTATATGACCAAACACTTAAAAAACATCGTAAGTAAATAAATTTAAAAAAACGCACAAAATGCTATTGGGCTTCCATCAGAAGCACACGATTTGCCTGACTGCATATTCCAAGGTGTAACGTGAGGTTGATGTCAATTCGATAAGTCTTGCCACTTTTGGTTGTTTAGAGGTTCTAATGAAATTGATTCAAACGTCAGCATTGACGTAAAAGACGACGGAATAATGATTTTCCTGTTAGAAGAAGATTGGGTTTCAACTTAAAAATGACTATAACACATAAAATTACGCTTTTTCTGTATTCTCAAGTTTGTCCCAATTAGTGATAATATCATGAGTGAACTCGTTATTTCTTTCTGACCTGACGACTGAAAATTTCTTTAGATTCGTCAATATTCGGAAATGAGAAATTAGTAGGGCTACGGTGTAGAGTTAAGGAGGAAATATGATAACTATTTCCACGTTAGTGGGTAACGTCTCTGAAAAAAAATGCATTTTTTACGTACAGATGAATTCACTTATAATGTGACTAATAACCGTTCCCAAATCATTCACTTTTTAATACGAAAACTGAGTTTCGTATTACATGAACTTTAAACAACGTAATCAATTGAAAACGTTTCTCAAAGACAGAACGATGTTTACATCACAGTTTTGTTTACTCAAGAGGCTAAACTATTAAAAAATGCTCGCCTGGTTGAAGCTCTGCTTGTTATGAATGATAGGTATGGGATCAATTGAAGACTACTTATATTGATCACAAATACTGGCTACAATTAGGGTTCCCATGTATGATTCTCATCCGACCACTAGCAAATCTTTTACGTTTAAGCTGCTAGAATAAACTCTTAAAGTTAAGGCGATTTTTACATGAAATATACAAAATTGTCACCTTTTATATAAAAAGTACGGGAAAACTACTAATATTTTGAAAATATTTTAAGATCTACTAGAGATAAACGTTTAGCTTCAATATTTACGGTTCAGGATAGATTTAAAAAAAGATTAAAATGTTTATAAGTTAAAGCAATAAGTAAAAATAGAGGAATTGGCACATCTTTGAAAAAAATTTTGAAAACTTCCTAGGGGCTTCTTGTAAAATATCTAAAAAAAAGTCATATAAGTCAAATATGCAGCGCTTTGAGTTTTGCCAGATCCATAGGAGAATGTCTGATTTTGGGGACATGCCCAAAAGTAAGGTGAAGTCTTTAGTGTTGTTCACAGATGGACGGACAAATATTTCTGGATATCAGGCACTTGAGAACGTGTATCTAATTTCAAAAGCATTGTTCTATCTTTGTAGCATTTTACTGGTTTATCTGAACTACGAATAACCACCTTCATGTTCGTGCACGAGAAAATATATGTGTTGTATCTATTCCAAAACTGTATTTTTAATACGAGGGTTCTATTTCCCAAGGAAAATTTCAAGGTGTGTGCCTTTCAAAGAAACGTTGCGAACACTTCTCCAGAGGGACGCGTACAATGCACGAGCATGGTGCCTCCGCTCTGTGTCCGGGCTGCCCGGGAGCCCCACCTGCCAGCGCGGCGTCGTGCCTCCGCGTCCGACGTCACGTGGCGTCGCGACGCCATGCCGGCGGGACTTCATGAGCGGCGCGGCGCACGGCGCTCTGAGTAGGGTCCAAACGCTCGCTTACGACGCGCGAAAAGTAAACATTCAAACACAACATTTTGGGTGACACAAATTTACTATTTTTATGTCAATGACCTTTTTTATTTCTAATGGAATTAATTTTTTGTATACAGTAATGTGAAAAAGTTATTGAAAAAGTGTGTCATTTTCCCGCTCTAACTAATAGAAATTGAAAATGTCGCTATTCTTAAAAGGGGTGAATCGGTGTAGATGATATCGACATATTTACGTATTTATACATGACTTGTTATTTTTTAATTGTTCATTTCATTATTCATTATGTTATTTCATTAAATATTAATTTCTCGCGCTTAAGAAGAAACGTCTTAAGAAGAGAAAGTTATGTTATGAAAGTTGTAGAAACGGCGAATTTTCGGCAGGAAAACTCTTAATACAGGGTCCTAGTAAAGAAAAAGGTGATAAATCCAGTTGCTACATTTAAAAAAATCCTCTAACACGTGTTGTAACCAGAATCCATGTTTTGTGGGTCCTTGTTACCGAAAGGTCGATGGACAGCAGAACGTCTGTTTGTGCGTCCGTCTGTGCGTCGATCTGGTTGATGTCGTGGCCCCTTGAATTTGAAATCGACGATTTAATTTTGGGGGTACTTAACTTGAACTCTTGGGACATTTTCAAAATAAAAAATGGCCCCATCGATTTTGATCATTTTGTTGGTGGATAGTCTGAAGAACGTTTAAAAGAATGGTGTAAGTCTTATGTTCGTCAAAAACCCTGATTTTTCGAAAATTGAAAAAAATCAATTTTTTCGGTTTCTTCCTAAAACTAAAACATTAAAGAGAGAATTTCATTTAATAAAATAGGTTCCTTATAAAAATATTATGAAATAAGATCGTGTATAAGTTTTCAAAAAATTGAGTATTTTTCACGTAATTTTGCGTGAAATAAAAGCAATTTTTTTAATTTTGTTTAAAATTTTTTTTTCAAAAAAGATCCATCGTTTTTGATGAAATTGTATTGGTGGATAGTCTGAAGGACGTTTACGAGAATAGTGTAGGTCTCGTGTTGGTTAAAAACCCTGATTTTTCGACAATTGAAAAAATTCAAAATTTTTTAGGCGTCTTCCTACAATAAGATCTATAAAGAGACAATTTTGTTTTCTTAGTGAAATGTGTTCATCAATAACAGATATTTAAATAAGGTCATGTTCCAAAACACGAACATTTTTTTGCGAAACTTTGTGTCTAACATAGACAATTTTTATTTTCTTTAAGCCACTTTTCTTGGAAACCGCACAATGTTTTTTTTATTAAATTGGTAACTTAAATAGCATAAAGAACGCTTAAGAGAATGGTGCAGATCTCTTGTTCATTAAAATGTGTGATTTTGAGAAAATTAAAAAAAAAAATCAGCGTCTTCTTACAACTTCAATTGTGAAGATACAATTTTTTTAAATGAAATGTACTCATGAAAAGCGTACATTCAAATAAGGTCATTTTAAATTTTTTGAGAATATGATAAATTTTTGTGTAAATTGGCGACAAAATTGCCCGCTACGTTTTTACTGCGTTTTATGAACTATCACACACAGTTGGATGCTTCGTAAGCCACAATTGTATATTATTTGTTCTTGTATATTATTTGTTCTTGTATATTATTTGTTCTTGTATATTATTTAATATTGCTTTGTTCGTTTCTGATAGTCAATCTTTTGTTATACATATGCACATTAATATTTTAGAAATTATTTGAAACCTATTTGAAATACGGTTAGCTTTCAGGGAATTCGAGTTTGGAATGCTACATTGACTCGACAGCAATGACTCGGGGGATCATTTTTGTGAATTATGTCTTATTGTCGGAATTTGATGTTTATGTGTGAATAGCAGTTATAATTGTCAAATATGTGTTGATATTTTCTTGAAAATATTTAGTTATTGCACCAAAGGTTGTATAATATGTAATGAACAGGGTTGGACAGTATTTAAATACTTGTATTTGAAATACGTATTTTAAATACATTCACATGTTCATCCATGCCAGTTGAAACACGGTTTTTCTTGGCAGGTTTTATACATTTGACAACTTGGAGTTTATTGTCTGATGATTTGTTTGAAAAGTCGATCATTTTAAAAGGAGATTCAATTTTTTTTGTGTTACACATATTTGTGATATCATCTTTTCAAGCTATAGTTAGCCCGAAGGCAAACGTTCGCGCGTTGTTTTGAAGATTGGGACGGAAGCCACAAGTCGCCAACACCGTACACGTAGCGAGATTCATTCAAAACGAGCGACAAGTTCTTAACAAGTTCTTACACTTCCCTCAGTGTACTGGGCGCAAGGTAAAGATCCTCACTTCTAGAAAATCTTACCTTTGATATTAACTGAAATTTGATGGATGTAATAAAAATATAAATTTTGATAGATAGAAATTATAATGTATAAAAATTTGAAATTTTTCAACTTTTGAAATATCAGAGGTTTTAACGGAAATTTGATCTGTACCATTCGCATAAATGTCCTTCATACTATCAAACCAGAAAATTTAATGAAAAACGTCGGAGCTATTTTTTTTTGTTTTTAAAATGTCCTGGGGGCTTAATGTAAAGGAAAAGGAATAGCTAAAATTTCAAATGATTTAACATTCATTCATTTTTGTAATGTATTAAAAATGTATTACATAAATATTAATAAGGCGAAAAAGTGCGTGCTGTTTTAGCACCACTATTTATTATTTATTTATTAGTTAAAAGAAACTTCAGTTTTGACAGATCGTGAGAATTGAAATACATTTTATAAGAAATTGAAATTTCAAAGAAATAGAACATTTCACTTGAAAAAAGTTATATACCAGTACATCCTATCATGTTGACTGCTAGTCGACAAGAAGTTCATTTCAACGAAAGGTCTTATTTTGAAAACGTTTTTCAGACACAGATATTTGCAAAATATGTATTACTTTAGTTTGTCTCTCGTTCTTTCAAACTTAAAAATAAAAAAATAAAAAATAAAAAAAAATTAAAAAAAAACAACAGAAAATCTTGGCGTGTGTATGGACGGGTTCACGCCATTGTGCAACGCGTCAAGGACGACGTCACCGCGCAAATTTCACGGCGCGGGAAAGATCACCGCTGCGACCGGTTTTCGCGACGGCGCAGCCGCGGCAAGCGCATATATCGTCTTCCGCGAATGCACACGCTTGCGAATGAAGGTGTATTTCTGAGAAATGGCGTCACTGTTGCTGCCCGAGTGTGTTCGCGCCGTGTAGGCGCCGTGCGACGCGCAACATTGTCTTTGACGTAGAAGAGATGAGAACACTTGTGACAATTAACAGACGCATATCAATGCCTAGGAGAAACTGAAAGGATTGAAGGAGATACCCATTATAGGAGGATAGAAGAATTACATTATTGGCCATTAGGTAGCCATTAGGTGCACGAAAAAGCGGGAGCGTAGAAATCACATTATGTGTCAGGATGGCCGAGCGGTCTAAGGCGCTGCGTTCAGGTCGCAGTCCACTCTGTGGGCGTGGGTTCGAATCCCACTTCTGACATCCATTTTTTCGGTTATGCTAGATAGCATTAGGTGCGCGATAAACCGGGAGCGTAGATATCACGCTATGTGTCAGGATGGCCGAGCGGTCTAAGGCGCTGCGTTCAGGTCGCAGTCCACTCTGTGGGCGTGGGTTCGAATCCCACTTCTGACATCCATTTTTTTCGGTTATGGTAGATAGGATTAGATGTGAGAAAAGCGGGAGCGTAAAGAACGCTATGCGTCAGGATGGCCGAGCGGTCTAAGGCGCTGCGTTCAGGTCGCAGTCCACTCTGTGGGCGTGGGTTCGAATCCCACTTCTGACATCCATTTTTTCGGTTATGCTAGATAGCATTAGGTGCGCGATAAACCGGGAGCGTAGAAATCACTCTACGTGTCAGGATGGCCGAGCGGTCTAAGGCGCTGCGCTCAGGTCGCAGTCCACTCTGTGGGCGTGAGTTCGAATCCCACCTCTGACATCCTTTTTTTCGGTTCTGCTAGATAGCATTAGGTGCGCGATAAACCGGGAGCGTAGAAATCACTCTATGTGCCAGGATGGCCGAGCGGTCTAAGGCGCTGCGTTCAGGTCGCAGTCCACTCTGTGGGCGTGGGTTCGAATCCCACTTCTGACATCCATTTTTTCGGTTATGGTAGATAGGATTAGGTGTGAGAAAAGCGGGAGCGTAAAGAACGCTATGCGTCAGGATGGCCGAGCGGTCTAAGGCGCTGCGTTCAGGTCGCAGTCCACTCTGTGGGCGTGGGTTCGAATTCCACTTCTGACATCCATTTTTTTCGGTTATGCTAGATAGCATTAGGTGCGCGATAAACCGGGAGCGTAGAAATCACTTTACGTGTCAGGATGGCCGAGCGGTCTAAGGCGCTGCGTTCAGGTCGCAGTCCACTCTGTGGGCGTGGGTTCGAATCCCAATTCTGACATCCTTTTTTTCGGTTCTGCTAGATAGCATTAGGTGCGCGATAAACCGGGAGCGTAGAAATCACTCTATGTGTCAGGATGGCCGAGCGGTCTAAGGCGCTGCGTTCAGGTCGCAGTCCACTCTGTGGGCGTGGGTTCGAATCCCACTTCTGACATCATTTTTTTCGGTTAGGCTAGATAGCATTAGGTTCGCGATAAACCGGGAGCGTAGACATCACGCTATGTGTGAGGATGGCCGAGCGGTCTAAGGCGCTGCGTTCAGGTCGTAGTCCACTCCGTGGGCGTGGGTTCGAATCCCACTTCTGACATCCATTTTTTCGGTTATGGTAGATAGGATTAGGTGTGAGAAAAGCGGGAGCGTATAGAACGCTATGCGTCAGGATGGCCGAGCGGTCTAAGGCGCTGCGTTCAGGTCGCAGTCCACTCTGTGGGCGTGGGTTCGAATCCCACTTCTGACATCCATTTTTTCGGTTATGCTAGATAGCATTAGGTGCGCGATAAACCGGGAGCGTAGAAATCACTCTATGTGTCAGGATGGCCGAGCGGTCTAAGGCGCTGCGTTCAGGTCGCAGTCCACTCTGTGGGCGTGGGTTCGAATCCCACTTCTGGCATCATTTTTTTTCGGTTAGGCTAGATAGCATTAGGTTCGCGATAAACCGGGAGCGTAGACCTCACGCTATGTGTGAGGATGGCCGAGCGGTCTAAGGCGCTGCGTTCAGGTCGTAGTCCACTCCGTGGGCGTGGGTTCGAATCCCACTTCTGTCATCCTTTTTTTTTTTTCGGTTATGTTAGATAGGATTAGCTGTGAGAAAAAGCGGGAGCGTGAAGAACGCTATACGTCAGGATGGCCGAGCGGTCTAAGGCGCTGCGTTCAGGGCGCAGTTAACTTTGTGGGCGTGGGTTCGAATCCCACCTCTGACATCCATTTTTTCGGTTAGGCTAGATAGCATTAGGTGCGCGATAAACCGGGAGCGTAGACATCACGCTCTGTGTGAGGATGGCCGAGCGGTCTAAGGCGCTGCGTTCAGGTCGTAGTCCACTCCGTGGGCGTGGGTTCGAATCCCACTTCTGTCATCTTTTTTTTTTTCGGTTATGTTAGATAGGATTAGCTGTGAGAAAAAGCGGGAGCGTGAAGAACGCTATGCGTCAGGATGGCCGAGCGGTCTAAGGCGCTGCGTTCAGGTCGCAGTCCATTCTGTGGGCGTGGGTTCGAATCCCATTTCCGACATCCATTTTTTTCGGTTAGGTTAGATAGCATTAGGTGCGCGAAAAACCGGGAGCGTAGAAATCACATTATGTGTCGGGATGGCCGAGCGGTCTAAGGCGCTGCGTTCAGGTCGCAGTCCACTCTGTGGGCGTGGGTTCGAATCCCACTTCTGACATTCATTTTTTCTGTTATGCTAGATAGAATAAGGTGTGAGAAAAAGCGGGAGCGGAAAGCACGGTTTGTGTCAGGATGGCCGAGCGGTCCAAGGCGCTGCGTTCAGGTCGCAGTTAACTTTGTGGGCGTGGGTTCGAATTCCACTTCTGACATCCATTTTTTCGGTTAGGCTAGATAGCATTAGGTGCGCGATAAACCGGGAGCGTAGACATCACGCTATGTGTGAGGATGGCCGAGCGGTCTAAGGCGCTGCGTTCAGGTCGTAGTCCACTCCGTGGGCGTGGGTTCTAATCCCACTTCTGTCAGCCTTTTTTTTTCGGTTATGTTAGATAGGATTAGCTGTGAGAAAAAGCGGGAGCGTGAAGAACGCTATGCGTCAGGATGGCCGAGCGGTCTAAGGCGCTGCGTTCAGGTCGCAGTCCACTTCTGACATCCTTTTTTTTCGGTTATGCTAGATAGGATTAGGTGCGCGAAAAACCGGGATCGTAGAAACCACGCTCTGTGTCAGGATGGCCGAGCGGTCTAAGGCGCTGCGTTCAGGTCGCAGTCCGATTTGTGGGCTTGGGCTCGAATCCCACTTCTGACATCCATTCTTTCTGTTATGCTAGATAGGATTACGTGTGAGAAAAAGCGGGGGCGTGAAGAACGCTTTGTGTCGGTATGGCCGAGCGGTCTAAGACGCTGCGTTCAGGTCGCAGTCCACTTTGTGGGCGTGGGTTCGAATCCCACTTCTGACATTCTTTTTTCCGGTTACGCTACATAGGATTAGGTGTGAGAAAAAGCGGGAGCGTGAAGAACGCTATACGTCAGGATGGCCGAGCGGTCTAAGGCACTGCGTTCAGGTCGCAGTCCACTTTGTGGGCGTGGGTTCGAATCCCACTTCTGACATCCACTTTTCCGGTTATGCTAGATAGGATTAGGTGTGAGAAAAAGCGGGAGCGTGAAGAACCCTATGCGTCAGGATGGCCGAGCGGTCTAAGGCGCTGCGTTCAGGTCGCAGTCCACTCTGTGGGCGTGGGTTTGAATCCCACTTCTGGTATCCGTTTTTTCTGTTATGCTAGATAGGATTAGGTGTGAGAAAAAGCGGGAGCGTGAAGAACCGTATGCGTCAGGATGGCCGAGCGGTCTAAGGTGCTGCGTTCAGGTCGCAGTCCACTCTGTGGGCGTGGGTTTGAATCCCACTTCTGGTATCCGTTTTTTCTGTTATGCTAGATAGGATTAGGTGTGAGAAAGAGCGGGAGCGTGAAGAACGCTTTGTGTCAGGATGGCCGAGCGGTCTACGTCGCTGCGTTAAGGTCGCAGGCGACTCTGTGGGCGTTTGTTCGAATCCCACTACTGTCATCCATTTTTTTCGGTTAGGCTAGATTGCATTATGTGCGCGAAAAAGCGGGAGCTTAGAAATAACCGTATGTGTCAGGATGGCCGATCGGTCTAATGCGCTGCGTCCAGGTCGCTGTCTTTTCTGTGGGCATGGGATCGAATCCCACGTCTTACATCCATTCTATCTGTTAGGCTGGGTAGGGTTACTTGTGAGAAGAAACGTTTGCGTAAAAGAGACCTCGGGTGTTTATTACACTATTATAAGTATAGACTAATGAACATTAGTTGGATCATAATTGATCCTGAGGTGTTTATCGCTGAAATTCCTTCCAACTTTCAATAAACTTTTTAGAATTTCGAAAAATGTAAAATTTACAAGGAATGCGGTGAAGTGTGGTGCCCTCTATATGCCGCTTCTGATGTGTGTGTTTTTGTAATTGCGAAAGAAAATGTATTTCGCGAAAACACGGTTTGGGCTTGCTCTACGTTACTTTCTTGAACTCCTCGATGTTAGAATTTCCCCTCGCCGCGGGTCAGGTGGCGGGCCTGGACCCGCTTGGAGGGAGAGCAGGGGCTCGTGGCCCTCCTGATGAGGCGCGCTGGCCGAAGGCGGCGTAAAACAGAGCGTGGTGAGCAACGATCGGTTTCGGTGGAACACAGGGCCACAACAATGGGGGAAGGCTGTGCTTGCTTCCCCGACGCGTCATTGCCGTTCCCGCCATCGCCCCTGCCCCTGCCCCCGCCCGTGACCCGGAACGCCTTCCACCGACCCTGCCCTCACCCCGTCCCCGTCCACGGTTCGATTCAGCCTCTGCCGTCGCTACCACGTCCGCCGCAGTATTCGCCGCCACAGCCACTGCCCTTCTCATCGCCACCGCCAACGCCAATGCTCACGCCCACACCTCCGTAGCCGCCGCCGCCACCGCCACTGCCACCGAGACTACGATTGCCACCCTCCACCGCCAGCGCCAGTGCCATCGCCTCCGTCACTACCAACGCCGCCGGCGCCACCACAATCACCACCTGCTCCAATACCTTCACCGTCGCCGTCGCCACCGCCACCATTATCGCCACCGTCAACGCCTCCGCCTCCGCCTCGACCTCCGTCTCCGCCGCCACCGCCACCCCCACCGCCACTGCCTCCGCCTCCGCCGCTGCCGCAGCCACCCTACACCATCACATCCATTGCCACCGCCATCGCCTCCACTACCACCGCCGCCAGCGCTACCGCTGTCACCACCGCCACCACCAGCATCGGCACCTCCACCGCCGCCTTCGCCGCCTTCTCCGCCGCCACCACTACCTCACTATCTTCACCGCCTCCGCACTCGTCGCTGCCATCACCACCCCCACCACCGTTTCCCTCATCCCCATCCCCTCTACCACCACTGCAGCCACCGTCACCTCGACCACTGCCCCCCTCCCCGGCTTCGCCGTGATGCCTCCGCTTTTTTCTAAACCGCCGCGTCGTCTCGCGTCGTCGTCGAGCGCTTTTTGCGGGTGCCCTTCCCTTCGACTAGGTCACGGCGCTGCGCCGTGTTATTCGCCCCCTCGGCGCCGCTCGAGCCCCCGCCAGCACGCGGCGCAGTGCTTTCGGTTGAAAGATGAGCGGGGAAATTCTATAATCCCCTAATGTAATCTGCTAACGAACATGAGAAACGAATTCTGACCATACCGTTCTTTTTTTCTTGCATACCTGTGGTTTTTGCAACTCCTTAGCATTCTTTAGTTGAATTCTGTCCCATTTCATCCTGTGCTTCCTAGTCTTCGTGGGTTTTTCTCGTTTCTTGTCTTTTTGCTAATTGCTTGTGCCGTCTTTCTTACTTTCTCTTAGAATTCTTTTTTTTTACTTTTACTGAAAAATGTTTTATTTTTTTAAGTTTTCCCCTTTATTTTAATTTTTCTTTCTGTCTGTTTCATCTTCGAAACAGTTCATTTGTAGAGGGGATTTAATAAATTTATTAACATTTTTTATTTACCAAATTTGTAAATTCATTCTTGGATTAATTTAGATTCCTTTAGCCCAAAATTTTGCTTAAATAAAGTATAGCGAATGATATTAATACATGAGAACTAGTAGCCTGCAGGAGTAAAATATCTGCTGAACAACACCACGCAAAATGGTTCTTCAAAAACTAGCTCACACACTACTCAAGAACAACAAATAAAGTACTACTCAGTACACTGCTGTATGTTAATATCACGAATACTCCAATGACATATTCAGTGCAACAGCTCTATACATACCAACACTATCAATTAATTTGCTGTTTTATAACGCAACACGTGAATTGCAAACATTTAATGGCTGGCAGATTCTTCCTTGGAACAATGATGTCGCATGAAGTCAGCTGTGTCGTAGGCAACACATTGAGCATTAGAATTCAGTCGGTATGGGAAATATGAGAATAGGCGGAATAACAGAATAAAATATTTGAATTTTTCAGTCAAAAACTAAAAGGTTTAATCGTTATTTTACGTTAGTTTATTTACTATCGTACTATTATTTACTATACGTAGTATAGGGAAAGTTATGTAATACTGCGGAAAATCGATTTCGCGATTTCAACGGCAAAACACACTTCGGGTTCCTTGATGTTGTAATTTTTTTCTTTCTTTCTTTCTTTCTTTCTTTCTTTCTTCAAAACGTCCGTCCCTCCGTAATCCGATATCATAAACATCAGCTTTCTCTATACTTTTTTTTAAAATTACAAAAATGTATTTTTTTGACTTGCTTCTTACATTGTTAACATTTACATTAGTGACGATGTGTTCACATTATTATATTTATGAGTATATGTGCTTTAAATAATATCATATAAAGGTTCGCGAAAAGTCAACAGTTTTCTATGAAAACAAGCTCAAAATTTCGCAGTTTCAGAAACGCTCAAACGCCATTACCTCAAAAACGGCGACGAATTTATTCGTTAAACTTTTCGAACGCATAGTGCTAATTGCAGTCTTCAATATGAATTAAAATTCAATTTGGGGTATTTTTGTTTTTCAAAAATTACACAAATATATTTTTTTAAATATCTCTTACGCCGTTAATATGCACATTCCGGGCAGTTTGTAAACACTAAGTGAGTAACACTTTGTGAGTAAAAGTGCTTCAAATAAATGTATATATGAAGCTTTTTGAATAACATATGTGAAAAAGAGCTTCTAATTTCGAATTTACAGTAGTGCCTAAATTTTCATAAAAATGGCTCCATATTTGCCAAAAAAGAAAATTGCTATTAGGACATGATTTTACTTTTATTTAATGTTCTTAAAATCATATTTCAGTTCTGGTATATTCAAAATTTTATTTTTTATCTAATTTTATTGATTCAGATTTACTAATTTACTAATTATCTAGATGTTGACTTGACTCGGTTAGTGTTTTCAAAGTTCCCTTTCGTAATTCCCTCCAGAAGAGAACATGTAGCATCACTGAACTGTTCTCATATTTCCCTCGTAATCACGATCCTTTCTATCCAAGTATGTTAACCAGTTTATATCGAACTCCGAATCGAAGGGAATAACAAGCTATAACGTATCAATAAAAAATAAAAGTTATTAGTGTCCCTCTCCGTGTTTTTGAATGTGAATCATTGTGCGACTGTTTCCCTAGCGGGTTCTAGACTGTCACTGGCTCTTCCATAGGTGAACGGGCTAATTGTTTATTCCTGCTTGTTCTTCTCGGCGAACTTTCTCCTGGGCCGGATTTTTCATTTGGGTGGACGAGGGAGAAGAAATTTGTGGTTAGATGCAAAAATAATTTCGGTGACTTTCTCTGGAACGAATCTAATTATTCTTAAGGACTTTCGAACCCGTCTCCATTTTGGGAACACATTTCTGTAGAATAATCTCTCTCTCTCTCCCTCTCTCTCTCTCTCTCTCTCTCTCTCTCTCTCTAATAAATATTGCTACTTATTATAATACCGGTTTCAAGTTACAATTGACAATAGTTTCGAATGTTCGAAGTTTCGAATGATTTCTTGTGAAGAGATTCCCACCTCTTTACAAGGGCACATTCGAATAA
The DNA here is from genome assembly GCA_038098605.1 of Gryllus longicercus. NCBI lineage: Eukaryota > Metazoa > Arthropoda > Insecta > Orthoptera > Gryllidae > Gryllus > Gryllus longicercus. Next base: position 6,380,029 of record JAZDUA010000020.1, read on the forward strand.
ATAAAACATAAAAATAAATCAACACGTCCGTCCCAATTACAATACATTACAAAACAAATAAAATACTAATACACTAAAATATTAGGGTACATATTCCTAACGCCAATTAAAACCTCCAACACAGAACTTTTGGAATGTAAACGTTTCAGTAATGATTTGAAAATTTAGTTTGACTTGAAATTCTTTTTTATATTCCAGTTTTTGTATTTCCAATCCATGACCTATTCCTTTCTCTTTAGAAGACGTTTTTGAACGATTTATCCATAGAAAAGTGAATGTGGATAAACCGCCTATAAAAATAGTTACGATAGCTGTGTTTTTACCAATTTGTCGTAATACACATATGTGTATTATTCTGTTTGTAAGAAAGTACATTATGAAAATATAGGCATAGTTCCCAACTGCAGAGTCCTTTTTTATATAGTATTACGATTTTAATATCAAATTCTCTCACTGAATTAAATTACAACCAAGGATATAAGAGGCGGCAAGTTTCGAAAATATTTTACTAGAACACAGCGGAATATCGAGAAAATATTTCATGAGGTTGGAGAGAAAATCACTTCCGACCCACGTAAATATTTTTGAAACAGTATTTCTTTTTTAATTGTTAGCATGAAATTAAAGTACGTACGAGTGTATACGTAAGGAATACTGGATATGATGAGATCTATGACTGGTAACTATTTTGAATAAATTAAGTAAACTTAGAACAACAAAATTGTGATTGGGGGTGGGCCCCACGCACCCCTTAGATCCACCAGAACCAGAGAAAATCCTAGGAACATTTAGAAGTACTGGAATATATCCACTTATGAATGTTTATGAATACCGGTTTCAAGAAATACTTGAGCTAAAAACACTACTCTAAAAGTTTATTTTACGTATGGATTGTGGATTATTTTGTTTATCTCATCTTATTGTTAGAAGGTACTTAGGTGTCCAAAAAGGACCTTTTCGAAGAAGGCTACTTGTGTCGATTGTGTGGATATAAAGCAGTACGCAATTTTTATCGCTCGTCGTGCCATCTGCCGACCGTACGGTCAACCTAAGCGGCCACATGTTTGTAGTTCCTCCGCTGCACACTAGATGGCTACACAATGCCGTTGTCAACACGTTGGGAACACAAAACAGTGAAGTTGGCTGGCATTTCACGGTGTTTCTTCTCCTATTGTACTCTCGTAAGGGCACTTCGCCAAATCGCAAATCGCAGATAGTCGTGGAACTTCGCAGGAGAGTAAGACGACTTTGCGCAAGGTGACGCACCTGCGTCGACTGGGTAATTGCGCAGCATCGAAGTGACATTGTATTGTGAGACGCTTAGTAAGGGGGAAGAAGGCATGAGAGGTGTTCTACAATACATGAATTGAATAACTTAATTTAAATTTATTATCTGATATAAAATTATTATTTTTACAGTTTATCTTCTTCAAATCTTCTTCCATTCCAAGAATTAGAACGAGTGTTTCCATCTTCTCCTCGGTCTGCCAACTTGTCTTCCTCCCTTCGGATTTTTATCTCTGGCAATCGTCACGATTCTTTTCTCCTCCATTCTCTAATATGACCGCTCCCTTACTTTCTTCGGTCTGCTACCCATTCTGTAATGGGCTGAACTTTGCACACTTCCATGATGTTTCTATTTCTTTCCTTATCCAGTAGTGAGTGATTTGTAATTTTTCTCAGAGCTCTCATTTCGGCGACCTGAAGTTGTTGTTGGGTACGTTTTGTTTCGCTTCTTGTTTCTCCTGCATATGTTAATATTGGTCTAATTATTGATTAATATATTCTAACCTTCGAGTTCTTTTTAGATATTTATTATAACATATTGAGTAGTCGAGACCGCCAACGATCCTATTACTCTTTATTATTTGCTCTTTGATTTCTTTCTCCGTTTGTCCTGAGCTTTTTAAAGTCATTTCCAAATACTTCATCTCCAGAACTTGTTATATTATTTGATAATCCCCTACAAACTTACACCTAATCGGATTCTTAGCAATTGTCATTGCTTTCGTCTTCCTGGCAGATATTTTTAAATTAAAATTCTTACAAATTTTACTGAATTCGTACAGTAATTGTTGTAAGTCATTTTCATTTTCTGCTATTAACAATGTGTCGTCTGCGTAACATATGATATTTATATTATACTTTCCCATACTATATTCTTCTTTTGTTTTTAGCTGTTTTATAATACTATACATTATTACATTAAAATAACAATGGGCTCAATGAATACACTTGTCCTATATCTTTCGATGCAGGTATAGAAGGTACTATTTCCCGGTGGTTTTAACGAAAAATTTGGGAAGTCGGCTCGATGGTGCATCAGCATAGGGTGTGAGTACGTGATTTTCCAGGTGTATGGTTTCGAATCCTGCAAAGGCATTAACGGTTTTTATTTTTGATTCTGACTTGGGGGGCACTTACAGTTCTCCAAATAATGTTCTTAAGCCCTTGTTGCGTTGGCCTTATTGGGCATCTGGTTCAAGATCTACGGGGGCATACTGAAATATTCTATCCAATGTATCCCTATACTAGGATTTATTTAACCCTGCACTTGACGTAAATCAGCTGTTCATGATTTCATCCAATTTGGAGGATGAACGTCCCCATAGTGACCTTACTGCAGCAGCATATAAGCTCCAGATTAGATGAAACCGCAACAGTTGATTTACGTCAAGTGCAAGACTAAATAAATCGTACTATAAAGGCTCCTCGGGGATGAAATCGGGGGGTAGAAAGCCCTGGCCCTGGGCTGGGCTTAACCCAGCCGAAGTCGTCGCACCGGGAGAAATGGCTTAGTGCCTCAATTGAAGTCACGGCAGTCGCCCTGACCGTGAGGTCCTAGGTTTCAATCCCGACGTTGGGAAGATTCTCGACACGGGCTTGTCAGCTAGGTCGAATTCAGTCGCTGTCTGGAGGAAAATTCTAGAGGCTGGTTGCCCTGATCTCTAGTTTTGCGATCAACACCAGGTAAATGCCGGAGCAGTACCGTAACAAATGGATTGCAGACCGCGCGCGATGTTTACTTCCTCTTCCTTGTCCTAACCTCACATCCTCACCTGTTTCACACACGTACACTAACATGGACTAATCTACCACACATCCCGGGAGACTGATCGGGAGTTTAGAACTTGTCCCTGTTAGTGGGGTGTTCCACTGGAAGGAGATACCTGGTTGAGAAAACCACGCTAGGTCGGTGCCGGATCTTGCCATCCAGCGGGGGAAGATCACGAGCACTTCCCAAGGAAAAAAAGCATTCACTACACTTACGGAACTGATGACCTCGGTAGTTGACGCACCCGAAATTACTAACAACCAATCAACCAACGTCGTGGAGTCGTGGACTCAAAGGTGCCCCTAAGAGGTTTCTAGAAGGCCGCCGGGTGAGTGGTCGCGGAAACTGAAAACGAAGACCGAACCATAAAATAAAAAGAATAAAAGGAGGAATAAACACACTTAAGTTTTTAAAAAGTAGGCTTCGATTTTGGCTTCAAGCAAAGAAGAGAGTGAGAATCACATATGAAAATCACCGATACTCGCCCAGTTGAGACCCCATTTAAATACTTCTGGGTGAGCGGAGTCTACTGCAGCTAAGACACATCTATTTTTCGGGGGGGGGGGGGGACTTACTTCCACTCAAAGGAAAATCTTAAATAATATTTTTAACACTATTTATTTTATCCGTTTTTTCTATTAAAACCTTATTAAACATTAAATATTTGTATTATATAATATGGAAATATTTAGATTCTCCTTGAACGGAAATTATTTGCTTGTAATCGATTCAACAAATCTTATTTTTAATATATAGAATCATAAATGATCGATCAATCGAAATATTGATTAGCAAGTGTTATGAACAAAGGAATCTATAACTTTTGGGAAACACGCAGAAATTACAAAGATAACATTTTGACTAAGACAACAGATAACTCTAACAACAGATAGTTTAGAAACTACGCAATGGTAAATATAATGTGGCCGACAAAATTATTAATGTTGTAAAATCAATTGTACTGACGTTTATATGAATAAAACTTTAAAATATTAAATTTGTAATATTAAAAAGGAAAAAAAGGAGAAAATGCAAAAATTATTATTGAGGGACCTCTGTATTAGTATCTATTTCTATATTTATTTGTTTTGTATTTTGTGAACTAGGGCCTTCACCAAAGGTTTAAGTGATGTTAGAAATCCGGTCGCGCGAGAGACCCTCAGGAGGACGTGGTGTCTTTTCAAAACAATGATATATAAAAAATTAGTTTACATTTGTATTGTATAATTTAAAAAAATACTTAACATGCTTATGCTTTAATAATAATATTTTTAAATACTTAACAAATAATGTACTTCCGCTTCCGGGTCAATGCCCCCCATTCCGATCAGGTTTTTGTCCAGTTTCCCTGATACATTGAGCAAATGCTGAGATAGTCCCTTGTTTTGCTTCTGAGGCTTCACTATGCACATGTTTTGTTGAACTCTCGTTTTCCTTGTAGGAGTAGAGGTAAGTGCGAGTTACATTTTTGTTAGCAATGCAGAAAATGAAATCTGCAGTTCATTGACCGTTGCAAATAAGTTTTCTATAACTCTAGAACGAATGTCTAGTTTTTCAAATGTTGTTAATCTCGCGCTTTTAATTTTAATTTTTATTTATTTATCTTTAACTTTTACTCATCTTTCAACCATTATGGCGGCGATGGTGTAACGGTTAGCGTATCGGGCTGTTATACCCAAGTTGGCGGATTCGAAGCCGTGGATTTTTAAGGGCGAAAAAATCCTTCGTACGCCTTCCTTTGGAGGGGAAGTAAATCCGGTTGCCCATGTTAATACCTTTACTTGCATGTAAAAGATCCTCTAGCCTTTATGACGCCTCTGAGCTAAATTCAAATCGTTCTGTTTCGTCGCTGGAGTGATACCTCTTTTCTCCGCTAGTGGATGAAAGGAGCGTAGCGAAATTTATAGATAAAATGATGAGAAGGGATTCTGAAATGTGCGCCGATGGTCTTCTCCCCTACTCCTCATATACAGTTTTTACTGTTTTTTGAGAAAAAAAATCTAAATGAGATCCGCATTAACCTTGTGGAATGCCTAGATCTTTCTCGCCTGTGGGAAGGTAGGGAATGGGGAGAGCACCCGCGCATATCCAGAAGGTAAGCTGAGATGTAATGCATAATTGAACATGTATAAGTCGAGAGGATAATAATAATAATAATAATTATTATTATTATTGAAACGTCGACTTCATTTTCATTACTTTTTCCTATACTAACCTCTGATGTTTTCACATTTGTGCTAACAAAGAAAAATTGAAAAAAATTAATTGTTATGTCTTGAATTATTAACAGAATTAATAATGAGAAATAAGTTACATTTCATATTAATAGAGTTATAACATTAAGAATTCTTCCCAATTCATTAACACAAAAATTGAACAGTTCTTGCGTTTTGGCATCACATTGACCATTATTTCCTCTTAATATTATTTATAATATTTCAACATTATCTACTAGGGATACTACTGAATGAATAAATTCAAATAGTATATCATTGTTTACTTCTGGCACAGCATGCTGCGTTTCTACATGAAATGAGAAAACCAGAACAATATTTTAGTATTATACTCTAAATATGTCGTTTTGATTGCATTGTTGAGGTTTCATCAGTTAAATAAATGTCTTTCCCTATTGAATTTGAAACCGATATTTTAATTTTGGGGGTACTTTACACGAAGTTCCGGCGACATTTTCAAAATCTTCAAGAAAATTTCTCCATCGATTTGATTAAATTTTGTCGTTGGATAGTGTGAAGGACGTTTAAGAGAATGGTGCAGGTCTCATATTTGTGTAAAAAACCCAATTTTTTGAAAATTTCAAAGTTCAAAATTTTTTCGTCGTCTTCCTCAACTAAAATATTAAAGATAGAGATTTCCCCTTAATAAATTCTGCTTCTTAAAGAAAGGTTTAGAAAAAAGGTTATGTACAATTTTTCAAAAATCTGAGTACTTTCCGCGTAATTTTGCGTGAAAATACAGCCGAAAAAGAACGCGCTGTTTTAGCACCAGTAGTTTTTACTATTCAGTGGCCAGGGAAAGGGGGAACGCCATGCCTGGAACCGTATCTGCTTTTGAACCACATTGACAGAAATTTAGGCGGAAACTTTACATATGAGCCTTTGCAAAAATTGCATAACTTCTAATATGAATGGGTGAAAGCCAGAACGGTGTAAGTGACATTTTATAAATTCTGAAGAAACTGTTTATTTAATTCAATATTACTGTGAAGTCGTGGTACTTTGTTTCATCATTAAAAGTACGTCTTTTCAATTGTCCATTTCAAACACGAAATTAGACTGAAAAATAGCCTAAAATAAACATGTGTACCTCATAATTATTTATATATATATATATATATATATATATATATATATATATATATATATATATATATATCACGTATACGTTCTGGTTTTCACCCACTCATGTAGTGGGTGAATTTTGCAATATTTTGTGACGCAGAACCAGAACCCATGATATTAAATTGTCCCGTTTATGTTTGGACTCCTATACGTTATAAAATGTAAACTTAATTGACAATAGCGCATTATCCAACTCTCAGTGTGGGTTGAAGTCTATTGTTGTGGTAGTGGGGAAATGCTAAGGGCCATGTTTGGTGTATGATAGTAACTACAGACATTAACTCTGGTGACTTTGCAGGAAATTAATATGGAATATTGTATCCAATGACGCGAGTCTAACTGATTAATAATAAAGAAAAAAATACATAAATGGCCTATAATTATTCAGAAATTTGGAAATGATTAATTGTAGTGAGATCCACAAACGCACATGAAATAATTGATGATGAACAAACGAACAATTCAATAAACATGTACAGAAATACTTGGATTGTGAGAATTCTTATGTCGTATTGTTGACGTAATTACACGAAGAAATAATTTGTTCAAGTAAATAACATTTAATGTTATATAATACATATAATAAAGAAGTCATGTACGTAACATGACCACTTTTATTTTCTCAAGAAGTACTTGGACAATATTTGCAATTGCGACTATACGTTTGTAATACGAATTATAATTTTGGGACTCCAGGATGAATATACGTATGCATGTGGTTGTGGAATAGAATACAAATAAATAATAATAATAATAATAATAATAATAATAATTATTATTATTATTATAATGATAATAATAATAAGAAAAGTAATAATAATAATATTCCTTTTATACTCCGTATCTTCGTAGCATGAAGAGCCAATTCCTTTTCATCCATCCTGCATGGTTGTGCATCTTTGCTAATCTCAGCGTTCCCACGATCAGTCAAGCGTGTCACGTCACGATCGTCCTTACATTCCTCGCGTCTTGTTCACGGCCAGTCCCTTTCATCTGTGAAAAGCCCTGCGACGTTTCTGCTTCGGGTTCCATTATGTCGTGCTTTGTTGAGAGAATTCTACTTCTGCACAATGCAGTTGCACCGCCGACGAGCGCTGCCACGCAATGGCCATTGAACATCGCGCTGATGATGAAGTCTCTTATTGGCTAACTCCGACGAATCTTGATTCATGTAGGAGTAATACTGTCTCATAAATGGTTTGGGAAAGGTTTCAATATTTTTATGACACAAATTAATTTTTGTTTGGTGAAAGGCAGTAAAATTTAATCGTTTAATCATTTTAAAATTTTACGACATAATACTTTTTATTTGCCTGTTTTATTAACTACTCTTGTTTTTTCATTTAACTTATCAGTATAAATGCATTCGTAACTTATTAAATGAATTGAACACAGAGTTCAAATATAATTTACGGTTATATTGTAACATTTGTCTGTTTTTAAACTTGAGATAACAATATCATGGTTCACGAAAGAGAGGAGTACAAAAAATTAGAACCATAAATAACAACCAACTGGGTTTCGCTTTGAACACGGCCCCTATTTTGAGTGCCCTATTTTGATTTCTGCGGCCTCTGTAAGCTCGGTCTTAAAATGCAAAGCAAAGAGTCAACTGAGATATACAAGTTTCTCAGGATGATGCTTCAATATTTTGGGTAGTCACAGTACCGATCATTCAAAGCAAAAACGCTTATATGAATATGAGTTATTCCGAGGCATTTCTGAGGTAGACCTATATGTTTGAATAATATTTTGGATGTGGCGCGCAGTAGTGTCCTTTCCTCCTGCCTACTGCACCACTTTCTGAAGCATATTATTTTCTGAAACGTCAATTGGCTGCTACGATTGTGGATGGCTTGCATAGTATTGCAGGCTTGTTGAACAAAATCCTTTATTTTTTCACAAAATGAAAATGTTTATGCATGCATATGTGTTTTGCAATTATACTGTCACCGCTACTGTAAAAAATGGTCGACGTTTTCATATGTGCACAATTCTGGATGATAGAGTGTTTAGCACGGTTTTAAGGATATTTCTTAAATATGGTACGATAACCTTGTCTATTGACACACTGCAGCGTCTCTTTCGACTATCATATTAACATGCGAATGAACAGGAAAACATTCTTGAAATTATAGAATATATCCCAACAAACAATATATTAAGGCTTTCTATACATCTCAGTATTTCACGAACATAATATTTTTCGCTAATATTGCATGAAGACGGCATTACAATTCAAATTTCTTGCTTCTTGATGATATGCAGGTCAAAAAGTGATATTTCATAAAATGCAATTACATTTTTTGAATAGCAATAGATATTTGTTTGCAATTGAGGTAATCATTACCTCATTATTTTAAGTGATATATTATTTAATGAGAACGGACTGTTTTAGTAATTAAATCTAGCCGTGATATGAAATTTCGAAAAAAGTTAACTGTAAAATGGTGCTTAGTAAGTGGGAAAAGTATTTATCTAATAAATAAAATAAAGGCAATAAAAAGCAATGGATTTGCTTACTAGAAATAGTAAGTAGCCTATTATAATTCTGTTTAGTAGGCTTGTAGAAAAATTAAACAGATGAATAGAAGCACTGAAAAGAAAAAACTAGTGATGCTGCAAAAGCATAGACTTTCTCGCATTATTTTGAGTCGCCCAGATATATTATTCCATAGACTATGGGGGCTACCATAGACAGACCTTTTGCGGTCAATCGATTTTTTGGTATCAATGACTTACAAATCACGTATTTAGGCTACACCACGTGTTACAGGATTTGTTTCTATATTTAGCAACTGTATTTATCCCGAGCGCCCGGCAATAAGTGTTTTTCTGCCGAAAATGCTCCGTTTTCCAGCTCACGATTGCATAATTTTCCCATCTTACGAAGTACATTCGTAAGGACGAGAAAGTAACAACATTACAATTGTCTAGCACACAATTGTCAATTGTTTTTAAACAGTTGAAACCGTAACTGAGAATTAATCACCACTCAATAAGCATGGTAGTACGAAAATGCATATCGTATTTTGGAAATTGTTAGAGTACGACATGGATGCAATCGAAGGCACATTTTCTAAATTGAATTAGCGATTAAGAAAAACACGCGTAGGACAGCAAAATTGTTCTTATAAGGTTACTGAGTTTTTATACTCACATATCTGTATGATATATCTAGAATGAACGTTGACGCGTTGTAAAGGCAAGATCGAAAAATGTTGTCATAATACGTAGGGGACTTCTGATGATATCAGTCCGCGAAGTTGTAAATCGGGAATGTTGAAAAATTTGTGTAGGTTCGTATTTCGGGAAAAATCATCTACCGTTGAAACAGAAGAAAATTGGTTGGACTGAATCACCGGACGCTTTGGCCAAAGGAAACTAATCAGCGTACTTTCCCAGAGCCAGGTATTCAGCCACATTCGCTTGTCGTAAGAGCGTTCCGGTATTCCCATGAGACATTGGTGGTTGAGTGCAACCACTTTTAAGGAATCGCTCTTACAAATGTGTGGTGTAAAAGGGTCTCGATGTCTTGTGTCTTCGCGTGGAACCGACATGACTCTGAAAAGTGCATGACTGACCGTCTTAGAAATACTATTGTACTTCTGATTCCTTTGTTCTAGGACATCATGTGCCCTGCCTAAACTAGCTTTATATTTGTTTGTAATAATCAATGTTTTCATTAAATGCAAAATGTGAAACCATTTTTGTTGTTTTTATCTGGAATATTGTTATTAAATATATTAAATACTTTGTACGAGTGAGTTTATTGATTCCGGTGCGTCAGTTACGTTGGCCTTAGTCCCGTACGGGTAGTGCATGTTACATGAATAAGGGATGGTAAATCTTTCCGCTGGAATGCGAGTCCTACACATCAGTTTGCAGGGTTTTCACAGCCGGGCACAACTCTATGATACCGTCAGGTCTCCCGACATGAAAGTTAGGGTAGTGCATGTGTGTGTGCGCGTGCGTGTGTGTGTGTGTGTGCGCGCGCGCGCTCGTGTGTGTACAGAAAAGAAGAGCAACATTTAGTCAATGATCCCTAATTAGATCTGAAACATACGAACAAACAATATCATAACTTGAGATACTATGATTTCACAGCTTTCCTCTGATCTCTCATGATGCGATTTGATATAAACCGAGATGGTTGCCCTATGGCCTCAAACAAAAACCCCAAATAACAGTAGACTCCTTTAATATTTGCTTGCGCGCAATCCAATCAAAAACACACTAGCTTTTTTAATGCGATCGGGCCAGTACTCGCGTGTCCGCGATTGCGTAGTGCATGCGAACGCGGTAGTTTTGACGCTCGTGTTTCCTCCTTTCTCTTTGAGTTGAAGTTTAAAAGTATCGCGCGTCTCGGAAACGAAGTCCACCTGTCGCTCTGATGCCCTAGGCCTATCGTGATTTGATATCCGGGAGAGCCTTGCCAAAACTCAAAGGATATGCTCGATTCAGTGGATCTCGACGAGGAAAAGGATTATAATGTGCTTGGTTTCAGCAGAAAACGACGAGATAAGGGATTGGGATCTGCTTTCATCAGTCAGTTTCTGGGAAGGAAGGGGGGGATAGGGTTAATTACCCATGTATTTTGTGACTATTTATATACGTGATAGTTTATTATGATGTGCCAGTAGGCCCGTTCTGATTTCTCGACATTTTCTTTTTTATATGTTTCTTCAATTTGTTGTGAGACGATGTTAGTCAATTACAAATTTAATATTCGCTGTGTTCATTAAATATTAATATTTCAAACACATAAGCGTTCGCGGCGTTTAGATGACATCATGCTCTGAATATTAATTTCTTTCTAAAATTTAGATGATTATTAAAATTAAGATATTGATTTCTTTCTAAAATCATATGCATTAATTTTGTTCTATATTCATTTGGATTTGGCTATGTTCGATTAATAATTTGGTAATTACAAGCTTCCGCTTCTGGTTTCTCGACATTTAATAAATTTTTATCATTTCAAAAACCATTGGACAAATATGCGTTCGTAAAAGTACTTGTAGGGGATGGATGATTTATATCAGAAAGGCAAAAAACACCATACGTTTTCCATAGAGTGTCTTCATGATTGGTTTGAATTGATAACATATTGCCATACCCATGGTGCTATAATTTTAACTGTGTAGAGAGCGAAACGTGACTATTGTAATTTTGAGACAGATGTATTTTAATACATTCTTTTAACAGTCAGAATATAAAATATAATTTAAACTGCAATATGTCAAATCTTTAATGCTTCTATGACGATATTTATTATCACTGAACTCTGGCTAAGTGCTGATAAAACTAAATTCTTCATCAATTCTCGTTCTATTCATATTTTAGTGTCCGCTCAGACAAGATGCGACAGTAGTAACGAACGTGACTGACACCTTTGTGTCGTGACGGCTGACTGGAATGTCAAAATTACTGGGTGGCATTGCGATCCTGTAACAAACGGTTTACCAATGGTAAAATTTCCGATGATACATCTTTGGCAGGGTGGGCCAGTCGGCACATTTAAGGACGGAGCCATCAGACCCATAGCAACAACCAAAACAACACTTCCAGCGGGTTTTGTGCAGCTGAGACGGCGAGGCGAAAGGACGGAGGATTTGCGACCTTCGAGTCGCGTCGGCCGGTCGTCGCGCCGGCCGCGCCCGGAGCCGTCCGTTCCGGATCCTTCGCAGCCAAAGACGCGGCCCTGGCGCGGGGGCAAGCCGGGAGGAGCTGCGGTACGGGAAACGCCGGCTGACCAGCCCGTCCAGGATGTTGCGGAGTCGAAGCAGGCGCGAAGCGCGGCTATGACCCGCCACGGATCCGGGGTCGTGGAAGCGGCACAGTCCCCGGGCGCGGAGCCTTCGATGCCCGGTCGCCGCCGACTCCGCCACTGGCTGGCATTGCCACGGGACGGACGGCATGTGGAGGCATAATATATTGTTTTGAGTTATGCCGCCAGCCTACGAAGTGGACGTGCTTGGGGAGTAGAAGGCACAACGGTAGTCAGAAGTCACCTATACATTCTACTGAATATTTATTAAAATATATTGATTGATTGTTTAGTGATTCCGGGCCCGTCAACCAACAGGGTCATTAGACCCGTAAGTGTAGTGTATGTTTTTGTTTGGGAGGTGGCGGTGATCTTTCCCCCGCTGTGTAGTGAGATCCGGCGACGACCTACCGTCGGCTAGCGGGGTTTTCCACAACCAGGTATCTCCCACGAGCAGGGCACTGCCCCAGCCCGGACAAGCTCTTAGCTCCTGACGAGTCTCCCGGCATGCGTGGTTGTGTAGTGCATCTAAGGGTAAGTGTGTGTGAAAAGGGTGAGGATAGGACAAGGAAGAGGAAGCAAAGATCGCGTGGAGTCCATGGCCCGTTTATTAAGGTACTGCTCCTGCATTCGCCTGACGTTGATCGGAGAAACCACGGAAAACTACCGATTTGGACAGTCGGCTATTTCAATATAATAATTAACCGCATATCATAAATTCATTATTATTTTAAAAAATATATTGTCTATTGGTAATTGTAAATTATGTTTGAGCCAATGAATAAATAAAACGGTTTTTTGAAAATTTAAGATACAAACTATAATTCTTTAATATTGCAAACCATACTGTTTTTTGTGAATTGTCGCTGAAATATTACAATACTCTCTCTATACTTCGTGAATAGTAAACAAAAGTGGGTCTGTGATGTAATAAGTCAAAGGTGGCTCCAATTCGCGCCATCCGCCAGGCACGGTTGTTTTAATAGAACTCATTTGTATAGTTTACGTTCATAAATTTCTGACAATTTTACGCATGATCATATACGTTTCGAAAATGAGAGAACTTTTTTTAAGTGAAGAAAGCTCAGAACAAAACCCATAAGCAGACGCTTGAAGTGTCAACAAAATCCCAGGTTCATAAAGATTACGATTGATTTCTAAGATTAGTTTTTACGAGACAGTGCGTAGGGTACCTTTGGGAGCGCCGTAGAGCTTGAGACGCCGTTGTTAGCTTTATAATGTAGAGTAGTTCTAACTAGTGGCGTGCAGCAGCAAAACTCCTGCTGATGTAAACCACACTATGTTTCCCCAAAAGTAGCACGCACTGCTCAAGAAAAAACAAAAAAAAATTTTATATCGTTGTAAGAGATTAAATATTTTAATAAAATATCCTTAACATAGAAAAGTATCAACAAATTCACAACACAAGAGTTCTTTACATTCTAAGAATATTAAAAAAAATTGCTGTGTCATAACGCAACACGCGCAGAGGTAATATTTAATAGCGGTCTCTTACTTGGAACCTTGTTGTTGCATGATGTTAGAAAAATAGAAGTCTTGCAAGCAGGGACGTATTGTCTATGAGAATTGAGTCGGTATAACCGTTTTGCATTTTTGGGGCAAAATGAAAACAATAATTATTTTTGGATTTTTACTAGTTTCTGGGTATATAACGAAACAATGCTCATTTACATCTCTCACACTTTCTGCTCGCTTTTGGCAATTACGTATACTCATAATGACAATGACAATTTGACAATTATACTTACTATAAGAGGGCAGCTCATTTACATGAAGACGATGTTTTTCCGTAAGTTATGCCCAGGGAAAAACGAACGACTTTTCATTCAAAAAATGTAAGGATAGAGATTCTATCCATCCAAATATTATCATCCTCAAATCATTTCAATAATTGGTGATCGTTATAACACAGCTTAGGATAATTGGAGTTACACAGTAGTTCCATCAAAATGAAAGATGCCATTAGTATCACATTAGAGCAGTTTCTTTAGATGAGCTGTACATATGCAGTATTTTAAGGAACTCGCACATTAGTGAGCGCTAGAATACTTTCTCCAGTTCCAATGAGAATCAGTTGATGCATCGTGTTCACGAATTGACTGATTCATTATTTCATATTTCCGGGAGCGTGAATTTCTAGTGTCATTAGCCCCGTAAGTGTAGTTAAGGAACATGATAGTACATATAGTATGTTGTTCTTTTTCTCGGGATGTGACTGTAATCTTCCCTCCCCATAGATGTTACTATCCGGCACCGATACACACGTCAGTGGAGTTTTCTCAAACCAAGCATCTCCCACAAGCGGGGCACTCATTCTGTTGGGACAAGTCTAAGCTCCCGACTGGTCTCCTGGTATGCGTGATAGTATAACTGAATATAAGTGTAAGTAAAGGACAAGGAAGAGGAAGGGAAGATCAAGCGCTAGCTATATAGCTAGTGTCAAAACAATTCTGCCACCGTCGGGACTCGGACCCTAGGACCTCCCGGTCGCAGGAATTCCAGCAATATCAGCTGATGCCCTGAGCAACTTTAGCCGATGTGCACATGGTCATTAGTGTAAAACAGCCTCGTGCATCTGAAAATTCGCCGGAGTAGATCCTGCTGCCGTAGCGCGTCAATCACGCCTTCGGAGGCGAGAGCGACCCGCCCACCGCCAGCTGCCGGGGGCCGGACGCGCGCAGGGATCCGCTCGGCCGTGGCCCCGCCTCACCCCACTCCTCCCAGGCAGCGCCTTTCACACCTCGTCCAGGACACACCTCGCACGGGCGTCGACAAACGGCAGACACAGGCATGCGGATAGATGCACGTGTCTCGAAAATAGATCAATATATTTAGCAGAACACTTTTAACTTCTGTGTTATTTTGTATTATTATCGTATTGGTTTATTAAGCTACTCTCGTGACTTATATGAGTTACATGTTACGTGTTGCAGTGACCTATGCAAATATCATGCTCCCGGCAAAGGTGGCTTAGGGCATTAACATACGTCACTGCAGTGCCACTGACCGGCAGACCCTAGTGTTCGAGTAGAACCTTTGCACGATATTCAACACTACCTAATCTGTTAGGCCGACTTCAGCCGTACACTCGCCCAGAATTCTACCAGCCGGCTGTTTTCAAAAATCAACACCGAGCAAAC
This sequence comes from Gryllus longicercus, assembly GCA_038098605.1. Taxonomy (NCBI): domain Eukaryota; kingdom Metazoa; phylum Arthropoda; class Insecta; order Orthoptera; family Gryllidae; genus Gryllus; species Gryllus longicercus. Next base: position 6,395,374 of record JAZDUA010000020.1, read on the forward strand.
ACCGGAGTAGTAAACTAACAAACAGATTCTTTGACTTAATTGCTTACGCCCACAGAGAGGACTACGACCTGAACGCAGCGCCTTAGACCGCTCGGCCATCCTGACACTGTCTGCGCACAATGCACACTCGTTTTTACTCACATCTAGATATAACTTGTTTGACAGGAAAAAAGTGGATGTCAGAATTGGGATTCGTAACCACGCCCACAGAATGGACTGCGACCTGAACGCAGCGCCTTAGACCGCTCGGCCATCCTGACAATATCTGCGCACAGTGCACACTCGTTTTTACTCACACATAGGTATAACTTGTATGACAGGAAAATGTGGATGTCAGAAGTGGAATTCGAACCCACGCCCACAGAGTGGACTACGACCTGAACGCAGCGCCTTAGACCTCTCGGCTATCCTGACACTGTCCGCGCACAATGCACACTCGTTTTTACTCACATCTAGATATAACTGGTTTGACAGGAAAAGTGGTTGTCAGAAGTGGGATTCGAACCCACGCCCACAGAGTGGACTGCGACCTGAACGCAGCGCCTTAGACCGCTCGGCCATCCTGACACTGTCAGAGCACAATGCACACTCTATTTTACTCACATCTAGATATAACTTGTTTGACAGGAAAAGTGGTTGTCAGAAGTGGGATTCGAACCCACGCCCACAGAGTGGACTGCGACCTGAACGCAGCGCCTTAGACCGCTCGGCCATCCTGACAATATCTACGCACAGTGCACAATCGTTTTTACTCACATCTAGTTATAACTTGTTTGACAGGAAAAAGTGGATGTCAGAAGTGGGATTCGAACCCACGCCCACAGAGTGGACTGCGACCTGAACGCAGCGCCTTAGACCGCTCGGCCATCCTGACACTGTCAGCGCACAATGCACACTCGTTTTTACTCACATCTAGATATAACTTGTTTGACAGGAAAAGTGGTTGTCAGAAGTGGGATACGAACCCACGCCCACAGAGTGGACTGCGACCTGGACGCAGCGCCTTAGACCTCTCGCCATCCTGACACTGTCATAGCACAATGCACACTCGTTTTTACTCACATCTAGATATAACTTGTTTGACAGGAAAAGTGGTTGTCAAAAGTGGGATTCGAACCCACGCCCACAGAGTGGACTGCGACCTGAACGCAGCGCCTTAGACCGCTCGGCAATCCTGACAATATCTACGCACAGTGCACACTCGTTTTACTCACATCTAGTTATAACTTGTTTGACAGGAAAAAGTGGATGTCAGGAGTGGGATTCGAACCCACGCCCACAGAGTGCACTGCGACCTGAACGCAGCGCCTTAGACCGCTCGGCCATCCTGACACTGTCAGCGCACAATGCTCACTCGTTTTTACTCACATCTAGATATAACTTGTTGACAGGAAAAGTGGTTGTCAGAAGTGGGATTCGAACCCACGCCCACAGAGTGGACTGCGACCTGAACGCAGCGCCTTAGACCGCTCGGCCATCCTGACAATATCTACGCACAGTGCACACTCGTTTTTACTCACATCTAGTTATAACTTGTTTGACAGGAAAAAGGGGATGTCAGAAGTGGGATTCGAACCCACGCCCACAGAGTGGACTGCGACCTGAACGCAGCGCCTTAGACCGCTCGGCCATCCTGACACTGCCAGCGCACAATGCACACTCGTTTTTACTCACATCTAGATATAACTTGTTTGACAGGAAAAGTGGTTGTCAGAAGTGGGATACGAACCCACGCCCACAGAGTGGACTGCGACCTGAACGCAGCGCCATAGACCGCTCGGCCATCCTGACACTGCCAGCGCACAATGCACACTCGTTTTTACTCACATCTAGATATAACTTGTTTGACAGGAAAAGTGGTTGTCAGAAGTGGGATACGAACCCACGCCCACAGAGTGGACTGCGACCTGAACGCAGCGCCTTAGACCTCTCGGCCATCCTGACACTGTCATAGCACAATGCACACTCGTTTTTACTCACATCTAGATATAACTTGTTTGACAGGAAAAGTGGTTGTCAAAAGTGGGATTCGAACCCACGCCCACAGAGTGGACGGCGACCTGAACGCAGCGCCTTAGACCGCTCGGCAATCCTGACAATATCTACGCACACTGCACACTCGTTTTTACTCACATCTAGTTATAACTTGTTTGACAGGAAAAAGGGGATGTCAGGAGTGGGATTCGAACCCACGCCCACAGAGTGGACTGCGACCTGAACGCAGCGCCTTAGACCGCTCGGCCATCCTGACACTATCTACACACAATGCACACTCGTTTTTGCTCACATCTAGATATAACTTGTTTGACAGGAAACAGTGGATGTCAGAAGTGGGATTCGAACCCACGCCCGCTGAGTGGACTGCGACCTGAACGCTGCGCCTTAGACCGCACGCCCATCCTGACACTATCTACGCACAATGCACACTCGTTTTTACTCACATTTATATATAACTTGTTTGACAGGAAAAAGTGGTTGTCAGAAGTGGGAGTCGAACCCACGCCCACAGAGTGGCCTGCGACCTGACCGCAGCGCCTTAGACCGCTCGGCCATCCTGACACTGTCAGCGCCCAATGCACACTCGTTTTTACTCACATCTAGATATAACTATTTTGACAGGAAAAAGTGGATGTCAGAAGTGGGATTCGAACCCACGCCCACAGAGTGGACTGCGACCTGAACGCAGCGCCTTAGACCGCTCGCTCATCCTGACAATGTCTACGAACAGTGCACACTCGTTTTTACTCACATATGGGTATAACTTGTTTGACAGGAAAAAGTGGATGTCAGAAGTGGGATTCGAATCCACGCCCACAGAGTGGACTGCGACCTGAACGCAGCGCCTTAGACCGCTCGGCCATCCTGACACTATCATCGCGAGATGCATACTCGTTTTTACTCATATCTAGTTATAACTTGTTTGACAGGAAAAAATGGATGTCAGAAGTGGGATTCGAACCCACGCCCACAGAGTGGACTACGACCTGAACGCAGCGCCTTAGACCGCTCGGCCATCCTGACACTGTCTGCGCACAATGCACACTCGTTTTTACTCACATCTAGATATAACTTGTTTGACAGGAAAAAAGTGGATGTCAGAATTGGGATTCGTAACCACGCCCACAGAATGGACTGCGACCTGAACGCAGCGCCTTAGACCGCTCGGCCATCCTGACAATATCTGCGCACAGTGCACACTCGTTTTTACTCACACATAGGTATAACTTGTATGACAGGAAAATGTGGATGTCAGAAGTGGAATTCGAACCCACGCCCACAGAGTGGACTACGACCTGAACGCAGCGCCTTAGACCTCTCGGCTATCCTGACACTGTCCGCGCACAATGCACACTCGTTTTTACTCACATCTAGATATAACTGGTTTGACAGGAAAAGTGGTTGTCAGAAGTGGGATTCGAACCCACGCCCACAGAGTGGACTGCGACCTGAACGCAGCGCCTTAGACCGCTCGGCCATCCTGACACTGTCAGAGCACAATGCACACTCTATTTTACTCACATCTAGATATAACTTGTTTGACAGGAAAAGTGGTTGTCAGAAGTGGGATTCGAACCCACGCCCACAGAGTGGACTGCGACCTGAGCGCAGAGCCTTAGACCGCTCGGCCATCCTGACAATATCTACGCACAGTGCACAATCGTTTTTACTCACATCTAGTTATAACTTGTTTGACAGGAAAAAGTGGATGTCAGAAGTGGGATTCGAACCCACGCCCAGAGAGTGGACTGCGACCTGTTAGCAGCGCCTTAGACCGCTCGGCCATCCTGACACTGTCAGCGCACAATGCACACTCGTTTTTACTCACATCTAGATATAACTTGTTTGACAGGAAAAGTGGTTGTCAGAAGTGGGATACGAACCCACGCCCACAGAGTGGACTGCGACCTGGACGCAGCGCCTTAGACCTCTCGCCATCCTGACGTTGTCATAGCACAATGCACACTCGTTTTTACTCACATCTAGATATAACTTGTTTGACAGGAAAAGTGGTTGTCAAAAGTGGGATTCGAACCCACGCCCACAGAGTGGACTGCGACCTGAACGCAGCGCCTTAGACCGCTCGGCAATCCTGACAATATCTACGCACAGTGCACACTCGTTTTTACTCACATCTAGTTATAACTTGTTTGACAGGAAAAAGTGGATGTCAGGAGTGGGATTCGAACCCACGCCCACAGAGTGGACTGCGACCTGAACGCAGCGCCTTAGACCGCTCGGCCATCCTGACACTGTCAGCGCACAATGCTCACTCGTTTTTACTCACATCTAGATATAACTTGTTGACAGGAAAAGTGGTTGTCAGAAGTGGGATTCGAACCCACGCCCACAGAGTGGACTGCGACCTGAACGCAGCGCCTTAGACCGCTCGGCCATCCTGACAATATCTACGCACAGTGCACACTCGTTTTTACTCACATCTAGTTATAACTTGTTTGACAGGAAAAAGGGGATGTCAGAAGTGGGATTCGAACCCACGCCCACAGAGTGGACTGCGACCTGAACGCAGCGCCTTAGACCGCTCGGCCATCCTGACACTGCCAGCGCACAATGCACACTCGTTTTTACTCACATCTAGATATAACTTGTTTGACAGGAAAAGTGGTTGTCAGAAGTGGGATACGAACCCACGCCCACAGAGTGGACTGCGACCTGAACGCAGCGCCATAGACCGCTCGGCCATCCTGACACTGCCAGCGCACAATGCAGACTCGTTTTTACTCACATCTAGATATAACTTGTTTGACAGGAAAAGTGGTTGTCAGAAGTGGGATACGAACCCACGCCCACAGAGTGGACTGCGACCTGAACGCAGCGCCTTAGACCTCTCGGCTATCCTGACACTGTCCGCGCACAATGCACACTCGTTTTTACTCACATCTAGATATAACTGGTTTGACAGGAAAAGTGGTTGTCAGAAGTGGGATTCGAACCCACGCCCACAGAGTGGACTGCGACCTGAACGCAGCGCCTTAGACCGCTCGGCCATCCTGACACTGTCAGAGCACAATGCACACTCTATTTTACTCACATCTAGATATAACTTGTTTGACAGGAAAAGTGGTTGTCAGAAGTGGGATTCGAACCCACGCCCACAGAGTGGACTGCGACCTGAGCGCAGAGCCTTAGACCGCTCGGCCATCCTGACAATATCTACGCACAGTGCACAATCGTTTTTACTCACATCTAGTTATAACTTGTTTGACAGGAAAAAGTGGATGTCAGAAGTGGGATTCGAACCCACGCCCACAGAGTGGACTGCGACCTGAACGCAGCGCCTTAGACCGCTCGGCCATCCTGACACTATCTACGCACAATGCACACTCGTTTTTACTCACATTTATATATAACTTGTTTGACAGGAAAAAGTGGTTGTCAGAAGTGGGAGTCGAACCCACGCCCACAGAGTGGCCTGCGACCTGACCGCAGCGCCTTAGACCGCTCGGCCATCCTGACACTGTCAGCGCCCAATGCACACTCGTTTTTACTCACATCTAGATATAACTATTTTGACAGGAAAAAGTGGATGTCAGAAGTGGGATTCGAACCCACGCCCACAGAGTGGACTGCGACCTGAACGCAGCGCCTTAGACCGCTCGCTCATCCTGACAATGTCTACGAACAGTGCACACTCGTTTTTACTCACATATGGGTATAACTTGTTTGACAGGAAAAAGTGGATGTCAGAAGTGGGATTCGAACCCACGCCCACAGAGTGGACTGCGACCTGAACGCAGCGCCTTAGACCGCTCGGCCATCCTGACACTATCATCGCGAGATGCATACTCGTTTTTACTCATATCTAGTTATAACTTGTTTGACAGGAAAAAATGGATGTCAGAAGTGGGATTCGAACCCACGCCCACAGAGTGGACTGCGACCTGAACGCAGCGCCTTAGACCGCTCAGCCATCCTGACACTGTCAGCGCACAATGCACACTCGTTTTTACTCACATCTAGATATGACTTGTTTGACAGGAAAAGTGGTTGTCAGAATTGGTATTCGAAACCACGCCCACCGAGTGGACTGCGACCTGAACGCAGCGCCTTAGACCGCTCGGCCATCCTGACACTACCTATACACAATGCACACTCGTTTTTACTCACGTCTAGATATAACTTGTTTGACAGGAAAAAGGGGATGTCAGGAGTGGGATTCGAACCCACGCCCACAGAGTGGACTGCGACCTGAACGCAGCGCCTTAGACCGCTCGGCCATCCTGACACTATCTACACACACAATGCACACTCGTTTTTGCTCACATCTAGATATAACTTGTTTGACAGGAAACAGTGGATGTCAGAAGTGGGATTCGAACCCACGCCCGCTGAGTGGACTGCGACCTGAACGCTGCGCCTTAGACCGCACGCCCATCCTGACACTATCTACGAACAATGCACACTCGTTTTTACTCACATTTATATATAACTTGTATATATAACACAGCGCTTTAGACCGCTCGGCCAGCCTGACACTATCAGCGCGCAATGCACACTCGTTTTTACTCACATTTAGTTATAACTTATTTGACAGGAAAAAGCGGATGTCAGAAGTGGGATTCGAACCCACGCCCACAGAGTGGACTGCGACCTGAACGCAGCGCCTTAGACCGCTCGGCCATCCTGACACTATCAGCGCGCAATGCACACTCGTTTTTACTCACATCTAGATATAACTTGTTTGACAGGAAAAAGTTGATGTCAGAAGTGGGATTCGAACCCACGCCCACAGAGTGGACTGCGACCTGAACGCAGCGCCTTAGACCGCTCAGCCATCCTGACACTGTCGGCGCACAATGCACACTCGTTTTTACTCACATCTAGATATGACTTGTTCGACAGGAAAAGTGGTTGTCAGAATTGGGATTCGAAACCACGCCCACCGAGTGGACTGCGACCTGAACGCAGCGCCTTAGACCGCTCGGCCATCCTGACACTACCTATACACAATGCACACTCGTTTTTACTCACGTCTAGATATAACTTGTTTGACAGGAAAAAGGGGATGTCAGAAGTGGGATTCGAACCCACGCCCACAGTGTGGACTGCGACCTGAACACAGCGCTTTAGACCGCTCGGCCAGCCTGACACTATCAGCGCGCAATGCACACTCGTTTTTACTCACATTTAGTTATAACTTATTTGACAGGAAAAAGCGGATGTCAGAAGTGGGATTCGAACCCACGCCCACAGAGTGGACTGCGACCTGAACGCAGCGCCTTAGACCGCTCGGCCATCCTGACACTATCAGCGCGCAATGCACACTCGTTTTTACTCACATCTAATTATAACTTGTTTGACAGGAAAAAGTTGATGTCAGAAGTGGGATTCGAACCCACGCCCACAGAGTGGACTGCGACCTGAACGCAGCGCCTTAGACCGCTCGGCCATCCTGACACTGTCAGAGCACAATGCACACTCTATTTTACTCACATCTAGATATAACTTGTTTGACAGGAAAAGGGGTTGTCAGAAGTGGGATTCGAACCCACGCCCACAGAGTGGACTGCGACATGAACGCAGCGCCTTAGACCGCTCGGCCATCCTGACAATATCTACGCAGAGTGCACACTCGTTTTTACTCACATCTAGTTATAACTTATTTGACAGGAAAAAGTGGATGTCAGGAGTGGGATTCGAACCCACGCCCACAGAGTGGACTGCGACCTGAACGCAGCGCCTTAGACCGCTCGGCCATCCTGACACTGTCAGCGCGCAATGCTCACTCGTTTTAATCACATCTAGATATAACTTGTTGACAGGAAAAGTGGTTGTCAGAAGTGGGATTCGAACCCACGCCCACAGAGTGGACTGCGACCTGAACGCAGCGCCTTAGACCGCTCGGCCATCCTGACAATATCTACGCACAGTGCACACTCGTTTTTACTCACATCTAGTTATAACTTGTTTGACAGGAAAAAGTGGATGTCAGAAGTGGGATTCGAACCCACGCCCACAGAGTGGACTGCGACCTGAACGCAGCGCCTTAGACCGCTCGGCCATCCTGACACTGCCAGCGCACAATGCACACTCGTTTTTACTCACATCTAGATATAACTTGTTTGACAGGAAAAGTGGTTGTCAGAAGTGGGATACGAACCCACGCCCACAGAGTGGACTGCGGCCTGAACGCAGCGCCTTAGACCTCTCGGCCATCGTGTCACTGTCATAGCACAATGCACACTCGTTTTTACTCACATCTAGATATAACTTGTTTGACAGGAAAAGTGGTTGTCAAAAGTGGGATTCGAACCCACGCCCACAGAGTGAACGGCGACCTGAACGCAGCGCCTTAGACCGCTCGGCAATCCTGACAATATCTACGCACACTGCACACTCGTTTTTACTCACATCTAGTTATAACTTGTTTGACAGGAAAAGTGGATGTCAGGAGTGGGATTCGAACCCACGCCCACAGAGTGGACTGCGACCTGAACGAAGCGCCTTAGACCGCTCGGCCATCCTGACACTATCTACACACAATGCACACTCGTTTTTGCTCACATCTAGATATAACTTGTTTGACAGGAAACAGTGGATGTCAGAAGTGGGATTCGAACCCACGCCCGCTGAGTGGACTGCGACCTGAACGCTGCGCCTTAGACCGCACGCCCATCCTGACACTATCAACGCACAATGCACACTCGTTTTTACTCACATTTATATATAACTTGTTTGAGAGGAAAAAGTGGTTGTCAGAAGTGGGAGTCGAACCCACGCCCACAGAGTGGCCTGCGACCTGACCGCAGCGCCTTAGACCGCTCGGCCATCTTGAAACTGTCAGCGCCCAATGCACACTCGTTTTTACTCACATCTAGATATAACTATTTTGACAGGAAAAAGTGGATGTCAGAAGTGGGATTCGAACCCACGCCCACAGAGTGGACTGCGACCTGAACGCAGCGCCTTAGACCGCTCGCTCATCCTGACAATGTCTACGAACAGTGCACACTCGTTTTTACTCACATATGGGTATAACTTGTTTGACAGGAAAAAGTGGATGTCAGAAGTGGGATTCGAACCCACGCCCACAGAGTGGACTGCGACCTGAACGCAGCGCCTTAGACCGCTCGGCCATCCTGACACTATCATCGCGAGATGCATACTCGTTTTTACTCATATCTAGTTATAACTTGTTTGACAGGAAAAATGGATGTCAGAAGTGGGATTCGAACCCACGCCCACAGAGTGGACTGCGACCTGAACGCAGCGCCTTAGACCGCTCAGCCATCCTGACACTGTCAGCGCACAATGCACACTCGTTTTTACTCACATCTAGATATGACTTGTTTGACAGGAAAAGTGGTTGTCAGAATTGGTATTCGAAACCACGCCCACCGAGTGGACTGCGACCTGAACGCAGCGCCTTAGACCGCTCGGCCATCCTGACACTACCTATACACAATGCACACTCGTTTTTACTCACGTCTAGATATAACTTGTTTGACAGGAAAAAGGGGATGTCAGAAGTGGGATTCGAACCCACGCCCACAGTGTGGACTGCGACCTGAACACAGCGCTTTAGACCGCTCGGCCAGCCTGACACTATCAGCGCGCAATGCACACTCGTTTTTACTCACATTTAGTTATAACTTATTTGACAGGAAAAAGCGTATGTCAGAAGTGGGATTCGAACCCACGCCCACAGAGTGGACTGCGACCTGAACGCAGCGCCTTAGACCGCTCGGCCATCCTGACACTATCAGCGCGCAATGCACACTCGTTTTTACTCACATCTAGATATAACTTGTTTGACAGGAAAAAGTTGATGTCAGAAGTGGGATTCGAACCCACGCCCACAGAGTGGACTGCGACCTGAACGCAGCGCCTTAGACCGCTCAGCCATCCTGACACTGTCAGCGCACAATGCACACTCGTTTTTACTCACATCTAGATATGACTTGTTCGACAGGAAAAGTGGTTGTCAGAATTGGGATTCGAAACCACGCCCACCGAGTGGACTGCGACCTGAACGCAGCGCCTTAGACCGCTCGGCCATCCTGACACTACCTATACACAATGCACACTCGTTTTTACTCACGTCTAGATATAACTTGTTTGACAGGAAAAAGGGGATGTCAGAAGTGGGATTCGAACCCACGCCCACAGTGTGGACTGCGACCTGAACACAGCGCTTTAGACCGCTCGGCCAGCCTGACACTATCAGCGCGCAATGCACACTCGTTTTTACTCACATTTAGTTATAACTTATTTGACAGGAAAAAGCGGATGTCAGAAGTGGGATTCGAACCCACGCCCACAGAGTGGACTGCGACCTGAACGCAGCGCCTTAGACCGCTCGGCCGTCCTGACACTATCAGCGCGCAATGCACACTCGTTTTTACTCACATCTAATTATAACTTGTTTGACAGGAAAAAGTTGATGTCAGAAGTGGGATTCGAACCCACGCCCACAGAGTGGACTGCGACCTGAACGCAGCGCCTTAGACCGCTCGGCCATCCTGACACTGTCAGAGCACAATGCACACTCTATTTTACTCACATATAGATATAACTTGTTTGACAGGAAAAGGGGTTGTCAGAAGTGGGATTCGAACCCACGCCCACAGAGTGGACTGCGACCTGAACGCAGCGCCTTAGACCGCTCGGCCATCCTGACAATATCTACGCAGAGTGCACACTCGTTTTTACTCACATCTAGTTATAACTTATTTGACAGGAAAAAGTGGATGTCAGGAGTGGGATTCGAACCCACGCCCACAGAGTGGACTGCGACCTGAACGCAGCGCCTTAGACCGCTCGGCCTTCCTGACACTGTCAGCGCGCAATGCTCACTCGTTTTAATCACATCTAGATATAACTTGTTGACAGGAAAAGTGGTTGTCAGAAGTGGGATTCGAACCCACGCCCACAGAGTGGACTGCGACCTGAACGCAGCGCCTTAGACCGCTCGGCCATCCTGACAATATCTACGCCCAGTGCACACTCGTTTTTACTCACATCTAGTTATAACTTGTTTGACAGGAAAAAGTGGATGTCAGAAGTGGGATTCGAACCCACGCCCACAGAGTGGACTGCGACCTGAACGCAGCGCCTTAGACCGCTCGGCCATCCTGACACTGCCAGCGCACAATGCACACTCGTTTTTACTCACATCTAGATATAACTTGTTTGACAGGAAAAGTGGTTGTCAAAAGTGGGATTCGAACACACGCCCACAGAGTGAACGGCGACCTGAACGCAGCGCCTTAGACCGCTCGGCAATCCTGACAATATCTACGCACACTGCACACTCGTTTTAACTCACATCTAGTTATAACTTGTTTGACAGGAAAAGTGGATGTCAGGAGTGGGATTCGAACCCACGCCCACAGAGTGGACTGCGACCTGAACGCCGCGCCTTAGACCGCTCGGCCATCCTGACAGTATCTATACACAATGCACACTCGTTTTTGCTCACATCTAGATATAACTTGTTTGACAGGAAACAGTGGATGTCAGAAGTGGGATTCGAACCCACGCCCGCTGAGTGGACTGCGACCTGAACGCTGCGCCTTAGACCGCACGCCCATCCTGACACTATCAACGCACAATGCACACTCGTTTTTACTCACATCTAGATATAATTTGTTTGACAGGAAAAAGTGGTTGTCAGAAGTGGGAGTCGAACCCACGCCCACAGAGTGGCCTGCGACCTGAACGCAGCGCCTTAGACCGCTCGCTCATCCTGACAATGTCTACGAACAGTGCACACTCGTTTTTACTCACATATGGGTATAACTTGTTTGACAGGAGAAAGTGGATGTCAGAAGTGGGATTCGAACCCACGCCCACAGAGTGGACTGCGACCTGAACGGAGCGCCTTAGACCGCTCGGCCATCCTGACACTATCATCGCGAGATGCATACTCGTTTTTACTCATATCTAGTTATAACTTGTTTGACAGGAAAAAATGGATGTCAGAAGTGAGATTCGAACCCACGCCCACAGAGTGGACTGCGACCTGAACGCAGCGCCTTAGACCGCTCGGCCATCCTGACACTGTCAGCGCACAATGCACACTCGTTTTTACTCACATCTAGATATGACTTGTTTGACAGGAAAAGTGGTTGTCAGAATTGGGATTCGAAACCACGCCCACCGAGTGGACTGCGACCTGAACGCAGCGCCTTAGACCGCTCGGCCATCCTGACACTACGTATACACAATGCACACTCGTTTTTACTTACGTCTAGATATAACTTGTTTGACAGGAAAAAGGGGATGTCAGAAGTGGGATTCGAACCCACGCCCACAGTGTGGACTGCGACCTGAACACAGCGCTTTAGACCGCTCGGCCAGCCTGACACTATCAGCGCGCAATGCACACTCGTTTTTACTCACATTTAGTTATAACTTATTTGACAGGAAAAAGCGGATGTCAGAAGTGGGATTCGAACCCACGCCCACAGAGTGGACTGCGACCTGAACGCAGCGCCTTAGACCGCTCGGCCATCCTGACACTATCAGCGCGCAATGCACACTCGCTTTTACTCACATCTAGTTATAACTTGTTTGACAGGAAAAAGTTGATGTCAGAAGTGGGATTCGAACCCACGCCCACAGAGTGGACTGCGACCTGAACGCAGCGCCTTAGACCGCTCGGCCATCCTGACACTGTAAGAGCACAATGCACACTCTATTTTACTCACATCTAGATATAACTTGTTTGACAGGAAAAGTGGTTGTCAGAAGTGGGATTCGAACCCACGCCCACAGAGTGGACTGCGACCTGAACGCAGCGCCTTAGACCGCTCGGCCATCCTGACAATATCTACGCAGAGTGCACACTCGTTTTTACTCACATCTAGTTATAACTTGTTTGACAGGAAAAAGTGGATGTCAGAAGTGGGATTCGAACCCACGCCCACAGAGTGGACTGCGACCTGAACGCCGCGCCTTAGACTGCTCGGCCATCCTGACACTGTCAGCGCACAATGCACACTCGTTTTTACTCACATCTAGATATAACTTGTTTGACAGGAAAAGTGGTTGTCAAAAGTGGGATTCGAACCCACGCCCACAGAGTGGACTGCGACCTGAACGCAGCGCGTTAGACCGCTCGGCAATCCTGACAATATCTACGCACAGTGCACACTCGTTTTTACTCACATCTAGTTATAACTTGTTTGACAGGAAAAAGTGGATGTCAGGAGTGGGATTCGAACCCACGCCCACAGAGTGGACTGCGACCTGAACGCAGCGCCTTAGACCGCTCGGCCATCCTGACACTGTCAGCGCACAATGCTCACTCGTTTTTACTCACATCTAGATATAACTTGTTGACAGGAAAAGTGGTTGTCAGAAGTGGGATTCGAACCCACGCCCACAGAGTGGACAGCGACCTGAACGCAGCACCTTAGACCGCTCGGCCATCCTGACACTATCTACACACAATGCACACTCGTTTTTGCTCACATCTAGATATAAATTGTTTGACAGGAAAAAGTGGATGTCAGAAGTGGGATTCGAACCCACGCCCGCTGAGTGGACTGCGACCTGAACGCTGCGCCTTAGACCGCACGCCCATCCTGACACTATCAACGCACAATGCACACTCGTTTTTACTCACATCTAGATATAACTTGTTTGACAGGAAAAAGTGGTTGTCAGAAGTGGGAGTCGAACCCACGCCCACAGAGTGGCCTGCGACCTGAACGCAGCGCCTTAGACCGCTCGGCCATCCTGACACTATGTACACACAATGCACACTTCTTTTTACTCATATCTTGATATAACTTGTTTGACAGGAAAAAGTGGTTGTCAGAAGTGGGAGTCGAACCCACGCCCACAGAGTGGCCTGCGACCTGAACGCAGCGCCTTAGACCGCTCGGCCATCCTGACACTATCTACACACAATGCACACTCGTTTTTGCTCACATCTAGATATAACTTGTTTGACAGGAAAAAGTGGTTGTCAGAAGTGGGAGTCGAACCCACGCCCACAGAATGGCCTGCGACCTGAACGCAGCGCCTTAGACCGCTCGGCCATCCTGACACTATCTACACACAATGCACACTTGTTTTTACTCACATCTTGATATAACTTGTTTGACAGGAAAAAGTGGATGTTGGGAGTAGGTTTCGAACCCACGCCCACAGAGTGGACTGCGACTTGAACGCAGCGCCTTAGACCGCTCGGCCATCCTGACACTGTCAGCGCACAATGCACACTCGTTTTTACTCACATCTAGATATAACTATTTTGACAGGAAAAAGCGGATGTCAGAAGTGGGATTCGAACCCACGCCCACAGAGTGGACTGCGACCTGAACGCAGCGCCTTAGACCGCTCGCTCATCCTGACAATGTCTACGAACAGTGCACACTCGTTTTTACTCACATATGGGTATAACTTGTTTGACAGGAAAAAGTGGATGCCAGAAGTGGGATTCGAACCCACGCCCACAGAGTGGACTGCGACCTGAACGCAGCGCCTTAGACCGCTCGGCCATCCTGACACTATCATCGCGAGATGCATACTCGTTTTTACTCACATCTAGTTATAACTTGTTTGACAGGAAAAAATGGATGTCAGAAGTGGGATTCAAATCCACACCCACAGAGTGGACTGCGACCTGAACGCAGCGCCTTAGACCGCTCGGCCATCCTGACACTGTCAGCGCACAATGCACACTCGTTTTTACTTACATCTAGATATGACTTGTTTGACAGGAAAAGTGGTTGTCAGAATTGGGATTCGAAACCACGCCCACCGAGTGGCCTGCGACCTGAACGCAGCGCCTTAGACCGCTCGGCCATCTTGACACTATCTACACACAATGCACACTCGTTTTTGCTCACATCTAGATATAACTTGTTTGACAGGAAAAAGTGGTTGTCAGAAGTGGGATTCGAACCCACGCCCACACAGTGCACTGCCACCTGAACACAGCGCCTTAGACCGCTCGGCCATCCTGACACTACCAACACAATGCACACTCCTTTTTACTCACATCTAGATATAACATGTTTGACAGGATAAAGTGGATGTCAGAAGTGGGATTCGAACCCACGCCCACAGAGTGGACTGCGACCTGAACGCAGCGCCTTAGACCGCTCGGCCATCCTGACACTGTCAGCGCACAATGCACACTCGTTTTTACTCACATCTAGATATAACTATTTTGACAGGAAAAAGCGGATGTCAGAAGTGGGATTCGAACCCACGCCCACAGAGTGGACTGCGACCTGAACGCAGCGCCTTAGACCGCTCGCTCATCCTGACAATGTCTACGAACAGTGCACACTCGTTTTTACTCACATATGGGTATAACTTGTTTGACAGGAAAAAGTGGATGCCAGAAGTGGGATTCGAACCCACGCCCACAGAGTGGACTGCGACCTGTACGCAGCGCCTTAGACCGCTCGGCCATCCTGACACTGTCAGCGCACAATGCACACTCGTTTTTACTCACATCTAGATATGACATGTTTGACAGGAAAAGTGGTTGTCAGAATTGGGATTCGAAACCACGCCCACCGAGTAGACTGCGACCTGAACGCAGCGCCTTAGACCGCTCGGCCATCCTGACACTACCTATACACAATGCACACTCGTTTTTACTCACGTCTAGATATAACTTGTTTGACAGGAAAAAGGGGATGTCAGAAGTGGGATTCGAACCCACGCCCACAGTGTGGACTGCGACCTGAACACAGCGCTTTAGACCGCTCGGCCAGCCTGACACCATCAGCGCGCAATGCACACTCGTTTTTACTCACATCTAGTTATAACTTATTTGACAGGAAAAAGCGGATGTCAGAAGTGGGATTCGAACCCACGCCCACAGAGTGGACAGCGATCTGAACGCAGCGCCTTAGACCGCTCGGCCATCCTGACACTATCAGCGCGCAATGCACACTCGTTTTTACTCACATCTAGTTATAACTTGTTTGACAGGAAAAAGTTGATGTCAGAAGTGGGATTCGAACCCACGCCCACAAAGTGGACTGCGACCTGAACGCAGCGCCTTAGACCGCTCGGCAATCCTGAAAATATCTAAGCGCAGTGCACACTCGTTTTTACTCACATCTAGTTATAACTTGTTTGATAGGAAAAAGTGGATGTCAGAAGTGGGATTCGAACCCACGCCTACAGAGTGGACTGCGACCTGAACGCAGCGCCTTAGACCGCTCGGCCATCCTGACACTGTCAGCGCACAATGCACACTCGTTTTTACTCACATCTAGATATAACTTGTTTGACAGGAAAAGTGGTTGTCAGAAGTGGGATTCGAACCCACGCCCACACAGTGCACTGCCACCTGAACACAGCGCCTTAGACCGCTCGGCCATCCTGACACTACCAACACAATGCACACTCCTTTTTACTCACATCTAGATATAACATGTTTGACAGGATAAAGTGGATGTCAGAAGTGGGATTGGAACCCACGCCCACAGAGTGGACTGCGACCTGAACGCAGCGCCTTAGACCGCTCGGCCATCCTGACACTGTCAGCGCACAATGCTCACTCGTTTTTACTCACATCTAGATATAACTTGTTGACAGGAAAAGTGGTTGTCAGAAGTGGGATTCGAACCCACGCCCACAGAGTGGACTGCGACCTGAACGCAGCGCCTTAGACCGCTCGGCCATCCTGACACTATCTACACACAATGCACACTCGTTTTTGCTCACATCTAGATATAACTTGTTTGACAGGAAAAAGTGGATGTCAGAAGTGGGATTCGAACCCACGCCCGCTTAGTGGACTGCGACCTGAAGGCTGCGCCTTAGACCGCTCGCCCATCCTGACACTATCTACGCACAATCCACATTCGTTTTTACTCACTTTTATATATACTTTGTTTGACAGGAAAAAGTGGATGTTGGGAGTGGGTTTCGAACCCACGCCCACAGAGTGGACTGCGACTTGAACGCAGCGCCTTAGACCGTTCGGCCATCCTGACACTGTCAGCGCACAATGCACACTCGTTTTTACTCACATCTAGATATAACTATTTTGACAGGAAAAAGTGGATGACAGAAGTAGGATTCGAACCCACGCCCACAGAGTGGACTGCGACCTGAACGCAGCGCCTTAGACCGCTCGCCCATCCTGACACCATCTACGCAACATGCACACTCGTTTTTACTCACATCTAGATATATCTTGTTTGACAGGAAAAAGTGGTTGTCAGAAGTGGGATTCGAATCCACGCCCACACAGTGGACTGCGACCTGAACGCAACGCCTTAGACCGCTCGGCCATCCTGACACTATCTACGCACAATGCATACTCGTTTTTACTCACATCTAGGTATAACTTGTTTGACAGGAAAACGTGGTTATCAGAAGTGGAATTCGAACCCACGCCCACAGAGTGGACTGCGACCTGAACGCAGCGCTTTAGACCGCTCGGCCATCCTGACACTGTCAGCGCCTAGTGCACACTCGTTTTTACTCACATCTAGATATAACTTGTTTGACAGGAAAAAGTGGATGTCAGAAGTGGGATTCAAACCCACGCCCACTGAGTGGACTGCGACCTGAACGCTGAGCCTTAGACCGCTCGCCCATCCTGACACTAACAATGCACAATGCACACTTGTTTTTACTCACATTTAGATATAACTTGTTTGACAGGAAAAAGTGGTTGTGAGAAGTGGGATTGGAACCCACGCCCACAGAGTGGACTGCGACCTGAACGCAGCCCCTTAGACCGCTCGGCCATCCTGACGATATCTACACGCAATGCACACTTGTTTTTACTCACATCTTGATATAACTTGTTTGACAGGAAAAAGTGGATGTTGGGAGTTGGTTTCGAACCCACGCCCACAGAGTGGACTGCGACTTGAACGCAGCGCCTTAGACCGCTCGGCCATCCTGACACTGTCAGCGCGCAATGCACACTCGTTTTTACTCACACATGGGTATAACTTGTTTGACAGGAAAAAGTGGATGTCAGAAGTGGGATTCGAACCCACGCCCACAGAGTGGACTGCGACCTGAACGCAGCGCCTTAGACCGCTCGGCCATCCTGACAATATCTACGCCCAGTGCACACTCGTTTTTACTCACACATGGGTATAACGTGTTTGACAGGAAAAAGTGGATGTCAGAAGTGGGATTCGAACCCACGCCCACAGAGTGGACTGCGACCTGAACGCAGCGCCTTAGACCGCTCGGCCATCCTGACTCCATCTGCGCGCAATGCACACACGTTTTTACTCACATCTAGATATAACTATTTTGACAGGAAAAAATGGATGTCAGAAGTGGGATTCGAACCCACGCCCACAGAGTGGACTGCGACCTGACCGCAGCGCCTTAGACCGCTCGGCCATCCTGACACTGTCAGCGCACAATGCACACTCGTTTTTACTCACATCTAGATATAACTATTTTGACAGGAAAAAAGTGGATGTCAGAAGTGGGATTCGAACCCACGCCCACAGAGTGGACTGCGACCTGAACGCAGCGCCTTAGACCGCTCGGCCATCCTGACAATATCTACGCCCAGTGCACACTCGTTTTTACTCACACATGGGTATAACTTGTTTGACAGGAAAAAGTGGATGTCAGAAGTGGGATTCGAACCCACGCCCACAGAGTGGACTGCGACCTGAACGCAGCGCCTTAGACCGCTCGGCCATCCAGACTCTATCTGCGCGCAATGCACACACGTTTTTACTCACATCTAGATATAACTATTTTGACAGGAAAAAATGGATGTCAGAAGTGGGATTCGAACCCACGCCCACAGAGTGGACTGCGACCTGACCGCAGCGCCTTAGACCGCTCGGCCATCCTGACACTGTCAGCGCACAATGCACACTCGTTTTTACTCACATCTAGATATAACTATTTTGACAGGAAAAAGTGGATGTCAGAAGTGGGATTCGAACCCACGCCCACAGAGTGGACTGCGACCTGAACGCAGCGCCTTAGACCGCTCGGACATCCTGACAAAGTCTGCGAACAGTGCATACTCGTTTTTACTCACACATGGGTATAACTTGTTTGAAAGGAAAAAGTGGATGTCTGAAGTGGGATTCGAACCCACGCCCACAGAGTGGACTGCGACCTGAACGCAGCGCCTTAGACCGCTCGACCATCCTGACACTGTCAGCGCACAATGCACACTCGTTTTTACTCACATCTAGATATAACTATTTTGACAGGAAGAAGTGGATGACAGAAGTGGGATTCGAACCCACGCCCACAGAGTGGACTGCGACCTGAACGCAGCGCCTTAGACCGCTCGGCCATCCTGACACTATCTACGCACAATGCACACTCGTTTTTACTCACATCTAGATATAACTTGTTTGACAGGAAAAAGTGATTGTCAGAAGTGGGATTCGAATCCACGCCCGCTGAGTGGACTGCGACCTGTTCGCAGCGCCTTAGACCGCTCGGCCATCCTGACGCTATCCTTGCACAATGCACACTCGTTTTTACTCACATCTAGATATAACTTGTTTGACAGGAAAAAGTGGTTGTCAGAAGTGGGATTCGAATCCAAGCCCACATAGTGGACTGCGACCTGAACGCAGCGCCTTAGACCGCTCGGCCATCCTGACACTGTCTACGCACAATGCACACTCGTTTTTACTCACATCTAGGTATAACTTGTTTGACAGGAAAACGTGGATATCAGAAGTGGGATTCGAACCCACGTCCACAGAGTGGACTGCGACCTGAACGCAGCGCTTTAGACCACTCGGCCATCCTTACACTGTCAGCGCCCCATGCACACTCGTTTTTACTCACATCTAGATATAACTTGTTTGACAGGAAAAAGTGGATGTCAGAAGTGGGATTCGAACCCACGCCCACAGAGTAGACTGCGACCTGAACGCAGCGCCTTAGACCGCTCGGCCATCCTGACACTATCTACACACAATGCACACTTGTTTTTACTCACATCTTGATATAACTTGTTTGACAGGAAAAAGTGGATGTTGGGAGTTGGTTTCGAACCCACGCCCACAGAGTGAACTGCGACTTGAACGCAGCGCCTTAGACCGCTCGGCCATCCTAACACTATCTACACACAATGCACACTTGTTTTTACTCACATCTTGATATAACTTGTTTGACAGGAAAAAGTGGATGTTGGGAGTTGGTTTCGAACCCACGCCCACAGAGTGGACTGCGACTTGAACGCAGCACCTTAGACCGCTCGGCCATCCTGACACTGTCCGCGCGCAATGCACACTCGTTTTTACTCACATCTAGATATAACTATTTTGACAGGAAAAAAGTGGATGTCAGAAGTGGAATTCGAACCCACGCCCACAGAGTAGACTGCGACCTGAACGCAGCGCCTTAGACCGCTCGGCCATCCTGACACTATCTACATACAATGCACACTTGTTTTTACTCACATCTTGATATAACTTGTTTGACAGGAAAAAGTGGATGTTGGGAGTTGGTTTCGAACCCACGCCCACAGAGTGAACTGCGACTTGAACGCAGCGCCTTAGACCGCTCGGCCATCCTGACACTATCTACACACAATGCACACTTGTTTTTACTCACATCTTGATATAACTTGTTTGACAGGAAAAAGTGGATGTTGGGAGTTGGTTTCGAACCCACGCCCACAGAGTGGACTGCGACTTGAACGCAGCACCTTAGACCGCTCGGCCATCCTGACACTGTCCGCGCGCAATGCACACTCGTTTTTACTCACATCTAGATATAACTATTTTGACAGGAAAAAAGTGGATGTCAGAAGTGGGATTCGAACCCACGCCCACAGAGTGGACTGCGACCTGAACGCAGCGCCTTAGACCGCTCGGCCATCCTGACAATATCTACGCCCAGTGCACACTCGTTTTTACTCACACATGGGTATAACTTGTTTGTCAGAAAAAAGTTTATGTCAGAACTGGGACGTTTGATTGTTTCTCTTCGTTTTCTGGCAACAGGTAAGAATTTTTAAAATTATGTATTTTTATTTGTTTATCAAATAAGGTATAAGCTATAAGTACATTTTAACAACAAAAAAATAGCGAGTATTTTCACATTGTTTCGTCTTGCTAAAAATATTTTGTGTTATTACTTTATATCAGCATGATTATTCCACACAATTCCCTTTCTATGCTTCCACTGATCATTTAATCAGGTCGTTCAAACTTATGCATTTGCTTTAAATACACTCATGCTATTGAAGGTCCTTGCCCTTTTTTAAATCGTCTGTCTTTGTTTTCATTTTTTTCAAGAGAGAGTTACAGAACCCTTATGCATGAATTTCGAATTGCAGACAGTACGAGTCGTACTCTGTCACATTTGATCCCAGAAGTGTGCAAAGCTATTGATGGTCTGAGGAATAATTCATAAAGATAAGTATGGCCGATCAGATGGCCGAGATCGCTATGGCAGTAGTGCCGGAGTGGTCTCGGACCAGAAGATCGCGGGTTCGAGTCCCTCCTCGCGCATGGGTGTATTTGTGTGTGTTTGTATGAGTGTGTCGTCCCTTCACCCCTCATTATCATCATCATTTCATCTTTCATACCCCCAGGAGTAACAACCCTGGGGGATAACCCACTGGGTCCTGGGGGATCCAGCTTAAATGCTGGTCTCCCCAAAGAAGTGTTCGCCAGCACCTGCCACCGTGATATTAAATGAAAAACTGAGCCACGGTAATTGCAGGTTGCTTGCCCTGCGTGGTCCTAGTCGGCCGAAACGAAAATAATAAATAATAATAAAGATAAGTATGGGAAGCTGCTCCATTAAGAAGTTAATAACAGCATCTTGAAACTATGCTATGGCAATTAAATGTGGATTCAATACATGCATTCATACAAATAGATCACCATTTCTGCAGTTGTAGATTGGCATCCCTTCACGTTTCATTTACTTATGAAAGATGGATACTAAACTTTCACCTGCAGCAGATAGCACTTAATGTATTAAACTTTGGAAGGTAATGTGAACTAATTCAGGAATGGAAACTCTCATGCGATCAAGGAATGTCTTTTTATTAAAAGAAATGCAATAAGACTTCATTTTAATAATTTATTATTCATGCATTTCAAAACATAAATAGATGGGAGACCATGAATCAAATTTTACCTAGTTCTGAATCCCATCTTTGGAGTTCCTGAACTTCCAAAAAGTTTATAAGGATCCTCCGCTTTAGTTCGGATCTGTGGTGTTCTCTTACTTTTCTCAATTCCATAGCGATGAAATCTCCAAAAATTTGGCACTCATGGTTTCCCGAACTCAAAATTTCTTGTTTTTTTTTGCAGCATTTCATTTGTTGGCCCTTTCTTCTTTTTAGCTGTAGGGGTGGTGGTGCGAGTGGAG
This sequence comes from Gryllus longicercus, assembly GCA_038098605.1. Lineage (NCBI taxonomy): Eukaryota > Metazoa > Arthropoda > Insecta > Orthoptera > Gryllidae > Gryllus > Gryllus longicercus. Next base: position 6,417,661 of record JAZDUA010000020.1, read on the forward strand.
GTGGGGGTTGGAGTTGGGGTTGGGGTGTCTGGGGTCTGCAGAATCATCTTCAGTTGATTGTACTTGTAAAGAAAAACAAAAATTATGTAATGTAATTGCAAACACGAACTTATGCAGTAATTTTGCGGGAAATACGGGCGCAAGGTGTGTATATTAGCACCACTAGTTTATTGTTTTAATATTGAAATGCCAACCCCCTGTTTCATTTATTTGTGATTAGTTAGGACTAGAAATGTTGCTAATCTACTTCAATTGTATCTCCTTACTCAGACAAAACACTACGTTTCCGTGTTTCTTCCAGCTCAAAGCTGAGCGGCGTCGTAGGCTCTCGCAGTAGCGGACTCATTGGTATCATTCGTGCGGTGTTTTTGCACTCCGTTCAGCCGTGATTCGTTCCCGCCTCGCTACGTGGTTTCTGTGAAGTGAACGTGAAATTTAGGGATCGATTCCTGTGAAAAAGACGCAGTCTTATCGACCTTCGCTTTTCAAACAATTTTTTAGACAAACCATTTTCAACGTAATTGTTTTAGTTTTCCCTTAATAATGAAAGGTAAACAATGTTGAAAATTTGCAGATCCAGCTATTTTTCCCCCCTGAAAGATGCATACTCTAGGACTTTATTTAAATGTATGTACTTTAATTTTCTTAGTTTTTAGTAAATAATTTATTTTGCAATTCAGACTCTAATTATTTAAGTCTATACTCTTCATCATCAGTCTATCCTTTCTCCCGCTCAAATGCAGAGTCATCTTGAACGGGATATGAAGATGGCCTCGAAAGATAGATCGCGAAGAGATAATTAAACACTAGTGACTGGTCAATCCCATCTCACAACCAAGAGGACAGATTATTATATGGAATGATTGTGAAGGTAACTGACAGTGAAGCAATGATGGAATTAGAGGTAGGGGAAACGAAAGAAGAGAAAATAAGCCGCGAAGACGCTTTGTCCACCGGAAATTCAACATTAACCGGTCGGGAACCCAACCTACTTGTATATTTTGCCGGTGAAGAGCGTTATCCACTGTGAGGCCGTTCATCTTGCGATGGCAACTTTTGTTTGTTGTACTCTAGTATTAGGAGATTGATCCATTGATCATATTCGACACTAGCTGAAATTGTTTCGAATTGGCGAGGGGGGGGGCGAAGGACTCACAAGGATATAACATCTTGAGGTCGTAGCCTCAGCCCAACATTTCTCCATCACAGGTCGTAAGGTTTCGAGATGCATTTAAAGGGCCATATATTCTGAATCAATAAACATAAAAGCAAGATTCTTTTATTTTAAACACAATTTATTTTTTAACAATCTTGTACTTTTATATGAAGTTCCAAATTTTATGTTTATAATAATAGTTTAAAATACTTTTGACTATAAATAACATAGGAAATTGAATTGAAAAAAGTTTAACTTGTTCATTTTAATTAAATTCTTACAAATTCTGTTAATATTATAACATTATACATAACATTAATTTAGGGTGTGCTATTAAGAAAACATTCCTTTTTATTCTCAATAATGGGCTTCGGTGTAGTAATTTTGAAGAGTGCTTCTTAGATCTCACTGCAGAGGAAATGCAAATCGTGTTTTCCAAAGTTTTTTAATGCCATTTAAATGACAGCAAACGAAATCTACCTGTGTTTTTATATAATTTATTGATGTAGAAACCTCCATGAATAGTTAGCGAACGGAAAAATAGCTTTATATATGTAGATATACAGTATGAATCGCGCGCCGGTAGCTTTACGGGTATCGTAATTTAAGGCGACCTTCTGCCTATATATTGTAAAAATATATTCCATGGGCAGCGACCTGAATGTGTTAAATGATACTAATATTTGTTTCTTCAAATTTACCGTCAGGAAGCGCCACAACAAGGGTTTCAGTAATATTTATCAATTACGTACTTAAAGCGATCACAGCCTAAAAGAATACGGATGTGAATAAAATGAGAATAGATTATTTTCATTTCATTCCAGCTGGCATTTAGCCTGTGTTCTTTTACAGGTCGCAAGTTCATCATTGTCACTGGATTTGCCGCCCTTCCAAACTGGGTACGATTCAGCGCTCTGGGGACCAACAGGCCGGTAAACTAACCTCTCACCGACCGAGACGCGCATTTACGTGGTTTGATTGACTAAATTTATAGAGTTGCTTCAGCTGTTTGCATAGGGCGTTGCAGGTTGCTGCGTCTTACGTAAGAGAGCATCCGGCTCGTGCTGCACGGCGGGGTGGGCGGGGCGGGCGCGGGCGGGGCGCGGTGCAGAGCGTGGAGCAGGGAAAGGGGCGTGGCCACCATGCGGCGCCCCGAGCGCTTCGCTGCGACCGCGGGGGAAGAAGACTCACGGCGGAGTAGGCGGCGCGCGTTGGGTCGAAATGGGCTCGAAAAGCAAGCAATTCTCGACAGAGTGGTTAAGAACCAACGAGCTAGAATATACTACATAGAGTGTCTCTCCCTATAGTTTCAGCGCGCTTGGTGGAGGCTCGCCGAAGTAGTGGCCGCCATGTTTTTTGAAGTTAAAACATACGAATGGCGGTGTAACGTGGGTGTAACCGTCCGTAACCAGCGTCTAACGAAATGCTAGGATACTTTGTTTCCCAGAATGCGCTGCTTTAAATACAAAAATCATAGCTTTATTTGCTTCAAATGATTTATGGAGGCGCTTCAGTCACGCTCTTCAGTCACGAGTCACATATTGTAGCTCGTTCAGAATAAATGTTACAAACTCTGAAGGTAGGGTTGTCCATATGTCGGCTCGCGGTGCCCTTTATTGCGGCCCGCAAAAAAATATTAGTCAAAAGTGAAAGTCCCGTGCTCCCCTGTCTGGCGAGAACATTGTGGCCCTAGCGCACGTGCCCTGCTGGGATCAACACCCACTTTCATGTAAAAATAGATGAAGTTTAGATTTAGGGATACTTTTCTAGTAAATCCAGAAATTAAAAATAATCTCAATTTTATTCATTATACACGGTACAGAATAATATCACGCATGTTTCCACCCCCCGTTTCAGAGCAGCCGGGCAAAGGGCCGATATCAAAATTACGAGGAAGTCACATGTGGATTGTCCAAGTAATGAAAATGCCCCAAAACCATATTAAATGTTTTATTTCTGGCCCTTGGGACCTTGACAGGTTGAATGCCCCTGTTCTAGGACATGTCGGGAGTCGATGATAATCACTTTTTGCCAGTGAACATGAGATAGAAAATATCATAGTGCTAAATTTCATGATAAATAAGCTATCCTATTTGGAAGGCAACTTATATTTCACTGGTGTAGGGCAAGTACACGATCTTTAAGAGACAAACAAAAAATTCTCGATTTGGACTTGATGACCACTTGATCTGTTCCGTCTGAACATTGTTCACGCCATCTCTTCAGGGGTCGTTCTAAATTTCTTTTCCATTTTGAATTGTATAGTATAATATTTTTTTTGTTATTTAAGGTCGCATCAACATCTAGGTCGGCCACCATTGGATTTAACGTTATGATGACTATGAACTATGGCCTAGCGTCCACTATTGGAGTTAACGTTATAACTATGAAAGGTGACAGGATATGGGGTAAAATAACGAAAACAAATACAGCCATACTGTCAGTCCGAGATCGCTACGACACTAATGCCTTAACAATTTCACCCATTGGGGCGAAAGAATTGTCGAGTTTCCCATTTTGTGGCATTCTCTGATTATATCATTTCCACTTTTCAATTCTCTCAATAATTAATTATTTACTGTTTAAATTTTTTGAGGTCATTTAACTGCCCAAATAAATTGGATTTACGAAGATCCAGTTCTTCGCAACTGGTCTGATGTTAATGAGCAGCTCTCATTTTCGCAGAGTTTTGCAGATCGTCGTATTTTCATTTTCCTTCCTAATGATTATATTCTTTGACACATTATTGTTTCAAGTTTACTGTACCGTTTCACGACTTTACATGTAAATTTATTCATCTTCATCCCCACATCACTTTATTAAATAAAATTAATTCGGGACATTTTATTTGACTTATATAGTTTTCTCATAGTAAGATACTAATTTAAATTTCATGTCTTCCCACGCTCGGAGTGTTTGAAGCTTTTGTCTGTCTAGGAAGCTCTGTAGTGAAATGATATTTGAAATATAGACAAAATTTTACAATTTGTGATTTCTGGGGAGACGACAATGAAAAATATTATGACATTAGTTTATCCTATTTCGGTTGAAGGAAGACTGTAACAAATTGTTACGCGGCTTGGGAGTAATATCAAATTCTACACAGACAATTATGGCACTGTAATATATTGAATTACATCGGAAGAGAGCGCTTCTAGTGGCCCGACCTGTCGTAACCAAAGGGATATAAACAAACACTAAAGAGATAATATTCAGTCAGTGAATGATGTTTGTGAAGAATGTACCACTTTTTCGTATATATATATATATATATATATATATATATATATATATATATATATATATATATATATGCATTATGGTTATGATACAGTATTTTTCGTATAAAAAAAATAAAGAGTACAGAAAAGTGTAAATAACAATGTAAAAAAAGTAATACATGAATAAAGGTTTCACAACTGTGTGCTCTAATTACTTCCTTAAATTTACAGGAAATACGAACATTGCTTCTGATAAATATTTAAATATTTATTTCAGTTGTATAAATAATAGTAATAAATTGTAAATATTAGCTTCATTACAAACCATAGAACTCTAAAATTCTTTTTATATGGATTGAAATTTGAATTTGCCGACGATTTTCACGCCACTGAAGTGAGGAGTTGATTCGCGTTAATAGCATAAGAAAGATTCAAAGAGACCAGTATTGTATCTACTATTTGGTAATATCGACCCACTGTACAGTATGGGAGGAGAAGGATCTGAAGTGGAGGCACATCCGTGTAGAACCACGGTAACCGATCGGTGGGCGATGAAAGAGAAGTTAGGTATAATCTCTGGGAAAAAAGAAGAAGAGAAAACGAACGTGAATCATTTACTACGCATTATTTACTAACCGGTTGGGAAATACAAGAGAGTGGCATGTTTGTCTGTTCCCATTTAACTGTTTAATTACTTAACCAATGACAATAAAAATACTGGAACTCTTGGGTCGCGGTGAGGTCACAATTCGATTTTATTGTTCATTGGAATATTTTGTAAAAAAGTATCCGTAAGTTATGAAAAAATGAATATTATTGTAAAAATACGTATGCTTAAGTGAATCGTAGAAACTTAAAAGTGCGGAAATTAGTTGTCAGAGAACCGTAGTAGTTAACAGCTCTTGGGACACACTCGATACTAGTACCTTATTGAACCATAATCTTGTATTTTCAGTTGCAGTTAAATGGATGATCCAAGATGTTATTTAGAATTTTACTTCATTTAAAGAAACGTACACATGGCCTTGATATCAGAAGCAGTGAAATGACTAACATAGTAACAGTTAAGGCAAAAGCACATGATTGTCTCCGTAGGATTTGCATTAGGTTTGTTGAGGCAGTTGCGAGTTATTGGTTCTGGAAGAAAATGATGAACAGTAGACGAAACCTAAAAAATCTCAGCGCAGTCTGCGAATCAATCCGTAACATTATCAAAGCGACAAAACCCTTGCTTCTTGGGAATTCGAAACCCAATCGGCATTCTACTAAAACTGTCCAATATATCAATTTCAATGAAATTTCAATATCAATTTCAATGAAAATAAAAATATACCTATATAAATCGAGTAAACTAATAGACTTGATAGGACCATTATTAAATAATGATGCGATATGAAAAGTCTCTTAAGCAGCACTGATTTTCAATATGAATGCATCCTATCCATCCTAGCTTAATGTATTTTGTTGCAGTCTATTTAAAGATGGCGTTTTTTGATTTCTTTGTTTGACCATCGATCCGAACCCAAAGACTCGGGATTCACCTATGAAAATCACCGGAATAATATTTGGTGAAGCTGAATTAGATTTTGATTTATTGATGAGTTTAATTTTTTCTTTACATACTAATGTCTATGGAGAACGATTTTGAAACAATTGTCGTTCTTACGTGATGTATGCTTTGTCTTGAGAACCACCAACAAAATTCTGAGTGTTCGAAAAATTCAATGAGTTGTTTCTGATATATTAATGTATTCCATGATATACGCTTGTTTTTTGGAGTTCACCAAGAGAATTAATTCAGCAAGGAAAAAGCAAGACAAGCTTTTTAAATTCTTGCATTTGGGATGTTAATGTTTTATTAGTAAGAAAAAATATAAAATATTTTAGATGTAGTTTTGAAAATAATTTGTAGTACTGTGAAATAAAATGTGAACAATCAATATCGCCCTGGTTTTTCTTCTCCAGTAAGCTTTCTTCATGCATTCAGAATCTCGTTTTTAATATGCGTAATTTTGTATTAATGTAGATCAGCAGTTTCTAGACATATTCATGAAAAATAATGAAATCGGTATTTCTCATGATAGTTTTTTTTATTTCAATGGTCAATATTCATTATATTTACGTTTTTTTCTTAAAAATAACCAATTTTACATCATCTGTTATGTATTTAGTTATATTCGTGAGGAAATTAAAAAAACGTAAACATTTTCTTCTTAGCCTTATTTAGCAGAACGAAGCTGTATTACGAATGTAGTGTTGAATGTAATCAACGTACCGTTTCTTTGCTGACGTGAAACCCCAGAGTCGTTGATCATTACGCCGTAAAAGGGCATTTAGCACGGCGATGTGCTTCAATATCACGCGTGTACTGTAGTAGTAATATTGTGTATTTTTATTAGCAGTAAAATATATGTTTACAGCGCCGAAACACACATTGATAAAATTAAATTTGAAAGAACATGGCAATTGTGAAAATAAGAAAATCAATAAATTACATAATTGTTTACTTAGTCAATACAGATGTACGCTACGCTGTCACATGAAAATAAAATTGTTATCAGGTTTTGGAAGTAGAACTTTCTATAGTCTATTCAAATTTACAAGGAGCAAGGCCACCAATTACATTCACTGCTTGACCACATTGGCGTCAGTAATCCGTAAAAAAGTATATTCTATCAAAAACGCAGGTATATTCATGTTACGTTCACCACGGCTACCTCTGTAGGTGTACACCAAAGATATTGCAATAGGTGAACACTGTGGTCTATCGCACCGCTGCTAGTCTCTGACGCCACGGCCAACTCCCCATGCGTACACTGTGGTTCTACGCACCGCTGATGGCCTCTGGCGGAATATATTACGAACGTGTCACTTAGCGACAGACGAAAAATAATGGTCGTGGTTCGTCTACCAGCATGTTATTTAAAATATTTATTTTTCGCATTTGTGTTGTATTAATATGTACTAAATTTGGCAAGGACACTGCGTCAAACCCTGAAGAAGAGCCTGTAAATACTTCGTATCTATTTGTACCCTCCTGTTTGTGGAATCGATGTCGATTACATGTTGAATTCAATTTTATTAGTATAGATTGCTAAGACTACCGCGGGGAAAACGTAGATTAGTAAAAGCACAGCTATTGCGAATTCCACGGTCACTGATTTTACAGTGCGCTCGCCCATGTTATTTTGTGAAGGACATATCCATTGGCACGTCACGTACACAAAACGTATTGCTTTTTCAACGTTAGCCAGAGTCGTAATTGGTATGTTTCCGCCCTAAGACTTCTTCCCGGCGAGGGACAGTACGCAATATTCTCGGATGCGAGACCACTCTATTCCATTACAGCGGAGGGTCCAAGGATGCCAAAAAACAGCAAGTCAGACTCTTTGCAGATGTGCCGTATCGAGGCTTTTGAAAGGCGTCGTGAAGAAGATTCACAAAATAAAACGACAGCTTGACAACACTAGTATTTGTAATATTTATTCCATTATAAATATCTTTAATAACTGTTTAATGTCAGGAATGTTCACTTTTCTGGGAGAATAAGACTTGCAGAAAATCAACACCGAAAAAGTCTGAATTCTCGGAAAATCATTTCCTGTTTATTGCTCATTATATTTACTCACTGGTAATTTAGAGATTGTTTGTGATAATATCTGAAAAATTTTGCACGAACACCAAGTAACTAATCAAGCCTGTGATTTAACATCGTCAAGAAGTTTCATTTTCACACATTTGTTTTGATGTTGAATAGACGTATAAACGTAAAATATTGACTTCCAAGAGCGAGTTCTCGATATTTCCTCCACCACTTGACAGCGAGCTATCTCATGATCCATAAATGGACGAACCACTTTCTCGCGAAAATCTAGGCAAACTCATGTAGCGTGACGTGCGCAGAGTAAGAGGCGTGTGTGTGAACGCGTGCGCGTTAGCGAGGCGCGCGCGCGTGTGTGTGTGTGCCTTTGGATTCTCCAGAGGCGCACGGGAGCGGTCCACTTTGCGCGTCAAAGCGTCCTTTAGAGCGCACCGCCGCGCCGCTTCATCTCGCGTCCAAATCGAGCACAGCGGGCCTTGTTCCGCGCGCCGGCCACGTGGGCGACGGGCGGCGAGCACCACAAAAGCGCTCTCAGGCGCGCTCGGAAGAACAACGCCCTTCCGAGCTGCTCCCCAGCGCAGGGGGCGGAAACGCGCGTCCTCGAAGCTGCGCCGTCGTGACATTCAATATTTCGCGTGTTGAATGTGTTCTTGTGTGATGGATACGAAAATAGGTTTTTCTAAGGGGAAAACTCCTTATCCACGTGGTACATTATATCTCAATATTTGTAATGAATATTCATAAAAAGAAAATATAACACGTGCGAATTTTACTTCTTATAAAAGAAAATTGAATTTTTCTCTCTCCATATCCTCTACTCGTATGAGAGAATAAAGTTGTCAGGTGTGAGGTACGGTTAGTTTAAAAAACACTATCTAACTACATCTCAAATAAACAAATATTACTCTATCCCTGCCTCCGGACTTTATGTGGGCGTTGACAAATTTCTTTTTGGTACTTCTTAAAATCTTAGTCTTATCTTATCAGTACAAGCGAAACAGTACATTGTAATGTAAACAATATCTTGAAAGGAAAATAAATTCAATTAATCAGTCACGTTTATCTCGAAAAATTGAACAGTGATTTGAAACGTCGTATTTACTTGTTCAAAAAATTGAAATGTTTCTTGAATCATTCGCAGAAACGAAATTTTGAGAATTCGGCTTACTTTGTTCTTTCCATGTGCACTCTTCCGCGAAACAAAAGACGACCAATGGGATTGTGAATTGATCATTGTCGAAATCACGACCATTGATAAATAATAAAATTGGTTCACGGGATTGGTCAGTATGGGTAAAGAAACAATTATTTATGCCAACGTTTCGAGATATTTAATTTCTTCATCAGGGCTAGAGTATTAAGACAAATCAACAATGCATGATGATAACAAACAAATTTAAAGAGTGACCTTATAATGTCATAGAAACCAACGTTGTTGTGTTCATTGTTAATTAGTGTAGTGTATTAGTGTAATAGATTTAACCATTAGTAATAAATTAATGGAACTCATCTGCAAAAGTGCTGCTTGATTTCACTCGGTCATCCAGACGAATGCTGGGATGGTTATACTGAAAGGCTACGACCGTGAAACCGGCGTCGCTAGCCGAATTCGTTAAGTACGTGAAGTCACGAAGGTTAAACGAATTCGAGACATCGCGGACTTCTGATTGAGTGACCGACTAGGAACCCCGGGATCTAACGGCGACAGACCAAATGCTCTTTAAGAGGCATACAAATACAAATAATGGCAAAAACACAAATAGAAATACCATCTCTAGCTCTGTTGTATCTACGGAAGATTGCCTTGGAAGCCCTGCTCCACTCGCAGCCGCCCGCTCGCCCGCACTGGTGTCCGCGGCAGCGGCGGGCGCGCTTTCGCGTGTTTGCAGTTCCCATCGAGTGCGCCCCGTGCGCCGCGTGGCGTGGGATGGGGCGTGGCGGGGAGGGCGGCGGACGCCTCGACCTTGGCAGTCAGCCCCCGCGCTGACCGCCACCTCACCTCGCTGGCCCCGTCCGCGGCCCCCGCCCCGCTCCGCCTCACCACTCCTACGCGCAGTGCGTACTACGACGGCTAGCGCGCAACACGACGGGTAATTGCGCACGCCAAACAAGCGCGTGGCTTGCGCGTGCGGATATAGAAGTCAGCCCTATAATTAGCTTCCAGACACGTTTGTGGTTGCTCCTGAGAAAATAGAAAGTTATGATCATTTCGGTTAATTCTTACGGAAATAAATAGGATGTTAGTTGTTGAATCATAGTTGTTCGCTGAGGCGGTAAAAAATGAATCATACTATTTATAAATTTAGTTCCTTAAATGTGTCAAAAAGTAAGTAATGACAGGGTAAAAAGTATTCTGAACATGCATTTTGAAAATAATTAATGTAAAAATTTAACGAAATTATTAACATTTGTTTTCGATGAATTTTCCGTTTTACAGTCTTATAGAGAAAAAAACCTAGGGTGCGCCGCCCAAGCCGGGGTAAGCTCGCAACCCACCGACTCGTCTCCCAGCAAGTGTAGTAGTACAGTGCATGTAAGTGTCAATGTGTGCAAGTAAGGGGTTGGATACTATAAGGAAAAGAAATAAAAGATCGTGACGCTCCGCAGCTTGTTTAGTAGAATATTGTTCCGGAGTTTGCTTCATTTTTCCAGAGAACAAGACGAAAAAAAAAAAAAAAAACGATCCGGGCAGTCAGGTGACACAAATACCCTCCACTCAGCCACAGAACTCGACTTATCTATGTAACAAGTCAGTATAGGCACATCCTCAGTTGATACCCTGCCTGAGATGTGTCTTCAGGTTATAGTACACGCAGTGAGAGAAGGTTAGAATTCCACTTCTGAGGAAATTTTTTTGGCACATTGTGTCAGGTGTAGGCAAAGGCGTGTGCACAAGGGTGTTGTTACGAGTCATGATAGCAGAAAAGTATGAGTCGATTCGATGACATTCGTTTATTTTTTGTTAGGAAAATTGTAGTCAGATGTCAGAGAAAGCGTGTGATAACAGTAAAAAGCAGCAACATGATGGCCGAGCGTTCTAAGGGGCTGCGTTCGGATAGCAATACACACTGTGGGCGTGGGATTGAATCCCGTTTCTGAAGTGGGTTAATTTGTTTCGTAGGTAAGGTTTAGTTCTGAGCAGAAGCCTAGTCTAGTCTAGTGTCTAGTAGTGAGCAAAAGCTTTTACGCCAATAAATGTACCGCTTCAGGATGGCCGAGCGGTCTAAGGCGCTGCGTTCAGGTCGCAGTCCATATTGTGGGCGTGGGTTCGAATCCCACTTCTGACATGCGTTCTTTTGTTTTGCAAGTAACGTCTAGTTGTGAGCAGAAGCTTTTACGCCAATAAGTGTACCGCGTCAGGATGGGCGAGCGGTCTAAGGCGCTGCGTTCAGGTCTCAGTCCACATTGTGGGCGTAGGTTCGAATCCCACTTCTGACATGCGTTCTTTTGTTTTGCAAGTAATGTCTAGTGGTGAGCAGAAGCTTTTACGCCAAGAAGCGTAGCGCGTCAGGATGGCCGAGCGGTCTAAGGCGCTGCGTTCAGGTCGCAGTCCAAATTGTGGGCGTGGGTTCGAATCCCACTTCTGACATGCGTTCTTTTGTTTTCCAAGTAACGTCTAGTTGTGAGCAGAAGCTTTTACGCAAAGAAATGTACGGCGTCAGGATGGCCGAGCGGTCTAAGGCGCTGCTTTCAGGTCGCAGTCCATATTGTGGGCGTGGGTACGAATCCCAATTCTGACATGCGTTCTTTTGTTTTGCAAGTAATGTCTAGTAGTGAGCAAAAGCTTTTACGCCGATAAACGTACCGCGTCAGGGTGGCCGAGCGGTCTAAGGCGCTACGTTCAGCTCGCAGTCCATATTGTGGGCGTGGGTTCGAATCCCACTTCTGACATGCGTTCTTTTGTTTTCCAAGTAATGTCTAGTTGTGAGTAGAAGCTTTTACGCAAAGTAAGATACCGCGTCAGGATGGCCGAGCGGCCCCAGGCGTTGGGTTCAGGTCGCAGCAATACTGTGGGCGTGGGTTCGAATCCCACTTCTGACATGCCTTCTTTTGTTTTGCAAGTAACGTCTAGTTGTGAGCAGAAGCTTTTACGCCAATAAATACACCGCGTCAGGATGGCCTAGCGGTCTAAGGCGCTGCGTTCAGGTCGCAGTCCACATTGTGGGCGTGGTTCGAATCCCACTTCCGACATGCGTTCCTTTGTTTTGCAAGTAATGTCTAGTTGTGAGTAGAAGCTTTTACGCAAAGTAAAGTTCCGCGTCAGGATGGCCGAGCGGTCCCAGGCGTTGGGTTCAGGTTGCAGCCATACTGTGGGCGTGGGTTCGAATCCCACTTCTGACATGAGTTCTTTTGTTCTGCAAGTAATGTCTAGTAGTGAGCAGAAGCTTTTACGCAAAGAAATGTGCCGCGACAGGATGGCAGAGCGGTCTAAGGCGTTGCTTTCAGGTCGCAGGCCACATTGTGCGCGTGGGTTCGAATCCCACTTCTGACATGCGTTCTTTTGTTTTGCAAGTAATGTTTAGTGGTGAGCAGAAGCTTTTACGCCAATAAATGTACCGCGTCAGGATGGCCGAGCGGTCTATGGCGCTGCGTTCAGGTCGCAGTCCACCTTGTGGGCGTGGGTTCGAATCCCACTTCTGACATGCGTTCTTTTGTTTTTGCAAGTAATGTTTAGTAGTGAGCAGAAGCTTTTACACCAAGAAATGTACCGCGTCAGGATGGCCGAGCGGTCTAAGGCGCTGCGTTCAGGTCGCAGTCCACATTGTGGGCGTGGGTTCGAATCCCACTTCTGACATGCGTTCTTTTGTTTTGCAAGTAACGTCTAGTTGTGAGCAGAAGCTTTTACACCAAGAAATGTACCGCGTCAGGATGGCCGAGCGGTCTAAGGCGCTGCGTTCAGGTCGCAGTCCACATTGTGGGCGTGGGTTCGAATCCCACTTCTGACATAAGTTCATTTGTTTTGCAAGTAATGTCTAGTGGTGAACAGAAGCTTTTACGCCAATATGTGTACCGCGTCAGGATTGCCGAGTGGTCTAAGGCGTTGCGTTCAGGTCGCAGTCCACATTGTGGGCGTGGGTTCGAATCCCACTTCTGACATGCGTTCTTTTGTTTTGCAAGTAATGTCTAGTAGTGAGCAGAAGCTTTTACGCCAAGAAATGTACCGCGTCAGGATGGCCGAGCGGTCTAAGGCGCTGCGTTTAGGTCGCCGTCCACATTGTGGGCGTGGGTTCGAATCCCACTTCTGACATGCGTTCTTTTGTTTTACAAGTAACGTCTAGTGGTGAGCAGAAGCTTTTACACCAAGAAATGTACCGCGTCAGGATGGCCGAGCGGTCTAAGGCGCTGCGTTCAGGTCGCAGTCCACATTGTGGGCGTGGGTTCGAATCCCACTTCTGACATGCGTTCTTTTGTTTTGCAAGTAATGTCTAGTAGTGAGCAGAAGCTTTTACGCCAAGAAATATACCGCGTCAGGATGGCCGAGCTGTCTAAGGCGCTGCGTTCAGGTCGCAGTCCACCTTGTGGGCGTGGGTTCGAATCCCACTTCTGACATGCGTTCTTTTGTTTTTGCAAGTAATGTTTAGTAGTGAGCAGAAGCTTTTACACCAAGAAATGTGCCGCGTCAGGTTGGCGAGCGGTCTAAGGCGCTGCGTTCAGGTCGCAGTCCACATTGTGGGCGTGGGTTCGAATCCCACTTCTGACATGCGTTCTTTTGTTTTGCAAGTAACGTCTAGTTGTGAGCAGAAGCTTTTACGCGAAGAAATGTACCGCGTCAGGATGGCCGAGCGGTCTTAGGCGCTGCGTTCAGGTCGCAGTCCACATTGTGGGCGTGGGTTCGAATCCCACTTCTGACATAAGTTCATTTGTTTTGCAAGTAATGTCTGGTTGTGAGCAGAAGCTTTTACGCAAAGAAATGTACCGCGACAGGATGGCAGAGCGGTCTAAGGCGCTGCTTTCAGGTCGCAGTCCATATTGTGGGCGTGGGTACGAATCCCAATTCTGACATGCGTTCTTTTGTTTTGCAAGTAATGTCTAGTAGTGAGCAAAAGCTTTTACGCCAATAAATGTTCCGCTTCAGGGTGGCCGAGCGGTCTAAGGCGCTGCGTTCAGGTCGCAGTCCATATTGTGGGCGTGGGTTCGAATCCCACTTCTGACATGCGTTCTTTTGTTTTCCAAGTAATGTCTAGTTGTGAGTAGAAGCTTTTACGCAAAGTAAGATACCGCGTCAGGGTGGCCGAGCGGCCCCAGGCGTTGGGTTCAGGTCGCAGCCATACTGTGGGCGTGGGTTCGAATCCCACTTCTGACATGCCTTCTTTTGTTTTGCAAGTAACGTCTAGTTGTGAGCAGAAGCTTTTACGCCAATAAATACACCGCGTCAGGATGGCCTAGCGGTCTAAGGCGCTGCGTTCAGGTCGCAGTCCACATTGTGGGCGTGGTTCGAATCCCACTTCCGACATGCGTTCCTTTGTTTTGCAAGTAATGTCTAGTTGTGAGTAGAAGCTTTTATGCAAAGTAAAATTCCGCGTCAGGATGGCCGAGCGGTCCCAGGCGTTGGGTTCAGGTTGCAGCCATACTGTGGGCGTGGGTTCGAATCCCACTTCTGACATGAGTTCTTTTGTTCTGCAAGTAATGTCTAGTAGTGAGCAGAAGCTTTTACGCAAAGAAATGTGCCGCGACAGGATGGCAGAGCGGTCTAAGGCGTTGCTTTCAGGTCGCAGGCCACATTGTGCGCGTGGGTTCGAATCCCACTTCTGACATGCGTTCTTTTGTTTTGCAAGTAATGTCTAGTAGTGAGCAGAAGCTTTTACGCCAAGAAATGTACCGCGTCAGGATGGCCGAGCGGTCTAAGGCGCTGCGTTCAGGCCGCAGTCCACCTTGTGGGCATGGGTTCGAATCCCACTTCTGACATGCGTTCTTTTGTTTTTGCAAGTAATGTTTAGTAGTGAGCAGAAGCTTTTACACCAATAATTGTACCGCGTCAGGATGGCCGAGCGGTCTAAGGCGCTGCGTTCAGGTCGCAGTCCACATTGTGGGCGTGGGTTCGAATCCCACTTCTGACATGCGTTCTTTGTTTTGCAAGTAACGTCTAGTTGTGAGCAGAAGCTTTTACGCGAAGAAATGCACCGCGTCAGGATGGCCGAGCGGTCTAAGACGCTGCGTTCAGGTCGCAGTCCACATTGTTCATTTTTTACTTCGCAAGTCTCTTACTAGGTATATTGCAAATCTCTTATCTAGATTTCGCAAATGTCATACTTGGGACATTGCAAATATCTTACCAGGGACTTGGCGGCACTTCTCCTGGCTCCTGCGCGCCCGGGAGCCGCATCCGCGTCCTCCCCCGCGCGGCCCGTACGCCCGTAGGCGCACGTGCGGCGCGTGGCGACGAGCGCATCGGCAGGCGGCTGGGCGGAAGGCGGCGCGCGTCGCCGAGGAAGCGCCAATGCCACGGCCCTCTGCTAAAAGCGGTCATCGCGTGGCGCCGTAAGCGACGCACAATGCCGGCGCGCCCGCGCCGCGAACGCCATGGGAATCGCCGCATTCGCTGCCGCGCGAGCACGTCGCCCGTGTGAAGGGGATGTGCCGTGGTTCCGGAACGGCTGCTTTGCGAATTTCATTCTCTTTGGCCAGTCGTTGAGCGTTCGTGATGTGTAAATTTGCAGTCGTCGGGGATGGACGATGAATGTATAATGTCGGAAATTATCACGATTACCTTTACAATTTTCATCTATTAAACTATTGTTTGATTGAACGCTATACATTTGATTCGATCGGTATTTTTTGTGCTTGATGGGCCTTGAAGCAATTACACTTGGTATCTTCGAAATATTAACATTCAATGGAATGTCTAATCTAGGCGTTTATTCTCTCCAATTAAGACTGTAGACCGTAGAAGAAGAAGAAGAAGAAGAAGAAGAAGAAGAAGAAGAAGAAGAAGAAGAAGAAGAAGAAGAAGAAGAAGAAGAAGATATTTGTGATGGAAAATTCTATAGTTCGGAATGTTGACATAATATAATAGTTTTCGAAGTTGATGAAACATTACCATCATTTCAGTGGAATTGCAGTTTTTGTGTTTGTTCTTATTTAATCAGGCGGAAGACTTCCTTGATGGGACAATTAATGATTTATCGTGAGTCTTGGTGTGACTCGCATAATGTTGAAATGGTATAGTTCTGGAGGTACCTGTTTGCGAATTTTTATTCCTCTTTTATTAAATGTACATTGCCTATGCCATTGATACTAAACAGAGAAAAATGTTGAGTGAAATCTTTGAAATTATAGAGATATGAAATTTTCCGCAGTTTTATTTATTAATGCAATGTTTTCTATATTTTATTTAATGAGACGTAAATGTTTTCGATGGCTACGTTAGTAGACATTAATGATGAATCTCGAAAGTTTTGGGAAACGCAAATTTTAAAGTTCCATTTGTTGAGACAGTAATTGCACAGTACATGCTTTTCATCAATCAATAGTTCAAACAAGTTATTGCATAACAAACAAAATGCATAAACCGCACCATGGTTGCTAATTATTGCATATTTTATTAACTATAGTTTTCCTGCGATGCATAACTTATCGCGTTTGCGTTTGTTCCGGCGCTTCGTCGACTAACGTAATTTCAAAGAAAATATACTATTATTATGACTCTTGCTTCTCAATTTTATAACCCAAGAAATGTGCATCTGAAATAGTTTGCCTTCTTCGGTTTTGCAGCGCTGCCAGCCCATAATTTCCAGCGCATGAAATGTGTCCTAGGGTAAAGTGGTGAGGAGTAGTTTTTGATATCCGAAGTAGAGTAGCATTCAGTAATGATAAACATTAAGTAAATTAGTTTTATTTACTATTTGTATTTATTGAGAGATGTCTTCGTGTCCTGAATTACTTGCCTTCTGTACAGTGGCGGAGCTAGACAATTGTGCGCCATGCTGAAACGTAGACCCCTTGAAAAATTAAAATTGTCTGAAAATTATATACGTGAATATATTTGATCTAATTATACAATTTCCACGGTGATCCTAACAAGTTAAAACTATTGTTTTTAGTTGGTATTTAATGAAATTACTATTTAAATAAATGGAATAATAAAACTTGAATTTCAGTAGAATCTATTTTAATGTTAGTGTCATTTATTAATTTCATGGAGACTACCTTATAAGTAGTGACTACAATCACATTTAAGGTAAAATATAATTAAAAATATAATGAAATATTGGACTTCTCTATATATAAAATTACGATAAAATGATTAAAATAAAATAAAATTAATAAATCAATTAAAAATAATTAAATATACGATAACGATTTTCTCGAGTTCTAATTTTTTTCAACTTTTACTAATTATTTCCCATTAGTCCCATTATCCGGCCACTTGACTTGCAGAACCCTGGGCGATCGTGCTGTGATTATTTGAACTAATTTTCTTGGCTGTATAAACAGGCAGCTCAACTTATTTTACGTTAATGATCTCAAATACTTTTTGTAGCGTGAATATTCAGACAACTCGACTTATCTAGTTATGATTTATGGTTGTGATATTTACTTGGTGTGCAAATACAGATGTGTCCATTTCTCAGCAACCAGAAGGAACTTAAATGATTACACAAAAATGAAAAGTATTTTTAGGAAATTACTTTAATCAATTTACCTCATTTTCAGCAAAAAGTTTACTTCTCAACTGAATTCTCACGGGAATCAAAGACTTAATCTAATACAATTACTAGATTTACTAAAAAAATGTGTTTGGAATTACAGGAAAAACTTGGATGTATTTCCCCTGTTGTTCGTCATTACATGCAGTCATGCAATTATCCTGATCTTTTAAGTAAAACTAGTAATTAAACGCAGACTTCTTTGAAGGATAACAGAACATTTATCGAAACATTCTTAGCGGGAGATTGAAATTGAATGCTTGAGTGGTTTAGACAATTGCTGCAATTACTTCCTGAAGAAAAACAATATCAGAAACACGGTGCATGGACCAAACGATTAAATTATAAGTGCATTATTTGCATAAAGAACATTAAATTACTATTACCTTGAACTAACTTTCCCTTTAAACTTCCACCGGCCCTACCTTATTTACATTTTGCGAGGAACATCTCAATCTATCGTGTCGCGAAATAACCAAGAACACATGCTCCTTCTGCAATTACATTTTGCATTCATATCACGTAGGGAGCATAACGATTGTTTTATTCTGTTTCATCCATGCCGGTGCTTCCTGCTAGCGAACATACCATTCCTGGACGTGGTTATATCCACGATCATTGTTTGTCTTGCTCGCCGTATCCTGTATTTAATCCAAGATTAGCCGATTGTAAATATTTCTGTGTTTGTTGCATCTCATATTACGTGTTCAGGTACTCAAGCAAATGTTCGATTTGTTTACTCTTAAATTCCTGCGAATGTAACGTCGACATTCTATGTTTCGATTGTACTGTTGGATCAGGCTCTTTGAATACATGCTTCCGCGAGGAATATTAATCCTTGAGACAAGGACGTGTGTACCAGACACGTGGTGCCCTGCGGGAGAGTAAAGAATAATTCAGATTTAACTTGTCCCGAAGGACAATAAACCAGAAATATGTAAATTACCATAGGAGTATTTCACGAGGCATTCTAGTACATATGCGGAGTAGACACAGTATTTGATACGTGTGATGTACATTTGTGACAACTGAACGAATATGCGCAGGAACGTAAAGCCTAGCTAGTGTTAAGGTCGATTCACAATGCAAACGTGAACATAAGCACAGCGCATAGACATTACCATTGACATAAGTGATAGACTGAAGTATTCACAATGTCTAACATAAAAGTAAGCAATATAAGAGGCATTCTAGTTTACTATTGGTTGGATGTAAGAAACGATTTCGAATTATCGACTGCGTTCATGGCCCATATGGCGTTAGTTCGTCTATCGACTTCACTCCTTCGATTCTCGATTTTCAGTTACCGTACAGCGATTGGTTCATTGCTTATGTTTTACTTAAGCATAAGCACAGAAGCTTGAAGCTTGCTAGCTTTTAAGTTAACGTCTTACGTGTTATGCTTATGCGAACGCATTGTGAATGAGTCCGCTTACGGACGTAGTCCTAACTTTTATGTTAACGCCATCCTTATGTTTATTAATGCATTATGAATGGGCCTTTAGGTCAAGGCGCTGTTTTTCTACAATTTACGACGCAGTGGGGGTACCCAAAAGAGGTAAGTGAACCGGAAAGAGACTTGTTTCCAGCTTGAAAAGTACCGCACGACCTTGCAGGTCTGCCAGGCACTAAAAGTATCTCGGTCGACAGCCCCGCTGAACACGAATCCCCGGGAATCGAACCCGCTACCTTTGGCTACAGCTCCATCCAGATCTGAACCAGTTCGTTGCTATGCCAAGAATTTAAAAAAATCGGTCTTTTCTTTATTTTAATAATTTCCTGTTATTTAGATTTGGAACCAGCCTAGTTTTTAAAAAACAAATTCAAAAGAATATTAATACCATATTTACGCGAAATTAATGCGCCATCAAACCTAAGGCGCTCCCCTCATTTGAAATTTAAAATTATGAAGTCAGGTTTTGTATCAAATGTAATGCGCATCAATGGCAGAATAATAGGTACAGTATTTTATTTAAATTTATGTACTACAACAATGGATTTAACGTAGGCATAATTAGTATTTGAACTGCTTTACTGCTAACTGTTTAATGTTAACTGCTTCACTTTTAACTGCTTCACGCTTCAATGAATCATCATAAGACGTTATTCTCTGCTTGCCCTCTATATTGTGACTAAAAAAAACCCAATAATAGAACAATGATAAATGAAACAAAGTTGAATTTGAATACTCCAGCAATCTATTGTGACGTTATAAAGGAAAAAATGAAGTTACTGGCGTTTTAGGCAATGGTGGCGGCGATAGTGTGACGGTTAGCGTACCGGACTGTTATACCCGTGCTTTAAGCTCGTGGGTTCAAACCCGATCGAAGCCGTGGATTTTTAGGGCGACAAAATTCTCCGAAGTCGGGGAAGTCCGACTGAAGAACGGCTGTCCCATGTTAGTAGATTTACTTGCATGTAAAAGATCCTCAAGCCTAAATGACGCCTCTGAGCTAAATTCAAATCGCCTGTTTCTCGCCCAAGAAATACCTCCTTTCTCTGCTAGTTGATGAAAGGAGCGTAGCGAAATTTGCGTGGTCAGACGGAAGAGCGGGCCTGATGGCCCGAGTCTCGCCACGTAAAATAAGGCAAATTCAATTCAATTCAAACTTTACGGAACGGATTTGCACTCGAATCTAAAGCCCACCACGATTTTGAGAACTACATTTGGTAAAAAGAATGCACATTAAATTCGCGTAATACGGTGAGTCATTTTCTACGAAATACAAAAATTCGTTGCCATTAGTATTAAGCAAGGGTTAACGTTGTTAGAAACGATGCTTCCTAAAATGAGAATGAGTCAACTTATTGCGATCCGATTTAGGATATTTACATTACGTATATTTATAGTTTTAAATTCGAAATATTATTCTTTCTATAGTGAATAACAATTTCAAAACTCGTTTGTTATAAAATAATTCAAGTATTTTTGCCAAATGGACTGCATAAACTAACCATCACTTTATAACACACTTTATTGGCAACTGCAACAATAGAGGTGGATGAAGCTACGCTAATGACAATTATTGTGATGAGTTTACAACGCAATGCGAACAGAGCAAATAAGTAAGAGAATCGGAAATGGATTTTTTACGACCTGCATCTTCTTTTACAAAATTGTCTTTGATTTTAAAGACTTTTTTCAGTAGTCTGTGATCTATCTAACGCCCCATCGTCTGTTCTTTCATTCGACTTCAAACATGGGCCGTTGTTTTTATCACTAGGTAATCGGGGATTTCGAAATGTGGAGAACTCCGCGAAATATTTTTGAAAAAAATTTTTTTTCAAAATTGCGCGGTCGCGTGTAAGGTCATTAAAATCTCGGAAACTATGGAAGTTCAGGAAGGAGGGGACTTCCTCTTTAGGGCACTTCCAGAAGCACGGCCTTGACCCTAAAAGGTGCCATTGGTAATGATGGCCAGGCGAAAGCGTGAGAGAATGAAAGGCAGAATATTAAGTAACGTGAAGCGGCGCGGCGACCATCGGAGGTTTTTGCCATTGGGCCATACGGAGCTGGCGGGAGGACGCCGCAAGGAGAGCGGACGGAACTGACTGGAGAACAGAGGAAGTCGAACGAGTGTCCGGATGGGGTCGGGCGAAGGGGCGAGACAGATGAAAAGATAGGCGGACGAAGGGTAGGCGCGCAGGCTGGAGAAACTGGAAGTCAAGCAACCGAAACGGGTGAATGGAATGGGAGAGATGGCTCAGGGCATCAACTGAAGCCACTGCGGGAGGCCCTAGTTTCGTGTCCCGACGGTGGCAGGATTTTCGACACCAGCTTGAGAGCTGGGTCGAATTTAGTTACTGTATGGAGGAGAATTCGAGTGGCAGACTTGTCTGATCGGTAGTTTCTCGTGGTGTATAACACCAGGCGAATGCCGGAGCAGTACCCTAAGAAACGGGCCACGGACAACGCGCGATCTTTCCTTCCTCTTCCTTGTCATACCCTCACTTACACTAACATGCATTGCACTCCCACACAAGCCGAGAGACCGACCGGGAGCTTAGAGCTTGTCCCGGCTGAGAGGGTGGCGCACGCTGGTGGGAGATTCCCGGTTGGGGAAAAACCCGCTAGCCGACGGTAGGTCGGCGCTGGATCTCGCCATACTGCGGGAGGAAAGGTCACGCTCCCGAGCAAAAACATGCACCACACTTACGGGACTAATGATCCTTGTAGTTGACGTGCTTGGAATCACTGAATAATCAAGAAATCAATGAAATGGGAGAATGGGGGGAGATGTGACGGGCGAATTGGTATTTGGGAGAATGCCAAGACAATCCGAGGGGCTGATGGGCAAACGGCTGAGCTAGCTAACCGGAGGGCGGAGAGAATAGGATGACGGCCGGGGAGCGTATGGATGACGAGGGACTGAGCAGGAAGAACAGAGACATATGAATGGCTGAATGATGGGTAGACGGATGTTATTCTGGACGTTTGAATTACGGACGACCAAGTGGTAGGACGTTGAGTGGTTGGACGGGTGGGTGAACGGGTGAGTGGACGAGTGGAAGGGCTGTGGGGTTGGCGCGGAGGCCTGCTGTCGCGATTGGTGGCGGGAGGCGGAGGCGAGGACGGGCGTCCTCAGGAGCAGGCGAGCAGCGCCTTGGGGACCGCGCCGTGCTCATTGGAGGCCGTTCCGCGCGACCGCGCTCGCCCTTGCCCGCGCATCCTCCTGACTCACTGCCGCCACCTGCGCCGCCCACCCACCTCCCACTATTGCGATCCCACTGACGCTCCCATTGGAATTCGGATGGCCACCCGCTTGTCATGTGTCACCCTTCTGCCGGCCGGACCCTCTGACATTCTCTCTGCCGTGCTCGTTGCTATTCCTTTCACGACGGCGATGTTATCGCCGCTTGCCAGCTTTGCGCAGTTTCTACATTCTTTCACGGTGAACAATTGGCTGCCTCTCCTCTGCTATGGTACCCTTCTATTCACGGCTTAAGATGATGTCCACTCGCCGCACAGTGAAGTGTAATAGTGAAGAGTCATTAGTAGTTATAATTAATTAAAGCAAAGGTAAATCTAGTTAGCCCGCTGTTAGATAAGAGGAGCTCAAAATCTTTCTTCTTGAATCGAAGTTTATATTCTGGTGTTTTCTAAATGGAATGTATGACGAGCAAACCCTTTGATTCTGTAGGAGATCGGACTCGTAGAATAACTTCTTGGTTCCTCTGTGCTTCACTATATACATGATCAGTGTTACTATACTTTCACTCTGTACTTTCTAATCATAATTATCTCAATCGAGTATACAATTGGAGGTAGGGGAATCCAAGCGACCGAATGTTGGTTATTTGCAAGTCTTGATGAACTTTAAGAATAATAATATTCTAAATTCATTGAAGTCGACGGATGGTTAGTCCGAAAAGAATATTGCATTAGTCATTCAACTACTTGTGAATGTTGAATGTGAAATATAAAAAAAATTACCAGGGTTTCACAAAAGTAATGCGTCAACATTTATTGTGACGAGACTATTCTTCGTAGATCATTCCTAACCCACGGGGACGGTGATGAGGGTCTTCGGTTAAACAGCCCAGCGTTCGGCTGTTGGCTCCGAGATCTGGTTGCGTCAGAACGCGGGAAAACCTCTGCACGGAAGTGTCGTCGATGTCGCTATGGAAAAGTCCCTGTAGAAGGGATATGCAATCACATTCTGTACAAAACATGTCCAGATACTACAAGGCGGGGTTTGTATGATGATTCAAGACGACTTTGGTAATGATTCTTACTCTCGAACAAATGACACAAATTGTTCAGAGAAGGACAAGGGGTCATCGCCAGTGAAGCCCGTCCTAGACTCCCCTCAACCTCACATGGTGAAGACAATGTGGCAAAAGTGCGCAAGGTACTGAATTCTGACGGAAGAATGAATGTTCTCTTTTCAGATGAACAAAATTCTACGTGGAATTACTCAAATCTGAAGGAGAGAATCAACCACGGCAGAAGAATGATCAAGGTTACCTGAAAGCTTTACCACGGCAATGCACCCACCACACCTCAATTGTTATGAACGAATTTATGATTCACACTGGGGTGATATCTGTTCTCCAAACGTCTTATAATTCCGAAATTATTCTAACAGACGTTTGTTTTTGCTCAAACTTAAAAAAAAACATGAAAAGACACCGTCGACATCAAATCGGCTGGTACGAGATTTGTAAAAGACATCTCAGGTGATAAGGTCCAAAGCGGGTAAATGATATGGAATTTTCGCCGGCAAAACTATATGAGGGTAGTAAATGTAGAAGAGTGATACTGTAAAGAATTTTAATTAGTTACACCATTGTGTTCAATAAACAGTATGAATAATTTGGACGCATGTTTGTGACTAACTTTGTATATATTATGCTAAAAACACGTTAATAGAAAAGGAGACCTAGAATACATCTTGATGTAGACTATCAAATAAACGTACTTTAAATAATATGTCTCTACTGTATATAAACATCGTTTTAATGTAGAAATGTATTACTTATATAAAATGTTTCGTTAAGATAATGTTGTTAACAAATGTTGTGTTAATTGTACTTAAATGATAACTTATGTTATGAAAATGTACGTATAGGTGTAATGGTGTAAGATAAGTTTCAAACAAACAAATGGTGTCGTCTGGATCAAGGTAAATTTTTCAATAATAACATATATCCAGACGATCATAAGTTACCCGTTAATTGTAAAACCATAACTTTGATAGAATTAGACCAAATAAGATGCAAAATAGTTCTTGACAATAAAATTATTGAACAGTTAATCCCTTTTAATTATTTTTTCTGCAATTTGTCATTCTGTATACCATTATAAAAATGAAGACATGCACGGACAGTTAGCTATCTTCAAACATTCAGCAAGTGTTGAAAGGTAAAAATATCATTGGTATTCTCATATTACTTCAATCGCCGACTACAGACTGCAGATAGAAATGTTGGACATTGTGCTGCTTGAAAGAAGAAATATTGGGAGACCAAGAATAATACAATGGAGTGATATCATGTGGTGAGGACGGATCAGACGGGTACTAATCCTTGTAATTAACGATGATCCAGACGACAAATCCAAGCAATTATTATTATTATTATTATTATTATTATTATTATTATTATTATTATTATTATTATTATTATTGAAAGTTGACTCGAGTGCTTTGCTAATGAGTGATTTGCATTCACTCTCGTTTTCTACAACACGCTCGCCCCCGCTCGTATCTCCGAGGCACTATATTAGACCGAACCCTCGTAAGTCTGACTGTGCTGCGCTGCATCCAGTCCACCCGCTCTCGTCGCTTCCCCAACCCGGAGCGCAGCAAGCAACTGTCTTATGAGGCCGTCCGCGTCGCGTGTTTCGGGTCGCCGCCTGCCTCCTGCCGCCCGGAAAGAGCGTGCGCGGCCGCCGGCGCCCGCGCTTCCAGGGAGAGGGCCCCCGCGCGTTTCCGCCGCCGCGTCCTCTCGCCCTCGCCCTCGCCCTCGCCGCAGCCCTCGCACGCTCGCGCGCACGCACGACCCCGCGCGGGGACGACACGGCGGCGTCGACGAAGCCAAGCGAAGCGAAGCGGCGACGGCGCGCGCGTGAAAGTGCAGGGCTGGGCCTTCGGCGCCGGCAGCCGGCGGCGCGGCGGGCGGGGCCTTCGCCGTGGATGGCGCTGTTTCGGGTCCTCGGGTTGGAATGGACTGCGAATACAGAAAATTAATATATTATGTTCGTTCGTTATATCTTTGCCGATGGCAGAATTAGGAACTACTTGTGTTTTGTAAGTGAGGGCCCGAATGCGAGGATGCACGAATAGTGATGAAGCCAAAAAGTATGTGACCAATGCTGACGCCAGCCGAGAAAGTTCGAGAAACAGTCTTGTTTTGTTTTTGCCGTTTCTGGGACGTCTACCGAAATATCAAATCCACTTTGGTATGCGAGAGTGCATTCTGGAAGTGAATTAATTATCAATAATGTAGTAAACTAATGCCGCAAGCAAAAGAAAAGAAAGGGTTGTTAATACCATTAGGAAGACATACGGGCAGAGCTGCAGTATAATACACTTGGTCGTCGACAACACATCGCAACTCCAATAGAAAAGTGACAAGTGCGAAATCGTGATTTTTCAGCTAAAAGTTGATTAGAGGTTACCAAGAGGTACTGCTTCTATTCTGAAGTGTTGAGTTATTTCAATTACTGTTCACTAGAAGGAGAATATTTGGTACAATCTATAACGACTATTATAGAACTACGAAACTTAAAATGTCAATTCCTGAGAAATCAGAAATTCGCACTTGTATCACTCTTCTATTTTAGGTGCGACATGATATTATGCACGGAACATTTTTATATCTCTCCTTTTCACATATATATTACACAAAAATAATGTTTAGCCCGCATCTACCCCGCAGTATCCTGCAATGGGCGGGTCTGCATCCTGCTCACCGCCATCTATATTACATCTAATCGATCAGTATGTACCGTAGACGCGCGAGTCTCATTCAGTCGGCGGAGACCTCACGTAAACTGAGCGTAGCACTCCGCCTGCAAATGTAAAGTGAACGAGTAATACTTTTTGTTGGAGATTTTTCTCCCGAATGGCACGAGACATTTTCCCACGTTTAGGGTGGCGCTCGAACTCATCGGCCCGAGGCACTGAGAAGAAGACGCTCTGAGCCAACTCGGCCATGCACTTGGTGTAGTTAGTAAATGTCCAAAATTAAAGTTTCTCTAATCATTAGACAAAGTTCGTTTTTGAACATGTTTATATATTATTTCATTCTTAATTTAATTATAAACACACGGTTTTTGTTATAAAATATTATCTTTTGAAAAGAATTCGATTGGGTCTCCGGGGATCCCCGGGGACGTGCAGGGCCTTCGCCGTGATTGGCGTTGTTTCGTGGTAATGAGCCAGGTCCTCGGGTTGGAGTTGGGAATAGAGGAAATTGATACATTATCTATTTTTTGTTCCGGCATTTTTTCATCCGAATAGTGCGAGATAATAACCCACTTTTCTTAGGGTGGCTTTGGAATTCGTGACTCTTTGTACTCAGTCGATGAGTCGAAGCTCTTAGGCAAATTGGCCATATTACTTATCATTAGTCGACCTAACAATTTGGTGAAAATAGTTTTTTCTAATAATTTGAGAAAGTTATTTTTGATTACATTATATATATATATATATATATATATATATATATATATATATATATATATTTGTGTAAAGTATCTCTATATTTTTTTAGAAGAGCAGGGCTGGTTCGCCGGGACGTGCAGGGTCTTCACCATCAATGTCATTATTTCGTGGTAATGATCCAAATCCTCGGGTTTCAGTGGTTGAGAAGGAAGACCCAGGAGGAGAAAAATCGAACCTTTTTATATTTGTTACGGCTTTAGAGCGTCATTGGAACCCATCTTCTTTTGTTTGAGGTGGAGAGTGGGTCCGCGCTGTTATGAGCTGTCATCTACTTTTTCGCCATTCTTTATAATAATCCTCCAAATTTGATGTTTTATAAAACTTCACTCTTTGGCCCTATTTATATTCACAATTCCTTAAAAATATTTTTATAATATTTTTTTTTCTTTTGAAAAATGCAAGGCTGAGCTCTTTAGAAGCTTTTATGAGAAAGGGGACATTCCCGACGAATATAATTTTTTAAGGTAATGAGTGGCACCATAATGTTCATCTGAACTTGGTATTTTAAATAAACCATGATGTAAGCAACGTGCGGTTAAGTTACGCCATTTATACTAATAGTTGTCAAATAATTATCATAACTCTTCAAGATTAGTAAAAATAAACAACACTATCGTACCATTGTCACATCGTACCAACACTGTCAGTATCGTGCATTTGCATATTTTAACTTTTCTTTTTTATTATTAGATATTGTGAAATTTCTACGATGCTACCTTTCCTATTTTTCGTTTCCTATTTAGAAAGTGCAAAGTTGGGTCTTCGGCGGCTCCGTGGCAAGCAGGGCCTTCACCCGGAACGGTATTGTTTTACGGTAATGGGCATCTGCCAAGTGGTCGTGTTCGAAATGGATGCGTGGTCCGTTACCATTGACCTCAACTTGGTACTTGGAATAAAACGTGAACAGTGAATAGGAGTGGTGCAAACAACCTGTAGGTCAAGTTACGCTCTCTCTTGTTCTTAAGATCCAAAGATAGTAGAGGAAGTGAGAAAATGAATAGTTAAGCAATGATACTTCCAATTTATCTAAAATGAATATACGAGTCTATTAATGAAACATCTATTGTAAGAGTTGTATATTTATTTTTAGATTTATATAAATAATTGTACAATGTATTTTTAATTATATGTTAAAGGATTATGTGAAATTCAAAATCTTAACTTTTAGATTTTAAATGTTCTTACATCTTATAAAGCACAGATCTGGGCCTTCGCATGCCGC
Organism: Gryllus longicercus; assembly: GCA_038098605.1. Lineage (NCBI taxonomy): Eukaryota > Metazoa > Arthropoda > Insecta > Orthoptera > Gryllidae > Gryllus > Gryllus longicercus. The sequence goes on from JAZDUA010000020.1 coordinate 6,445,678, forward strand.
CGTGGCGATCAGGGCCTTCACTCCAATGTCATTGTTTCACGGTAATGAGTCTCTGCCAAGTGCGCCGTGTTCGTTGCCCGGAATGGCTGTAACCTTTGAACTCGACGCGATACTTTGAATAAAACATGCGCAATCGATAAGGATGATGCAACGAATACGTATGTTAAGTTCTTCCTTCCCTCTACAATGTGTCAGCCCAATTAGAGCCTTGGCTTGGGAGCGGGCCGTAAGGGGCGGGAGAGAACAGACGATTGCCTTGCTCTGAGGATGACCGTGGGCACAGGATAGGTAGAGAAGGATCGTGAGCGATCCGCTACCCTCTTATTTTGGGCACTAGTTTGGCAAGCACCTGGAATTGGTCAGAGGAACCACAGAAACGCGAGTTCAGAATATCAAGATTCCAGAATTATCATCTAGTCAATGGCGTCCGTAACCTGTGACGATCATGACCAAAACTTTCTGAGCTCGAAGTAAGGACTTCCTGGTCTATGTAGTTTCAGTTTCGGACTTGCGAGCACACATGCTAATAAGTAGGTCAAGTTGTTTTTCTTTTCTTATTTCTCTTGCTATTAAGTTTTGTGGTTCGACGGGAGAAAACCCGAAGGTTAGAAGTCTGAAAATTAAGCAAAATCATATTAAATGTGGGAATGAATGACACATTTTACGTAAGGATTGTACGTATGTATACCGTTCCACTTCATAAAAAAGTTGCTATTTAGTGTCCACTGTAACTTGTATTTTTTTTAGAATTGCCATCATTTTAAGATTTATGATATTACTATTAATCAGTTATAACAAATTCATAATTTTATTAGAAACTGCATCTGAAGACTGATTTATAATGTAACTAGTAGTTCGAGTATTCACGAAGAGCATTAAGAAAAACAAATAAAAAACATGTGCACCAAATGTACTTCCAAAACCACACCACTTTGCATACTCGAAAAAGAAAGTGTCCCTTGAATTCTCATTGTCCTCTCAAATCCTCTCTTGAAAATAATTTATTTCGCTTATCTTCACCGCGGATCGCGCGCTTATTGTAACAATCAGCATTTGAAAGTCAAGAGCATAACTCCTGCGGCTTCTTGTGTACGCGCCGCCAAAGGCCTCCTTCGCGCACGGCAGAAGCCGTCGCCGCCTGCCACGCATGCGGCCGCTCAGCTCGTGCGTGCGCGGGTGAACGTGCGTGTTGCAGGAACAGCGGAGACCGCCGAGTCGGGAAATACTCGATTTAACAACACCAGTGTCGAAGAGTTACGGCTGTACTGGAAATGCGTAAATTATTTTAACGGGGAGGTGATTATGAAGATGTGAAATAAATGATGATAGATCTATTGTTAAATGAGAGGAAAGAAAAACGAGGTGAAACAGGGAAAAGTACCAAAAAAAAAAAAAAACAACACTTTGTATGGCAAACATTCTACATGAATTGACCTAGTTTTAAATCCCACTCTCGGTGGTTGAAAGGTTGCAGGAATTTCGCAAAACGCCCAGACTGCGGTCAGTGGAGCTGTTGTTGCTGCTGTCAGAACACTTCAGTGAGAACATAGGTTTTCTTGCTATAGAGTTGGAGAAGGTGGTGGAAGAAGCGTTGGCTTCAGCTGTTGTGTCAATTGCTGTGGCTACTATTGATGCCTCTGAAGGGAAATTTATTGCGTATTGTTATATTACTTCAAAGAATTGTCACCTCGGTTGTGAATTCAACCCGGGTCTACTGGTTGACGCACAATTACTCTAGCAACTGAGCTATCGAGACGACCAATGTTTTGATATTTGTCACCACCCTGCCACCTTAATATATGGTCATCATAAATATTATTAAATTTTAATTATTAATAATGCATTTTTATTTTATCTTAATTTTGGTAGAAATGCATAATATATTACTTCTGAAGTGTTCACTGATGTTTGCAAGGTCATCTAAGAAGACGTGTTTTTTTTAATTTTTAATTTACAGTATATGAAAGTTATATAAGGATCAAAACAATGAAATAAACAAAAAATAGTGTGATTATTACTAAGATTACATACTGTTTACAGCAAGAAGTATTGTTTAGAACCTTTGAAGTAGGTGTAGCGTGCTCAGGTAAAAATCGATAAATTCAACAGTCGCGAGAAAGGAAAAAGATTAATCTGAAAAAATCCAAAACCCAAAGACTATAATTGGAGGTAATTAAGAAAATATTATAAGTCTTGCAAATATTGAAATAATACAATGAAAACTATTATCTGATATCTGTATTGTATACTTGTTCCATTTTCAATTTTAAATAGAAAATCTATGTGTGCAATATACACCTATATCATAGGCTATAAAACAATATAATCAGCAGTCTTAAATAGCGGTGTTTTATATTTAACAAATGAATTCTCCAGGGAATATTTCTTCTCCTTGTCTTATTGATAATCATCGACATATTTGTTAAAATTAACTTCATTGTTTAACGAGTAAATCTAACTGGAAATCGCGGTGGAGCAAGCCAAAGATAAGGAGGTAATGGCGGTGGCAATAACAGTGATACTTGTACTGGTAGCGAAGACGATACAAACTGTAAGCTAACTTAAACTTGAATGGAAGTTAACTTTCAAATTGGAGAGCACGGTCTATGAGAAAACTTCGGAGTTAGATATCTCGATTTTGCACTATTTTCCAGCAAATTTATTTTTTATTCTTTTGTTGGTGGGGTATTTGTTCTGCGATGATCTTGTGCATGGAGTCGTTTGTTGATTATATATGGAGGACTTCGGCACTGGCCGCAGGGTTACCAGATCGGAACACAGAGCAATACGACCACCATTATACAAATACGTCTGTTATTATAAGAATAGAGAAAATAAAATACTAAAGAGCCTAATAATACTATAAAGAAATAAAAATCCGCTCAATTCCACCATGTGATTGTGTCGATTAAAAAAGGCTCAAAAGATTTCATCACTCAGGCCGCAGCACAAAGTGAGGTAACAACTCATTTAATTCGCAAAAACGGTACTGGAGAAAAATAACCATTTTGCGCATCATACGATATGACACAAACTGGCTAAATTATCGACTCACTTCAGAAAAGAATAAGCTGGATTTGAACAAATCCGCAGCAAAAAAACAGCAGAGACTTTATGAATTAACCAGTGAATTTCACTTAAAATAAATAAAAAAGCCAAAAAAATAGCTGTTTTTTAGCAAATACATCGAATCAAGTTGTACTTGTTTTCTCGTGACTTTGAATATAGATTATGCTCACTCGTGCTACTTGTGCAATGCAAACATCATCAAGCGCAAGCGGACTCTGATTCTAGGGTTAGCATTTCAAAAACAATCACATTCATAGGTTGTTTATAACTATTTTGGCATAAACCACATCTTTAAAGAATATTTTCTAATTTTTTAAATGGTTTTTAATGGTTGATACGATGGTTAGAAAAAAGCTAAAAGGTTTGAAAAAATAACCAAAGTTTGCCTTGCTAGTAAATAACAAATTCCGATTTCTGGTTGGAATTTCGCAAATGCACATTCTTCTCGCTGGATTGAATGATTGGTTATTTCGTGTTTTCGAACGCGTCAACTACTTCGATCATTAGTCCCGTAAATAAGGTGCATGCTTATATTATGGGGGTGGGATTCGAACGCTGGAAGGTGAGATCCGGCGATGACCTACACGTTGACTTGGAGTTTTCGCAGGTTAGGTATCTCTCCCAGCGGTACCGCCAAGCTCCAACATGGCAGTGTTGTGCATGTAAATGTAAGTGTGTGAAAGTAAGGGATGAGGATATGACAGACAAGAGGAAGGAAAGATCGTGCGCGGTCCACGGTCCGTTTATTGAGGCACTGCTCCGGAATTCGCTTGGTGATGATTGGAGTAACCACGGAAAACTACTGGATAGAGCAGCTGGCGGCTAGAGTTGTCTAGACAGCGGTTGAATCAGACCTAGCCGTCTAGCTGGTGTCGAAAATCTAGTCACCGCACCGTGGGGACTCGAACCCTATATCCGATCAGAAGTACTGCACTATATCCGGACATCAGCTGATGTCCTTAGCCACCTCTACCTGCTTTTCTCCTCGCAAGCTGAGGCATTATTTTTTCCAGCTAATGGGCGGAATTCCGCCCTGTTCGGCAACCCTGAGCTTGCAGAGACGCAGGTAGCGGCGGAGGCGGAAGGTCGCGGGGCCGGGCGGCGGGCGCGGCGGACGCGGCGGGTTGCGTGTTGGCTGCGCGCGCACGGGCAAGGTGAAGGTGCAGGAGCAGGGAGGGGGCGGGGTCGCCCGACGCAAAGGTCGAGTGGACACCGCGGTGCGCAGTGGCCGGCGCGGCAGGCGGTCAGCCGCCGTGGCCGTGCGCCGCCAAGGAAAGGGGCCATCCCCTCGATGCCGCTGGCGAACCAATGTGTACACAGAATGCAGGTCCCACTATACATGCGTTTGCCCACAATTATCGCAATGCATATAACTGTACCTCAGAGGTCAAAGGTCATAACTGACAGTACCGTAGTACTTTACAGGACGAAAGAAAAACTATCTATTTCGCGAATATAATACTGGTATTACGGATTATTTTTACAACCTTAAATGGGCTTTAATAAATTTGCGTTTACTACTAAGACCTTAACAAAAATTCTAAAGCCTGCAATTATTTGGGTATCAAAACCTGAAAAGCACTACAAATGGGGGGTTACAATGCTTAACATCCATGGTACAGATAATATCCATACATTCTCCTTAATTTCATTTTTTAATAAACTTTAAGAATACAATAATATTATCAACGATTTATTAGGGCAAGAGTCTACATGTCTGACTTCGATTGAGCGTAATTCATGCCTTGTAAATAATTTCCACGTCGTCAGATGACACAGGGGGCATCAATGGCCTGCAAAATGTTGATACGAGGTGACTTCGGGCAACGAAGGAAACGCCTAAAACTTCTCTCAGGGGGTTGCATGGAGATTTGCACTAGACGATTAGCGATGCATGTAATTCTATTTAATGAAAAAATGTCCTAGTGGATTAATTGAAAACCATAAGAAGAGTACACCTTTATCTATATGTGATACGAGATCACATATTAGTAGTTGAATATTCATCTTATTATTGATATATTCATCAAATTTGGAAAAAAGTTCTGAAGGTGACAATTTATGATTGCCTAAACATGAGCAAAGAATATAACGATAAAATATTTAACAGGCGAGAAATCTTTAATTGATTTACAAGACCATTCCTTCACAAAATAAAATAAAGTACAGGGTAATTCAAATATTAGGAAATGTTCACATTCATCGGCGTTTTCAAACTCAGGGTCGACCCCACTATGAACCAATTCAAAAAGGCTCAGTCTTACCTGTGTGATCGGTGTTCAATTACTGGTTGTTGCATGAGTATCAAAAACGTACTCATGTTTCTTCTTCCTTCATTGCTTCTTTTATTAATCACAGTTTCATCAACACCCGCCAATTAATTAATCACATCCCCCTTATATCAAACAAGGGACGTTGGTCTAATAGGAATCATACTATTTGTAGTTAATAGTGATGATTGTGATATTTCTGATATTTTTCAATCTAAATACTAAGACGTTTGTATTCCATATACAATAATAAGATGAGATAATGTTTTTCAAAAGCAAGCACCCACATATCCCATTATTTCTTCGAAATCATCAATTGCCATGTCGTAATTGCCCATTACATGAGCTAAAATCCAACCTTTTATAATCGCATGAAAAAGCAAAGTATCTCACTGATTACTTGCACATCTACTGCTGGTGTGTACAGTGTTTGCACTCGCCGAGCAGGCTCACATTGCAGAAGCGAAATAAAAGTAGTAGCTGCACTAGCAAGCGCCGGGCCGTTCTGTAAGTCTTTAGCAAAAGCGAAGGAGAAAATCTAGGAGGGGGAATTCGAGATTAGGAGATATAAGACAGTTAATATATGGTTACAAGAGAAAGTATCTTTAAACAAGTTAATTAATGAATCGTAAAAACGTGTATTTAAAGAAATGTGAATCCATACAGTGGTTAACAACATTATAAGAAATCTAATTTGTACACATCCTACTTTTTTTGCGAAATGTATTGCTACTACTTCCATTAATAAACAGTTACCACATACAGTATTATATTCTTTATTTATTTACAATCACGTTTTGAGGTGACTACTGAGTTGTTGCACACGTAAGCTTCCGCGGCTCGACTCCATAAATTCTTGGCTATCCGGGAGACGCCGCGTCGTTGGCTGAGAGGCCGACGTTTCGCCTGGCTGGAAATCGCAGGCTTCCTCAGGGCAGTAACGAGGAAGCCTGCGTCATGTCAGGCGAAACTTCGGCCTCTCAGCCAACGACGCGCCGTCTCCCGGATAGCCAAGAATATAATTGTTGAGTTGTTGGTTGCTGTAAGAAAGTGTAGTAATTTTAATAAATCATCAGACATGCTCTGTGGCTGTTTTTATTAAAGGTTCATCGCGAAAAAAATCTACTCTCAAGTTAGTGTGGAACCAAACCACAGATAAAACGTAACTAATAATACAGGATCGCAATTTTCTCTGTTCTTAACTATGGGCGCCCAGAAGGTCGAAGGCAACCGGAGCAACTTGTCTCAGGCCGTGACTTAATTGAAGCCCGCAAACTTTTTTCATTTGAAGCCTGTGAAAATGTTCTTACTTTTAATTCTTGTTATCCGCTATAAATTATTTTCGTTGGGTGGAGAGGTGAATTCTGTTTCCGTATTGGAGGGGCGGAGTTTGTTTGAAATCTCCCGCAGACCCAACCTCCTTGTTTTCACTGAGCGCCCCTGTCTCTAAGTATGCCGGCCGCGGCGCCGCCAGGGGAATATCTCAAGAAGGCGCCGTCCCTGCCCTTGCTTTAAGGTGGCTCCACACATTAGCCAGTGAGCTACTGTTCGTCCAATCCCGACCAACTGATGTGCTCGGCGAACATTCTCTTCCTTTGTCGTGACGATACGCTGTGAGTAGGGCGAGCACCGATGTTCGTCACTTGGCAAATAGCAAGCAACTCATCCATACTGCTCGGTATTCGGCGACCGGTCGCTTGCTATTTACCGAATGTTTGATTTAGTGGTGATTACTGGAACATCAACTCGCATAGCGAATTCGCCGGCAACACATTATTACTACTGTAAGTGTAATGCACGTTTTATTCCTCGCCAGGTGGCGGTGATCTTCTCCCGCTGGATGAGATCCGGCGCCGATCTACCTATCAGCATGGAGGGGGTAGGGGAAACAAGATATCTCCCTCCAGCGAGGCACCGCCCCAGTCGGGACAAGCTCTAAGCTTCCGAGCGCTCTCACGGCGTGTGCGTCAGTGGACTGCATGTAAGTGTAAGTGAGTGAAAGTAATTGGTGATGCGAATGGTATGGAAAAATCGCGCGCGGTCTGTGGCTCGTTTGTTAGGGTACTGACCGGCATTCGCCTGGTGTTGTTCAGAGAAAACTACCGATAAAAGGAACCGGCCACTAGAATGTTCCTTCAGACAATGATGTACCTATCTAGCTAGTGACGAAAATTCTACCACACTGTCGGGAATCGATCCTAAGTTCTCCCGATCAGAGGCGCTGCAGTGACATCATTTGATTCCTTGAGCTCCCTCTCCCGATCCGGATACCCAATATGTTATTTATTTATTTTTTGTTATTTAAAGGTCGAATCAACATCTAGGCCATTAGCGACCACTATTGCTTGTAACGGTATGGTAACAGTGAGGATGACACGATGTGATGATGATGATAGGGGGTGAAAGGACGAACACAATACAACCATGCCGGAGGCGGGACTCGAACCCGCGATCCTCCGGCCCGAGATCGCTTCGGCACTGTCTTAGCGACCTCGGCCACCGGATCGGCACCCAATACGTTGAGCCGCCTTAATTTTCCCCCTCTCCGGGCTCCTCGCGAGCTCGTCGGCGAGCCGACGCTCGCGCCCCAAGTAGCGCGTTCCGTCCAGACGTACTGCCCGCCGGGGTCGGGAGACGAAGTGGTGGTCGTGGCCGCCCTTCGCCCGCGCGGCGCCCTCCGCGTGGGCGGCGGCCTCGAGCGGCTGGAGCGTCCGTGCGCGAAGCAGCGGATCTTCGCTTGAGGGGCGGACTTGATTGGCGGCATTCGCCACGCGGGCCTCGACAATGGACGGCGGGACGGCGCTTCGCCCGAAGCCAAAGAAATTGCGCGCGAGCGGAGGAGAAAAAAGTGTAGGCGGTGTTGAAAGCGTTGGGAAGGGAAGGAGCAATAAAAGTGTGTGGGGTTTGAATTGCCAGAGGTCTTCATGGAAAATGAAACGAGCAACACAAAGATGTTGTATGCTTTGATTTAGTATAAAACACTTCTTAATATTCATACCTTTAATCTATTTTATAGGTAATGTTGATTGATAACTGTGCATTTTGGGAGTGTTTCAAGGAATCGTAAATTGTTGATTGTTGTGTTTTTAATTAAAATAATTTCTAATCCACATTTGATTTTATTATCAAAAATATGTGCAGAATTATATTACAAATGTGTTATCGAAACTTATTCTCGAAGCTTGATTTGAAAGTAAATAAACGTGTTGTTTTTAGTAAAGTTGCCATAGGATACTGTTACGAGTGATTCATACTACATTCATACTATTAATAGTATAATTAAGTTGTACAGGGTTCTCTCATACCAGTAATTAGTTATAATAAATGATCCTATGTTGCTACAATTCATTACTCCGATTATGATTTTTCAAGGAAAAAATTGAATGGATTCTGCTTACGAATCGTGCTTTTCATTACATTTTTCACAGAGACTCCTGCTTTGTAAAGGTTATAAATGGAATATAACAGGAGATTAGATGTAACGATTTGTAAAGACATTGAGGGAGTAGCTACCGTGAGGGTGAGTAATGAAATACATGTTCCGTTAAAGTATCCGACAAGAAAACCCCTCAAGGCCTTTCCACCCGGTTCTAGGCAAATCACGTTCCGCTCGTAACTGCTAAGTATTTCCCTTCACACCATCAACGTGAAGCATCCGAACAGGTAATGTTCCACGCAAGAGCAGGTCCTCACAATTCACTCGTGGTTGCCTAAGGTAGAATTTACAATGCATCAAATTGATGTCTAGTATGTTTGTATGTCTTAACGTGGTTATTTTGCCTAGCTTGAGAGATTAATAATGCGGTTTAATTTACCGAGAACGTTATTTTTACCCTTTGATAGCATTTAGTATATGGTTTTAAAAATCTTAAAACTTTAGTAAAGATGAGTCTGTGCATGTTACAGTATCTTGTGACGACGAACCCAAAATAAAGTATTTATATAAATTTTATGTTTTTAAAGCTGAAACAACTTTAACTAACAACTAAAGGAAACTTTCTGTTTCATATTTTCATTTCTTTCAACAAATATGTTTACTGATATGACACAATAATTTATACAATAACAGTTCAGACGACCATGAGTGGTTGGGTTTCCTCTTTTGTCATTCCCTCGCCATTGCAAAGAAATGCATAGTCAGGTATCTTATTGTAACTAAAGTCGCCTTTAATAATAGAGATTCATGACTTCTAGGGTTCTTCAATGAAATTGAATGATAAAATTATGGCTAATTTAACAAAAGAATGATGTGATGATATTCCATTATTTTTTTCTCATCAACTGTCATTTCAACAACAGGAAACTTCTCGTTCTTTAATGAATAATGCTATCCTGTAGCTCCACTCGAACGAAGTTAACGTAGGCCCGTCCTTTTGGAATATTGGTTTTAATTTCTCGTATGCAGGTTTGTTCGGAATGAAAGTTACACACTTGCAAGGCCACTGGCTTGCAAGAGGGGGGGGGGGGGCAAAGATGATCACGTAAAATGTCACACGTCATCAAACATGATCATGTAAAGAAGTTACACCAATGCGTCCCTTGAGAGTTTGTTTACCTGCCGAACGCCTATTCCGGACAATTCTTCCTATTTAAGGTTTTGTCTCTTGTGACATGTTTTCATTCTCCTCTACCTCTCCCCTTCATTTATATTCAACCACTCTGATCATTAGAACCCGAGAAAGTGAAAAAAAAATGTGAAAAGATGACGTTTTTGATCCTTTTCCCCTCCCATCTCCTCTCCTGCCGTTCTGTCTGTGAACATCGCTAGCGGCTAAACCGTCGGCAGGATTTTCACCAAAACTATTCGATTCTAATCGAATGGCTGAAATCAGTCCCGTAAATTTGAAACGGATATTTTGATTTTTAAATATTCTTAACTTGATGTCCTAATAATATTTTTGAAAACTTCTCAAAAGTGTCTCCAAATGTTTGTTTTATGTTTTCCTGAAGTACTCTTGTAAAAATAGCGGCGTTCCGAATTTCGTTGTATTCTTTGACTTTTCGGAAAAAGCAAAAGTCTAATTTTTTTGCGACTTCCTGTAATTACAATATTAAATATACTATATTTTTTCCTAAATAAAATATTTTCTTCAAAAATAGATCTTTAAATAAGGTTATGTACAATGTTTGAAAATATGAATATTTTTTGGCAGTTTTGCGTGAAATAACGGCATATTAAAAACAAAATTTTCTCAAAATCTCTCCAAATTGGTTCTTTAAATTTCTTTTCCGAATATTGCGAAGTGTACTTATAAAATGGCATCGCTTCAATTTCCGTTGAAGTATCTGAATTTTTGAAGTAGATGTCACACTCAAGTATACACAAGATTAAATAAAGTTGGTCGTGGGCAAGATCTTACCTACAGATATGAAAATATTTTTTCTGACGTTGATAATGTAATACAGACAATTTGACTTGTTCTTAATGGCAAGATATGTATATCGAGAAACGTATGTAGCATTACAATGTTTCAAAAGAGATCAATAAATTCAGCAACTGTTTTATTGAGTAGTGATTCCAGGCGCATCAACTAAGGTCTTTAGTCCAGTAAGTGTAGTGCGTGTTTTCATATTGGAAAATGGCGATGATGTTCGCCCACTGAATGACGAGATCCAGCGCCGACCTAGGTTGGCTTGCGTGGATTTACCCCAACCAGATATCTTCCAGCAGCGCGGCACCCCCCAGTCAGACAAGCCCTAAGCTCCCGACTGGTGTCCCGACAAGTGTGATAGAGTAGTACATGTATATGTATATGTATATGTATATGTATATGTATATGTATATGTGTATGTATATGTATATGTATATGTATATGTATATGTATATGTATATGTATATGTATATGTATATGTATATGTATATGTGTATGTGTATGTATATGTATATGTATATGTATATGTAAGTGTGTGTAAGTAAGGGGAGGATAGCATCATGAAGATGAAGAAAAGATCGCGCGCGATACGTTGCCCGTTTGTTAGGGTACTGCCCCGGCATTCGCCTGGTTGATTGGATAAATCACGGAAAACTACCGATCATAGGAACCCTCCCCTAGAATTCTCTTCTAGACAGCGACTGAATTCGACTTACTTGTCTAGGTAGTGTCGAAAATCGTGGCACTGTCGGGTCTCGAACCCTAAGACCTCCCGGTCATAGAAACTGAAGTGACATCATTTCGTTCCCTGAGTCACCATTGCTGGTGCCCCTGGTTACCCCCATAATCAAAAAAGATATGGATGTTGTTTTGTTGAAGTTAATTTGGAGGGTAATTCATTGTTTCATTGTGACGAGAGGATCTTGACTTTCTTGTGAATGTGTCTATGTAATAGGTAGTTATTTACATGCAAAAACCTTGTGTGACAAAGGGACACCCAATCCAACGCACTGACCACGACGGCGAAGCGAGACTTTTCGATCCTTCGCAGCGCATTTAGCACGCACGTTGAGTCGCCCCCGACTGTGACAACAATAGAAAAGAACACAAACCCCCATATTTTCGCGCCCTTTCGACCCGCGTGCTCACGACTCAGCCCTGCCTGCGGGCGACGACCAGCACTTTCTTCGCGCCGCCGCCGTCGCCGTCGTGTGTTTGCGAGGCGGTGTGGTGTCGGCGTCGCGACGCCACGCTCCGTTGCAGCCGCGGACGGCGTCGCGCCGTCTCGCGCCGCGGCGCCCGCCTCCGCCGGCGTCGTTTTGTCTGCTTTCTCCGCCGACGCCCATCGTGTGCGCCGACGTCACAGTGCTTTTCCTGGATATAGTTTCTCAGTCCTGACACGGCAACAATTTTGCGAGATAAAATGGGAATGTCGCGATATGTAAATATGAGCCAGGTATGTTAATGCGGAATTAATTAACATTGTAGAGCTTAATACATTTATGATAAGGACGCGTGCGTGGAAAATGTTAAACGACAGTTTTGTGCAGCATCGTTTATTAGAGTGGAAGTTATCAACAGCAAACATTCTTAAAATAGTTATTTAGGATTACTAAATGATATTGAGCTGCCAAATATGAACGTAAAACTGTTGTAGACAACGATTTCTTCTAATTGTGTTTTGAATGTAAGTCACGCCAATATACTCTCCTCTTGGATTGTGCGGTAGTATTTTGTACTACATCCCACCGGATCACGTATGTCTTTTGATTTCCTTGATTTTCCCCGTCCTCTTTGGATATCTTTTCGTTACATGGCATTCAATGACAACACGTCGAAACGTTTTTCTTCTGATTTTGAAAGTTCAGTTTATCTATGGTATAATATTGTTTTATGGCATGATTCGCACCTTATCACGCAACGTCAGAAATTATTGCCTCATGTAAATAGATTCCTCCCAAAAATACGGGATATTATTAAAGCATTACCCTTCCTCTCTTTTTTTATTATCTCTGTTCGTACGTGCCTCACACACATAGCTATCATGAAAAATCGCTTTATTTTATTCAGTCCATTATGTTATTGTATGATTAGTTTCTTATGATATCGTGATGATCAATGCTTCTGTATACTTTTTGATGTGTTAAATTATTCCTTTATTTTTTATTCTTGGCCAATCTTTTGCGGTAGTCAAATAATGTCAAAATTCCTCCTCAAACGTGCTGTTCTCTTTAAATGAATCCATTTTCCCGTTATAATACTTAAATTGTTGGTATTTGCCATTGTAAATTTCTTCATAATTTGCGAGTGCTTGTTGTACAAGGTTACACATGTCTGTGATATCCAACTGGAGTCTATTGTTTACTATATTAAACGTTCATTTATTAAGCTATTCTAACAAAGAAATGTTTTCTTGCTTAAAGAACTTTATGTGGAGCAATTTTATGAAGGGAGTTATTTCAATATGACGGTTCTACTGAAAAAAATCACTGATACGCATTATTTTACTCTAAACTGTCATTTCACTATCTCATTCTTTGTCATTTCTGAGCAGGGGGAAAACGGTGTCTCTACTTGGTTATTTACGTATGAATAATTCACAGCGTGGTTTTGCATTTAAACTTGTTGTGCCCTATTGTTTTAACATATTCAAGAGGAATGATTTTCAGATTCGAGTTCCTGTTTCCTTTGTACTTTAATCATTCTAAATATAGCTTGCATGTCTAAACAATTCTCGTGTATATTTATGCCCAGGAATGGAATTTAGTTTCATATTCTTTTTTTCAAAAGAGAAATGTGAGATTAAGAATTCAGTGGCGCGTTGTTGAAATATTCTCATTGATATTTCAGCAATTTGTGTACTAAAAACATTAATTCTAAATCGAAATTTGACATTGAATAATTTATATTAATGAAATTAATTATTGATTGCTATTATTTATTTGAAATTATTTTTGTGATGAAAATGTGAATAATCTCATAGGAAAATGAAGATATAGACCATAATTGTGTAACCATAAAATAAACCATAATTGTGTATGGCATAAACCATAATAACGCGCACGGCGATGGTGTAACGGTTGTTGTTCCCACGTTGGCGGGTTCCAACCCGATCGATGCCGTGGATTTTAAGTAAAGACGGCTGTCCCATGTAGATTTACTTGCATGTAAAAGATCCCCAAGTCTAAATAACTCCTCTGAGTTAAATTCAAATCGCCTGTTTCTCGCCCAAGAAATACCTCCTGCTAAGGAGCGTAGCGAAATTTACGTGGTCAGACGGAAGAGCAGGCCTCATGGCCTGAGTCTCGCCACGTAAAATAAGGCAGTCAATTCAATTCAATAATTGTATTACTAACTTGGCATTAACTGGCAAACGAAGTAACGAAACCTCTAATCGCCTTGTAAACATACTGATTTAAAAGGTAAGTTATCGGAAATAGGAGAAAGAACTGTTACAGCGTAGAAAGATTGAAGATAATAACTTTTTGCCAATGATGGTGTAACTGGAAATTCCATATAGGGTTCGGTTACGCTCTGAGGCAGTGAAAGAAATTTCGTGTTGGGCGTACCGAACAGCTGGGTATGAGCAGTTACCTAATAATCAGAGACAAATGTCATACATGCAACTTCGTAATTATATATATTGAAACCCAGATTATGTGTTTCATTACACTAATTAAATCATTAGTGTAAGAATTCAATAGCTATTCTGGACTGCGCGGTGCGAGCGCCGGGCGCTGCGAGCAGCGGGCAGCCGGCAACGGTCGCCGCCGCCACCGGTGCCCGCCGGGAGGCGAGCGTGAGAACGGCGGGTACAAGCGTGGCAGCGCGCACGTGCAAAAAGTTCGTTAGTTGGATTGAGGCGGCCGCCGCCGAAGGATGTGCCGACGCGCGGCCGGCGAAGGAGAGAGGTTAGCAGAGCGGCGACCAGTGCGGACGTGTAGCGAGGGCTCTCCGCTAGTGAATGGACGCATGTAATACGCGACATAGTTATGTGATTAGGAATCGCAAAGTAATGGACATGTAAACAGAACATTAGAAGTATCAGTATAGTAAAAGATTAGTGTTGGTAAAATAATTGACGTCGCTCTTATTAGTTGGTGCGGAGGGAACATTCTTGAAAGCGTGCGGTACAGAACTGTGACCAGTATACGGAGTAGGCGGGGGTCGTGTAATTAAACCCACTAATGGACAGTGATTCGAGGAAGGTGCGCAGCCGAGGTATCAAGATCCTGTTCGGGGAAGAATTGTTGGAGCATCAGCCGTGGATGATCACCACGCCATCTGCTGCCGACGGCCCGCAGCAGTAGCAGAGGTCGACAACCCTGTCGGCACGAGCGGCTCGACGAACCTCATAGGTATTCAAACGGGGCCCCGAAGGTATGAAAGTTGTATTTTACTCTTAATCTTGGTACCAAGGCGGAGTATAAAAACGGTGTATGATTATGTAAATAGTAACTTTGATTTAAAATAAATCTTGTCATAATTGTATTTCTATGTATGAATAACTTCCCCAACGTTGCACCGACTTATCCTAGGACCCATTCACGTAAAAGACACCCTCTCTTAGTGTTATATTGCAGTGAAGATACCCGGCACCACCAGGTACGTCACAGCTGGCGCCCGAACAAGTGGATAACGTATAGTTAAGAAATGTGGCCTTAGGGAAGTTGGTGAAATGTTGGAAAATAATGTGCATGTAATTGATGTATAGCAGTGCAGGGTACAGATGAGAAGCAGGCAGTGAAGTGTATTATTGTAGACAACAAAAAGTAACAATACATGTGTTAGCAAAATATGCATAAGTCAAGTAAACATAATGAAATGTTGATAATTACAAAAATGTTGTTGCATAATTAATTACGGGCTGACATAGGCAATTATTTGTGAGCATCCAATATATAGTTAATATTGTAGTTACTGAGGTTATGAAGGCTATACATGTACATGTTACAAATAATATAATGTAATAGAATTCCAAATTTTGTAAGACATATTAATAATATTTGAATGGCTTGGCAATCTTTTTATAACATGGAAATCAAAGAAATGGGGAAGTAGTAATAATTCTTATGAGAATATAAAGGTGGTTAATAGTGTTGTACAAATTATGCACAAAATTGTTTTTTTTTGCTGGGAACATTCACACAGTAGTGCATTATTTATTGGTGATGGTAAAGTGTGGGGAATTTATTAGAAAAGATACCAGGTTGGGAAATATATACCAGCAGTGTGAATGTTTGTTGTGAATATTTATATGATATTATTGAGGAAAATTCAGGGAGGAGATATGACATGCAAATGTGAATGATGATTATGTACATAATATAGCAATAAGTGCGTTGAAAAGTAATTTCAATTAATAAGAGATTTATTATAATTTGAAAGCATTTTTGTGTAATAGTATTAACGAGTCTATTAGCAGTGTATATGTGTTTCAATGGTAATAATATTATGTATTGTAAGGATTATGTTTATGCATTGGTAGGTGAGTGGAAATTTATATGGCTATTGAATTAGTGTTATTGTGTTTATGGTGGTGAGTGAGGCTTGTTCGGTATTAAGTAGCAATTGAAATAGGAGTGAATTAAACCATTCACGAAGAATATACAAGTGTTGTGGCGGATATAGTTACTTCATAGGATAACTGTGATATCGCTGGTAGGTGAGGCAAGTGGAAAATTTGTGCGGTATTTTAGTGTAGTGAGAATCGATCGGACAGCTCAAAGCAACAGAATGGAGGCGCAAAATGTAGTGCTGGACCGGGAAGAAAAGGCGGATGAAGTAGGGGAAATAGATGTAGGAATCGATAACAGCAGGTCATCGGAAAGTAGGGATAGTGGTATTGAAAGTCGGTTGGATGATACGTCAGGGGACAGCTTCAATAAAGATGTACAAATTACGTCAACTCCAATGAACCAGGCAGTAGGAAATCCGACTCGGGGAGGTGGGGACAATACCCATAACGACCCCATACAGATATTGATGAAGATGTTCGAACAACAGAGCAGGAAATTAGATGAAATAGGTGAACAGAATAGGATCGCAGAAGAACGGAGCAGGAAAACAGAAGAGCAGATTAAGAAAGCGGCAGAAGATCAGAAGGAAGCGGCAGAAGATCAGAAGAAAGCGGCAGAAGATCAGAAGAAAGCGGCAGAAGATCAGAAGAAGTTGATTGAAGAACTGTATGAGAAAGTAGACGAACAGAAATTATTTACAGAGGAACAGATTAGGAAGTTGGCAGAAGAACAGAGTAGGAAATTAGACGAACAGAAATTATTCACAGAGGAACAGATTAGGAAGCTGGCGGAAGAACAGAATAGGAAATTAGATGCAATAGGGGGGCGAATAGAACGCGCCGAAGAACAAATTGAGTTAACGAAGAATGAGATGACTAAAATAGCGGAGCGGGTAGACAGTCACGAGCAATGGACCACCGAAGAATTAGGGAAACAGAAAAAGGAGTTAGAATCCCAAGTAATCAATCTGGGGGGAGAATTAGAGAATAAGCTATATCAGCGATTAGATGATAGAACCGCTAAGCAGGACGAGAAAATTGAAAGGATACAATTGGGAGTCAAGGAAGAAATGCTGGAGAATAAGAGGGAATGCGAGGAGAAGGTTGTGTCATTACGAACAGAGATTGAACAAATAAAAGAATGCAAGGCATCCCCAATCGCAGCAAGCGGGACGGTACCATTTACCCCCCCAAGATCACTAAAATTTTCAGGTGACGGGAAAGAGAATCCATGTATATTTATGAAGGCAGCAGAACGACATTTAGATGTTATCAATACTTCGGAAAGGTGTAAAATACAATTATTATATTTAATGTTAGAAGGCAACGCCAGGATATGGGCCGATACATTTGATAAGTTTCCCGAATCAGTAAAGGCATTTAAAGATCGATTCCTTGAGCGGTACTGGAATGAGGAAATTCAAATTAATTTTAAAATTAGCCTGATGAATAATCATTACAACCAGTCCATGGGAAGTTTGCGGGAATACGCAACAAGGCGTATTATGGAATACAAAACGCTATCCCCACCGATGAGCGATCAGGAAATAATATGTGTATTGACGAGACAGTTCCCAGTCACAGTGCAGAATCTTTTACGTAGTGTGCAGCACACCGACCTGGAAAGATTCCAGAATGTGTTAGGAGGGTACGACTTGACGTTCGCAGGCGTACCAAAGAACAGAAATGAAGGGAATGTTAATATGGTTAGATCGGAACGTAACCAGGGGCAAGGGAATGATAGGAGCAATGATTACCAGAGAAACCAACGCGGAAGAGGGGGAGACGGATGGAGACCAGAGCCGGGGAACCAGAGACCGGACTGGAATAGATCTAATTCAAACCGTACGGAGACGCGAGGTGGGGGCGGGAATGCACCCGACCGATTAGCACAGCCTAGCACAAGTAGTGATCAAGGACACTATTTAAACTAATAGAGTCCGCGGTGATAGGTGGCCCCATTGCGGACGCGGAAATCGATGATGTAAACGCGGTCTCCATAAACGCTATGCAGCCGGTAACCTACGATACCCAACCGTGGCGGAGATGTAAGAACTCAGCGGTCAGAATCAGGAAATGTCCCACGATATCGATAGAATGTGAAGGTATAATTAAAGAAGCTTTAGTGGATACAGGGTGCACGACTACAGTAGTATCAGAAGAAATGTATGAGGAGTTAAAAGCAACAGGAAAAGAAGTAATGTGTTTGCCTATGAATAGGGCGTATGTGATTGGGGCAACTCAGAAGAAGTCAAGCCCCATCACAAAACAAATCATGTTTCAAGCCAGGATTGGCAACCAAGTATATGAGATGGTGGCCCTGGTAGTCAAAAAATTATTGTATTCGGTAATCATAGGGACGGATTTTCTGGTCGATCACAGAGCAAATATAGATCTAGAACGGCAGGTGGTAGAACTGGGGAGCCAGGCGGTAGGATTTGACCTGGGGATGGACGAAGAATACGAAGCGTGTACGGGCGTAATAGCAGAAGATTCATTAGAAGAACAGCTGAGGCAGCAAACGGAGAAGCAGATTGAGAAGGTTACGGAAGAACAGAGTAAAGAATTAGGTAAACAGAAAAGACCCGAGGGGGAACAGAAGAGGAAGGTGGAGGAACGGAATAGAAAACTAATAGAAGAACAGAACGGGAAGGTGGTTGAAGAACACATTAAGAAGCCGGCAGAAGAAATGAGAAGAATCACAGAAGAACGGAATAGGAAGCTCATCGAAATATGCGAAAAACCGTATGGGAAAGCGGAGGAACTGGATAGGAAAGATGAGGTGCTAAAATTTCAATCATGCCATCAAGTAGATGCTAGGGTAGCGGTAACAGATAGAAACGAGGGGATGACGAACCAAATCCATGAGGAAGTCAAGACAGCGGAGGGCAAAACGGTGGAGGTCCAAATCGAGACCGAGGAGGATGTTTATAAAGTGAAAGTGAAAACGGAAGAATTGAAGTTAATAATGGAAGAAGAAATGGAAATGAAAATAGAAGAAATGGAGCGTATAGTAGAAGAAGAAATCGTGGAAAATATACAAGGGTGCGAAGAGAAAAGAGTACAAGAAGAGTTTAAACAGGAAGAAGACGGGAAAATGTCGCCAAGTGTCAAGTATGGGGTGACACCAATTATGCCTCCAAAGTCGATGAAATCTCTGGGAGATGGGACGGAAAACCCTAAGGTAGTTCTGCGAGCAGAAGAACGGCACCTAGCATCAAACAACATATTGGAAGGATACAAGATCCAGTTATTACACCCAATGTTAGAAGAGAACGCCAGGACATGGGCAGAGAATTTTGGTATATTTCCGAAATTTTTGAAGGAATTTGAAGACAAGATTTCCGTACGAAAGCGGAGCGAAGAAACCCAAATAAACATCAAGAGCGACCAGAGGAACAGCCATTACAACTACATTACGGGAAGTCGTAGTGAATACAGAACGAAGAGCATTATGGAACCAACAACATTATTTGCCCCTATAAAATATCAAGGAATTAGTTGCATGTCAACGCGACAGTATCCTGTCACCGTGCAGAGCTTACTGGGCAGAGCAGATCATACCGATTTAGGAAGGGGTTTGAAGATATTGGAGAGGTACGAAGTCACCTTTGCAGACGCCCCAAAGCATGGGAATGAAGGAGATGTAGGCAGGTCCAAAATGGAGCGAAGTCAGGGGCGAGGGAAGAATGATGGTATAGTCAACCATTGGTACAAACGTAGAAGAGGTCGTAGCTGGAAATGGGACGACACTTACCAAGATGTGCCCAACACGCTGGAAGCTATGTCCTACAACTGTGATTTAGGAAATCAATGTCAGCAAAATGGGGATGAACCGTCATACAAGAAACAAAACATAGTAGGACACCACAAGCTTCAAATCGGAAACCTGGTCAACATGTATGAAAAATAGTGAAGTGTAAATAGTGTAATATTAGTGTTAATACAAGTAATCACATGTTAATTCGATTCTAAGTTATAAGTGTATATAGGGCGTCGAGGAATATGCAAAAGAGTGCAACCATCGGCAGTGACGATGTTACTAGTGTGAATTTTGTCCAGAAGCGGGAAAAATTCAAAAAAAGAAAGGGGGGGGGTGATGAAACCCAGATTATGTGTTTCATTACACTAATTAAATCATTAGTGTAAGAATTCAATAGCTATTCTGGACTGCGCGGTGCGAGCGCCGGGCGCTGCGAGCAGCGGGCAGCCGGCAACGGTCGCCGCCGCCACCGGTGCCCGCCGGGAGGCGAGCGTGAGAACGGCGGGTACAAGCGTGGCAGCGCGCACGTGCAAAAAGTTCGTTAGTTGGATTGAGGCGGCCGCCGCCGAAGGATGTGCCGACGCGCGGCCGGCGAAGGAGAGAGGTTAGCAGAGCGGCGACCAGTGCGGACGTGTAGCGAGGGCTCTCCGCTAGTGAATGGACGCATGTAATACGCGACATAGTTATGTGATTAGGAATCGCAAAGTAATGGACATGTAAACAGAACATTAGAAGTATCAGTATAGTAAAAGATTAGTGTTGGTAAAATAATTGACGTCGCTCTTATTAGTTGGTGCGGAGGGAACATTCTTGAAAGCGTGCGGTACAGAACTGTGACCAGTATACGGAGTAGGCGGGGGTCGTGTAATTAAACCCACTAATGGACAGTGATTCGAGGAAGGTGCGCAGCCGAGGTATCAAGATCCTGTTCGGGGAAGAATTGTTGGAGCATCAGCCGTGGATGATCACCACGCCATCTGCTGCCGACGGCCCGCAGCAGTAGCAGAGGTCGACAACCCTGTCGGCACGAGCGGCTCGACGAACCTCATAGGTATTCAAACGGGGCCCCGAAGGTATGAAAGTTGTATTTTACTCTTAATCTTGGTACCAAGGCGGAGTATAAAAACGGTGTATGATTATGTAAATAGTAACTTTGATTTAAAATAAATCTTGTCATAATTGTATTTCTATGTATGAATAACTTCCCCAACGTTGCACCGACTTATCCTAGGACCCATTCACGTAAAAGACACCCTCTCTTAGTGTTATATTGCAGTGAAGATACCCGGCACCACCAGGTACGTCACAATATATATATATATATATATATATATATATATATATATATATATATATATATAATACGCAGTATACGCAGTCTGAAATTCCATTGTTCATGTCAAAAAGTGATCACCATCAAACACCTATACATATCCTAGAAGTTTGTTACACATTCTGAGGTATCTATATATAACTTAGAACTACATTTATTATGCTATAAAGACGAATGCTGACCTTGTATACAAATCTGCAATTTTAATCAGATCTTGATGAAATTTTGCCACTTTAACCTACAAAACTAGAAGTAGAATACTTTCTAGAACATGAGATTTCGGAAAACTTACCCACAACTCGTTTTCCGCTCCTAAAAATAACATGTATGTTAAAACTTTCGAAAACAGTGAAAAATTAAACCAAAGTGGATTATTATTTTCTGTAATCTTATTAAAATACCAATCCAAATTTTTTTTTATTTACTTCCATAGAGAAAATAGGTTTTGATTAACTGAAGGTTAAAGTAAAAATTAATTCTGACCGGGAGGAAGGAGGATGTGGATGGAATCAGGCAAGCGAAATGGGGCAGTAGAGAGGGAGTTTAAATAAAATGACTTCCATTTTACACTACACTGAAAACAATTTATTCCTTTTCTTGAGTAATAAATGATTGTGATAAATAATTGTCCAGGGAGCGCCAAGTTATTTCAGCTGGAAAAAGATAACACATCACGCTTTGTGTATGATTTTTAATGAATTTCGCCAGTTCCTTCAGAATCCTTGAATATAATCATCTGTCCTCAATCAACACTGAAAAATCCTCCTCCAGTATCCTCCTTTTACCGAGTAGCTAACTCAAAGGCCTCGCTTTTAGCCAACATATTAGAATTTGTTTCCGCGTTTTTCATCGGGCGAACGATTCACAAAAATGAGCATATCAAATCCTAACGGTCTCAAAATATATACGCACACACTTCTCCCCAGGGTCGCGGGATGGGGAATAAACGCGCGCAGACGATTTTTAGTGTAAACAACGAGCGACTCTCGCTCGTCGCCGGCAGGCCGGCCGGCCCGCGTAAACTTGACTGGTGACGCAGCCTCGATCAGATTAGCCACGGTGGTCGTAAACCGGTGAGTGGATCCGCTACATCGCCTCCAGAGGCAGGCCGCATCGTTGTTTACGTCCCAAACGCGAGAATCAGGATTCCGCTGCGGTATAGGCTCCGGTCGCGTTGCAACACTTTCTCGCGATTCCTACGAGACCTTGGGAATATCCGGGCTGGGATGGGAACCGTTTCGAACTCGAGGTGGCAAGACGGAACCTCTTGTGATATATTGTCAATGCACAAGGATGATTCGCTGAAGCAAGTCACGCCAAGTATTTTTATCCGGCTCTAGGTTTGATATTCGCCTCTGTTTTGTGAAAGAGTTGTAAATTAATGGGAGATATTGATGAAATATAAGTTTTAATCCTGTGGGCCTTTTTGGGCACTAGTTGCTAAAAATTGTTGTTTGATCGTTATATCTTTCGACTGGGATTATGGACTTACGGCTTTAAACCGTCCCTGAGCAATTATAAATAAATTATTTAGTGACTAGTTCTAATTAGAGATACTATTGTAGATTGTGATTACTCTTTGTTCCCATGCCACTTCCTGAGCTTGAAAACATCAATACCTTACGTGAGATTCCAACTTCTCACTCTATGGTGCTACCACAGCCGATAGGCACCCAAAATAAAAAAAAATGTTGTCAGACCCAAAGGTTTGACACATGTTTCTCTATGTATGTAAACGCACTGAATCCGAATGTGCAGCCAGAATTACGCCATTACCCTCCAGTTTTTTTTAAATCGCAAAAAACACCATGAAATTATAAATTGTAAATTTCACAGTGGTTTTCGTGTTTTAAAACAACAACTGGAAGGTGATGGCGCAATTCGGATTCAGAGCGTCGACATACATAGAGAAACATGTGTCAAGTCTTTGGGTCTCACAACATTTTGGCTTCTGTACAGCATAATGCTACAAGAAACCAAAATCTAGTATTCGCATGTTTTTCGCGATAAAAAATGGTGGGTGGTGGCGCAATTCTGGCTGCGGATTCGAATTCAGGGCGTCAACAAGTATAGAAAGAAACGCGTGTCAAATCTTTGGGTCTGACTACTTTTTGTTTTAGTTTGTGTGCCTGTGTTATTAAATATTCTATTAATTTCCTCACATCTCTTTATTAAATAATTCTCTGTTCCGGTTAGTACATACGTTCGCAGTTATGTTATCATTTACTCTGATTTATTTGGATTAATTTTGTATCATTCAGATAGAATTTTATTGAGGATAAAATTTATTTATTGAATCATCGTTTTTTCGAGTCAATTCGTGTGGTTTACTTAAACTGGCCGCTCACAATTTCATGAGCTACAATGATGTAAGAAAGTAAAAATACAAATTTTGAGTGTAGAGGTAATCCATTAAGGTGTGCCTAAATTTCCCCAGTTTTACCTATGAAAATAAATAATTCGCCAGAACGTAATTTTATCCATCCAGAATCATTATCCGATACAAATCTCAATGTGTTTGTGTGATACAATTCGAATGACATGCAATGGTAATTCGATTCTCACAATATGCCTAATCAGATCTATCGATCACTACATAAATAGAAATTACCCTTGTTTCTATACTTAGAACATAATTGCATAAACTTTCAAGCAAGGTACACCACTCCGTAGCTTCTTTTATACACGAAAAGTCACATATAAATACAAGAAACGCGCAGTTGCTTACTCAGTAATTTCGACTGGTTCGTAAATATTTTGCCGTTTATTTTGACTTACAAATAAGTTTCCTCAGTAACAGAGCATTGTGAATGCTGGCATAAACATTATCGTTCTTTTGTATCCATATACATGACATGCCTCTTTGTGTGAGGTGTTGCTTTTCCAAAGCAAAATATAATTGGACGATTTTTCATGGAAATACTGGAACATGATCTGTTTCGAGATCACAGTCATAAAAAAAAATAAATTAACATGAGGTCTGTTGTACTTTTCGAATACCATTTCTAATAGTCAATACAATTAATATGTTACTACAACCTTTCATTTCAATATTTTATGAAAAAAACAATGAAATATCATTACCAATATGAGTTTATCACAACTCTGTGCAGCTTCAAGGCCTGCAAAAATAGCGCAGACACCGGCGGCAGCAACTGCATTTAGTAAGTGTTTGCTTTGAAAGGAATATTGTTCTTTTGCACAAATAAGTGGGATTACAGACAAAATTAGATTATTTTTATCGAAAGATATTAATATCTCTCTTACAACGTAATAGTCTGTTATAGGGGAGACAAAACCTTTAGTTTCTTAAGTACAGACTTAGCTACGAACTTATATTTTCACACAGTTTACGGTAGACATTCTTAAAAAGATGTGTGGAAACATATTATATTCATAAAATAAAAGCTTGTAAGGAACTCTCTTATATATTAAATATATAAAATAATAAACAAATAATTTTTGAAGCATTGATATAATAAGAATATTTACTATTTTAATCCATATGTTAATAACTACACATTTGTTGTGGAAAATATATGCTTTCTGAATAAAGTGCTTAATTCTATGTACTCTGCTTCAAATTAAATTATAATAATTGAAATGCAATAAGAATGTTGGAGTTATTTGTGCACTAGTATGGAAATATACATTTAAAGTTCGGGAGGATGGAA
Source organism: Gryllus longicercus (assembly GCA_038098605.1). Taxonomy (NCBI): domain Eukaryota; kingdom Metazoa; phylum Arthropoda; class Insecta; order Orthoptera; family Gryllidae; genus Gryllus; species Gryllus longicercus. Next base: position 6,470,677 of record JAZDUA010000020.1, read on the forward strand.
GGATGCATTAGATTGTCAACTTCTAAATATTGTTGTTCTCCCTTGCTGTAGAAGTTTTATGTTTTTTTCGGACAAGGACACTATTAATCAATTTCTAGGTCCGTAAATTTACAATTTCCACATTCTGAAATATTTACATTAAGCAAATCGAAAAAGATTGATAGTGGAATTTTTACTAGCCCAAGAGAATTGGGTGTTGGGCCTGCTGACAAGGAACCTACATGCCAGAACAGAGGTCACGCATGTGTACATTATTCATAAGAAATTTGGAAATTGTAAAAATTAAAAAAAGTCAACACATCCTACAACTGCGTAATTAAAAATAGCCATACCTCTCTCAATATATCACTCTTTGGACCTTTAAATCATTTCAAGCACAGTTTTTCAAAAAAGGGTAGTTTTCGCATTTTTGAGACTATGCTCCGATGTCAAAACGAAGGCAATATTGAGAATACATTTGACGTGCAGTCCTGCTGAAGGATTAAAGAGCTCAGTAAAAGCGCTTGCATTAAGTCTGCTTGTTTTTAACCCGCGAAACACTTCCCCCTTGAACATTTATATACACTATGGTACTCAAACAGCATGTACTTTTTCGCCGTTAGTAATGGTTATGTAATAGTATTTATACCACAATTTTTCTCCGAATTATTTTTCGTAAAACTCATTTGAAATCGCAGAACATTTGGTGCGAAAAATAAAAAGATTGCAAGAAAGTAAAATAATTAAAAGTTAATAAACAATACGATACTGATAGCGTTGGCGAACAAATGAAAACAGATCGAAAAATAAATAATAGTAGTAATTAAACACTATGGTATTGTAATTTTGTTCAAATATAAAAGTATTCAGCAGGTCAGATGGCCGAGATTGTTAGGGCAGTAGTGCCATAGCGGTCTCGGAGCAGATGACCGCGGGTTGGAAGCCCACCTCGGGCATGGGTATAGTTGTGTAGGTCTATGAGTGTGCCGTCCTTTCATCCATCATCTCATCGTCCATTCTCCCAGGACTCACAACCTTGGGGGGTAAAAATCGGGATTCAGCTGAAATGCTCATTCCTTCCAGAAATGTACTTGATTCTGAGCGAGCAGAAGGCACGCGTGGTCAGAGTTGACCTATACGTGAAGAATAAATAAAGTATCCGTTTTTATTTCTGCGAACTAAAAGGAGCTGTCAAAATCGTGTTATCTGTGTGGCGCGGCGTTATGACAATAGGTAACAACAACTAACAATGACCGCTCATCTAATCGTTTTCACATTTAACACATTCAAGGACGCAATTTAAAATGAATTAATATAAATATAATAAATAAAAATAAAATGAAATTTGTAATAATTTACAAATTATAACTTACATAGCATCCAACTGCAGAAATTTGAATAGGACGACTGAAGGCTAGCAATCTTTATTTCATAATTATTTCAAATAGGTTTTAAATAATTTCTAAAATAATAATTTGCAAATGTATAAAAAAGCTCCAATGTAAAAAATAACAAAGAAATATTAAATATGAAATAATATACACATTCTAACTTACGTAGCATCTAACTGCCTCTAAAAACTTCTATAATTACGATCAAGAAGCGCAGGATTTTAGAGCGGGCGACTAACTTTGATGCCCAATTACTCCAAAATACTCACCTTTTCGAATGATTTAAGAGGGTCTGCGTCATTAGCCAGATCGATCGCGGAATATCGATTTTGGAGAAATTCGGCTGAATCCGGCTGATCCGATAGCGTTGTTCACAGACAGAAGATAGACGGACAGATGTTTTGACGTCAATAGATTTTTAGATATTAAGAACCCACAAATCTGATTCTAGCTACACCACGTGTTATATGAGTTTTTTCTAAATTAAGCAACTGGATTAATCCACTTTTTCGTTACCAGCTTTTCTACCGAAAATTCGCATTTTTTTTGCGTAGTATTATATAACTTTCTCCTCTTCAGAAGTTCCTTCTTACACACGAGAAAGTAATATAGCACAGACTGCACTGAATTCAATTCCAGTAAGTTATTTTGATTAAGATATTTAAATTTCCAAAATCCAGACGTATAGATTTTAATTATAATTTCTCTGGCGTCGTTTCATTTAAATACTTTTATGAAGATGAAGTGTATAAAAGATAGAAATTGCAATATTGTAACATTATGTATATGTTTCGGTTAACACGACATAATATGTGCTGTTGTAATACCACTTGTTTATTTTTGTGAACGTTCCCATGGAAAACACAGGCAATTCACACCCTGCAGAACATGAACCTTCCAGGAGTTCATCTGTTTACGGATGTTTCTCAGAACGTGGATTGGTATGCGGTCCTTCGCGGAAGGCCTGCGCGCCACAGCATTACACGAATCGCAGCGAGGCGATCGGAGGCGAAAGGTCGCGAGTAATCGGTCCCCGCGGCGCGACCCTCTTCGGAAAACTTTGAACGCGCCGCCCTTCTCCGAAGCGCCGCGCTGTCCGACGGGCGCTGACGCACTCCGCGACCGCAACCCGCTGCTACTGGGTCAGGGCGCGGCGCTGCGCGACCGTCGGGGCACCCCCCGCGTTGCACTCTCCCGCCAGTGCCTCACAAAGGCGTGCGGTGAATGTGGAGAACTCGGTACTTGGCAGTTTTCCGAGTATCGATTGATTGATTCATTAAGGAGTTTGTACCACCTCGAACGTAAAGCACTCTCCATCTTCTACGCATGCGCAGATGCACGAAAGTGGTGCGAAACTTATATTGCGCATGCGAAGAAGTAGGATAGTGTTTTACGTACGAGGTGGAACAAACTCTCTATTGAATGGTGGTCTCCTGTGCGTCAGGGGCAAAGGACATTACTCATGTATATGTAGTGCATGTTTTTTTTTGTGGAGGAGGTAGTGATCTTTTCGCATGGATGGTGAGATCCAGCGCCGACCTACCTGTCTCCTAGCGGGGTTTCGCCAAACTGGTATCTCCCATCAGCGAGGCACCACCCCGTTCGGGAGAAGGTCTAAGCTCACGACTGGTCCTCCGGCATGTGCGATTGTGTATCGGCCATCCTTCGTACGCATTTCTTCGGAGTGGAAGTAAAGCCGGCTGTCCCATGATAGTAGTAGTATTTACTTGCATGTAAAAGATCCTCAAGCCTAAATGACGGCTCTGAGCTAAATTCAAATCGCCAGTTTCTCGCCCAAGAAATACCATCTTTCTCTGCTAGTAGGTGAAAGGAGCGTAGCGAAATTTGCGTGGTCAGACCGAAAGCGGGCTTGAGGGCCCCAGTCGCGCCACGTAAAATAAGGCATCAATTCCATTCAGTTCGAGGTATTGAAGTGACATTAGTTAATGCCCTGAGCCACCAAAGTCGGTTTGGAGTATCGAGTTCTATGCAGCAGTGGTTATTATGTTTTAAATATAATATTTATCGGTATTGCATTTTCCCGTTATATATAGTGCGACAATTTATAAATGTGCCAGTCGCGCGGAGATTTGCTACGAGGACACGGAGGCTAGGAAAATGGAGTGGCCGGAGCATAGCAAGAGGGAAGTTGGCTTTCGCTACCAGAAAGTTTAATTTCAAGGTGTGGTCGTTGGTGAAAACGAGTGAGCTTGCATTACTCGTCATGTCAGGATGGCCGAGCGGTCTAAGGCGCTGCGTTCAGGTCGCAGTCCACTCTGTGCGCGTGGGTTCGAATCCCACTTCTGACATCGAGCTTTTCTATCAGGCAAGTTATATCGAGGTGGTGGTGAAAACGAGTGAGCGTAGATTACTCGTCATGTCAGGATGGCCGAGCGGTCTAAGGCGCTGCGTTCAGGTCGCAGTCCACTCTGTGGGCGGGGGTTCGAATCCCGCTTCTGACATCGATTTTTTCTATTAGGCAAGTATATCTAGTTGGAGGTGAAAACGAGTGAGCGTAGATTACTCGTCGTGTCAGGATGGCCGAGCGGTCTAAGGCGCTGCGTTCAGGTCGCAGTCCACTTTGTGGGCGTGGGTTCGAATCCCACTTCTGACATCGAATTTTTCTATCAGGTAAGTTATATCTAGGTGGTGGTGAAAACGAGTGAGCGCAGGCTACTTTTCCTGTCAGGATGGCCGAGCGGTCTATGGCGCTGCGTTCAGGTCGCAGTCCATTCAGTGGGCGTGGGTTCGAATCCCACTTCTGACATCGAATTTTTCTATCAGGCAAGTATATCTAGTTGGAGATGAAAACGAGTGAGCGCAGGCTTCTTTTAATGTCAGGATGGCCGAGCGGTATAAGGCGCTGCGTTCAGGTCGCAGTCCATTCAGTGGGCGTGGGTTCGAATCCCACTTCTGACATCGAATTTTTCTATCAGGCAAGTATATCTAGTTGGAGGTAAAAACGAGTGAGCGCAGGCTTCTTTTCATTTCAGGATGGCCGAGCGGTCTAAGGCGCTGCGTTCAGGTCGCAGTCCACTCTGTGGGCGTGGGTTCGAATCCCACTTCTGGCATCGAATTTTGCTATCAGGCAAGAATATCTAGTTGGAGGTGAAAACGAGTGAGCGCAGGCTTCTTTCCATGTCAGGATGGCCGAGCGGTCTAAGGCGCTGCGTTCAGGTCGCAGTCCACTCTGTGGGCGTGGGTTCGAATCCCACTTCTGACATCGAATTTTTCTATTAGGCAAGTATATCTAGTTGGACGTGAAAACGAGTGAGCGCAGATTACTCGCCGTGTCAGGATGGCCGAGCGGTCTAAGGCGCTGCGTTCAGGTCGCAGTCCACTCAGTGGGCGTGGGTTCAAATCCCACTTCTGACAGCGAATTTTTCTATCAGGCAAGTTATATCTAGGTGGTGGTGAAAACGAGTGAGCGCAGGCTTTTTCTGTCAGGATGGCCGAGCGGTCTAAGGCGCTGCGTTCAGGTCGCAGTCCACTCTGTGGGCGTGGGTTCGAATCCCGCTTCTGACATCGATTTTTTCTATTAGGCAAGTATATCTAGTTGGAGGTGAAAACGAGTGAGCGTAGATTACTTGTCGTGTCAGGATGGCCGAGCGGTCTAAGGCGCTGCGTTCAGGTCGCAGTCCACTCAGTGGGCGTGGGTTCGAATCCCACTTCTGACATCGAATTTTTCTATCAGGCAAGTATATCTAGTTGGAGGTCAAAACGAGTGAGCGTAGATTACTCGTCGTATCAGGATGGCCGAGCGGTCTAAGGCGCTGCGTTCAGGTCGCAGTCCACTCTGTGGGCGTGGGTTCGAATCCCACTTCTGACATCGATTTTTATCTATTAGGCAAGTATATCTAGTTGGAGGTGAAAACGAGTGAGCGTAGATTACTCGTCGTGTCAGGATGGCCGAGCGGTCTAAGGCGCTGCGTTCAGGTTGCAGTCCTCTCAGTGGGCGTGGGTTCGAATCCCACTTCTGACATCGAATTTTTCTATCAGGCAAGTTATATCTAGGTGGTGGTGAAAACGAGTGAGCGCAGGCAATTTTTCATGTCTGGTTGGCCGAGCGGTCTAAGGCGCTGCGTTCAGGTCGCAGTCCAGCCTGTGGTCGTGGGTTCGAATCCCACTTCTGTCAGCGAATTTTTTCTATTAGCCAAGTATATCTAGTTGGATGTGAAAACGAGTGAGCGTAGATTGCTCGTCGTGTCAGGATGGCCGAGCGGTCTAAGGCGCTGCGTTCAGGTCGCAGTCCACTCAGTGGGCGTGGGTTCGAATCCCACTTCTGACATCGAATTTTTCTATCAGGCAAGTATATCTAGTTGGAGATGAAAACGAGTGAGCGCAGGCTTCTTTTAATGTCAGGATGGCCGAGCGGTATAAGGCGCTGCGTTCAGGTCGCAGTCCATTCAGTGGGCGTGGGTTCGAATCCCACTTCTGACATCGAATTTTTCTATCAGGCAAGTATATCTAGTTGGAGGTAAAAACGAGTGAGCGCAGGCTTCTTTTCATGTCAGGATGGCCGAGCGGTCTAAGGCGCTGCGTTCAGGTCGCAGTCCACTCTGTGGGCGTGGGTTCGAATCCCACTTCTAACATCGATTTTTTTCTATTAGGCAAGTATATCTAGTTGGAGGTGAAAACGAGTGAGCGTAGATTACTCGTCGCGTCAGGATGGCCGAGCGGTCTAAGGCGCTGCGTTCAGGTCGCAGTCCACTTTGTGGGCGTGGGTTCGAATCCCACTTCTGACATCGAGCTTTTCTATCAGGCAAGTTATATCGAGGTGGTGGTGAAAACGAGTGAGCGTAGATTACTCGTCATGTCAGGATGGCCGAGCGGTCTAAGGCGCTGCGTTCAGGTCGCAGTCCACTCAGTGGGCGTGGGTTCAAATCCCACTTCTGACATCGAATTTTTCTATCAGGCAAGTATATCTAGTTGGAGATGAAAACGAGTGAGCGCAGGCTTCTTTCAATGTCAGGATGGCCGAGCGGTATAAGGCGCCGTTTTCAGGTCGCAGTCCATTCAGTGGGCGTGGGTTCGAATCCCACTTCTGACATCGAATATTTCTATCAGGCAAGTATATCTAGTTGGAGGTAAAAACGAGTGAGCGCAGGCTTCTTTACATGTCAGGATGGCCGAGCTGTCTAAGGTGCTGCGTTCAAGTCGCAGTCCATTCAGTGGGCGTGGGTTCGAATCCCACTTCTGACATCGAATTTTTCTATCAGGCAAGTATATCTAGTTGGAGGTGAAAACGAGTGAGCGCAGGCCTCTTTTCATGTCAGGATGGCCGAGCGGTCTAAGGCGCTGCGTTCAGGTCGCAGTCCATTCAGTGTGCGTGGGTTCGAATCCCACTTCTGACATCGAATTTTTCTATCAGGCAAGTATATCTAGTTGGAGGTAAAAACGAGTGAGCGCAGGCTTCTTTTCATGTCAGGATGGCCGAGCGGTCTGAGGCGCTGCGTTCAGGTCGCAGTCCACTCTGTGGGCGTGGGTTCGAATCCCACTTCTGGCATCGAATTTTGCTATCAGGCAAGTATATCTAGTTGGAGGTGAAAACGAGTGAGCGCAGGCTTCTTTTCATGTCAGGATGGCCGAGCGGTCTAAGGCGCTGCGTTCAGGTCGCAGTCCACTCTGTGGGGGTGGGTTCGAATCCCACTTCTGACATCGAATTTTTCTATTAGGCAAGTATATCTAGTTGGACGTGAAAACGAGTGAGCGCAGATTACTCGTCGTGTCAGGATGGCCGAGCGGTCTAAGGCGCTTCGTTCAGGTCGCAGTCCACTCAGTGGGCGTGGGTTCAAATCCCACTTCTGACAGCGAATTTTTCTATCAGGCAAGTTATATCTAGGTGGTGGTGAAAACGAGTGAGCGCAGGCTTTTTCTGTCAGGATGGCCGAGCGGTCTAAGGCGCTGCGTTCAGGTCGCAGTCCACTCTGTGGGCGTGGGATCGAATCCCGCTTCTGACATCGATTTTTTCTATTAGGCAAGTATATCTAGTTGGAGGTGAAAACGAGTGAGCGTAGATTACTTGTCGTGTCAGGATGGCCGAGCGGTCTAAGGCGCTGCGGTCAGGTCGCAGTCCACTCAGTGGGCGTGGGTTCGAATCCCACTTCTGACATCGAATTTTTCTATCAGGCAAGTATATCTAGTTGGAGGTCAAAACGAGTGAGCGTAGATTACTCGTCGTATCAGGATGGCCGAGCGGTCTAAGGCGCTGCGTTCAGGTCACAGTCCACTCTGTGGGCGTGGGTTCGAATCCCACTTCTGACATCGATTTTTATCTATTAGGCAAGTATATCTAGTTGGAGGTGAAAACGAGTGAGCGTAGATTACTCGTCGTGTCAGGATGGCCGAGCGGTCTAAGGCGCTGCGTTCAGGTTGCAGTCCTCTCAGTGGGCGTGGGTTCGAATCCCACTTCTGACATCGAATTTTTCTATCAGGCAAGTTATATCTAGGTGGTGGTGAAAACGAGTGAGCGCAGGCAATTTTTCATGTCTGGTTGGCCGAGCGGTCTAAGGCGCTGCGTTCAGGTCGCAGTCCAGCCTGTGGTCGTGGGTTCGAATCCCACTTCTGTCAGCGAATTTTTTTCTATTAGCCAAGTATATCTAGTTCGATGTGAAAACGAGTGAGCGTAGATTGCTCGTCGTGTCAGGATGGCCGAGCGGTCTAAGGCGCTGCGTTCAGGTCGCAGTCCACTCAGTGGGCGTGGGTTCGAATCCCACTTCTGACATCGAATTCTTCTATCAGGCAAGTATATCTAGTTGGAGGTGAAAACGAGTGAGCGCAGGCTTCTTTTCATGTCAGGATGGCCGAGCGGTCTAAGGCGCTGCGTTCAGGTCGCAGTCCATTCAGTGGGCGTGGGTTCGAATCCCACTTCTGACATCGAATTTTTCTATCAGGCAAGTATTTCTAGTCGGAGGTGAAAACGAGTGAGCGTAGATTACTCGTCGTGTCGGGATGGCCGAGCGGTCTAAGGCGCTGCGTTCAGGTCGCCGTCCACTCAGTGGGCGTGGGTTCGAATCCCACTTCTGACATCGAGCTTTTCTATCAGGCAAGTATATCTAGTTGGAGGTGAAAACGAGTGAGCGCAGGCTTCTTTTCATGTCAGGATGGCCGAGCGGTCTAAGGCGCTCCGTTCAGGTCGCAGTCCATTCAGTGGGCGTGGGTTCGAATCCCACTTCTGACATCGAATTTTTCTATCAGGCAAGTATATCTAGTTGGAGGTGAAAACGAGTGAGCGCAGGCTTCTTTTCATGTCAGGATGGCCGAGCGGTCTAAGGCGCTGCGTTCAGGTCGCAGTCCATTCAATGGGCGTGGGTTCGAATCCCACTTCTGACATCGAATTTTTCTATCAGGCAAGTTATATCTAGGTGGTGGTGAAAACGAGTGAGCGTAGGCTTTTTTGTCAGGATGGCCGAGCGGTCTAAGGCGCTGCGTTCAGGTCGCAGTCCACTCTGTGGGCGTGGGTTCGAATCCCACTTCTGGCATCGAATTTTGCTATCAGGCAAGTATATCTAGTTGGAGGTGAAAACGAGTGAGCGCAGGTTTCTTTTCATGTCAGGATGGCCTAGCGGTCTAAGGCGCTGCGTTCAGGTCGCAGTCCACTCAGTGGGCGTGGGTTCGAATCTCACTTCTGATATCGAATTTTTCTATCAGGCAAGTTATATCTAGGTGGTGGTGAAAACGAGTGAGCGCAGGCTCTTTTGTCAGGATGGCCGAGCGGTCTAAGGCGCTGCGTTTAGGTCGCAGTCCACTCTGTGGGCGTGGGTTCGAATCCCACTTCTGACATCGAATTTTTTCTATTAGGCAAGTATATCTAGTTGGAGGTGAAAACGAGTGAGCGTAGATTACTCGTCGTGTCAGGATGGCCGAGCGGTCTAAGGCGCTGCGTTCAGGTCGCAGTCCATTCAGTGGGCGTGGGTTCGAATCCCACTTCTGTCATCGAATTTTTTCTATTAGGCAAGTATATCTAGTTGGATGTGAAAACGAGTGAGCGTAGATTACTCGTCGTGTCAGGATGGCCGAGCGGTCTATGGCGCTGCGTTCAGGTCGCAGTCCACTCAGTGGGCGTGGGTTCGAATCCCACTTCTGACATCGAATTTTTCTATCAGGCAAGTTATATCTAGGTGGTGGTGAAAACGAGTGAGCGCAAGCTCTTAGTCATGTCAGGATGGCCGAGCGGTCTAAGGCGCTGCGTTCAGGTCGCAGTCCAGTCTGTGGGCGTGGGTTCGAATCCCACTTCTGACATCGAATTTTTCTATCAGGCAAGTATTTCTAGTCGGAGGTGAAAACGAGTGAGCGTAGATTACTCGTCGTGTCGGGATGGCCGAGCGGTCTAAGGCGCTGCGTTCAGGTCGCAGTCCGCTTTGTGGGCGTGGGTCCGAATCCCACTTCTGACATCGAATTTTTCTATCAGGCAAGTTATGTCTATGTGGTGGTGAAAACGAGTGAGCGTATGTTACTCGTCGCGTCAGGGTGGCCGAGTTTTCTAAGGCGCTGCGTAAATGTTGCTGTGTGCGTAACTCAAAATTTTGAAAGTGTGAATTTTTTTCGGAATCTTTCTTTAACTACAAAATTGATGATATAGATTTTTTCTTCACTTAAAATTTGATTTCTTATTGAGTTCTCTTGTTAATCTTACGTTTATTGTTTTGAAAATGTAAGTAGTTTTTGCACTATATTGCGTTCAATATGCGCAACTTAAGAAAATCACAAATGTTTCTCAAAAACTGCTCCAAATGTTTTTCATAAACTTTGGTAGGTATAGTGCTAAATGTAGTTCAGCAGATGTTATAAATGATTCTTTCCTCATGATTTAATAAAAATACACAAATATATTTTTCACTTGTCTTTCACGTCGTTTATATTTCCATCACCGGCATTTTCTTTACATTAATGTATTTATGATTGCATAAACTTTAAATAATACGAGATCAAATTTCTCGTGAAAGTGACATCAAAATGTCTATATTTTTGGAAACGCTAAAACATCTTTTTCCCAAACGTCTCCAAGTTTTTTCTTCAAAGTTTTTCAACATTGCTAATTGCAGCGTCTAAAATGACAGAAAATTAATTTTGCTGTATTAATTTTTTTTAATTACAGAGATGTAATTTTTCGAATGATATTTCATTCTTTTAATATGCAGATTTCCAGCGATTTGTTTGTAATTACTATTGCATTTGTGACTGAAGGTTCTTCAAATGACGTCATATGAAGTTTTTTCAAAATTCAATAGTTTTCTGTGAAAAGAGGTTCAAATTTTTAATTTTCAGTTACGTTAAAATGTCACTTTCCTAATGTCAGCTCCACATTTATCAATGCACATTACTTTTTGGGACGAGGTTTTACTGTTCATTAATATTTTTAAAGTAATAATGTAATAAGAATTTTTCGTTCATATTTCGCAATTCGTGGAGAGATAATGGTGCCACATTCGGGCGTCAGACATGCGTAATTGAGTAATGGCTTCTTTCTTCTTTGAAATGATACCTAAATAAACGTTTGTGTCTCGTTACAATAAAAATATTGTGACTATAACAAATAAGTTTTAAGTTTTCTACCTTTTATTCTTAATTCGAGATTTGGGAAATATCCTTTTTGGTGTTAATTTATTAAAATAAATTATGGACTCTTAAGTACTTAAGGAGAATAAAAATTTCAAGTCACATTAATTAAATTGTAAATATAAAAGGTAGTTTAATATTATATAATATAAGAAACAAAGATACAAGTTCTAATTTAAACATCAGTTGTATAATACGATTATTCTTGAACGTAAGCATCAATAGATGTATAAGACGGAACTACTTAATTACAAAAGAGCGGTGAAATTGGCAATAAAATTATTAACTTTACAGTAAAAGATAAAAAGATGCACTTAAAGGTATCTGAAAAGAAGACGAAACTGCATCTACAAACCTTAATGATGAAGAAAAATATAAGGGTAAGACTAAAAACAGGAAGGAAGAGAAGAATAAGAAAAGTAGACGGAATGGAAGTAGATGAAGTAGAAAACGAAGAAATGGAAGATAATGGAAAACAAGAAGTGGAAGAAGTAGAAGAAAAAATACAAGAAGAAGAATAAGAAGAAAAAGAAAAAGAAGAAGAAAAGGAAAAATAAAAATAAAGAAGAAGAAGAAGAAGAAGAAGAAGAAGATGAAGAAGAAGAAGAAGAAGAAGAAGAAGAAGAAGAAGAAGAAGAAGAAGAAGAAGAAGAAGAAGAAGAAGAAGAAGAAGAAGAAGAAGAAGAAGAAGAAGAAGAAGAAGAAGAAGAAGAAGAAGTGGGAGACTGCCGCATCCAAAGGCCGAGCCAGAGCAGCGGGCCCTGTGTTTTCAAGTAGTACGTAGGCGGCTCTTCAAGGGATGGCGATAAACATCGATGTTTTTAAAGCATCGATATTTTTGAGCAGAAACGGCAATATCGATGTTTTGCTTTCAATGATTTCTTCAAATCGATATATTTTTCCAGAAACACCAATATTTCTAAAAAAGTCCTCAAGGTATAAATAAAATGTCCAGCATCTAATTTATTTGTGAATTGCTCGCAATCAATAGCCCATCACAACAGTCACTACGAGTATTGGGGATCCCCAGGGGGCATTAAACCATTTGCTATTCGCAACCTTTCTCCAGTGTTGTTACCTTTCTTGATTATTTTGTACGTGGTAATATCCTTAAACTGCAATTTGAACCATCACTACATAAAACTGATTAGAAAATTATGACAATCAAATTTTAGGCAAAATATGCTTTAAACTCACATTAGCGTGTGATGCGTTACATTAGAACCAGGGCATTTTACGTCAAAATGCTTCATCCCATTTAAAACATCGATGTATTTTGTCGATGTTTTCATCGACATGACCACCTTTTGACGATGTATCGATGTTTTGCTAAACTTCGCCATTACTAGGCGCATGTCGGCGCGTGCTGCGCGAGGTTTCGATCCTCGGCGCGGCGCGGCGCGGCGCTCGGGGAGGTCGGGCGGTCGCGCGTCTGTCCTCGCGCGTGACAATGCCTGGCGCGCGGCGCGGCGCATCGCAAGCGCGTGGGCGACCCTGGCGCCGCGCCAGTCGATTTGCATGGCGAACGCGCGTCATCGCCAAAGGATATACAGGTACGTGAACGGCGGTAATGCCGCAGAATTTAGGAGTCGCATTTATGCGATGATTATTTAAACGCCTAAATTAGTAATAAATATTGCACTTAAAATATACACCGTTAGAAAAAAAAAAGTCTGAAAAATAAATGCTGGTTAATGGTGATGTACTGGTACTGGTAGAGTACTGAATTATGTATTCGTGGTTTACGCTTTTCCTCATATAATCCTGTGTGGGCCTTTCTTTCTTTCTTTACGTGTTTTTACCTCGGAACTGTGTAAATATTCCTATTACTAAGTTCTGCTTCTCTTGCTCCATAGGAAAAAATAGGTTTCCCGAAAAGCTGATTTGCGCTTAGCTCTCGTCTAATATGGCATGTATTTAATACGTGCATTGTAGTCAGTACTTCTGAGATGCGGATGATGGGCGAAACCCTTTAATGAAGGAAAACAAGAATGCAAACCCTTGTACTTCTCCTTCATACGTCACATACAGTTTTTATTATTCTTAGACTAAATAAATCAAATGAAATCGAATTAAACTTTGAGGAGGAACACTACTAAATATTTGCTTTCAGAAATCAAAGAAAGACTCACCATACCGTAGACGAAACTAATCATATATGACTGTATAACTCTGTAATTGAAATATTGAAAAGCATTGAAATATTTCTTGGGATATTCATAATTTTTGCTAGTTAATGGAATATAACATATTTGCAGTTTGATTGAATAATTACGACGAAGTCATGCAAAAAAAGGGGTGTTTTTAAATTTTCTCATGCCGTCGTATATTATTCGCAGAAGCAAAAAAATATGTCAGAGAATGATTGTTTTTATAATAATAATAATAATAATAATAATAATAATAATAATAATAATAATAATAATAATAAATATTGTTTAGATTAAAGAAATCTCCAACAAATTTCGGAGGCAGAATGCATCGAACACGAACACGACGAGCCACCGAGACAGAATATGCCTCGTCGCAAGACAACCGAAGTAGAAAGAATGATCGAATTGTCACGCTCCAGTATATCTTTGCTTGAACGCTTTGCGGCAAAAGCATTGGAGCGATCATGCATTTCTGGGCCAAGGTTCCATCCGTTGTTACGGATGGACGTACGGCAAAGGACGTCGGAATAATTTTGTTGCCATGAAATGGGTAAACGAATGTAAGGAACTTTACATTTATGTTCGTTTGATGTGAAACAATTTTAATTCAGGTGAGCCTGTTATGAAAATTTATTCATGTGAACATTAAGATAATGCGACAGAGCCGCATATCTATGTCTACGCTTCATTGAGTTTGGGGTTGACCGCGGTGCCGCGCGTCAACGTTCATGCCACGTGCTCGCTGCATTCGCTGCCCCGCCCGCGTTTCCGAGCAAAGGGAATTTCCCTCGATCACTTTCCTTTTACTTTCTCTACTTACTTCGAAAGAAGAGAAAGTATTGTAATCGCGCACCGAAAAATGGCGATTTTTTGACGAAAAACTGTTGTTGGCAGGCCCTGGTAAAGAAAAAGTGGATAAATTTGTAGAAAATGATCTCTTCTAATACGTTGCGTAGTCAGAATCCATGAAATGCGAGAAAGTATGCACTGTTATGGTTCAACTAGTTTCTTTCTAAATTGATGGGACCAGGAATAGCTCATAGGATAAGCTACTGCTATTATGCCCTTGTAAGCCTAAAATGAGTACCATTTTCCCCCCATATTTTTCTTTGTAATGTTTGCAAAGTTCCCGAATATTAATCCTAAGCAAGATGGCCGTATCATGTTTTAAAATTGCTGAAAATTACTAAAATATTACATTTCCTGTGTTTTAAATGGGTGTAAATTTACTAAAACGCTTGTGTGCTCGTGTCCAAAAGGTTTAGTTTCCTGACTTTTCAGGTTTAAGAGAACGCTATTGATCATCGCTAGAGCCCGGGTTATGAGGGCTTTATGAACGCCATTTTAGGTATTTTAAAAATTCGATTTGGCCTATTTTACGTTTTTATTATTTTTCAATCATTTTTGAAATCAGTCTAATAGTATTTGCAATATATAACATGTAAATTTCTAACTCATTTCGTTCAATGTCTGTGTTTTTGAATTTAAGCGAAGTTGTTCATAAAACACATAGAATTAAGAAAAAAATTTCAAAATTAACATATGAACAAAAAATTAAATTTAGGGAGCGCTATTACAAATAACAACCATGTATAATCCTAAAATATTTAATGCGAAAAACTTCCTATTTCCTTTGAACACACACTCAAAATGAGAGAAAGTTTGCTCACCCAACAAGGTTTATACTACTTCACTTCTACGTCACTACTCTCGGACTCCAAGGTCATTTTGTAGATATTTCTTCTCTTCCTCCATTTGTGTCTTTCGTTTTTGCGTAACCAGGATTGCGTTGAATTTTCTAGAGCTTTGACCAAAACACATCACCTTCAGTCCCACGTACTGCCTTCCATGTAATAAATAATGTTCATTGCTTCGTTTAGTAGAAGACACATATCTTCTCATTTTTAATAATCTCTTGAAATAAGTAATAATCTAATTAAGTAGTTAATCTAATTAAAAGAAAAGTCAGTAACGTTACACGCTGAGATCAGGCCACCGTAAAATTCCCATCAACCCAAAGAAGTTCTATGAAGCCAACTTTACATGTGTTTATAAGAAATCTCCATTTAGCTTTATAATTTATTTTATCTGTTTTAGGATCTATAGGATCCATATATTGGGTTCATAAATGATTAATTTGGTATATGGATAAGTGTGTTAAATTAATGACGATAAGAAGTGAGTAACAAAATATGTTAAAACTTAATCCATGTCCTATTCATTTGCAAATCATTGGCTGTGTCACCACTTGACCCTTAAACGTCAAGAATCAAGACCATAAAGATTGGAACAACGTGCACTTCACTTTGTTTCGTTGAAAATGTGTCTATATCGCCACAAGTGTTTATTTCTTACTCTTTTTCTGTTCCAGCCTGCAAAAACGAATTTAGAAACAGGCAGAAATTTGTGACTCGTAGTCACTTATCCGTTTTCTACTTCTAACTCTTAGAAAATGGATAAGTGACTACAGGGAGGATACTATTGATATGATATATTGTAAACTATATACAATTCCTAGTGAGTCCAGCTGCAACACAAGTACAATTCGCATATGGTAAACATTCATAATTTATCCTTGAACATCTACTAACTTACAATTATAGAATTTTTCTCCACACTTTACGGCGCGCAATCCTCAACTGTGATAGGTTTTTTTCTTTAACACTACACTCGCATCCGCATTATCCGATCACCATCACATTTATTCGTTGTGCCATACGATACAAATCTTAAAATTACTACTGTTGAGTCTGCCGGATCCATAAGACAGGGATTATTTCTTTCCCATCATTACACTGGAATAATAAATGAAAGAAAAACATAAACAATACTGGTGGTACCAAAATAATCATTTGTTCATCACGATATAAAATTGAGATGTCAAGTTTTATTTCTTTATTTTATAAATTGCTAGTATTATTTCCAAATACACGTTATAAGTTCCCACAGGTTGAGGTCGTGATTCTAAGTACACGTTTAGCTTCTGATGTGTAGAATTAGCTAGCCGACTGTCGTTCTGTGCGCTAAGGAAAAATATATTTATCGTTTCTGTCTTGGGAAGGAGTCAATTTACTACAAGAGTAGGCTCGGTCTACGGTTTTAGACTTCAGCGCATAGAAGAAGGAACAATGATGAGGGAAGGGAGAGTTGAGAACAATGGTCAGGTCGACGTTAATGCCCGGGCTCTCTTATCCGCCTCTGCTGCTTGTGGCGTTACGGAGCTAAGTTGTCCTGGGGGTCAAGCGAAGGAACGTAGGGTAACGGATACGTGCCCGACTAAATCCGGTGTCTATCGGTGAACCGCTTGGCCATCTCTTTCTCTTTTCCCTTGACCGCAAAGTTGCAGGTAGCACCGCCGTTCTTTGTAGAGGGCGCTGTTTTCTCGTACTTATCTTTTTCCGGCGACTCGCCATTCGAGGAAATTGGTCAAGTAAACAAGGCATTTGCAATGTTGCGTGAAACATTTGGGAGGTGTATTGGAGTTATGAATCAATAAGACACGTCAACAGCTAGAATCGACAGCCCAGTCATTAAAGAAGTGAACGGTAACAAGGGAATGAAGAAGTAACAAATATTCACTTGTTAAATTTAAAATATAAATGTAATGCTAATTGTGATTCACAGATTTTGTTTGTACCCTCTAGCATCCTATTATTATTATTATTATTATTATTATTATTATTATTAAAAATTCCTCCGGCGATATTCTACTCTTATCTTACAACATAGGTCACACACAACGCCACATTACATTCTAAGATATTCTGTGATCTTACGTCATTTTTTGCTCTTCGCTGTTTTTCTCTAAACTTAGACATTTGATGTCTTGTTGGCGCACTTCCTTGACCTACTTAACCGATAGTAAGAAAACTGTAAATGTTCACCAAGATCCCTTAGGCAGTTCTTGCAAGGGCAGTTTTTAAGCGAATTTAGCAAAAGAGTTAATTACAGCATAATATTGTTTCTTTTATATTGTACAAAGTAATAAAACAGTAAGAAGAAAGAAAAAAGGTACACTTACGAAAGTAACAAGAAAACTCGCTTGAGTGCTATCATCAGCTGACTATGTCGCCGTCGTCGGTGATTCACCGCAAAGTGTTGAACACGTGGTCACTCACGTCACCGGACACACCTCAGTTCCCACAGTTTTGCTGCCAGGGCTCACCGAAAGTGACAGGGAAAAACATTTATATTACGTTTTACAGAGGCGAACAGCCCATATTTCCTGAAAGCGAACGGCCTCGGCCTGACGTTCCGCGCGTGGGCGCCGCGACTGCGGTCGAGCGGCGCTAGGGGGCGGCAGCGACGGCGGCGGCAGCGGCGCAAAAGAAATCTTCCGCAGTGTTTCTTCTTCTTCTTCTTCTTCTTCTTCTTCTTCTTCTTCTTCTTCTTCTTCTTCTTCTTCTTCTTCTTCTTCTTCGTCAACTAGCTACTCTTTCCAGGCGGAGGGATAGATCACTTGCACCGAGAAATGTGTGTCCCCACTCATCACGATATTCATGCAGTTGGGGTGCAGAATATAGAATATGAACGAGGTGTTACAGAAATGTAGAGATTACAGACTTAATACTGTGGTATATCTACGTTTTTTCCCTCATATTAAGAAACTTCAAAATACTGCAACCCATGATATTTAAGAACACACAAAAATTCAGATTTTTGTACGCACAGAAAATCATTGTTTATTCACGTTTAACAAAAATATTACATTTTATACCGCGTAGATTTTCCATTTACTTTCAGCCTTTGCGCCATGCATTTCACCAATTTTGCGGGGTCAATTAAACTTCATACTCTTAGGAGAGCAACAGAATTATTAATTTTGTATTGCAGTACTCCAAACCACACACACTGTGTAGGATAATATCAGGGAATTGAGAATATGTAAAAATTCTGTTTTGGGTGTTGTCGAGAACTTAGAAATGTTTTTGGGTTTTCTTGTAAACACACAATTATTTCCAAGACCCATGTCCAGCGTATTAACGTGGAGGTTTTCCGTAGATATGTCAATAAACATCTTGATCCATCACACCATTAATTATGTGTAGACGACCCTCCCTTGAGCTACTTTAATGCCATACCAGCATGGAGCCATCACCATTTGTCACTGTAAGCATAAGCCTTTGAAGGTCCAGTTCTGCATTACGTATGTTCTGCATTGTACCGTATCGTGCGTACCACGCCAAAGCCAAAATGTTATTTTTACTTTCATCTGAAAATACGTCCAAATTTCAAGATCTCAGGCCATAGTTTGGGTACTCTGTTAACAATTTTTTTCACCTTAAGCGTTTTGTTTTACTTACCAAGGACTTTTTCCCGGCATAACAACGTTTGTCCCTACAACTATTGCGCAATGTACTACTCAATGGTTTATAGTTATTGCTCCGTGAACTAATAAAATGTTTATTAGTTACAGATTTATCAGATTGTGTGACGGACGTGTTCTTCTTATCTGATCAAGATAAAAGTTTGTAAGAGCAAATTTAGAAGTTGACGTTCCATATTTATAAAATGTTATATTATGAATATACACAAACAGTTGTAATACTGTTAATGATTAAACGTATTAACATGAAAAAGAAATTCTTAAGTTTTGTTTATGATCACAAGACCAAGCACTTGCATCCCATTATTCGTATTCGTACAAACAGACATTTATCTTTTAACGTTGAAAATGTACAGTCACTTTTTGCACTAAGTGAAGATAATTTCTCCGTATATTATAAGAAATGTAACTCAAAACCATAAAGAGATTTACGAAAATATGATAAATGAATCTGGACTAGACAAGAACGTACAGAAAAAAATATATACGGCTTCCAAAATCTTCGAAATCATACATTACTATAGGCACCGATATGATATTAGATATTTTTTCATGTTGAATTGATCAGGAAATTATTAAGACACGACAATGATCGACAATAATAATTTGGTAATGTTAGGAATGAAAGTAGCGCTAAAAAGCACGTAACTGATAGTTTTCGAGTTAAAGTAAAAATGCTCGCATATTTAACCAAAGGTGATGAGATCTTTTCTAAAATAGCACCCACACGTTGACATACTGTTCTGACCATCTTAGTGTGATAAAATCATTCATCTTCTCAAAAAATTACTCTCAGCTACCAAGACAAAAGTGAGACTCATAATCACTGAAGATTCCCCCTAGTGTTTTGCGTTGGCACTTGACATTCGATAACGTCATCATTGCAATATGAATCGGCAACGACGACGAGTTACAGGGTGCCATTGTAATGCAGTGTGTGCATTAAGTCGCTTCCTTGTAAGTGGAATTAGTTATGAAGCCGATTACTGTAATTAAAAACAAAGCTATCTTCTGAATACTTTACGAAATTAAATTTCGTTATTTCTTTAAAAAATGTAATTATTTAATTCATGATAACAGCAGATCCAAAACGACCTCGAGGTTTCAGTTAGAGATATGACAGTGAACTCCTGGCATGTACATAACATATGCGGAAATATCAAATGAATTGGGATATGGCATAACCCTCAAATTCCACATTCAAATATTTGTCCGGAGTGTAAGTGAATATGAACCAAAAGGGAAAAAGTAATTTTTCTCAAAACGAACGTAGTTTGGGATCTACCGTTATCATTCTGAGCGCCTTAATTTTTACTCCTCAAAGGTTTAGTGTTTCTCTTCGTATTTTTCGGACTTTAATGGGATCCAGGTGACGTTTGGTGCAGTAGCGCGCGTAAGGTAGATTCTGCTGTTCAGAAAGCAATAATATCCTTTGTGTGCGAGTACGCGTGGTGTTTGCGAATGGCCCAGCGGCAACAACGACAGCCGGGACCAGGGCCTCCGGGAGAGCGCCGCCCACGGCCGGCTGGAGGTTCAGTCGTCGCCGTTTCCCGGCGCAGCGGGATGGGATGCAGCCCCAGTGACCCCGACCGTTGTGGGAAGGTTCTTGCGCGCGGCCTTGCTAAAAAAATATAGCTCTCAGCCGAGGTCGGTGCGGGGGAACCCTACCTGCTTTATTAAGTTGTTCAGCTACTCCCCAAGGGCCAGAGGTCGCTGACAGTATAACACGCCCAATTTCGTGCTCGTGGTCGCCGTGCTTACTTCCTCTGCCCGGGAAAACGTTTGCCAGGAACACGACGGGACAAAAATGTCACATACAATCACGAAAGCGTTTGGTATTTATATTTATTTTATTTACATTAATAATTTTAGGTGAGCAATAAATTTTTTTTTATTCGTTGAAATTGTAAGTATACCCCAGTGACTATTCAGAGAATTATTTGTATTGTATTTAATTAGGTTTTATAAGAAGTTGTCTTGTTGGGTGTGCTGGATATATACCAGGTATTTGAATAAGGTTGCGCGTAGAACTCTTAAGAAATTGATTGATTATTCCGTGTCAACTGATATGGTTAATAATTCCGTAAGTTTAGGGCATATGTAGGGCACAAGCCTACACGAACTACTAAAAGTTCAAATTATTTTTTAGTTGCAAAGTTTTCACGTCTTTCAGTTTTTGTTGTTGTATTGAAACATTATTAAATCATGAAACATTAAAATACAAATTGTTAGTCACATAGATTCATATCAGTCAAATTGACTGTGCTTTTATTTATTCGTATACGTATGGATGAAGTAACACACGTAGTGTAAGAGGAAGGTGTGTAAGGGTGCAGAAAATCAATGTGGAGATTTTAACGGAAATACTGGTTTTGTGGTCGACCATTCCAAAAAAAATGCCAACGGGTAACGTGTGTCAGTCCAGCTGCACACACACAAGCGCCGTAACTGTTCGTTGGAGTTGTTTCCAAAATGAATGTTCTCAAAAGTATGTGAACGTTAAGACTACGGGTTCGAAACTCCCATAAAGCGTAAATGTTTTAAGATGTGTGTATGGCATTCGGGGTAATCCCAAGCATCTTCTGTGTTACAGCAATAACCTAAACTTTCCGTAACCTCACGGGTGGCTAGACAACTATGTATGCGATATGTAATTAAGAAACAAGATATAAATCTACATCTAAAAGGGTGTACAAGCACAGGTATTGAGCAAAGGGATACCGTGATAAAAAAACGAAACAATGTGAAACAAGACGTGCGAGGGATCTCTTTACTTGCAGTTTTTAAACGGAGCGGCAAAAACAGAGGGTGATAGTGAAAGGCAATTTCAGCACTGATAGTTAAGAGCTGAAGAGAGGGTTATATCAAAATCTAAAGATTAGCTCAGAATCAAGAGAGTAGGAAACAAACCAGTACAAGACACTACTACCACATTGTAATATTAATATACATAGTTGTCTTTGAACAGGAGGTATTAAGTTTCGAGTCTACCAGACGAGGTATAATCGGTACCATATGGCCTAAATAAGATGTCATGCAGAGAAATCTTGCAGCGATTGTCCGAGTATTAAACCTGGCTCCTTCATTCCGCGCATCGTCAGGATGGCCGAGCGGTCTAAGGCGCTGCGTTCAGGTCGCAGTCCACACTGTGGGCGTGGGTTCGAATCCCACTCCTGACACTGTCTTTTAGATTCTACTACATTTTAGCGTTTGTTATCCGAGTAATAGCCCTGGATCCGCTTTATTTCCTGACGTCAGGATGGCCGAGCGGTCTAAGGCGCTGCGTTCAGGTCGCAGTCCACTCTGTGGGCGTGGGTTCGAATCCCACTCCTGACACTGTCTTTTAGATTCTACTACATTTTAGCGTTTGTTATCCGAGTAATAGCCCTGGCCCCGCTTTCACTCCTGACGTCAGGATGGCCGAGCGGTCTAAGGCGCTGCGTTCAGGTCGCAGTCCACTCTGTGGGCGTGGGTTCGAATCCCACTCCTGACACTGTCTTTTAGATTCTACTACATTTCAGCGTTTGTTATCCGAGTAATAGCCCTGGCCCCGCCTTCATTCCTGATGTCAGGATGGCCGAGCGGTCTAAGGCGCTGCGTTCAGGTCGCAGTCCACTCTGTGGGCGTGGGTTAGAATCCCACGCCTGACACTGTCTTTTAGATTCTACTACATTTTAGCGTTTGTTATCGGAGTAATCGCCCTGGCCCCGCTTTCATTCCCGACGTCAGGATGGCCGAGCGGTCTAAGGCGCTGCGTCCAGGTCGCAGTCCACACTGTGGGCGTGGGTTCGAATCCCACTCCTGACACTGTCTTTTAGATTCTACTACATTTTAGCGTTTGTTATCCGAGTAATAGCCCTGGCCCCGCTTCATTCCTGACTTCAGGATGGCCGAGCGGTCTAAGGCGCTGCGTTCAGGTCGCAGTCCACTCTGTGGGCGTGGGTTCGAATCCCACTCCTGACACTGTCTTTTAGATTATACTACATTTTAGCCTTTGTTATCCGTGTAATAGCCCTGGCCCCGCTTTCATTCCTGACGTCAGGATGGCCGAGCGGTCTAAGGCGCTGCGTTCAGGTTGCAGTCCACACTGTGGGCGTGGGTTCGAATCCCACTCCTGACACTGTCTTCTAGATTCTACTACATTTTAGCGTTTGTTATCCGAGTAATAGCCCGGGATCCGCTTTATTTCCTGACGTCAGGTTGGCCGAGCGGTCTAAGGCGCTGCGTTCAGGTCGCAGCCCACACTGTGGGCGTGGGTTCGAATCCCACTCCTGACACTGTCTTTTAGATTCTACTACATTTTAGCGTTTGTTATCCGAGTAATAGCCCTGGCCCCGCTTTCTCTCCTGACGTCAGGATGGCCGTGCGGTCTAAGGCGCTGCGTTCAGGTCCCAGTCCACTCTGTGGCCGTGGGTTCGAATCCCACTCCTGATACTGTCGTTTAGATTCTACTACATTTTAGCGTTTGTTATCCGAGTAATAGCCCTGGCCCCGCTTTCATTCCTGACGTCAGGATGGCCGAGCGGTCTAAGGCGCTGCGTTCAGGTCGCAGTCCACACTGTGGGCGTGGGTTCGAATCCCGCTTCTGACAGTGTCTCCTAGATTCTACTACATTTTAGCGTTTGTTATCCGAGTAATAGCCCTGGCCCCGCTTTCATTCCTGACGTCAGGATGGCCGAGCGGTCTAAGGCGCTGCGTTCAGGTCGCAGTCCACTCTGTGGGCGTGGATTCGAATCCCACTCCTGACACTTTCTTTTAGATTCTACTACATTTTAGCGTTTGTTATCCGAGTAATAGCCCTGGCCCCGCTTTCATTCCCGACGTCAGGATGGCCGAGCGGTCTAAGGCGCTGCGTTCAGGTCGCAGTCCACACTGTGGGCGTGGGTTCGAATCCCACTCCTGACACTGTCTTTTAGATTCTACTACATTTTAGCGTTTGTTATCCGAGTAATAGCCCTGGCCCCGCTTTCATTCCTGACTTCAGGATGGCCGAGCGGTCTAAGGCGCTGCGTTCAGGTCGCAGTCCACTCTGTGGGCGTGGGTTCGAATCCCACTCCTGACACTGTCTTTTAGATTATACTACATTTTAGCCTTTGTTATCCGTGTAATAGCCCTGGCCCCGCTTTCATTCCTGACGTCAGGATGGCCGAGCGGTCTAAGGCGCTGCGTTGAGGTCGCAGTCCACACTGTGGGCGTGGGTTCGAATCCCACTCCTGACACTGTCTTCTAGATTCTACTACATTTTAGCGTTTGTTATCCGAGTAATAGCCCGGGATCCGCTTTATTTCCTGACGTCAGGTTGGCCGAGCGGTCTAAGGCGCTGCGTTCAGGTCGCAGTCCACTCTGTGGGCGTGGGTTCGAATCCCACTCCTGACACTGTGTTTTAGATTCTACTACATCTTAGCGTTTGTTATCCGAGTAATAGCCCTGGCCCCGCTTTCACTCCTGACGTCAGGATGGCCGAGCGGTCTAAGGCGCTGCGTTCAGGTCGCAGTCCACACTGTGGCGTGGGTTCGAATCCCACTCCTGACACTGTCTTTTAGATTCTACTACATTTTAGCGTTTGTTATCCGAGTAATAGCCCTGGCCCCGCTTTCACTCCTGACGTCAGGATGGCCGAGCGGTGTAAGGCGCTGCGTTCAGGTCGCAGTCCACACTGTGGGCGTGGGTTCGAATCCCACTCCTGACGTTGTCTTTTAGATTCTACTACATTTTAGCGTTTGTTATCCGAGTAATAGCCCTGGCCCCGCTGCCATTCCTGACGTCAGGATGGCCGAGCGGTCTAAGGCGCTGCGTTCAGGTCGCAGTCCACACTGTGGGCGTGGGTTCGAATCCCACTCCTGACACTGTCTTTTAGATTCTACTACATTTTAGCGTTTGTTATCCGAGTAATAGCCATGGCCCCGCTTTCATTCCTGATGTCAGGATGGCCGAGCGGTCTAAGGCGCTGCGTTCAGGTCGCAGTCTACTCTGTGGGCGTGGGTTCGAATCCCACTTCTGACAGTATCTTTTAGATTCTTCTACAGTTTAGCGTTTGTTATCCGAGTAATAACCCTGGCCCCGCTTCCATTCCTGACGTCAGGATGGCCGAGCGGTCTAAGGCGCTGCGTTCAGGTCGCAGTCCACACTGTGGGCGTGGGTTCGAATCCCACTCCTGACACTGTCTTTTAGATTCTACTACATTTTAGCGTTTGTTATCCGAGTAATAGCCCTGGATCCGCGTCATTTCTTGACGACATGATGGCCGAGCGGTCTAAGGCGTTGCGTTCTGGTCGCAGTCCACACTGTGGGCTTTGGTTTGAATCCCACTCCTGACACTGTCATTCAGATTCTACTGCATTTTAGCCTTTGTAATCAGAGTAATAGCCCTGGCTCCGCTTTCTTTCCTGACGTCAGGAAAGAAGAACGGTCTAAAGCGCTGCGTTCAGGTCGCAGTCCACTCTGTGGGTGTGGGTTCGAATCCCACTCCTGGCACTGTCTTTTAGATTCTACTACATTTGAGCGTTTTTTATCCAAGTAATAGCCCTTGCCCCGTTTTCATTCCTGAGGTCAGGATGGCCGAGCTATCTAAGGCCCTGCGTTCAGGTCGCAGTCCACTCTGTGGGCGTGAGTTCGAATCCCACTTCTGACACTGTCCTTTAGATTCTACTACATTTTAGCGTTTGTTATCCGAGTAATAGCCCTTGCCTCGCTATAATACCTGACGTCAGGATGGCCGAGCGCTCTAAGGCGCTGCATTTAGGTCGCAGTCCACTCTGTGGGCGTGGGCTCGAATCCCACTCCTGACACTGTCTTTTAGATTCTACTACATTTTAGCGTTTGTTATCCGAGTAATAGCCCTGGCTCCACTTTCTTTTCTGACGTTAGGATGCCAGAGCGGTTTATGGCGCTGCGTTAAGGTGGCAGTCCACTCTGTGGGCGTGGGTTCGAATCCCACTTCTGACACTGTCTTTTAGATTCTACTACATTTTAGCGTTTGTTATCCGAGTAATAGCCCTGGCTTCGCTTTACTTCCTGACGTCAGGATGGCCGATCTATCTAAGGCGCTGCGTTCAGGTCGCAGTCCACTCTGTGGGCGTGGGTTCGAATTCCACTTCTGACATTTTTTTTAGATTATACTACATTTTAGCCTTTGTTATCCGAATAATAGTTCTGGCTCCTTTTTTTCCTGACTTCAGGATGGCCGAGCGGTCTAAAGCGCTGCGTTCAACTTGCAATCAACTCTGTGGGCGTGGGTTCGAATCCCACTTCTGACAGTGTCTTTTAGATTCTACTACATTTTAGCGTTTGTTATCCGAGTAATAGCCCTGGCCCCGCTTTCACTCCTGACGTCAGGATGGCTGATCGGTCTAAGGCGCTGCGTTCAGGTCGCAGTCCACTCAGTGGGCGTGGGTTCGAATCCCACTCCTGACACTGTATTCTAGATACTACTACATTTTAGCCTTGAGTTATCAGAGTAATAGCCCTGACTCCGCTTTCTTTCCTGACGTCAAGAAGGCCGAGCGGTCTAAGGCGCTGCGTTCAGGTCGCAGTTCACTCTGTGGGCGTGGGTTCGAATCCCACTCCTGACACTGTGTTTTAGTTTCTACTACATTTTAGCGTTTGTTATCCGAGTAATAACCCTTTCTCCGTTTGTTTTCTTGACGTCAGGATGGCCGAGCGTTCTAAGGCGTTGCGTTCAGGTCGCAGTCCCCTCGGTGGGCGTGGGTTCGAATCCCACTCCTGACACTGTCTTTTAGATTCTACTACATTTTAGCGTTTGTTATTCGAGTAATATCCTTGGCTTCGCTTTCTTTCCTGACGTGCGGATGGCCGATCTGTCTAAGGCGCTGTGTTAAGGTCGCAGTCCACTCTGTGGGCGTGGGTTCGAATCCCACTCCTGGCAATGTCTTTTAGATTCTACTACATTTTAGCCTTTGTTATCCGAGAAATAACCCAGACTCTGTTTACATTCCCGTCTTTAGGATGGCCGAGCGGGCTAAGGTGCTGCGTTCAGGTCGCATGTCACTCGGTGGGCGTGGGTTTGAATTCCAATCCTGTCACTGTCTTTTAGATTCTACTGCATTTGAGCCTTTGTTATAGCGGCGGCCCCGGTGTAAGGGGCTGAGTTCACATCGCAGTCTACTCTGGTATGGCCATCAAGTTGGTATATTTTGCATACGTCAGTGTTTCACCTTCTTTCTTTAACGCTCCTATTACGAAGTACCTCCAATTTCTTTCCCCTGTACACGGTGTAACGTCTGTAAATGTGAAGTTGAGGGTGTGTGGCCTACGAGCCACAGCATTGGCGTAATCTACATATGTCCACGCCCTTTTTTCGAAATTTGACCATGCACATTTGGACTTACTTAACCTATTTGTGCCTATGGTCTACATACAAGTGTCACACCAACTATGTGCCACTTCCATAACTTCTAGATGATTCAGGATATCGAAATGCAATTTTCGCTTAACAATGCGGAATCATGGGACAAGTAGCAGGCTGTAGAGAAATTGAATATACTATTCTTAGTTTTTCGGGAAATTTAATCTTTGTTTTTTAAATGAAACTGCATTTTTCTCACCAGCAAAGGGTAGATCATACAAAGAGGAATAAAACGGATATAACTTATGTTGGTATTTTGACAGTAATTTGAGTATCGAATTAGACTTTGTAATATATGAATTGCATTAAACGATTAATTTTTCATATAGCAGCCCTTGCAACTCTCACCCTCTGGGAAGGTGGCCTTTGCAGCCTAAAGACCGTGGCGTGGAGAGGAGAGACTGAGAGGGGTGGCAGTGAGGGATAAGAGGCATAACTACAGCAATCCACTGAGGTCACACTAAGAAACACCAATTTTAATGATCAGAATGAAAGGTTTTTGCCATTGATTCATTTGGATTTAACTTGTCTTCTACTCACATTCCAAAAGTCGATCATTCCAAAGAAATATATAAAAATTGGTGGCGTAAAGAAGATAACAATAAATATCATTTCCAAACATTGACAAGAATCCAACCACGTTTGTTAGTAAATTTCATTTTTAATTAAGATGATCACTCCTCCACACCATACGACTACTGCTGTTCATAAATGGATAAGAAAACAGTACACTTTCGTCTTCTGTCGTGGATTTTCAAATTTGTGGCTGCTTGTTGCGCTATGAAGTGATAATCTCTGCAATCAGTATTAGCTGTTGCGACTGCAGATGCGCATTTTTGATACTCGTTTTTAAATTTACACTGATAGAACTGTCAAAAGTATTTCAAATTTATTTATTTGCTTTATTCTTTTGGTATATGTTTAAATAGAAAGTTTATTAACAGTGCGTAATAAGAGGAAATGCCTATCTATTATTAATCGAAATATTTCAATGAAAATTTTTAGGCATTCATTCCCATCCCATGTATTAAAATGACTTGTTTCTGCCATAACACAATTTGCTCGATTATTGTAAATTTGAAAAAGACTATTATTATCGTCCTTCTGCTACAATTTTGTCCTTTTCTTTTTTTCTTTTCGATTATCGTTGCTTTGGAATTTCAATAGATGAAAAGTTCAATTTAGATGAACAAAATCTGAAAAACTCTCTCATTCTGATCGTTACTATTGATTTTGTTCATACGTTATTCCTGTGAAGACCATGGATAGCCGTGGTTATGACTGTATCCCTTACGGTCACCCAGCTCAGACTCCTATCTTCACGAAACAATATCGAAGCCGGGAAGGACACCTTCCCCAACGGGGACTGTTGCTACAGGAAATGTCCGTTTACTTAAAAATCACATGTCAGAAAGTTTAATTTTATTCTCAAATTACTATCAAAATACTAACATATGATACATCATTTAATCCTCTTTTCATGATGTATCCATTGCAGGAATAATTTCTCATTTTTCAGCAAAAACTACATTTAGAAATCACGAACGGTTTAGAAGTTATGGGGGTGACTCATAGTTTGGGTGAACACCTGTATATGGGAGGAGGGGGAATCTAGTAGATACGAAGGTAGATGAATTAGCGCAGATATAATGTTACAGCTGTGTCTGAGTGTTCGTGAAGAACACCGAATGGTGTAAGACGTAAAATAGCAATACGTTCTGCATATTACGTGTGTTTGTTCGCGTACGAACATTGCAATAGATATAATGTATGAGTAAATTAATTAACCATTGAAGTGATCCCTTCGAGTATTGCAATTAGCCCGAAAGACCCATCGCAAGCGCGACCCTTCACGCGACTCTGTCACGCTCTATCAACATATTTCGAGGCGAAGAGTGCCGTTGGCACAATTCGACACGCGCAGCTGCGCGTGCGCTGCTAACCCTGTATTCCCAGCGAGCGTCCGCCCCCGAAACGCACCCTTCCATCTTTGTGTGTGACTGTAGGTGACTGACTACCGCAACTGTCACATTAAGAGGCGAGAGTAGCCTACCAGAAATTCCTACGTGACAATAAATCACGAAGCTCCGTAGAAGACTAGCCTATAGAAAGCCTCGCGCTAAGCACGTGATAGGACGGGCATTTTGCGAGAGGGGTGGGGACGGGAATCGGGTGAGTGAAGGGCGCTAGAAAAATTGAGAATGGGAGAAAGATTGTTGGAGCGAGCGGTCGACTATTAGAGTTCTTCGTGTTCAGCGGCAGCTCAGCCACACGAAAGCGATCGCTAGTTTCCAGGTCCTACCAGCCATTATTCCAGCATCGAAATTTATTCCGGATGCCGAGCTAAGTCAGTAGGGGTAACACCCATAAATTTTACGAGAGGGTGTGCAGCACATTTATTCGGCTGCAAATGATAATACGCGGTACAGGCGACGTATGACAACCTGAGACCTGCGCCTCAAAAAACTGACGCTTCAATTCCGCGGAAGATCGCGGACGATCTCCAGCTCAGCCAGGCGTGTTCCTGCCGACTACAGGAGACTTCCATGGTACTTCAACGGGTCATCTGCTGCCGCCGGCCGATATTTGGACATGTAATCCTTTCGGAGTGAGGTTGCAGAATTTCAGTCATCACCAATTTCTGTAAGTGTTCACACCCATTTTAGTAAATAACCAGAGTAAAGCACTAGATGGAACAGTAATGTAAAAGAGACAATTTTATATAGCAATAAACGCGTCCCCATCATTTTGGTCGGGTGATCACAAAAAACAGTGTATTATTTATAAACAGTAAGCAAATGCAATTCTTCGACTGAGGGTGCCCACCCCTGATGATGTCTCAACGCCGGTGTCCAGATCACAGGTAAGGCATACGCTTGGCGCCCTCCTAAATAAATTCAGCGCATGCATCCTGGTGTGTGGAAACCACCATCGCACCTTAAGTGTGATGGCAACCCCCTCCATGATAGTGTGACTCACGGCGGCGCATTACACCAATAATTGCCACCGTGTGGTCCATTACAGTATATATAAAACATTTACTCGTTCCGCAGGCTTTTCCGTCAACGAGGTAGCGGTGCCTGGCAATGAGCGTCCTTGGCTTTTCGGTACGGGCGTGTGGCTTGGAGTCTCAGAAGCTACGTTCAGCCACGTCCAACGCGTCCATCGCCGGCGCTCGTTACTCCAAGGGCGCGGGACCCTCCCTGAGGGCAGTGGGGCCTAATACAGGCGTTGGGATGGAAAGCCCTCGGAAGTCACGAAACTATATTTTTGGGCTGATAAAATTGAAAGATTCCATTCAAGTGGCATTGTGAAGCCGGTAAGACGCTAGAAAAAAAGAATTGGATTGTATAGCTTTCTTCTGAATGCGTTACACAGGTTTAGGAAGAAACCTTTTAAGCGTGCATGAATGATTGATGTTCCTGGGCACGTCCACTGCTATGGTTATTTGTTGTCTTAGTGTGGTGAATTTTATATTCTGGGAGGCGGTGGCATTCCTTGTCTACTGGGTGGTGGAATCCGGTGCTGACCTACAAGTCGGCTTATATGCGGTTTCCCCCCAGGGATCTCCCCTAGCGGGGCAACGCCTCAACGAAGACAAACTCTAAGCTCTGGACCAGCCACACAACATGTATGATACTGAAGTACATCGACGTGTGTGTAAGGAGGAGAGAGGATAGGACAAGGAAGAGGAAGAAAAAATCCCGCGCGGTTCATGGCTCGTCTGTTAGGTCTCTGTTTGCATTCACCTGATATTGAAACCACAAACGATCGGAGTAGCCGACTGCTAGAATTTTCTTCTCCAGATAGCAGCTGAATTCCACCTAATAACTCATGAAACATTAATTTTGAAGAGAGCACAATAGGTTACCGTATTATTTTACTGTCATACTGTGAATGTGGCTGATTTTTTTAACAATTTTATATTATTAAGCTCTGTATAACTGTTGATAGATTTCACTGGGAGAGATGGCTTAGGGCATCTACTGTTGTCGCTGCGGTGCGTCTGATCGAGAGGGATAGTTGGGTATTTATTTATTTATTTATTTATTTATTTATTTATTTATTTATTTATTTATTTATTTATTTATTTATTTATTTATTTATTTATTTATTTATTTATTTATTTATTTATTTATTTATTTATTTATTTATTTATTTATTTATTTATTTATTTATTTATTTATTTATTTATTTATTTATTTATTTATTTATTTATTTATTTATTTATTTATTTATTTATTTATTTATTTATTTATTTATTTATTTATTTATTTATTTATTTATTTATTTATTTATTTATTTATTTATTTATTTATTTATTTATTTATTTATTTATTTATTTATTTATTTATTTATTTATTTATTTATTATTTTTTCAGGTAGGCATTTGTGACCAACCAGTGTGCGGTGAAACCCTTCCAGAGCAAGCGGTGCGTCCTTGTTGCCGCGTGATGGATGGCGTGGGGCAGCGGGGCGGGAGTGGCCGGCACGGAGAGACGCGCGTCCACACTTGACCACGTGTGGCGCCACCTCCGCGGAGCAATTTGTACCTGCCAGCGAGCACAAAGGGCTGCGCCGGCTGCGTTTGATTGCGCGCGCCTCATCCCGCGGCGCCGCGGCGCACGTGACTGGCGCGAGATGGAGGAGGATTCCATGAATGCCGCCTGTTGTGGCAGAATGTGATGGCCATTTGTTGCGTGAGTTACCTTCTTGGGGGTTTTGTGTGTGTGTGTGTGTGTGTGAGAGAGAGTGAGTGTGTGTGTGTGTGTATCGTTTTGTTCTGATTTTTGTCGATTTATTTTAAATGCCTGTATATCTGTGTATACAGAACTATAAAATTATTGATACGTACAAATTAACGATTTTTATATTTACATATTTTAATTATTTTTCAGTACTGATGATAATATGATCAGAATATAGAACACTATACTTAGGCATATTTTTTAATAATCAAAATTATATTCTATTATATACGTAATGCGACAGGGTTCAAGTGGTAATTGAAAAATGAGGCAAAAGTACCGAAATTAAGAATTGCTAACATTTCACATTAGGTCTCCTCAGAACAGTCTCTTAAAACTCAATTATCGATGATGAAGTTTTAAATTTTTTCATTAATTTGTTCTAAAGAATATATACCTTAAATGAATTTGTTCGAAAACTAGTAGTGCAAGTATTTGCAGAACTGGCACCATTCATGTTAGCTCGTTTATAGACATGTTCTCATTTATTCGTATTTGTGTTTGTTTGGCATCGCCATGAAGATAAGTGTTTTTAACTAAATGCAGCGGAAAAAAGTTAAACCGTCACTTCTTCTGACGTGTTTGAAACTTTTTCCGCACTTTCTGTTGAGTTTCGAATCTAATGCAGCCGATGTGTACAGGCAAATTCAGGCGGCGGGCTGCCCCGATCGGTAGTTTTCCGTAGCGTCTGCGATAAACACCAGGCGAATGCCGACACTGTACCTTACCTAATAGGCCATGGATAGCGCGCAATCTTTCCTTCCCTTTCCTTTTCATATTTTCACTCCTTACTTACTCACACTTACACACATGTCCGGAAACCAGTCGCGAGCTTAGAAGTTGTCTCGGCTGGGGCTGTGTTCTGCTGGTAGGAAATACCTGTATCAACATTCACCCAACACCTGTTGTTGTTGCATTCATTTACTAAAATTTCTGTACCTTATTGAGGTTTTCCTCCTTCGATAAAGTTGCTTACGCTGGTGTAGGGTTTTCTGACTCACTACAGTGTTTGGCATTGGACTCAATCCTCTATACTCCTTCTGCAAGAGATAAGGAATAGCAACCCCATATAATATCCGTCTCGATATAAATAAGTTGTCTGATATCCTGTTCTTGAGATTTGCAATCGTATTCTTGCGGGCTTGTAAAAATTGCGCGACCCATGGTGGCTCATAGAGCCCGAGAGTTTAATAAAATGCCATTTTTTTTATTTTTACGGTTTTATGACCTAGCAAAAGAAATTACTTAATTGTACTTCTGTAGTTGTTTTAATAGATTTTCAATTTGTCTTTTTTGCCTATTTTAACTTACGGTGCCTTTTTTGCTTTTCACCTTATTTTTGTCTTCCTCTTTTTTCGTCTTTAGGTTTTTTGTTTCCTCCTGGCACTGATCTCAATGTAGCTGTAAGTCTTGATACTATTAATACATAATCTTATGAACATTATGAAAGGATTACTTTCTCTGCTAATATTAATATTAATATTTCTTTCGTTGGCCTGCTACGCTCATATATTCTATTCTTTCTCTTATTATATTAATTTGAATGTTAATTTTAATCATGAATTTCGACATACATTTCTCTCCTTACCTGTTGCATGTGTACATGTACTTCTAAACAGAAATATGATACCTGAAAGTTCTGTGGATTAAAACTAATTATTGAATTAATGGCAACTACCACAAATTATCAGCCTTTTTTCTCAATAATAAAATTCAACATTTATTCTGACTTTTTTACAAAATTCTATTGAAGTCATGAAGTTATTAACTTTTCATCTGAACAAACATTAAAGTACCGTACTGTTTTGAATAAATCCGTAAGCTTACTGCGATGACTTCCCACATGTTCTTCTCGGATGTTTTCGGGCTCGGTGTTGTACGTGCGATTTCTTCCATACCCCCATTATCGCGCTCTTGCCTGTCGTTAGAATAGATTACAAATGTTGCCCAAATGTCCTCGACTATTTGATACTTTAAAGGATTCAGTTATTTCTATTAAATTAATTCATGGACGCGACTTGCCCTGGCTGTACTCCGGATGAAACACCTACGCGCGATTATCTGCCTTCAGCAGACGTTTTAAAAATTCCGCACAAATCCCTTCGAAGCTATCCTCACAAATCCCTTCGAAATACGGAGTGTATTTCAATTCAAATAACAAATTACATTAACAAAAATTACAGTTATAATTCAGTGCTTCATCCTCTTTCTCTGCACAATGCCAAGCTACCAAAACTAATCATAAGCTACGCGCCTCTTTAACATTTAACTAATACCCCAGTCTACGCTTAAAGAATATTCGCACCGCACCGATTGCTGTGTGTTCAGCTCGGTAGCGTTCGAGAGAGTTATTATTGTAACCTTCCCACAGAATCACTACTTTCAATGCCATCTCCATACCTCTCGCATGTAATGTCTGCGGGGCCGTGTCTCCCCAAATGTACAACGCTATGACCCTCAGCATGGAATACTACACTTTGTTTATTGGTTGTCCTAACAACAAATATTCTTTAGTTCCCAAGCCTGCATACAATTGCATCGTATTACGCACACTTGATGCCGTTTTTTTCCAATAAAATTATACACAAGGTTTCTGTCTTACCACATTATTCACAGATACTATTTCAAGATTCAAACGGGAGCCCACATCAGCATCTGCATGCCCTGAGCCGCTTGTGTGAGACCTTGAAACGTACGCATACATGATCGAGTGTCACAATAATGTGGACAATACGTTAGTATTACCGTGCAGTTTTTAATGAGCCTATGACTTCATATTGCCAGTATAATATTTATATTTCAAAACGATGGCCATTTGGATTTTTTTGTTGAAAAACTGGTATCATATTTAACAAAAGAGCCACCAACTACAGCGGCGGTTCTAGAACGTATTTCAGAGGAAGGAACAATTTCAATTCGGGCACCCCCACAAATATTTTTGAAATATTTTAACTGTTAGCTTGAAATAAGAAAAAGGACGAGTGAATGTGTAGTGAAAATACTGTTTTGGATGTGTATATAGTACGCATGGTAATTATTTTAAATAATTTGAGTTAAATTACAAATATTGTTGACTTAGGAGGAGGCTGCCGCTCCCCCCTCTTGACACGCCATTTATATCGTTGTGGCGTTCGACTTAGGGTTCTCAGAGCATTAACTGATGCCCTTGTTGTGCGTCTGACCAGGAGGTCTTGGGATCGAGTCTCGATGGTAGCAGGGTTTTCGATATTAGCCGACTAGCTACGAAGAATTTAACCGCTCTTTCGAGGATAACTCTAGTGGTAGGCTCCTCTGATCGGTAGTTTTTCATAGTTTCTCAGATCAATACCAGGTGAATGCTGGAGCAGTACCCCTGCAAATGGGTCATGGACCGTGCACGATCATTTCTTTCATTTTCCTTGTTTTATCCTCACCTCTTACTTACAGACACACTTGCACTTATGTACTCTATTCTACCACACATCTCAGGATCTAGTTCCGTCTGGGGTGGTGCCCCGCTGGTGGGAAATACAAGTATGAGGAAATTCCGCAAATAGACATATAGGGCGGCACCGGATCTGGCCATCCAGTGGGAGAAGCAAATAGACGTATAGGCCGCCACCCTTAGTGTCAAAACGCACACTACACTTACGGGACTGATTTGCAGATTCCAACTATCCATCAGAACAGAATACAGCAGAAGATATGAGAACAGACTCGAAATCCTTCCAAATTACCTCGCAGTGAACATCCTGGACAACAGTGAAGACATAAGAAGAGTATAACGGCACCACCCCCTAGACCTCAGTCATAGATTCAAAATTACATAAATAAAGTAATTACTGGATTAAGTTAAATAATTCAATTTGTATCTGAGAAGTACTGTCACAGGACAACTCTGCTCTCAAGTTTATTTAAATCCTTCACCGACTGTCCATGTAAGGAACAAATTGTGAATGAACAGTTGATTATAAGAAAAGCGTACGAGACTACTGACTACAGCCGTTGACGCTCCGGAAACACGAAATATTCTACCATCCGATCGTGCAGCCGAAAGAGCCTTTGAGTCATTCTGCATGTGGTGGTGAGTAGGGGCCGCCGGTCGTTGTTGTGTTGCGCCGCGCCGCGCCGCGCCGCCCCGGACGTTAGCCCGCGAGCGGAGGGGCCGAGGATGCTGCGAGGCGCGCCAAGTGACCCGCGGCGACCTCCGCCGACCCTGCGACGGCGACGGCGGGGACCTTCGTTCCGCCATTCACGCGCTTTCACGGCTGCCACTCGCGGGCGGGCGCGGAGCGCGCGACGCGACGCGACGCGACGACGCTGCTGCACACGTCGTCATTCATCGAATTGTTAGGGAAATGCCTCATTTTCTCCTTTAATGCGTGCATTTCACTTCCATTACGAACACATTTCAGGAATTGTGATAAAATTACTTCGTCAAGGAGCTTAGTCATTATATCCTAAAGATTTATTTTCGTTCTTTTAAGGTAAGTCAAATACCTATGTAGTGGCCGTAAAAGATTCTTAAGAAAATGGTGCAGCACTCATTTTCCACGATATCCCTGATTTTCCGACAAATAAAAAAATCAAGTTTTTCAGTTTGTTTCTACAATATTGAATATAGAGATTTTTCGTCAGTAAAATTTGTCTTCTAAAGACATATTTTTAAATGGGGTCATGTACAATTATAAGTTTTGTTGTTGTTTTTTTTAGGATTATTTCTAAAATGAATATTCGCCGGGCTATCTGGTTCCACTCGAAGCTCTGCAGTTTTGAAAATATTGTTTGAGTTTTGGTGATACTAAGTCCCAAGGACATTTTAAATTTTTTTTCGAAAGTGGTGCCAATTTATTTCTTTAAATTTTTGCTAGAATGGAGCAAATTACACTCATAAAGGTGACGTAGGTCCGATACAGTTAAATCTGAAGTCTCGGACTGGCGGTCGGACTGGCTTTTGTAAATAAAACCCTTTTTCCGCTACCAGGGGACCCCAAACACGTTGAAATCT
The DNA here is from genome assembly GCA_038098605.1 of Gryllus longicercus. Classification (NCBI taxonomy): domain Eukaryota; kingdom Metazoa; phylum Arthropoda; class Insecta; order Orthoptera; family Gryllidae; genus Gryllus; species Gryllus longicercus. The sequence continues at coordinate 6,507,184 of JAZDUA010000020.1, forward strand.
GGAAATCGATTTTCCGCAGCATTGCATAACTTCCCCTATGCTACATATTGCTTAAAGTAAATATTTTCTCAATTTTTCGGTTCTCTAATACTAGAATAAAAATACATTAAGAATGAGTAATACTTGGACATAAGTAAATTTTTATTGAAATATTTAGAACTCTTTTTGAGAATATTTTTTGAGCGTTTTTAAAAATGCGCATCTTTGAGCTCGTTTTCATAGAAAAGTTTTGATTTTTCGAGATATTACATAACTAATTATGTGAAGCATCTTTTTGATGTGGTCAAAAGCGCACACACGGAGAGGTAAAAAGGAAGGGAGATGCTGCAAATAATAGCTTACCAATATTATGCTCTCAACCATATACCTTCCCCGGACAAGCAAACAATATGGATACAATACCGGCAGGATTTCTGGCGCTTTGCTTTGCAACGATGAAAGACTTTACTGCTAATTTTAAATCACAATTATTTATTATACATTTCATTAAATATCGATGCACTAATGTTATTAATATGTGCTGACGTACATTGGACAAAATGGATGAGTTGTAATTCAAATCGCAAATACCTTTTCAAAGTAATCGCTAGTTAATTTGAAACTTAGTAAAGTCGTGAAAGGAGTTCGTCTTACGCTGTCAGGATGGCCGAGCGGTCTAAGGCGCTGCGTTCAGGTCGCAGTCTACTCTGTGGGCGTGGGTTCGAATCCCACTCCTGACAAACATTTTAAATACGGCATGCATAGCCGTACGCTAAACAGTTGAATGAAGCTTACTTTCCGAGCTCCTGAAATATCATATATAAATCAAAATCTGTGATGCTGAAATCCAGGAAGTTAATGAGAAGTAATATTTCGTCCCCTAAAATTGTTGTCGAAGAGACTCAAATTTACTTGAGTTGTATTTTTAAAATGTGTTCAATTTAAAGTTAATGTTACACATTTACTATAAGTATTTTCTTCCTTAGTGACGACATAGTTTTCTTTGTTTTCTGAAAAATGAGGTATTCTGGACCTGTAATCTTTTAATTCTAAACGATTCAATTATATGTTTCACAGAGTCGTCCGAAATCATGTATCAGAAGTTTTTTGGTTGAGATATAAATACTAAGAAGGGAGACGTGTAAGTAAGACGTGGATATTGTCATTTGTGTTTGAGGTGTAGGGAATATTCGAAACGTTGTTTAAGGATAATGGAACGACCACCGAGGTGGGGTCAAGGAATGCCATGGAAAAATATGTAAAGGTCTACGACGGAGATAGATCTATTAGGTGTTAAGGCTATGAAGATACACAGCTTTCAAGAGGAGCGGCAAGTAACATGAGAGGCTCTGGTAGTCTTTTAGACGTCGAATAAAATAGAAACTACGAGAATGTCGGTGCCATTCCAGAGTACCACTAGTTATACAGATTATAATATAAATATCTTATATTTTATTCGTTTATATTGATGTCAGAACATTTGTTTTTTATTAATGGCAAATATTATACTTTTTATTAATGAATTAATATTGCAAATGAGAATTAAGGTGGTTAAAATCAAATTATTTAAATCAATATTTTTACACGATTTACGTAAATAGTTTAAATTATCGCCTCACAAAATAGTGTAATTTATACCACACTCAAAGAACTTCTGATACGCAATGTATGATTTATGATGAGTCTTCGTAACCTACAATTAATATTTTGGAAATATTTTCATTAACTTTTTGCTTTCCTTTAATTTCCAAATTGTTTGTTTAGCTATAAAATATTAGATATAAATATTAAAATATAAATGAATCAAAGCGAGTAAATTTTTCAAACGCTTAAGTGATTAATGTAATCGAACAAGTAAAATACTGAAAAAAGAAACAAAAATAAACTTTCATTTGCATATTTGGGATGAATATTTAAATCGTGCAAATGTTTGTCACGTTTCATTATATGTTACTGAGGAATACGTAGTTACTAATTCTGATTGTCTGGCCTTGAAAAAAGGAGAAACATTGAAATACAGTTAATAAATACTAGAAAAAATACAATTCAAATTATTCTACAGACCCCACTTTTTGTAAGTAGTCACTTCTTTATCAACTTTAGGAGAAACATTTTTGCCTCTCAATAAATACCAGAATTTTCAACATAGGAGTCTCGATTTTATTTATATGTGGCATTCTAAGAGCTCAGTATGTACGCTTCATTCCATGAACGTGTAGGAAACATTCGCATTCGAATCGTTATTTAAAAAATGTTTGTCAGAAGTGGGATTCGAACCCACGCCTACAGAGTAGACTGCGACCTGAACGCAGCGCCTTAGACCGCTCGGCCATCCTGACTATGTGTGTGTGTGTGTGTGTGTGTGTGTGTGTGTGTGTGTGTGTGTGTGTGTGTGTGTGTGTGTGTGTGTGTGTGTGTGTGTGTGTGTGTGTGTGTGTGTGTGTGTGTGTGTGTGTGTGTGTGTGTGTGTGTGTGTGTGTGTGTGTGTGTGTGTGTGTGTGTGTGTGTGTGTGTGTGTGTGTGTGTGTGTGTGTGTGTGTGTGTGTGTGTGTCTGTGTGTCTGTGTGTCTGTGTGTGTGTGTGTGTGTGTGTGCGCGCGCGCGTGCGCGTGCGTGCGTGCGTGCGTGCGTGCGCGCGCGCGCGTGCGTGCGTGCGTGCGTGCGTGTGTGTGTGTGTAGGAATTGTCTAAACTTTATTGATTTTCTAATTCGTTCGTGATTTCCTAGACTAATTGTTTGTGATTTGAATAATTATCTTTTCACCAGTTCTAGTGTACGTTGGTGTATTATAAATGAGTCAGCGCATCGAAAACGTGTAATTAAATGCGAGGTAAAGTCAGTAGTGTTTCATTGTTGTGAATAAAGTGTTAGAAACCCCGTCGGTATTGTGTACGGTCCATGATGTTGCTCCTCCCAAGAAACCAAATGGTTAAAAGCATGATGCTGTGTAGCTAATAATAGCAAAGCCTTTGTCCCTTTCGCTTCTCTTAACGTGCTCGTTTCTGCGTCCTAGTATTTCAAGCTATTCTGGGTGATGAAGAGCGCGGACAAAATGAAGGGTTGCGTCAGAGATAGTCTTAAGCCCCCAAATCATTTCTCTTTAGGAGAGCATTTTGAAACTGTGTATCGGACATATTTCTAACCTGTGCATGATCTGGCTGTATGCTGCATACCAGCCCTGAGGAAGACCACGACAAGATGGTCGGCAACACAGTCTTCGACGCGGCGTCACCCTGACAGCCAAGAACATGCACATGACTCTGGCCGCGGAAGCCTACGACTGTATATTTCTAACCTTCACAAGCAGAGAAAAACATTGGCTTGTAACGTCTTTTGCCGCTGGATATCAGTTAACATCAAGAAATCCGAGACACCAGCTGGAAATCTACTCTACCAATGAGAAAAATGAAAAGCGCCCAGTGTGTGGCTTACGACTATCTCTGTCGCAACCCTTCAATTGGTTATGAATAGAGCCTGGAAGTTCAGGGAATTGCATGTTTTTGGTTAATGGTCATATTTTCCTGAAACTAGAAAGGTGTACGTTTCATGACAAAATATTAAAATAAGGTAAGAAAAATTATTCAGGAGGCAAGAGATAAATTCGTGGCAGCTCCAGATGAGGCGGGGAAAGCAAAAAGGAAGGAAACAAATTAAGTTTCTAGAACGAATCTAGGATTTCTTTACAGACAATGAGTAAAATCTTAGAAATAGTGTTAGTCTTCCCGACAATACGTTGAGCACAAACATTGCCTCACATAAGATTATGTCATCGAAACATAATTTTCTACGTATAAAATTATATTGTCTGTTAGAAGACATTTTCTAACAACAGATAACCTTAATAAACTTCTTCTGGCTTTCGGTACTCGTATTGTAAAATAAAATGTGCAGAAGAAGATACTAATCTGTTTTTAATTTGCATATTCCCTGTCTCTAGGGAAAAAGTGTGTGTAATGTAATAACAAAAATATATAAAATTGTAAAATGCATTTTTGTGACCAAACTCTACATATCTTAACAATTTCTGTGCATATTTTAACATTTTTATGGCATATTTGCATGCATATTTCAGACATGCATATTTCTTGCCATAACTTCCCAGCTCTAGTTATGACATTTTCCATTAATAATATATACTAGGCTGTCCGGGTGACGCCGCGTCCATGGCGAAGGTGCCAAGGCACCTTCCAAGGTGCCAAGGCACCTTCGCCATGTACGCGGCGTCACCCGGACAGCCTAGTAAATACTGACTCCGGCCGCGGAAGCCTACGCTCTTTCCATTAATAAGTATATTATTATATCGGTTAATCATATGTTTAATGCCCCTGTATTATAAATCAAATGAGTGTAACTCTGATGTGTGCATTAATAATTGCTGTCTACAATATCTGTACTTTCTAAAAGCACACTATGACAAGAATTTAAAAATTATCTTCGCGGAAATTCATTTCACTGTCTTCTCCCTCATGTATATAAAGGCTTTTACAAATACATTACAAATGTCTGATATTAAATTTCGTGATGAGTACTTCCGTTTCTTAATTTATGCTGTTAATTAAACATTTTAGTTGAAGATTTTGTTAAATTAGTTATGAAATCACACTTAATAATATGTTTGTTCTGTAATAGTATATCGTTATAGTTCAAACTAGTGGTTCTACAGAATGGCACGGACTTTCCCGTATTATTTTTCTATTTCATATGGTCTCTGCTTGTTCTACGAACTTGCTACATACTCTTGTCAGCTACGATCTATCAAATCACAATACACATTTGTTTGGAATTTATTTTTTTCGGATTCCTAACAGTACAATGGAAATATTATTTTAAGGAAATTAAAGAAAAATAAATCCTCGTCATAAATGGCAATTTTCTTTGAAAAATTTGGAGCCGTTTTTAAGAAACTTCTCTTAAACTCTTATGTAAATTTGAAATTTGAAGCTCTTTTTCACAGAAATGTTTTGAGTTTTCCAAAAACTTCATTAGAAGTCATTTTAAGCATTTTAACTCATATACAATAGTGTATACCAGTGGCTGTAAATGTGCATATGAACGGCATGAGAGATATTTCAAAAAAAAAAAATACATTTGTGTAATTTTCGAAAAAACAAAGTATACCTCGAAATGAAATTTACGTCATATTAAAGAGTGCAATTAGTAATATACATTCGAAAAGTTTGAAGAAAAAGTTTGGAGAAAATGGCGTTTTACCGTTTCTGAAAATGCGAAAATTTGAGCTAGTTTTCACAGAAAACGGTTGTGTTTCAACAGACTTTATATGACATTATTTAAAGCACATGTTCTCTTTTATTTTGTAGTTGTTGGAAGATGCGGAAAAAATTCAAACTTGCAATTTTCAGAGTTAGTGAAAATAGGACCTATGTCATCTTTATAAGTGTATTTTACTCTATTCTTACAAGAAATTTAAAGAAAAAAGTTTAAGATATTTTTGAGAAAATTTTGAAAATGTCCGAGAGGTTTCATATCTCCAAATTTTGAAGAAAGTTTTTCAAAATCGCGGTGCCTGGAGGGGGGGAATATCCATTTTGGAAAAAAATCATAGGTGGCTAGTGGAGCTCATAGACAGACAGACTGTCGGACAGGTAGACGGACGTACAGTCGGACAGAGGGACGTACAGACGTTTTGAAAAAAAAAACACTTTTTCGGTATCAGGGAACCCGAAAACGTGTATTCCGTTGAAATCTCGAAATCGATTTTCCGCAGCCATACATGACTTTCCCTTACTCCGTATATACTTACGTATACAAGAAAGTAAAAATCATAGTCTTTGCAGAGGGCAAATTGTAGATAAGTGTTTCCATCGTAGAGCAGGCATGGCTACTTACTCTCCTCCTAAATACTGGGTAAGAAGTATCAACAACGACTGATTGATTGGTGATTCTGGTCACGTCATCTGCTAAGGTCATTATTCCCGTAAGTGTAGTGCGTGTTTTATCACGGGAGGTGCCTGTGATTTCCCCCGGCGGATGTTGAGATCTGGCGCCGCCCTACCCGTTGGCATGCGGGTTTTTCCCCCAACCAGGCATCTTTCACCAGCGGGCCCCACCTCAGCCGGGACGTGCTCTAAGCTCCCGAATGATGTCCCATCATGCAAGATATGCGTGTTAACGTTTTACAAGTCAGACATTTGTAGAAAACATTAGGTACTTTACTAATGATTTTAATGTACTAATGAATTTTTAAAACTTAGAAACCTGACCCCCTCCCCTTATCACGATGCCTCACTACGTCAATAGTAGGTTGTCGACTGAAAATGCATTCTTAGTTAACTTGTTCACATTGATATTGCAACAAACGTGAACACTTCGTTTACAATGATAAAAAAAATAAACGTTTGCATAAAGTGCCAATGGAATTCTCAAATAATACAGAAAGAGCGATGTAATAATAGAAATGATTTATTCCAAATTACGATACGACACTGAATTATAATAATTACCTTAAACTGTTGACGAAAGTACATAGGAGCCGCAAGAGCTGTCCTTGGTGGCATCACGATCAGACATCAACAGTCGGAAATTCTTCTCTACCAAATTTTGTCGTTGACTTTGCAAACCCCACGACGATATCTCTTAAGTTACCATGTTTAGAACCAATCCAATGCAACTTTCATTTCCTGTTACGATAGAACTAAGTTATTTATATTTGTTGGAAATTCTTTGTCTTATTTTCTGACATGCACTAATAGTGATTATATTCGAACATTGAAGGCAATCATTAGAATTGGACAGATAATTCTCACTAAATGAAGTATTATGAGTATTATTTTATTTGAAAATATGAAGTAAAACTATTATTTTTAAAAGTAAACAGAAATATCTAAAAAAAAATTGAAAATTAAAGCATTTTTCTACATTCTGATAATATGAAAGCGGAGTTTAGTGAAACCTGCGTAAATGGCCACCTCGACAAAGCAGTCATCTTCAGTAACTTTTTTCTTGGAACCGAATGCTTTTTCCATAAGACACTGAAAATATTTAAAAAGTAAATAAATATATACACGTACATGAAAAGATTCTCTCCCTTCAGTGCCCATATGACCAAGCGCATTCGCAGGTTGATCTCTCTTAAGCGGCCACCTTAAGGGATTTTGAACTCTATTGTAACGAGAAGTGGAAAGTGGTAGAAATTATTGGTGGTTAATGTCTTCCCTGATCTAGAGTCATGTATCATGCAAGGGGATTAAATTGCTTCAGGTAACAACATATGATTTTGATAATTATTTCTTCATGATACAATTCGTATATTTCTCGCATGTCACAGCATTGCTGTAGTTGATAACTCGTGCGTTCTGTGAGAATCTATTAAGAACTACCGGAGCACGCCGCCATGTAAATGTAATTCATTGTCTCATTTGTCAGACGGGCGTACTGAAAATGTCTACAGCGTATGAATTGCATCTGGTAAGGCTTGTTTGATTCGACGAAGACGTAAAGCGAGTTCGTGGACTAAGAGAATGAGTACCAAGTTAAGAGTTTGTAAATTGCCCGAGAGGAGGCAAATTATCCTAAATACCTTGTTTGAAAAGTCTTTTGCTTTTATAGTAATTAAAGTTATTAAAGAGAACATACTTGTTATGTTAGGAAGTAGCACAATTGGCTTAGATTTTCACTTCCAATAAACTCGTTTCCTTAAATAAGCGGTCACCTCTACTAACGGGCGATTTTTGCTGAAACCATTGCTATCCATTGCTAACCACTGCTAAGTCCGGTTCCATTGTGTTATTTTTTAGAATGTCATATCGCCTGCTTACTTAAATCGTGTTATATTTCAAGAATTATTTTATTGATATATTTACATTCTCCGAATAGCTTCATAACAAAGTTGTATTTGATAACACTACATCTAAACACTACAGACAAACATACACATTTTTTTATTTTCTTGTTAATGAAGCTTCTACTTCGTGGGTCAGTAACGAAAACTTTGAGAGAAATCTTTTAACCTGTTAATCCCAAGAAACTCGTAGTAAGACAACACATTTGTGTTTACGTAAATAAGTCTTAGAGTTTCTGATGTTTACAACGGGCACTGAATAAACATTTTCCCTTATGCAGAGCACAATCTGTTTAGTGCTTCGAGTAAAGCAATGTTTTAAATTGTAAAATATTTATCTAGGAATAAAATGAGAATAAGAAATGTTTATGAAAATAGGGACGGCACTCACGAATTACGAAATAGCTTAAAATGGACATATACATCGTATTCACACACATTCATTGACTTCGGATTTGATATTGATCTACTGGTGAGATATTATTGACATTGAAATAGAAACGCAAGTCAACGTCGTCTGTACCAAATGTTTTCTTATCAACTTGACTTCTTGTCTCGTCATTTATGAATCAGTGGTTTTTGACTTACTTAAGGGCGGGAATATATTTTCAGCAATCGCTGACATCTATAACTACAACACTCGACGTAGTAATCATATTCATCAGGTGACAGTATTAACAGCTCACTACACACAATACATGTACATTATTTTACAACACCTTTCCAGATGACATTAAACGATTAAATTCGTTACAATAGTTTAAGTCCTAAGTAAAATTTTTTCTGCTGCACAACTATTTCTATACAATAGAAACTATACTGAGCATCCAAGAGGAAAGTAATATTAATTTTAACAACGACATTTAGTGTATTATTTACCATTTGGATTGTATAATTCTAAAGAACCTGTAACAAGTATTGCACTTCAGCTTCTGGGTCAATGACCAAATCTCGATCAGGTTTTCGTCCAGTTTCCCTGATCTTTGAGCAAATGCTGAGATGGCGTTGTTTTGCTTCTGGACATAAATGTAACTTCCATTTAAATTCTCCCTTTAGCAGGTCACACACAGTTTTTAACTGTTTTTGACGTAAATAAATAAATAATTAAGCACTAAAAATTCCTCTCATTCCATCTCATAATTATTCTTCTCTAACTTATCCTCAAGCATTCGCTTCTCTGTTGCTCTTAAATAAATGTGGCTTAATTTTTTGTTTTCTGTTTAATATAATTTAACTGTTTAAAAATAATTTAACGACCATTTAGCACACAATATTATACTTCGATTTAAACAGAATGACACTTTTAGGTCAGGAGCTGAACGGAGAGATGGCACTGTCATCCAATCGGGAGCTTCTTTACGATTTGAATGTTTGGTATTGGAGCTTCCAATTGGATGGCAATGTCCTCCTCTCCGTCCAGCTCCTGACCTTGAAGTGTCACATTGATAAAATCGGAGTATAAACGTAATAACCGTTTATTACATGTCTAGAAGATACATTTCTCTACTCCAACGTCGTTTCGACCCACGTTGGCTTCGGGTTTGTTTTGGCGGTTTGTTGTTTTTGGCGTCGCCGGGAGGAAATTGTCAGTGAGAGGAGGGAGAAGGAATAGAGTGGGAGTGGGAGGAGGGGGCGCGGGGGGGGGGGAGCGGCAGAGCCACGCAGAGACGTCTCGAGGCAGCTCCCCCACCCCGGACGCGCTTCACACGCGATCTTCATCCCTCGGGAAATTCTGGCGGACGTTTCTTGCTGACGGACGATTTCGTTTTATATTTCAACGTAAGGCTTTGAGATTAGATTGATTATTCCTTAAGAAGAAATTATGGATGAGCTATGCAAATTGTCTGCTTAATGAACGATGATCACGTATAATAAAGTTACTTTCTATTGGTTGGTGATTATTATTAATCTTAACAATTTATGTTTGATTATTTCTGGTTTTATTGGTATAAAATAATTCCTTAGTCCTACTAGCGAAGTTTGCCGTTTAAACCGACCTAACAGTTAAAACGACCCTAAAGAAGGACTTTCAATGTCTAATAGGAACAAATTGAAACGACTGGCATATTCCAATGAAATGTGTCTCAAATGGTATCTTAATAGCTATTGTTTAACAATAGTTGTAACTTGTGTGATTTTCTATGAACTTTAAGAGGGAATCTATGATCAGGTTCGTTGTAATTCATTTTTTGCATCAAGTGAAATGAAATCCTAGAAAATTGTGTAATGCCATCTTTCTGGATAGAGTACACATTTAGGGGAGGAAAACAAAATATAAAGCTTTGGATCCAATAGTTTTTAAACTTCGTAATGTAATTGTAATTAGTATACAATATAATTTTGAAATACAAGAATTTATGACTATACAATAGTCTTATTCCAGTCAATATGCACATTTCGCCTGGAAAAAGGTCATAAAACGGTTTCTTTGAGTGTGTTGTTAACACTAGTTAAAACCCGCAAGTTTACCCCAGTCTCTTGTTAAAACCGCACGTTTTCGACCTCCCATACCTTGTGCCAACTCCGGGAGGCCAGAAAAAACGGTATTTTTTTCTGACTGGTTTCGTTTTTTCCCTACAGCTCTTAAACCTTAGTCCTGTAAATAATACTTCATATCAATTTTAAAAGACGAACGAAAATTTTCCACATCTTTCGCATTTAACATCTTTTTCGAAACGAAATTACAGATTTTCGAAAAAGCGCTATTTCAAAATTCTCGAAACTGTGTGCAAAAATATACATATTTCTGAAATTATAATCAATCTATAGTAAATATAATAATTATTATATGTAATACTATTATTTACCCCCCTTTTCAGTACATACCGACTAGACTATCAGTGGAAAAAATATAATTTAATGGAAGTGAGTGAAGTTAAATAGGAACAAAAATACATCTGATTGGGAAAATGTCTTCAATGGGTCGGTAGTCCGCAGAATCTGGAAACGTTCACTAGTCTAGAGCAACATGTGCATAATTAATTTATTTATTGCAATCTTATTTCAATTTTGACATTAAACCCTTTTTCTCAGCTTGATAGACTTTGTATTATCTATTGATATCGTATATCATCGATGTATACTGCGTAATATATATTTACAAAAATGAATTCTAATGATTTCTCGAACCAGTATCTTCAAATAATTTCCTAAGTTTTATGTATTTTCTTTCATATCGTACCAGAAACACTAATAAAGAAAATATTTGCTTGATGCAAAATGTTTTAGTGAAAAAAGAATATATGGATTAAAACGTAAGAAAGGTACAAGAGTTTTATTCTCAAAATTTGAAGATTAGGTTTGATATAGTTTGTTTCCTACGGTAATGATAAACACTAATTTTATAATTTGATGCCGTTATTTATTTCATTAATATATTATTTTCTCAAATTGAAGGTTGGTAAGTTTGGTCCTTAAGAAAAAAACTACATACGGTACAATGATGAATGAAAGAGAGCTTATGCACTGAGACGTTGTGCAATGGAATCACTACTTCTCAAATAATTACGTTGGCCTTGGAGTTGCAAGTGATTCGCAATAGAACGATTGAAGTGATTGAACTGCATGTTCGGACTCGAGGAACATTAGTTCAGACCAAGCACGTGCGAGGAATATTTTGTTTTGCTGGAGAGCAATTAATTATAGTATCTTGGAAGGTTATTTGAATCTTGCTGTGAACATACAGTCGTGACGGCTTCAAACGCATGAGAAGAAATAAACACGCGAGACATCGTTATCGTGTTCTTGTTAATCTTCTTACATGCACCAAGAGAATCAGATGTTGTGCGCATATGAACATACTTGAAAAACATTTTCATAACATTTATGTTGACCTTCTTTGATGTAATAGTAAAAAAGCAACAAAAAAGAGCTATATAACCTAGGGAAGAAGTAATATATGGACTTGCTGCAGGTGACTGCATTACTTAGACAATTGTAGAAGAGCTATAATTATGAATCCTCTACAATTATAATGATTAATGATTAAAATAAGTCCTAGATAGCAATGTATTGAGGGTAATAATTGAAGACCTTTGAGTGTAACAACCAGATAACTTAAAGTAAAGTTTGAAGAAAAATGAGGAAAACATTTTACATTACCTTAAATATGAAAAACCATAACATTTTACTGTGTGAGGTGAAGGAAGGGAACACTGTGGATATTTCCTCGAATATGAAATGTAATAGATCACAGTAATAGGTAATAATTTGATAAATACATGTTGGACATATCTGTTTCTTGCACTCAAAATATCTACAATGGGTTAAAGCAAGAGTAATTTGATATAAATGATTTATTTCCATGGTTTATAGAAAAATACTTACAAATATTTTACTTTAAAGTTATAATATGCAACTAATGAACTTTATTGAAGACATTTATGATCATGTTTATTTTATTCATCAAAGAAATATTAGTCATTATAAGACACGTTAGTGTCTGTTTCAGATTCCTCTTTTAGGGTTTTGTTGTCTGTAGAGAGTAGACTGTTGTAGTAATTAATACACATGCACAGGCTGAATGTACTTTGCGGCAGTTTCATAACATCATACTTTTTAGAAATCAGTGGAAGTGCCCCAGAGTTTGCTTCGAGTGCGTTCAACTGAGGGAGCTGCGGACGTGTTTTAAATATGCAAAATTTGGAGTTGATAATACCACTATGCTCAGAAGAAACAGGCACATTTCTTCTTTCATAAATGAAGTTTCGAAATCTAGTAATTCTGAAAGACTCAGTTGCATTCTTGGTGACCTTGAAGAATGGTTGTAGGTGGTATTTGTAAATTAATAGTATATACTTATTCACTTTAACAACTGAAAATTTAAGAGAAGGCGATGCTAGTATGTCATAGCATTCTTCTGCGACAAACACATTCCATTTTCCGTTTTTCTCAATTTGCGAAACGACTGGACCACTGGACATAAATGAATATCCAAGGTTAGGAAAGTGGTGATGTTTTTGGAAAAAGTTTCAGATGAAGTTAGTGACCTTAAAAATTGTACCATCAAGATATTCGTGTTTTGCCCGACCCAGTCACTGAAAAGATGAAAGGTTATATGTTTAATAATTTATGTGTTTATATATAATATTAATATGTTGATAATAATATTATGTTTAATAATTTAATAATGTTTAAGAATTGATAGACATTCATTTGAATCTTTCTTCTCTTTAGTTTCGTCCTACATATTAATTTTAAGACCCAGTAGTGACTGAAAAGATTAAAGATATTAACATTTTGAGGCATTATGTCTACCTAATGTTTAAGAATTGATAAAGATTAATTTGAATATTTCATCTCTTTAGTTTCGTCCTACAAATATATTTTAAGACATTCGGTCGTACATGCATAGAAACTCGTGTTATAAACACATATCTGGCGCAAGAAAAAAAAATACATTTTCTGTTTATGTGTATTTCTTTCCCATTGCTCTTCATTTTTCGTCCAGGACCAGCTCAAGTCTGAGTGCAAGAAGTAGATGACTTCGGCTATTATCTGGTTCTTGCACTCGCAGAGTATAAAATAAAATTTCATCAGCGATCCCTGAGAGGATTAAGAACTTGTGTGTTGATAAAGGGCAGGACGGACTCCATGTATCTGCGAAAATCTCATTTTCCCAAAAAGTGATCATTATCTGGTTCTTGCACTCAATATGTCTTCAATTGTTCTTTTGGCCAATAATGACAAAATTAGAGATGCATATTGTTAGATTACGCTTCAAATGTCACAGGTAGTAGTCTTTGGCATATTATCTCTAACAAACTCCTGCTTTTCAACACCTTTTTCCGATTCACACTTCCACACTATCAATGAGCCGCCTCCATGCTTCACACTTTTTCTATAATGTGTGTGTGTGTGTGTGTGTGTGTGTGTGTGTGTGTGTGTGCGTGTGATCCTATTACAACGTTTTCGCAAACAGTCGTAGTGCGGGCATTTTAGAATACTGTAAAAGACGTTTTGATTGGATAATGTTTGAATAAGGTGGGAAGAGCCAGTTTTTATGATTTTCTTCGTCAACCCTTTTGATCTCAGCGTTGCATTAGACTGGAAGGTGTTTTCAACAGCACTGGACACCTAGTGGCTGTAACCTCTGTAAGATATCGCTAACTCACATTCAGGTTTTTAACTGTCCGTTATAATCTGCCAATACTATCCTGACGGTCCTACTACTTTTACAGTCCTGCGATTACTGCCTTAACTGCTACGTGTTGTGTATGGAGAGTTTCTCTGCGTGATCGACAAGCGTAAAACTCTGAGATCTTTAAAGTTAAGTAAGAGTTTGAAGATTTTGTCCATGTCTGTACGTCGACAGCGCCATCAGCTGGGAGTTTTGTCGTCGACCGATAGGCACCAATGTCTCTTTCCTTGAGCAAATCCCTGTGGTTGCGGAGCGAAGCGATGGCACGGCGGTGGGACGTTCTGACTTGTGACTTTCAAGAAGTAACCCGATACGCCTAGCGATTCCAGTGTATGAATCGTTTATATCGGGTGTCTTATTTTTACTCGCACATACCTCCATTGTTAGGCTTCTATTATGATCAGAAGGCCGTGAAAACATAAATACAACCAATTTTTGCACCACAGATACGGGGTAATTGTACGCTATGCAACTTACCTCGCGTGAGGGTAGTTCGTGCCAGTACATCATCTGCCGATTAGTACGATGAATACCATTTGAAAATAATTGCGCACCTAGCAATAATAACCACTATTGTTTTCGAGAGAAGTGACTAGGAAGGTATTGTCTGTTCGTACAAGGGCTGTACCGGAGAGCGGAGGCCCCAGGATGGATAATGACGAACGAGTGATAAGTTTAGAATCGCGCGGCAGAGCGGAGAACACAAGCGTTGCGAGATATCCGAACTATTGATTCGTGATTCCAAGCGCGTCAATTGCTATGGTCATTAGTCTAGTGCATATTTTTTCGCGGGAGGTGGTGGTTTTCTTTGCCTCGCTGTATGGTGAGATCCGACGCCGACCTGCCCGTCGGCTAGCGGAGTTATCAAGCAAAGGTGCGCGCATACGAGTAGAACCCAGGCGATGGCGTATTGCGGGTTGTAACATATGCACGATTCTTCCCTCGTGAAACTAGCTCCACAAGAACAACTTCAGGGCGATCGTGGCGGCCAGGAGACGCGTCGCGACATTACTCTTGCGATCCGTAGGGAACAACGTCAGAGATGTCATTAAATTTAATGTTGATTCATGTATTAATGTACATGAAACTTAATGTTCTTGAACATTAAAATTAGCTTAATACTGTACATTAAATTTAATGCTTAAATTAATATCAGTGTAGATTGAATGTAGAGGTTCTCTTTCATCTCCTTTCTCTCATAATTCATATCGTATATTCATAATCAACAATACATCAAGATCATTCACTCACTCGTTCTTTCCAAATATGACCGAAAGCTTTGACTCTTGCATCCTGCAGTACATGTGTACATTAAATTTAATGTGCGTTCATGATAAATTCTTTAATGTCTTTTACTTTAAATTAATGCAGAAATTTCTGACAGTGTACGTGTCTAGGTGAGTGTGAAGGGCGCGAGTAGAGACTTGAAACCAACGAGCTAGAATATACTTCATAGAGGGCTGTCCCTATAGTTTCAACGCTTTTGGTGATGGCTCACCGCACTAGTGGCCGCCATGTTTTTTAAAGTCAAAGCATACAAATGGCGGCGTAACCTGGGTGTAACCGTCCGTAACCAGCGCCAAACGTAATGCTAGACAACTTTGTTTCCCAGAAGGCGCTGCTTTGACTGCAAAAAACATGGCTTCAATTTGCTTCAAAGATGGAGGGGCTTCAGCCACTCTTTGTACTGTATTCTAGCTCGTTGCTTAAAGCACAGAGTAGAATGCAGCAGAAGTCAGCAATATTGACCTTCTGCGCATGCGCACATGCTTAAAAGTGCACTGTGGTCTTCTGGTATCCTGGCGCGGTGTGGCGCGTCCCCCGCTCTGCCCCAGCGTTACGTGAAGTTCTTCGCAAACTTCTGTTTGCTGCATTAAGCATGCTAAGAGTGTTTTCGTCGTTTTTATAAAGCTATCGCTGCCGATAAAACCAACGTTGGCCGCCTCTTTACGTATGGTGCATATGATGCCATTTTCCGAGTGTGATTTTCCAAACTGCGTGGATATGTTTAAAAACATCGATAAAATATCCATTCGGTTTTTCAAATGTCATTAATCGTCGGTGAAGATGTCTGTAACTATTTCGTCAATTGTAATGTATCTATCGTCTACTTTTCTCCACATAGAAGTCTTAGTTTATTATAGTTTATGAAAGTTCAAGCAGGCAATTCTAAACTTCTCACACGTCATGCGGAGGTTTACGTACTACCGGTGTAACATCAGGAGTAATTACCATGGTTTTATCACGTAGTTAAATCATATTGATTTGTAAACTAATTCACAGAGAGAATATATATTCGAGTATTGAAGATAGATGTGTAATTAAATGAAGGAAATCCTATTAATCCTATGCAATGTTCACCATTTGTTGGCCACTGATTACTTCGTTTTGTTGGAATCTCGTTTTTTTATTTGTGTTTTAATTTATTCAAGAATGTTTTATTATACATAAGACTATTACATACATTTCATTTGCTTGAGAAATATCTTAATTACATTTTTAATAAAAACATTATTGCCGTAAGGTGGCTCATGGGTAGCGTACTAGCTTCCATTTGTACAATCGCAGGTTCTATTTACAGTGAGGGTAAAATTTAAGTTGTAGCATTCCTTTAAAAGTGTGTTCCTATAGGTGGGTGACGAAGGAAAGCTTACGCAGGCGGAGTTGGCTAGTTACGGTGACAGGAATGCGTCATGTTCTCTCTTATCCCTCAAGTATGGGAATTAAACTTGGTTCAGGTATGGGGGGACGGTAAACTAGCCGGCAAAGTCGGGCAATCAACCCAAAATGTCAAATTTATACACAAAATTATTACTTTCTTGAAGTTTTTAGTACTTTGATGGAAAAATTCGATTGTATAATTGGTTTGTCTTAGAGCTTATTATTGTTCGCTGTACTTTGCCAGTTCCCTTCATTCAAGAGTTGGGAAATAAATGTAAAGCTCTCTGACCACAAGAACCACAAGAAACATTTTTCTTGATTGATTGTTACTGTAAAATAATATGTGATTAATCATGTTTAAATAAGGTGTCAAGTCAAGTATACGAGTTGGATATTCTTTTCAAGAGATCGTTTTATCGCATGTATGCGATAAAACTTCTTCCTTCAAGAAAACTCCGTCCTTCAAGAAAAAAAAACTTAACACAGTTTTTTTTCCTTAGCTTTTGCTTCTTCTTTGCTTCAGGTTATTTTTAAGTTTTAGCTATATGCTTTTTTCGCCCACGAACAAAATTCCTAACAAAATCCAAAATGCCAATATTTGTATATGATAATTTGCTTCACTTTTTGAGGCAGAAATGAAAGGGCATTAAGGATATAGATTACAATCATTCAATTACTTCATAAGCAAAGCAAAGCGTTTTATCAATTTTAACAAAATGAATAACATTTGATAAAAGAATTTAGTAACGATTGAGAAGAAATCAATATTGTCTTGAAATTAGTTGTCAAAATGATTTGTTACTTACCAGCTTGTTTGCATCTTTGAAGGTCCGTGCGTAGTATAACATTTTCAGAATAAAAAATCAAGACACATTAAAAAAATTCTAAATGAAATTATATTTCTAACGTTTGATAACTACTCGTTAAGAGAAGATACCTTCCTACAACTGTTTATTTATGAAAATTAATTTAAATAAATTAATATAAGAAAAATTAATAAAACATGGAGATTGGTTGGATAAGTATCAACCATGTTATTTTCTGCATCTAACTCCGTGAGTCGAATGCTTGCCAACGTCAAGGCGTTCAAGAAATTCATCCGCGTTCCTATGTCTCTTCACAACTCCGAACATCTCTCAAGTGAAACTAGAAAGGCGGAGTTAAGATATAGTGGATGTACCCTTCTCTTGTTCCCTACTTGATAGCCTTCATATGTTATGCCTTTTTTAATGAGTAATATTTTACATTGTATTTTGTTATACTCGTATTTGAGATTCGATGGACATAAGTAGCGCAACCTGCTTACATTAGGATTGGGGATTCTGATCACACGACGTAGATGGCAAGAGTAAACCGCCATGTATCTTACCAGTGATAGTAATAATATGGGGAGATGTAAGCTCCTAAACTTCCTAACGTACAGATAATGAAGCAAGCAGATAATCTTGACGGTTCATTTAAGGCTTTGTGAGTGATTTTATTTCTTGACAGAATTTACACTTTGGAGGAATTTTTTAACTAGTCTCAAAATAGCATCTAAATCATTATTCAACATTGCGTATAGGTCAAGAAAAGCCAACTATAAGCATTCTGTTCTCGTTTGTAACAGTTTGATCGGGATAAGGATCTAGAAATTGAATATAGCTTTTTCTACAGCTGATTATCAGTTGTGATCGCTAATCGATGTTGAGTTGAGAGATTATTTACATCGGGTTATGAACGTTCAATGCAGTTAAAAATAAAAATCTCATCCACGTTTCAACAAAGAGCCTGACTTCTGTACGTTTTAAGTTTGAAACGAAGCAGGAACTACTGCAGAAGAAACTGCTCAGTGGTGGGCGGTGAGAACAAATCTTTCTTGGGTAATTAAATTGATCCTGAGATTGTGGAATGTCAGAACTATTGTGTCTCATTAATCATTTCATAGTAGTCCAGGAAAATCGTGAATCGTTCTATAGCATGGGCATATGGCATTAGAAATAAGAGAAAACTGTAGAATTAACACATTTTTATGTATGTATTTGGCATTTTGGTTCCATTGTCCGACTTTGCTGGCTAGTTAACGATGTCTCCCGTGCCTGAGACTAGGTTAAGCTCCGCTTGGGGTAAGAGAAACATGTGGCGAACATGACGCATTGGCTGCAAACAGCAAACTTCGCCTGCCCGAGCTTTTCTTCGCCACACTGCTTCAGAACTGAGACGATTTTAAAGGAAGGATACACCTCTATTTTTGCCACGTCCGGGAATCGAATCCGGGATCATACCACGGGAAACGAATACACTGACAACAGCCATCCTAGAAGTACAATTTTTTTTCACCATTCAATCCTTTTACACGCCTTCACCATTTGGCACGGTCATCGTCTAGCAGCGTGCTATTATTTGCCAAGGCGCCAGTACCGTTGCATCGCGATGCAGAAGGCTGTTTTCAGCGGAACAACCGAAAGCCGGGACGGGGGAGGGGGGGCCTGGGACGAGTCTGTGCCGGGCCGAAACTTGCGTGACGCGCGGCTCGTGACCGGAGTCATTAAAATCGCTATACATAGCCGCGACTCCGAATCAACCCGTACTCGCCGAAACTTTTGGCCTCCCGCGGCGAGCAGCAGATAACAACTAAGCGGTGCCTGTGTTCCCGCGCACCTTCATTTTGCTAATTACTTGAAACTCGACATTTGCGTCGGGAGATGCCGTTTTTTACATTCGAGTTAACGCAAGTACTACGTTGATGGAATCAGAAATGCGGTGATGTTTTAACTGATTTTGGCGCGGGAAACTATGAAAATGAAGATACCGGGTCATTTGAATGAGTTGGTTTGTTGCAATTTTAAGTAGTATCAGGGATTATCATGAGAAAGAATCGTCCTCTTTGCAGCTGTTAGCATTATGAAGCAACCGGATGATGATAGGTTGTGAGATTTGCACTTTCTTAATGTGGTATCAGTGCAGGTTTTTAATATTAATGCTTCTGCATTAGAATAACAATATTTTAGCATGTATTTATAGCTTGTTAAATCTAAACAAACATGTCATAATAGGAGATGTTCTGTTTGCAGAGGGTGGTTCATCATTTGTTCAAAAATAAATATTGATTAAAGTAATTCTATTGACGAAAATCTGATTTTTTCTTATATTTACCTAACACATCGAAATATACCAAAGAGAAAATTGTGAGTAGTTTGTTTGTTTATTTTGAGCTTCGTCTCCAAAGAGTTGGTAAAGATAAATATGTTAAGTCAATATTATCTACTTCTCAAGAAAAAAACACGATGTCAGTATATTTGTTCTTGTGTCACACGTAACATGAACAGACAAAGCAAACTTATCCTTCAAAAGAACTTTATTTTTTAAAATCTTGAGTTGACAATTGGGACATTATAATAGATCGTTTGTATGCTGTACTTAAACAATTATTTCCCCGTTGACAACTGTTCTTTGTCGTTATCTTTCTACTTACACACGTAGGAAAATTAGGTTCAATTAAACATTCATTGATGGGCTGCAATACTGGCACTTCCCGGAGATTTGTGAAACACTGATTAATGTTTGAAATTAACACATCACAATAAGTTGAAATTCATATAATAAAATGAAAATGTGTGTCAAATTACATAACAATTCGAAACTTCATTAAAATATTGTAAATTACTACAATATCCTATTTGAAACCCTCCGTATTATTACTAAAACGTTTATCTCGGCGGAGGGCCACTCAAACCCGTTGCGAGATATCGCTTCAGGCGGGGCAGTATTTTTCGGGCTCCTCGAACCTGCTAATAGCTTGCCTCTTCGCTCGCGTGGGAGTAGATGCTCGTTTTAATCCTGTCCATTATCTGGAAGCTCATCGTTATCTTTATGCGTAAAGATAACCTTCATGGCTCTCCTGAATGTGGAGTAAACTTGTGGCTCTAAACGGTCGAAAGTTCTGCGTTGCTCTTGACACGTAGGAGCAAGGTTATGGAGTAAATCAGTGAGAGAAGATTGGGACAACGCCCATGAAATGTGATTGCTGGTCGGACGAGAAATTTATGAGTTTCTGAAATGTGGTTGTCGAATTTGTGAGATTTGTGTTTGGAGAGGTTCCTGGTACTAGAGTTATAAATATTGAACATACTCACGATTATCGTACTCTACCGGATCTAAACAAAATCTGTATAAAATTATTTCACCAAAAGACATGAGTAAATTCATACTTATGAAAATAAGGAATGTTTATTGAAAGATGGAACTTTGATTGATTGATATTTTCGGGCTAGCTAACTTCCATGGTCATTTATTCCGTTAGTGACGTGAATGTATTTATGCCTGGAAGTGGTTTGTCCCCTCCATAATAGGTGAAAGCCAGAGCAGTACCAACAGTGCCATGGATCACGCGTGAAAACTACCTATCAGAGTATCTGGCCACTCAAATTCCCCTTCAGGCAGCGGCTGAATTCGACCTAACTAGCGTTGGAATATAGCTAGTGACGAAAATTCGCCACTGCCGGGACTCGAATCCTAGGACATCCTGGCCAGATCCGGGGCAGATACAGCGACAATGCCGCCAGTGAGCTCAACTAAGGCGATCTTAACGACTTTGAAAAAATAATACAATGGGGAATACATTCTTATACAGAAATTCCGGAATCATTGATACCGTCGATCTTCCGTATATTTTCAACTTTCAACACATTTTGCGTTATGATATTCAAAAGCAAGTTGAGTAATACTTTCCGCTAGCATTCGGCTGCTCACAACCTGCGACGTTCGTTGCCCCGGCGCTGGCGGAATGACGTTTGCACGCGACCGGCGGGCCTCACGTGACGTGACGTCGCGTCGCCTCGGTTCGCTCGGAAGGTGGCGCACGGAGGACGCATCGCCACCCGCGTCGTCACGTCACGTCACGTCACGCACGCGTCGCTCACGCGCCGCCGCTAGCGAAAGTGCCCACACACGTTCCGTTCCGCCCCGCCTCGCCCCGCCCGCCGTCACGCCTCGACCCATGTCCACCCACCTCTCCATAACTCCGATCCACCGCGCCCCGCCCCGCCCCTTTCTGTCCCGTCCCACCCTGAACCTCCACGCCCCGCCCCGTCCTGTCTTGTCCCTTCTCGTCTCATCCCGTTTCATCCGGCAACGTCGTCCCCTGTCCTGTCCCGTCCAGTCACGCCTCCTTCTACTGTACCCGATCCCGCTTCGTCCCGCTCCTCCTCCGTCTAGCCCCGCCCCGCCCCGTTCCATCCCTCCCTACCCCGTCCCCACTTGACCAGCGCTATCGCATCTCTTTTCACACCGTCCCGCACCGTTGCTTCCAATCCCGTACCGTCCTGCACCACAATGACATTGGTCTGGGCAGCCTGTCCCGTCTCGTCCCGTCCCATCCCGTTCTGCCTCGCACGTTGCGTCCTGCCTATCTGCTCCGCCGTTCCGTCCCGACGATTCCGTCCATTTATCCCGTCCCGTCCGGTCCGGCTCGGCGTTCGTTCTCCCCGCTCCGTCCCCTCTGATTTGTCCCATCCGTACTGTCCCGGCCCATTGCTTTTCCAGCATCGCCTCCATGCCTTGTCTCACCTCGCGTCTGCCATTTTCCCCGCCTTCACCACTATACTGCGCCACGTGCCGGCCCTTTGTTTAGCTGTGCTGGTGCCAGGCGGACCGTGCAGTAATTGAAAGCTAGCGTCTTGCGACGCGCGCGTGCAGGGATGTTTGTTCGCCGGAGCCCGCTCGCTGCGACAACAAGACTCTCGCTCTCGTGATCAACAGGGTGGGCGAATCCACGGGGATGTGCAAGTCACAACGTATCGCCCAGTCTTAGTTTCTGTGTGATTATGGACAGAAATTCTACTTCGCTCAATTTTGTGGGGGTTTCATGTGTCGGCTGTTTATAAAATAAAAATACTTTGAAACATACTTCATGTTTTTGGATTTATTACAGTCGCATTAACCCAAGGTTCTTATCGATTTTCAGTATTTTAAATATTCGGTATTTGATTTTACATTAGTTATATACACAGTACAGTGTTTACAATAACAAGAAAATTATTTTAATAATACAAAAACTTGACATCCATTCTTTGCTGGTATGTTAATGTGCACAGGACATCATTTGTATTTTATTAAATAGCGTGGATAGCACTACTTGTTTTGGCCTAGTGGTTTATTTATCTACATATTCATTCATTTATTTTCAAATATTTCCTGATTCATTCGAAAACAAGAAAAAAATATAAAGTAAAACGATCATAAGAATTGTACTATCCACACTCAAATTACTGACTACTTCAGAATGTGGAGGGGAATGAACACTTAGCTTACAAAAGTGAAATTAATGCAGTAATTCAATATTTTGGAAGTATGTTTTAAAACAGGAGAATTGGAACAGGGTCAAATGGAAGGTTACTGACATTCCTTTAACAGACTGACTCTGATTCCTCACCGTAGAGAGCTGTTAAGCATTTCGTCATGCCTGGAACACACTGAAGATTCTATACACTCGTGAAGAATGAAAAGAAGATGAAAATGATATAAATATTGCTCAAAACCCTCAAACTTGAATTATCATTCGATTCAACTATAGAGACGAAGTAGAAATCAATTAATAAATGTTTTAGCTGTAAATATAATATTTTTTCTGTTTAAACCCAATCTAGAACGGTGACTAAACGTATGAACTCTAGCAAAGACCAGATTTCCATTTTTAAAGTTACGGTAGACGTGGTATTTTGATACCGAAGAGACCTCATATGAGAATCGATATTCGAAATTCCGCACCGGACCCTCATGAACCAGAAGACTAAGAGGAACCTAACCAGTGAAATGAGAAGGCGATAACTCGTTGGTTTGGTCACCAGTTACATGGCGATACCACTTTGTCGGTGAAATAAAATATAGTACCTCGTATTTAATTTGGCATTTCCTCTTGTAAGTTGCGAATCTGGTTGATTTGGCCGGTTTTCCCCAATGCTATATTTGGGCAACGCGAACGTGTGCGAGTTATGTGTGCTTGTCATTGATTTTTTTAACGCTTGCGCAGTCCCCAATATATCAAATTTCATGTCAATGTGTAGCTTTTTCATTAACAATGTATTAACTGTAGACATGCAAATAACTCATCAATGTCCTCGGAAACGTGGTAGAAATTGTTAACCTGAAATGTGAGCATGGTGTGTTAGAAGTGGTACATCGTGGTTTCAAAAAGCGATTGTATAATTAACATTTTTTATGAAATTTCTCAACTTGTGTTCAAAAACATATTGATTTCCAGTTTTCCTTTCAGTACTTAAAACTGGATTACACAGAACATGTCTTAGGCATGTATTCCTAGCAGAAAGATCGTGTATGAATTTTACGTAACACTCTTATAGCAAAGTTGAGATAGAATTTCGTAATTTGAACGCTTCTAATAGTTCACAAGTAACGATGCTATTTCTTTCTTACAAACAGTGCGGATGTTTCAGTGTCAGAGACAATATCAATATGTCTCAATTTAGATATGATGAGTCACATTTAAGAGAAAATAAGTAAATGTATACGTATAAGTAAAAAAAGTTTACATACGAGTATCGGTATATATAATGAAAGTGATATTATATTAAGTGAAGTACTTTAAATTCTGTCTGAAAATATAATATAGGAAAACGAAGAAAAGAATTAGGAAACAAGACAAAGAAAAAGAAATGTAACTAGAGGTGCTACAGAATAGCACGAACTTTCTCGTAGTAAGGTTTTCTAATTTCCTTGGTGTGGACTTGCTTTACGGTCTTATCCCATTCTCTTGCCAACTGTCATCCCATCATCGCCGTCCAAATATTTAACATTTTCTCAATTTTTCGGTTTACTAATAGTAGAACAAAAATATTACTTTAGGAATATTAAAAAAGAGTAAAACCTCGTCATATATGGCAATTTTCATTGAAAAATTTGTTCTGTTTTTAAGAAAATGGCGCATAAGTGTTTCTGTAAATACAATATTTGAAGATCTTTTTCACAGAAAATTTTTGAGTTTTCGAAAAACTTCATTAGACGTAATTTGAATTATATTAATCCACAAATGTAATAGTGTTCACATTGCTGGAAATGTGCATATTAACGGCCTGAAACATCTTTAAAAAAATTACATTTGTTTAATTTTGGAAAAAAAAGTACCCCGAAATGTACTTCACATCACTTTAAAGAGTGCAATTAGTACTATCTGTTCGAAAAGTTTGAAAAAAAATTTGGTGCCATTTTTGAAAAAATGGCGTTTGAGCATTTCTGAAAAATCGGAATTTGGAGCTAGTTTTCACAGAAAACGGTGGAGTTTTCGAGAAACTTTATGTCATTATTTAAAACACATGTACCTACCAATATAATAATGTGAACAAATCGGCTCTAATGTAAATATTAACAACGTGAAAGACAAGTCAAGAAAATAAAATGTTTGTAATTTTTGAAGAAACAAAAGAATAGAGGAAACTGATGTGTATGTCTTCTTATAGAGTACATTTAGCACCATTCCTAACAAAAGTTTTGAAAAACTTGGAGCCGATTTTAAGAAAATCTAGGTGAAAATGGAAAAGGTGAAAACGGAAAAGACGAGACGCATTAGCCAGAAGACGAAGACCAAAAGCAGACGAAGACCAAGAAGCAAACTACAGAAAGACGCCAAAGACTGTAAAGCAGAAGAAGGCAAGACCAAGAAGCGGACGAAGACCACACAGACGATGAAAACAACAAAGAAAGACGAAGACCAAGAAGCACACGAAGACAACGAAACAGGAAGACGACGAAGACGAAAAAGACAAACCAGAAGACGAAAACAATAATAAAACCAATAAGACCAAACCTGTAAAAAAAACCAAGACGACGACGACGACGAAGAAGAAGAAGAAGAAGACGACGACGATGACAACGACGACGACAACGACAATGACGACGACGACGACGACGAAGACGACGACGAAGACGACGACGAAGACGACGACGAAGACGAAGACGACGACGAAGACGAAGACGACGACGACGACGACGAAAACGACGACGAAAACGACGACGAAAACGACGACGAAAACGACGACGAAAACGACTACGAAAATGACGACGAAAACGACGACGAAAACGACGACGAAGACGACGACGAAGAAGATGAAGACGAAACCCCTAAGAAAGAAGATAAGCAGAATATATAAGAAGATAAGCAGACGAGAAAGAGGAAGAGGCAAACAACGAATCTTGAAGTTAAGACGGGGTCCTTTGTCTGCCGGCCACTGCGTCGGCGATGCGGCTGCCGCTGGCCCTGCCGCCCGGCGGAGGAAGGTCGGCTGGCCGCGTGCGTGGGCGGCCTCCGCGGCGCGGGCGTGGGCGTGGGGCTGTAAACGCGAGAGCTGCCCGCGCTGCGCACCGCCCCCGGCTGCCCGGAAGTCACGCGCCGCGCGCCTAAGCACCACGCCGCGGGTACACTCGCTATCACTGCCGGCGTACGCACAAAAAACTCCATGGATGGATCCCGAGGACGGTTCAGAGTTACCAACTCCATCTGGCTAAAACTGTCTGCTTGTGTACTGTACAATATTGGAGGTATTCAATCTGTCTATCGTGAATATACGCTCAATATCAGAAAAATGTAACGTTTCACATACGAGAAGCGTTCAAAAAGTTCCCGGAATTGTATTGTTGACGGTGAACTAGCGATAAGGAAGATAACACAGCGTGCCCGCTCGTGTCGTAGGGAGGAGAGGCATAATTGTTGTGGTTCTGGCCATGTTTCAGTGTGCTGTTTTGGCACAGTTCCTTGTGACGTAAACGCAAGTGGAGAAGGGTTGGAGCAATGTCGCAATTCGAACAGCGTCCGAACATCAAGTTCATGTTAAAATTAGGAAAATCGGCTTCAGAGGCGCTCTCGGCCCTGCAGCAAGTTTATGGGGATAATGTACTAAAGAAAAACGCAGTTTACGACTGGATTGGACGGTTTAAGAAAGTGCAGGAGACGTTAGAGAACGACGAGCACAGCGGGAGATCGTTGACGTCCCGAAACGAGGAAATGGTTGAAAAGGTTGAACAATTGATTCAAGATGATCGAATTAAATCAATTGCAGTTGGAGAAAGAAGTTGGCCATTTTACCGACAATTTGAAAATGAGAGGAGACAGTGCGAAGTTTGTTCCGTAGCAGCTGAGCACAGATGAAATAAACACTCGCATGGCAATCGCTGGCGAGCTGTTTGAGACAAGTGTAAAAAAGACCCAACGTTCTCCAGCAGAGAGCGTAGACTTCCGCGGCCGAAGTCAGTATTTACTAGGCTGTCCGGGTGACGCCGCGTCCATAGCGAAGGTGCCGACGTTCCGGTCGACATTCTGCGACCTTCCTCATTCAGCACTACCTCAGGGAATTTTTACTTTTCATGTTCCAGGTCTTATATAATTTTATGCGTCCCTACATCATCAGATTAGTCTTTTTGTTATTTTTGACCAAGCAAAAATTGAATAAACAGCAATATTTGACATTTATTGTTTCTAATTAACATGTATGGGTATTAGTGGTTTGGACTTTCCGTAAATTCTTTATAGAATAGAAAATCGTAATGGGTTTGAACGGATTTGAAAAACGTATTTTTCAAACCCATCTGCCTGACGAATTCTTCCCTTCCCAACAAATGAAGCATAACAACAACAGATGTCATTGGCGCTGCTCAGTAACCATATATAAATTGAACAGCGCGCTTTGAGATAAAAAATCCCAGGTAATTATGAAACTGTAAATATTCATGCTTTTTAAAAGCACTCTCAACCTTTTGATAACTACCTCTTATAAGTGCCTAGATGTTTTACACCATCTTATGACGAGAATTTTGAAAGATAACATGAAGCCAAACTTACAAAGTAAAACAGAATATGTAAGTTTAATGAGAAAGTACATCTGACTAACACTGTAACGTTCTTGTGCCTTGGAGAACCAAGATACAACTTTTTTGAAAAAAGGTCTATTTAAAAAGTTACATTTGAAGCTGATAATCATGCGCGTCCACTTGCGACTGTGAAAATTACAGCATTTTTTAAAAAAAAATGTTTAAAATGCGACAAATCCCCGTTTTCACTCATTAGTAATTCAGTACTTCTTACGTACAATCCTTACGTTTACAATTCTTCAGAATAGAAATCGACGTTCCGTGCGCATTAATTTAAAAGAACTGCATGTGAAATCCAGTGTGCGCATTGCAGTCCATTTTGCGGCATCGCGTCGCGACGCATTATGATTGACTGGTTGGTTAGTGATTCCGGGAGCGTCAACGGCTAAGGTCATTAGTCGCGTAAGTGTAACATGTTTTAATAGCAAAAAGGTGACCGTGATCTTCCCTAGTTGGATGGCGAGATCCGGCGCTGACCTACACCTCGGCTAGTGGGTTTTTTGCCCCATGCAGGCCCTTCCGAACAGCGCGACACCGCCTCAGTCGGACCACGCTTTGAGTCTCCGACTGGTCTCCCAGCTTAGGTTATTGTAAGTAAGGGACGAGCATAAAACCAGGAAGAGGAAGGAAATATTGCGCACGGTCCGTGGCTCGTTTGTTACAGTACTGCTATGGCATTCGCCTAATGTTTATCGGAGAAACCACGGAAAACTACCGATCAGAGCAGTCGGCCGTTAGATTCCTCCTCCAGACAGCTCGACCTAACTATGCAGTTGGTGTCGAAAATTCTGCCACCACCGTCGGGAGTCGACCCCTTGGATCCCCCGGTCAGAAGATGTGGGGTGACATCAATTGCTGCCCTGAGCCACCTCAGCCGATGCGGCGCGTCATGCGCGGTGTATGCAAAACGGCGCGCGCGATCGCCCCCGCCCGCGCCACGCCCCCTTTCCGCGCAGCCCCAAGGTCCGATCGCCGTGACTGATGGCAGATGCGGGGCCCGGCGCCAAGGATGGGCGCGCGGCCGGCGCGGCGAGTCGCATTCGGGGGGCTCTCATTACTCCTGCCTGAAGAAAGGTGAAAATCGTGTTCACCTTAAGGCTTCTGCGCCTCGCTGTTTATTATTACTTTGAGGATAATTTGCGCGAAAATACTTTCTAGAAGGGGCTGATGTTTCTTCTGTGGTCATCTCGGTTGACGTCAGAGCGCTCATGATGATACACGAGACCTGCCAATTCGTATCGTACCAAAGCCATTCAATGCAGTTTCTTAAAAAATAGAAATAACACATGTAAATGAAGAGATGGCGGAGTTTGTAATGTTAATTTTGTGTAATTTTAAGAATCAGAAATCTATTACTTTAGCAATACGTTGAAACTATTTTTGCAAAAATATTGATAGGCTTATTTCGTAAAAATTACTTTTAATCTTATTCGCTTCTGAGAGATTTTTGGCGTGTGTATATATATATATATATATATATATATATGTGTGTGTGTGTGTGTGTGTGTATATATGTGTATATATATGTATATATGTATATATATATGTATGTATATATTTATATTATGTATTTCAGCATATATTTCTATATTTCTTTTTATTCATCGTTCACTAGATTTAAATTTTAAAAAGTATTAAAATATAGATTATACAATTTAATTAAAAAAGTCACGGTTGTTTTTGTCGTCAGCATTTGTGAAATATTTCTTTGTTTACTCAGCTGTTTCGTTGGAACAATATCAGAAGAAATCCTCATAAATGAGTACAGAGTCTGCACAACTATTTTTTTCTGATTGGACCTTCAATAGTCATTTACCTCATGTTCATCTAAGTGAAGTTTTGAATATTTTTTAATGTCCAGCTCTATTTATCGTTGAAGCTTCACTCGAAAGGACAATTTATTATTTTTTTTTTCGAATTAGAACATAGTAGGTACTTGGCAAATTTAGACTTATTGATTATTGACTCGTATTATATACCAACATATGAAAAATTTGTAACCCAAATTTGTAAACGAAGATTTAGACGTCGAAAACAAACTACATTAAATGTTTAAGTTTTCGTTGAAACATACGTTCTTATGCATTTTATTTACTTATGGTTTCCATACTCTTCTCAGTTGCATTCATAATTGAAGACTTGAAATAAAAGTAATGTTAGTGCCATTTGTGTTAAATTTATGTTTTTACCAGAATAACGATGAATGAATCAAGCCCTGTAACATAAACAAGAATCAAAGTCCAGACGAATTTCTTGATAGTGTTATGGGATGATTATAAATGGCAGGAGTTCTATGTGCCAATAGATTTAACGTATTAATAAATTTATTTTTCTCGAAAGTATGCAAATGGTACATTTTGTTTATTTCGTCTTCAATCATGGAAGTATGGAACTTCTTGAATTTAATTACTGCGTAACTTCATTACTTTCATGGATTTCTTCTTATCCTCTTCGGAACTTCTCTTTCGGCAACATATTCTACAAATGATTTTTTTAATCTATATGTATTTACTCATTCATCTCAACACATTTTAAGGATGGTAACTATGATTGTGAAATGAAATAAGAACAGAAAATGAGTGAAACAGTTGTTTCACTGACTTCTAAGAAACAATTATGGAAATAAAGTACCTTCCCTTTTCTGCTTACCACTATTTTTAAGTAATGAAATGTCTGGAAATGAAAAGGTCTCAACATTGGAGTTTGAGATTACCCGAAACGTAAATTACGTTCTTACAATAAAACGTTTGGGGAAGCTTCTGGAAAAATTTCAGACCTCGATTGTTGTTTCGCTATTTTACCAAAGTAGTATCCATTGTAGTATAAGAAACCATTCTTCTTCTGCCATTTACGTGGTTCAGTTACATCACCTCAGAAAGACGTTTTAACGACTCCGTTACGTAACAAGTTTCGCTGGAATGAATACAGAGAAGTCGCGGACCTCAACCTTCAAATTTCTCTCAATTTCTTGCGAACATAGGCAAACCAAGGTCACCTATCGAAACTTTTCCACGAAAATATTTTTCTGGTACCTTAGTGAGATAATCTCGGAGTGTATGGGGTTTCTTCTCAAATGCTACAGAGCAATGTCTCAAAAAAAACAACAACGTATTTCATGGAAAGTATATTCAAGTTTGTATATTTGCTAAGTCAATACACACATGTAGTTCTTGCATTAACATGTTTGTGCTATGGGGTGAACTAAATGGAAAAGAAGGTGCAATATTTTTACTCTGAAGAAAAATGAAGTTACAATATATTTATTTCGGTGTATTCGCAATTTTAATTTTGGCTCTTTACTTCTAAACTAGATGTCCAGAAGACACAAATATCATATCCGAAGGGACTCTCGAGTATTTTGTGAATATTTTGAAGGATTACTCTTTACAGTTACAAACATTTATTTTTGAACTACGTTTTTCTTTCTTTGTTTCTTTATTAGTGTTTTACATTAACTAAAATGTTAAACTGTAATTGGTTGTCTTGCACTCTGTTACCAAGAATTTGTAATTCACATATTCTGTGTTAGTCTAATTTTATAGTTTCCAAACAGCATGTGCGAAAAAAAACATTTAGAAATCAATCGGCACGTAATAAATTGGAATCCTAATCATTTACGTCTCGCCAAATGTTTTCCGTATTTATGTACCTAATTCTGTGTAAATGTTCTGTGTATTCTGTGTTATCGTGACAACTCATGTGACCCTGAAAAGGTACATTTAAATCCTTCTCACACGTTCCAGAAGCATTTTACTAATCGTTTTTCTTTTGTAAAACATTTTCTATTGCAACTATTGGAATATTTCCCTGACCGGTATACAACGGGGGATCTAATGTAGTATTTTACTGACGGGAAGTCAATAAGATTGCGTAACTTTCTTGTTTCGAACGGTCGCTCAAGATTCACTTACGATGTGATATTTGTGGTTGATAGATTAAATTGAGTATTATTCATACCCTTTAATTTAATTAAAAAATAATGGTTGTTGTAATAGTAAAGAAAACTAGAATTTGTACTTCCTCCTTTCAAACAATCGACACAAGTACCTATCAGGTGTGATTGAAAAAGAAGATATGCCTAAGCGCCACGGGAGACGCTTCTCACGCGGCTCAAAGTGGTTGAAATCGAAAAATGATCGTGTATTTCAATAATTATTAAAGAATGTTGATGTTACTTATGAAGCGAGCCACTAATGTCGAGGGTTGGTGCGAGTCTTCGTGGTCAGTATTCTTCCTTGATGTTTGCCAGGGTCAGTGGGATGGTAAACATGTCGGTGCTCATGATTGATGAGTGGGCGATAGCGCGTTCTATGAAGAAGCGTGCGAACTTGGCTGCTTCGCGGTAGAGACTGAATAAATACCATAGCAGGAAACAGGAGCGAGGCAGCTGTTGCTCGAACACGTTTTATCCAGTGTGGAAGATCTAAAAGATAGACTACCCTTGTGTGTTGGTGAAACGTATACTTGTGCAGACGTTACATTCAGGCATTTTGCCTTACGAACCTGAAAATCTTGTGTTCGTATTCAAGGATTAAAATGTGATTTTGATATGAATTGTAATACAATTGTTTTTAATTGTACTTATTAGCCTAGGAACACTATTGTCATTATTTGCCCTAATTTAAAATGGGGCAAATTACCAGGCACTGTAGTTCTTACATGTTCTTTCTCCGATTCAAATTTTACGTACGTTTATTGTTTGAACATTGGTTTCCTGTTATTAACCAAATATTCCACTTGCTTAATTTTCTGTTTTATCGGGATATATCAGAATTTTTATCCTTCTGAATATTATAACCGGTGTGATTATCGAGTTTTTGTTTTTCAAGTTTTTTTAAGGTTGCTTTTGAACCATAAGGTCATACAGCGATGACTGTAATTATCATTGGTTTCTGAACTTTGGGGGTGACGGTAGAGGTACATACTGTATACTGACACTCGCGGAGCCTAGACTGGAGAGAAATAAATAAGTCAATAAGCTAACAATGTGTAAGTTAATCAGTAATTTTATGTTAAGTTAGTAAACAGTTAAGAAATAAGTCATAAATCGTAGTCAATTGGTAAATAACAGGTCAATATAATAAATAAAATAAAACTTGCATAGTAATAAGCACATTAGGGGGGAAGGTAAGGGGGGATCGAAAATATAAGGGCAGAGGCGCTGGTGCGGACGATCTTCTGTGGCGCTGTTTGATTTCAGGAGCTGAGGAGGCCAAGCACTGGAAGAAGACGGCGGGACGCCCACGCCAGAAAATAAATAGTTAAAATAAACGTCGGATAGATTAGTATGTATTCGGCTTCTGACGGCAGGTTTTTCCCCCCTCAGGGTTTTTTTCCTGAGCCGTACCTTATGGTCTCTTTTCCGCGGATTTGATGCGATGGAGAGACCATTTGGGGTGAATACCAGAATTCGAAAGATTAGAACGCGAAAGGATGTAGGTATTGTAATGGCTTAAAGGCCTTCGGCCTAGCCACATAGAATCAAGTAAGCCAAATTGTTTGTAATAATTACCTATTAAATAAATAATAAATAAATAAATAAATAATACTGACACTCAGACATCCATGCCCCGGGCGGGATTCGAACCCACAGGCCAGAGGCAGCTATAGCCCCTATGAAGCCTTCGCGACCTCGGCTATCTAGGCCTTCCCAGTTTTGGTTGGTTATTCTCTAAAACTGAGAAAGAGAACAATAAAATCAAACTAACCAATATAAAATCGATAACCGCAAATACGATGTGCACCATTTATGACATAGGTCATTTTAGTAATTGCCCTAACTAGTTGGTCAATGACCGTATAAACTGGATCATCAAACTAGAAAATCAATAACAGTTCATCCCGCACTTCATCCGCGCTGTCATATATTTCACAAGGCGAGGCTCAGGTCATTTGGCCCGGTCTTCCCCTTAACCCCGCAACTTTCGCTGCGCTCTTTCGTCATCTCGCAGAGGAAAAAGGTGTTCTAACTCGGGCGACAAAACAGGTAATTTGAATTTAGAACAGGCTTGTGGACAATGCGACAGCCAGCTTAACTTCCTCTCCAGGAAGGAAAGAGTAGGAGGGAGTTTTTGTAAGTGAAAGAGTGTTTGTGTGTGTGTAAGTATGAGGTAAGGATTGGACCAGAAAGATGGAGGAAAGATCCGCCATGGCCCGTTTGTTAGGTACCGCTCCGGAATTCACCTGGTATTGATCGGAAAAACAACGAAAAACTTCCTATCAACCGGCCGCTAGAATTCTCATCAAACAGCGGCTGAATTCGACTGCGCTACACAGCTAGTGTCGAAAATCCTGCCACTGTTGGGACTCGAACTCTTAGACCTACCGATTGGGGGCAATGCAGGGACAACAGTTAATGCCGTGAGCTTCCTAAGCCGGTCAAAGTACTAAAGGATGGTATCTTGAGCATCTGTTTTATCAATCAAGAGAAGACACATTAGGAACCCCGAACAAGATGGCATGGGAAACTCTCTCCACCAGCAATATTTCTGTAACATCGAAGAGTTTATGATTCTCTTAGCTAAGTCTGGCTGATGGTTTGTTTTCTTAAAAAAGAGACTGAAGGTCTGATTCTAGTGTCAAAAATAGGGAATAAGGCTATGCCAAAAAATAGATAAGACTACTGAGGATGGCAAGTGTAGGCTGTGCAAATATCGTGATGAAAGAATCATGTAATCAATGACTTCAGCAAGATTTCTGAGACACGTAACAAACAACGTCATAAAACACTGTCCACTATGCTACTCTGGAATCCGTACTGAATGTACGACTTGCGGGCAACAAACGAATCACCCCATAATCCATAATTAAAGACGTTACAACCTTGTCTTACCAAAGGATACAGCAGAAAAAAACTGAAATGACATACGTTAATCTCTCGGAGATAAATATGAATGAGTCCGGAAACGTGTAGCATGGTCATAAATGGCCGATATGCAAATAATGAAAATAATTATAAAATTAACAACTACAAAAACTCATTTCTATTCAGTCACAAGGACTTTGCTTCGTACAGAAATCTTAAGACGATGCGAAAATAGTATATCTA
Organism: Gryllus longicercus; assembly: GCA_038098605.1. Taxonomy (NCBI): domain Eukaryota; kingdom Metazoa; phylum Arthropoda; class Insecta; order Orthoptera; family Gryllidae; genus Gryllus; species Gryllus longicercus. The sequence goes on from JAZDUA010000020.1 coordinate 6,541,665, forward strand.
GTTCTCATTGCCCTATATGTTGTTATTTAACATTATATACCTCCTTTTAAATCGTTAAAAAATAAGTTTCACTCACAATGAAAACCAAGTGGGTCGAGGGCTTGTGTTTTCTATGTATGTTGAGAAATTATTGTTAGCTTTTCAACTCGATAGTGATAACCCAGAAAGATATGAAAATTATTCAAATCTAGTATGATATGTGCGAGTGATATTTTCAAAACATTTACTGTTGAGATATAGGATGATTTTCATTAATAGCCTGAGTAACATGTCGACTGTAACTTATTACACATTAATTGTGAAAAAGTTTATATATTTTTACTTCTCAAAAACATCATGGAACAGGTGAAAATCAAGACTACCCCAAAACAATTTTTGTTTGGGTCATTAGTACTGGGTCACAAAGTGATTGCTACCAGGGCGGCGATAGGTGTTACGTTTGAGTGGCTAGTTGACAAGAGGGGGGGGGGGGGGTTCCCGTCCTCCTTCTCGCTCCATCTCCCACCGAACATTTTTATGAAGCGAAAAATTCAAAACAGAATTTTTTCAAATTGTCATGATTTTCATTAAATTATCATCAAATTGTTATCACATTTATTTGTAATCAGTTTTGCAACCCAAAACCACGCTGCGCTTTGCGTCGCATGTACGTTTTGAGTCGACCAAATACCGAGAAACTGCTGGAGAATTAATTTCTAGACGCGAATGAAACATTTCTCTCATCTCGAATCCCCAGTGGTAATTTTACTCACTCTGAAATTTTCGTGAGGGTACAGCCACCCACCAAACCTACATTATCCGCCAGCCCCTGATTGCTACTATCTTCTTGAACGAAATTGGTAGGTAACCATATCCTTGGATCGAGATGAACATTTATGAAGGTCAATAATTTCAATAAAGAGATTTGAGGGTCGACGACGGGCTTAGCATTTATCTATTCTTTAAGATTATGTCTTGACGGCACTGCTTGGTATTGTACCAGCAACTTAAAAGGACTCACAGTCTATTGTAAAATAGTCATTTTATAACATTGATGAAAAATGCATGAGGTCAGTAGATGTGTAACATTTGTATGGCAATAATACAATTCAAATAACAACGATAACAACAATCTATACAACAATTATAGATGTTTAACATTATAATTAAGAGATTAAATCTTACCTATTTACATCTAAATGTAAAAGGTCTATTGAAATATTGTTGTTATCAAACACACATTTGCGGATTCATTATGAAAAGCCGTTCTTGATCAGAGATTTTATTGAATTTATATGAAATTAAAAGTAGAAGTCACCTCTTCTGAACGAACATGAGGTCATTAAATATATTTGTTGTTAAGAGTACAAATCAACTTGTAATGTTATAACTGCACAAGGATTTGAAGATTTGTTGTTATGTGCATTTGAGAATACAGTGTTTTATAGCAGGCTTTGACTTGCACACTTTTTACCTGACATAGATATCGAGGTGATAAAACTGTACACATCTCATTTTTGCCAAAAATTGACTTGTACTTTTATGATCACCCATCAAAGGTTTTTGATAAAGGGGGGAGGTGGAGATTATGCTTTAAGTGAGAAAAATTTTATTGGTGTTTTGGGGGTTTACCTGAATTTTAAGACTGGCAGCCCAGCAGTCTAAGAGATTAAAGTACATTTGTTGTGTAATTCTGTTATCAATAAGTAAATGTCAGGGTAGCTAAGTTGCGGTGACGTCTGTGCGGTTTGGTATTTAAGTCTTGTTGCAAGTCATTTATTGCTTCGGAAATTAAGTCACAGGATGTATTAAGTGGAAACATTGAAAGAAAATTTAGATGTATTTACTAATAAATATAGTATTCATAATTACACATACAGAAAATTAAACAAATGGTTTTTAATCTGTCTATTACTGTTTATGAACTTGCCGTTAAGATATTTGTCATTTTTGCAAGCGCTGTTAAGCACTTTCATCAGCTTTACAGCTCGTTCGGCCACTATGTTTGAGCAAAGCACATCAAGCCCGGAACGTTTTTTTATCCAATGGAAAAAAATTAAAATCTTAGGATACTTCAATTTGGAGACAGCAACCTATGCTAATTGTACGTGTCCTTGAAATAGAGCTGATTAAAAAATCACGCGTTTTCCCCAGCAGTTGCGATGAAGTCACAAGCAGATTTGAGCTGATTTCTTCATTTCGGAAAGAGAAAATAAGCTATTTGTGTAAAGATTACCTGTCAATTCCATCTGGCGTTATGAAGAAAAGGTAACTTCTGCTACTTCAGTAGATGTCACGTTTTGTTCGTCTTGAAGAAATTGTAATCTTCACCGAGTTCAAAAAGAAATCTGATGTCATCCTGGGTTTTCATGTCGGTACTTTTCTCTACCGGAAAAACATTTTTGTAAGTCATCACACCTTATTAAAACGTCATCTATGAATTGATAATTATTATTGGGAGATCAAGATTTTTTGGGTAATGAGAAATCCATCAACTGGCTTAGAACCAAGTCGAGAATATGATGACACACTATAAACCGAGGTGTTTCTAGTCCAGGAATTGCCAGCTGGTGGAGAAATGACATCGGAGCTCCGTTGTCGTCCGCGAGCGCCTGCTCGGAGAAACGGTGCGAGCTAAGGGAGTCGGGAAGGGCAGACGGCGGTCGCCGAAAACAAAAACCAGTGGGCCTTTGTTGATGCTTCAGGGAACATGAGTAAGGGACCATCTACACCCGTTAACTTTCTTTCGATTTGGGAGGAAAGGTTTCCTTTTGTAGATACTGTAACAGTGGCGAAGTGTTTAGAGTACTTGAAAGAACTGCAGTATGTTAAAAAGTTCAACCGACAGAGTTATTACGCAAGTGAGCAACTCAGAGAAACCCGCAATATGAAAATTATTTCTGAGAATTTACAGATAGCCAGCAATCATGAAATGAGAAAAGGATTTTGCAGGTAGAAGATTATAGAAAAGGAATTGAAAATTACGAGGATCTAGAACAATTTCAAACAAAACTGTGTTTTGCAAATAATAATGTCTGGAGTCCAAATTCTCCCACGTGACCCTTCCCGGGTATCTATTTGTTAACATAAACTACACAGGCGCACAAAATATAAAAAAAGTTGTCAGACCGAAAGACTTAATACATGCTTCTTTATGACCGTCGATGCACTGAATCCGATTCTGAAGCCAGAATTGCACCATCAACCTCAGCTCTTTTAATCGCGGAAAACCACCGTGATATTGTATTTTTTGTTTCCTGGGGTTTTTTTTCAGACTCAAAGACTTGACACATGTTGCTCTATGTATGTCAACGCGCTTATTTCGATTCTGAAGCGCAGAATTGCGACACCATCCTCCAATTCTTTTTAAATCGCGAAAATCCCCGTAAAATTGTAAATTTCATTATTTTGTTGTTCTTTTTCACTTAAAACTGCAATTCTGGCTTTGGATTCAGCGCATTGACATACGTAAAGAAACGTGTCAAGTTTTGGGTTTCACAACAACCGCCGAAAACAAAACAAAAAAATAATATTACAGTGTTTTTTCGCGATCAAAAAAACTGGAAGGTGGTGGCGCAATTCTAGCTTCATATTCGGATTCAGCGCGTTGGCATACATAGAGAAACATGTGTCAAGTCTTTGGGACTTTTTTATTTTTCTTATTTGCTCCTTTTTTATTTTGTGAGCCTGTGTTATTGGTTCGGGACGAACTAAAATTGTTATATTATATAACGTTGTACAAAATATTGTATTAGAATGTTAAAAGAGTCTTCCCCAAAAATGCGTTGTGTTAGAAGGATGGAAGTAGATTTACAGTAGTGGTTATGTTAAATAAAGTCGGATATTGCCTTGTGTTATGAAATAATCTACGTTCTATATTTTAATTTTTCATATTTTTCTTGAATCGTAAACATTTAAATAATAATTACCATTTATAAACGTAATTATCGAGCGAGCCTTTTTCTCCCACTTCCGTATCATATTGGAACACTGTACGCCCACCGCCGCGTCCGGCACTAACTTAAGGTAGTTTCTGAACAGAACATATGTTTGTGACGTCACAGAGGATCGAGTTGGCAAGCACTGTTCTAGACTCTCTAGTCTGAACTCTCTCAGGTGTTTAGCAACTTTGTGCCCAGTATTGACTACTGTGGTATCAAATTGTTTACTTTTAAACGGCATTACAAGGAAAATTAATATTTGGACAAAAGTTAAAAAAATATAACTATACTGAGCTCGTTTCCTTGTGCTCTCTAAAGAATGTGAATATTCAAATAATCATTTTCCGCTTTTCATTGTCAGTAAGGCGATTTATTCACAAAAGCACTAGAGGAAATAGATAAATTGTGTATCTGATTTACCTTTCAAATTATCTATATTACATGAGAGTGAATATTTTCATACCATTTTTCCCCCCCAAAACGCTTTGTTTCTACATGTTTTTTTATAATTCATGTTACTATGTACTATGAGTTGGGACATATTCCAAAACTCAAGAAATCGTGTAATCTTCTCATGGTACACTGACTGGGGGGTAACTTTTTGTTTATTTATTCTCCTGAATTTAATGTTTCAAATTTATTATTTCACCCCACTATTGCCCGAAGATTATCCCAAGATCACCCTGTCGTGATAAATATTCATTAATTTGTGAGTCTGATAGGCCGTCTATACAGATACTCGGTAGCGAAATATTTACGTAAAGTAATTTGTTTGTTTCCTAGGATTGGGAACTCTCTTTGTTTATCAACATTTCTTTATGTATTAAGCTGTGAATCATAAATATAATCTTACAAATAGCCTATTTGAAAACTACAACAATAAAAATTTTCGTAAATACAATCTTTAATGAATTCTCTTATTCTCCTTATCAAATCTCCCACAATATCCCGATCTTTTTGCATGCATGACGAAATTTTCTCGTAATCATTAATTTAGAAATTTTACTGTAATACAAAAATTGGTTCTTCCTACAATTGCAAATACAAATACAAATAAATGTTCCCCGTTTTGCTACTTTCCTTTCGGAGATACCTCGCAAACTTGAACGTCGTCCAGTTTCCATTCAGCCTCCATTTCATAAACATTCGGTCCATTCCAATGATGTTGGCAACCTCCACACACGTAATTCTGTTTTCTTTCTAATTGTACTATCTTAGTACCTTAAAACATCTTTAAGTACCTTTACAAAATCACAATTCAGTCTAATTCTTCCCGCAACCATCTTTCCCTTTTACATCTGACTCACACCATGTCAGAAAAGCGTCTGCCTCGTTTGTTCCTCTCGCGAGCCCTTTATGTCTTTTAACTACTGATTGGTCACACATTGCAACATATTATCTGTTTATTCTTTGGTTTTCTGTTTGTAATAACTTCTTAATTTATTTTCTGCCCCACAGAACTTGCTCACGTCTCCGTTCACTACATTGTTTATTAACATATTATGTATTTCCCCACTATCAATTCTGTTGCTCTTTCCTTGTATTGTTTCCAAAATAAAGCTCACCTTGGTTTCTTTTCTATACCCACATTTTTGCTGACGTTTATATTTACAATTACGTCAATTTATTATTCCCATTTAATTGTCTCTGTGACAACCCATCACAGTACATCCCACAATTTTAACTGTTTTTCACGTTCATTATATAAGTTATTCGAATAAACTGATTATGAGTACATATCTTTTTCGTAAAAGATATGTACTCGTAGGTAAATTTTTGTGTAAACTTTTTGTTGTTATTATTGTTTTAAACGTTTCTATTTTATTTTGAAGTTGGAAGTGGTTTAAATTTTATAAATCAGTTATTTTCCATATTTCAAACCTACGGTGTACGTTGTATAATCATCAGGACCTAAAAATAAAAAAGATATTTGTATTTTTCTCTCCATGAATTTAATTCATGCAGTGAAAAAAATAAGAACCATCGCATAAATTACAAACAACTAAAGATAAAATATGGAGCCGTTTTTGATTTTTTTAAAATATGGAGCCGTATTTGAATTAGCGTGTAAGAACCAAAGTTAAATGTTTCTTTTTGTACAGCACTAATTTTTAGAAGATAAATGCGGGAGTAATTTTTTTCTGAGTGCCACAAATGATTCTTAACTTTTGGGTAGGTTTTCATATTTTAATCACAACGGAGCGCACCTTGATAAAATTGTTCCGTTCCGTTGTGACTTGTGTACATTAGTTCTTCGCGTAATTCTTCTGTTAAAATCTGGCCATATGTCAATTGTTTAAAATACTATATTAATTATTTGTTTTTGCCATTAAGCGTGACGATGTAAATAATTAATTTCCGAAACGTTGCTGTATTTATGTATCGCATGTTATTTATGTATTGATATAAAATAGTTTTTTATGTTTATATTCTGACTTTAAATTATAGACCAAAGTACAGTCTGACTAATTTGAAGAAACATAAGACAGAAAAATAATAATCTTAAAAATGACGAGTTTTGGATGTGGCGCTTTTCTTGTGCACCGACGATATGTGTGCGTTCTAAAGGGATCCGATCCGAGGTGTTGGTGCAGCGCGGGACAGCGCCTCTTGCATTAGCAGTTGGTGCACAGAGCAAGCACTCGGCGCAAAAGGAGCAGGTGGGGCGGCGTCCCCGGGGGCGCGCGAGGACGAAGACCCCGCGGCCGCTGCGGCCCGGCCACACAGTGGGCTCTGTCCAATATTGCTGTAACACGCGCCACGTTTTCTCGAGCCCTCATTTCACTAGATGCGAGACGAGTGAGGGGTAGGTCTTCCTTTCTTGAAGAAGATGAAGGAGTGCGAGTTGTTCCGATGACATTGAGTTTAAAGTAGTCGCTCACTCCACATCCTCTTTACCTGGCATGGAATATTGTTTACTGGCCCCGAAAAAGAAGACGTTTTATCCAAGATACACAACACGTCGTAATTGACTGTTCTGAAATGTATAAGAAACTTGAATGTTCATATGTTCCTGATATGCTGGTAGACAATGTTGGAGTTTCACGTCATTAACAAGTGAAAAACTTGGGCTTAGTATTTGATACCTGCTTTGTCGTCATTTCGACAACAGTGTCACTGTGAATAACAGTTTGAAGGATTCAATCTCTCAAACTCTGCAGAGAGCTCAACATGCCTGTATTCGTTTCATTTATAATATAAAAAAAACACATATCCGGTGTTTATAAAGAGCACAAAATATTAACACGAAAGTATTGGCGTTTGTACGAGTATCACAGCCTTTGTATTTTATTTAAGATGCAAAAAATGGGTTTCCCGTCATATTTAACAAATTTCTTCGTACAGCTTAAATCCCCTAGATTTCAGAAATCCTAGTTTCTCTGTATTCCAAAGAGCAAAACCAACTACTACATTAAATCGTTCGCAATTACTCTAGCCCGGGAGTGGAATAATTGCCTTCCAATTCTACAAACAACTGCTTTTATTAACATATTTTATAAAGCACTTGAATGGTTTTCTTACAAAATAGAATACGTGATTTTAGAATTTAAATCGCTGTGTCGTCGCGTGGCGTCGCGCGAGCGCGCCCGAGCGTCGAGGCGCTGCCCTCGTCGCCCAGGCCTCTCTCTCTCCCCGGCTGGCTGCCGACGGCAACGCGCCTCCGCGGGCGCCGCACAGCGCCGCACTCCGGGTGAATTGAATTAATGCCTTATTTTACGTGGCGAGACTCAGGCCATGAGGCCTTCTCTTCCGTCTGACCACGCAAATTTCGCTACGCTCCTTTCACCAACTAGCAGAGAAAGGAGGTATTTCTTGGCGATTTGAATTTAGCTCAGAGGCGTCATTTAGGCTTGAGGATCTCTCACATGCAAGTAAATCTACTAACATGGGACAGCCGGCTTTACTTCCCCTCCGAAGGAAGGCGTACGAAGGATTTTTTCGCCCTTAAAAATCCACGGCTACGATCGGGTTTGAACCCGCGAACTTGGGTACAACAGCCCGATACGCTAACCGTTACACCATCGCCGTACGCCATCGCCAGGTTCGGGAGACCATTTCACGGAAATTATCTTTTTCGAGGGCCATTTGAGTCCCATCGGGAAACGGGCAACCAATGAGGGAAATTATGAACGGAGGAATTCTGCTTTTAAAGAATAATTTCGGGGAAGATCTCTCTTCTCAGAAATTGATTTTTGTAATAAGTTCAATCCACTCATCTCTCAGGGTAAAGTTGCACTCAATGTATGAACTCTAAGAAAAGTATTTATCAAATACTATCATAACACTAGATCACTTTGAGCTATTAACATTTATTGCTACATTTCTAATACTAATTCACTTCGTAAATAACTTTCCCCGTAAATGTATTGCAATTTTTTCAAATATTTTTTTTCGTAGTACTGTTCTGTTGCATCAACTTAATGCAACTAACGGCTGGTGTCATTTAAGGAGATTAGTCCGTTTCCCGTTAGGGACAATGGAAACAAATGATTTGTAGCTAAAGATGGTGGATGAGCTCTTCTCCAAGGAAATGTACTTTTTATTGTATTATTTTTCTAATAAGCAGTACTGCGAAATGAATTATACGATACACGGCTTATATCACAAATAATTTTATTATTTGCAACACATCGAACTAATGACATTAATAACTGCAACAAATTAGTCTACTTTCAATATTTATTTTTCTTCTGAAAAATATTTCAATCATTACATTGCTGTTCGCTGTTGTAGATACTCCTTTCTTACAACGATCATCGACTAAAGGAAATATTGCTCACGTTTCGTAATGCGTTTTCGAATATCCTTAATCAAGAAGTAGACATCCCAACATGAAGAGATCGGAGAAGCGTCATTAGAGGCGAGTCTAACAAGTTGTCCGTATGTTGGAATCTTGATTACACTTAATTGAAATTCATAAACATGTGATCGGGAAGAAGAGATTGACAAACGGACATAACCGTATCATTACAAGTTTTAAATCATTCTTTACCCAGGTAAAGACGAGTTATAAATCAACGACACAACACACGCGTTATTATAGTGTGCCGCCGCCTGGAACACGCAGGATTCAGACTATACTCCTACTGTCGGAGAATGTAAAGAAGTATACTACATTGTATTTTTGTAGTTGTAATGCTGTTGTATATTTTAGAAAACGTACAACGTATTAAAAATAAAATGCTATTCAGAGAAATTAGTGCACTCCTTTCATGTTTTGGACTTATTTGACGGGATTGATAATGAATAGAAATGAATGTGTCAGTGGTTTCACTTAATTCACGCCTGCACAAAGGTTGCTTCCGCAGGCATTCTGCACTCAAGAGCCGGACGTCTGCCCGCGAAATTGGCGAAGGTGCAAGTAATGGGTAGGCTTTTCCCGGAGCGGGCAGCCTGGCATTTCACAGTGTGGACGACGCGGCACGAAGATTAAAAGCCCTAGGCGTTCAATGTCTACCTTTATTTTACTTTTCGAATTCCTCTAATATCCATTTCGTGACAGAAATGTACCCACATACGTAATGAGGAAAATATCTATAAAATCAAGATAGACATACAAATAAAATATGGACATATAAAGAAGGGTAATGTTTGAGAATACGTGTATTTGTGATCTTTCCCCTCCCCCGTTATGAAGCTGAATATGAGGTACAAACGAGCAAACCTCTCTAACGATATGTTACGGGCAATTATGAGATTATTATGGGTTTGGTTAAATAGAATGCAAAGGGCTTAAACTTTTTCATACGATGTCTTAAACTATTATGAATGAATAGGGATCGTTGATTTGTTATTTTAAATATATGATGTACTATTGTCAGAAATTCCAAAAGAAAGTAGTAATAATTTTCCAAGAGTAATATTTTTTAGCTTTGGTAGAACCGTCAAATTCAATTAAACATAGCTGATGAAAAAATAGTTTATTACTGCTATCATCAAACGCGAACTATTCAGTGTAACAATTTTGTTTAGCACTACACTAAATGTATGATATCATCGTAGCAAAGTGAATGACAATGTCAGCCTTATAAGCAATATTATAATACTTGGAATCCGAAACAAATATGTATGTCTAATTTGTTTTAGGCACATATTTCACTGTGGCATCTACCGACAACAAACATTTCCAATATAATACAAAAGGCTATATTAGTTGAACTGTTTATAACAGTGCGTCATATTTTCGCTACGGTTCGAATTGAGCATTCCCCGTAATGGTGTCCCTTGTTTATGACCTTATTTCAAAATTTATCTTAAAAGAATAGATTTCATTTAGAGAAAAACCCCTTTATTCGTAATTATAGGAAGACGCCGAAACAATTTTAAACATCTGCAGTTTTCGAAAAATTAGAGTTTTCAACGATCATGAGACCTGTACCATTCTCGTAAACATCATTCACACTATCCAATAACAAAATTTAATCAAAAACGATGGAACAATTTTTTGAAATTTAGAAAATATCCCAGGGACTTCACGTAAAGTGCCCCAAGAATTAAAATATCGGTTTCAAATTCTAGGGGACGCGACATCAGCCAGATCGAATGGGGAATATCAATTTTGGAGAATATCGGCTTTCGGTTGAACTTCTAGCCGCTAGTGTTGTTCACGGACGAACGGACGGACGAACGGACGGACGAACCGACGAACGGACGAACGAACGGACGAACGAACGGACGAACGGACGGACGAACGGACGAATGGACGGACGGACGGATGGTCAGACGGACGGACGGACGGACGGACGAACGTTTTGCCGTCATTCAAATTTTCGGTATCAATGATCTACAAAACAAGGATTCTGGCTACACCACATATTAGAAGAATTTTTCTAAATTTATCAACTGGATTTTACCACTTCTACTGAAAATTCGCTGTTTTTTGCGCAGCATTTCGTAACTTGCTCTCTACTTCTTAGCGAAAAGGTAAAATGATATTATGATATGTTCAATTCATGAAATTAATTTTATTTTGTTCAATATTTTTCAACAATGTGTTTTTGCAGAATTTGCGCAAAACCATGAAAATTTTACCTTTTATCAAATCTTATATTGTACATACTTACGAGGATCCGAAGTCATGAAGTCCGAGATCACTTCGAATACGAGTACTGATAACACATAGTTTAGTTGACAAGGATTGAGTACAATCATTTGGTAAATGTTTGCATACACTATCAACATATAATTACATAAAACAAATAAACGTGTAAATCGAAAATAATCCCATTTACCACGGATATAGAGGGACAACTAAAACTAAGTGACAGTGACGTAGGGTACACTAAATGATCAACGAGGAAATCCAATAAATATGAAATTGGGAAAGCTCCAACATTACTTCTTTTTGCGTATGTTTTGGGCATAAAACGTGTAGCAGGAAACATTTATTCCAAGTCTGTTGAATTTCGGCCAAACGCAGTGTTGAATTCCTTAAGAGATATTAATTGAAGCTTACAACGTGGTCTCAAACGGGTCATAACTGGTGAAGAAACGTGCGTACGAATCTGACGTAATGTGACGTCGTGGAAGTAAGCACACCGACCATTCAAAAGTACTCGTATATACAGTTTCATTTACAAAATGTACAAATATGTCGAACTACCCTGTACACACTTCCCGGTATTTTCCGACCGCCAGCCGCGATCGTACCATCCTGTGGATACACCACATGTACATGAAAGGCCCCACCTCGAGTGCATCTCCTACCGCGCCACTCATGTGAACTACGTCACCGGTGCAGCGCACGAATACGCACCAGCCTGGGCGTGAATTTTGCGCAAAGTGCGAGGTTTACAAGAATAAAAACCATCGTTTATGATTCAGGTGTCATTTCTCTGATTACTCAAAAACCAAATTGTGAACGGGTCGCCCCAATTTATACTCGCCGGCTCATCCCCGCCTGACCCCGATGAGCGTGGGAGGGAGGTTTACTGTTAGATGACACTTGCTCCAGGACGAGCCGGCGTACACCTGACTCTTAAAAATATCTGCCACCCCTAACGGTGCTACGGTGCTCAGATATGCGAGGCTTCCGCGTCCTCCTCCCACGTAAGGCAGCCAACGTGAGGAATCGAAACTTTCTGAAGGGCGAAAACAAAAAAAAAATGCCAATACGATCAAATTTGAAGGTTCTTTTTTATGGTTTAAGAGCATTGTCGTCAGATCGTGGACTCAATAAGCAGTAATAATGCACGCTATTTGCATGAAGAACTTCGAAGAAAACATCCAAATTTATGGCAAAACAATTCATGGTATTAGAACACGATAAAGCACCTTCTCACACTTCACTGCTTGTTCGACAAGTTTTAGCCAAAAGACGCAAAAAATCCGGTACGACGTTTCAGTCTCTGTATTCAGCGGACTGGGCGCCGTGTGACATCGTCCAAGTCTCAAAGGTTTAGAAATCTTTGAAAGGGAGATTTTTTTGTCAATATTGAAGAAATAAAAGCAGAATTGCGGAGCTAAGCGCTATACCGAAAACCGCATTTCAGAAGTATTTCGAGGTCTGAAAAAACGCTGGCTCAAATGTATATCTCAGGAAATTATTTTGAAAAAGACATAATCAATATGGATGATTTTTTTTTGAAAAGGAGAAAAACTAAGTTTCAATATCTTATTGACCAAATTATAAGAATTGGTACTGAAGGAGGCTTGTGATTATCCGTGTCGTGATTAACAGACACAGTTTTAAGGAAAATCAACCAAATAATCCATTGCAAAACGGTCGATTCCGTTAGCGATTTTAGGAATTTTGGCGCTTTCCCCAATTCCGTAATTATTGAATCCCCTCGTCAAACACTGGGTGTGTCCTTCATCACTGACATTCTCAATTTTTGTTGTTATCTTACGGACGCGGTAAACGTGATTATTACGGTTACGATATTTGTACTCGTATATTGTTTTATCTAATTTATATGTTGACAGTGTACCAAACTTTTACCAAATATTTGAACTTGATACTTATCAAATATAATATGTATTATTAACTTTCATACCCGAAATAATCTCGGCCCCAATGACTTCAGACACTTACAAATAAGATTTAATAAGAGGTAACATTTTCATGTTGTTGATTTTTGCACAAAATATGCAAACTCACACTGTTGATTAATGTTAAACAAAATTAAAATGAATTCCGTGCATCGAAGATATCATAACCTATTTTTATAAGGGAGATATTTATGAAACAGCTTTAAAACAAGAACTTTTCGTGGCTAAAAGTTTAAAGGGGTTAATTTTACATCAAAATCTTACATAAACGTTTTTGTAGGAAATTGGGTCTACTTTAAGTTTATAGAGAACATAATTTTCGTTACGATTTATAATAATGGATATATGTGAAAATATGTGATCGCTTTTTCTGTCCGATGTTTCTTACATCTCCTACAAACTGGCCAATCATAAGCTCCTACTCGTGTATCTTATGAGACGGTATGTATCATCCGCTGTGTGCAATAAAAAGCGTATGCATAATTATGTACTTATGTATTATGTAATTTATTTAATTTTAAAATCGCTCGCAGTTCTTTTCATTAGTAATAACATGGCCAGATTCGGTGGTGCGCCTGAGCACCAATCAACGAAAAATTCGCGAAGCTTCAGAACACATGGAGAAGAATAGAATGTATATTTGATATGAGTATTTAGATGCATTTTTTAAACAAGCCCTTCATACATTTTAAGTAAAAGTGCAATTCGTCACGTCTTCGTAAAATTCTCTTTCTTTAGAGACCTCATTAATAAAGATTGGTTGCGTGTGAGAGCCACAAAAGGTACTGTAAGTAGGCTATACTACCGAAATGATATAGGAGACGATGCTACTACATCACCACTGAAGCTCTACTTGAAAATCAATGAGCAACATCATTTGATATTCATAAATAAATTAAGCCAGACACATTCATTATCAAATACATCTGTTTCAGAACTTAACGCGATTGTGAATGAAAATAAAGAAGTTTCTTTAGCATTTAATTTTAAAAAGAGCGTTGTAATAAATGTATTTTCCACTGAAAGAATATATGGTTGTTATTTAAATGTTGATGTTTGTTACATCAAAAGTTTTTACTTTAAAGCAAAATAAATATACATTTCATGTCATCGTCTGTATATTCATTTGTTTATCTCGATTTTGATTGCATATCGACCACACGGTGTAAACTTGCCCATCTGCTCAACATCCTCTCCACTAAGGCCTCAGCGCTTGTTTGTGACGTCACATCTAGAAAGGAAGCGTCCAAGTACACACAGCACTCTGGACTTGAGTAGGCGCCTTTTCACACCGAACGTCACTACGATCTACTCCTAACAATTTATAAATTTGCGATTGTCAAGATTAATGATGTCGATATGTTAAGATAATAATAATTGATATTGAAATTGAAATAATACACTCAATTAGGAAGGTGAAGATGCGTCATAACTTACGTAATTGTGATTCATCTAGTTTTTTTGTAATAACTCGCACATTATTTTCTGATAAAAAGATAGTACACAAATAACATGTGGGGTATTTTTCTTTCAACTAAAAACTTAATCCATTGCAATGTATCTGTAGGAACATGAGGTAAATGGGAATATGAATCATCGTGAATATGAAGTAAATTCTATATCATTTCGTTTAAAATGTTTCATACAACTGATGAAAAAGGAGGTAATTCAAATATTATAAACCAATGGGAGGTTCAAAAACAGTGTCACTTTGTAACTTTTAATGATTGTATTTATTTTGTCTTTGAAAAATGGTGATATGAATTCACTCTTGGTTGATCAGAATTTTACGATGCCTGTTCAGTAAATAAGTCAATATGAAAAGAACATTGTCAATGAGAACAAATATCACACAACCAGTTTTTATCACTCACTAATAACTTCTCTTTCTAAGCATTTCACAAGATTATTTTGGGGATAAAAATTAAACCTGCAAAGAAAGTATACTAAGTATAAGATGAAATTTACATTTATCGTAAGCTATATTTGCAGTACTTTTTAAAATTAACAAGCAATGACATTCACATTTTGCAACATTAAAACTAATATTACCTGTAACTAACTGTATATTAAACTTCACTTTAAGTAAGTGTGAAGAATAGTGTTTTATAAAATGGGCAACTATATCATAAATGTAAGAGTTTATGAAATATTTAAATATAAAACTGAATGATCTTACATAACTCTGTAATATAATACCTTTGTAATATATTGCAAAGGTATTTAGTCACGGAGAAAGGTCGTGCTACGCAATTTTATTCGTAGTTCAGGATACTTAACGTCTTTTGGAACAAACACATTTGTACCTTCAGTCCCATTGAGTGATTTTCTATAGAGTCGAACTTACAACAGGAATTAACAATCATTGCGAAACCACATATGTTTGCATAGTCAAGAAATGATGAAATAATACCAAGAAAGTGACAGATGTTAAAAACCAACGCCCCCTAGAAGCATGAGAATTAAATATTTCTATACCTACTCGTAGTGACGCAGTCTGTTCAGTAGTGCCGAAGCGCCAAGTCCTTTGTGGAGGTGTTGATCTGCTTCATTAGGAGATGGCCATGGTAGAACTAGCGAAATATGTGAGGAATAAAGTACATCAATATAATATTCATATTTGGCTCATTTTGGAACTCTCTTGGACGTAATTTCATTCGTGGAATATTACAATTAAATACCACTCGTGCCTTGGAAATGCTGGGATAAATTTCAAATTACTCGTGGTATTACCCGTGATAAAATCCCAGTTATGGAGGAAATGAGGCGACTGTGAAAAATATTTAACAACTAACTGCGAAAAGTTGACTACACGGATATTATCTGTATCTATGACTACCTCATCGAACATTTTAAACAATCTCCTGTAATTCAGAGTTAGAGTTTTCCTTTTTAGGGTTTTAAAATGCCTAATAACTTTTTATTTACTTTTCGATGCCTGTGTTTAAGGTGTTATTTCGGTATATTACTACTTTTTCAGATCAATGTCGTTCTTTCAGAACCCTACGAACCAACTTGGAAATCTTTAGACTCCAGACCTCTGCCGGAATGGTACGACAAAGCCAAATTCGGAATAGTTATACACTGGGGTGTGTTCTCTGTCCCAAGTTTTGAGAGTGAATGGTTCTGGGAAATGGTCAATGATGATTCTAGTGCTCCTGCTTTACTTATGAAAAATAACTATCCAAGAGGTTTCACTTATCAAGATTTTGCAAGAGACTTCACAGCAGAATTTTATGATCCGAATGACTGGGTCAAGGTTTTGAATAATTCTGGTGCCAGGTATGTTGTGCTAACAAGTAAGCACTATGAAGGTTACACTCTATGGCCTTCAAAGTATTCCTTCAGCTGGAATTCAATGGATGTTGGTCCTCGCAGAGACATAGTGGGAGAACTGGCTAGATCCATTCGCTCTAGAACGAAATTAAAATTTGGTGTGTATTATTCACTGATTGAGTCGTTTAATCCTCTTTATTTGCAAGACAAGAACAATAATTTCAGTACACAGATATTTGTTACCCAACACATAGCGCCTCAATTGCATGAACTAGTAGAAAAATATAAACCAGCTGTTATTTGGTCTGATGGTGAATGGGAAGCTTCAGATTCATATTGGCTTTCCAAAGAGTTTCTAGCTTGGCTGTACAATGAAAGTCCTGTTAAAGATTATGTCGTTGTAAATGATCGATGGGGAAAACATATTCCTTGCATGCATGGTGGCTTTCGTACTTGCAGGGATAATTTTACACTTGGTGTTCTGCAGCCCCACAAGTGGGAAAGTAGCACGTCAATTGACAAAGTATCACGGGGGTACAGAAGGAATGCGAAATTTTCTGATTATAAAAGTACTCATGAGTTACTGGAACATTTAGTTTCAACTGTTAGCTGTGGTGGTAATCTATTGCTTAATGTCGGACCCACAAAATATGGTATGATACCTCTCATTATACAAGAACGTCTTCATGATATTGGATATTGGCTTCGTATTAATGGTGAAGCGATTTATTCTACAACGCCATGGATCACCCAGAAAGACACGTACAATACAAACGTTTGGTATACCCAAGGTAAACAATTTGTATATGCTATTGTGCTTGAATGGCCTAAAGAAGGCCTCTTGACATTAGGAGCAATTCAATTAAATAAAAATTCTACAATAAAAATGTTGGGTACAAATTTTATACTGAAATGGCATAATACTAATTCTGGTATTGAAATATTATTTCCTGATAGAGCCCAGTCACCGGATTTTGCGTGGTGTTTAAAACTGAACAGTATCAATACGAGTCGAAAATCAAAATAATATTCAAGGAACAATGACAATTTATTTTATATATTTTTAAATGTAGTGAAAACATGTATATTTGTGACATGTAATGGAAACATTTTATAAATTTGATAAACACATTTGTGACTTTTTAATTTTTTTATTTATTTTTAAATGCTTTTCTCTCTCTTAACTCTCCCTCCCTGTCTTTCTCTTTCTTTGTCTCTATTCTTCTCTCCCTCTCTTTCTCCCTTTCTCTCTTCCTCTCTTATCCCTTTCTTTCCATTTCTTGCGCGCGCACACGCGCGCTCTCAGTCTGTGTATGTAGGTGTGTGTGTGTGTATTTGAGGAGCTCGATCTTTGACTTGTGAGACAGAGTTTGAACTGAACTTCAGATGCTTTAGTAGCTCTCAACTCCTTCGGAATAGAAGAAATTCCTGACCAAGTGAACTGTTTTTGGGTGAAAATTTTTGATGACTGTGTAAACTAAACCAGTGGTGCTTCAGAATGGCCCATACTTTCCCGTATTAGTTTTCTATTTCATTTGGACACGGCTATTCGGACTCGCCACATACTCTTGACAGTTGCCATCTACCGCCGCCCAAAGTATTTTTTTTATTTTCTCAATATTTTGGGGGTTTGTAAGAGTAGACTGGAAATGTCATTTTAGGAATATTCAAGAACAGTAAAACCTTGTCCTAAATGGCAATTTTCTTTGAAACATTTGAATCCGCTTTTATGAAAATGGGGTTTAGACGCTATTGAAGAAATTAGAAATTTGAAGCAGTTTTTGACAGAAACTTTTTGAGTTTAAAAAAATCATTATTGAAAGTCATTTGAAGAACATTAACTCACAAATTCAATAGTGTTTACAAATTGCTGGAAAAATGAATATTAACAGCGTGAAAAATCGTTAAAAAATTACATTTGTGTAATTTTTGAAAAAAACTCAACAACAAAAATACCTAAAAATGGATATAACGTCATATCAAAGAGTACAATTAGCACAATCCATTTTAAAAGCTTGAAGTAAAAATTTGGTGCCGTTTTTGAGAAAATGGCGATCGAGTGTTTCCGAAAATGCGGAATTTGGAGCTAGTTTTCACAGAAAACGGTTGAGTATTCGAGAAACTGTATTTGACATTATCTAAAGTAAATGTACTCATAAATATCATAATGTGAACAAATCGCTGCGTCGTTTGTGAAAATACTATCGACGCGAGAAATAAATCAATAAAACTACATTTTTGTAATTTTTGAAAAAAAAACACCCGAAAGAATAGGGCACACTGATGTTTATATCATCTCATAGAGTACATTTAGAACTCTCGCTACTAGTACACAATATAAATTTATAGCAATTTTTGAGAAAATCTTGTTTATGTATTTTCTTAAATTGTACATATTGCACGCAATATTCTGCGAAAACAACGAAAAAATGTACGTGACGTAAATGGAAGAGCTTATCATGGAGAAAATTGTATTGGAAGAAAAAATATCTATCTGTAATTTTGTTGTTGAAGAAAGACAACGAAAAAATTAATAAATTTGAAATTTTCGAAAATTGAGAGTGAACGTGTAAATCGGACCTATGCGATGTTTGTAAGTGCGTTTACCCTATTCTTAAAGTACTCATGAAACTTAATAAGTTTCAAAATCGCAGAGATTACACTCAGGCCAAATGGACAGGAATTACTTCAATTTGAAAAAAAATAACAACAAAAACCTATGCATGGTTTACGTACCAGTCCACAGACACCGGACAGACGGACGGGCAGACAGACGGACGGGCAGACAGACGGACGGGCAGACAGACGGACGGGCAGACGGACGGACGGGCAGACAGACGGACGGGCAGACGGACGGACGGGCAGACAGACGGACGGGCGGACGGGCAGACGGACGGACGGGCAGACAGACGGACGGGCAGACAGACGGACGGGCAGACGGACGGACGGGCAGACGGACGGACGGCCAGACAGACGGACGGGCAGACAGACGGACGGGCAGACGGACGGACGGGCAGACAGACGGACGGGCAGACAGACGGACGGGCAGACAGACGGACGGGCAGACAGACGGACGGGCAGACAGACGGACGGGCAGACAGACGGACGGGCAGACAGACGGACGGGCAGACAGACGGACGGGCAGACGGACGGACGGGCAGACGGACGGACGGGCAGACGGACGGACGGGCAGACGGACGGACGGGCAGACAGACGGACGGGCAGACAGACGGACGGGCAGACAGACGGACGGGTAGACAGACGGACGGGCAGACAGACAGACAGACGGACGGGCAGACAGACAGACGGACAGACAGACGGACGGGCAGACAGACAGACAGACAGACGGACGGGCAGACAGACAGACGGTCGGGCAGACGGACAGAAAGTCGGGCAGATGGACAGACATTCTGAAAAAAACACTTTTTCGGTATCAGGGGACCCCAAAACGTGTATTTCTGTTGAAATCTCGAAATCGTATTTCTAAAATATTTCATAACTTTCCCTATACTACTTATATTACTTCCTATGTATACGGAAAAGTAAACTACTGTCTGGGACTGAGTTCTCCGACCGCGGTGTGGAGGACATCTCGGCCGTCGACGTACTACCAGCCGCGCGAAAAAAAAAAAAGAAAAAAAAAAAATCACGATCGCAGGACAATCGACTGGTCGAACATTGCGTTCTTCAGCTGCATCACATCAAAACAAATAAACCGCCAACCCCGTAGTTAAGTTTCAAAACATACTCTCAGATGTGTACGGTTGGAGTTGAAAGGCTATCGGCAGGTCGATCGCGATCCTCGGGTAGATCACCTCCGCGTTACGCGCCCGGGGAGGAGAGCGGGCAGTTTGCGCCTCCCCCCGCAGCCGCCACGGCGCCCCCCCGACCTTGGCGGCTAATCGCCCGGGGCGGGCGTCGGGCCGCGTGCAGCGGCCGAAAGGAAACTGGGTCTCCGGATAATCGCGCCTGACGCAGTTTTCCTGGAGCGGCGTTCGTTGCGCCGTAAGGTTTGCCCGTGCGCGCCCGCCAGTGACTGGCTCTTCAGGAGGTGCTACGCGTCCACGGCGCTTCATAAACCAAGTGATTCATTTCAAAGCGACGTGTCTCCATTTCAGTTTGTTTTCTTGTTTAACATGTCAATGAATATTTAAGACGATTCTTCATCAGGATGACATGTATTGTGTTCAAAAACGAGAGGTTTTCATTTTCTAAACGGTATCTGATAACAATCAAATCACTAGCTGGGGTGCCTCAGGGTATCAATTGATGTTACAGCAGTGCCTTTCACCGGGGGATTCTAAGGTTCGAGTCCCGACAGTGGCAGGATTGTTAATACCAGCTAAACAGTTAGATCGAATTTGGCTGCCTAAAGGAGAAATCTAGCGTCCAACTGTTCTGATCGGTAGTTGCCCGTGGTATTTCCGATCAACACCAAGCGAATGCCGGGACTGAGTAGTACTCTTAACAAACGGACTCCGGAGTAGTACTCTTAACAAACGCGTAACGGATCGCGAGCGATTTTTCCTTCCTGTTTCTTGCTGTAAGCTTTCACATTATTCACATAAAGTTACACTTACGAGCTATACACCACCACACCACCATATCAGGGACGCCCTGCCCCCCATCCCACTCTGTTGTGAACGCAGCATGTGAGTAGCATGTGACTCTTTCAACGTTCTTTACGTTTCCGTTGGCAGTGGCGTTCACGTTCGTGAACAGGTGGCATAAGAGTATTATCCGTGCACATTTTCTTTAATCGTCTTTGTACTAGATTCAAGAGGAGTAGGGGGAGGATTATTTTGACGACAGAAATGCTACAGCAAACCTGTAGCTCGTTTTTCCATGCAAAATTGTTTCCCTTATACGGGAGAGAACATTTCTGGTTAACAGATTTTGTCCACCCTTCGTTACTGTCATTTATTCTTAATTCAACTAAAATTGGTAAAGTAGCAAGGGGCAGAAGAAAACGTGCGCGTATAATACGTTGAGATTGGATCCCTGTTTGTTCGCAGAAAACTTTGGACGAGAACGGTCCGGCGTTTTTACCACATGGCAGTGTTCATACTGCATTATAATGTACCATATATATGGTGGACCACCCAAGTTGGCCGCTGCAAATATCTTGAAAACGGTTTGAGGTATTGAGATGCTATTTGCGCCATGATATTGCAGATGATGGGGAAAACAACATATTTGATTTTCTTGTCAGTGCCGTCAGTGCCGATTTTCTTGTCAGTGCCACTTTTTTTAAAAAAATGGAAGTATATATTTTTCTCTATCATTCTAAAGTTCTTTAAAAAATCAAATGCAATGATATAAATATTGTTAATATTCTAAAAGTATTTTTACAAAAACAGTGCAATCAGAACTTGGTAAACACCATAATGCAGCGCGCAACGACAGCTGATCTTGCTGACATCGTTTACATGAGCCGACGCACCTTGTGAGAAAACGAGAAATTTCGCCGATTACGAGACTTCCTAAGCTCTCACTAGTAGTGCTAATGGTTTCGGTTTTGGATTTTCACAAGTTCTACATGCCCGAGGGAGGAAGGATGTTCTAAATTATTATTATTATTATTATTATTATTATTATTATTATTATTATTATTGCTGTTGTTATTGTTATTGTTATTATTGTTATTATTATTATTTAAAATATTATTTAAATTATGCGAGACATTACGAAGTTCAGTCATGTTGCAGAACCAAGTAATTTTATGTATGTGATTTTTGTTACTTGTTCTAGAGGATAGCTTATGAGCTCCTAGATTACGTTTAAACGTTGTTGGTTGAAAGCGGAGAATTGTAAAATAAATAAATACCAGTTTTAATTTGCAAATTATTTCATTTATATTCAATTCAATTTCCTGACTGCTACATTCTAATTCTGCAGAACGTAATGCTCTTTACTTATTAAAGTAAATAACGCAGTCACACAATTAATCCCTCATACCTCGCAATAAGGGTTCAGTAACATGGAGTTTCCGATGAAAAGGGTCGAGAACGAAATATGTAAGTGTTGTTTTCAGTGATAAAGTTTAGTTCCGATTATCTTAGTACAACGTAACATGGTACTCCATGGGGGTGCAGATATTCAACGAACTAGTTTTGCGATTTACTCACGATGTTTTCAGAGAAGTAAACGGCATTTATAGGCGTTCACACGATCACTCTGTTGTAAACCGTAGAGTTGAACTATGAGATATGAAAGTACGATTGTGAAACATGAAATAATAAAGACACACACCTGTGATTAAAGTGGCGTTCGAACTCACGGACGCTCTGTTAGCACCAAAGCCCAAATAAACAACTTTGTTGAACCGAGAGTCAGCCTTTTTTGTCCTAAAATGGTTTTAAAATCTCTCCAAAAGACGAACCCCAGCTGGGTATTTCCTTTGCTAAGGTTTCAAGAGTATTTCTCAGAGAAATCTTTATAGACGATCTTGGAACATCATTCTGAGTTGGCATTTGTTCGCAATATTGTTGAAATTATGAAAATTGTCTTCCTGTGCAACAAATTAGAGGAATAAAGCTTGAGACCTTGAGATTTTGCAATGCGATAATAAGCTTAATTGCATGGCTACTTGACTCGTGAAGAAATTGTGTACACGGAAAATTACACATTCAGTTTTTCTGTACTAAGTTTCATCAGGGTAATCGTGAGTCAGGTGCACCATGCATTCTTGCGCATTGTAAACACCATTTTAATGTGTTCGTGTTTGTTACTCATCAACAGATCTCGTAACACCAATAGATTTTCTGTTTCTGGTGTGGAAAAAGACTATCCATTAGCTAGAAAACGCTTTCAAAACCAATCTGATAATGACCACGGTTCCATTTTATCTTGTAACATCTCTAAGTATGTTGACCTGCATGTCATAAAAACATCAAATCCTTCTGACATTTTAACAGAAAGACACGTTTTCTATCATTCACAGTTAAGATAATTTGTAATATTTACTTTTCATTGCCTTTATCTGTAATTACTTTATCTGTAAATACCAATAAGGCTAAGAAATTTTAGTTATTGGCGAGGAAGAATAAGTGATCATATTATAAAATGCTCTTTGTAGAACGAATATCTGAGAAAAAAATGCATTTTGAATTAATTTTCATTAGTTGAATTTCCTTTGTTCGTAATTTTACAAAATTATGTTATCTTTCAGTTTACAATGACATGTCGTACCTCAAGAAAATCACACAGGCAATAGTCTATTGTTTTACATGAAGTACAGTACAATTGAAAGGCTCAGTAGAACAAGGAGCTATACCACATTTTTTGGGAAACTGAGTTATTATCATTAAATAAAACGTCAAATACGTGATATGTTATTTAAAGTATGAACTGATATGTTAATACACTGTGTTTAAATGTTTAAAAATATACCGAGTTATTATGAAAGTTCTAGTAAATCCCTCAATATCTCAGAAGTCAGTGTGGGATAGCCCCTTGTTCTACAAGCCCTTCAATTTTAAACTGTTAGGGCACTCGCATCTGTGCAGGCGTAAACCAGAATTACAACAATTCCCTAGTCACATTAAAGTTATGATGAATCTTTGGTAAACTAGGACTTTATTTATTGATCGAAAAAATAAGTAATTCAATAAAAATTCACCGTTCTCGATCTCGAACGCGGGACTTCCAAGATCTGAAGCGTGAGGGCTCCCGCCTAACCCGCCACGTTCGATAAACGAGGCCCCAAGTGAATTAAATCGATCGTTTTTATGGCGCTCAGTTGCGTCATGCGTTGTAATCGCGAACGCCCGCGCGAAACAGGCGGGGCGGCGCCGGAGGTGGAGACGGAGTCGGCGAGGCAGTGGATGGGGAGGTGGCAGCGGAGGTGATAGCCGAGAATGAACGGCGGTGAATGCGGCAAGGGCCGTGTGAGGCTGTGAGCATGCCACGGCGGCAGAAGAGAGTCAGTCCACGACAAATCCCACCATCCCAAAATATCACTATTTTTTAGCGACTTGAAACTTTTTTATGAGGTCTAGAGTTGAAAATAGATCGCACATATTTTCCTTTTTTTCTAATCTCGCCCCTTTTAGATATATTGCCAATTACTTTTTCCGAAAAATCATGCGAGCGCTAATGTTTACAATTTTTTTTGCGCAAATACGGTTTCCTTCAGAAAAATAAAATTACACTAAATTATAACTTAAAACGATGTACTTTTATGTGATGTAAATATAAGTTTTGTACACATAATATTTAAATATTTAAGTTGTAATTTAATTATTAAATTTTTTTTTTGCATTAGATCGACACTTAAATTAATTGATAAAAATGCTCATGTATTTCTACATTAATGTTGTATCGAGCTGCCAAATTTTAAAGTGGGACACACATAAATAACTTTAAAAAAATAGTTTGTTTACCGGAGCACGTAGGCATCCTGCTGCATGCTGGACTCGCTACTCGAACTGCGGGGTATCAATGATACGACGTATCGTGACGGCCAAACACAAAGCAGCCGTGAGACTTATGGCATGTTATGAATCACAAAAATAGGCATATGATCTGAAATGGAAGTCTTCTGACCAAATGCGACTATAACTGCGACTATTAACACTGAGCCATCCATTTACTTTACTAGCTCTTCGTTTATAACAACGCATTTATATTATCGAATCTTGAAAGCAACATTACGTATACAAAAATTAATCTCAATTCATTTTATGGGCAGGAATCACGGAATTCTTTTACGTCTACATTACTACTTCTTAGCTCTCAATGGACGTTAAAATATTTCATACGCTCTCCAATCAAATAAATTTAATCTTCATAGTTCGGTCTAGAAAACGTAGTTTTGAAAATTGTCGTTAGATATCATTGCAGGCAGGAATATCCATCGCCATCAACCTCT
Source organism: Gryllus longicercus (assembly GCA_038098605.1). NCBI lineage: Eukaryota > Metazoa > Arthropoda > Insecta > Orthoptera > Gryllidae > Gryllus > Gryllus longicercus. Next base: position 6,566,724 of record JAZDUA010000020.1, read on the forward strand.
CGGGCCAAGGCATTTTCGTCGCGAAACTTAATTTTTCTATTAGTGCACATACGGCCGTTAGGGGCAGTATCGTGACTGAAGAGAATCTTGGAGTGGAGGGAGGTAAATGTAGTGGTGGCCATGGAGAAGACCGCATATGCGAGGGATGAGATCGCATTTGCGAAGGTAGCGCCAATTATTGCTGAAGATGTGGAGGCGAAGGGAGCATGGATGCGCCTTTGTTATGAACATAACATTGATGCTTGTAAAAATCGAATTTCAAACCTGAAACACCGATGTTAGTAATTCATCGCCTTCAAACATAGATGTTTTGAACTTGTTTTCTATCCTACAACGTTAAATATTTGAAGGGGGCAGAATTTAATTTAACTTTGGCCCCGTTAATTAATTTGTAATTAAGATGACCAAACAAATTTAAAAAAATTGAAGAACAATTAAGAAAAGTAAGTCTGGAAGCCTGAGGGCCCAATGTCACCTCAAGGGATCAGATATTCCTTAATTCACTGAATAATTGTAAGGTAAAAATGGGAGGCAATAAGCATATAAGAAGTAATGTCTCATAAAGAAAGGTATCAATGCTTTCTAATTATTATTGTAATTTTCACTAGTACAAAATCGCAATTAGAGGACTTTTTCATTCACAAAGCATCGATAAACTAAGACCATCGAAAAGAAAACGCCAATGTGGGTTCAAAAAAATGTTTAAAAAATGTAAGTTGCAAACATCACACGTTTCTTTAAGAACATTCATGTTTTGAAAGCAGACATCAATATAACAACCCCCAAAGGAAGCAGTTGAATCGAGAGACATGGATTTTTTGATTTATTAGTGATTTCGGCTCTCGTGTGTCAACTGCTAGTCATTAGTACCGTAAGTGTAGTGCATGTTTTATCGGGGGGTGGAGGTGATCTTCCGTTAGTGGGTGGTGAGATCCGGTGCCGACCTAACTGATGGGTAGCGGGGTTAACCCCAACCAGGTATCTCCCACCAGCAGGCACATCTCGCCCCAGCCAGGACAACCTCTAAGCGTCTTGTCTGGTCTCCCGGCATGTGTGGTTGTTAGTGTTAGTGTGTGTAAGGGTGATGATAGGACAAGGAAGGGGAAGGAAGGATAGCGCGCGGTCCATGGCCCGTTTGTTAGAGTACTGCTCTGGCATTCCTCTGGTGTGATCATAGCAACCACAGAAAACTAGCGATCAGAGGAGCCGCTAGAATTGTCTTCCACACAGCGACTGAACTCAATTCAGCTATGTAGCTGGAGTCGAAAATCTTGCCACCGAACCTAGAGCTTGCCTGTCAGAGGCACTGAAGTGACAACAGTTGTTGCCCTGAGCCACTTCTCCCAGTGACAGACGGGGAAGGTGCGGCGGGGTTGGAGGCAGCGGATGGCGGGAGGATCGGGAATGGCAAGGGCTTCGGTTGTGGCGGCGCGCGTGCTTCGTTTGTTCGGAATTAGCGGGGGCGCACGCCTCGCGAGCGGCAGCTGATACCATCGCCGATGCGCGTGTTTCAGCCGCCTGTCGGCCTCGCGGCGCGGCTCTCGTGCGGCCGCTGCGCTGCATCCGCCGGATGGAAGAGGTTGGCGTCGCCTATGCGCTGGCGATTGCGATAACGGCGCCGGTGCTGTAACCACGGGTACTTCGGGGTCAGGAGAGAGAGGGCAGAGATGGGCCAATATCGTAACTTCTCATTGATTGTAACGGTTTTCTCCGATCTCTCCTGATTCTGTTCGAAGTAAATTTCATAATTGAAAAGAGGTAAATGTCTTCATCAGGTATTTAATTATATTATTATTATTGTTATTATTATTATAAAAATATGTAGTGACTCAAACTGCGCCCTTGAAATATATATAAATAAATAAATTGGAAGTCAAATAGTACTGAAAATCACTGCAGATTCGTGCGCTGTATAAGAGATAGAAAAGCACTGGCACTTATTGAATGTTGTTGTTTCTAACCTTCAGGCTCTTTTTACCGGCCCATTGGCTCATCCCCAAAACGGCCTGTAAAGGAATGCAATCCTTGGATCCACATAGAGGTTCTAGCTTTTCTTCTGAATTTGACTCCCAAATTCGTCTTATTGAAAAGTACAAGTACGGCCTTAATCATAGTTCCTGAATGAGCTAATAAGGAATCTGAAAGAAGCGAAAATTGCCAGAGTAGTCAAATTTGGCCGACTATGTGAGGGTTCTTTTATGTCACAAGAATGAAAAGACACAGTGAGTTTTTTAGCCATTGCAAATCCACTGTTTCCGTTCGTTTGAACCTGTGAACGTGTGCTTTAGGAAGCTTCCCCACACACCACTGGAGCTGACTCTTTTTGCCATTATGCAGTCGAGTCGGATAAAAAGATAGCACGTAATCGGACAGCCCAGAACAGGCAGCTCATTTACGAACCACCTTGAGAACTATAAAAGACCACAAGTAGTTACAGACACTTCCTTGCACGTGTGCAAGAAACAAAAGAGAGAACGCATCATGCTGATCATACAAGTGTCTCAAAGATTTTAGTGCGCTGTGTGAACAAATGAGGTATATATAACCTTTTCTCCCCATTGATCCTTATGTGTTGCAATAAAAATTAAAAATCACGATTTTTTTTTCATCTGTAGTACGTAAGCATGTTTTAATACTTACGATATTTTCTACACCTTATCTCTCGCGGGTGTATCTGGCAAGCGGAATGCTGATGCAGTTATTGAAAGTACATGCAATGTAAATGACAATATTTTGTTGCGGCTCATCATATTCACCACGGTAATCTATGGTAACGATAATAGTTGTTGGTGTGTATTATTTTATATAATACATAATAAGTATAAGTGTATTATTTATACAATATATTAGTACGTGAAGAGAAAATTTTGAATTCCTTTTTAAGCATACTACACGCACGGAGGAGTGTGAGATTTGGCACAGTTAAAGTTGATGTGGAGACTGAGAGCAGAAAGTTAATTATAAATAATGCGTGTTATTTTAATTTTCCCGTATACATACGTATATACAGAGTAATAACGTATTGTAGGGAAGGTTATGTAATGCTGTGCGAAAAAACAGCGGATTTTTGGCAGAAAAAATCAATACCGAGCCCTGATAACGAAAAAGTGGATAAATCGACAAGAAAATAATCTTCAAACACGTAGTGTACCCGGAAACCCTGTTTTGTGAGTTCTTGATACCGGAAAACCATTGAATGTTTTTAAAGATCTCTCACGCTTTTAATATGCACATTTCCAGCAATTTGTGAACATTATTGTGGAACATTATTGTGTATACGAGATAAATGCTTCAAAATATTTTTAATGAATTTTTCCAAAACAAAAATTTTCTGCGAAAAAGAGATTCAAATTTAGAATTTACAACAGCCCTTAGACGTCATTATTTTAAAAAGGCAAAAAAAATCCAAAGAGAATTTCCATTTTGAACGAATATTTACTGCTCTTTAATATTCTAAAAATAATATTTCCGTTCCACTATTAGGAAACAGAAAAATTAAAATAAGTTTGAAAAAAAATGTACTTCTGGCGATGGTAGATGGCAGCCGGCAAGAGTATGCAACAAGTCCGAATAACTAGCGGACACCGAAAGAAGCCGAAAACTAATACGGGAAAGTCTGTGCCATTCTGTAGCACTAATTTTGAAAATATAGCATGCAGATGCAATATGAAACACGTTGTGGCACACTACTATCGAGCATAACTCGAATACTTTGCGTTTCAGTGCATTAAAACCAGATATTCGTGTACCGTAGGGAGACTTGTTTTGTATTTCTGTCCTTTAATCAACAAAGTGCGATTTTTTAGACGTTTTGCCCCAAGCTTACCATTTAAGAGAATGATACTCTAGATTTGCATTTGGGTAGCATATTGTTAACAGTATATATGACTCTGGAAGATATGGCTGTGCTGGCGGTTGAGGTCTCCAGACTAGTATCCGTTGCATGTCCCACCCGTTCGGGAGTGGAAGAATCCAAATAATCCCTATTTTGGTGCGTCATTGATGTTCATTCAAACTGAGTGCTAAAATGAAAAAAATGTTAAAGCGGATTCTACGCAAAATACTTCTTTTAAAAGCTCAATTCAAATCAGTTCAGTTCAGTTCAATTCAAAGTTCAATATATTCATTTAAGAATTGAATATAGACTTTAAAGTTTTTCAGTATCTTAAGTATTTTAGTATCTTTTACGTGCACAAATGTGCAAAACTTTCGCACGGGATCAGCCAATTATTATTATTATTATTATTATTATTATTATTATTATTATTATTATTATTATTATTATTATTATTATTTTACCATTTTTATTAAAATTATTATTAATAGTGAACTATTAAGACATGTTTGCCGCTATTCGAGTCTAATTTAAAACTGATAAATTAAAATACTACTCGTATTCCTTCCGGCAGTCATGTTTGAATCATATTACCAAACTTATCACAGCAGAAAGAACTCCTAATACACTTTATTACAAATTACGTTCTTATTAAATAAAGCCGAATTCACATGTACAAGTTAACAACAAGCACCAGCACCATTGCAATTTTGAAAGAAATTGATCATGAAAAATATATCGCTTTAAGTAAATCGAAATTTAATTTGAAGAATCTCAGTTGCATTAAAAATGTGAAATATGTACCAGCAATTTTTATTCTCCGGCATCCAACATGGTTTATTGGACAACTAATGTGTACCTAAACATTTGGGACTAATGTTATAGCCTCGAAATAAAATTTCATAATTACGTTTAGTATGCTCGAAAACGTTCATTGGTACCTCCTTCAAATTGGGATGTTTAACATATATTACTAACATTTGTTTGTTCAAGTTCAATCAAAGTTTTTCAACGGATATCGCACATTACTTTTAAGGTTTCATTGCTACAAATATTTTTTGCGTAGCAGATTCTGTGTCATTTCATAATCTTGTTTGAACCTGTATCTGAGCCCATTTACACTTACTTGTCAATCAAGGGGGATACAAAACTCCTCTTTCGAACTCCATTGTTAAGTGGCTCGATTTGCATCTGTCACTGATAGAACTACACTGGCGGGCAATAGACATGGATGGAGAAGAGCAGGATCAAGAACGATGACAATGACATTGGAGGTGATGGGAGCGATTTCAGAGGCGGCGCAATTGTCTGGCCTTCAGTGAACAAATGAAAACTTTATTTCTAAAGCAACTTACGGACCTGTTTATTTTATCGATTTATATGTCAATATGTTCCTAAGACGCTTCAACATCTTATAGAAAAATATTGTGTAAAAATTTGTGTTTTATTTAGAAATAAAATAATGAATACTTCGTGAAGAAAGCGCACGTGTCGAGTGTGTGTGGAGAGCGCTTCTGTTCTCTACTCATTCCGCGGCGTTTATCCCAACACGCGTTAAACCTCCGGAAGAGCTTACCCAGAGCGAAAGACAATGCAGGAAGAAAGGAAACAAGGCTGATCCCGCGGGCTTACGAAACGGTTCAACTGAAAAATATAACATGTATCACAGTAATGCAATGTTAATGTTCTCTTCCCAGATGGAGAAGTACACAAACTGCAGGAGTAATTTAAATCTGATTATTTGTGTACATAGATATTACATAGTACATAGATATTCAACAGGGTAGGCTCTACCTATCTTGAATTTCCTAAGGGATAACATATCTAGCAGTTCAGAAAAAAGTAGAATAAATTCGTAATTAGTTTCATAAATGAATACACTACCTCTACTAATTCTTTTTGATTCCTGAACACTCTTTCCTCATGAGAACATTTCGGCACATCCGTTTTGCACTCGGACTCTGCAGTCTTTCCACATCTAAATTCATCAATACGTCTGTTTTCATATATACGCGAACAAGGTTTTACAACATTAAATTACATTATAAGTAAAACCTAGTGGCAATACAATTGTACATAGTTTTTCGTATTATTGGTAATGAAAGTAAAATTATAATATTACTGGGAGATGATCGGCATAAACACCATCATGCCCTGACAATATCCCACGTTCTGCCGACAAGGCTTCTCGTGGTCATTATTAGAAACACTGAAGACATTATTAACAAAGGCCGACATCTGGCGGAGAAAGTGAATTACTCACCGGTGCTACAAGAAACGCCTATGAGTCGCTTGGAAGAACCCTCAGACTTCCCCCGTGAGACGATTCGCAGAAAGCTTTGGTCGAAAATATTAGCGAGGAAAACGGACAATGGCTGCCTCCTGGAAAAAGCCTCAACGCATAAAAAATATAAATAAATTATCTAAATCATTGACCGTTTTGTAATTGCCCGGTGAAAGCAAGTATTGGTCCGTTGATGTAATTAGACTACACCATAGCAAGGGCGTCGATCCAGATCCGGCCGCCGCGATCGCGAAGACAGTAGTGTCCTGGCGATCTCGGATTGAAGGATCGCGGGTTTGAATCCCGCCTCGGCTATGGATTTATTTGTTTTCCTCCCTTCACCCTTCACCATCATCGTATCACTTCATTAAAGAAGGTTTAATAATTCCCTGCGCAAGCAGAAGTCCCTTGCCCTTAATTGGATATGCTAATAAAATAATACGAGTCGATCCGGATAGCCGAGACTGTTATGTAGGTAGTGTCGTGGCAATCTCGGTTCGAATCCCGCCTCGGGCGTGGATGTATTAGTGATCGTCCCTTCACCCTTCATTATTAAAGAAAGATTAACAATTCCCTGCGCGAGCAGGAGGCCCTTGCCCTCAATGGGATGTGCAGTTGGCTAATAAAAAAATATGACGGTAGCAGACGACAAGGAATGTTCCCGAGCCCCGGGCGCTGGAATGGGTTCCGCGCGTGGGGAGACGGAGGTGGGGAAGGCCGCGCCACGCGCCGCGGCGCCGCGCTACCGCCACGGACGAACTCGCTAGCAGCTGTTTCGTCACGGGGTAGTTACCGGGCGCCGCGTAATAACGCCAATTGACATTGAGGGCGCCCGCACGCGTCCTCGCGCCCGAGAAGTTCCTCAGAGGCACGGGCGAGGACGCGGTGAGGAGGATTGTGGCGTGCGCGAGGGTGGCCATGAAAAAGGTATTGATGATTCTAAGATTTTAGATTAAGTACTACAAGTTAACAACAAGCAACATGCAGGCATCATGCAGTGTTCAACATTACAACTTTGAAAGACATTGATCATGAAAAAATATATCCTTTTAAGAATGTCAGTTAGTTATTAAAAATGTGAAATATGTACCAGCAATTTTTATTCTCCGGCATCCTACATGGTTTATTGGACAGCAAATTGGTACCTAAACATTTGGGATTAATGTTTTAGTCCCAAAATAAAATTTTATAATAACGTTTAAAGTAGTCGAAAACGTTCATTGGCTCTTCCTTCAAATTGGGATGTTTTACTTATAACGAATATTGGGTTCAGTTCAGTTTTTTGGGTGGCGTGCGCTAGGGTGGCCTTGGAGCGACCAAAAAGGTATTGATGATCTCTAAAATTCTAGATTAAGTACTATAGGTTGAGTAGTGGCATTCTTAGTGATAATGTCAAGATAGTTTTTACTTTTCGCTACGGCAGAAAGCTCTAAAATGTTGCGTTCAAATAAATTAAAAAAAAACGTATTTCTGAATATTGAAAATTAAAATAAACTAATCATTAAAGGGTAGCTCTTGCCATTCACTTAATTAACATGTCTTTTCTCTCCTGTTCACAGTACTTTTTCTCCGATATAAAATGGCCGAACTATTTATGCTATAACGCCATGGTTGCGTAAGAATGTGTTCACTTTGTCCCGATTATTATTCCCGATACTTCTCATAATAATTCTCAGAAATTTTCATATAGTAATAATTTGTAATTACCTGATTACATTATTCTTAAACATCTTAGAGTCTTGTCTGCATATTATCCCAATGCGAATCTTCATAAACAAGGATTAAATATAAATATTTAACATTGAATAAAAAAGGATATCAGGGATATAAATATCTTTCCTTCGAAGTATCGAATAATTGTTTAAAGAATTGTATCATGAATTATATATATCGAATTGTCATTTGAGTCACTATTCAAGTTGACAATTCAAACGGCGACCTGTCTGAGATATCTGGAGGCCTCAATTTTGCTGCAGAGCCAAGGATCGAAACCATAAGTAGGTATTAAAAAGGATTGTCATCAGGGATGTTAGCGATCTCTCTGTGATGTGTATCTTTTTAAATTTTGATTGCAATTTTTTTTTAAATATCCGAAACGGATGAAATATTACAAAATTACACAAAGAAGAAAAACTACTGAGTATGGAAAACAGGGCTATGGGGAATAATTTCTAGTGTTTTTAATAACTCCTACGCTTTTACTCCCTTGAAATTGTGTAGATAACGTTGCATAATGTTAAAAAAATTGATCTTGAAGTTTTGAGGAAATACAGAGACCATGTGACTCCCTGATACCGACATTTTTTTTCCAAAACCTCTGTCCCCCGACTACTTTTCTGTGAACCACACTAACGTCTTCAAATAGCAAGCAGCGTTTTTGTTTCAAAAATGAATGTTCTGCAAACGATTTGGCTTGACTTAAAGGCATTTGAATTTGAGACGCATATTTTGGGGAGGGCTTTAAATGATGCCCATCTTTGTGAAACCAGATATTTAGGCATAGAATATTCTACTTTACGAAAACATTGAATGTTTAGGTATAGGATTGTTCATTAATTGTTAATAATAATGTCCTTAATTATTATCTCTACTCAAAATAATTCTCACAACTTTCAGTTGAAAAAATATGAACATTATGTTTTTCCTGTTCATGTTGAAGCCAGTGAATCTGACAACCCTGATTTTGTGGACCTGCAAATTATATTACCTACGAGTAAAAAGTTGGTGGCATTGAAGTAGTTACACATGATATCTTTACCAAGATTAAAAAATAGTAAAGACAACAGCTTGTTGTAACTTATAAATTAGAAATCTTAAAATTGAGCTAGCTATAATGTGACGGTCTACATGAAACGTTTTCATAAACAACGTGGAAATTGTCTTTAAATTGGCTTGCGTTATTCCACAAATTTCCAACGCCACATCTCGTTAGTGCGGTATAGCTAATTGATGTACCATCACATACGACACGCATCAACGGGATGTTTACTGTTTGCATACTTCTGTCGCAGAGTTACTAGTGCGTTTGCTCAATGTATATTCAAAGAAGTGAAAAGATTTCTGGAGAGAAATATTACGTGTTGTTTGCTTTGAATAAATAAAGATGATCCATCGAATTTTCTATGCGTAACTGGCATAGAAAATTCGATGGATCCAATGGACCTGTTGCTTCCAGCGACCTTTATTGTATTTTTCCCCACGAGATGGAGACGTATACTCGAAACAGGTTTGTCACCTTCTCGTGACCCCTGTTTTTATCCCATACTCAAGAATGAAACCGCTGAAACACAACTGTGCAATTGAGATTTCAAATAACAGAGTGCAGAATTCCTGGCCGCAAAGAATGAGCTGAGAGCTTTCTTCGAAGCCAGGTGTTCAGATCGTGAACTGGAGAGGTGATCTCAAATGCATCTCTTCATACCTCTTGAGAGTAGTCATCAGATATTTTGTACGTCACTGGAATTTCTCAGGAGAATAGTGGAGAATTTAGAATAATTTATTCCAGACTTACGTTTACGCACTCTCGACCAAGTCAACGATTCAGACAATTCAGTCTAGATCTGTGTGTCTCTCTGGATAGAAATATAGAATTATGTAATATTATAGAATGTAAAATGATATAATAATAATATTAATAATAATTAATTATAATAAATAATTTACTACAATAATTCGTTTCAAAAATATAGCAATGAAGGGGAGAAGAAAATTCTATTGTGCCTGGACCGAGTAAATTATTTTGGTCCTCGATAAGCATACGCCTTCAATTAAAAAGAATATCAAGTAGAGAAATCAAGGGCTTAGAAACAAAAAGAGAGCGAGAGAGAGAGAGAGAGTGAAAAAAGTAATAAAATTACAACAAAAATTATGAAACTAGCGGTGCTATAACAGCACGTACTTTGTCGCCATTAGTAATGGTTATGTAATTCTATTTAATACCACAACACTCCGAATATTTTTTTGTAAAACTTATTTGAAATCGTAAAATATTGGGTAAGAAAAATAAGCAAATGCGAGAAAGTAAAATAATTAAAAGTTAATAAATAATACAATGCTAATAGCGTTGGCAAAGAAATGCAAATAGATCTGAAATATTATTAAACACAATGGTATTGTAATAATCTACAAATATATAAAAGTATTCGTTTTCATTACCGCGAACGAAAAGCAGCCGTCATTATAGCCTTCTGTTATCTCTGCGGCTTTACAACAATAGTAACACAACCAACAAAGATCGTTCATCCATGTTTCCACATTTAACATCATTAAAGGACGCAATTTAAAATAAAATAACATAAACATAAATAATAAAATAAAATACGTAATAATATACAAATTCTAACTTACATAGCATCCAACTGCGTAAATTGGAAGCGGGTGGCTGAAGGCTAGCAATTTTGATTTCTCTTAAATATTCTTCAGACTATCCGACAACAAAATTTAATCAAAATCGATGGCGCAATTTCTTTGAAAATGTCCCAGAAGCTTCATGTAAAGTACCCCCAAAATTAAAATATCAGTTTCGAAATCAAGAGGCCGTTGTTCTCGTTGTTTTTTCGCGAAGCTTTTTCTTAAAAAGTTCCTTAAGCGCAAGGACGTGAAAGTCATAACTAAATACGAAATTTTAATAAAGAATTTAGTATTTATTTGGCTTAGGGTCTTTCCACTATTACTGAACATAACATCCTAAGGTCTGTATAATATACAAGTACGAATCAATATCCGGATACGTTATTAGATTTTTCCTTATAAAACAGATAAAAGAACACTTGATTCAAAATCGTTGCTCACAGTATTTGAATAATAATTGTATTAACACAGGGTTTAATATTTTTTTTATTTTCTTGAGTGTTAATAAATGTATTCTATGAGTGCATTCATTAATTTGTTAGAGAAATTAATTATCTTTACATAATTCTTTCATTAGGCACAATTGGAATCAGTCGTGTAAAGCTGTCACTTCACTCGAATTTCCTCAATATGTTGGGATTATAATTCTTTCCAAATACATTTATTTCCCCCACTTGGATTTGTGGACATAGTGCATACAAAGTGTCGAACCCTACGCAGCAAGACGTGCAGACACATGTTCACTAAATGACGTCATTCTCAATTGCACGCTAGGTTGCCGTGCCGAGATCCGCTGCACACCTTTTACGATATGCTCTGCGCCTACCAGTTTCTCAATCGAGTGATTCGTTATTGCTCTGTAATGACCGGCAATTTAGTTATAGTTCGTTGCCCCTTGCAGAGCTCTATATGGGAATCAGACTAGCTGAGTATGGACCACATCGAGAAATACTTGCCCTAAAAATGTGTGACATCGTTTCCTCGTCGTTCTGTATAATCAGAGGATTGCTTCGAGACGGGCATTTGAAAGAATTTCCCCTCAACGTTCTGAAGAAGTGAACGTTGTGAAGAAATCAAAAACGTTTTCATTTTCACTCCTTGGGTTTGAAAGACGATTTTCATCACATTGCATGGTTATATTTATTGTTATTATAAAATTTATTTAGATATCTTTTCCGGGTGTTCTGTTACATGATAGTGTACAAGCTTTTCTTGATGTAACGCGATTCAAATTTCGGAAACAACATAGGTAATTTGTAGAGATTGACATGAATACTATGCTGGATTTTCTAGGGGTACTCGCATGTGTCCTCTCCTCGTTATTGCAATGCTAGATAATCGAACATCAATCATCGTCATCAGCTCATGAACCTTTGGTAAAGACTGAAGGTCAAGTATGGAAAACTATACAACCTACATTTTGAAAATGAAAATTCTCCAATAAACAGCGTAAGAGAATTGCGTGAATGATGCACATAAAACTGCATAATCTTATTTACAAATACTTTTGTTGTTATTTATGTGGTATGTAGAGAACTTACCAGTGTTCTGAGCGTCAGTTGGTTATTATTAAGGTTTTGGAGAGGCGTTGAAAAGCTGAAGAATTCCAAGGGCGTGAATTTATATGAACATTTTCATAGGAGAAATGTTACCTTGGTTTTCCTCTTTCAAAGCAGGCAGTTCAAGTTAAGTAGCCATAATTCGCTTGCGGTCTTCTTCCTCATTCCCAAAATCACCACAAAATTTTGAATAAAAAATTATTAATTAATTGGGATGTGTTGGCAGCTCAATATTTAATCGGTACATAAAATCCATAGAGAGATAATAAACAAAAAATCATTACTTTCCGCTGCAGCACATTTTCGGATTATTTCTTTTATTTCCTGAAGCAATGCTGCATTAAATTAACTTTAAAATAATTTGCACTCTTTAGGTTTCAGTATCTGAACGAACCCTTGAAACTTATCCGCATGTTTGTTAATTATCACTTTCAAGAGAAGGAATTGCAAATGTTCCGACGACTGTAATTCGATTTCATTAGTACGATCGTATGTAACACTGAATGTTTTTGGTACTTTCGTATATGAGATACGACTCAAAACTTATGACTAATTCATAATCTTTAGGTAACTAGATACTCTTTCTGACGTACCACACATCCACAACTCCCTGAATTTGTCATATGCGAATCTAACCATTTACTACTTTAAAACCAGTCATAAAACGATTGCGCGAATGAGATAAATCTACGAGAACAACAGGGACTACTGGAAGTTTCCTACGAGCGAGTCATTGTGACACAATATCGAACTTTGAGTATTGAGAGTACATCCAGTGTTTGCCCTGCTGTTCACCGCTCTAGGAGTATCTGCCAAGTACGGTGATCCGAAGGCTGCTGGCTCGAGTCCGTAAGACACAGGCGTACTCACCATGTGATTGTGGCGTGGTTGGTTTTTCCATCACCACTAACTCCTCCTTAATAATAGGCGTGCGCACAGACGAGACTACGGGACCGTGAACCGCTTGAAACTTTCGAAAAAACCGCTGTACGGTATAAAAAATATTTTCGAAAATATGATTAATTCCTGACTTCCCCTATTTTTAAGCTCTTAATTTGTAGAATTGATACACGACCTCGGGGGTAGATGCCGTCCAAAACATCTAACAGCCTTGTAAATGGTTCTTTATAAAACCAATTTTAGTCATTAATGATAACATTTATAAAAAAATTACAATTAGAGTTATTTCATTCTCATTGTATTATGTTTTATTTGTTTACTAGCAATATTTATTAATTATATTTTCCGATTATTTTTTTGTATTATTTTCTTTTATAAACGAGCTCTTGAAAAAAACTGTTGCTTTGGGATAAAGAAAATGATTGATAACAGGCCCGCGCACTGGAGTAATTCCTCAGTGGAATAATACTGTACATACTTGCATTATATTATTTGTATTTCACAGTCTGTTAATAAATAAATAAATAAATAAGTAAATAAATAAATAAATAAATAAAATGTCATTAGTGTATAAAGACAGTTTAATCGAAGTCGTTGCCGGAATCTGGACAGGCGAGGTCGTTAAGGCAGTAGTACCGTAGCGATCTCGGACCGAAGGAACGCGGGTTCGAGTCCCGCTTCGAGTATGGTTGTATTTGTGTTCATCACCATATCATGTCTTCTTCACAGTTATCATACTGTTAAATGCAATAGTAGTAGCTAATGACCTATATGATGATGCAATGAATAACAAAACAAAAGATTTACTCGAAAAGAGGCCTATTGCGGACTATAAAGACCGCCTGTGTAGTTGCCTCCACTTGTTTGCAGTTTCACACGCTAACTTAACATCAACTCATCCATACCATTAACATGTCAACATCGTTCACTCTCAAGGTCACCCTGCCATCTTTCATACTGTGTGAAGTTACGGCAAACCAGCACTGTGGCCATTTGCTACGAAACGGGAAGTCATAAAGACAGAACCATTCTTTACCCACCCACTGTCAATCTAGACTTGAGAGTCTGACTTATGCGGAAGGTAAATCTGTGGCTGCGGCATTGTTTTCACAGTGGAACGACTTATTGGAACTATGCATCAGCAACATGTTTATGACCAGCACAAGCTAGGTTTGCAAGCCTCGAAGGAGATTCGGCGGAGCTCTTTAGCCTCATTTGCAATTCCCTAGAAATAAATATGACCAAGGTAAGAAATTATAAGAGTGAATGCCTATGATCGTCTCCCTGTAGAGAGTCGGAAATTTTCCTTTGCTGAGAAAGTTATATATTCAGAAATAAATTAGTCACTCAGAAATTAGCCACAAACAAGAATACAGTATAAATTCGGATACCTCATTTATGATTTTCACTCTCTGAAATGTTAACATTGAGGAATATAAATCAAAGAAATCCGGAAAGAAAACTTCCAAGATCATTCTTGGAAATTTATTCCGAATGTGGAATCTAAGTAAAGACGTTCACTCGTTATGTGCCCCCTCCCTTTCTGGTCAGCGTCATCATCCTGAGCTCCGTGACAAGCCATTCACAATACAAACATAAACATAAGCGACATTAACATAAAAGTTAGGACTACGTCCATAAGTGGACTCATTCACAATGCGTTCGCATAACACATAAGACATTAACTTAAAAGCTTGCACGCTTCAAGCTTCTGTGCTTATGCTTAAGTACGACATAGGAAATGAACCAATCACAGTACGGTAACTCAAAATCGAGAATCGAAATAGCGAAATCGATAGACGAACTTACGCCATATGACACATGGACACAGTCAATACCTCGAAATCGATTCTTACAACTAACCAATAGTAAACTAGAATGTCCAACAGCCAATAGAAACTCTTATTTTCCTTACGTTTATGTTAGACATTGGGAATACTTTATCACTTATGTTAATGTTTCCGTCTATGCGTTATGCTTATGTTTACGTTTGCGTTGCGAACGGGCCGATCCCCTGCGGCGACGGGCGGCTCGGCGCTTCCGCCCCGGCGCAGTGTGGTGGACAGCGCGAGGGCGGAGGGAGGGCGGGGTCTTTGTGGAGCGCTGCATTCCTCCGGGCGGCTGGCGAGCGGCCAAGAAGACGCCGCCGGGCTGCGCACGCCATCCACCAAGTTCGAACGGCGCCCCGGGCAACGCGCCCCCCCCCCCACCCCCCTCCCCGCACAGTGGCCCGTGCGCCGGGGGCAGCGAGACGAAGCGGGCTCGGAACTATTTTGCATGTTGTTGTTGTTGTTGTTATTATTATTATTATTATTATTATTATTATTATTATTATTATTATTGGCGTATAGGCCATTTCTGACCACGCTACCTGATTAACGTGTGTGATTTTTCCTGGATCAGCTTTCCAGCTGTATCCCTCAGTACGAGAAGGTTATTACGCCTTGAAGTTGAAACTAATAAAACGACCTTTGAGGGCCCGGTGATTGGAAGACAACAGGAAATAAAGCCAGGAGTTAGATGCTTGTATTTATTCCGTCGTTTCGTGGATTATTAGTCCACCTCCTCAGATTCATCAGATTTCTTATGTCACATACACATGTTTCCTTATGTATACATGTCACTAAACCACAAGACTTGTAGCTGCTAAGATAATGTCAGGTTGCAAAACCGTTCGTTACTGGAGCAAGATAAAGATACTACTGCAAACACAGTGCACTCGGTTTTCACTGGCATTTTGCTTCAGTAAAACACAGTTTTGCAGCCTGACATTATCTTAGCAGCTACAAGTCTTGTTAGTTTATGTATATTTTATAAGAAAACGGCCTTATAAATTATGCGTGTCCACCTGAGATGGACACGAAATGTAGTGAATAAAAGCATGTAACTCCTGAGCTTTGTTTCCTGTTGTCTTTCAATGACTGAATCTCCAACGGTTATTTCATTAATTTTATTTCTAACGTTGTTAGTATTATTGCTATTACTCTATTATTATTACTGAAGCTGAAGTAGTAGCCTTTTTTTAGTAACAGCATTATTCCGTTGAACTTGAATTAGGCAGAAAATACGCCCTGAGGATATGGGATGACGTGGGAGGCACTTGCAGAATAATGGAGCACTCCATACTTAAGACTAAATATTGGATTCACATTTTAAATGTTAAAGATTGATCGATGTATAAATAACTCTTACACCATTATTTCATACAATAAACGTCTTTACAATCTGGTGGGAGAACATGATAATATGTATACATTAGGATTGATTTTATTAACATTTGCCTTTGAATGAAATAAATGATAATATTTTCTAAATTAGTGGTGCTCATCAGTACAATTATTTTGAAAAGTATTATTTATTAATAACTCTAAAAGTAAAATTTTATATCGTATAAATCACGTTGACATCTTGTTGATTTACATGCCTTATGTTCCCTATCTCCCTATGTGGGTAAGTGAAAACTTGAAATGAGAAGAAATTTAAGTCCTACAGATGATGCCAAACCCAGGATCCTGAAACGCAATATATACAAGAAATATGATAAATAAAAAGTAGTGTTTTTTGTCTAAAAAACTAAGGAACGATATATTTTAGTAAATCTCTTAATACACGAGACATGCTCTTGCAATTATTTTAACATCATCTTCATCAGATATAAAGACACGTTTAATTACAGGTACTATTTAGAGACATTCTGTAAGATGTGAAACACGTAACAATCCCGAATTCCCTTCACAGGTTGTCCTGTATTATCCCCATGTCCTTGCAGAAGACGATTCATAGATCTGCAAGATAACATACGTGCCTGGCAAAAATGCATTTAAGATTCTGCCACAACCACTAGGACCACCTCCATCCCAGGCCAATTGAAAGAGATACAAATCTCTAGTAAACAAGCGCCGTGGGGTAGTCCCAGCCACTGTGCGCCGGCGCTCCTATGCTCGCCCCGTGTTTTTGCCTGAAGTCACAACGACCGCCGCCGCCGCCACCGCCACCGCCTCCGCCTCCGCCTCCGCCTCCGCCTCCGCCTCCGCCTCCGCCTCCGCCTCCGCCTCCGCCTCCGCCTCCGCCTCCGCCTCCGCCACCGCCACCGCCACCGCCACCGCCACCGCCACCACCGCCCTCGCTGCCGCCGCCGTCGCCCCTCTGCTTCCATCGCCGCCGCTTTTGCCTTCTCCACTACCGTCGCCGCCAACGCTAACGATACTTCACTACCGCAACAGCGTTCGTCGCTGCCGCTCCGCCATCGCTGACCATCTCGCTCCAATCGCTACCTTCTCTGTCGCCATAGTGTCGACATGTCGCCATGCTGCCTTCACTGTCACTATCGGCACCATCCCTACTACTTACGTTGCTGCCGGCTCCGTTTCCTCCGCCACCACTAACGTCGCGACGGCTTCATCAACAGTGCTCTCGCCAAACCGTCTTAGGTGGCTCAGGGCATCAATTGATATCATTGCAGTTCCTCTGACCGGGGGTCCTTTGATTCGGGTCCCGACGCAGGCTGGATTTTCGAAAGTAGATACGGTCGAATTCAGGCGCTGTCTGGAGGAAAAACCTATAGAAGTCGCCTGCTCTAATCGGTAATTTTCCATGATTTCTATGATCAGTATAAGGCGAACGGCGGTATTCTAACATACAGGCCACGGACCGCGCGCGATCTTACCTTCCTCTTCCTTGTTCTATCCTAACCCCTTGTATGCACACACTACACTAACTACACTACAACTAGTCGGGGGCATAGAGCTTGTCTCGGCTGAGACGGTGCCCCCTGGTGGGATGTGCCTGGATGAGAAACCCGGTAGCCGTGTTAAGGTCGACGCCGGATCTCGTCAAAAATGCACTACTCTTTCGGTACTAATGATCCTAACAGCTAACACTCCCAGAAACCCTAATCAATCATTCAAAGCTGTCGACATCACTCCGCCATGCCGCCTTCACTACGGCTGACCGCACCACCGCACTACCACTATGCTAGCCGCCGGCTTTGCAATCGCCACCCCCATGCTCTCTCCTTTATCGCCATCGCCCACCACGCAACCACTGCTGCAGCAGCCACTTTCATCGCCATTGCTTCCACCTCGTCACCAGCGTCTCTCCATCACCACTGTCGTCACAGAGGTCACTGCCGATGCTTCCAAGGTCACCAATGTATTAGTACAAAAAATATAGTTGAGGAATACTGAAATAATTGCCATATAGAGTTATGATTGTGGACATAGATATATTGTTAATGAGAAAGGTGCATAATGAACGATTTGTTAAGTGTATGATATACACACGCCAATCATGTAAAAATATGTAGATATCAGCTTCTCCTTACAAAATCCTTAGAAGATATATAAGATAATAATCCTCCACCGTCGCTTTCGCCACCGATTGATCTATTACTTCATTTATCAGTGCAACCGCTCTCACGGCAGCCTCCACCATCGACACCAGCTCAGTTCCTGGTACCGCCAACGCCTCTTCGTTCCCGTGGTGACCGCCACCGCTACGTTCACCGACAGTGCTGGTGCCATCGCCGATGCTCTTGCCTACGCCGCCTTCACCACCACAGCTGCCGCTTCCGCCACCGCTGCTACCTCCGCCGCCACCGCCACCGCCTCCACCGCCGCCGCCGCCGCCTCCGTCGTCTTGGCCACTGCCTCCGCCGCAGCCTCCCACGCTTCCTCTGCCACCGCCTTCGCCTTTTCCACCTCCGCCGCCTCTGCCACCTCCACCCACCATCCACATCCACCTCCACGTTCCACATCCACCTCCCCCACCGCCTCCGCCGCCGGGGATGACGCAGCGGCGGCAAACCACAGAGGCGCAATTTCTCGTGGAAATTCCCGGGCGACAGCGCCGCGCCCTTCTCTTCTTTTGCAGCGATCGCGTCGCGCTCCCCTGCGCCTCACCTCGGCCCCTCGGCCGCCCTCCCTTCACCATTGTCTCCTGCGTTTGCGACCTTAATTCGGGGCTGATTCCCGACTTTGCAGCTGGTCTAAACCGTTCTCTAGCGTGCCTCGTTTCCTTTGTTTGACGTTTCCGAAACATTTCTTATCATTTGTGCTTTAATACAGTTTCAGGGTCGTTATGTATTGTTTTGTCTTCTGTGAAATTCTTATGATTTACGTAATTCGTAATATTGTCTAGGTTTTTATTATGTTATTTGCTTCTTATTTATCAAGTATATTTCTTAAAAAATAATGAAAGTGAACGTACATCGTAGAATAGAAAATATTTAGATTCACTTAGCTGTTGGAACTCTCAAGCTAGTAGATGGAACTTCTTAAGCTAATAGAAGTATACCTGTAATTTTTCAAGTTACCTACTTTAATATTTATTAATACAACGTATATATGAAAGTATTTAGAAAAGTGTATTATATTGAATAAAGAGAGTGTGTGGCTCAGATAGTAGAGCAAACTCCAAAAGCAACGTTTTACAAACTTCTATAGGGCTCTTGGTCTCTTAAGACAATACATCTGTGACTACAAGTTTTTTGAAGGAATGAAATCCGACGTATTCTATAAAATGGGGCTACAAGAAAACTGATCGAGCATTTAAACATTAAGAATAGAAACGAAAGATGCATGTTAGAGGGATGATTGTTTTGTAAAAGTTACATGGTAATAAATAGTGATGCGTTGATGGCTGTCTCCTTGTGATAGGTTGATGTAAGATGAAGCAATTTTGATGTGAAATACCTTTCTCCAGACAACAACCAAAACCGCCACTTACATTTCCATCCCTACCACTACCACCGACATAATCATCACCACCACTACCATTATCGCCTCCGCTGCTACCAATCTCCACTGCCAACACCTCTACAATCGCCACCACTAACACAAGGAACACTGCCACATCCACTCCCTTCGCATCCCTTGCGAAATCGTCAATATGTATTAAAACACATTGTAATGTTCGAATGGAAATCTGATTCACTATGGGAACTGGCTTCGAGTCCTACCGACTACGCCGTCCATGTAACAGACACCTCTGTTCATCTCTGATCTGTTTATTGCAACGTTTCTACATCGTTGTACCAGCTTCTCATAGCTGCCACTTCATATGATATACTTACGAGTACAACTATATATAACTGATTTTATGGTAGAATAAATATCGAATGATGTGTAGCCTTGAAAAGTACAAGGAAGGGATCTATTTTATTATATGTAGATATATTGAGTTATTTGTTCGCATCAGATGGAAGAAAAAAGTTCGTGAGACACTGAAACTGGGGTTGGAACATCAGTTAAATCATGAAATCTTTCACGAGAATTGAGAGCCAAATACTCTCGTCACGTTTAAGTTTTATTTTTTATGCGCAATTCCCCTTTATCATTCCTATCACATTCATCACCATCTCTTGTGTTCACTCCGCCTTCGGGGCTGCCGAAGCCGAAAGAGCCGGGCCAAAGCCGGACTGAAAAGGGCCAAAAGGCGCGCCTTCAAAGGAAGAACATAATCCGCGCTAATGGCGATATATTTGATTATTTCTTACCTCTAACTTGTTTTTCTCTAACTTGCAGTTATACAATTGATTGATGGTATTAGCACGTCAACTAACAGGGTCGTTAGTCCCGTAAGTGTAGTATGTTTTTTGCACGGGAGGTGGCAGTGATCTTTTCCCCGCTCTATGGCGAGACCCGGCGCCGTCCTGCCGTCGGCTAGCGGGGTTTTCCCAACCAGACATCTCTCACCAGCGGGACACCGCCCCAGCCGCGACAAGCTCTAACTCCCCAACCGATCTCCCGGCATGTATGGTAGGGAAGTGCATGTTAGTATGTGTGTAAGGGTGAGGATAGGACAAGGAAGAGGAAGGTGAGCGCGCGGTCCGTCGCCCGTTTGTTAGGGTACTTCTCCGGCATTCGCCTGGTGTTAATCGGAGAAACCGCGGAAGACTACCGATCGGAGCAGCCGGCCGCTAGAATTCTCATCCAGACAGCGACTGAATTCGACGTAGCTAACAAGCTTGCGTTGAAAATCCTGCCACCGTCGGTACTTGAACCTAGGACCTCCCGGTCAGAGGGACTGAAGTGACATCAATTGAAGCCCTGAGCCATAACGTTATACGCGTTGTACACTTTCCAATCTTATATTTTCTAAGAAACTAGTGTTGCTACGAAATGGCGCATACATCCTCGTACCGGATTGTTTTCTAATCTCCTTAATATGGGCTAGCTTTTTTTAATTTTCTTAATTTTCTTCTTCCCTAATGGTAGAACTAAAATTTGACTTTCACATTTCTTGCCAAAATTGTAGGACTTCGAGTCGGGACAGATCAGTCGGGGGAAATTAATTTTGTCAAACATCCTACGAATCGTTCAAGCGCTAGACCGTGTTGTTCGTAGATGAATGGACGGACGTTTTGAAAAAAAGAAACACATTTTCGATATCAGGGGGCTCCAAAACTTATTCTCGAAATATTTTTTTCCGCAACTTTACACAACTTTCTCTATACAACGTTTGTTACTCGGTATACACTTACGTATACATAATCATGTAATTCCAAAGAAAAATTAAGTTTCATTAAAAATGCTGAAATTTTATGCTTCTGTATGGTAAGCTGCCTTTTTTAGAAAAAAGCCGTTTTAAAGAGCTATATTTCAAGCTTAAAGGCAGCTACAAACATCTGCGACCGCGAAAAAATATGTTTAAATGTCAAAAAATCCTTTTTGAAGAACTAAATTTATAATCATAGTATAAGCATATAATACAAAGCATATGTACATGCACGAGCACCATCTTCTCTTGCCACTGTGCGAGTATCTGGCAGTCCCGTAACTTCGACAACGCAACCTCTGAAATTTGTCCTCAAAATTTGCCAAATGTTAAGAAGAAATTTGGGATTTAGAAAATTAAAAGTTTTAATGTGTTTCATTTACCATCTCGTACATAGATTACACTGATCAAAAAAATTAAATATTTGTGGATATCTTGCTATCTGACAGGTGTTCTAAGATAAGTGAAACATACTTATTTAAAATATGCAAGCCATTTGTCTCTATCACCTACCGTTTTTTAGATATTCACTTCAACCATTTATATTTTACTAGAAAATGTTTTGTTGAATGGAGCACTAATGAACGTGAAATTAACTAAGAAAATAGTGAGATTGAATCACATGGCACGCATTCTATATAGTGATATATATTTCAAGGTATAATACACACATAAAATCCATACACACTTAAAATACTTAATGTAAGGTGTATTTGGTTTGCATTTCTTGTCTGTAGATTTGCGTTTGGGCTGAGCATTTGGCATATCACGCTTAAGTGTCCAGGAGTAGTCAGCCAACATTGCTGCACTCCATTGACCCTGATACGTTACTCCATCATCGAGACGTCCTGGTGAAAACCATGTTCGTCACTGACCGAACATACTTGTAGGTTTTCGTGGATGAAGTGAAGATGTGAGTCGGGGAGATGAATTTTGAGGTATATGTTGACACCCTGTTTTTTGTAGGCACTGATGCATTTCTTCACAGCATTTACTTAGTAAATTTGTAATTTGCAAGGAAATTTTCTACAACTTATTTGAGTGCCATCAATGCACTTTTTTCAGTATCATTCAGTAAGTCTTGGAAATGGCTGCCAGCTTCTTTATTTGTGGGCCTGTGAGCACACCTTTTTTCACTTGGGCATAAATCATCTCTGAAATTTGGTGCACACGTACTGAAAAGCATCCGAGTCGTCTAGTGCTATCTCAAAATGTTTCATGAGTCCCAGCTTCATGTGAAGCGGTGGCATGATTACGTTGTCAGGGTCAATGAATGACACACGAAGGATTTTTTATTTCTTGAGTGCTTTCCAGTTTTGGCAGGCCATTTTTTCTTTATGTAGCTGTGATTTCTATCTCCACTGTCCCACTCTCAGATTAATCATCTGTACTTGATGTACCCTGTCAGATGTTTCCATGAGAATGGTGCTGAATTTTACATCACTATAGATATACTGTTTACACTTGTGATAGTATATTTTTTTCCATAAGTAGCGAGATAGTACAAGTATGTCTCTTTCAGGTGGGTGGAATATCCAACCAGTACTATTACATATTTATTTTCTTTTTGTAATAATGCTGCTTTCAAACTTGTTTTGGTTGAGTCGGTGAACAACCGACTTGCTTCAAAGTTATTCCATCCCGAGGCTTGACAAGATACCTTGAACATCCGCACAGAATCAAATACTGCCACTCATTGCAAAGTAATGCAAATTCGAAAACGCTTTAAATTATTAACTTAAATATAATTTTTGGCACACACGACGAAAATATTGTGTAGCATTGCGTGAAAAAGTACAAAACTTAGAAATAAATAATAAATGAAAGATGTTCCATGAAAATAATTTTTTGTCGGAATCTTAAAAACCTGACGTGACAGAGCAAAACGGTTTTCAGATTTGAAATCCACATACGATCAATCAACCACATTGGAAAAAGTAAACAACATGACATATCTATAGCTTGTTTATTAGTGTTATCTGTAAAAAAAAGGTAATTGATCTGTTGCTATGATAGATAGTTTTCCATGGTTTCTTCGATCACTTCCAAGCGAATGCAGGAGCAGTACTTGAACAAACGCCCATGGACCGCGAGCGATCTTTCCATCCTCTTCTTAACCTATCCTTTCCCCTTATTCACACAAACTTACAGTTACATGCCCTTCACTTCACACATGTCAGGAGACCTGTCAGAAGTTTAGAACTCATCATGCTTGGCTGGTGCCCCGCTGGGAGTGATACCTGGAGGTGGACTCCGCGCAAGTCGAGGTGTAGTTCGGCGCCAGATCTTATCATCCAGCTAAAGAAGCACATCCGGCAACTCTCGCAATAAAAACATTCACAACACTAACGGGATTAATGTCCAGAACAGTTGACGCGCTCCGACACATCAGTTAATCAACACACAAAACTTAACACGTGTATTCCATCCCATCGCCCACTGTGCGCCGTCGTTGCGCGAACGAGCCTAAGTTAAGCTGCGGTGGCATTTGCTACGCTCTCGGTTCGATCGATCGCGAATCTGCCACGCTTCCCGCAGCCTTCCGCGTGCCCTGCGCCGCCGCCCCCGCCCCCGCCGCCACAACCCCCGTCACCGCCTCCGCCGCCGCCCCCGCCCCCACCGCTGCCGCTGCCGCCGCCCCCGCCGCCGCCGCCGCCACCGCCACCGCCACCGCCACCGCCACCGCCACCGCCTCCCGCCTCCTCCGCCGCCTTCGCCGCCGCCTCCGCCACCGCCGCCACCGCCACCATCGCCGCCGCCACCGCCCCCGCCGCCGCTTCCGTCACCGCCACCACCGCCTCCGCCACCGCCACCGCCACCGCGCGCTGCTGCGTAAGAGGTAGAAACCAGAGCGGCGGCGGCGAGAAAAGCGCGACGTGACGAGCAGAATCGGTCGGCCGCTCCGGTTCGCGTTGCTCAATTCCAATGGAAGCGGCGCCAGCCATTACGCTCGCGTGCAGCTCAATGCGAATTATCCTGGCGTATTTTCTGCCTTATTAGTCCGCCTGCAATAAATATTTTTACGACTGTGTAATCGGTATTTTGGTGGTTATATTGAAGTTTCTTTCCTATTTCGTGTAAGTTTATAAGGAATACGCAACTCCCTTGGAGATGAGGCCGAAACCCGAAGTCTAGATCACACATGAAAAGTACTTCGGTAGAAATTCGGTAAAAAATACGCTTCTGTGTAGAACTTACAGCAGAGTACTAGTCTCTTATTACAACCGCCTTCTTTAAAGGCAAATTATGAGTTATAAAACAATAATTATGATAAATGGAAGAGCTTTTGCAACCATCTGTGCCCAGAAATTGAACTTCGTCTTCGTAACCTCCGTTATCCAGTGGAGGAAACTCTTCGATCATTAGTGGAGTGAATACTTTGAACATTCAAATTCTATTTCATAAAAACAATAATTCAAGGTGTGTGTTTAAATATATATTTCAAAAACATGAATTATTTATCATTAGACTGGTGGTGAACAATGACTGAATTTTGATTCACACAACTAAGTAATCATATTGCTATTAATTGAATAAAGTTCAGAATCATATTTATAGGAGAAAAGTAAATATTTCTTTGCACACGACCAGAAAGGAGATTGAACGAATATTATTTCATCTTTAATGAAACTACGCGAGTGTTCTGCATTTTGGTAAATATTTCTGTCGATATTTTAAAATGGGAATGCATACGATAACTCACACAAATCATTTCCCGGCGCAGAATAAAGCCACTGAGGCATATCTGATCGACCCGAGTTCAGGTCGTTAAGTTGTGAAAGATTATGAAAACGGAGCAGCTTTTGTTAACAGGGCTACGGTATAACATTCTCCTTCGGATTGCTTCCTGTTCCTGGTTTCCTAATGTGAATTTCAAAAACCGTTCATGTTGGAGAAAGTTTTTCTCAACTGTAGATATCGTTCGTCATATTAAGATCTGAATGTAGTCTTCTCTTTATTCTTCAAAATCTATAAAGAACACGAAGAAACTCACTGACACATCAACATAAAATCAAACAAATAAAGCTACAAACATCGACTTTTAAAAATGCTGTCATGTTATAATGTGTTTAACTATTACGAAAAGATTTTGCAAAATGTATTCTTCGGAGTTGAAATTCGGATTCTTCGAAGACTACTATTTTGGGGGTTAATTGAGGGGCAACGCATTTAATTTAATTTTTTTGGGGGGGCGGGGGGCAACGCATCTGGATTGCCGACAGTAAGGGCGGGGTGGCATTAGTTGTGTTAATTCTTCGCGCTTGAAAGCGGACAGACAGTTTTAATAAATATGCTCATTACGACCTTCCAGGTCCGAATGACCTTCTAATTCCGCACGGCGTGCATCTTGCGTGGGCGGCGGAGGCGCCGGCGCGGACATCTTGCTCCCGAAGGTCACGTGGTTTCACGGGTCGCCGCGTCCACTGCGCCGAGGGTCATCGGGTGACACCAGGGACCTCCTGCGCCTCGGCGCAAACTTTACAGGCTTAGCTGCTCAGGAAATATAGAAGCAGGTGTGTGATGGTGGAATAGTGGCGAAGCGGCAAGACTGTCTTACGAGCAAATGGATACTTATATTCCGTGCTTCGTTTATAAAATTTTAGGTTCCGGAACGCGCCGCAAATTAATTATTAAATTAATATAAATATATACTCATTATATAAGTTAATAATTATAAATGGTGTTTAATAACAGCAACAGTGGCAGCACTGGTTCTATATTGATGTAATGATACTAATAGGGAATAAAAATTCGAATATATAATGATACTTTATTGTCTTTTTTCAATAATTTGAATACAGTTTTAGAAACGATATATTTAAATGAAAAATTATTTAATTTTGATTTTATGAAAGTTGGACAAACGAAAAATTGATGTTGTCAAGTGTTTCTCCTCTGCTTTTGTTTTACTATTTCGTTCCCGAGGTACCGGAACGCTGCTCCTTCACGTTTAGCCAGAAATCAAGCTCTATTATATTTGGCCTAAACCGGGCATGGCAGCGTAGTGGTTAGTGCACACGTTTGCTAACGTGAGCAACCCGCATTCAAACACCCTACAAAGCTAGGGATTTGTACCCAGTTATGTCCTATTCAGGGCGATCCTGCGTTTCACTAAGCCTCCTTTGCAAACGAGTACCAACATTTAGTGGCGTAATTAAAAATAAATCTTGGGAGAAATGTGCACATGAAGCATGGCGCTTGCTACGTCATCTTCTCTCACTTTCAAATACAAGCCAGAATTTACAGAGGGCCCTGGAAGTAGGGAAGCAAATACAAAACGTATTATTGAAAGGAGTCCTGAAACTCTAAGCACGTGGTTCCTGCAATACATTGTGTAAATGGTATAAATAAAAAAATATTTTTCATTTTCATTTATCCTCTTGCAGTTTTAAATTATTTTCATATTTATTAATTTTTTAAATTAGGATCGAAAAAAGGCTAGCTCTCCACCAGCGGATCGGGACGCGACGAATGACACCTCGCTGGTTCCAAAAGGTATGAAGGCCCCTAATTGTCAGGGACGGACCAACGGGTGGACACACGCAGGTTACCCGAATACTATTAGGTATACGCCCACGAATTTGGTAGTAATATTTGGTAATAAGACGCTATTAATATTGCTCTAGTTTGAAAGCTTTTTACACTCAGTTAATTAGAAAGACGAACTCTGTGATAACCCTAATTTCCAATTACTAAATTAAGATTGAGGTTTCCTGTGACCCAAGTAGTAGTATTTCCTTCCATTTTCATTATTATGCATTGTAAACAAAAGTAAGTTAATAGTTTTTGTAAACGATGTTTCTCCGTTACGCGTACTATATCTTTCGCCAGACACTGGTCATCTCCACAGCAAACACTTTTTGAAATATCGAATATAATAATAAGTTTGGTTACCGTTAAAAATAGTTCTCTTATGTTTAGATATTTCTTTCATCAACAGAATACGTTTGAAAATGTTTATGAGACATAATTTGTGTGCACCATGAATGTTACATTTTGGTTTTCGATCGTCCATTTTACTAAGTTCTGTTTAAAAACCAATTTAAATATTAAAAAAAGCCTACATGATAATTTAGATAGCCATGCCACATTACTTCATAATTTTAAGTAATTGTTTTCACATTTCATCTCCAATCGACATGCATTCAAAATTTTGAGATGCTCACAATTTTACCTCAACTTTTTTTAAAAAATTTTCGTTCAGAATCCATAAAAAAAATTCGCCTACTGGCTATGGCTCCATTAAATTTTATTTGAAGATATTTACCTTAAAAAACTGAGACGTTAATGTTTGACATTTGAAAAAGTGCATCGTAAAAAAAATGTTCAAGATAGGCACAATGAAAGAAACCAAATGGGAAAGAATAAGCTATAATTGACTCAAGTGGCAAATGCTCACCGCCGCTGACCTCGGAAGTGAATGGAACTCCGAAACGTGCCTCTGTGGTCAAGAGCGGTCGTACGTCACATCATCACTGGTTTTCTTCACTGCCAACTGCTATTTTTCTTGAAGGTCCCCGGGATCGCGTCGAAACGAGAAAGACTTTAACGGTTACGGCTGCAAATGATGGAGGCGCTGAAACGATTGCTGCACACGCGGAGGCGGGCACTACAACGCAGCCAGCGGTATTTTAAAATGTCTGCAGTCGATCTTGGGAATTTGCTGTACGTAAACAAAGAAATACAAACATCCTCAGGTTTTGTGCTTCTTAGATGCACGGGCTATCGCAAAATGTGTTCCTCTTAAGAGCTTTTTGTAGTATCATCGTAATATTTCTGGTATCCGTTGAATAATATTTTCATTCAAATCGGCTTGGCATTTTTATTTCATAAGCATTTAGCATAATGATCTTTACCATTTACATTATTTTGCGCATAATGTATATTTTGTATTTTATTTGGTATTATGTTATCATTCCTTCTGTACACGGTCCCTTTCGACCTTCCCTCCAATTTCTTCTGTGATTTATGGTAATGCACGAACGAGCAAAAGCATTAAACGCAAACGAAAAAGCGAAGTAATTCAATTGATCTTTCGATATCCTAAACAGAAAGTAGAAGTAGAAATATTTTCAACACCTATTTCTGTTCTGACGAGTTCTTCCGTCTAACGCGAATTTTTTTCTTTGGGAGAAAAGGCGTCTAGGATGGGACATGGAACTCGTCCTCTCGTAAATAGGAACAGGGATCTGGTATCACTTGCAGGTTTAACAAATTATTTATTGAGTTTTTCGCATTTCATTGCACCAGTGTTTTGATGCAAGAGGCATAGAAGGGTTATAATTTATCTGTTTCTGTAAAAAGGGAAATTAATGAGATACTGCCAGGAACTCCACTTCTAAAGGGAGTGTGTTTTTTTTGGGAGAAACACTGGCAATTAGAAGCACGAATCTGCTACCATATGCTGAATCTGCTACCATATGCTGAATTAACAATCTCTTTATAAAGTTTTTCGTATTTTATTGCACCAATGTTTTAATACACGAGGCATAGAATGTTTCAAATTCATCTGTTTCTGTAAAAAGGAAAATTAATGAGTCACTACCATTCTACCTCTAACGCGAGTCTGTTTTTTCTTTGGGAAAAACTCTTCTAGGATCCGATATCGTACTTGTCCTCTCACAATTAGGAACACGTATCACATGCTGGTTTAACAAACTATTTATTGAAATAATCATATTGCACCAGTTTCGCTAAAAGAGGAATCGACTGTTTCTAATTCGTGTATTTGTGTAAAAACGAAAGTTAACGAGCTACTACCCTCAATCGCCTGTAACGCGAGTACTTTTCTTTTCTTCGGGAGAAATGCGTCTAAGACACAAGGTTCTTGTCGTGTGGCAATTAGGAGCACGAACTGCGCTCAATGTGCGCCAGCGAGGGCCTTGAGGGCGGGCGCCCCTATTCCGCACGCACGCCGCGCCGCGCCGCGCCGCGCCGCGCCGCGCCGCGCCGCTTCCGCAGCGGAGGGGCTCCGCCGCGGGGTCGCCGGGGTCCCCGCGCTGGGTCAAGGGCCGCGCGCGGGGCCACCGCCGCCGCCGCCACTGTACGCGAGGAGGCCACCGCGCCGGCCAGAGGCCAGGGTCCGCACCGGGACTCCCGCGACACCTCTGACGCAACGGCCCCGCCCGGCACCGCCCCGCTCCGACCCTCTCTTCCCCTCACCGCTCTCCCCCTCGCGTCCCCCGCACCGCCCCGCCTCACCACACCCCACCCCACCCCACCCAACCCGGCCCTTCCCCGCACATCTTACCGCCCCTGTCCACCCTGCCCCGCTCCACCACGCCCCGCTCCACCATGCCCCTCTCCATCCCGCTTCACCCCGCTTCGCCACGCCCGCCACCGCCCCCACGTCAACCTGCGAGTATTTCCACATTCCGGGAGCGGTACCCCTTCGACCCACCACTCTCTGCACTGGGTGCCTACTCTTTCGTGATTAGAAGGGATTGGGGATTTTGATGACCTAAAATATTGCCAAAAATGATCAATAAAATTCCCTTTAAATGCTTTTAAAATGTCCTGAAAACAAAGAAAGATGACGTAAAAAATTTGATCAGAACACTTCAAATGAATAACTCAAGCTGTTGGATATGTCCTGATGTAATCGAAGCTTCTTCCTATTGTTCACGTGATCTCAGCTTGCAAACTTTGGGTTTGGACAGTTCCTTAAAAGAAAATCTCTGCATTTATCACTAAATCGGCCGACCAAACATTCGCGCCGATGAGCGTCACAGGAACCTTAGATTACATACTACTCACAATACAATTTCTGAGCGAAGAAATCGAATAGGATGCTCAGGAATTCTGTGGTGAACATTTGATGCACCACGTATGTATTATTTGAGGCAAGTACCATGATGTAGAAAGGGAAAATATTACTTATTAGTCGACATCGACGAAATATTTTTATCAAAATCTTTCCCCAAGTAACTAAGTATAAATTTACGCCTTGAGATAGCCTCTTCTAGGATTATCCTATTTACTAGTTTTTCTCCTATATTTACTCATTGTTTCTTTTATTACTACATTTACTAGTTACTACATAGTTTTTCTCTGCGAACTTTTCTTCTTCTCTTCTCCGTCACCACTTTTATGAAGCTTTCGAATTCACTTCTCAGCCTTTACTGTGATTCTCTTTTGCTTATTACAATTCCATTTTCCTTTACTATATTCCATCCATAATTTTCGCCCATAAGGTGTCTTTTTCTCTGCCATTATGTTATCCTTTCATTTCTACATTTCTCCCGTTCCACTTTTCCATCCGCACCTCTTACCGCCGACGCGTTCCACGACATTCGCAATACATTTCACTGTCTTTTCCTCTACCCGTCTCTTTATCAATTTTCACATTCGAATTACTTATTATAGATTCTGGGAGAGTCATTATCCTGTAAGAGTGGTGCTTGTACATAACGGGAGTTGGCTGTTTTCCTCCCCCGCTAGAATGGCAGAACAGGCGCAGACCCAACCGCTGGCTTGGGAGGTTTTCCATTTAAGATATCTCCCCCTGCGGAGCAGTGCCCCAGCCGGAACCAAGCTCTAAGCTTGCGACTGGTTTCCCGGCGTGTAGTGTTTGTAAGTGTAAGTATGCGTAAGGGAAGAGGGGGCAACAAGGTTAAGGAACGGAAGACCGCGCACCGTCGATCGTTTGTTAGGATATTACATCCGCATTCGCCTGGTCTTGATCAGATAAATACCTGAAAACTACCGAGGAGAGCAACCAACCGCTAGAATTCTCCGACAAACTGATTGTATTCGACCAAGCTCTGCAGCCGATGTCGAAAATCCGTCACTATCGGAAAGGGAACAATCTTGTAACGAAGGCATTGCAGTCGGTCTATACTCGTCACTTATTTCACCATTTCCTTCCTTTCATCATGATCGCCCCCTCCCCCTCTGCTGCCCGTGGCATTTGATCGAATGATTAGTAATTAGGGGGAGTCTACAGGTAAGGTCATTAGCTCTGTAAGTGTAATGTATGATTTTTGGGCGGGAGGTGGCGGTGATATTCCTCGCTGTATGGCGAGATCCGGCGCCTGCCTACCGTCGGCATACGGGGCTTACCCCCAATCAGATATCTCCCACTAGCGGGACACCGTTCCCAGCCGAGGCAAGCTCTAAGCTCCCGACCGGTCCCCCGGCATGTGAGGGAGTGTAGTGTATGTAAGTAAGGGTTGAGGACAGGACAAGCAAGAGGAAGGAAAGATGGCGCGCGGTCTGTGACCCGTTTGTTAGGGTACTGCTCCAGCATCCCCCTGGTGTTGATGGGAGAAACCACGGAAAACTACCGATCAGAGCAGCCGGCCTCTAGAATTCTCCTCGAGACTGCGACTGAATTCGACCCACCTATCCACACAATGCCGGAAACCCTGTCATCATCGGTACTCGATGCCAGGACCTCCCGCTCAGAGGCAGTGGCCCTGCAGTGACATCAGTTGCCCTGGGACACCTCTCCCGGTCTGTGCGCGGCAATGACCACCGTTGTCGCCTCGAGGGGGAGGGGAGGGTCGCGCGGCCGCCGCGACGTACGACCTATGCGCGACGCGTCGCCCGGCAGCGCCATTGTGCGCGCCGACACAGCGCGCGTTCCGCCTTCGACCGCCAATTTCGGGCGTCCTCATTCGCGGCGCGTGCGCGGTATCTGTGATTGAAGTGTGAGCGAGAAGGTTCCTGGACGCGCACACGCGGAATATTGAGTCAGTCGATGAGTCGGAGGTCAGGAGGACGGAACGTGAATCCCGTGTCTTCCTTCGGGAGATTTCCGAGTGTACTTAGGCCGTGAATATCAGTATGCATGTTTATTGTTGTGTTATTTATTGTTATATGCAACATTTAATTCATTAATTATAAGCAACTTGAATTCCAACCTAGGATTCTCTTCAGTCTGTTTTTCTTGACTTTTTTTGAAGTTTTCGTTCACTTAAAGGACTTCATTTATAATATCCTGGCCCTTCCTTTTTTCTCCTTTCAGTAGAGTCCATAGGGTTTTCTTCCTTTCTTTATCTATTCGATGCATCAAAGTTGGTACTATAGCAGACATTTAGTCTCTATCCTGTCTACTACAGAAGTTAGAATATTCCCTATTTCTCGAATAACTTAGTTCTTTATTCTGTCCCGAATAGTGAGCTGAAAGCAACTCCAATGTACCATCTTGTTTGTTTTCAATTTTTTCTGTTATTATTCGACCCAATTTTGTCTACATTGGTATTAATATCGTCGGCGTACAATAATGGTGACACACCGGAAAATTTATTTTTTATTTGAAACTAACGTTTTACTATTTTTTGTTGAAATAGTAGTATTTTTATTTAATTACATTAAATTGTGGTTCACAAAACGGCATTGAGTAAAATATATTTTCTTTGGCCACAGTTTAACGGCTCCACTTAGATTACAACCGTTCTCTTGCTAACTAATGACTTTTTAGGTGTCACTTTTCTTTAATGCATTCATACGCTATTCCAAATTTCCTAAAATTTTCTTGCAAAAGGACCGATTTGGCTTTAAAATTGGACATTTCAGATGTGGCTTTAAAATAGATCATATGTATATTACAATAATTCTAAGGTTCAATTTTTTTCGAAAAATATTCCTAATGCTCAATGAACCTACACTCATCCTTTGCAGTTTCGTCCTTTGCGTCCTGTGTCAATCATTTTCAAAATCGAAGAGCTTTTCACTTAACAAAAAATACACTTATTGGCACACATCTTTATACGCACGAACACTCAAGTGAATGAATGCTTGTTACGTGGCAAGCATTTTCAGAGTTACATAATCCATATAGGGGCCTAGCGGTGCAGATTGAAACTATTATTACATGCTAGTTCAAATTATCTCCTCGTAGAAATTTTTCTTCAGCTGTCTGAAGTGGTTGGATCGTCTACGAAGGGAGGGAAGGGTCACAGACTTTATTTGTTAATGGTTATCGTCTCTCGTGTGTGTTACAGCACGAGTGCCCTGTTGTGCTCACCGCACAGGGGAAGAAGGCGTATCTTGTTTAAATTCTGATAAGTTTCTGGCAAGGAGCTGAGGTGGCTCAGAGCATTAACTGATGTCACTGCAAAGCTTATGACCGGGAGGTGCGAGCGTTAGGGTTCGAGTCCTGACGGTGTCAGAATTTTCGACATTTGCCTTATAGCCGTGTCGATATACCGAATTCAGTCGCTGTCAGGAGGAGCATTCTAGTGACCGGCTGCTCTCATCCACAGTTTTCAGCGCTTTCTCCCATCGACACAATGCGAATGCCGTAGCAGTAGCCCAACAAACGGGCCACGGGCCATGCGCGATCTTTCCTTCCTTTTCCTTGTCCTATCCTCACCCCTTACTTACACACACATGTACATGCACTACACTACAACATGTGTTGGGAGGGCAGCCGCGAAGTTAGAACTTGTCCCAGTTGGGGCCGTTTCCTGCAGGTAGAAATACGTGTTTGGGGTAAACATCGCTAGCCGTCGTGTAAGTCTGTGCCAGATCTCATCATTCAGAGGGGGAATAACACCATTTCCCTTTATAAAACATATACTATACTTAGGGGACTAATAATATTCCAATTGAAGCGCCCGTTAACATGAAATAATGAATGAATGAATTAATCAATCAATTAATCAATCTTGTTAAGGGTGTTTTGCAAAGGTTACCTTATACTACTTGAAACAATTACTTATGAAAATATTATACAAACACATCATATTTTAATCTTATAAAGGTATTAAATCTTTCGTTTTTCAAATTAATTTCTTGGACAAAACTTAATATTGTTTTTCACTTTTGAAAACAAATCTGCCGACGCTGACCCGAATGGCCGAGATCGCTAAGGCAGTAGGGCCGTATCGGTCTGGGACTGAAGCATTGCGAGTTCGAGTCCCGCCTGTGGAATGGTTTTATTGTGTCCGTCCTTTCATTCCCCTATCATCATCATATCGTGTCATTCTCATAGTTACCATACCTTTACACGTAACAGTGGTCACTAATGACCTATAAGTTGATGCGACCTTAAATAACAAAAAATGTGCAGACAGTCTATTGGGTCTCAATATTCCTCAAATTAAATCTAGAATCATTTATTTTGGGATGAATTAATACAATTAGAATTTGATGCAAACGTTTTGGAGCCTCACGTTTCCGATTTCATCACTCAAATGAAAGCCGATTCTGAACATTGCGCAGAATTGTACAAAAAACGAAGCGGACTATTGCTGTAGTATTTAGTGGTCACGTATAATAGATGTTATAGCATGGCAGTCCGTAGCAAATGCGAATCCCGAAGCAGTAACCGCAGTTCGATTGTTTACGTCTGCCACAATACAGTAACATTTATGTATCTAAAATACGGAAAAAGCGCGGCTTCATAAGTAGGCCCGGAATACGTGACAGGAAAGGGACTCGTTTGCTGGAACCATCCGAAAACCCATGTTATATGACTGCAGACCACTGGGCCAATAGACAATAAGCAATCAATCTGGCAGTTGGTGTTTTTTTGGGCATTACAACAGCGCATTGCGAGGTCAAGTGGCCGAATGGGACCTGAAATTCCAGTCGCATCGCTGAGAGCGCGTGTGGCAGTGGCGCGTTGCAGTGGTGTGTGGCAGTGGCGGTGGGCGCGACGGGGAGGGGCAGGCTGCTCCCCTGCCCGCCCCGGTGCTCCGACACGTATAGAGCGATTTTTATAAGCATGAGCCAATGTGACAGTTCGCTAAACAGTGTGAACATCACGTGTAATTCAGAGAAGTATCGCTCCGCCGTGGGAGCTGTTCAGACACGCCTCTCCGTAGTGTTTACGACTCCCGTGAAGCCATTTTTACAGAAATCTAAGAGTTTCGTAGAGGTATATACACGTACGCGAGTCCGAGAAATATTGAAATTTAATTACGTATGTAGAAAACGTTCTCATATTCAATAAAAGAAAACTGCCACGAATGTAAATAGAAAGAAAAATTATTTTTCAGTGTACGTTTAAATAACTTTTCTGGTCGTTTCACAGCAAATGGTTCATGCATGTTAGTAGTGAAGAAAGTAGAAAGAAAGTTCATTATTAATCTATCAATATTTAGTACTATGCTCTCATAACTCAAATGTGACTTAATAAATGTTTTATAGGTCACTAATGTTCTGCATGTTAATACATTCCTTAATTATGAACTAGGAGAATGACCTTTGCTCCCACTCTGGCTTTTCATGATTTACAACCGTGTCACAATTATATTAAAAAAAATTATAAATCCAAAGCACGGAACCAAGAAACGCTCTCGAACACAGCTCTCCACCTCTCAAGACAGGAGCCGGAAACACGTGCACCGCCACCAGTACGCATCTCACATTCAAGACTCGGTTTTAAAATAAACATAATACTTATCACACAAAAACTAAACTCATTGTAATGTTAATAAAAATATTTTTTTCAGAAGAGCACATAGCACTGCATTTCCTACTTTCAATTATTTTTCGAGGCGCATTACATTTTCGCAGGACGGGGACATCACAAAATGAAGCGTCTAAGCCATTTACAAATTAGCCTACTGCAAACGAACGAATGGAGGAAGGAGTGTCTAATAGGCTCAAGGACACGACCGCAGAACCTTCAGTTGTGTTGCCAGCACTAGCTGTCAAAACGTCCCACTCTTATAAAAATCGCTCTATATCGTGCGGCGAAAGGAAGAATCTGCTTGGCGCTGATAACGATAACACCCACTGGAGTGGCCCGACACGCCCCCATCCACTTCCATCTCCCCCCCCCCGCCACCCGCAGTCCTGACACCCCCCAGCCGTGGCCACCTTCGGCTCCGCATTAGAGTGAGCCTTCTGCTATCTGGAAATAAAAGTGGCGTCACGAAGATATTCTTTAGCTGAACCTCGTGTGAAAATGCGGCTCTTATCCATTATCGTACCTTACATGAACGAGTCGACTGAACGCTTAAGCGCCTTTTAAGCTCATACTTTTATGCTCCACAAGATTCTTGGAGCGCGAAAAAAATATAATTAATATTTGGCGCTGAAACGTCTTATTAAATAGTAATAGTTGATTGAAAATTTCCAGATACTTCTAATGACAACGTGGTATTACCTAAATAATTTCTATACGACGGCCATTTTCAAATATATTTCCAGACATCATAACATGAGCCCCATTTCGATGGGATGATGTTTTACAAATGTATTCACCTTGTCGCCATGACTAATTTTTACAATATGCGGGGAACATTTTTTCTCGTGCAACTGGGAGTTTTGGGTTCGATTCCCGACTGCGATAGTGCAAAAGAATTGAAAACTGGGTCATGTAGAACGAGACCATGAATGTCAGCTCACAGCTTCACATGTACTGAAGCACCAACGAAGCATTACAGAGAGTGAGAGGGGGAGAGAGAGAGAGGGAGAAAGAGAAAAACAGAGAGACAGATGATTTGATTGATTAGTGATTCCGGGCGCGTCAACGACTAAGGTCATTGTTTCCGTTAGTGTAGTGCATGTTTTGAGCGCTGGAGGTGGCTGTGATATTCCCTCGCTGGATGGCGAGATCTGGTGCTGAACGTCCCGTCGGTTTGAGGAATTTCCCCAAACAGGAATCAATCACCATGGTGCGCCGCGCGGCCTCTCCGCAACAAGCTGTAAGCTTCCGTCTGGTGTAGCATGTGTGGTTGTGTGGAGCATGTAAGTGTGTGTGTGTACGGAGTGAGGATATGACAAGGGGATATGCTTCATCTGAGAAACACACTATGTGAACTCGAGAGGGCGAAATAGCAATGAAAAATGACGGCAATTGATCTATAGCATTGGAACGGAGATTCTCATTTTTTAGTTAGACAATCACTTTGACAATTTTCTGTGACGTTAATATCAGCCCTCAAGCGATAAGTTAGAAAGGGTGTGGGTGCGGTTTGTCTGACCTTGAGGAAGCAGTTCACAGTGACTTGATTAATTACTTCATCGTGTGGTAGAATAATCGTTTGGTTCTTTTTATAAGCGGTGCGAAAATGACTTGCAAACATCGCGAGAGGTGTTCTGCATTCGATGCGCTACCTGCAATCGTTGCAACCTTGGCACAAAGAGTTTCTGTGAATCCCCTCTCCGATTGACGAGCGTTCTTAGACGTAGCAAGTTACCCATTTGTAATTCACAGCAGCTAGAACGAGCGTCAGTTTCGTAGCTGGTTAGTTCTCAAACGTTCACTATTTCCCTATTAAATCCTCCTTCATTTCCTCCACCGTCACATTATCCATTACGCTTTCAACCTCGTAACCACTGCTCTGGTTTCATTCTAACCCTTTAGTTTTCTGAGTCATCTGTGCACATTTCCATCGCTCTTAGTATACTGAAGAGCCAAAAGAACTAGTACACCTGCCTATTACCTACGCGGTAATAGACACCAGCAGTCTGCAGGACTGTCTATAAACTCGTAAGAGTACGAGGGGTTGGAAAACTCTTCTG
Source organism: Gryllus longicercus (assembly GCA_038098605.1). NCBI lineage: Eukaryota > Metazoa > Arthropoda > Insecta > Orthoptera > Gryllidae > Gryllus > Gryllus longicercus. The sequence continues at coordinate 6,604,573 of JAZDUA010000020.1, forward strand.
AACAGCACGTTGCAAGATATCTCAGATATGCTTAATAATGTTCATGTCTGGAGAGTTTGGTGGCTAGTGGAAGTGTTTCAATTCAAAAGAGTGTTCCTAGAGCCTCTGTAGCAATTCTGAACATGTGAAATGTCGCATTGTTCTGCTGGAATTGCCCAAGTCCGTTGGGATGCACAATGAACATGAATGGGTGGAGGAGCTCAGACAAAATACTTACGTACCTGTCACATGCCAGTGTCGTATCTAAAAGTATCAGGGGTCTCATATTACTCCAACTGCATACGCCCCATACCATCACAGAGCTTCCACCAGCTTGAACAATCCCATGTTGACATGCAGGATCCATGGCTTGATGAGGTTGACGCCATACCGTCAGAACATACAACGTGTTTCCAGTCATTAACAGTCCAATGTGGGTGTTGAAGTGCCCAGGCGAGGCATAAAGCTTAGTGTTGTGCAGTCATCAAGGGTACGCGAGTGGGCCTTCGGCTCCGAAACCCCATATCGGTAATGTCTAGTTGAGTGGTTCGCAAGCTGACACTTGTTGATGGCCCAGCATTGAAATATGCCACAATGTGCGGAAGCGTTTCACTTCTATCACGTGTAATGATTCTCCTGAGTTGTCGTCGGTCCTGGTCTTGCACGATCTTTTCGCGGGCGCAGCAATGAAAGAGTAATACCGGATATCCGATATTCACGGTATATTTGTGAAATAGTCGTACGGGAAAATTCAAATTTCATCGCGACCTCGGAGATGCTATGCTCTCTCTTGCAACTACAATAACACCACGTTCAAACTCACTTAAATCGTGATAACCTGCCATTGTAGTAGCAGTAACAAATCTAACATCTGTGCCAAACCCTGGTTGCCTTATATACCCGACCGTATTCTGATTGGTTTTAGATATCTTTACTTCAAAACGTATGGCTGCACCTGCTTTTTTTGGCTCTTAAGTGTGTCTTGCTTCCAATTGCACTTCATATGCTCGAGAGGCTCTGTATTTGGTTCAATATCCTTATCATTTCGAATTATTTATATCCCCACCACCGTCAACCGTTGACGACCGTTTCCACTTCCTCTTTCTGTTTGGCCGCCTCTGATTTCCTTGGCTTCCTTACCGCAACGCTGTCCGTTAAGTGGCCACCTTTTGCCATTTCCAATTTCTCTGAAGTGCTTTCACATTTTTTGGGCGAGCTGATTATTGCTACTATACTTCCTGCGATAAGCATTCGACTTTACCAAGGAATAAGAGATATCTTGAGAGAGCACTTAAGACGTTCTGTGTTTTTCCGCTTTTTTACTTGATAATATATTGCATGTAATATAAAAGTAAATTGCTGATCTTTTAAAAAATATGTTCTTATTTTTGTACGTTGTAGGCACTGTTTTAAATTCATGAAGTCCAATATTGACACCCAGGAGTGAGCTTGTCTTTTAATAACAAATACTGTAATAATGGCATGGCACATTTCTTGTTCTTACGACTTTCGTAATAAAAACAAAATCGAAGAAATTTTCAGCGTCCGAAAAAGCATGTGTTTTGAATTACCCCACAGCTTTGAGTCTTTGATTCGCAGCTGACATCAGCTGAAACATTAGTAGTTGCTCTTTTGGTTCCATTTAAAGACGAATATTAAGATAACAACAAAATTAAGCAGAAGAAATTTGAAAAACAGCATTTGAATAGCTATAATTAGCTGCCTGCAAAGGTCAGTATTTCCTATTACAAAGAAGTGGACAATGAGTTTGTTTTGAGACCCCAAGTTTGATACGCCCCTGAAACTAATGTTAAACACATATAATCGATTGATAAGCAATCCAGTATTTATGGTAAAATATGTTCCTAAAAGTTAGTAGGAAAGGTTTTTCTGTCTTTAGACTATTACAATTTCTCTTGATGTAATGAATGATTATTTCGTTGCAGAACTACATATTACATTAAAATGATTTGCATTTTAATTCATGAATTGCTACGAGGGAAACTCCACAATTGTTCCACAACGAGAAAATAAAATTAAAGAGAATACTCGTCCACATGATATCAACACATTACAAGTTTGACTAAGCCCAAGCAGCGAGGGAAATTGCGAACAGTGAGTGGCAAAAAAGCAAAAAAAATCTCAATTAAGAAAATTTTCGTTGCAATAAACAAACCACTTTCAAGTCTTCATATCCACTAATCATCTCTATAATTAATAGCTTGTAGAAATACCTTCAAGTTTTTATCTTTTACTCGTATGTAAAACTAATTTGTAATAGGAACCAAGGTTTTTATTTCCATTGTCTAAAACAACTGCTTTTAAACACCTCTGGAAAAAATTACATAATGAGTCTAATCCTAAACTAAAATTCTAATATATTATTTTATTATATTATTGTAGTAAACTATTGAAAATTGTTTTTTAAATCAGTTACTTATCTGACATTGGCTGATTTGGACTTTCCGCTGTTTTTTGTGACAGAAAAATCTCTTTTGTAATAATAATTATTAATATTACATGCAACTAGTTTATAATGTTAAGCTTTATAGAATAAGTATATTTGTACGAATGCAGTAAAGTAACATTACAAACGAGTTGCGTACGCTATTTTTTTAATAACATCGTACACAAAATTAATTTTGGAAACAATTTTCAAATGCAGTTTTGAAGTTTGCAACATAAGATGTTGGTATTATTACGTCACGCAGGGTGCACAGCCAGTGAGGACGGGCGATGAGGACGAGCGGTGAGGAAGGGGAGGTAATCGCTGAGAACGGGCGAGGAGGACGGGTTGTGCCGTAAAATGCCAAGTGCCCTTCTATTAACGATTTCTTGCAACGGAAACATTCGTTTATAATGCTGGTATACTAAAAATTGTTTGTATCTTGTGGTTTAAAGTGTTTTAGTTTGCAATTAATTTTCTCGGTAGTGGGCTTATCGTGGGTACGTCGATTCGTCACTTAAGAAAATAACTTTCTACTTGATATATCGTAAGTAATCCTGCTCTCTCTTGGCCGATTATAGAATTAGTAAAAGACCGTCATTTGGGATTGGTATCCTTTCCTTTTCCAGATCCGCGATTTTGTGCTTATTCTTTGACAAAAAACCTGTACTATATGGATTCTTCGACAAAATGCCGGAGGATCATTACAACAAAACTAGCATGGTTGTTGACATCGCGTAATGTCGTCAGTATAGTAAGTCGAAATGAAAGGGTTCACTTGTTCAACCAGTCACATAAACCATTTAAATAAAAACATATGTTCATCAGATCCTCTATCTATTCTGAGAAATGATATTCCCAACAAACATTACTTCTTCTCAATATACGTTGAGAAAGTTCTCAAACTGCTATTCAAATAGAAACTTTATCACAGCAACTTTACATGTTATAAAAATTCTCAGCACCGTTTTGGATTTAGGGTGTGAGAAATAGTGAATATAACCTATTTTTTTCTGATAATTTGTATGTCCTAACCATCTTATGTATTCTGTATCAAATCCTTGTATCTGTCATTAGTCATGTCAGACTATTCCATTTTATTTTTTTTATTACCACAATACATTTCTCAAATGGGAAATCCACACTTTTTATTGTTAATTAAGAAGTACTATAGTCTTTGTCTCTTTCAGTGAGTACCTTCCCACGTCTTTTAATCTTTACGGAATGAACATCGTCCAAGAAATTTGCTTCACGACTTGGCTTTGTCAATTACCTCACAACTGTGGAAACTTCCAAACGGATATGCAAGAAGAAAATGTTGAATTTGTCATTAATGCTTGATTTATTATATAATCATTAAAAGTTTTGGTTAATGTGAAAAATACCCCCCCACACACACACACACGAACGCCATCTCTAGGTAGAGTATTTCTGAGAGGTCTCCTGAAGGCCAAAGTAGAGCAACTCACCTACACAGCATTGAAATTTAAAATAAACAATTCTTGATTCAAAGAAACAATTCTTAAAAATATTGACCTTCACAAACGTAAAAAGTTTTAAGAAATTAACAATTTACACATTTTCATGAAGTTTTCATAAGTATTATCTACCCGCCAAATGGTGTAACACACGCATACATATTTGTACTTTAACAAATTAATACAAATATGGTGACAAAATGTACGTGTCAAATCTCTTTTTTAAGATTACGCAATTTAATTACCAACACCATTTGACAACCAAAGCATTTTTACACCAACTGGTCGCTACCGGACGGATCCAACGTGCAGCGTTCGCGAGGGCCTTCCGACCCCAATTTCGGGACCTGGTTTGCGCGGTCGCTCTCGCTTCGGTGCTCACGCCATTTAAACCTCCCTCGCTTTCAAGAGAATTAATTAAAGAATTAAAGGGAATATTTTTGTACGGAACTGTACTTCCACTGTCTCATTTACTTCAACAAATCTACGTTTGCATCGCCAGTCACCATGAATAATTGCGAATGTAATCACCTCCTTTGTAATAGATTTCTATATTTATATTTTGCAGCAGGCCTTGACGCGAAGTTCATGTAGGTGGGCTCATGGGAGTAGCTTTTCCTCATTTCAAACGCTAAAGTTTTTTTTTATCATTTAAAAACATATTTAAGCTCGAATATCGCTTTAGTTTAAAGTATTTTTTGCTTCTGCATTTCTGTACCGTATACAAATACCTATTCACTAGTACATATAAACATACGTTTTCTGTATACTCGTTTAATCATTCAGAGGACGTCATTAAATACTTTGGAGCGTGGCTGCTGCATCAAAATACATACACTTAATTTGCATTTTTTGTAGTAATTAGTTTCATACACGTTTTACTTTCTTAAAGGTGTTTAGTGTATTTTACTGTCTACCTGTTCAATTATATATAATTTTTCAAGTACATCAAATTTACTGCAATTATGTAGGCCAAAAGCATTTAATCAGGAGATAAATAACATTATCCGTGGGATAAAATGTTAAATATGTTAAATGTGAATTAATAGCACAAAATTTAAGATGTGCATTAAGAAACAAAAAACATTAGGGAGAATGAGAAAAGGAAACTAAAATGTTTATATGTAAGTGAAGTTGAGATGTTTTTGTACAGTTTTTTTGTAATACGAAGAATAAAATATTTAAAGGAATCAGATTGAAGTTATCTGTGCATTTAATATTTTAGGGACATTTAATATTTGTTTATTTAACATTTTCCAAAAATACATTGAACGATTTGAAGTTTATAATACTCAGAGGTAGAAGCATTTCATCAAATAAGACAGTGAAAGAAAAGACCTAGTTATAGATTTTTATGACAAAATACCACAATTAATTTGCAATTGAGAATGTTTATTAATTATTGGAGATTATGTGGTATGTTTTATCAGTGAAGATACATGAGATTTTCAAATAATGGCTTCGGTCTAAATATAATCTTAAATATTGAACTGGAATATCATTGTCAATCCAAGGAAAGGTAGTATTATTGATAATAAATGGACGAAGTTTAAAAGGACGCCAGAGGATAAAACGTTTCGCTAGACTTTTATTAAGATTATTACTAATTCTTCAAGAACATGACCAACATTTCAAAATGGCATTTTGTACAATGTTTCAAGCAATTTTAATACGTGAATGCGGTGTGAATGAGGTAATGTTATCTGCATAAAGACTTAAAATAACAAAGGGAAATTATCAGGCATAAAGAGCAAAGGAGAAAGGGTCAAACCTTGAGGAATTCCTGATCGAATAGAACGCAGATTTGAAAGAGAAAAATGAATTTTAAGAGTGAAAAGGAGATCAAAAATAATTTTAAAATAAATTTAAATAACTAATGAGGGATCATAGTTTCTTACAGTAATTTCAATAATAAACCAATGTGCCACACTTTACCAAATACTTCGGCAATATTTCTAGTTATACTTAGATTTAATTTAATTAAGTATATTTGTTGGCAGTTAATTTCTTGAAGGAACATGTTTAAAATTAAAAGAAAAATTGGGTATAGGAAGAAAGTTAAGTTGAGAGAAAGATATCAGTATTCAGAATAAATATCTTGAGAAGTACATAGTTAATATTTTTATATTGACCCCAGTTAATTAATGTATTAAATTTGTGAAAACGGTATTTTTTTGTGAAGAAGATGACAAAGTAATTGATACTGGAAGATGATCTGAATCTAATGAGGGGAAGGAGTTTGATAATAGAAAATTCACATTTTTGGAAATAATTAAATGTGTCAGGAGTGATTATGTGTGAGAAGTGTAATAAGTCGGCTGAAAAGGGTAGAAATATCTAAGTTATTTTATGAAATAAATTCCAGAAGTTTTAATCCTTGAGGATTATTAGTATCACAACCCTAAGCTGCAATTTTACTTCCTTGTATACTTCATGATGCGTTCTATAATGAATGAATTGCAATGCTACAGTTGAAATTGTCAGTTTTTCAGCAGGATACCTCGAATTATGGATACATGATACAGAACGAATCGATAGTTCTGGCACTTTTACGTAGTAAATAATTTTCCGTAATACATTGTATAATTAGAATCCCCGTTTTGTGGATGATTTTTAGAGACGAATTGGCAAAACGCGTGTACGTCCGTCCATCTGTAAAAAATTCCTAGCGGATAAGCCTTAGAGAGGATTTTCATCAAAATTGATATTCTTAAAAATACGTTTGTGCAGTTTGATTTGCATTTACAATGAAGTAAGGAAACTGAAGAACAATAGAAACTATTGCAGGAGGAATCTTAAGAGAAGTGGTGGTTCCTTTTCTGTAACTTGAATCTCAGATAAAATATAACATATGCAACAGACAGACTTTCTACATCCACACAAACTACATTTTGTATTTTGTAAATTGGTTGAAGTGCGAACCTGGTTGTAACTCGGTTAATTTATATAAAGTCTGTCATTTTTATAAGCCATGACCTTCCTAAATGGATGTGTCAGTTTGATGCCAATCCGACGAGAACTGTTTCCCGCTTTCACTTACTTCACGCTACTAAAACATCACTCCAGAATGTTTTTGACTCTTTTTTTCCGCTTAACTCTCTGCTGTATTCTGACGCATAATGGTTCTCACGGATTTCTACGATGACAGAGAAAGTACACAGAGGTGCTAAAGGTTAAGCGTAATTTGTCATCATTCAAATTACATTGAAAACACGGTACATACTACAACAACCAAATTCAAATGATCAGTATATTGAATGTACGTTTACGAATATTTAACTTTTGGTATTGTTTGTAACTTTTGAGAAAAAATTCGATATATAAAATATTAAATTATTACAAAATAGAAAGTAATGAAAATTAAATTTCATTTCGACTCTCTCAAGTGAGACTATATTTTAGAATTATATTTTAGAAAGGCACTAGAGAATCACATCTTCTATTGAGATGGATATTCAATGGAAACTAAATTTGAAAATTTGCAACTCTTAAATATGTCTAGTGCCGACATGATTCTTTACTTTTTCCATTTTTGCCGTTCTTTTTAATTCCTCTCCTTTTCCTTTCTTTCACGGAAATGTTTCCTATTATCTTTTATTTATTTCTATTTTTCTTTTTTTCTCTATTGTTTGTATCAGTAACGGTTTTGAAAGCGAAGGAGAATCATTCATTGATTCTGGAAGATTCAATTATTGTTCCAGGATTGATTGAAGGAATTGGTTTCTGAAATAAAATAAAATATTAGATTACCCGTTTCATCATCATTCTGAATTTGTTATTCTAATCGCAGTATTGAAATACGTCCTGTTTAATTTTTTGTGACCATTAAGTATACACGATGTTCACTTAATTATTAAGATGATTATAATAAATTAAAATAGTAGATTAAAATTAATAAGATTTCAATATATAAATCATTTGTAATTAAATTAATGAAAAGTGGTATTTGAACTAATATATATTTTCCTCTTAACTAAATAATAAAAATACTTCACATTAAGAATACAATTGACAAAACATTTCTTTGCCGAATCCAGTGAATCAAACCACGAGTAGGTATTGTACTGTGAATCTTATATCAATTTTAAAACCCGGTTTGCATTGTACTTTATTTGCTAGACCTTATAACACAATATCATTACTCGCACCGTGAATCGTGCAACCTCAGTGGCAAAGTGTTGTCTAATATTGACAATCTGAAGCTTCGCGTTGGGAACAGCATCTCCATTGCAGAGGCGTATAATGCCATTTGCATATGCACACAGATTGTTCATTAATGCCAATTAATGTGGGACACAATCTGTAGCTTTTAGCCGGCAAATGTTTGACCAAAAAGTACACCGATAACCACGTGTTTGTGCTACAAAATACTACGTATTTTCACTTTACTGTTTTTATGGCATGATTCATCTGATCAGGTATCATCTAAAATTTGCCCTTTACACTTCTTTGTTACGTTTCTCATTTATGTTGAAAGATTATGACTGTGAATTAACTTTTTCAAAATTGTTTCACATTAGTTGAAATGACTTAATTATTAATGAAATAACCTTATGTAATGAAAATTTAAATTTCAGTCAGTAAATCATAAGTTTGAAATTGTCAATTCGTTTCCAAGTTTCCCGCCACAGATTTACATGATTTATCTCATTTTCTTCTTTTTATAAAGAAACCACTGATCTGAATAATTTCAGTCACCGTTCGTTAGAACAGGTGAGAAAAAAAGCCTTGCCCCGTTTGTGGTAACATGCCGATCAAGCGGAACTGTGCTGCCCTAATAATAATGTGGTTGCTTTCATACTTAACTAACACTCGTAATCCAATTCTTTCAGGCCTAATAGCTACTACGATTCGTTATGTTCGAATTTATTGGTTATTAAATATATATTTAACTACAAATCATGACCTGATGTTTTCAAACTTGGCAGTTGTAGAGATGTGAAAATGAAGCAATGTTTCTACTTTTCATCTATCAGATATTTTAATGTGTCACAGTGATTTATCATATGTTACTGTGATAACAATAGGTGTGCTTGAATTTGAAAATGTATCAAATGTTGAAAATGTATTTGTAAATGTACCAAAAAAAATTATGCTCTATTTGTGCGAAATGTGATTTGCTAAATCAAAATCATTATTCTTTTTGTTTGATCTACAAGTATATACGAGTTATTAATTGGATTGTTGGTGATGTAGATACCTTTTTATATGATAAATGACTAAAAATATTGTCTGGTATCAATTTTCAATTTTTACCAGACAATATCTTTAGTCATTTATTATTTACGAGTTGTTTTGGGTTATTTTTTTATGAATGGTAAGTCGGCTGCAGTTGTGTTAGATAATTCCATCCGCCATCGATTTATGTGAAGTTTTATTGACTGAAGTGAGAAAAGGTGGGAGAAGAGGTATACATTTGAAAACACTTAAATGAAGTAAATTATTTTACATCTTGTTGAGATAAATTGTCTCGAACTTTTATATACGGGGTTAGTTAAATGGTACATAAAAATATCAATAAGGTTCATCCTGGATTGTTTCGGATAAAAGTAGATAATTCGAACTTCCCCCAAACAAAATGACGACTATGGCACTGGCGTCGGGCGATTTCTTGTTGGATGACAATTTTTATGAGTGTATGCAAGATGATGCAAAGGGACATTATGATTACGTATATCATCTATCAGTAACATAGTTCCTCTCTTTAGAAAAGTCATATAATTTGCAACAGCCATAAACCACCAAACAAGATGATTCGGTGCAACAGAACTGCTTTTTCGACTGTCGCAATATACCGTAACGTTTCCGTTCTGATTTTTGGGAGAATAATTAAAATCCGCTTTACTTTCTTGCCTTACTTCGTAAGAAGAGAAACTATTGTAATCGTGATCCGGAAAATGGCGAATTTTGACAGAAAAATGGTTATTGCCAAGCATGGGTAACGAAAAAGTAGATAAATCTTGTTCCTACATATAATAAATTACTTCCTCTAACACGTTTAGTCAGAATCCATGTTTTGTGGGTTCTTGATACCGAAAAATCGATTGACGCAAAATGTCTATCTGTCCATCCGACCGTCCTATGTATACCTGTAGTCAACGCATGTGCCTAAACAATTCGGACGATTTTCTCCGAAATTGATATTCCCCTATCGATTTAAGGAAACTCAACGCTCTTGTGAGTTTGAAACGGATATGTCGATTTTTGAAGGTACTTTACAAGAAGCCTCAACATTTTCGAATTTTTGTCAGAATTATGTGTTTTAACTTTGTTCGCGGATAGTGTAAAATACGCTGAAAAGAATGGCGCAGGTAACATTTTTGTTGAAATTCGTGATTTTTGGAATATTGCAGAAGTTAATTTTTTTCGGCGTTTCAGAAATGCAATATTGAATACATATTTTTCCTTAATAAAGTCTGTTGTTGAAAGACAAATCTTTAAATAATGTCATGAATAATTTTCCAAAAATATGAGTATATTTTGCGTATTTTTTCGTGAACGTAAAGCAACGTTTATCACCAATAAATGGTGTTACGAATAATATTCGAAACGTATTTACAATACTTGAAAAGAGTTCATCTAGCACCTTTTCAAAGGAGGATACGACTCCCATGACCCCTGTAAACATCCGCCCTTGTCAGGATCTGCGTGCGCACTTCTACGCCGCGCTCCGCTCCGCTCCCCTCCCCTCCCCCCGCGCGCGGCCCCGTGGTTGCGGCAGCGTCCGCCAGGGGCGCGCGTGCCGGCCTGCGGCCTCTGCGGCCCCGCATATAGGCTCGGCGCGCGGTTGAGCGGGAGTACAACTCTCGTCGGAAGGCAAACGGCCGGGCGGGAAAGTGCGCGGTAGGTTCTTCTGCTCGGTGCTCTCTCTGTCTCTCTCCTCTCCGCTCAGTGCAACCCCTCGCGGCGTCTCTCGCGTCGCACTCTTGTGTTGGATTCCGCCCCGCGCACGGCCGCTTCCTCCGCTCGTCCTCCTCGCTCGTTCACCATGGTCAAGATCACAGGTGAGTGGAGTCGGCTTTCCAGTGAAGTGATTTGTCAGTCTTGTTTTCGTCTCGTTTGAGATACCCTAGTGTTGGTGTGCAACTTGTGAACGATGTGTGATTTTTAATGATGTCTTGTCCGAACATCGGTCCTTTAATGAAACGAGTGTGCGTCATTAAAATCTTAGATACATTTCCGGAAATTTACACCTCATTTAGTCATAATTTAAAAAGAGAAATTAAGGATTATTTAAAGTTTGGCGCCGGTGTGCTCTAAAAGCAAGTTTTCTCGATAGATCTTATTAAATTAAAATAAAATGTTTCATGAAAATGTTTCATAAAATGTAATAGTTTCATGATTTTTCGTGAAATGTTGATACGTAATTTGAATGATTATTTTTCATTTTTTGAGAATAACTTGTTCTATAGGGAGTTAATGATCACTTTGACGCGTTAATGAACCCATACCAGGATTTACATTCAAGATTTATGAAGTTAAAGCGTTTCAAATAAAAAACAACTAAATTTGTTTTACTTTCTGAACTTTGACTATTGGAAAAGTTTTCGAAATTCCTTACTTCTGATCAAATTCGGTCCATTGCGTATTTTGACAGGTATCTCAAAACTCCGTCGACACGTTGCAATATTGCAACGCCAATTTTCTGCAATTATGCTGTCAAGATTTCAAGAAACTTCACCTTCTATAGCGAAACGCAAGGGATCTCGTCTCGCCGTTGATTCGTTTTGTCGACAGCTGCTGTAGATGTTAAGATAGGTCACTGCCTTTCAGAGTTTCTTAAGATTTCATAAAACTAGTGGAAGTGAAGCTTCAAAATTGCCAATATAACCATTTCCAATAGAAGGTTAACACTGCGTGATAATGTAAATACGATAGGTCTAAATTGTAGTTTTGTAAGACTTGAACTAATTTGACAGAAAATTAACTTATTACAACACTCAAGTTTCTTTACATATGGATGTAATAAACCGTTGGAAGATTTTCTGCAATATTACTTTGTTCTTTAAATGTTGAAGACATTTATTACCACACAAGACAGATGTAAAGTTAATGGATTTGGTTTCCATTGAAAGGATGAATGCCACTTTTAGTGCCTACATAATAGCTTGTACCTGTCAATAAACTGTGCGTTCTCGGCGCGTGACCTCTGCCAATTCGCGCTCGGGGCACCTGCCGCTTTGCTGCGAGGCGAAGGAACTCGTGAGTGCAGGGTGCGAGGCGTGTTTCCGGCCGACCTTCGCGCGTTCGCGTGCATCTCTGCCTCCGCGAGAGGCGAGCGCCGTGGCGCCAGTTGCGTCAACTTTGCGGACAGTGGACGAGCAAAAACGACGTAGAAGCACTAAAACCGGGGAGATAAGGGTGGCGTGGATAATGTTTAAATTTTATTGGAATGAGAAGCTTCCACGTTTGAAAGTGACGTAATCAATAATCACAATTGGCTTTTAATGATTTTAACATTTTATTAGTGTGGGAAGTGTGGGAAGCAAACATCCCCAAAACGATTTGTCATAGATTTTTAGATTTCAAAATTTTAGAAAGTTTAGATGTAAATTTTGAGAATTTTTTAATAAGTTTTCGATCATATACGAGATCGATGGATACACCTACCTATGCTTCAAATGAATATAATCACGTTTCCATCGCAGTTAGTTTATTAAAGATAAATTAATACAACCCACAAGTGTCATAAGTTCCTCTTTTTTACAGACATGTGCGTTAAACAATTGATTTGCGGAGACTTAAATCCTACGTAATCGTGTATTGCATCGATTCGCGTGTATTTGAGTTTCAGAACTATACCTTGGTAATTTAATAAATCTGACATAAAAAATTCACTGTCATATAAGATGGGAAATAAAATTTAGAAAATTGCTCGGAGAAATACTGCAATGGCCTCTCTGCAAAAGTCACGTTTTTGAACACTTAGCTAGTAGCTTAAAGGCTGTTCCCTGTCCTTCTAATACTGAAATGCCGACGCGCGCTACTGGCGAAAGAGCTGAGAAGTATAAAAGATGGTTATGTAGTGTAGAATTAGCAAACCCCACGTCAAGAAGGTAATTCTAAATTTTCTAATAAATTTAGATGGGACCTTTATAAAGAGCAATATCGCTATCGAGAAGGATGCATAAATTATCTAATAGTGTTTGCAGATTTTATTTTCAGTATTTAATTTTCTTCTTTTACTTCCCTTCTGTGTCAGCCAGTTAGTGTTGGGCCTGACTGTACCAAAGCTGAGCGTGCAAGTTCAGTAGCGAGCGTTGCCATTATCTAAAGTTTACCAAGTAATAAAACTATCAAGGTACCACCCAGTGTTAGACAAATTGTATAATAGGACAAGTAACGCGACTTTCATGTCATCGGTCTTCTAAACTTTTTGTTGATAATGTTTCTAGTTTTAAGTTCAACATTAGGCGTATAATATATTGTTATAGGCGTAGAAAGGCATATAATATTACTTTCATATGAACGGGAGTTTGAAAAATTTGATTGAAAGATTGATTAATATACGAAACAATTCCTTGAAATTTAAATTAGTTTTGAAAAGTGCAGAAAAAATTGCTGTTTTCTTCTTAGTTTACGGGGACCACGGTCATAGAACAGGAAGAACTTTCTACTACTTAAAGAATTTGTTGTGATCTGTTTGTAATGAAGGAAAGGTATACGTTTATTAAATGCTAATCTTCCATTTATTTTTTCGTAATTCATCTGGAATTTAGCACTGTAATGAATTAGATGATGCTCTTAATAAAGTCATGAATTTGTAATACAAAATTGTTTTTCTTTCAATTAATAAAGTTTAGATGGGGGGGGAGCGTGGTTAAGAATGAATATAGTATTTAACGATTTGAGTAAAGTAGGTTCGCTTACCATCTGTTATTTTATTCACTTCAAAGCAGCGAAGGAAAGGGAGAAAGTAGTCATGCTCGAGCGGAACAATTTTTTTATTGTTTTAACGCTTTCGTTGACACGGAGACCTAAACAAATGGGCACATTTTCACGGTGACCCTTGCTGGGAGCTGGGCCTCGTGGAGATTCGCTCGACAGGCATTCTCAAATGGTGGCTCGTCCAGCAGCCTCCGGGGCCTCTGCACCCCCCCCCCCCCTTGCCGAACGCGCCGCCAAGCCGAAAAGAGCGGTTGAAAGCAGGTGAGCTCGGGCACGTGCGCGCATGCGTGTGGGCTTTTCACTTGCTCGCTTCGGGTGCGTTGATGGGGCGCTGCCGTCTGTTTACGCGGGCACCGCCTCCTAGATCTTCACCCATCCGGGCTTTGAAAGTCTGATGTTGTAGCAGTGGGTCATAATGAACTACGGAAGAAATAAATTTCGTAGTAAATCATCTACGCGGAGAAAAAGTAATTAGGACGTAATTTTTCGATAGTGATTTAGTTATTGAATGAATGTTTGGACGGGTGCCGTGACAGTTTTTATAGTACATTCTACTCGACCACAGGCATGCATGAGTAACGAGAATCTAGAAGGCGATGTCCTAATGTAAAACGTAAGTTTGTTCTGTCGTCTGTAAACTTGGTTAAAAAATAATGCATAAAATTGGCGAAATTTTGTTTACGCTTTGGCCTGGTTCAGAAAGGGTTCAGGAATTGGAAGATACAGAGCACTGAACTTTACATGCTTAGCGTGCTGTGATCAGAGTATACAGAAAAACTGTGCCTCTAGTATTTTTCAGGAGTTAGGTCCCTAACGTCAATATGGTGGCGTGTAAATTCATCTGAACCTCAGTTTGAGAGCTTTGTGGAGTGATAATGGAATTGTGAGAATCTTTTAAAGTTTCCACTTCAGACTTAATTGAGTTGTTAGTTTAACATATTTACTGTTAGAAGGTTAAACGGTCTTAAATACATTATTTGTTGACAGTTTTAGAGCAGACGTGGTAAGAGTTTCTACATGTGTCGCGTTACTTTACTGAATTTGTCTTCTCGCCGAAGCATTAAACGTCGTTATGAAGTCAGCTGAGCATATTGTTATAGGCATTATTTCTCATTTTGTTGATTTGTAGATTAGTTTTATTAGAAAACTCTTTCAGCTCTTTACTAACAGATATATTGACTAAATTGGGTGAAAGATTAATATAAGTACTGTGTATAAGTTTCGGAGTATTTTGCACGCAAATTTACCCTAGCATCGGGTTAGACGTAATACCAGAAATCGTGTGCACTTTAAGCATGTGGAGATCGATGCACTTTAAGCGACCTGAAAACAATCTTGCCCGAAACGCCTATGCATTTTCAATACTGCCGACCATTAAATATTCTGTGGCATGCAAGGTCAGTTTGTAGGCCTGGATCGTAGTTTCGTACTTCGTACCGTAGCACCGATCCATCCGTACCCGAATAGGCTCTTGGTTTTGCGTATCTCTAGTAGCGTGGGAATGAATGGAAAAATATGAAATAAAAGATTAAGTAACGAAAACAGTTTACAATTTCTCTGACCGAAAGTTTGAATAAAATGGAAAGTAACAGGAAAGAGAGAGGGGAGGAATTGGTTTAACTCTACTCCTGAATGGCGTGTTTCAAGAGTTGTTAGATCTGAAAAAAGTGATCATTTAAATTAGCGAATCTTTCAATAGTTCGTTCATGGGGTAGTGACTGATAAGATGTTGGCATAATTGTACTAATGGTAGAAATATACTTTATCTAATCAGTATGTATCGTTCAGTATCTCGCCGTGATAATCGCTCGCTTTTCCTCTGGAATTATGGTCTTGCTCTAGCAAGCGTGAATTTCAGTAAACGTGCTTGTGTCCTTCAAATTATCTAGCACGTGTACACTATATTATAATGGTTAAATTTCCTCTAGAATAAATTACCTAAACTTTACCCTTTTCTTTCTTGATGTGGAATAACTCCTGAAGTCTTCAATGCTGTTCCTAGTCTTTCTTTTACCGCTAATACATTCCACAACGGTGAATTGCGTGCGTGCGTGCGTGTGTGTGTGTGTGTGTATGTGTCACACTTTGCACTTTGTTCAATATTGTGGCGTCACCGATTAATTAAATATAATTTTATTATGGCGTCGCCAATAACAAATGAATTTCTGCATCTGAAATAGCTCGCGTCGAGAAGTAAGTGGGTCAACGGGACGCGGCCACCGCCGCGGAAGGGTCCTTTCGTCACCCCGCCAGCCTCACCCGACCGCGCGCCGGCCTGTCCTACAGAGGCAGCTGGTTTATTGCAGTCATAAAAAGCCATTCTTGTTTTCGGAGCCGTTCGCCGGCCCTCTCCTGGGACAGAGCGCGCCCCCGCATCCCTTCTCCGGCCGCGCGACCGGGGGGTGCAAACCCCAAAGAAAGGATTGGCCGGGTGTCAATTAAAGACGACGCATTTACGACACGTCGTAAGCGAGAACCTTTTTTCGGCCTCTTCCGAACAATGCTAACCCCTCACATTCGTTCTGGCACGCGCCTCGGCACACGCCTGGGTAGGCGCCTGAATCCCTGCACGGGCCATTAACAAATTAAATACAGTGAGGCAGTCGATTAGACCGTGCCGGCCTGGGAATCCGGGAATCGGGAATCCGTGAAATGCGCTTTTTTCGCGCGCACGTGTCCACACAGCTGCGATCAGCTCCCGGAGTAACCAACAAAAGGGAAGCAAGAGAGAGAGCGAAGACAGCGACAGACAGAGAGCATTTACGGAAAACTACAGAAAAATCGACACGAGATTGGTTAATCAGATTTCTGCGACGCAGCCACCCTCGGCCAATGGGAAGCTTCGCCGTGAGGGAAGGGAGAAATTTGGTGTCAGGAACATTTTGGGAAGGGGAAACGTAATTCTCTTATAAACGCGATGCAGAGTAGGAATAGGACACTTTTTGTAAAACACTTCGGCACTACTTCTTAGATTTTATTGACGATCACTTCATAATTTCTTCAGTGAGAGACTTCAAAATTTCTTCGGGAGACGCTCTTTGTTAAATTTCTCCGAAGGAGACTTGTAAGATTTCTTCGAGAGAGACTTATAAATTTTTGTTGCTACGGGAGAGTTCCAAGATACTCCCTGGTAGCTAAACGTGCCTAATTATTCAGTCATTCACGATCGGGGCGCGACTTGTAAACTGTTGCGGAGGAAACTCGGACGGGAAACTACCGAATCCCGCGCCGTTTTCGCTTCGGCCCGCCAGCCTTGCCGCCTCTCGTCCCGGGCTAAGTGACAGCCCTTTTCGCAACGTCAACGCCCGTGGCCACTCGCCCCCTCTGAGTCTGCTGGAGCTGACAACCTGGAGTCGCCGCTACCTGAGCGAGAGTAGACGCGCCGCAGAAGATCAGCAACCCGGAGCCGCCGCCACCTCTGCTTTGAGGCCGCCGCCTCGGCCCGCCCACGAAGACCAGCAGCCATTGGTGAAACTATGAGACGATGCCGTCTCACTGAACAATTACAACAGCGAAAAACTGCGAGTGGCCGCGCTCAGGTCCATCAGAGTAACCACTTGTAATTCATTCACAGAGTAGTTTTAGTATTAAAAAAACTTGCGTCGCCCATTGCGACATTGTATTTTCCCTGGTAGCTTTTGGTGCCAGGAATAAACAGTTGTTTGTCACAAATGACTCAATTGCTCATTCTTGACCTCCCAACTCTTCCATTCAGTTACATTTCAGGAGCTGAACCTGGCGCCCTCCCCCGTGCACATTAGGTTTGTTTACATTTGGCTGGTCCCTAGTCGGGCTAGTTTAGGCGACTTGATCGCTTTTATTACAATATAAACAGTTGAAACGATGTAAACATTTATAGATTCTAACAATCTTATCCTTAGTATTGAATGGGTTGACATTGTGTACTTGGGGCTCTCACGTTACGACACTAAAAATAAACTTTATAATATTATTGCACCACTATTAAAGAGGAAAAATGGTATATGTTGTACTAAACATTAAAAAATCCGCCAGTAAACGGGTATTTGCGGGAAAGATTGTCACGCGTGCGAACTCCACGCAATTTGTCAGGCTTTGTGGATGCACCCGAGTACAAGAGTGACCGCTGACGTCCTCTAAAGTCGTCCGACCGGTCGGGCCGCAGGCTCTATTCCTCCTCTTGCTCACACGCTACATCAGAAGGAAACGGCGGCCGGTTGTTGCTCTACTGCCTTAAATCCACTCCGCTGCTGGGGCGAATGTGCAACAACTAGTAGGATTAAAACCTGGGTAGAAGTGGTGGTGGAGGTAGAGTTAGTAAGAAAATTCTAGATCCTTCAGGTAGGCCATTAACGGAACGAGCGTCTCTTCCAGATGGAGAAATCTGATCCGTCGCAGTGGATGTAATACGTACGATAGTTTCAATGTTTCAGGCGTTGACAAGAAACTGGAGATCCTTCTTTGGTGGAATGTAGGCTTTAAGGTACCGCTCGTTACTGTGAGTGGCA
The DNA here is from genome assembly GCA_038098605.1 of Gryllus longicercus. Classification (NCBI taxonomy): domain Eukaryota; kingdom Metazoa; phylum Arthropoda; class Insecta; order Orthoptera; family Gryllidae; genus Gryllus; species Gryllus longicercus. The sequence continues at coordinate 6,622,851 of JAZDUA010000020.1, forward strand.
GGTTACTTTCTTGATTCACGCAGCGCAAAAAAAGCAATTCTTTCTACGAATGGAATTATGACCTTCACATTCACGCACATGCAAGTCTTGCTTAAACTTTGTATTCAGCTCGTAATTGGGGGTTGAAAGCTTCCTCACGCATAGCATGGGCCTTCTCTAATACTTTTCCTAAAAGCTATCCATCACTCTAACCTACTTGAATGTAATTATATTGCACGCAATATATTGCGATCATTTTTTTGAAAGGAGGGTGGTGGGTGGAGTCGAAACGTTTTGGCATCTAACGAACAAAAAAGAATTCTCAAAGGAACCGTTGGGCGATTTTCAGGCGAGGCCATAACGCATCGAGGTCGCGACGCCGTTACATGTGTTGGGCATTCCTACCCATTCCGACTGCGCCTCGCGCGGTTTCGTCATAAGACTACGTTCGCCCCTCCCAGCCCCTCCCCTTGCAACGCATAGTCTGTAATTCTCAAGTTTAATGTCAACGCAATTGCCCACTCGCTACCTAACCGGCGGCAGTCACGCTGTAGAGAAGAGAGTCGCTCTTACGTGCAGGGATTTTGTTGTCTCGCTGTGATGCCTCGAAGATTTTACGGATAAGTTCGGGAAGACGCCATTTTCAGAGTTTATGGTATACAGTTACGACGCAACGGCTGAATTTCACGGTCTGAGAAGATTTTTTCCTTGTTCTCAAGTTGCGTAAGCGAATCTGTTTTAGTGCAGTTTCCGTGCATTTAAGGATGAATGCCAATGTAACGGAGGTCGCATGATGGTAATTTGAAAAGGGGCATTTCAGATTCAAGTACTAAACAATGCTCATTCAGAAAATCACACTTCCTATTAATTTGACTTGACAAACTCCATAGCAAATTGAATATTGATGCATTATCATCACGGCTTGACAAATAATATAATTCTTAATTAATAGAAATAACTTTAAACTTTGGCGCAATGTTTTCATTGAAGATACTGTACACGATTATACTTGAATGCAGTAATGAAATTCCATTTGTTTTTAAATTGTGTGAAAATGTGGAATTTTCAAAACTATTTTCTGCGCGCGCGCACATACACACACACGCACGCACGCACACGTGCAACATTCAATAAAACTTCATTTAACAAAATTTCCAAGAAAGTAGTTCTGTAAAAGTTAACAAATATGATTTACTTAGTAACATTACACATTAATGGCGGTATCAAAGCGGATGTAATGAAAGATCAATATTTTACGTCGTAAGAAATACGAAAGGTTTCAGAATATTTTAAAAGACGACTCCTTGAAAATGTTGGTAAGGCAACTGATAAACTTGGAATAATTCTCGATAAATAACAGCATATAAAAGATATGCACGCCGTTTTCCTTAAAGCACAAAGACGACAAAAAAATACAAATATGTCACACTTTACATGCAAATGCTTGTTTTACTTTACTAACTCATAATTCACTCAACACTCACTAAAATTAAAGTACCCAGAAAATTGTATTGTGAACTGTGAAATTGTATTATGGTGTATCTAGTACAGAGTGTTTGGCTTTTTAATAGGAAGAGTAGACAGGTAATCGAAAGAGTATTCGTGCGCAACCGCGTGCGCGTAAGGTTCGTGTATTTGTACTTCCTCAGCTGGTCAGCAAGCAGCCGGAATGCTCGTCAAAGGAAGCGGCAGGACAAGGAGAAATGACTCGACGAAATATTAATGTAACCTAGTAGCAACATCGGTGTTCTTTAAGAACTTTTAAAAAGACCTGGAGTAGACATTCAATGTTGGTGTTGAATACGAATTGTCAAGTTCTTAACTACATTTTTATGGCGAATCAGGGTGTGGTTATTTATTATTACATAAATAGTTAACTAAATTTATTTATTTAAGTTTATTAAATTTAGTTATTAACTAAATTTAAACTATTTTGTAAGTTAGCGTTCTAAAAATTAGGAATTATTGGGCAATTCTAATAAATACTACCTTAGATTTGACCTCGATACGTTATCTCGTTTTGCTACCTCTCACTATAGGTGATAACAATTGTTTAGACACTAAAATTCTAATAGGAATACAAAATCACTTCCTCGGGTTTTCTTTATATTCTGAACGTAATGGTATTTAAATCGCATGGAAGTAATTGTGAATTGGTTATGAAGAATGAGAAGCGGCAAATGAAAATCTGAAAATGAAGTAATTTCTTTAAATGATAGATTTACATGGATTCTTTATTCAGTTGAATTTGTCATTGTCAAAGTTCTTGGCAACCTCAAGCTTGGAGTAAATTCAGTGCTGCACGCACAAATTTCCAGTTTCCGGAAACTTCTAGAAAGCTCACTTCCGCTTCTGCGCATTGTTCCCGCACGTTTAAAGGCTCTAGAAAGTCAGCCGCCCTCCGCCGCTGCTGTGAGGGATGGTGCGTAGCCTAATGCCTGGCGCAGAGCATGCGCGTGATGACGAGTTACTCGATCTCTTACGCCTTTGCTGGGAGCCCGCCTTCGCGTGATATCAGAAGGTAGCGCCTTCCGGTGCGGGAGAGCCGGGTTCTGTTTGAAATACCGCGCTCCTCGGGTAAATTGAAACTCTAGTCGGTTCTTGAACCGCATAATCATAATTTAATCCATTTCTGAGGAAATCAGTTAATCAGGGATTCTACATCTAGCAGGCGGTTATTCAGTGTTAAATTCCTAATCTGATTGTAAGAGATACGAAAATCTTGATTCATTCATTTCAGGTCAGAGATGAGTGAATTTTGTACGTCTCTACTTCAGTTTCTTGAATTATTTTGCAAATATTGTATTCTCAATTCAATTCTGAATCGTACTTCAGTGAATTTAATTTCCTTATTTCTGAGAAGTATTTTTGATGTGCGGGATGGAAATAGGACAAAGATAATAATAGGGTATTCGGTGAATAATGGTATAAAACTTGTCAGTGCACGATTATTAGTTACTCGTCGCTATTAAAATTAAAAAAAAATGCTGTTATACAGACTTTCTATGGATAGGTATTAATGAGTACTATCACTTTTACAATGTACATTACATGTCAAGTATGAACGCTTATTTGAGGTAGAAGTCAAATGTGTATCTACTTTCAATTGGTTTTATTTGAATACTGCATGTTGCATATCACAAATATAAAGAATATTTTGTAGTTAAGATGAGTCTTTGTTCCCCATTTGAAGTTCACCCTCAATAGGTATGCCAGGTTTTCTGTCCAGTTTACCTTGATCCATTGAGCAAATGCTGAAGACTCCTTGTTTTACTTCTGAACATATACGTATCATTCACAATAGTCACATTTTGTGGATTTCTGATTTTGCTTGCTACTGAAAGAGTAAGAACTGGGGGGGGGGGGGGGTAGTGTCTTGCCAGCTGCTGCAAATTCGAATCTATAGTTTGTTGCAAATGCATATCATTGGCCATTGGTCATTGGCCAAACCCATAAGTACAATTATGTCAATCTCCCCTCTTCATGCGTTCTTGGTGTTTTGATTTCGCGTGTACGGTTAAAACAATTTTAAAGAATTTTACAATTTGCTTCAAGGTTCTCCTCGAACAGCGATATTATACTTTTCTATATACCATGAACAGTTTTTATGATAAATAAAATCTTTGTTCTAAAGTTGGAAATTATTAAAACTCTTCTGTTTGGTTTAATACCAATTCATATAAATAATAGATCGAGAAAAGATCACGTAAGTTTCTTTCCTCGAACTGTTTTCTTCGTGGTCGACTGGATCAGATGGCGAATGTTTTCAGTGCCCGTATTATCTAATACGCCCACGCTTACTTCATTGGTTATCCTTCTTATCTCGCACTTGTGCGAACAGTGTGCATTTATCTCTAGAGGTACTAGAGACGTACGTGCGAATAACCGTACGAGTACTCGGTGGGTACCCGCGTGGCGCACGAGCAACCACTTAGGTACTTCAGCGGCAACTGCCACGGCCTCAGGTGTAAAGGAGGGAAGCGACAAGCACATTTCGCAGAAGCAAATCTTGCCATTTTGTCCAAACTTTTCAGGGTATTTTTGGAACTCATTTGCTTTCGTCCCAAATTTTCAGGCCATATTCGCAACTCATTTGCCTTAATGAAAGTGAATAAATGTTTCGTGACACTTCTACTTCTAATCTAAATGCAATCTAATATTGGGATTTGTTATTCGAAACCAAAATCAAAGAATAGACTAATGATACTTCTATTTAACGCGTACAATTTTCTTTTGTATTTATTTAGAGATGAAGTGCTGATTTATTAATTTTCCGTGTCTTATTGGGAAATATCTCGGCTTGGGTCTTATTTCTTTTCTATATTGTAATGGTTAAATGTTTTACAGACAGAATCGTGATAAAATCAAATAATTCTACCGCTTATTCTAGAAAGCAAGTCTACATTTTTTAACTTCTGCTATTCTTGCAATAAAAGCAAGAGCTAATTTCGGGCGGCGTAATTGAAATAACGTAGAAAAATATGAGATAATTTACATGCTAATTGTATACACTTTTGTATCTAGATTTATTGTGACTACGAACAATAACTAAGAGTAATAAGAGTTTTCTGTTGCCATCCATTAGCTTTAGATCATCTCCACAAAACACATTTCAAAGGAGTGTTGTCCGTTGTTTATATAAACAAAAAGACAGGGATTCTCTCTAACATTAGTCATTGGTTGGGGAAGCTCGCCATTGAGGGATCGCTGGCATTTAAAGCGCGAGATTGGCATCCCTGACCGGGGCCGCGTCCCCAATGCATCGGGTGACGCCTCCCGAGGCCACGCACCTGATCCCCAGCCTCCCCCTCCCCCGCCCTCTCCTTCCCGTCGCGTCGGTGACTCGTCTCTAGCGCTCTTCCACACGACCTCTCGCGCCCACGTGACACTGTTGTCCCCCCGCGCGCCCACAGTACAACTGATTTGTTACTCGGGATCCGGCCGGGAAGCGCAGGCTTGCGCAGGTGACGCAGTTAGATCCTGTGCTCTCTCTCTCTCGGCGTGTGCGGCAGTTCGAAGGGTCGTGGGTTTCAATACCTCTTCGGCCTGCGGTTAAAGAACATCTAACGCCCGATTTTTACGTGGACAACTCGAGAGAGTAGCACATTGTTAGACGCCAGAACCCTTTGCACACTGTACTGGGATAAGTTGATCGTGAATGAGGAGATAGTAAAAGAATTCTTCAGAATTGTAAGGTTGTTTCTCTATAAAATGCTGTTTGTTAGTTGCCATCGAAACTACAAAAGAGAGTATTGAGGAATATCTAGCAACAAGTTCTGGAGCCAAAAGGAGGGAAGAAATTGGAAATAACCGCATTTATTTTTCAAGGATTAACACATTAATTTTTAAGTGATGTTAGTTACGAATAGCTTAAAAGCAAAATTGTTTGAAGAAAACATTCATTTTTAATGAAACGGTAAAAAGCTTAAAAAACAGTCTTAAAATGTATAGCAGATGGATTGATAAGAAAGTTCGCTCAGTTTAGTTAATCGGTGACAACGTTGCTTAAAATCTTAAACGTTATTGTTAAATAAAAGGGATGAAACGAATATGTCTCAATGAAAACTAAATTTTAAATTTAAATTATATAAATTTAAATTTAACCTACTAATTCTATAAGTGCCACAAAACAAAGTTATGTCAAAAGCGGTTTAGTGATTGTAGTACAAAGTTACATAAATCTCTCCGTTTCTCGCTGGTTGATTGTTTCGTGTGACCTTTCGTGTCTAATAATCTTTTCCACAATTCCTTAAATGTAAATATTGGAAGATACTAATTTGAATATTTATTAAAAATCATTAATATTAACAATGAAAGGGTAATCGGGTAATCGGCTATTATAGGGGGTAAGGGGACAGGGTAATCGGCTATTATTATAATGTATTTAAAACTATCCAAGGTACACTGCGTCAATTTAAGTTTTTATTTTACTTTAGTTCATCTTCAACAAAAATCTTGTTAATAATTGAGTGTTCTCAAGATCGCCTGGAATACATCAGTCCTTACAAGAAGATCAAAATATTTTGGTTAATTAATTTTAGGCACATACCTCGTATATGACCGAAAAGGAAAATTGTATTTTGTCTACATCTTCTCTTCAAAATCGTACCTCACGTGGAAACATAAGTGTAGACAGTTCAAATATTGCATCAGAAAAGTGGACTACCTTACTTGAACAATTGTGAAGTACGTGTAAAGTGCTGTTGGTTGATGGAAGTACTTTCAGATAATGGAGTTGCTTCATTTACGATAAATACTACGTATGAGGCACCAATTTTTTCTTTAAAATCCACAATTTCAGCGATATTAAACATTGTTAGTACACTTCAAATTGAGCTACCTTTCAATAGTTCCTATTGAGAACATTGAGAGCGAATGGTAATCTTTCTTGGTCTCCTGCCGACGAGTCTCTTATCTATTTTCCCACCAACAACCGTAAATATGTACTCAGACGGACGTTCATAGTAATCATAAAGTGATAAGGACACGGATAATCACATGTGGTATAGAAAACTGAAAATCTAAGGGGAAAAAGTGGAACGTTTTTATACCTCCCGAAAAGCGGTTTTAACCTAACATTTGACCTTGTTTAAGAGAACGGCACACCGTTCCATTGCCAAACAAACTTCTCAAGAGGAAAAACAAATCTAAAGAGACCGGCCGACTTCTCCAATTCCAGACAACAGCGCCGGCGGATTAGATTCGACACTTCGTGACCAGCCGGCCTACTTTCGCTCTTCGATAACCGCTTGCTAGTTCGAACACCTACTCGCGTCCTGCCCAACGATACTTGCGTGACGTACTTATCGTGGCAACTCGACATTGCGTCCTTGCTTGGATACCCCTAATACTATCACGTCGAAAACTATGTTCGAAAAGAAAAATTGTCATTGGGAGCGGGGATTTACAGAAGGCGAATATACTAAAAAATTGAAAAGAGTTAAATTAAGAAAGTGGAAATTTCTTCCAGACTAAAGGATTTTATTTTCATGTTTAAAGGAATATCCCTGATAATTTTAAGAAATTCACTCTCATTAAACGTACTGTCGCTGAACCTTCAATAAATTATCTAATTCGGGTCCCATATTTTGTTTCATGAACAGGTGTTGCGTATATAACTTTCACGCAAGATACATAGTGTTAGGTTCATGAGAAAAAAATACATCGATTAGGTTAAAAATTGTGAGAGAGGGAAACATTTCGATAAATAATATAACCCTCATTTCATTCAGTACAACCAACAAGTTGTATTGTAAATTGCAAATCTTGATGGATATAATAGTGAGAATGAAAGCTTTAAAAGAACGCGCAGATACATGTTACTTTCTCGAAATGAACTGGGCAAGTTGCATTTTGCCGGTCATGGTGACTAATGCTTTGAAGAAACGTTACCATCTCTCTTATATCTGTACGTATACGTGCATTATTTATATATTGCACCAAGTAAATGACTTAATACAATTTATCAGAAAGCCGCAAACCCCCATGGGTGAGTACTCCTGGTTACAGAATGGTCCCCAGGCCGCCACCAAACATTCAAAACGGAGAATGAAGCGGTCAGAATCGAGGGATCAGCAGCCTGGCATGCAACCCGCAAAACGACACGCTGAGACACGTTACAACCGGGAATAATTTGGGGACTGTGTCCTGGTATCTTAAAGCGAGATTTGGGTCATTGTGTAAGAGTAAAATGGCAACTTCCTGGACGCTAGTTTCATTTTAGTGAGTACCCCACTCCGTAAACAAGGTTGTCACAAACATTCGAAGTTGGTTTCCAGTACGTCGCTATTATTTTTTAGAACTATGATGATTTACATTGTGTGGAATATTAGTATTAGTCAAAGTGGAATAATTCTACAGTAGCTCTTTCTCTTCCAGTATCGTAAGGAATGCTCAGGATATCGTACATTTTATTCACTTCGTAAAAATTCCTCTAAAATTTTGACCTGTGGCTTTGTAAAAATGTTGAACTCTTATTGCTTTAAATTTCATTATTAAAATATTAATTAAAAATTTTAAATATTTCATTATCTCGGCTCTTATCTCAAATTTCGTAGTTTTACTTTAGGCAATCAAAATTGATTAAACCTTTAGATTTATTTTTAAATTCGTTTGTGCGAACTAGTTGGCAAAGAGACGCTGGGGGTTGGGTGCGTTTCGGGAGCACTGTGCGTGGCCCCTGAGTCACTGGCCGCCGCCCGGCGAGCCGGCACTTTCACGGTTGTCGCCCGGGGCGGCGCGCACTGGACGCCGCCGCCCTGTCGCAACGGGGAGAATAAAATGTTCATAAACCACAAACGTCTCGTGGAAACCTGTTGCGGGACAGAAATAGAGTAGATAGGTTTGCAACTGCGTTTGCAACGCGTATGCGTGTGTGCACAGATGGTTGTGGAGCGCGTTTTACCGTAGCGTATCGGAAACCAAAATTTTACGTGTTAGAGTGTGTTCCAAGGAATCGTTGGAATTGTGATTGTGCATCGAGCTTGCAGATTGCTTGACGTTGTACGGCGGTTAAGTTTGAATAAAAATCCCGATGTTGGTGACGATGCAAAGTTCAAATTTTCTGCTTTGTTTGAGAGTTTCGGAAAGACATGCTGTTCATATTAAAGTTGACGGAAGTGAGTATATGCGTTACTTTCGAAATGAGTCATTTCTACATGTTCAAGTCTTAAAATCATAAACTTTCGTATAACTGCAAGGTTTTTGTGAAGGTTGCAAAATAGTCTTTCTCTTTACGTTCATCTTACTCTCAGACGGATTTTTTTGTTCTGTTGTAAAAGCTTTATATTTGAAGTAATTTTTAAAATTCTAATTTTACTTTTTTACGTATGGCATTAAATTTTCTAACTAAACGCAGGTACGAATTGAAAATATTTGTGATAACTCAAAAGTATAAATGTAAGAAGGCCTTGCATTCAAAGACCTAACTGAACTGCAAAAAGAAATAAATAAAAAATAAAAGTTCTTGTTTCTTCAAAGAAATAATAAAAAAATGTTCGAATAAATTTTTAAAGGACATGTAGAATTGGAATCTCGAAAACGAAAAATTTAAGGTGGGAGATTCAAAATCATTAGATAACGAATATGCTACTCCGTAAATTAAATGTGGTTGTAGAGCAAGTGTCTTACGCGTGGCCATGGAAAGGACAATGAATAGGTCCATCAACTAAAGTATTGGATTTCTTGTGATGTCGTTCGTGAAAGTAATGCAAAGGACTGCATGAGTGACTCCTCAAACAGATTTCCATGACTGGGCCTCACTTCCTGATCTCTTTACTCAATGTTGTTTATTAAAGATCCAGTTAGAAAAGCCAGGCTTGTCAAGAGTAGAATTCGTGCGAGGGATTTGCTCACGCTAGACACTCTATTTACTTTACTAAAAATTTATGAAGACGGCTGAAGTTCAGGTAACAAGGGATGCACCTTTGTTCTGAGGACGCCTCGGTTAATATTCCAAATTCCCGCTCCACTTTATAATAATGCAACGCTTATGATCAGTGAAGTCGAGCTGCCTCTTTCTTCAGATGATTGGCAGCCATGGTTCTACTTGTACTGTTTGAGGTGCACTCTGAAACGTTTTTTTCGCACGTTATAAATTAAATTGTATTAATTGTAGTAGTCTCTAAAATAAATCTCTCTGGTTCTGAATACAATCGATATATTCAGAAAAAACAAATGCGTATCTCCAAAAGTATTTACAAAACCTTTCGTCTTTTTTTAAACATTACCAATTGTACACTTCAATTGGTAATGTACAATTCAATTTTGTCTGAAAAAACTATCTGTAAATACATCCAAGAGTCTCATCATGACAGTTCTGCCATACGGAAATGCAGCTAAGATCGATTTTTTCATTACCTTTTCATTTCACCGCAACTCGTTCAAACAAGATTACACAATATAGAGTAACTCCAAAACAAAAAATGTGCTTTAGTACCTAGCGTCCCCCGTTTTGTTCGGTTACCATACAACTTTAGTATAGATGTGCCTCTAGAAACACAGTAATGGAAATTAAATTCGTTTCGCATGCACAAAAACCTTCTGGGTAGTTTATAGAAATTCGATTAAGCAGTAGGCTCAAATGTATATCTCTAGAAACGATAAGCTAGAAATAAAGAGAAAAAAGATGAGCAGTACCGAGGTCAACCAGTTTAGAGCAAATCATCTTGGCATAGAAAAGCTAAAGTATTTCGGCATCAACACAAGGTTAAGTCGAGAAAATTAACGAAGACGTAGATTGGGATGTTTGGTTCATTTAGTAACAGAAGGAACTGAACAAATAGATTTTTATTGATTTATCAGCTTCAATTTTTAAAGACTTACTTTTGTGTCAGTACTTTCAGAAATAACTAGAAATTCGTTGCAATTAAGATTTTAAATTAGTGATTCGTGTTCAATATTTTGAAATGCAGTGCAATGGGGTGCTGAACAGTGTAAAGAAATGCGAAACTTTCTTGTAGTGAAATGAATGTGACCATCGCAGATTTTCGTCATGATTTCGCTAATTTTTATATATTAAAGTCTATATTTATTAATAACCATTCTAATTTTGTCAGCTATAATTATCATATATTTCGATGATACTCTTCTGTGTCTAATGGAGGAACTGCCGGCAGGGTTTTCCAAATAACCAAGCAGTAAAACTCGCGGCTGCTTCTTGCCTCCATCATTGAACGTGGGAAGGACAGATGGACCAGATGGGGTCGTGCGAATCGGAGGCGAAATGCCAAAGGTGCGCTCTGGCCTAAGGCAGCAGAGGCGCCGGGCGGCGCGACGCGGCGGGGCCCACCGTAGCCTATTGGGGCGTCGTCGCGGCGCCGGCGCCGCAAACCTTACACTCCGCCCACACTGGGTCGTAATGGCATGCACGGCAGAAAAGGAGTGAAATCTGTTACTCGAAATGCGTTACTGTTTGGTTGGAATAAACTGTTTTTAAGGTTACTGTGACCAAAGGATGATTTTCAACTAAAATTAATTCCAACAGCGGATGATACTAATGTATTCGAAAAGTCTGTTACCTCGTTTAAGCTACAATAAGGAACAGAATAAACTGGAATATTTGCTTCCTTTGAACTGTCGTGGTCTGCGTTGGCAAACACGAAATTGATACGGTGTTTGGTAGGACTTTTACATGTCTCCCAATGCAGCTGAGATTCTGGGCGACCCTAGGGATCTCTTCTGCGGTGACGCGGGCGAGGCGATGGCACACACACCGTATCTTTGTTTCCTTTTAAATATTTTAAAACGCTGTGTATTGGTTGATATATTGCGAAATCGTAACGTAAGAGTGCAAAGTGTACATCTGTTAAAAGAAATCGCATTTATTGCCGATAGAGGCGATGTTATTAAGCTACTTTTATGTAGAATGCTTTTGCCTCAACAGAACGGAACCAGAATATTGCTGTTTACTGTAGGAGGGTTCATAATTTACCCGCTCGCAAATGAGTTTATCTGCAAAGTAATGGCAGTTTTAAAATAGAAAAAGCATTTTTTTTTGCGATATCGAATTTGAAGAATTCATTGCAGTGCTGACTCACTCTTTTGTGTAATAAAAATCCTGGAAGCGAATTCGTTTTTTGTAGGATTTTGACGAGTTAATCTTTAAATACGTAGATAAGTCTAATCTTAAAAATGTGGATAGGCTTTTCGGTAGTCTTGATGATCAGTTGTGGTGGATCAACTCGGGTCACTGCGTTGCCTGTGACAGCAAGTTCCTAGTGCTAGAGTTCTCGTGATATCAAGGTTTTTGATGCTAGCTGCAGAGCTAGATTACGTTCATTCGTTGTCTGGCGACTAATTCCTACGACCGGCTGCTCTGTTCGGTAGTTTTCCTTCATTTCTCCATCAATACCACGCGAATGCCGTTGGAGTATCCTACCAAACGAACGACGGGCCGCGCGCACTTTTTCTTATTCAATAGTGACCCTTCCTCTCACCTTGCTTGCATACATATACTCAATGCACTACACTACCACTTACGATTGGAGGCCAGTCGAGTTTAGAGCTTGTCTTGTCTAGGGCGGTGCCCCAGTGGCTGAGAAACGTGGAAGGAGAAAGACAAGCCGACGTGTAGGTCGGCGTGGGATCTCGCCTTCTTCCAGGAAAGGAACACTCCCACCTCCTGGGACAAAATCGCGAATTACTTATGGGACTTCTTGATCGCAAGTTGACGAGCCCGTAGACGCAATCAATTAATCAATCCTGATGAACCCTCAGTAAACCGCCGAAATGGATTTTACCAATTAGTTCTTTTGATTAATTATTCGACCTTACGTTAAAGAAATGCCTGCTAACACATTTTGATCTCTTGTTCCACACACATTGCTCTTGTCTCGCGATTCTTTTAGTCAGCTTCCCAGCTGCGTGACAATTGCTCCCACTGAGCGTAGGCGTGGGCGCGCGGTGTGGTGGTGGTGGTGGTGGTGGTGGTGGTGGTGGTGGTGGTGGTGATGCGTCGCTGGCGCGTCGCTGGCGGCGCCCGTAGGCCGGAGGCGCCCCCGCGGCGATTACGTCTGCGGCGCGGCGACCGCCCACCGCGGTGAAAGCCCCGATGCGACCCGGCCCGACCCGTCTCGACCCTACCCCGGGCGACCGGGCGCATGTGCCGTACGCGAACGAAGCACGGGCACCGGGTGACTGCCTTAACGGGCGAGTGCGTACGTCATATGCCACGGGGCGGCGGGCGGCGTCATGGCGCGACGAGAGACGCGGGCACGGAACTCGGCTGCGCGTACGGTGATGTCGCGCTTAGCGCAATTTGATGCTAACAGCTAGCGGAACGTGAGCTGTGAAGCACAGCCAATACGGGACATGTGATTTAACGGTCATGAAACTAACCTGCGAGATGAAACATTTTTGGTTGCAGCAGAAATTGTCCGATAATTGTCTTAGATTTTGAGAATGGGGATTGGAGATCTACGTTAAATTCTATTGTCGATATTTAAATGGCTCAAATGGTTATTTCGCGAAGTAAAGTTAGTACAATGAGAAGATGGACATCGTCGGTAACTACTATCGATCTTTTAGGCATCATACGTCCAGTTTTTTTGGTGTACAAAGATCAAATCAGAGAAAAGATGCAAGTTTTATTAAGGATGTATTTCACAGAAGGAAAATATTTATATAATAGCAGGTATACGTGCTATAAATTAATTGGAAATAAACTTCTACTTCAATAATAATTGTACTTAAAACGCCCCTCATAAAATGTTTTAATTTTTGCCAATTGCCTTAAGTTTGGTTGTAAAACAATTTATTATTGGCTACTGGATACATTTTAGTTCTACAAATTTATTCACTTGAAAGTTATTCAAATGAAAACGTTCAAAAAATCCAATCGGAACGCAAAAGTAACTATTTTCAATATTATTATCACGGACGTTTAAGTTGTATAGCAATAATTTTTCCATTGCAAGTCATTAAAGGTACTAATTCACAAACAACGTAAAGAAGTTAATCGATGGAGTGAAGCAACAAGAACTTGATTGCTCCCACCAGTTAAAGCTGGTAAAAAGGAAACTCTTGTCAGAAGAGAAATGGTTGACCGAGACATTGACCAGTTCTCTGGTAACCCTGAATAGAGGAAACTACGAGATTTCTCTTCCCCTCCAGTTCTGAAGCCGCCTGTAGTCCTTTACACCTCTGGAAAAAGATCGACATGAAGTTTGAAAATGTGATTCGGAAAGGAGAAAACGCAACATGTGCTTTGTTGGAGTGGTATAATCTTCTTCGGTTAGAATGCAAAGTGGCGAAAACGTGTGAGCTTTTAGCAAAGTCACTATGTGAAAGTAAGAAACGTGGACATTTTTTGCATCGTAACGTAAATTTCCGTGGAAGGGGAAGATATTGGATCAGAAATAAAATTTCTGAAGTAAAGGATTTAGTTTTAACAAACTTAAAAATGTGTCCGTTATTTAAAAAAATGAAATTAGATGAGTTTTGCAGAACTTGTTCATTTTTAACACACCTTAAATTTGAGACGTGTCTGTAACCTATAGATTTAACGGTGAAATTGTCGTTCTTGAAGCTGTGGTTTGTGAAGTGTGCCGCAGAAATGTCTTGAGTCAGATCGTCTTACAATTTACGCGCTATCAAACGGAAAAGTTCAAAATAACATCATAATTATATTTTATTTAATTGCACCTTTAGAAACCGTAATGTTTCTAACGAAAATGAATGGATAGCCAAGAAGCTATTAATTTTTACATTGGACTGATCAAAGCCTGTGGGATTTTCTTTAACAAATTAACTGCGTGACTTTCATCAGAAACTGAAAACGCTTCATTACGAAGCCAAATGTCAGAAAAGAGGATGAATTAATCTAAAGATCTAAAAAGTACTCATAGAATGCTACTTATATTAATGATGCCTAATTTTTATGAGTGGGTTGTCATAGATAGGGTGTCTTTGTTGACTATTCACTAACTGCTAACGTAAGCTTTAATTTATTACTTTTCTTGGTACGATTTTTCCAAACTGATTTTTATTTCCGCATGAAAGAATTTGTGGTTATGTAACGTTAGTCTTGCACGGAACGCCACGCTTCAAAAGGCGCTGCACTTGGCCTTGTTGAAGGAGTGGATCAAGTGCAGTTCTAGTAAATTGGAGGTTCTCATTGTAAACCTCTTCCTATCTTTGCTTTCCCATTATTATTACGGAGAAAGTACGCGGTTAAGGAAAAGGATAGGTCTTATTTGAAGGTTTCTAGAAAGTTGAAGTGAAAAGATAATTTTGTAATGAAATAAATAAATGCATCCCTATAATTCCGTCTTTCGTAGATGATTTGGTAAGGCTGAGTATTCGTATTTTGGGAGTTGGTAATTCATCAAATGATTAAATAGCGTTTTAGAAGTATTTAAACGGGGCTTTTTCTACTTAAATTTCTCATTTTTGCAAAGGGATTACATAAAACAAAAGTGTAAATAACGTTTACTTGATATCAACTTAAGGTATATTAAAGCGCTTTGTGAGTTTTGTTATAAATGTTTTATCAGGAGAGACTGTATCCATGTAAAATGTAAAATAAGTCAGTTTTTAGGATGTTTGAGCAAAATGGAGAGTTCAGTTTCAAATGCATCAAAATCACATGTCCCTTAAAGTCCCCTAATTTAAATAATATATTTTAGAAACTCTCGCAAAAAAATGTTTGGAAGGGTTTATTGAACATGTAATTATAATTTTATTTCTCTCCTGGTGAAAATAATTCAATTCTAAAGATCCTGAAATTTTAAACACAATGAAGCTCAAAAAATGCTATTTGTCGCTTTCGTAAACATTCCATTTACACATCCATCAATTCAATACGTAAATGACGCTGAAATACCTTTATGAAAGCAACTTGAAAAGGTGCATTTGAAGCTGTTTTGTACTGTACAAAGAACATTGCTTCCAAAGTGAAATGGGTTCCGCAAGCCAAAAACTACTTTTTAAAATCAAAATGCTAAGCAAAAAATACACCGTAGTAAAAATTCACTATTTTTTTTCAATTGCACTCGAAGCAAAATCTGATCAGGAGTAGTTTGCGGATGCGCGGACAGATAAAAACAAACGTCATGTTCTGTTGTCAATTTTTCGCCCCGTGATAACGAGCGTAGGAAAGAGATGGTGCCAAGAGGTTGCAGTTAGGTGAGAAGCGCAGCTGCTGGGCAGGTGTGGTGGTAATTGCGGATATCGTGGCGGCGGCGGCGGCGGCCGCCGCGACGTCGTTCGGGGTCGGGCCCTTGGCCGTGACAGCCGCCGCCGCCGCCGCCGCCGCCGCCGCCGCCGCCGCCGCCGGATATCGACGTGCGGCGAAAGCGACTCGCGGGTTGCAGCTCTCCATCGCATATTCCAAAATGTTCCGAAGCTTTCCCCCCAAGTTCTTTCAACTCTTTAGACGCGCTGTCGCTTTGAGAGCACTTACGTGATATTACTGGTGCATTGTGTAATATAGTGCCTGTTATTGCACATTATTAACTAATCCCTTATGAAATTACTGTCTTATGAAATCATTATATTCAAAACTATTTGCTTGGAAATAGACTTATTCAGCTTCAATTTATATAAATGTGGTATTGTGCTTCGTGTTCTTAAATGGTTGCTGTAAAATGAACCCTTCTCAGTGGTCACGTTGAAGGATCACGTGAAAAAAGAAGTCTCGGTTAAGAAACATTCGTGATGGGAAAATATGGCAAAAACATGGTCAATGCAGTAGTTAATACATCGCTTTCATTGTTCTTGTTTAAAGTCAAAGGATATTGGAACATTGTAATTAGATTCATACAGTGCGGCTTGCAACTGATGGTGAGCTGCCAAACACGGGAGATTAACACAAGTCTTTGTTATATTTTTGTTTTTCAAACTACACTTTAGGTTTCAAACCTGCTCATCTGAGCCAGTAGTTCTGGTTTACTTAATTCTTTATGAAGTCCTTCAGAGTAATGTTTGTTAACGATTAAGTAACAAATACAAGTATTTACAGTACTAAAGTACTTGACTCAATCGCACAGTTCTTTTAAGAAGTTTGTCCTTATCTCCGGAGTACACAACACGCAAATGCTTTTTGTTTCTTACGCTATTATCACCTGAACGATACAATTACATACAACTTATTGGATTCGGTAAATGTTATTAAGAAATTATTAAGTTTGTATTTGTGGTGTAAATTTTGTAATGTAATTTTTGTGGTGTAATTTTCTGTCTTCTTTGTATACTTATTTAGGAACATGTACAATACATCACATTTTTCAGAATAATATATTGCAAAAGATAACACACGAAATCCATGTGAAATGACACAAATTAACATTTTTGGTTTTTAGATATAAGCGTTTCTACATTAGATTATTAAAAATATTAAAGTAAAACTTTTTGCAACATCAGAAAACTTAATAATTTCTCTTTCTATTGTACAAGGTTGAGATATGTACACAGAAAAAAGTTAATGATTGTATACTTAAATCCACATCAATATTTTTAAACAAATTATATATTTTTCTTGTTCTGAAAATTGATTTCGAATATAGTTAGCAACATTATTACTGCAACGGAGTTGGTGTCGTTGACATTGCACGTGTAAAGTTTTCTGGATCTAAAAGAACTTGCGCAGCCTTTCTCTCTAATCATCCTCGTCATCCTTCATTCTTCTGCTTCGTCATTCCTCAGTCTTCTGAAAGTCTTCGGCTCTTCTGCTAGGCAAATAATGAGTTTGACGATTAATATCAGACAAAAAATTGTCTGAAAATGAAGTTCACAGCACCACGCATACTGCTGTCGTTCTCGGAGCTGAATTCATTGTTAACACTTCTGTTGCTTCAGGTTTACGAGGGAGCTCAGGTCACCTGATCTGTTAATTGCCCCTCATCCGGCCTAAGTCTGTAACTATTTAAATTATATTTTTATTTTTATTATCGAAAACGATGCCAGTGATATTTGTTTCAAAATATTCTAAGTTCTGCACGTAGCACATTATTACAGGAAAGGAACATTAAAGACGAGTACAATCCACTAAAAGCATAACATTACGAATGTTCTCGAACACTGTTATCAAATCGGGTGATATTATTACTGCAAATATTTTATTCTGTGGCAACTCGTCCACGAAACAACTGTGCAAATGCCAAGTTTTCAATCACTTCAGGCAGCATTCGCTTCACGTTAGAGAGGTTATGTATGAATAGCACCGCCGTAAGTGACCAATTCTTTTAAGCAGGCTCTAATTGCTTAAGGGGCCTCATATTCCCATAAGTTCCTACTGCAAACTACACAATAAATCAAATTTAATATGGCGTCGCAAATGAAGACGGAAATCGATCTCTATTCTGATATCGTACGTACGAGAGGAACTTGACACTCACAAACAGACCTGGGAAGTGACTCGGGACATAAATTGATGTCCCTCTGACCTAGAGGTCCTAGATTTGAGTCCGGATGGTAGCAGAATTTTCGAAACTAGCTTGTCAGCTAGGCCAAGTTTAGTTGCTTTTTTGGAGAATTCTAAACCGACTGCTCTGATCAGAAATTACCCGTGGTTTCTTCGATCAATAAAAGGTAAATGCCGAAACGGTACCCTAGCAAACTGGTCACGTACCGCGCACTCGTCCTCCTTCCCATTTCTTGTCGTATCCTAGCTTGTACACACACACTCATATATACACGAACACCTATATAAACGCACACACACATATAAACATACTCTACACTGTCACACATGTCGGCAGACCGACCGGGAACTTAGAGGTTGTCTAGGATGAGGGCGGCGTTTCGCTGGTGGGAGAGACTGGCTGGCCGGGAGTAGGTTAGCGCTGAATTCCTCCTTGAGCTGGGGGAAGACCACCACCATGTCCGGAGCAAAAATCAAGCACCAACCTTACGAGACAAATGACCGTAGCAGTTGTCGCTCACAAGCAATCAATCCTGAAGCTGACGACTAGTATGTTTGGCGCTGCGAAGGCCACTCAAGGTCGCGGGCGCAGCGATGCGCGCAGAACAACGTAACTGCGGAAGGTTCGCACGCGCGGCGCGGCTCCTCAGGGAATTAACAAGTTGACTGCCATTTATAAGTACTTAGAGTTGATAGTAGACAGAATGAGAATGCGCCAGCGTAACTGCAGACGAAGTCTCAAATTCCCATACCTGATATACACGTAGTTCTCAACAAATCTTACCGTTCTATGACAGAGTCGTAAAAGCTTTTCTTTGAGACACTGATCGTGTCGTGGGAAATTTCGTGCAACAAAGTTACGCATTTTATATTCAACAACGTTCCTGCTAGTTGGGATACCTTTCATTGGAGTTTGGGAGGTGCAAGAGATCACAGGGGGGGATCCGCCCACTAGCGATGGCAATATTGGAGTTTTTGTCTTATTGTTTCCTTTTCATCACAAATATTTGTCCAAGTAAGTTGAAGTGTATGGTAACGGATATTAACCTTCTGACGAACAGTCCTGGACGATAGGGGAAAGAAAAAAAACTCAACATGTTCTCATTTGCCACTGGGTAACTTGCCTCCCTTTGAAATTTCGTGAGTTAGTGTGTGTCGAACATCAGTGTAGGATGAGTTGTGCACTAACAAGGATCATGATGTCAAACACATCACATACGTAACTTAATTTCAAAATTCTCAGATTTATTGATAAAACTATCAATCTTGGAGCCTGAACATGCTTTAGAAGTTCGCAACATTCTTTATAACCTTATGTGCAAGTAGTCAAGGGATCAACAGTGTAAAAAAGCCGTTCCTTGTGTGTACTTCCCTTCAGGAGTACAGAGAGGCCCCTGGCCCTTGAATGGTGTCTCAACATCTCCTTCAGAATACCCGTAAAATTAATCTGAGGAAACCACGGAAACTAAAGTCTAATGCAGCTGTACTCGGAACTCTGGCGTCGGCTTAGTCCTTTCGCTGGTGCCAATCCCTATCCTCAGACTGTCGGGACTCGAACCAAGTCCTCCCAAACTGCAAAGCTTTAGCAGCGCACGCGCAAATCTGCAGGACTCGTGGACCCTGCTATGGTAGGCTATTACAAGGTATTACACTGCACACACTACTGGTCATGTGAATAAAAATCACGTTTTACCCTATGCTCTTCAAAAACTCCATAGTTGACTTTCTCACGTATGGGTTTGTTCTATGTCCTGGTTCTATGACCATGGTTGTCAATTATCCTATTCCTGAAACGATCTGCCTCACGTTTGGGCATGCATTCTCTGACACCATCATTGACTAATTTGATTTACTGCCAGAGGACGTTAAATCAATAAATCCGGTAGATGTTTCACAACGGAATATTCGGCGAAAATGCGTGTAATACTGAAGGGTGCGATGGGTTGTGTGGGTTTCTATGCAAGGGCACTTGGGTCAACAAACACGCATGAAATCAACGCGCGTCTATATGCGACAGATATACGCACATTCCTAACATACTGTGCCTGTTTTATAGTCTTTGTGCAAGTGCAAGCAATAAGCCGACTTAAATTTTATCGCAATCGAATGAACGTTACGGCAGCTCATAAAATTCAAACAAACATTCGATTTTATATATTAGAGGAGTGAAAAATAACGTTAACCCAATAGCAATAATCCCTTCGGTTTTTCTCTCAGGAGCCTAGTTTCCTGTACGCGTTTTTATAACTTTCAGATTTTGTTGTGGCATGCCAATGACTGGAATTTTGTGTGCATTGACAAGTCCTGTTAGCCTTTTTCGAAATTTAAGAACCGCAAGTACATTTCAATTCTGACGGCTGACTGCAGAGTTAGGGAACATTGCAGGATCACCTGATACGTAGAACTGTCTTCACATCAGTTGCACTTACTAACATTTGAAAATTTTCGTAATTTGTATCTAAAAAATGATTTCTTCCACAATACTTCCAAATACTACCAGCGCTTCAACTCTTTTACCACAACCTCTTCGACGTACAGAAATGAAATCGTGAAGAAACTGTTGTGCAGCGACGCGTTTCTCAGTAAAAGGACATAACAACACATTTGTTGATTTAAATGAGAAGACTGCTTTCTTTCCCCCTGAAATACCGTAGCATTCATGCAATGTCTTACGCAATAGTCAATAGAATTAATTTCAGCGTAAACACATCATCTTACAGGTATAGTAGCAATACCATGGTGTGCATAGTGGTAAAATTTCTTGCTTTATACTCTGGGAACTGGGGACAAAATTTCGGCCAATATGTGAAATTTGAAGAGATCAAATCAGTTTCGCTGAAGGGGTTTTCAGGGTGACCCTTTTCCTCCGACTCTTAATCCAGCATTGCTCAAAGATCCCTATATTCCATGATTATCAAGGCGTAGAAACAAATCCTCCACTATTTATATAGTTAGGTGAAACTGGTTATACTTGTTATACCGACTCTTTAGTCTGCGCAGTTAAAAAGCTTCGACAATCGCTCAAACTATTCATTTCTTTGTTTACTCGTCGCAACTTTTAGTCAGGACATTCTTCAACTTTGAAATCAGAATGGCATACCTACTCCTGCCACTGCTCACGTATGGTCATATAACGGAACCGGCGCTGTTGTCGTTATGCGCAGGCCTCAAGTCGACCATCGGAGTTTCCGACATCACCGATGGCCGCCACATCTGGCGCATGCTGGTGGCGGAGCTGCTGGGGACCTTCTTCCTGGTGTTCGTGGGCTGCGGGTCCACCATGGCCTTCAACCGCGAAGCGGCGCCCAGCAACATGCACATCGCGCTCACCTTCGGACTCGCCGTCGCTTCCATCGTCCAGGTGAGTCCCCTCTCCACCCGATCCGGTGATTCTAGATTGTGGAATAATGGTTCGACGTTTTTGAAAACGTGTCATTTGTTTCAATGGGAACCTTTAATTTTTTTGTTTGTCGCATCGCGTTCGAAGTCATTGGTGACTGAACCTATATACACGAAGTGCTGTGAAGAGGGATGGCCGCAATGGAACTGAAAAAGTTGGAGTAAATAACTTACGATATAAGAGTACTAGGGCTTAATCTCCACCGAAAGAAAACTCTTAACCTTGGAGATGCAGGTCTTGCGTTTCGTCACACAAAATTCCTAAAACGTTTGAATTGTTTAATGGATATTACTACACCCTTTCAAGTGAAAGCAAATTTGGAGTATGTTGCAAGCATGGTAATCCATATTAATAATTACAGAATATTTAAGTGTTTGTACTAGCAGAACCCATACGACTACACCGCTCAAAAGAAAGATCTGTAGAAGAGTTGCAGGAGAAATGTAATGTCTGACAAAAACGAAGAACACAAAAATATTGTTTAAGGTCATTCAGAGTAATTTTTTCAGGCTAATGAATGGAGATGATTACAAATTCTGAAACGTGGTATATACTCAGTGAACAGTTGCATTAGCATATTTTTTAAAACTTAATAAAAGTATTTTATATTTACCAAGATCTGTGTTGTGAACTACAGGAATATTGCTTGGTGGGTTCAGCTCGAACTGTGAAAATTGCATAGTTTTCAGTTTGATTATATTTTACAGATGTATTAGTTTATACAGTATTAGACGTTCATTGGTTATTTATGACTAGAACTATTGCCCGTTGAGGTGTCAATGACATCTGACCACTATGCAATATTTCAATAACAGGAACTACTACTATCCACTGTAACTTAAAAGTAACGCCTTACATATAATTTTGATCAGTTTTTTAAAGGTACATGTCACGATTGTTGGAAATTGTTTTTGTTCACTCGCTAATATTTGAAGAAGCTTGTGGTGTTTTAAATTTGAAAATATCGCTATGAAACATTGACTGTTTTTTGACAGAACAATTGCTACTCGCGAAACAAAACAAACAATATACTACGTGAAATGTAGGTATTAAAAGGGACATAATAAACAAATGTAAGCACAAGTATTCATTATTTAAGATATTAAAAACTCAATTTAAAATATTAAAATTTAGTGTTTTTACTCTATAATGCGTTATTAACAGCAAGTATAAACTCTTCTGGAACACACTCCATTTGAAACAAAAATCACAAAATTTGATCCAATAGAAAGCTTTTTTTAACGAAAATCTTCGTATTTGAAATATATCTGTAATATATTCGAAAGTTCAATTTTTTTAGAGTTGCTATTACGGGATAATTCAATTTTATCTAAATAGTGTAATTGGTTGCGTTGCTGAAAGATGCTAAAGGTTATGTCCTTTTAAATGTATCAGTGTTGACCATGGATTCAAATAATCAGATCAGATACCTTCTGCTAGTCTATTCTTAATGTGTTGAACACCAAGACTAAAGACATTATCGTGAGTATATACGGATTTTGAGAGATTAATATAATCTCCCAATGCTACCTTATCTATTTTGATACAATTTGAATTATCGGCTTATTTTCTATAAAGTATTTTTCACCGGTATGAGATTTGTTGCAACATCGTGATTTGGAACATACTGTTTCGTATAGTGCCTTTAATCAATATTAGCTTTATTGAGAATTGTTGTGTAGAGTAGTTTTCTCTTGCGAAGATATAATAGTTGAAAAAATTACACCAACAAGGAGTTTAGTCTCAATTTAAGGATATTGTTCCATGAGAAAATTATAAGGAATACTCAGTTTCATGATACAAGACTGTGGGATTAATTCAGAAACTTAGATGGTTATTAAGTATTAATGTTATTACCTTAAAAATGATTATCTGCGAATTGTGAACTTCCGAAGTCTCAAACTATAGATTTCGAAGTTTACCCAGGCATTAAAAGGGACGCGCATTCTTCCATTTATTGAGGGTAGTCCTCACGTTTTTGACGATGCAGAAAATGTGCATTCACAGCTTCATTTGCAGCCGAGATGAATACACTGTAGTCACTCTTTTTACTTTCAGCACACCTGCGAATTCAGGACGAACCCTTTCCACGGCACAAAAGCTTCATGAGAATCGTGAACGAAGCCGTCGGCAGGCGTCTAAAAGGCAATTTGCAAATTACGGGGCCACCGCGTTTCGCACCGCTTCGCCTCTCGTCGCAGTCGGCTGCCGCGGCGCTGCGCCGACTCATGCCAAGTCGCGAGCGGACGTATGACGCATGCGCCATCAGCTGTGCGGCCGCCCCCGCACCGCAGCATCAGAGGCACCTGCGCTCACTTTCACCTCCTCCGCACGCCGCGACGCGCCCGCCGTATTCGCTAATATAGAGGCGCCACCTCGATACTCAGAATCAGAAAAAAGAGATCATTCAATACTATTTACTTCGCTGTCCGGGGACGCCGCGTCCATGGCGAAGGTGCCGGCGTTTCGGTCGCCATTCTGCGACCTTCCTCAGGGCGTAATGCATAGAGCGAAGGTCACAGAATGGCGACCGAAACGTCGGCACCTTCGCCATGGACGCGGCGTCACCCGGACAGTCAAGTAAATACTGACTCCGGTCGCGGAAGCCTACGCTCTCAATCATTCAATAAGTTTTCCATTCTGTAATTTCCAATGGTGTGGGTTACAGATTTGTTGACACTTCATTTAATCCTTAACCGCTTTCGCTTTATCTCGTAGGTGTGCACAAGGGTTTGAGGACCCGCTGTCGCCAAAAATTTTCAAAAAGGACCCCATAACTGAACATAGTAAAACAGTTTATATCAGTTAATGATAAATTTCTTATTTTCTGCCTTCTTTTAGCCAACAATTTAGGAAACCTTTATTAAAGGTAAGCATGTCTAAACCAACAGAAAACACTAAATTGATGAAACCAAAATCATTTGTATTTATTAATTGAATCATTAAAGCATTACATTCTCGTTGATGTTTATAGTAAAATGTAATGCGCAAATAAAAAGGTTTCGTAGAAAAGGTGCACAGAGGGACCCTTAAATTTAGTTTGTCCTTATGTTTGACTGCGCACGCCAATGCGTAGGCGGTTACAATAGTTAGGCATTTCAAACACGATTAACAGGCATCAACAAGGTAAACATGTATCGTATACATAAATATCATATACATACGTATCAATATACTACACTTTTTCAGTTCGATAAAACAAATGTTGAATTTCATTTGCCAAAATTTCATCATAAGTATACACAAAGCATTATTTTCTAATACTCAGCTTTGGTTATTTCTGTTGTAAATTTGTTCACGGCGAAATCGGAACAGTAGATTTTTTTTTTTTACCTGAACCTTTTTTTTTAGTACTCTTCTAGTTACGCGTCTTAGCTATTAAGGAAAATACAATTTACTTTAAAATTGCCAATATTAAAGTTTTCCGCAAAGTTCATCAAGGAAAACAAATTTAGGGAAATGTTGGCTTCCTCAGAACATGTACTTTTTGTTCATATTGATGCGGGGTCTCTGTCTAAAGCTCTTTCAGGTGTCTGCCCTTCGGGATAAGTTTTTTCCTATGACGTAAAGAAGATTCGTGGCATGCAGCAATGAATCCTGGGAGATCGTAGATCGTGTTGTCCACTCTTGTAAACGAATGGTCTGGGGGTACAAATTCTATACATATTTCAGGGACTTTTTTCTGGGAATTCCAGCAATTGGGAGATCTGCATCTGCATTTTAATCTTTAGTAAAAGTAATTCATCTTTGAGGAATGGACAGCACTTTCAACACAAACCACAAAAAATATTATAAGTGATATTTAGACTGTTCAATGAATTTATTTTTGCGATCGGAAACTTTCATCCGCGAAAAAATTAAATGTTCGTACATTTTATCTTAATTTTACATTTCACTCATCACAGAACGTGTACTGACAGCTAATTTTCCAAAATAGCTATATTCCAAAACTAAGTGACCTGTGTTTTGAGATAGGTTTTCTAGGACCGCCACAGCATCGGCGCGCGCTGGAGAGAGACTTGCTTTCCTGGAAACGGGTTGATAATGCGGCCCGCGCTGGCGGGCGGGCGGGCGGGCGGGCGGGTTTGGAGAACGCGTCGTCCCTTTACGCAAAGGCAATTATCGCCTCGTTTTCTTTCCCGCAGCCTCCGCGCGTTCCACTTCCCACAGCGGGGCGCGGAGTGTTCATCTGCCGAGAGTTCGCGGGAGGAGACTAACCCGTGCGGTAATGCGGTAATGGTCAAACAATTTTGCGGGTAGTGAGAGGACGTCGGGTGCGGCGCCTTTGCAAATACTAAGCCAACCCTGCGGGTACGGTTGCAAATGCAGGTTGCGGTAATGGGCGGTTTTTTGTGTGTGTGCAGTGTTGTACTGCTCGAAGATTAATTTTCAGTCGGACCTTCGTATTAAATTCTTCGAATTCGTATTAAATTGGTCTTCCGACCTTTGCATTAAATTGTTGTGGAAAGGAACAAGGTTTCAATGAAATCTACTAGCATCGTGTATCTGAAAATATTCTTCTGAGTTGTACGTAGTAAGATAATTGAAGGTATGAAATAAAAGACCAATTGTAACCTATTGGCACAAACCTCATACTATTTTCAATCGCCCCGTAACACTATCAAGAAATGCGTCTGAAATTTGATTCTTATTTATGTTTTAGGATTTGATTCATTCATCATTCTGGTAAAAACTTAAATTTAACTGAAATGGCACTTACATCATTTTTTTTATTTCAAATATTCAATAATTTGTCAAAATTTGCAATTTTAATATATACTTTCAGACAAGACTGTAAAAATTTCAAATGTATGTAAAAAAAAAAAATATTTTTCCGAAAGCGTAGCCTGGATGGCCTATTGCCTCTCGAATCGTTAACGCTATTACTTGGTCCAACACTTTCTTCCTGCGACATCTAGTCAAATTAATTTTTTTTGTGCCGTTACCCACTCTTAGTGTAAAAATTGTCAATGAAAATGTGTGTCAATGGAAAGGTGTGTCAATAGCAATGAATATGCACTAAGTAAATCCTCGCAGCCACTTTCCTCAAGAGGATGCTTAATTTCGTTTCGTTCAAGAACTTCCTTCGTAAGTAAGGATTTGCAGAGAATGCCGACTCATCAAATACGGCAACTCAACATCTTAAACATACTGGCAAGTTTTCATCCTGAATGCACCTCTCCAGAAACCCAACTGTTGCCTTTGCTGTGACCTCCTGCCCTTCTTCCCGCGTTCATTACCCGATCAAATGATAGGGGTTTATATCTTCATGAAAGGTTTTTGTCTTAATATTCAATATATTAAATCTCAAACTGACGGCTCAAAAATTGTATAAAATTGAAAGAATTCAATTTTTTTTAATTCAAATTTTTTAAAAACATTTACAAAAATCATCAAAATCGAGTTTTTAATATATTTTGCGGAACATTTTAAATTAATAAGACGGTTTTAAAACGTTGTTTGTAGGTGTTAAATTTTTATAATTGATATACTTCTGATATAAATAATACCGTAATTCATTTTTCAAGTTTTTTTTTTAACGATTGAAAAACTCAAAACTCAATACTTAAAACAATCTTCGATGCAGTCTGGCAGTGAAATCAAGGAGGTTGTAGTTCACAAGTGCTAATGGCTTCTCGATGACGGGCAAGAAGTCTTTTAAGATATGAGAAATTCACGAAGCCCGAATTGATAGGTGAATTTAGAGTTTATGTTAGGATATCACGTTAAAGTTTCTATAAAAAATTCTTTTTTTCGAAAATTGAAGAAATCTAAATGCGAATGAAAAGAAGATGCTGTAAATAAAATTTTATCCCAAACTATTCTAAATATGCTATGTACGATTCAGAAAATTTCCTCCAGAATTCATGAAAATGATGTTACAGGCAAGAGGGAAACGGCATCACCACATTAAAGGTTTGCTATTTTTGCGCATAATGCTAGTTTCTAAGCAGGAGAAACTGATTGGAGAAAGCTTACATAGAAACGAAAGCAATGACACCTTCTGCCCTTCAATGGATCTGAAAATGCCTAGAAATCTCGAACACTTAAAACGGTTAACATTCACTTTTGAGATCGCGTGTTTAACGAAGGAGCTCTTTCTCAAATAATATTATCTCGTTTGTAGACAAATAACGGAAGGGTCTTGTTAGTATTTTTAAAAAAATGTGCTTTGATAAAATAATGTATACAAAATGGAATAGATTCTCTAGCTTTCAAATGAGTTTGAATATCTTCGTAGTGTACACGTGGTAGAACTTTTTTGCTAAACATTTAATTAGATATAAAGTATTTATATTTTCAGAAGTGAAGATGGAAAATAATCGTTAACTATTACGTTCGGTATATATTAAATACAGAGATCAGTTATTGATTAGAAGTCTGGTCCCCGCTAATTAGTACGTAGTCTCCTTTCACTTCATTGTGTAGGATGCTACTCATCGTTCTTCTTGACCCTATCAGATCTTCGCAAAGGCTATTCTACGAGTACTAAAGAATTGCGATGGATATAAGCATCGTGATGAGATTCGTTCAGCCACTTCGCGGCCGCGGGACGCACAGGTGACTCGCCTCTTCTCCTCCTACTCACCCTCCCCCCACTCCTGCTCGTGCCTCTGCCTCCGTCGCCGTAGCCGCGGGCGCCGGCGCCAGCTCCGGCTGCTGGCCTACATGTCGCGAGTCGATCGGGAAGGTGCGGCGGCGGCGGCGGCGGCGGCTGTGGCTGCGGCGGTGAGGTCGTCGACCCGGACCGTTAGCCCTCGGCGCTGCCTTGTGCGGCGGGCGGGGCGGGGCGCTGCGCTGGCTGGGCAGAGCGGTCGGTGCACGCGGGGCGCCGGGCTCAGTTGGCGATCGCGAGGTCTCTCAGCGCTGGCGAACAAGGTCGCGCCCGCGACCGCGCGCTACCACCCGGTTCGCTCCCCGTCCATTGTCGGAGTGCCTTCCGTCCGTCCACACCAGATGCGGAAGGAAGGACACAGTTTTACTTCGAGCCATTCTCTTTATTTAAATGAAAATAATTGTTTAACGGTGCGCTCTATGGCGTTAACGTTTTGAGGCGATTCGAGAAAGAGGCAAAAGGAATTTGTTTACAAAAACGGGTTTAAATATATTTTTAGGGTACCTAGCGAATGGTATTTCGAATAATTGGTGAAATCTAAAACAATCAAAAACTGGTTAAATACTTTTGTTTATGGGTGAAGAAAGGGAAATTGTAACTTCGGCAGGGAGTAAAATGGGGAGTCGTCTTCACGTTCAGAAATCTTCCATATTTTTATTATGCTTACTAGTTGCAGTGTAAATTCGGGTAGTAACTACCGTTGTTAAAATTTGAGGTGTTCTGCTTTGGAAGAATACTTAATCAGTAAACGTTCTGCAGAATTAATTTTAAAAAGTCGCTGGCGTAGTAACTGTCCCCAATTCCCATACAATAGCTCAAGATAATGTGCAGAGTAGTATATTTGTATTAGTAATACCCATTTTGGTTGAAAATTGTCAGTCTTCAAATTCAGTTTGTGAAAATATTCTCTTTATGTTAATATAAATTGCTGACGATATGGTTGGCAAAATACTGATTACCATTTACTGATAAATTAGTCTCCAAAGCAATAATCCTCCACATGCAAATCTGTTTTAAAAATGGCAATATATTTTCTTTGATTATTGGTGAAGATTGCATTTTGGTCCAAAACTTAAATTTAAAGAAATGTACTAAAGAGTACGTGATATTTCTAACTTTTAATGAAGTTTGTTATAAATTATAAAAGCTACGTAATTATTTCATTTATTCATTCAATTTATAATCTTTTCATTTTATATTTTATTTGGACTTCATTGTTGAGTATCGTATGTATATGGTCGGGGAGAAATTATATATGCTCCTTCAAATGCAAGAAAGCTCGGCAATGACAAGCAACTAAAATGACCATGCCTATTCTGTGATTCATTACACTCTTAATGGACTTGTAATCATAAAAACGTTTCCCCATAAAGTCGTCATAAATTCACTTCATGCTTTGCAATCGTGCGTTTTTATGGCTGGCGATAAGATGTAGAGTAAAGTAGACGCGCATTAGCTTCATGGGTGACGAAAGACTTGTTACAGCGTCATTTGTTACTTAAACTGTACTAGGGAAGATTTTGAAAATAGTCGTTTCTTTAAATTGGGTAAACTTTCTCTCTGAACATTTACTCTCGGAAAGACGAAAAAGAATGAAATTGGGACATCAGAATAGAATTGTCCGTTGTTCAGCCCTTCATAGAATAAGATTCTTTCATTATTTCCTTACTTGACCGTTAAAATGTTTTTTTCTAATAAAGTCTTCTTGGAATATAGGAGTAGTACACACGTGAGAAAATCCGTTTGTTGAAAAATCAAAAAATCGAAACTAAAGGAATGACTTTTAATTGAACCACGTCAAATAACTGTAGTTTGATGAGGAAAAACAGATTTATTAATCTAATATTTAGACTTCGTAAATGTGAAGAAAGTGTAAGTTATGAACAGGGATATAAAAGGGTCACCGAGAAAGAATTAGGTACCCTATTTTGATCGTAAAGAAGTAGTGCTTTATTTAAAAGTCGTCCTCCTGGCTACATTATCACTCGTGGCTTATCAAAATTTTCTGAATGTTTAAAGATACTGGAAATGACAGGTGAAAAGTGATAAAAGATGATTGAATATGATGCGACATTGGATATAAGAAACTAATCGCGATGAGGGAACTCCCACCCCTTAAGCGGGACTCTGGGCCACGATTCAGCGCCGCATTCATGGACCCTGCCCTAAGTCCCTGCGGCACAGATGCAGGGTACAGTTTGAGAGTTTGCGGTTGGATTTGGATAGTGGAACCCGAAGATAATGGAATGGATCCGTAAATAATGAAGTAAGACGTAGTGCATTTACGAAGTATTCTGGTAAAGCAGTTAGGCGAATCGTTAGTTGTTTTTTTTGTCGTGAGGCGATTGTCTCCGCCAACGAAAGCCCGCACGTACGTGACGAAAGCGCCTTGCGGCGCCGTCGCCTGGGGCTGCTTTTTGCCGCTGCCAGCGGCGAGCCGCGCTCACCGGCCCATCTCCCTCTCTCCCACAGCCTCCGCCTCAGCCACCGCCCGCCCTTTCACCCGCGTCCGCTGCGCGCCTGAGAGGCGGCGGCGGCGGCGGCGGCGGCGCTCTGCCCGTCAAGTCATTACCCGCCTGAATGAAAGGATGCTGTAGAGATTGGAACTGACGCTCGCGAGTCATTCCCCTATGTAGATCATGGACAGGATTTGTTTGCCTGCTGATTCATTCTGTTTTCGGGATTCAATTTTGAATTAATTGACTTCGTATCACCCGAAGGTTTCTTATCGTATCACACTCTTTGAGCTAAAGAGTTTTATACCTTAATCTATTCGGAGTTTAATATCGTTTATCTAAATCTTTGGAGTATATTGAGCAATGAAGTTAAAACCTTTTTGTTAAAGGGAAAAAATCGGGGTTTTGAAAACATGAAAGTTCAGATTTATGGTGTGAAATAGATACTCTTTGTATTATACTCATCCTATTAAATCTGTAAATTGTTTTATTTTAAATTTTGCACCAAACTATTTGTCGTAAATGTAGAGATGTAAACCTATTTATTACATATTTTAATAATTCGTCATGAGATAGAATCTTGAATTATTTCAAGAAAATATAGAGATTTGCGAAATTAAATACGCCAAAAAATCTTATTATAAGTAAGTTATTATAAATCGAATAAATTATGCGAGAAATTTACAGGAATTCAAATGATTCTAGGAAATAATGAAAGGCAATGATTCCGTCTTTAAGAGAAGTAGGCCAAAGGATATACGTGACACCGCGACTCGAGCTCAGTTTTTCCTGAGTGATTCTTTACAATTTATAGCTGGTTACATTCTGAATATATTCGCATTTGTTTGGCATCTTTTTTTCTTGTGACGCATTACCTACGTCCTGAAAATTTACTACCATGACGAGCTACTTCATTTTCAAACTCATTCATTTTTCACAAGAATCTTTGTTAGGTTTGTAAAGAGGATTTTTGGAGCATTGTAACTGCTTCTGGAGTTTTACATAATTCTAAGCTTGCGTGCCGGTAAAAAAATTTGTAATTTTATTTTAATGATATTTCATAACGTTAAAGGTTGAAAGTTCAAACCAGTTGGTGTTTATAAACGTAATTGTTTGAAACATAAAATGCCCCAGGGTACATTAAAAAAAATTGTAGACATGACCTTTATTTTCTTAGTTTACGATACGTCTGCTTTAAGATTCATGCATCTCGTGTCACCAACAACGTTACTTTTGTACAGCTACTCCAGATTTGACGATTAATATGTAACTCGAGATGGAAGATGTGTAGAAATATTTTCAAATGTTATAAATTTCGCATTCATATTTCAACGTTCCCACATTCCTAATTACATTTTACACATTATATTTGATGAGCTTGACCATATATTTTCTGACGGACTATAGTTTCAACAAAGTATGTGCAATAACACAACAACGCATAACTTTGAACTGAAGTTTTTATTCTATACTAGGTAGTCAGTTTTGTCAAGTCTCCTTTCGTGATTTGAGAAAACTTTAACTAACAGGAAGAAAAATTGAAAAATTTTCCCAGAGTACATCCTTCCCTATCAGAAAAATGAATTAAACTTCTCTCCTCAATAAAATAACATTAAAACAGTGTAATCATTCTTCCTAAAACAAAAAAGACTTTCCTGTAAGTATTTGAAGGGTGCTGTGGAACCTACTACAATGGAATACAAAATTCCCCGATTACTTCTCCTGTGATTTCTCCAGTCAATACCAGCCCGTTCCGTCGGGCAGTTCCGGCGAGGTGCAGCTGTCCCGGGGCCGGGGCAACGCCTCCTTGCAGGCGCTGTAATTCGAGGCACGCGGAGGTGGCCGCCCGCCCTTGCGCCGCAGTTGTAGGTCGGCGCCGCGCGGTGGGGCTCCGCCCATTTCGCAAGGCTCGCGGGTACTGGCGCGCCCGCCCTCGCCCGCCCTCGCCCGCCCTCGCCCGCCCTCGCCCGCCCTCGCCCGCCCTCGCCCGCCCTCGCCCGCCCTCGCCCGCCCTCGCCCGCCCCACTGAGGCGTCGCGTCGCGAAATTGACAGCCCGACGCGACACGAACGTAAAAGGTGGCGGCCGACTCGGTGCAAAACTACTTGCGCATGTCGTGGTTTCCAATATTGCATCTTATTCTGTCTGATATAAACTAAGAAGTCGCTGTGCTTGCAGGGCAGTTTGATCCGAACCAGAAAGCGACAGTTGTGAACAGAAGTTTTTAAAAACTGACGTGTTATGGACTGTAGACGAATTTTCAAAAGCGCACATTATTATAAATGAAATACATTTATAATTCAGTGTTAATAAAAACATCCTATAATGGTATAATTTTTTTATTTGTAGTTTCTTTTCACATTCATGACACACGAAGCGGCCTATGAACCCTAAGAGATTTCTGATTGCACTGCAAAGACGATCAATTTCACATTGTTTCATAACTTCCACTGCATTATTTTACAAGTAAGTGCTTCGGGAAACCGGATTTTGAATAAACAAGCAATGCAATCTGGAACGGATTTAAGGAATGGATCAAAACCTTCAGTGTTGTGATTCTAATGTTCAAGAGTGTGATGTCATTTATTTTCAAATACTTTGATGTTGCTAATGTTTGTGTCACAAGGTATTCGTAAAAGGGTATAGGCCTAAATACTTCAACACGATAGGTGGAAATGGTGTTGCAGGGTAGGTGAAAATCGCAGTAATGTTTTCAACGCACAGGTTCTCCCGAGTAAGATGTTTTTGTTTCTCCTCAGAGAAGCGACTTATTTTTGAGAGCTCCTCTCAAGTTCACGCATTTTCAATTTTATGTTACAGAACTCAACCAAATAAATACAAGTTATCAGACAAGTGACACATACAATACCTGGCCTATATAACTTCGTAAATCCATATCTTCTCTGACGAGGGTACACTTCGAATATGCACTAGCCATTACAACAGTTTCTTTGAGTTTCGACCCATTTCGGTCGAAGCTGTGTAGCATA
This sequence comes from Gryllus longicercus, assembly GCA_038098605.1. NCBI lineage: Eukaryota > Metazoa > Arthropoda > Insecta > Orthoptera > Gryllidae > Gryllus > Gryllus longicercus. The sequence goes on from JAZDUA010000020.1 coordinate 6,656,151, forward strand.
TCATATGGATTGTTTCCTCCAATACGAGAAGTTTTATGTACGAGAGGTCAAATAAACAGGGTGAACTTCTACCAGGCGAGGAAACATCGATGTCCCGGATTGGCCCTCCGCCAATAAAGCAACATGCACGTTCGTGAAAGTGGAAGTTCGAGAGGTCGAAGAGAGGATTCCCTCCGTCAGAATCGCGCGGTAGTCTCTGCCATTAAGCATCTCCATTAATTTCTAACAATTCCACGAAGGTCCCGCGTCATTTACGTAGGTAAATGGAAATCCGACGCCCCTGCAAAGCGCCTTGCCGCGCCCGAGTGACACCTTTCCACCGCGACAAAAGCTCGCCTTGGTCGGGTCGCATCTGCACAGGAGAATACTTTTTCCTGGCATACACGCGAACGCCTTGAAAGCGTGTGGTTTCCTATTCGCTTGTTTCTTCCTAAGCCGCGTACCAGTCGGTCTCGTCGCTGATAACTCACCTCGACCCAAGTTTCCTCTTGTAATAACCTTCGCAATATGATGCAATACACTCACCAGCGTTTCATAGTTATTTTGGATACTATAAAATTAAAATAAAATCCATCAGTTGTAAATGTATCGTATGATTATATTATTGAAGTTTGATCTGGGACAGGTGACCAATACATACGTGACGAATTACAATCAGCAATACCAATTGTCACGATGCGCAATCACGTCATAAGATATTAGTAAAATTAATGTACGTCTCGGAAAATAATTTCTTCATGCTGCTTTTTTTTGTTTTTGTTTTTTGTTTCTTCATTTCTTATGTTTATAAGGCTTTTCAATTTTTGACTTCTATCGGGATCATATTTGCAATTGGTTCAAATATTAATATAAAATTTTGCGAAATATTTCCTTTAATTTTTCATTGTGGTACAGACATGAAAGATATACTAAGGCACGTAAACTAGCGAAACATGTTATGAACATGCGTACAATAATTGAAAAAGAAATTGTAAATGTTGAAACTGAAAATGTCTCAACTAATCGTACTAGCTGCAAGTACAACGCAAACGAGAAAATTATCTTCCTGGATCGATCTTTCCTCGATCCATCATTCTCCACCAGAGTTGTTTTGATCAATTATCCCTCTCGCACCATTAGGAAATTGGAAAAGTTGTTTTAAATGTGCGCACTTATAATATCACGACGAAATAATTCCTCTTGGTCAGATTTTCTAGGCTTCGCCAGTTTAAAATGATTGTCGGCATTAAAACATTAACGAAATATACTTAAAATAACAGTACCTTATGAAATTAATTTGACATAGCAGTTGCACGACTTAACGAATTTAACGTTGCTTGATTACAAATGTTAAGGTTACTTTATTTTGGTGATTTTAATAAAAATATTAAGTCATTTATTTGACCTTAGAGTTTAGTTCTTCTTGCTTTCAACTACCCTTGGCTTAATTCTTGTTTTACATTTTTTTTCTCCACCACACAGCATGTTTCTTTGTTCTAGATCCTCATACTTTTTCTCATAACAATGTTGAACGTTATCCAGCAATTACATGAACAAATTTCCTCTCTCGTTCATCTACTACGGAACTTTCGGTAGTTTAAAGTTCTTTCTCAAACTTATTGATGTGTTGTGTTCAAAATTCAATTTCACAGAACTTATGAACCATAGAAATCAAAATGCCGACTTTGCTGCAGCTACTGTAGTACAGATTTAGTATTTGTTTATCAAAGTTTTTCCCGAAAAGACGCTTCGGTTAGAAAATTTCCCGTAGTCCAACAATCGTGCGCGATGCACATGTTGGTGGACGTGGCCGCGGGCCTCACGTGGTCCTTGGACCAAGGCCGCACGCACGCACGAACGGTCGCTCGCACGTGCACGCGGCGCTCGCCTCCCCGTGCGTGGCTCGCACGCCAGCCCCGCAGCACGTGGGGTGCCGGAGACACGTGCGTGTCGGAGACGGCCCATCGTTCGGAGACGGTCGCCCGGCTACTCGGAAGTCGCCGCGCCGCGCCGCGCCGCGTCGCGCTGCGCCGCTCCCACTGAATTTCTTTCTGGGATTTCCGAGGAATGCGAAGGCCGGAACGCCGCCGGTGAAAGCGGGATTCGCCCCAATCGGAAGAAATAGGAAGTCGCTTCCGTTCGACAGGGTGGATGGCCGAAGCTCTTTCGTATAGCAGGAAAAAAAATTTGCTCCTTCACAGAGTGGTGTAATTTAATGGTTCATAGCATCTAAGAATTGGTTAAAAGTTAGGTGATAATTTGTGTATAAAGTTACTATTCATGCTGTATAAATTTCAGTATGCGAGCACATTTAGTTTCGTAATACAAATTAAAAGAATTTAGAATATTGTAGTTCGTTTAAAGTTCAATTCGCAGTATGTAAAAATATGAGTAAGCGGTCGGTGTTTTTATTTTATTTTATAATTGTAACCGGTCTTCATCCCAAAGTAACTCGGCCTTTGCGTAATAGACCATTGGAAATCAGAGGCTAGAAGAATAGTTCCAATAAAACAGATTGATTTTTTTTATATTCTTTTTATCTCTACGTTGTCAGCTTTTACGGTTAGTCTTTGACATTTATTACCGTCCATGAAGAATAGCCATTGTTTACTGAATTCCCAGATTATAATTTATTGGTCTGGATGGTCGAGATTTCAACGGCACCGTTGTCGCACTTTAAGCTGCCTAGTGTAGTGGGCGATCGTGTTTGACAGCGAACATGTTTTTTTACTCGCTAATTCAATCCCACGCGTAAATCATACATGCATAAATCAGCTATGACCGAAATTAATTTTGTGCGGGGTAACCTCAAACTTGCTTGATATCTCGCTTCATATCACTTACAGAACTATGGTGATGTAAGACCCTTCTACAATTATTACCACTTTTCGTATGGGAAATTAGCCTGAATCATGTCTTGCTTTAATGAAACTGAAATGACTAACTTCGTTTAGGAGTACGTGAAGATGGTAGCGCACCATCCTGATATTGAAACGTTGAGAGAGAAGAGAGATCAAACGAATCTACATTCCTAATAATAAAACTATTAGTTTACAAACAGCTTTTTAGAGAGGAAAAAAAGTGTCCACGACTTGATATTATACTAGAATGAAATGCCGAAGTACTAAATGGCGCAATAAATTTGACTCCTACTGTTGGCTTTCAATTTCAAAAAAATTAGTGAAATTCACGGAACGTCAAAATCTACATGCACGGGATTCTGACTTCATTTTCTCAGCAGCAAAGCAAAAAGTAATTAATCAGATAAAGTTCAATGTATCCCTAATTATATTCTAGATTTGTCGCAATTCTAGGCTACACTTACGTATTAGTCAATATGCGAGACTAATTATCCAACATTACGTAATACACGAGGTGATTTGCGGCAATTACATACTTTCAGGACGCGAGAAACTTCGCAGCATTCGAACTTCCAAACTAACATTTACCCATTAGTCAGCTTCCGTTCGTTTAACGACCACAGTTCGGCTTAAAGTTATGTCGGTCACCTGCTAGCACGCAATTCGTAACCCGTGCGTCAGAGGAGCCTATGCGATCAAGGTAAACAACGTGAATAGACGGTTCTCAACACCTCGAACCCAGTGGATTACGTTCCGCCACGGACGTGTCGGAGCCAAGAGCAACAACCTCAGTGCCCCGAGGGGGTCACTTAATGTGATCACCGGAGAATGTGACTCACCCGCAACACGCCTGCGAACCGCACTGCGTTCGCGTCGGGTTTTCACCGTTCTCACCGGGCGGTGGGGTGCTTTAAAACTAGAATCGTTAATCACAGTTTCGAACAATGTGGCGAGTTTGCGGTTAGCCCAACCCTTCCTTAGGCAAGTCTACGGTGGCCCGGCCGAGCTGGTTCGTGTGAAGATATTCATAAATTGCCTTTCGCCGTAAAAGCGACCGCCAAGGACAGTGAACTGTTGTTTAGTCTAACATCTTGCCAACTTAAGTATCGGTATTCGTAATGGCGTATGCAACACCTAGAGCTTGTTGGAATTACAGTTGGCATGGTGTAATATGACGTTGCAGGGCATGAACAATGCAACGGCGTGTCAATAGATAACTCAACACACAATTCTGTCGGTATAACAGTTATTTGCAAGCAAATTCTTCATACAATGGACTTCAATAACGGCTCTTAAGACTTGATGACCTCTAGATTTAAAATTAAGCGGTTTGTAGCCTGCCACATTAAAACAGAACAATATTGTTGTGAAGTGCAATAATTTCGTACTACATATGAAACACAAAATTGTTGTAATATACATTATACTAGTATCTCTATTTCACTGCCAACAACAATAAATTGTACACCTGAATGAGGATGCGGAGTTAAATACAACCATCCACCTCGTCAGATTTGTTCAAAAGGCGTGGAAAATTGTTAATCCAATATGATGAATAAGTCACGTTCCGCTTTACATGTCGTTGAAATTGTAGAAATGTGCTGCCCAGCAGAAAGGCACAATTGTAGAAACATCAACAGCTTGCGGAAATAAACTCCGACTGAATCTTCTTAGAATATAAAAACTTTTGAAACATTTGCTTAGAAGGTAATTTTATAGAACCTGATTCTAAACTACTAGTTACTGCCAATCTCGTCTTGAGCACTCATCTCCGCTTTAAACTTCCTATTCAACGAAGCAAAATCTAAAATTTAGAGCGCTTGTACTACATATGTAGTATTGGTATCAAGTCTTTCCAAAGACTTCTTAGGTACTTTTCACATTACTTTATTCATAAAGAATCGTATATCATAAACTTAAAGTGTGCAATCAATTGCTCATACGCGGGGAAAGGTGCGGATGGGAGTGACAGACTCAATCCATCACCAGCCCGCAATGCCGCAGAAAATCGCGCGCCGGTGAGCCAACGCGACGTGGAGTGGAGATCGACGTCGCCAACCGCCGCGTGCGGGAGAACACAAGACATCAGAGAGGCGCGTTTAAGAATCCCCGCACGACTGGATCTTTCTTTTCTCCGCCCGCCCCCCCCCCCTCCCTCCCTCCTCGCGCCTCCGCACAATGCCCACCGCTCGCCTGCTCGCGCCCACGCGCCGGCTCCGCGATTCACGAGGACCTCCATTGAGGAAAGCTGCGTGCGCCGCGGGCTGGCGGTTGCGTCACCCGCGCGGACGCGTCCCGATTGCATCCCGCGGTCGACGTCTTCTACCCGCCTCACGAAAAACGCAAAGCCAGGTTGCATCTCGATGTCAACTTCTCCTAAGCATTTTACCAGCCTTCCCAAGAAGGCTGATAAAAGCCCGATGACATTACGTTCGGTTTTTACTCGTAAGTATATGGAAGAGCTCGCCTAGATATCATTGCTTCGATGATCTTTGCAAAAATGCTCCTTTTAACGTGCATTTTGTCTCGCTTTAGTGCTCTGATTAGGTACACAGTAGGAAAGCTTCTTTCGGAATTACACTAAATTGGACATTCTTAATTTTTCGAGACTGGGTTCTACGTACACGATGGCCGCCAAGAACGACATGGTTTGCATAATCTTCCGTTAAAATATGCAGAATTAAAATTATTTTAGAATGCATACTACATACCCGTGACAGCCCATTTCAACAAGCTGTATCTGTTGAAGAATTCTAGCGGCCGGCTGCTCTAATCGGTAGTTTCCCATGGTTTTACGGATCACCGCTAGGCGAAGACAAAGACAAGTATCCTAACAAACGGCCCATGGACCGCGCGCGATCTTTCTTTCTTCCTCCCTCCTCACGTCTTATTAGGACACATCTATTTACAATCCCTACTCTGTCGTACATGTCAGGAAACCAGTTGGGAGTTTAGAGCTTGTCGCGACTGGTGCGATGCCCCACTGGTGGGAGAAACCTGTATGAGGATAGCCCACAAGCTGACGTGTTGGTCGTTGCCGGATCTTTCGGCGGAAGACGACCTTCACCTCCCGCAATAATAGCATGCACCACACTTATGGGAATGACCGTAGTACGATTGTTGATGCGCCCAGAAACAGAATTGTACGTATCGGAAACGTCGTTCCCTCGGAGAGCGTTTTGCTGGATCGAGCAAAGCTGTCCTTCGCGGGTAGTGGCTTGCGTTTCTCGCGCACGTCCAGCGCCCCGAGCAATGCCTTCAGTTTTCTCGGGTTCGACTCACGTCGTCACAACATCCAGCGATTACAAGAAATCTAGGAATTAATTTAAAAAGCTAGGGAATGAATGTAACCAATAGATGTCCTTCACACTTTAGTTTTAAATCGAACATATCGCCAAAATCTTCATATTTATTCCCTTTCAATACTGATTTTTGTGGAAATTTAAGTATGTTTTCTGCACCGCCCGCAACGAAGGCTTTAGTTACTTTCACGTCACTCACCGGGTGCCAAATGAGTCTCCTCCGCTGTAGTTGTCGCAGGTTTGACTTAGTATTCGCTCGCAGCTGTCGTACCAAAATCATAGATTCCTTAATATATAATATTCTCTAGAAACTAACACACTCAGATATTTATATAAATTATTGCATACTATAAGTTTCGAAAATAACCCTAATATATTTGGGCTCAAATTTGTGTTCTTCAGTTTTAACATTAAAAAAAAAATCCACTGAACGTTGCAGTGAAAAAAAAATTGTTAAATTTACATCTACGGCCAATTATTGAAAACGTTTTGGCGAGGTTTAATGTTGTCTCACGTTGCATAGCACGCCTATGTCATGCTGAAATTCATAAAATAGGTCATAGATGCTTAGTGGTGTGCATCTAATGTGGTCGCAAAAATTCTATATAATTTCTACTCTTTAAAACGAAACTTTTAAGAAAAATTTGTGACTTCCGAAGTTACTGCTTCAGTGACATCAGACGATTTTTGCGACCAGAGAAGTTTAATTAATTTCAAAATTTCATCCAGGGATCCAATACAATTCCTTTAAATTCATTTCTCCTTCAAATGATCAGTGACAACCTTACTGTGCGGTGCAAATCAGGTAAACAATTTGTAGCATCATTATAAGATTATCCCCCCAAAATGGCGCACTCTATAACTGTAACACCTGCTCGAACATTGCGCTTCTCCAGGAAAGTAACCACTCGGTAGGCGCCTGGTCCAAGCACAAGTGCCTGTGCGAGTGCTTGGCCCATAACCCTGGTGCGATGGAGGCGGGGGGGGGGGCGTCGCGAGTGTGCGAGCGGGCGGGCGACGGTGTCACAACCGATACGGCGCCGATCGCGGCGGCGGCGGCAGGGCAGGGGCGCCCCGGGAGAGAGCGCGCCCGAAAGCCACTCGTGGCCTACATGCGCCGCGCCCGCGCCCATGCTCGCGCACACGGCCGCCCCGCCCCGCCCCGCCCCGCCCCGCCCCGCCCCGCCGTGGCTCGAAGGCAACACCATCGTCTCTGCAGTATCGTGGTCTAGGCCCGGGAGAGATGGCTCAGGGAATCAATGTTTCTGCAGTCCCTCTGACCGGGAGGTTCTAGTTTAGTCCCGACGGTGGCAGGATTGTCGACACTAACTTGTTAGCTAGGTCGAATTCAGTCGTCGAAGAAGAATTCTGGCGGCCAGCTGCATTGATCGGCAGTTTTCCGTGGTTTCTCAGATAAAAATCAGGCGAATGCCGGAGCAGTACCTTAACAAACGGGCCAAGGATTGCACGCGATCTCACCTTTCTCTTCCTCCTTCTATCCTCACCCCTTACACACGCACAATACTACCGCATATGCCGGGATGCCCGTCAGGAGCTTAGCTTGTCCCAGCTGGGGCTGGGCCCCACTGGCGGGAGATACCTGGTTGGGGGAAACCCCGTTAACCGGCGGTAGGTCGGAGCCGGATCTCGCCATATAGTGGGGGAAAGATGACCGCCACCTCCCGAGAAAAAAAAACATGCATTGCACTTATGGAACTAATGACCCTGGTAGTTGACGTGAATTCCACTAATGTGTAATTTCGGGAAATCGTATTACTTGTAGAATTTGCAATGACTGACTAGTCATAAATTTAAGAGCATGGTTGGTTTTATTCCTGCATAAACTTTTATTATTGGACCCCCATTGTTCATAAAATTGCCTCGTAAGGACATTAACATCAGAATTACCAATAAATTCTCGAGTCGTACAACAGTGAGCGGTTTGATCAGTAAACTAAAAGCTTATCTTGTCTATATGTAATGATCTATTTGCCTTCTCGAAAGTAAATTAGCAATTTCTTTAAATTTCTGACAGTTTAGTCGCAATCTCCTCACTTTAGTTTGTACAACTGGCGAGAACATTAATACCTGGCACACACAAATCCAATGCTGAAGCAGAATTTCCTCTCAAAAGACCTCACATTTCCCACAGAATCCTTCCAATGGTAAATTGAAATTTTATCGAAGAAGTTCGTATAACCATACTTCTGAAGACTCCACTTTAATTTATTTAAGTTGGATGTGCCAAATCAGTTTATGAACAATACACAGATTAGAAGCACCTTTCTTAAAAAAAATCTCTTTACGTCTCTTTTCAAAATATTTAAAGTAAGGGAAGAATAAGAAAGTTCTCAGCTAACAAATTGTTAGGCACAGCAATCTGTTTTCACAATTACAAACTAATTAAACATGGGAATTCACGGGACTCAAACATTTCTATTTCACAATTGTTAAACAAATACTGGAAGAGCAGGCTATTTTTTTGAAAGTATCCCCTCAAAACATAATTTTTTTAAAAGAAGGCAAATTGTAATTAAATTGCAAATCGAGCACGGAGGCTAAAACTTGATTTAAAAAAAAACATACAAAAATATATTGCTTACTGTGGTTTTACTTTACCCGTCTTCTATTGATGTATTAAAAAGTGGTTAATAGGCCAGAGATTAAGAAACCACGATTCACTAACAGCTTCCCGTACACGCTAGAGCTTTAATTCAGCAGAAATGAATTATCTTCATTTACTGAAAGTGTTTCTCCTACTCATACATATTCATATGCATTTTTAGGTATTACGAAGTCTGTGTATTGTTCAAAACAACAAAACCTCTGGTCGGATTCTTGGAATGTAAATAAACTTGTCTCTGCATCTCGGTTCGGTTGCACGCACTAAATTTTTAAGAAAGCAGTCCCGCGTCAGGATTATGAATCAGTAATCACTCAAGTGCAACCTTTTGTCTTGTCCTCTCACTCTCTCTCTCTTAGTATAGGTGGCACTTCATCTCTGAGCAGACAGCAGGCTTCCAAAGAACACTCCATCTATCTCCTCGTCCCATAAACTGCGACCCCACCACATCCAGCGCGCGTAGGAGCGGACAGGTGGGCGGGACGTGCTGGGTCAAGAATAAGCGTATACGAATAATAAAATATTAACGATGATAGAAGTGAGTGATGCCGAGAAGGAAAAGCGTAGAAAATGAAAGTTACTTTGGGAGTCAAATAAAGAAATAAATAATGCGATATAGTAAGATACAATATGTTTATCTCCAGGAAACATCTAATATGCAATAATGGACTGTCAAGGAAAAAGGTTTCTTGATGCAAGTACGTGAAAATTGGGCATGTAATAATGTATTGTGGACGTTCTCTCGGGAAAAGGGCTATTGCTATGATTGACGTTCTTTGACACTTTTAAAAAGGAATCTTCATAAGATTTATTTTCTACTACTAAAAAAATCAATGCTTCTATCTTCGTTCCCCTCTACACAGTGAGCATAAACTGAAGAAAAACAAAATAATTGTTGGGAGTGTACCTGTTACATTAAATGATCTGTGCGGGTACGGCCGTCGTTTTTTCTTTGTCGTTTGGAGCCACTGTCGGGCGCGGAGGCGCGAGTGGGCGGGGCCGCCGGGGGGCGAGGCGACTTGCCCCTGGCGGAGGGGGCGTGGCGAGCGGGGCGAGGCGTGGCGGGGCGGGCGATGGCGCAAGTGCGCTCGCGCTGGCGGCGGGTGCTCGCGTGTGCTCCCTGCGGAACCCCTCGGCTCGCGAGACGCAACGACACCCTGCCTTCTCCGCGCTCTCGTTAACACTTGTAACACCTCGAGTGGCGTTCAGCGCTCTGGATGGGTCGCTCGATCGTGGGACAAGAGAGCAAGTCTGGAATACAGGGAAACCAGAAATATATTCAGAGGAGAAAGAAATATTTTTTCTCTATTAGAACAGGACTGTGTAGTAACTCGCTCTGATCCAGCAGACAGGCAGAGGTAGGCAAATTTAGCATAGGTATCGCTACCGGTCCAGCGCTATCTGCCTGCCAACTGCCACTAGGCTCGCAGCGCAACCGCTCAATATTCTGTTATCGAATATCTATTCATTTTCAACACTAGTTTTCAGGGATTTGAAATAAAATTTTATTTTTGGGGTATTATTTGGAAACATTCTCTCTTTGCTACGCTAATACCTTTCATCCACGTTTTGACGACGAAGTTGTTATAATATAACAGTTATACAATTGTATACATATTAAAAATATACATATTAAAAAAGTTGCTGTTCCGTGGCGCAGCACATCTAATAGTACACGGCATCTTCCTTGGATCCTTGCTTTCGCAAGTAAACTGTCGTAAGTAGTAGTATTCAGTCGGTAGGCACAATATGAGAATAGGTAAAATACCACATTGAAATATTCGTATTTTTCAGCCAAAATTGAAACTGTTTAATTTGGATTGATTCTCCCGTGTTCTTGGGTACCTAACAAAACCAGACACGTCCCGTGGCCGCAGACTGCATACATTTCTAATTTCTACACACACATTGAAATTGGTAATATAGATTCCATATCGTTAGTTGTCTTTTTGTTTTAATTTATGTAATATTGAAATATTAGATTTGTATTCATTGCAGGTTCATGAAGCATACCGTTTTACTTTCGCTAAGAATCGCGTGCATCTCTTTGCTCTTCGCCGCACGGCTCGATTAGTGGGGAAGGGGGGACGATTAGATGGCAGCGGCGCCGTGCGGCGTTGCGTGGAGGCCGCTTGCTTTTAATTACGGGCATTTGGACCGCTGCGCTGTCTTCGGCGCGGCCGCTCGTCTCGTTACGGCCCGGCAGATGCCTCCGCACCGCGCCACTCGGTTTTGAAACGATCGGCCGCGCGCCCGCCCGCGTCCGCATCTTAGTTTGCGCCTCCCGGCCCCGCGCCCCGCTTTGTAATTTTCGGGTCTCTCAGGAGCAGCAGCGCGGTAATTATTGGGCCCAAAGCGTTGTGAAATGAGAATGTGGCCCGCGGGTCCTCGTGCGGTGTAACGTGTGTGAAGAAGATTCCAGACGTTGGGGTGTAGAGATGTTCTAAAAGTTTGTCGTGTCGTTTCTTTTGGAACTGCAGTGAAATCTTCATTAATAAGCTTATTCTCTGAGAGTGAAGGTTTGTGATTTACTAAGTCCATCTCATTAATGGACGTATAATGGTGGTTGTATAAAAGCCCCGTCGTTGATTTAATTCCTCGTAACCAATAACTCACTCGGCAATCTGTTAGTAAATCGTTCTTATGTTATGAACATTTGCAATGCCACGTGCCTCTTTCCACGTGCTACGTTACACGTGTCACGCTACAAGTGCCACGTGTAATGCGTCGGCATTACAGGATGCAATAGGAAACTGAGAATCACTGCATTTGTAGTTCCTTATAATGAACTGTCAGTTTTCGAAATTGATTATGTGGTTCATATTTTAAATGAAATATTTAATAGAACCCAGATAAGAGATAACATACCTCGGAGGGTTGGAAAATAATGTACAAAGTCATTTATCTTTTAGATTTAAACAAGCGCATTTCTTCTGACCTTTCATTCACTAATCAACATGGAAGAGGAAACAGATTTGTATTCTTAGTTTCGGTCATAAGCATGTTCAAGGACATCGTTTTCTATAAGTTCTATTTCATTATCTGAAATGTGTCAAACCATAATTATTTAAATGTAATAACACCCATATGAATATCCTAGAATGAAGTCGTGAGAAGTTTGTACATAAATACTTTAATTTGGCTTTAACAAGTTGCTTTGTACAGATAAGGTCTTGTAAGATACTGTAAGAAGAATGCTCACATTTTGTACATTCGCTCTGGTTGGTTACCTGATGGGCACATCTGCAACGAATTGTTGTAATAACGTTTGCTAGAAAGCCCAAAAAAAACTTTTAATGTGTACTTTAGTTAGTCAAATGGATTTTCAATGGAAGAAAATATTTGATACTAAATATCGCAAACTATATTCTAAACTTTTACGTCTAATTTCGAGATAATTGGGAGTCTGAATTTGTTTATTGCAAGATACACAGCAATGAAATATTGTTTGTGCATAAAGTGGAACAAATGCGTTCTCTACTCTGAATGGACGATCACGAAGTGTTCTAAATTCTTTGTGTCCAACGTAATAGATAACATCGGGGTGCGTATTTTTTAAGAGAACAAAATCATTGCCGGACGTCGATCGATATCTTGCTTATTCTCAAATGACAAGCGCGTGTGGTACAAAGTAGTAGTCGCTTGTTAATTAATGCTAGTATTTATTCTCCCCATGTATAGATGAATAGTAATCCATTGTTAAGTCACGACCTGAATCTAATCGTATGTTTACTTTTTACTCTTATTCCATTTGACATACCAAGATAACTGCATAATGTGCACGTGACTAAATGAGGCATTTGATTTTAAAAAGTCGTATCTTCATGGGTTGCGTTAATGTGTGGAGTGATCAAGATACTTTTCGGACTTCATATATCGTAGTCGTGGACACGTACTCATGCGCATTCATGTTCAGAAAAATGTGGGCTCTTATGAAATTAAAACAAAGTTTTCAATCTTTTCAATTATAAAAAAAATGTTGATTTTATGCATTTATTCAGAGATTCTTAGGATTCAAGTGTTATAATGTAAACTTTAAAGCATTAAGTTTTCTCTTTGAACCCTTAGGTATTTCACGAACTTTATGCGAATCGGTGAAATAGAAGAAAGAGAAAAACGTCTCTTTCCAGACTTCACTTTTCAAAATCATTAAGCAGGTAATTCAACCATTCTTCCGCGGGAGCGTAACGTATTCATTAATCACGAACAATAGCGGATTAGAGCTGCGTTATAAAGTCGGTAGGAACAATATGCCAGTCAACGCGGTTATGAAGGTAGTTTGCGGGCGTGGGCGTGGGCGCGAGGCAAGCTTCCTTTTCGCGCTCGCGCCCGCGTAACGGCGTTGGGCGTAAACAACGCGAGTGGCGGAGGCCTCGGCCGATGGGTCGCAGCTCCGCCGCGGGCGACCGCCCGCGTTCGGCGTTCGCACACGCGCGTGGGCCGCCGCCGGGAAGGGACGAGCGTCGAGACAGACCGGGCAGCGATATTCGCAACGCCCACTTGGAATCGGCCATCAGCACTAAGCTCGGCAACGTAGGAAAAAAACGTTCACTGAGCATGCGCGAATAGTGGCTGTGGGGAAAGGTTCCCTCTCGTAGAGGCTCAACTTCCCCATCTTGAGGAGCCGCCACCGCCTCGGCGTGGGCGGTAGGGGAGAAGACAACCTAGCCCTAACGAACGTCCCGATCCTTAGTGCTGAAGCGTGAGTACTAAGTTGCAAGAGCGAATCGGTGCTTCCTGCGTTAGCAGTGGGGATGCTTCAGCCACGCCTCTCGAGATAAGCGTCCCCATGACAGCTTTTTGCTAAGTGGTCGAGCTATAATCATTATTATATTTCGTGTAATAAATGGAAGATAATGTATTTCCTCAGCGTGATGTGGGACGCGGACGGTTTTGGAATCACGATAATGTAGTGTCCAGATGTGCATTATTAAGAAAGATTACTAAGAAACTTTTTTGTCTAATTTGGACAAGACAACGTGATAAGACAATTGCGGTGACAAATATAAAACGTTGATCAATGTTCGCCAATGTCTTCAATAAAATATCTAAAATGTATTAAAGATTTTCAGTTTCTTAAAATGTTAATTTTCTAAGTATGGTCATTTGAAACGGATTGAATGACGTTGCCGTAGTATAGCAGAGTAAAAGAAATAGATTTAATTCCTACAATAAGTTGCTTAGAAACACTTCAGAGCTAGAAGTGAAACTGAAAGTAATCAAACCCAAGTTAAGTTTATAATATGGAAAGTGATGAATCGTAACTATTAGAATTCAGACATTAAGAGGGAATAGGGATGAAGCAGCAAAAGGGAGGAATCGCATCTTTCCGTAATACAGCGACGTTTCCAAAAACTCCTTCAAGCGAGATACACATTTTCAGTATTGTTTTCATTGGCTGGAATTCAAAGTATTGGTTTGCGAGTCTCGCGATTGAACCTCCGCGAATGAATGGCGGCGCAGCGGTCGGCGACCCACATAGCGTGGCGGCGGCCGCGGGCCCTGGAGCCGGTTGCTGCCCGCAGACGTGTCTGCCCGCCCGCCCGCCTCAGCCGCCGCGGCGCCCACGGCCGCCGCCGCCGCCGCCGCCGCCGCCTGCGTGGCTGGTCCCGCCCGCGGGCATGGAGACTGGCGGGATATTTAATGCCTGAAGATAAGTTTGGGAAGCGTTGTTAGATTGTAGGCTCGGTGAAGATTGTAGGCAATATGCTAAGAGACGGACGCTGCCTGATTGAGTGGGCTGTAAGCGACTAGACTGGGACGCGCGCGAGCGTCTTACTCTGCTCGTCTGCATACCTTCAGAGGTAGCATTAAAAAACTTAATTTCTGAAGAACTTCTGACGAGGATTTAATTTTAATGATGTAATAGTCTTAATGTAGTCTAAAACTGGAAGTTTGGCACTCGTTTATTCTCTGCAAATCTTATGTAACTTTTCCATATGGATTGTGCTAAAATTATTCTTGCCAACTTTATATAAATTACTGATGCACGACATCGGTATGTGACGAGGATTTCGAAACGAAACTTATAAGTCAAATTGATTAATTTTACATTTCAACACGCTAGTTCGCGTAGAAAAACTGACGTGGTTGAGATCAACCATTGAGATTACCATAACTATAATAATCAATTTTTTTTGTAAAGTATGCGTTAGAAATAAGCCTAGCAAATTTTGCAACTAGTAAAATGTTTATCGTTGTGCTCCTCGTGGATTCAATGCGTTATCTGTAGATCTGCGTACGTGTCACGGTCGGCGCGCCGAAAGGCCCGAACTAAAGAGGGCTGTGACTCGCGTGCGGTTGAGTGGAGGGCGCGGGAGCGCTGCTGGCGACGCGACGCGACCCGCGCGCCTGCACGCCAAGTGGAGCGCGGCGGCCGCGCACCTGTGCCAGCACTTGTCGCCCACGCACACCGCACGTTTCGCGACGACGCTCGCACGCCGCTCCTCGCTTATCTGCACAAGTGTTTCAGTGGCAGTTTGATATCAATTCGTGAATTTAAGCGCAAATGGGTAATGTTGGTGAAAGGATTAAAACTATTCAGTTTCATTTTTTGGATTAATGTTGGTATATGTCGCTAGTTTCAAGAGATTTTTATGAATTTTGAAAATTACTACAATCGAGAACGTGCTTTAACAAGAATGGACTGCGATAAAAACATCATTATTTTGCTCGTGTGCCTGGTGTCTAACTGTAAGCATGTAACAACTGGTATAAATGTAATTTCACTATATGGAATCTCTTATAGAGCAGCGCGGAATAGATTTTTTCAAAGTATCGTTCTCTATTTTTTGGCGCAAGTAATTAGATTCCTTCGCAAAGTTCGCGATGGATATAATAGCGAAAATCTGTAGTTAATTTGATTTTGCAAGTAAAGTGAGCGAATGTTGTCATATCAATTCTCGCCCGAAACGATTGTTCTTACCGGAATTCATATTCATTAAGTCACGATCCTAGAATTTTGAAAAAAAGTACAGAATACAATTCTCTCGAAGTTAATCAGTTTTATATGGTTTTGACAAAAAAATTATGGATGGATTGTAACGCCAATCAAGCTCAGCACATGCCTATTCTTTCATTAGTCGAATATGTGGATCTATATTTTCCTGTTTATGAAAAACTTGGAGCATTATAGCCTTATCAAACTTTCTAGTATAAATCGATAAAAGAAGCAATTCAATGACCAAAACTATCAAATACAATTATCATTACCCGTTCAAATTTATCACTTATCAAATACAGGTTCAAAATTTTGGAATTTTATAAACGCAGTTTATAATTGTTCATTTAAATAATTTTTGCCTTGTTTTATCAAGAGTTATTTCATACATTCTTATTGCTAAAATATTATTTTATTACGTAACTGAAACTTGAATCAATTTTCTATTCACAACTTTATCAATAATTAAATAATTTCAAGAGACTCGCATTCACTTTTATACTTAAATGGTATGTTAAAATTAAGATATTCATTTAGTCGAATTTGTTCAAATTTTATTTAAATTTATTAATGCATTTATTTTTTAAATAGACCTACGAAATAAGACAAATGGAAATTCGTATTAAATCTCATCATTTCGACATGTAACTTTATCGAAACCTTTGTTGCCGTTCACAAGTTGTACTACTTGTCATTAATAATTTCATAGACTACAATGTTTGCTTTATAAGTAGAGATCCTCCATGGTAACGACTAATGCACTATTATTGCTTACGTTCTTACAATAAACAATTACAGAATAGCTGACATCATAAAGGAACATAATAGTACATCATAAATGGTGGATAGACATGCATAAAATGTTGTTTAACGAAAAATGCACGTTCATGAAGGACAATAAAGTAGATTAAGCAATTGTTTCGAACTTCAAATGAAATTAAGTGCCGTCGTCATTAAAGCTCCACTTTATTTCCCGTCGCTACGAAATCTGTCCAATCCCCCGTAAATCTCCACCCCCTGCTTATCTTCCCTTTCACCACCCGACCGACGCCAACTGACCTCCGTGCGCGACTGTTTGAGAAAAAGAGTTCAAGGCGATCCTACGCAACGGCCCATTCGGACCACGAATAACCGCAGGGATAATAAAGCTTCGTGTTGCTGAGATAACACTGCAGCGCTAACCGGTCCCCAAGTACTCGGCGGTGTCAAATGGGCGCCGCCGCGTGGGGAGGCTGGGGGAGGGGCACGCCCGTCCTTCGACTCCTTGGGGGAAATGTCAATGAACCCCTGAGAAAACAAGGGACCTCTCGGCTCGCTCTCCGGGTTTCTATTGACTGAATTCGCGTGACGCGGCTACCGTCGCCGCCGGTTTTGTTCATTGATGCAGTGATCATGAAATAATTCTTTTTACGGAATGTTTCTGAACGAGTGTCCCCGCACACACTTAAAGTAATCTTGAAGTAAGGTTACTTCTTAAGGATCTTCCAAAATCCGAAAGTAGTCTTAGTCTATTGGAGTGTAGGAATAGTTAATTCAAATGTCAAAACGCCTTTCTTCTGGGTCACGTTGTCGGTGAAGAAACTGTTCTCACCCCCGTATTGTGCAGGGTACAGAAGTTTCTTAACTGCACATATCTACATGAAAAAAAACCAACAAAATTGTTAAAATTGACGATGAAGTTGGGGTCATTGACCTACGGCCGGATTCATAGTCGACCCTTCAAGAGTGGAGTATACAGCCCTTGAGTGAACCCTTAAATGATCACTCGATCCTAAAAGAGCGGGTAGTCTGGTTGTTCCCTTGAGAGTTGCTCACTTTGTCCTCTCACCGGTTCAGATTACATTTTTACGCGGCGCTCGCTGACTGTTTTGTAGTATTTTAGTCTTTATAACAGTATTTCTCTTCGTGATTAGTATCATTGTACAATTATTTTTGAGGAGAACGATGATCTCGCAAAAATATTGAGTTCATCTTCGCATATTGTGCTTACCCACTACGAAAAGATACGTTGAAGACGTAAAGCAATTCGTCGGAAATGTGCCTTGAAGGTTCACATTTAGTATTTGAAAAATGACTCGTGTTAATATAATCTCTAATTCAAAAATAATCGGTAATGAAGAGGTCTTCCAATTTCTCAAATATTAAAACTTCTTGTTGCATTAATATTTTATGTAACTTCACTCTTTCGGATGCATTTCAAAATGTTTACTTTCATTTATTGCTTTGGACAGATTCATTATCTTGAATTATTGTCGATGCAATATGATCAATGGATTTAGAAATTTAAAAAACTGAAAAATAAAATATTTTAAGTTTGGATTAAAGTGTATAATTAACAAAGACATGTTGTTAACTGACGACTAATACATTAGTCTTCTGCGCACCGCAATTTCTCATCAGGATTGTCACGGGTTGGGAGCCTTGTAATGTAATGAAAATAAACTGATGGATTTCAAATACTCAGTCGTCAAAAGAACATGTTAACAAAAAATTAGGCACATGAATGAGCGTGAAGATTAAGATTGCTTTGCAATATTTCGTGAAGCCATAACGAGCTCGCGACGGGGCTCGTTCTTACCTCTTCCAAGAACCCCTGCGACACTCGTTCTTGACCCGCGTCACGGCCGCCTGCTCTCGCCCTCTTCCGAATGACGTCGCGTTGAGCACGGCGCGGCGGCGCCTGCGGTGTTGTCTCTGCCACGAGGCGGTTTTTTGCCCCGGCCTAAGCCCCTTCTCTTCTTGCCTTGCCTTGCCCGGATCCGTCAAGCGGGTTGCTGCTGCTGCTGCTGCTGCTGGTGGTGGTGGTGCGCCAAGGAACGCAGGCGGATGCTGAAGAGACGCAAAACGCCCGCCCCTTAGCCTCGTTTCAAAATGGCGCGTTTTTTCTTCCTCGAAGCGCCGCTGCACGCATGCGCACAAGAGTCGGTCGGAGAATTCGGAGTGCGCGTAGCGCGCCTCACGCCGCAGAAAAACAAACAAATAAACTATTTATCTGTTAAAATTGCTATTCGGGGGTCACTCGAAAAAAAGTAGTTTTCACAAGGCGTGTAGGCAGGTGTGACCAGAAGGGAAGGCTGCTAGGGCAACTTTGCCGCAGGACTTGACTTAATTAGGACCCCGACTTTATTTCTATTGCATGAAAAAAATGTGGTAATCTCTAAGCACATTTAACGCTAAAAGTTACTTCTGATGCGTGCAGAAATTACTTCTGTTTTTGAATTATTTCTGTTTGTTATATGGGGGAGGGAATTTTTTTGTTTGAAATGACATCTCTATGGTTCAACTGCCCCAGGATGCCCCATTTTCCATTGTCCTCATACGTGGCAATTTGCATAGTTACGTTTTTCACTAGACTCAAAGAAAACAATAATAAACTTTAGAAGTAAAATTGAAAAAATAAAAATTGCAAAATTATCCTTTAATTGGTGTACTAGTTCTAAAATAAATAGAAGCCTAGCAGTTGAATTTCTGCTGCTTTGGTCAAAATATTTCAATTTGCACAGGATTCTTAAAAAAATCTCGAGTCAGCAAAAAAATGGTCCATTTACCTCGAAAGATATTTACTTTCGTTTTCATGCTGAAAGACCGTGGGTTGTTCGCAGTTCAGTGGCAGTGATACATTAGGCACAACACCGTTATTAACGAGTTACGTTAAAAGAATTCTCAAACAGGAACATTAACATGTAATTTCAAGTACGATCTTTTTTTCCCGGCTTATCGTTGTATATAATTTCCAGAGCAAAGATAAATTGTATATGAAAGTTGACCCATCTTTCCAACAAAAACTTATATTGCCTTATTTTGAATTATTTTTCACATACGCTTTTTTCTTAGGGCGTCTTTTGTCCAGTTTGGAAGACTTGCAGAAACGGAGACTGATGTTAAAAATTGCCAAATTTCACCGTTTTTTTTGTCCTCCCAAATACGCACTTGATTAAAAAACACAATGAAAAATTTTCAAGTATCTTTTTGAAATAGTTATAAATAAAATGTTGATACTATAATATAAAACTGGTGAAGTAAAATAGTTAAATTACGTACTGAAATATAATATCTTGGCCAACATTAGTTGCAGAAAATATCGGATGCGTTGCATCTATTTAAAAAAAAATGAATTTCAAACAATCTTATTTGCAAATTAATGAAAAAGATTTCAATGACTGCTAGCTTTCTATGAAACTTCTTTCTAAGAGAAGATAAAGGCGCTGAAAACAATCACGCCATGTTTTTTTTTTGTCAATTGTAATTGGGAATTGGAACTTGACGAAATTGGAAAGACTGTGGATGTCGTAGTTTCTTGCAAAATCTCGAGTAGGTGGTGCTAAGTGGTAGCACCTCATTTTCTCTCGGGTCTTCAAAGGTAACTCACTCGTCAATATTCATGAACGTTAAGCTTAATTAGCAAGTCTTAAGTCTCAGTAAAGCACTGTTCTCTGCTGAAAATAGAGGTGCACTTCACTGCACGAGGTTAATTTTGTAATTTACATCTGAAATAAATTAACACTTGAAACTCGGTTTCCACATTCACTTGGCACATGATCTGCGAAACTTCTTGATATCATTGCATTTTTAAATGTCACATTTTTACCGAAGAGGTTATATTGGAGCGAAAATTATAGTTTTTAGTTATTAGTTATTCTTTAATTTAGACGAAATGTTTCATAGGAGAATACTGGGATATCAACAGACACGACTTATTCATTTTAAAATGTTCCAAACAAGACGCTGAAAGAATTATCATAGTAATAGATTTTTCATCAAATATTTTGGTTTTATTAGAATTGTATTAGGCACTCTGCCTAAAAAATAAGAAAGTTTAGATAATTGTAAATATATTTTCTTTACAGTTATAAGTAGTAACTTGTTTCAATGTAAATAAATACAATCCGATTCTGTATCAAAGGTCTCCAGCAGGTTGCCTACCGTTTGTCAGGAGATAAATTGTCTTGAGTTTGACTCGGCATTTAAAACAAAGTTCTTGCACGGAAGTAGCTGTAATTACATAAATTTAAAATCTTCTAATGAACGAAATTGACATGCTCCAGTTTTTAATTTTTTTCAATAATGCTCAAATCGTGCATAGACTTTTTCCAATAAAGCTAGGTTAAAGCTGCCGTAACTGGAAGCTTCGGATCAAAATATTTACGAAATAGGTGCTAAGAATGCCAATATAAATAGAACTATACATTGAGATAATACAGACCTGCATTTAAAATATATTTGGAGACCTGTATCCAGCAGAGACCTTACAGAGGTGCTTAGACTGCCTGTACATTATTCTTAGATTTAAATAGCGACTACTGTCTTTTGATCTGTCGGACCTGGTTACGCAATTGGATGCTTCGTCACGACTTGATTCTTGGTATTGACGCTCCCGTTTCGATAACAGCGTCCCAGCTGAGCGTACGTCAAAAATCACCTCGTGTAATCTAAGAACAAATCCGTCCCTGAGAATCGGTGCCGTGAAGCACCGAGCGCGCGCAGCGTCTCTGGACCGGCGGCGCCGCCACACAGTGGGGCCAGAAGAAGGGAAAGTTGGCAAAAAGTCCAAAATCAAAATATGTTTCAGAAGATTCATTTTACATGAATGGGGTAGCAAGTCTTCATCGTTCCCCGATCTGGAAAGGAATGAGGAATCACGTCACTCCTTTTAGTGCAAGTTTGAGCTTGCAAATGTGTCGCGCGGCGCACTTCTTCGCTCTCGCGCTAAGAAGGGAGGTTTCTCTTTTCGATATAAATGGTTTTGCTGTCTCGAGAAGTAGAATCGTATGTGCTAAAGATACGTTATTTAAAGGTGTGTACTTTAAATCTGTACGGGGAAAAACATATTTCTTAAATAATAATTCGGTAATTCCAGGCGGTAATTCTACTTGGGCGTGTCACAACGGAATAAAATTTTTGAATACAATTTTCCATATTTTCTTTTAGTTATCTTCCGTGTATATCCGGGCTATAATATTAACTATATATTATCTGGACTTTGATTAATGTTTTGAAATCCATATAAAGTTAGCCTGTTTTTGCCCTATTTTGCGTTAAGGTATTTTATTAATAATTATGCCTAAATTTGTCAACATTTCTACCTACAATATTCATTTTTTTTATTTTTCGTTCATCTGGTACTTAGAGCTCATTATTAACAAAGAGGGATCTGAGGGATGTTATTTAACACATTGAAAAGAAAAAAAAAGAAAAAATGTAGGGAAAGTTTCTCTAGAAAAATATCCAGAGAGCAAACTAATAAGGAAATTTTTTTCTCGTGGTATTAATTGCAACTGACCTACTTATTTCAGAAATGGAATAGAGAAACATTGCCACAAAGGCATTTGACTCAGAAATTACACCAATGTTAATGTCTGAAAGTATAAATTCACTTCTGGAAGAAGTCACATGATGGAAGTTCTGATTCCGAGGTTATATGATCAAATTTTTGAAGGTTAAACTATTGAATAAGTTATTATTTAATTATAAAATATGTATTTCCTAAAATCCCGAAAAAACGCTTAAAAATATTTTTCGCCAACTTTTCCCCTCGCTGGCCCCAGTGTGCCGCGGCAGTGGCGGCGGCCTTCACCCAAAAAGCGCGGCGCGGCGCGAGGCACGAGGGGCGGGGCGGAGCGGCGCGGCGGTCGCGCGGGCAAAGGTGGCCGCGCTGAAGAAATGGCTCTGCACTCTCTGCGTCGCCGCAGTGGGCTTTCTTCGTACGCACTCGCTCGCCCCCCCCCTCCCTTCCCCGCGTTAGTCATCTCGCACTCTTGTCTGCTGGAGAGCTCGCTGGTGCTGGGTGTACTTCAGGAACGCGTGCTTCTTGTTTGGGGGCGGTTCCGTGCCTCCAGTCTTTAGGATAAATGGAAAGGAAAACAATAAACACAAATGTGGAAACGGCTTTGTTCAAGCTGATTAGCCCCTGACCTGGGAATCTCGACACAGTTTTCATCGAAAGGTGGTGTCGAGTGTGGGTAAAAAGGGGGAGGAAAGTTTCGTAAGGGCGTGATTTCACCAGTTAGCAAATCATTATCTCATGCAATGAAAATGTTTGCGTGAGGTATTTCTTCCGACACTGAAGATCTATGATGACGTACGTCCGGTACTAGGAGTATTGATGGCAAAAAAACGGTTTCTTCTCGAAAATATCTACGTTTAAGAACATAGATATGACATCGATGTTTCCTTCTGATCATATTTGTCCAGAAACGTAGGGATTAAAAAAACTTCTCATGGTAGTGAAACATATAATTTCCAGTATCTATTTTATTTGTGGTTTGCTCGAAATCAACAGCCATTGACAACGGTCACTGGTGTGGTGCCCGAGGTGGCACGAAACGGTTTGCAACCTTTCTCTGATGTTGTTACCTTTTTATTATTTTGTGCGCGGTAATGTCGATAAAATAAAATAAAAACTACAACAAACTACATAGAACATTGATAATGATAGCCATGGCTTTCATCGACATGGAAAATAGTTTTGGTGACTTATCGAAGTATCGATGTTTCCTAAATTTTGCGATCACTAATTAGGAGTGCGTGCCTGTTGGGACAATACAATGACGGAAGTTTGGTGAATAAATGAATAAGAAATTATTGTAAACAAATGGGAGGGGGAAGTTTGTTTCCTTGAAGATTAATAACTAACCATACGCCAATCTTGGACAAAATAAGATCTTGAGTGATGCTGGTAATATGAAATATACGCAAGACAAATGTGCTTAAATATTTGTGGACATGAGATATGAAGTGTGGATACTATATTCATAAAGAAAACAAATCATCAAATGTCTTATCAAATATCAAATATTTTCAGACAGAAATATCAGAACTTAAAATTTCACAATGTGTTCTACAATATAAGCTATACATTAATTATATTGTGCGAACTGTCTTTACCTAATATTGTTTCCATGTTCAGAGCAGAATTATTTTCAACGTTATTTCTCTATTACAATCTGCGTTCGTAAATCATAGTACGAGAACTAAATAAATGCGAGTGACTGTTCCTAACGAAGTGAGAAAACGAGACGGCACAAGCAGATCGAATCGCCGATGCCGAGGGCAAAGGGCGGCTGACTTGAGAAATCCTTTAATGGGTCAAGTTGCGGTTTCGCCTTCGCCTCTCCAAAACGAGAAGCAAACGCCTCAGACCAAATCAGTCAACACCTGCCATTCTCGCTTTGGAGCCGGTGAAGCGTTCAATCTTTTCTTCCCGGGAAAGAATATTGGTGTAGCTTTTGTTTCTTTCATTCTTCCTA
The DNA here is from genome assembly GCA_038098605.1 of Gryllus longicercus. Classification (NCBI taxonomy): domain Eukaryota; kingdom Metazoa; phylum Arthropoda; class Insecta; order Orthoptera; family Gryllidae; genus Gryllus; species Gryllus longicercus. The sequence continues at coordinate 6,680,102 of JAZDUA010000020.1, forward strand.
GAAGCCTGTTACAAGGCCAAAGAATTCAATCAGCGTATCAACGATATCCTTCTTCCTGTGGTGCTACGAAGTACTCCTTAGGAAATATTGGCTCATATGTTTTCTTTAAAAAGATAATATAATGTAAGAATGTGACAGTTAAAATTACAAACTGTTAATTGATCTTGCGTCAGTACGGGAACGATAACTTTTAAGATATTACGAAGAAATACCTGCGTATTTTGAGAACACACCTCAAATATTTCTTGCAAGTTGCATGTATTTTCATCTTCACATCAGGAATAAAGCTCTTGATGTTGCTATGTTTTAGACTAACATTTGCAGTACTGTAACAAAAAATCTACGTAAACACTAATTTTATATTAATCTAGTAAATTTTGTAGTATTTTCATTGAATTGAATTTGCCTTATTTTACGTGGTGAGACTCGGGCCATCAGGCCCGCTCTTCGTCTGACCACGCTCCTTTCACCAACTAGCAGAGGAAGGAGGTATTTCTTGGGCGAGAAACAGGTGATTTGAATTTAGCTCAGAGGCGTCATTTAGGCTTGAGGATCTTTTACATGCAAGTAAATCTACTAACATGGGACAGCCGGCTTTACTTCCCCTCCGAAGGAAGGCGTACGAAGGATTTTGTCACCCTAAAAATCCACGGCTTCGGTCGGGTTTGAACCCGCGATGGGGTATAACAGTCCGGTACGCTAACAGTCACACCATCGCCGCCGCAAATTCATTGGCATTGAGACGCAATGCACTTGGGTTTTCTGTTCTTTTATCACATGCACGCACATTTTTGCTTGGGCATTCAGCAAATAGTTCAGTGGCCCGATACAAATACTAATCACAGTGTTAAAAAAATGAGCCTCCATCGCTCAAGCAAAAACGGTTACTCCGTCGAGAAACGCCCCATTTCCCCACACCTCGCAGAGGTCGTGAGTCGGCGACAAGCAGGAACACCTGGACGCATAAGTCTTCGAAATCGATAGGCGAAAAATCTTCCGATCGGCGCGCGCCCGCGCCCGCCCTCCACGATCCATCGATAACATCTCGCGCCAGATACGTCTCCGCCCCGGCGGGGGCGGAGCAGCGGGGTGGGGGGGAGGAGGTTGGCGGCGGGCGGTCCGCTGGGCGCCGCCGGTAGCGACCTACGAAAGCATCGATCTTCTGACAGATCGGATCGGATCGCGCCCCGATTGCAGCTGCGGCTGCGGCGGCGCCTTTGCGCGCGCGCGCGCGGGGTTGTGAGTGGGCGGCGGGCGGCGCGCCCTGGAGAGAAAGCGGCGGAGGTGGAGGCGGCCGCGCACAACCGCCTCCGCCGACGTTGCTTGCATGATCGCGTTATGGGAGGCGGTGGCCGACGCTTTCTTCTGTTTTTTGGGGTACGCATACATTGGCGGATTCACAGCATTAAGCCAAATGGATGCTTTTTGGACTCGTGCTCTTGGGAAGATTGAAGTTAGGGAAAAATGTTTCATCGCCCGGCCACCAGATACGAGAGCTGTAGTCGCAATTATAATGAAATGCAGATTGAGATTCATAACGCGCATGATCGAGGAATGATAAATTAACTCTTCAAATTACAGACACGATTATTTTGCCTCTAACGACCGGAAACCAAAGAATCTCTTATTTTTTCTATCAGAAACAATGAATTCTTCGGTCTAGCTTGAAAGTATTACTGGCCGTGATATATGACGAAAAATAGCATAAAATGGAGCGAGTAACTTCAGAATGGGTTAGTGTCCCAGTTATGAATATCGTTTGAAGGTGCGTTAGAGGTGTAGAATATTACATTGTGAGCATTTTGTATTAATGTTAATTAAAACTATTTGGTCTGAGACGGGGGAGAAGTGCAAGCTGAATGGCTGCGATATGGTTGTTATTTATATTGCTAGACATAGGTCAGTAGTTACGTACAATACGTGAGAATTTCACCGTAAAAGTTCAGTAGTTAGACGCCTTGCTAGATTTGTTCATGGTCGCTTCTAAATCAATCACACAGGGGTCCTGTAATCACAATAAATAGAAAGAATTAGTGCTGAAACTTCGAATACATAATTATTCGTATTGTAGTATGCAGCCTCCAAAAGCAGTCTGCTGGTGGCGAGCGCCTGGCTATCATTGTCTAGCGAAACCAGGGATATGCTTATTTCATATGATAACTTGAGGACTGCTTTCTAGTCCCGTATAGCCCATTCTTACGTTACTCTCTCCATTTTATGCTATTTTCATCATATCACGGCCCGTAATAGTTTCAAGCAAGATAAATGACGAATTAATTGTTTTTGATAGAGGAAATAAGAGATTCTTTGCTTTCCGGCAGTTAGAGGCAAAATAATCGTGTCTGTAATTCGAAGAGTTAATTTATCATTTACAGGAAACTATACGATTCTATCTGCCTAATCATATACACACGATGACTGCTTATACGAGATCAAATTTTTCTGTTTTTCCTACAATGGGAGTACACTAACAGAAGAAAATATGGTTATAAACCTCTTTGTTTATAAATACATTCTCTAAATTAATCCAAAAAATTAAAATGTATTCCAGTTCTTCCAGTGTATGCTGAACCTTTCCATTATTTAGAAAAAGTCGGTACAACTATTAAAAAAATAAATTGTAGTGTCAAATAACCCTTTTTCCTTTGAAGAGTTTTAAAGACTTTTCCTGGAAATAACTGCAAAATTCTGGAAGCTATTTTGAATAAGGGATACAATGATAGTAATATGCATGTGGCGACGCATGACAGTTGCCACAATTTTATAGTTTCGTGTAGCTTGGCAATTTCCGGCGAACAAAGCGCGTGTTACGGTCCTGTTGCGCGCGGCGTTTTTCGAGGATGATCCCGCACTTCCCACTCGTTTACAACGCAATTTGCCTAATGCCTGGGTCTCTGCAGCGCGTCCTCTCGCGTGAGAGTCGTGAGAATTTCCAGGAAGGATTCAGCGGGGGAGGGGGGAGGCCTTCAGAGTATCGAACTTACATAGCAGAAAAATAACGCATGAACCGCAATAGTAGTACATGACAATGAGAGGGGAAAGGGGCTTGGCTCTGAATAGTTTGTCAGAAACCTATGAAACGCCGAATTCCTTCCTTCGAGAAAACTGAGAATGTCTCCCAATTTATCTGATTACAACATATTTTTATTTATTAAAACAGTTGATAAATTATGTTTCATATAAATATACAATAAACTATTTCTATCCTCTTAAAACAATAATCTGCGGCTCATGCAGGTTTTAGATTTTGGCGTTTGACGGGTTTCTTGAAATACACGATTCAATTACGGGTTTGCTATTCTACATAGAGAGTATCACTTCATACAAATGGAATTAAGATTGACATTATGTAATGATACCTCTAAATAGAAATGCAAGCAATGCGACTTACGTTCGTAATCAACATCACCAATTACCGTCCAAGCGACAATAAGTCCGTATTCCACGATAGTATTGAAACAAGTTGAATTTCTTCACAAATAACTTTTGGAGAAAACTTAGAATTATTGTCTTGCATTGCGTTTGATAAATTTCTGGATTGAATTTTCATTCGAAGTCTAGTCAAATGTTACTGTCTTTGAAACATTTTTTGACAAGTTCTCCATCATGTGTTCTAAGCACAATTAAATCATCACATTTTAAGCAATGGTAGGTTGCCTTCTTACAAGTTATCCTCTTGTTCATTTTTTCTTTCGCAAACTTAAATCCTCTCCCTTATTTTATTCAGTTATCTGAAATTTGTCACAGAAAGCGTATTGCTCACACGTGCTTTCAGCAGTGACTTGAGATGACTTCCATTATAGCTTAATTTTGTAGATTGTATGTGCAATTCGGACGTAAAATTATTCTTTGTTAGATGTTAGATATGAAAATACGTAATTCCTTCATAAAATTAAAATGCTTCCGCGAACTCATCCCACAACTAAATGAACTTAGTATGGTCATCCTCCGCTTAACGGGGTCCACGTGTGTGGCCATAAAAGATATCAACTAGGGAACTTATAAGTTTACAAAATGTGCGGTCGAGCATAATCTTTAATGGCCACACTTCGCTTGTGCCTAACGTGTAATGCGGAACACATCTTGACTATAACTTGTGGTTATACGAACGCTACAGATCGACTAAAAAGGTTCCCTTCACCGATAGAGAATCTTCCCGTCCCCCATCGTTTTTCGTCGTTATAACCTCTGGTAGTTCGAAAACAAATCATAACAATCGCAAACTCTCATCTTCATGGAGTTTCCGTCTTCTCCCCTAGAAGGGAGTGTGTCGGCTCACGGCATGCCACGTACCCCTGGGGTGCTTGTCGACTGCCACCTGAAGTAAAAAGAAACTATAAAGAAAAGGGAGATGGTTAAAAGTGATCATTCGGAAATGGTGCTTAGGCCACCAGAACTCTTTGAGCGGCGGAGAGGAGGTAGATAACGAAGAGTACATCGCTACACGAATCTTCTGTCAGTATTTAGAAATAAGAAAACCATGCAAGACAATAATGAATTTTAAGAAAATAGCGGGCAGCCTGGTCAGTGTTCAGAGATCTATCTCGCAAGTTTCCTATTTTATCGATTTGTTTTCAATTCCACGTCTACCTCATTCATTAAACCTTCGGAAATATCTCGGGAACTAATGTCTCAATATTCTGTGTTAGTAATTTAATTAAAGTTCATATCAGAACTAGAATGGCTAAAAGCGACATTAATATTAAATTTAAAATAATTTTCCACTCCGCACTGCTACGGCCTTCATGAAGCCCATTCGTTTATGTAAGAATTTTATATATGCCACAGTAATGTGAATTTCTGTTACTACTAAGTCTTATAATATAATACAACAATGTTCTTTTTATGAAGTTGAATAAATTAGTGGTAAATTGTAGTCTAATTTGAATTGAATTTTCGAAACGTGATAAACGACAAACTTGCGTTTTAGTGTAGGGCTTGTAAGAATTTCCCAAGATGGCGCCAACACTTTTAAGAAAATGTGACTGTAACTTTAAGTTACAGAAAGTCTAAATTAGTACTACACTTACGTATATCGAACAAATGTGTACTCCTAGACCTCGCACTTCTATAATCGTAATCTCTTTGAAGTAGCTCGTCGCTATTTTATAGCGGTCTTTATAACAAAAGGAAAATGTTTCTTCACAGTGTGTGGTTAAGACAATAACACTGGTCCAATATAGTGGTCGATATTGGCCGCTTGGGAATGAACAAATTTTAATGGGGGTTCAATGAACATTCAAGGAGACGACAGGGGTTCAGATATAAATGGATGGCTGAATATGAACCAGAGACTTATCAAAGAAATAACGATACTATTGATTATTTTAAAAAATATTAATTTTTCTGATGTAAAGCTAAAAAACTCTAAAACTGTAAACTAAAATTACAAATTCGTTCGTATGCATCGTTCATTGGATGTTTAGGAAAGGTCAATAAATTATAGCTACGTATTATCGTTACTTTCTGAACTTTGTGATTAAAAATTTCTCGATATAAATTGTCATCAAACGTCGTTGAATAATAGGATCGGCTTTACGTATAGTATTTCTCAAAACAAGCATCCAAGAGACCATTTTATTAATATTCTAAAATTAATGAAAGGCTTTAGATTGTTTAGCCACAGCCGATTCTTAACGTCTATACAACAAATTGTACCACAGCCACGTTGCAGTCATAGAATGTTATTACACATTAATAGTAAATATTTTCTCTAAAACAACCTTACTTCTCGTTCATCGTATGCGACGCATTGCAGCTTGCGAGTCGTCCACCTACGTGGAGTTTCTCCACTTCCTCATAGTTATCCTCGCACTTTTCCTCCTGCTCCTCCTTACGCTCCTCCTCCTCCTCCTCCTCCTCCTCCTCCTCCTCCTCCTGCTCCTCCTCCTCCTCCTCCTCCTCCTCCTCCTGCTGCTGCTCCTGGCACGGCAACAAGGGTCTTTGCGAGAGCGCCGGCGGTGCGGCGCTTACAAAGCGGCGCGGGGCCGCGTCGGGGACCTCTCGGAGCCCCGGGCACCGCGCCGTCGCGCCTCTTCGCTCCTTCGAATTCCTCTATCGACTATCTGCGCTCTTAGAAGGGGAAAACATGTTGACGTACTTCTCTCGAAGTTCTCTTCGGAGGTTTACATCTTTTGATGGCAATTTTGGCGGCTGGTTCACGACGTACTAAAAGCGGAGCGCTCAAAAAAGTCTCGGTCGGAAGTTTTAAAGCTCCACTAAAGATGCGATGCGAGTCTACTGGAGGGATTGTTTGGATTGGACATGCATTGATAAACATACTTGCTTCATTAATGTCATAAAGATGGTTTAAAAAACAATAAACCTCTTCTTAAAGTGGCACTATGGAACATTAACACGTATACACTAGCTAATAAAATTGGGCGAACATTTTTACATTCACATCATTTGGTGGTAGAAGATGTCTTGTGGTAATCATTAATATGGTATAGGAAATAATCTCCACAAAAATTTTGTGGAGATTATTTTCTTTACCATATTTTTTCATTCATTTTTTTGTTATCAATTTTTCCTCTTCATATATCGCGCAACCCCAAAACTTGAATGTTGAAATGAACGAGTTACAAAATTTCACCTTGTATTAAGTCTTTATTCTTGCAATCATACTTCTGTCATTTGTTTGGTGGAATACTATAATGAATAATATGCTGCTAGAAGGTAGACAAATCTGCAATTCCGGATTGTTCATTAACTCAAAATAGGCTTCTTTTGTATTGTGTAACTGTTCCAGCCCACTAGTAATTTTTTTATCGACGTTGCTACACTACCGTGTTACTTCACAATCTCATCTCTACCCCGATCATTACTAGTTCAGAGAAACTTTTCACCCTCCACCCCCTCCCCTTGCCTTAATTCGTTTCGCACAAAGAGACCACGGCTATGTAGCGCATCATGAAATGAGTAGCCTCACTTCCCTCATGCGAATGGTATTAGCCGCAGTCCACCCGTAGGGGCTTTTCCCGTTATTTAATCCAAGTGACAGATGGTCTGTTTGTTACGCACTTGAATTGCACGATTGGGCAAGAGATAAAATTTACCCTTCTTGAAGTTGAGGCCACGAAGCAAAAAGGCTCGGCCTTATTTTGTTACTCTGAATGGAGCGAGAAAAACGTAACGAGGGAAGCGCCTCGACCAATCCATCAGGCGCGTGGAGGCCGGGACCAGCGCCGGTGAATGGCGTGGCGCGACTACGCAAGTGGCGGGGCGTGCTTCCTTATTTTTAACAAATGAAAGTCATTTATTTGCAGCGGCGGTCGAGTGGCTGCGAGCACTCGACGTCAGCATGGGAAAGGTAGCGTGACGTAATGACAGGACGGCGCGGTTCTAGTGTGACAAGCTTCTCGCCGTCGCGCCTAAGCGGGAACGCACGCGTCAAACGGCTTTCGTGAACGGACGCGCGCGGCAGGGATGTGCCGCTGGAGCTATTAAAGGACACGCCGGCACTGCGTTTTCACGGCCGTATCGATGGGCGTTTATGGTTACTAAACAGACCCAGACAATCGGTGCGGGTTGAATACGTGATTAGGCCTGCATGCGATTGCTCGAGGCGATCGGGGTGACCTTTAGTTTTTCTTTTGGCCTTGTGATGGCCTCCTGTAGTTATATTAATGACACTACCCTGTCGTCGAAGAATATTGAAGGAAGATCCTCACATATATCCTCACATTACTGTTAAAAAAAGTTGGGATTATAAGAAATAATCCGTCAATAAGATACTTAACTAACTTACTTCACTTCAAAATATCAGTAATTATATCACACCAGTAATTATTAAAGACGTTGCACTATTTGATTTATAAGCCTATTTAAGGGTTTTTAAAAACGTAATTACAGCTGGAACGTAAAAGTGGGAAACAAAGACGGGATGATTGCCTTCAAATGACTGAAATAATCAAACAATTTTTAACTTATAAACAAACGATTCTTATACATTCTCCATTGTATCTCCCAAAAATGATTGTTTGCCAATTTTAGAAAACATTTTAGTTTTTTATTTTGCAATCTTCATTTTTTCCAACCGCAAAAGGGGTTAAATGTATTGTTCTAAATCTAAAATGAAATCTGCCCTAGTGACATGTTCGCTCAACAGGAACGAGATTCACGATAACTGAAAGAATTGGTATCGCTTAATCGTGAGACGTGAGAAAGATTTAATCTCTTTTAAATGGTTGATCAGGATGAATGTTGATCACGTCAAGATGAGGAAAAAACTTTCTAGATGTAGAACTCACGCTCATCATTCCTTCGAAGACTGTAATGGAAAAAAATCCATGTTGATGGTATTAATTTTACAAAAAATCTTTTTGATATTATAAACTTCTTGGTATGTTCGAAATAGACATTTCAAAAATAATAAGCAGGAAATACGTTCTGATGTGCACAGCTGTTTCAATTGTCTGCAGCACACGAAAAAATTGGCAATCATAAAGGTTGTCCTGAGGAGCGAAGTATGCTGGTCAGCGTAATCCATCAAATCTTGTGACGCGCGCTAGTTGCCGAGTTTGTTCAGTTCCTAGGCATTCAATTATTAAAAGCATAACTTGATGTTTTCTACTCCTATTTATGGCATTGGAAGGTACTAGAAAGTTCAAGTAGCCACATGCGACTAGTTATTGCAATGTTAAACTACGTGGTATCTCGAAATGATTTTAGATTATATTGATGACTTGGTATGAGGTGACAATATGCCTAAAATTACTTTGACAATATAAATATAGAACATAAACGAGGTTATTTAATACGCACACGAATATGCTGAAATTTAGTCACACTATACAATTTAAATTTGTGAACACTTAAAAATCTGCTTAAAAAACCTGAACTGCCAGTTTCAGCTCCCAAATGCTTTATATAAAATTAAAATGTTAAGGGAAAAAATAATGTAGTGAACTTACAGGTAGGGTCAATAAATTTATTTCTATTAGCAGAAGAACAAATTTTAGTTAGGCCTTCGGTGCAATGAATATAGACGTCTTTACACTGCAACATTGGTACCAGCAGGTAATAATATTCAGAGCACACAGCGTAAGTGATATATTTTGCAGTTGTAGACCTTTCTTTAAGTAGGACATTTTCTGCATGTCCCTCATTAGTAATGCTTGCCTAGTGCCCGAAAACAGATTGGTGAGAATCCTGATTTCTTTTGTGAACACGGTCTGCTAAAATAGTGTACCTGCTATTTTCGATCTGTCATTGGAATATAGACATCAATCAAGAGAAATGACATATATATATATATATATATATATATATATATATATATATATATATATATATATATATATATGATGAAACCCAGAATATGTGTTTCATTACACTAATTAAATCATTAGTGTAAGAATTCAATAGCTATTCTGGACTGCGCGGTGCGAGCGCCGGGCGCTGCGAGCAGCGGGCAGCCGGCAACGGTCGCCGCCGCCACCGGTGCCCGCCGGGAGGCGAGCGTGAGAACGGCGGGTACAAGCGTGGCAGCGCGCACGTGCAAAAAGTTCGTTAGTTGGATTGAGGCGGCCGCCGCCGAAGGATGTGCCGACGTGCGGCCGGCGAAGAGGAGACATTAGCAGAGCGGCGACCAGTGCGGACGTGTAGCGAGGGCTCTCCGCTAGTAAATGGACGCATGAAATACGCGACATAGTTATGTGATTGGGAATCGCAAAGTAATGGACATGTAAACAGAACATTAGAAGTATCAGTATAGTAAAAGATTAGTGTTGGTAAAATAATTGACGTCGCTCTTATTAGTTGGTGCGGAGGGAACATTCTTGAAAGCGAGCGGTACAGAACTGTGACCAGTATACGGAGTAGGCGGGGGTCGTGTAATTAAACCCACTAATGGACAGTGATTCGAGGAAGGTGCGCAGCCGAGGTATCAAGATCCTGTTCGGGGAAGAATTGTTGGAGCATCAGCCGTGGATGATCACCACGCCATCTGCTGCCGACGGCCCGCAGCAGTAGCAGAGGTCGACAACCCTGTCGGCACGAGCGGCTCGACGAACCTCATAGGTATTCAAACGGGGCCCCGAAGGTATGAAAGTTGTATTTTACTCTTAATCTTGGTACCAAGGCGGAGTATAAAAACGGTGTCTGATTATGTAAATAGTAAATTTGATTTAAAATAAATCTTGTCATAATTGTATTTCTATGTATGAATAACTTCCCCAACGTTGCACCGACTTATCCTAGGACCCATTCACGTAAAAGACACCCTCTCTTAGTGTTACATTGCAGTGAAGATACCCGGCACCACCAGGTACGTCACAGCTGGCGCCCGAACAAGTGGATAACGTATAGTTAAGAAATGTGGCCTTAGGGAAGTTGGTGAAATGTTGGAAAATAATGAGCATGTAATTGATGTATAGTAGTGCAGGGTACAGATGAGAAGCAGGCAGTGAAGTGTATTATTGTAGACAACAAAAAGTAACAATACATGTGTTAGCAAAATATGCATAAGTCAAGTAAACATAATGAAATGTTGATAATTACAAAAATGTTGTTGCATAATTAATTACGGGCTGACATAGGCAATTATTTGTGAGCATCCAATATATAGTTAATCTTGTAGTTACTGAGGTTATGAAGGCTATACATGTACATGTTACAAATAATATAATGTAATAGAATTCCAAATTTTGTAAGACATATTAATAATATTTGAATGGCTTGGCAATTTTTTTTATAACATGGAAATCAAAGAAATGGGGAAGTAGTAATAATTCTTATGAGAATATAAAGGTGGTTATTAGTGTTGTACAAATTATGCACAAAATTGTTTTTTTTTGCTGGGAACATTCACGCAGTAGTGCATTATTTATTGGTGATGGTAAAGTGTGGGGAATTTATTAGAAAAGATACCAGGTTGGGAAATATATACCAGCAGTGTGAATGTTTGTTGTGAATATCTATATGATATTATTGAGGAAAATTCAGGGAGGAGATATGACATGCAAATGTGAATGATGATTATGTACATAATATAGCAATAAGTGCGTTGAAAAGTAATTTCAATTAATAAGGGACTTATTATAATTTGAAAGCATTTTTGTGTAATAGTATTAATGAGTCTATTAGCAGTGTATATGTGTTTCAATGGTAATAATATTATGTATTGTAAGGATTATGTTTATGCATTGGTAGGTGAGTGGAAATTTATATGGCTATTGAATTAGTGTTATTGTATTTTGGTGGTGAGTGAGGGTTGTTCGTCATTAGTTAACAATTGAAATAGGTGTGAATTAATCCAATCACGAAGTGCATACAGTGTTGTGGTAGGCATAATAGATTAATAGGGCAACTGTTGTATCGCTAGGTGAGGCAAAAGGAAAATTTGTACGAGCATTTAGTGGAGCTGGGATCGAACGTGAAGCTAAAAAGTAATAAAATGGAGGAGCAAAATGTAGTATTGGACTCGGAGGGGAAGGCGGAGCAAGTAAGGGAGATAGATGTAGGAATCGATAATAGCATTTCATCGGAAAGTAGGGATAGTGGAATTGGGAGCCGGTTGGACGAAACGTCAGGGGATAGCTTTAATAAAGAAGTAGAAGTGACATCAACACCGATGATCCAGGCAACAAGAAATCCAAATCTGGGGGGTGGGGAAAATGCTATCACAAACTTTATGCAGATAATCATGATGAAACTAGACGAACAGAAAATATTAGCAGAAGACCAGAAGAAGGCGGCAGAAGAACAGAATAGGAAGTTATTAGATGAACAGAGTAGGAAAGCAGAAGAACGGGATAGGAAGGCAGATGAACGGAATAGGAAGATGTTCGAACAACTGAATGGGAAACTGGATGAACAGAAAATATTCACAGTGGAGCAGATTAGGAAGTCAGCTGAGGAGCAGAAAATATTCACAGAGGAGCAGAACAGGAGGTTAGCTGAAGAACTGAATAGGAAAGTAGAGGAACAGAATAAGAAGTTGGCTGAAGAATTGAATGGGAGATTAGATGAACAGAATAGGAAATTCGAGGAACGGATCAGCAAATTACAAGAGGAATTAAGTGGGAGAATAGGACGCGCCGAAGAACAAATTGAGTTAACGAAGAATGAGATGACTAAAATTGCGGAGCGGGTAGAAAGTCATGAGCAATGGACTGCCGAAGAATTAGGGAAACAGAAAAAGGAGTTAGAATCCCAAGTAATCAGCCTGGGGGGAGAATTAGAGAATAAGTTATGCCAGCAATTAGATGCTAAAACTGTTAAGCAGGACGAGAAAATTGAAAGGATGCAGTTAGTAGTCAAGGAAGAAATGCAGGAGAATAAGCGGGAATGCGAAGAGAAGGTTGTGTTACTTCGAACAGAGATTGAACAAATAAAAGAATGCAAGGCATCCCCAATTGCAGCAAGCGGGACGGTACCATTTACCCCTCCAAGATCACTAAAATTTTCAGGAGACGGGAAAGAAAATCCATGTATATTTATGAAGGCAGCAGAACGACATCTAGATGTTATCAATACTTCGGAAAGGTGTAAAATACAATTGTTATATTTAATGTTAGAAGGCAACGCAAGGATATGGGCCGATACATTTGATAAGTTTCCCGAATCAGTAAAGGCATTTAAAGATCGATTCCTTGAGCGGTATTGGAATGAGGAAATTCAAATTAATTTTAAAATCAGCTTAATGAATAATCATTACAACCAGTCAATGGGAAGTTTGCGGGAATACGCAACAAGGCGTATTATGGAATACAAAACGCTATCCCCACCGATGAGCGATCAGGAAATAATATGTGTACTGACAAGACAGTTCCCAGTTACGGTGCAGAATCTTTTACGTAGTGTGCAGCACACCGACCTGGAAAGATTCCAGAATGTGTTAGGAGGGTACGACTTGACATTTGCAGGCGTACCAAAGAACAGAAATGAAGGGAATGTTAATATGGTTAGATCGGAACGTAACCAGGGGCAAGGGAATGATAGGAGCAATGATTACCAGAGAAACCAACGCGGAAGAGGGGGAGACGGATGGAGACCAGAGCCGGGGAACCAGAGACCGGACTGGAACAGATCTAATTTAAACCGTACGGAGACGCGAGGCGGGGGCGGGAATGCACCCGACCGATTAGCACAGCCTAGCACAAGTAGTGATCAAGGACACTATTTAAACTAATAGAGTCCGCGGTGATAGGTGGCCCCATTGCGGACGCGGAAATCGATGACGTAAACGCGGTCTCCATAAACGCTATGCAGCCGGTAACCTACGATACCCAACCGTGGCGGAGATGTAAGAACTCAGCGGTCAGAATCAGGAAATGTCCCACGATATCGATAGAATGTGAAGGTATAATTAAAGAAGCTTTAGTGGATACAGGGTGCACGACTACAGTAGTATCAGAAGAAATGTATGAGGAGTTAAAAGCAACAGGAAAAGAAGTAATGTGTTTGCCTATGAATAGGGCGTATGTAATTGGGGCAACTCAGAAGAAGTCAAGCCCCATCACAAAACAAATCATGTTTCAAGCCAGGATTGGCAACCAAGTATATGAGATGGTGGCCCTGGTAGTCAAAAAATTATTGTATTCGGTAATCATAGGGACGGATTTTCTGGTCGATCACAGAGCAATTATAGATCTAGAACGGCAAGTGGTGGAGCTGGGGAGCCAGGCGATAGGATTCGACTTGGGGATGGACGAAGAACACGAAGCATGTACGGGTGTAGTGGCTGACAATTCATTAGAAAAACGAAGCAAGATAATTGACGAATGGCATAGGAAGTCGATGGAAAGAGTGGATAAGCATGGGGAAGAAATGAGAAGAATTACAGAAGAACGGAATAGGAAGCTCATCGGAATATGCGAAAAACCGTATGGGAAAGCGGAGGAACTGGATAGGAAAGATGAGGTGCTAAAATTTCAATTATACCATCAAGTAGATGCTAGGGTAGCGGCAGCAGACAGAAACGAGGGGATGACGAACCAAATCCATAAAGAAGTCAAGACAGCGGAGGGCAAAACGGTGGAGGTCCAAATCGAGGCCGAGGAGGATGTTTATAAAGTGAAAGTGAAAACGGAAGAGTTGAAGTTAATAATGGATGAAGAAGTGGACATGAAAATAGAAGAAATGGAGCGTATAATAGAAGAAGAAATCGTGGAAAATACACGAGGGTGCGAAGAGAAAATAGTACACGAAGAGGTTAAACAGGAAGAAGACGAGAAAATGCCGCCAAGTGTCAAGTATGGGGTGACACCAATTATGCCTCCAAAGTCGATGAAATCTCTGGGAGATGGGACGGAAAACCCTAAGGTAGTTATGCGAGCAGAAGAACGGCACCTAGCATCAAACAACATATTGGAAGGATATAAGGTCCAGTTATTACACTCAATTTTAGAAGAGAACGCCAGGACGTGGGCAGAGAATTTTGGTATATTTCCGGAATTTTTAAAGGTATTTGAAGACAAGATTTCCGTACGAAAACGGAGCGAAGAAACTCAAATAAACATCAAGAGCGACCAGAGGAATAGCCATTACAACTACATCACGGGAAATAGTAGTGGATACAGAATGAAGAGCATTATGGAACCAACAACATTAGTTGCTCCTATAAAATATCAAGGAATTAGTTGCATGTTAACGCAACAGTATCCTGTCACCGTGCAGAGCTTACTGGGCAGAGCAGATCATACCGATTTAGGAAGGGGTTTGAAGATATTGGAGAGGTACGAAGTCACCTTTGCAGACGCCCCAAAGCATGGGAATGAAGGAGATGTAGGCAGGTCCAAAATGGAGCGAAGTCAGGGGCGAGGGAAGAATGATGGTATAATCAACCATTGGTACAAACGTAGAAGAGGTCGTAGCTGGAAATGGGACGACACTTACCAAGATGTGCCCAACACGCTGGAAGCTATGTCCTACAACTGTGATTTAGGAAATCAATGTCAGCAAAATGGGGATGAACCGTCATACAAGAAACAAAACATAGTAGGACACCACAAGCTTCAAATCGGAAACCTGGTCAACATGTATGGAAAATAGTGAAGTGTAAATAGTGTAATATTAGTGTTAATACAAGTAATCACATGTTAATTCGATTCTAAGTTATAAGTGTATATAGGGCGTCGAGGAATATGCAAAAGAGTGCAACCATCGGCAGTGACGATGTTACTAGTGTGAATTTTGTCCAGAAGCGGGAAAAATTCAAAAAAAGAAAGGGGGGGGTGATGAAACCCAGAATATGTGTTTCATTACACTAATTAAATCATTAGTGTAAGAATTCAATAGCTATTCTGGACTGCGCGGTGCGAGCGCCGGGCGCTGCGAGCAGCGGGCAGCCGGCAACGGTCGCCGCCGCCACCGGTGCCCGCCGGGAGGCGAGCGTGAGAACGGCGGGTACAAGCGTGGCAGCGCGCACGTGCAAAAAGTTCGTTAGTTGGATTGAGGCGGCCGCCGCCGAAGGATGTGCCGACGTGCGGCCGGCGAAGAGGAGACATTAGCAGAGCGGCGACCAGTGCGGACGTGTAGCGAGGGCTCTCCGCTAGTAAATGGACGCATGAAATACGCGACATAGTTATGTGATTGGGAATCGCAAAGTAATGGACATGTAAACAGAACATTAGAAGTATCAGTATAGTAAAAGATTAGTGTTGGTAAAATAATTGACGTCGCTCTTATTAGTTGGTGCGGAGGGAACATTCTTGAAAGCGAGCGGTACAGAACTGTGACCAGTATACGGAGTAGGCGGGGGTCGTGTAATTAAACCCACTAATGGACAGTGATTCGAGGAAGGTGCGCAGCCGAGGTATCAAGATCCTGTTCGGGGAAGAATTGTTGGAGCATCAGCCGTGGATGATCACCACGCCATCTGCTGCCGACGGCCCGCAGCAGTAGCAGAGGTCGACAACCCTGTCGGCACGAGCGGCTCGACGAACCTCATAGGTATTCAAACGGGGCCCCGAAGGTATGAAAGTTGTATTTTACTCTTAATCTTGGTACCAAGGCGGAGTATAAAAACGGTGTCTGATTATGTAAATAGTAAATTTGATTTAAAATAAATCTTGTCATAATTGTATTTCTATGTATGAATAACTTCCCCAACGTTGCACCGACTTATCCTAGGACCCATTCACGTAAAAGACACCCTCTCTTAGTGTTATATTGCAGTGAAGATACCCGGCACCACCAGGTACGTCACAATATATATATATATATATATTGGAGAAAACTGGAAACAATCCAGTACTTGCATAGAGATATAGATCACCATAGCGATATGAATGCTTGCAATTTTTGTTTTCAATCAGTCTCGGTTAAATTTCAATCTATTTCTTTCCAATAAAGGTATGACATGAATCCATCCTGTTTAACTATTTTAAGTCAAAGGATACTTTGTTTCCCGCAATTTATCTCCTTCTTACGCTAATCGAGTAAAAAAACAGTATCTCGTATGAGGATAAAAGTAAAATCAGTGCAATGTTTGAGCTCGGATTGCTTTTATTTTATATTCAGTTGAATTTAGAGTACAAACTACGTGGAGCGCTTTGACAAAGTTAGATAAAGATAAATAGTTTCCCGAGTATTTGAAACCATTTGCATTTCCAATCGAGGTACAGAATTAATGTCTGGTTCCTTGCGTTCCCGCATCATGAATGATTATCTCTTCATCGTAAATACGTGAAGAAATATTCGGTACTATTTCCCAAATGATTTACTCACCAACACACATGGATATGACGAAAATAGTGCAACTAAATTTTCGCAGTGGACAGACAGTGCAAGTACATTAATGCCTAGATTCAAAACAAGGGTATAATTCAGCATTTCATCAATGGATGGATTTATTTATATAGCATTTCCGGGCTATAGTCGCTCATCCCGTAAGGGTAGTTCGTGCTTCATTATGGGACGTTCTTGCTCCTCTGGATGAGATGTAGCGCTGATCTAAAAGTCTGTTTGAGAGGGTCCCTCCTCAAAGTATCTCCTACCAGCGGTGCACCGCTCCGGCTGGGTCAAGTTCTAAGCCCGCGACGAGTCTCTCCACATGTCTGGTGGTGTAGTGCTTGTGTACGTGAGGGGAAAGAATGGGACAAGAAAGAGGGAATGAAGATTTTGAGTGGTGCGTGACCCGTTCGTTAGGGGACTGCATTGATCTGACAAATCACGGAAATCTGATTAGAGCGGCCGACCGCCAGAATTCTCCCCCCAGATCAGCTGAATTCGACCTAGATATCTTCCTAGCGTACAAAATCCTTCCACCGTTGCGATTCGAACCCTAGGACTTCCTAGTCGGGGGCACTGCAGTGTCATTAGTTGAGGCTCTCAACTTCCTCACCCGGTCTCAATTGAGAAATGGATCGTGGAGTCGGCACTCACAATTTTGCTCCATTCCAAGGAATAACGGGACGCCCCCCACCTATATCGACGAACATCCTCCGGCACCTGCCACCGTACAGCGGTTCATCGATAGTTCCAAAGTCGCCCGGATGATTCCATACAAACATGCTAAAAACATATACCATCCCTTCCCCGAACGGCAAGCGGCGTGTCGGGCTTCGTGTGGCGAGAGCCATCCTCGCCACCTGCTCGCGCGCCCCGGGAGCATTGGCCCCCAGCGCTATCAGCGCGGGCGGGCGGGCGGTCTGGCACCCGCAGCGGGGCGGAACGGCGCGGCGCGGCGCTGAACTTGGCCGTCAACGCCGCCGCGACCCCGATGTGCGCTGGAGGGTGGCGACCGCCGCGCCGCGCTCAGCGGCTACCGCTGCCACCGCCGCGCAGTGGGCCCCTGCGCGGTGCCAACCACGCCGGGAAGGGGGTGGAGGGAGACGGCTTTACCATCTTCCATCACGTTGCGATTTGTTTACTGCGCTACAGGATCCGTTGAACAAGAACGAAGCTAACCGTTAACGTTTCTCAAAATTCCCGTGGAGGCAACACACATGAACATGATTAATCTCGCTCTCCACACTAGTAAGAATGCTCAGTTGGTTATCTAAAACGTTCAATAAGATTAATTTGTTCTATACTTGCAGATAAAATAAGGAAAACACCGACGGTTTTCATAAACTTTTGCTGAGGTCGCGGCACCGGCGTAATTACATGACCATGAACCAAATTTCATTCATATTAGGATGGTATCAGAGTTGTGTATTAAAACATGGCATAGAACGTGACTACCCCATCCCAAGTCCTTCATTTGACAAAAAGTAACACAATTTCCAATTTTACGGCTCTTGGCCTCTAAGAAGTATTTAAATTTCGTGCCATTGCAAAGTAAATGCAGTGATGTTTGTTAAAGATTCAGTAAATTTGTAGACTGGCAACATGGCAAAATTTTCCTTGAAACTCAAGTATCAGTATGAAGTAACATTCCTATCATCTGCTCCTCAACCGTTAATTTAATACCTCAAAGGCTTTAAAAATCGTCGTCGAACGTTGTCGCGGAGCAGTAAGTGAACTTCAGGCAATTTAAAGTGGTAATATTTATGAAAACGGAACAAGACAAGGTCACATAAATCGATCATAGTTCTTAGAATTCTATAAGAAATGCTCAAATCCCGGCACTACATACATGTAATTGTTTTCCTACTTCTCGTTGAGAAAATAAAGGAATTTCGAAATCTCCAGCAGTGGAATCATCTAATTGATTTTCCCGTCAGGAATTCTTAATTTTATACGATTTAGAGTGAAATAGACTCATAAAGCAGTTTCGTATCGTGTCATAATATAACTAGATCGATTTGAAACTTTTCAAAGATGAACAGTTGAAGGCAAATGGAGGAAAAATTCAACAAAATTTTCTGTAACGTTTTATTAATAAATATTTGCTAAAAATTGTCAGTGGTATTCTATAGATCTAGAAGATTTGTTTACCGTAAAAACTAGGATTTATTATGGGCATCTGCCGTGACTTACAATTTTGTAGCAGCCTTCAACGGAACCAGCATAACATACTGTTTGCAAATCGAGAGAATGTCTAAAACAATGGGGAAAAAAACTTTAAAAGTGTAATGCATGAAAAATTAAAACTAAATGAATGGCAAAACTTTCGTAGATAACGTACGGACCGGGATGCTTTATTACAGTTAAAAGAGATTTCTTGAAGCTAGATTTTACAGTTTCCTCGTCATTTACAAATCTGAACAAGATAAACTCAAAAGTTTAGTCTTTTTGTATACAATGAATTGATGAAAACTTCCATGAAGTATCGGCAATTACTATTTTTCAAGTTCATTCTAGCAACGAATCATACGCTATTTAATTAACTTCTGCACTTCTTCTTCGGTGCCGGCTGGTTCGGGCCCAGTGTGGCGTGGCGGGCGGCTGGCGAGGTGCCGCGACCCACGCAATGTTTACGTCCGCACTCTCGGGTCGTCACGGCTGGCGCGCCGCGGCTTTCTTCTCTTCCCGCCCGCCGACGTCTTTATGGGCCGCTGCCCCACGCGCGGGCTGCTCGTGAATGAAATGCTCGCGCCGCGCCGCGCCGTCGACGGGGCTACGAGAGAGGGGGGAGGAGGGAGAGAAAAGAAAGTGCTGGGGACGAAACGTTACGGACGAAATGGAGAGGTGTGAAACGGCCACTGTGGAAATTAAGTTTGAGTGAATATGTATGATGTAGAGAAGGCATTTAGTCGACATGAAAGTTTCTTCAAATGGACTTGTTAGTTTTTATTGAACTCCTAAAACAGTGAACTTGAAACATGAACATCATTTCGTCAAATCACAGATGCTGGCTAATACTTTGCTCATAAACGTTATTATTATAAAGAAAACCGATAGAAGGGAGAAGAAAAATATCAGTGAAAACAAAAGTTTGTAATACTCAAAATACATTTCTATTCATTTTAGTATCTGGCAAAGTTCTAAGTTTATTAGTTGCGTCCAAAGGCAAGCAAATAGGTAAAATGCAGGTCATTTTTTCTAATCCGAATTACAAACTAATCTTCGGAAACCTGTCCCTATAAGACTATACAAAAGATGTTTCGCGGGTGGACTTTTTTGGAAATTACACTATCGATCTTTTGGTTTTTAATAAACGAGCAACCAATTGTAACAAACAATAGTTTTTAATTGTTGAGTCTTCAGTTGTATTCCTGTCAGCTGCGATGGATCATCTAGCAAGGTTGTTCCCTTCGCAGAATTGATCGGGATGTTCGCGGTCAAAGACCGTGAAGTCCCCATGTCAGCTTACTTTCGACTCTAAGTATCAAGGTAGGTGGAAAAAGTTCAACCCCAACCTGGAAGAGAATTCTAGTGTCGGATAGGAATTGTTCCGCCATTTCTCAGATGATTACAAGGAAGGAGCAATGCCATTCCTCAACCTTGCTCCCTGCCCCCTTCATATTCACACATACATGCACTACACGATCACACGTGTAGGAATCCCAATCGGGAGCTTAGAGCAAGTCCCAGCTGGGGCTGTATCCTACAGGAATATTCCGACATCACTCCAATCAGTCGACCTGTAGGTCGGTCCTGAATCAGGAGTTTCACTGGGTAAAGAACACCACCACATCCCGGGATATAATATACACTACACATTCGGAACTAGTATCTTATTTGAAACGTCCGAAAACAATACTTAATTACTGCCCGCTTATCTTCGCTAACGGAAAACTGATTCTCTTGATACGAATGCCTGGCGGAGTCTGACTCGCGACGGTCCACGTCCCAGGATTACGTGACGATTCGAAAAGCGCAGCGCGAGAGTCCCGTTGCCGCAGACGGTCAACCGCATAGCCATCGCGAACTACGCTGTCCGCCGTAAGTGCAGATCATCGGGCGCGGGACGTGCAATTCATGCAAGAGGGGGCGGGGCGACCGCAAAGAATACGCGCATCGCATACGTAAGAGACGGCGCGGCCCCACCCAGCGCGCAGGCCTTCCCTCTCGCTTCAAAGGGGTCGCCGATGGTTAACGCGCGATCTGCGCTCGCCGCTGCGGTCGTTCCACCGCTGCCGCCGCCGCGGGCGCTTTCTCACACGGGCGAACAATGCGACCGCGCGCGGCGAGGCGGTCATCAGAGCGCGCTTGCGATGGGACTAGCCGCGTCATGCGCTGCGGCGTGTGGTGGGGGGCGGGGCGAGCATAACGCCGTGCTTCCCCCATCGGTACAGTGGGATTGAATTCTGCAGAGAGTTTTTAAGGATAAAATTGTAAATGGTCATGTGTTGGGATGTAAGTTGATATTATACGATCTCGGGAATGTTGGTAGTAAAGTGGAAAAAGTAATAAAATAGAGTAATAAAATACTTTCATATTGACGTGACTCATTCGTTTTAATTCATGTAAGTGTGTACAGATTGCTTAAGTTACTTACCGATTGGGAACGGTTTAACAATGGACTCAAGCATAGGTGTTTGCCTTCATCTGTGTTTCGGTAAGGAGTTTCTGTTTCGTCCTTCGTAACTTTCTTTATTAAAACCTTTCTGAATTCGCAGAATTATTTTCCTCTTTCACCGCTTTTCTGACGTTTACAAAAGATCTGAACAGTCACCACGCATAGTCGCTTAGTGAAAACGAGAGTTCCTTTGCAGTTTTTGCCTCATCTCGCCAAAATCTTATTCTCATATCTGTTGATGTTGAGAATATTTGCTATCGCATCAACATGGTAAGGAAACTGGGCTGGATCAGAATTTTATGCTTAGACTTAAATTACTTTATTCTTAAAGCCTCATTCAAAGTTTAGGACATTGTTGGGAAAATCTCAGGAAGTTGATAGTCTGTGTAGATTTTTCACGAAAGAAAATATCCATCGCAAGAGTAACATGCTCAATTAACTCAATACGTCCAAATGTCAAGATCTGTTCCAGCCTCTAGAGAAGTCATAAGGAGGATATAAACGATCATATTTTAGTTGTTTTAAGCTTGGATACATTGGATATTTGAAAAATTAAAGCATACTCCTGAAGTTCAAAACGAAAAATAAATAAAACCTTCCAAACACAGTAATTTGATACATCAATACATTCCATCTTTTTTGTACTATTCGCTTATAGTGTTTCCTAGTTACATGGCGTATTTGCTGCCTTGATAGCTATATTATGTTCAATTTTATCAAAAAGATTGATTTCAACGTATTGAAAATGTCACATTCGTAATATTACATTTTGTTAATAACTTTATTTCGATGTAAATTTCCTGAAATCTTCGTATTTATGTCATAGTCTCTTTAGCGATGGCATTGCATAACGTTGAGCACAAAATATTTCAAAATATTATTGCCCTATCGTATGTATTACGGAGGTAATACACCTGTCTATGAAACAGTTTAGTTTCAGATAATTGCTCCATTCACGTAATCGAATGTGCGGAAATAAACTTAATAACAAATAAAACAAACATCGATGTAATTTTCACTCCTCAGAGAGATTACTCCAAATCTTGGAGCAGGTTACTTTTTCTCCTTCAAAAAGTTCTCTATTTGTTTACTATACATCAAAAACTAAAATGGAAAAAAAAGTTCCTCAATCATAAAGTAAATTTATTTTCTCAGGGTATAGCCATTAAGTTTTTCTTCAATTCTAAAATTACAACTGTCCAATATTCATCTGGCTCTAAGTTAACATTATTTTTAATCAATATATAGTGGCATCATCTTGTTTAAGGCATTTAATGACACGTTAATATTGCGCTGAGTATACGCCGAGCGTATATCGCGACTACAGAAATAGATTGCACCGGTCTCAGCCCAAGGGCACCGGCGGCAGCGATTTCCGTCAACAGCGGCAGAAGGCGGCGCGGGTGCGGGTGGGGGGTGGGGGGCCTCCTCGGCGGAGCGAGCGCTGGTCTCGATATGATCGGCCGCGTCCTACGGACTTTCACCGGCACGAGATGACACGGACGAAAATGGGCCGACCGTGACGTCGCCACAGACGCCGCCTCGCCGCCACCGCCTTCTCCGCATCCACTGTGATCTTACGGCACTGGCGTAGCGGTCATATTATTACTAAACGTGTGCCGTCACCCTCGCAGAATCTCTGCAGTTGTCGTGACATCGCTGACTCTTATTCCATTCAACCCTCTTTATAGCAGTCGCCTCCACCCTTTTCCACAATTTCTACTGCCACATTTTCCCCACTGCCTCCTCACATTAAACACTCCAACTTCACTACATTCGGCTTGGGTTTATCACTTTATTCTTCCGTTCAATTCGCCCGTTTATCGCTAGTGCCACTCACCCAGTTCCCCGATTTCCACTGCCGCATTTCCTCCATCCCCTCCTCACACTATAGACACCTCCAACATCACCACCTCCGCCAACGCGTGTGTGCCGTTCTCTGCTCGTCCGACCGGCTTCCCCGC
Source organism: Gryllus longicercus (assembly GCA_038098605.1). Lineage (NCBI taxonomy): Eukaryota > Metazoa > Arthropoda > Insecta > Orthoptera > Gryllidae > Gryllus > Gryllus longicercus. Next base: position 6,703,361 of record JAZDUA010000020.1, read on the forward strand.
CCGCCTACCCGCCCGCGCTTACGCAACGTCAACAATCGCGAATGGCGGCCGCCCGGGGCGCCGGTGCGGCGCGGCGCCGGCTCCAGCGGCGAGGGAGCGGCGGCGGTGGCGGCGGCACCTTGCACAAGCGATGCCCTGCGGCCGCGGCCCACAGCCGGCGCGGAGACCCACGCTGCGCTGGCCGACGCATGCGCCTCGGGACGGGTCGGCACGAGTAAAGAGCGCACAAACCTATTAGAGTGGATGTAAATACAGTTTGGAATAAATGTTACGAACTTCTAAGCAGAGTTGGGATGTCGAAGATGATCACCTTTTTGCTGAAGTAAATATGATGGGGAATCTTAGAAGTAATGGTAGAATTTAGAACTTTAAGTTTAATTAAAATTAATTTAACAATTTCATCGTCCTTCGCACGTGAATTTGCACTTTGCACGTGAATTCTTATTTTATTGCAAATTGGAAACCTTGAGAAATATACTGCTTCGACCGTCAAACATACAATTACTAATTTTCTCAGCATTTGGTAACATTTCGCATTTTTAGCAATTGCTGAAATCTACTATCTCTACTAATAAATTATATTAAACAGGATTTAGTCATATGCCCCTGAGTGGTAGGCAACACCTCTTACGTTGGCGTTTGACAGACGCAGAATCTCTCCGGCGACAACCCGCTCATCGGCTAATATAATGTGGCCTTTAACTGGGCTTAGCTTTGACTGGGTCTAAAAGTGCGTAGTTGTGATAACGTATGTAATATTACAATTAGAGAAATTTGTGTCGTCAAAGATAAACGGACAGAAAACCAGTCACTGCCAGTGAGTTTCATCCCTGAAAGTTTGGGTTTCTGCCCAACATCAATGCATGATGGACTGTTTTCTAAACAAAAACGTGAGAAAGATGCGTGTGTAACGTCGTTAAAATATTTCCCAAGTTTATTAGCAAACTCTTACAATCTTTCATTCTCCAACATGCCTGTTGTTCATAACATTAACTGTTTTCCACAGTGTTTTCCACAGTGTTTTCCAGTGTTTTCCAGTGTTTTCCAAGAAGGGAGCCCTTAATCCATAGCTACGGATATTGTTGCAAATGTTAACGGAAGATGTTAAAGGGAATTAACGCCTCTGGGTTTGGCGATGTAAAATTTTGCAATTTGCGTCATTGGCAGCCTTGATCAAATCCTGTCATCAAACACTATATGCAGTCTCTTTGACTTAAAGCTGAAAGACTTTCTGGGCAAGCAATGAAATGTTCTTCTAATCAATGAAGTGAGTCTTTGAGCCACATCCATTTATTACAAATTCAAGTAACGATACAAAGCCGTTATCACATTTTAAAAATACTATTAATCTATTATAACGTAATAGATATCAAATGAAAATCAATCAGTATCCAATCCAATCAATGCTCTGTGGATAATCTTTCGGCATGCAATACTATTGAACTCGCCAAATTACTATCGAGAATTCATTCTTGGGTAAATACTGCATCAGAAATGTACATTTCAGTTTCAGTTAAGACCTTCCAGAAATACTATATTTTTAAATTGTATCTAACGTTAGCTATAAATTGCGAGTAAATATAAAGTTTTGAAAATCAACTATTTTTTTGTTCCAGGTTCGTATCCAGACAATACGCTTAAGAGAAACTTTCTTCCCGTGAGTACAGTAAAAAATCCCTTCAAGGTAAAGAATTCAGAGTTTCAGAAATGCATGTTCACAGAGCATTCATATTTTAGTTTTTGGCGTTACTATAAATTATATTTCGTATATTTTGAACATTTTGAACAAATATTTCCTGTCACATATCCAAATCACTATTGCTAGTTCACATTTTTCCCAGCGACATTACACCATGGCCCAAACGTTCCAATTATATATCAGGTTCTGTGGTAACCGAGAATAATAAGCAATTGTCACGTATCGGTGTACATATCCAGGGTCAGATGGATTGAAATCACTATTTTGCTTGTTCTTTCGATATTTGTAATTATATACTTCGAACTCTGATATTTGAACACACTTTACTAAGGGGATGCCGCGTTCCCAAAGAAGTTCATCACCGCGCGCACAATTTATTAAGAAGTAGACCCCCCCACACACACACATACTTTTCCAATCAAAACCTAATAAAGCCATTCAATTACTTAGGGTTATTAAGTTACATAAGGATAATTAACTTAAAATTACTTCTTTCCAGAAATTCCGGATTTCTTAATTACGCGATCTCCGTTATTGTATGTTCGTTTTAACAGCTTGCCATCTACCTTCCTTAACCATATCCAGAGCTACGTACTATCATTTAGATGAAAATCCGCCAAGTCGGCTTCTAATCTTGTGAACACTGGTTGCGCAAGTATCATCGGTGACCTGCCTACGGATTTCATTGCTAATATTACGGTTGATCACTTAATCACTAATAACCTTTCTCATCACCATGTCTACCTAACTTTATAAGTCAAATGCAATTAAAAACAGTGTCTTAATTTTTCCAATTCTTGCATTCTTTCTCTAAACCTTAATTTACTACTCTTTCTCCCTTCCTCCCCTTCCTCTGGTGCTAGTTCTCAAAAGCGCGTCAGATCTCATTCTTAAAATAGTTTTTTTTTTTCTGCATTGCTAATACTCTCATCTTAGTTTGCCAATCCACTCATTACCACGATCTTATTCACAATCTGTCATAATTGATATCGCGACAGGCAGTTGTATCTTTGGTCCAGGCCATGTTCTACCTCGCGATATGCAAGTTTGGAATACAAGATTAGATTAAAGATCTAACTTGGCGGGTTCTTTATTGACAACAGTTAATTATTGTCATGTCAACTTAATAGTGAACGTTAATACGGAAAAGGAGAGAGAAATGTTTGTCGTTTGCCTCGGAGTGTTTGTCGTAGGATATGTATGTAAATGTTTAGTCTGAAATCTGAATGAAGCAAATGGTGGCGGTAAGTTTAAACGAAGCGTTGGTCACTCTAAAAAAAATTCCCGCTCTAATTTATAATTTAAGTGATTTTCTGTCAAAACGAGCTCAATTCGTGATATTAGCATGGCTTCACAAATTCACAAAGAACAGGGAGAGCGTAGGCTTTCGCGACCTGATTCGGTATGTACGTACTTGGCTGTCCGGAGACGCCGCGTCCAAAGCGCAGGTGCCGACGTTTCGGCCGCCAGTCTGCGACCTTCCTCAGGGCATAATGCCGCCCAGTCGTTAGTAGCATAACGCCCTGAGAACAATCGCAGAATGTTGGCAAAATCTTCGGCACCTGTACCTTGGACTGGCATCTGCCGGACAGCCAAGTCTACACTCACAAAGCAATATATTTCAAAGTATATTTCTTATTTCCCCTGTGTTAATTGAATGGCTTTTCTATAAGAGAAAAAGTTACGGAAATATCTTAAATTCAGATGTTACAATGGGACACTCCTTTCAACTACAATATTAACCTCTTATTTGGAGAGCGCCATAATGAGGAAGTTGTCAAATATATTCTTGCAAAGGAAAAAGTTTGCATTAGAACACTTTCGATATATAGCAGAACAAATTTAAATAATATACCAGAGTTACAGTACAAAAAGATTGATTTCCTTTGTATAGAAGCAAATTATGTTTTGGATAGTTTGGATAAGCTTCCCGAGACCTAAATCACCAAATGCTTTAGTTGCCAAATGCTAAATCACTAAATGCAAATCTTGACCAGCTACAACAACAAATCTTCATAATTTTTATCCCGCCTAAGGCTCTTTGAAGTTTGTGAGGTTTACATGCTTATATTCAACTTCGATCCAGTGAAATCTGAGGTATAAAAGATTGATCTACGGGCTTTTGCCCTTCCCTCTTCTCGCTCACTCGTTGCAAATTTTTCCCTTGGTAGGAATAAAACACATTGATATTTTCCAACAGAAAAATCGATATTATAACATCAATCTTTTCTACATGTGTGCAGAAATGTCGAGGTTTAAAAACAATCGTGATATAAATCAAATTTCCAGTATCTTTTATTAGTGGGTTGCTTCTAATCAACAGCCCCTGGCAACTGTCACTATTGTTGATCCACAGGCGGCACGATAGTTTTGTTTGCTACCTTTCTTCAGTGTTCAATATCTCGATTATTTTGTAAATAGTAATATCGTTAAACTTCAATTTGAACCTCGACTACCTAAAACATTGATTAGAAAATTAAGATGACTATCAAATTTAAAGCTGAATATACTTCAAAATAATATTGTCTTATTATGTACTATAAAAGGACAAAGACATTTTATTTTGAAACATTTCATCATATTTAAACCTCGAGACTTTGCCAATTTTTTTATTGACATCGAAAACCTGATGGTGATGCATCGAAGTTTTGCTAATCTTTGCCATTCCTACCCCTTGATGCCTCATCCGCCGCCGCTGCCACCGCTGTCTCTCCTCTCAGGAAGCCAGCGGCGCGGCCATTGTCCAGTGACAGCTGACGGAGGCTGGGGAGCGCGACGTGCGCAGTCTAGTCGGGCGCGTGATGCCGTCGTTATGCAGATGGCCGTCGATGGATGTCGGCCTCCCGGGGGCGCGCGTTCGAAAGGCTGGCAGGCGCCCGCGCTCGCTTTGCATTGAATGGCGACGGAGCTTACGTGAGCGCTTCCAGGCGCTCGTAATGTCCGCGGAAGAAGTTTCGCGAATTGGGGTGACGTCACGTCGTTCGTCGTACCTCGCAGCCATCTGGAGCTCGGGCGATCACCTAGCGGGATGGATGATCGCGCGGTGACGAAGCAGGGTGAACCCACGGTGCCGGCTTCGTTACTGGAAACGGAAAAAGAGAGGTGGCATTTGGGCCTAATCTACTTTGAATCAAGGCGTTTTTTTATAATATCAATCAATGTAAGCTTTTACGGCTGGATTTATTGTTATTGTTATTATTATTATCGTTATTATCATTATCATCTTCCGGGCTGCATAGCCCTGGTCTTTCGGACATTCTATGCCCAAACGTAAACAAAAACTTGAATAAATCGGAAATTTTGTGCCGTAAACAAATAAGAAATATTTGTTACGAGTTAGCTGTCTGAAAGGACACTGGCAGATACCTTCAGTGGCTACTTATTTTACGCACACACGCACACGCGCGCAGACACACAGATGAAATGTTTGGACACGTATGTCCGATAGATCACTGCTATCCAGCCCGGAAGGTATTAGTAATGATGATAATATAGTTCAAAATAATATTGTGTAGTTATCACCAGTTATAATTGTATATATATTTTCCGTTTTCACAAAGAAGGCATTGACATGTTTTGAATAACATAATTGTAATAGTTTTCCACAGTACGGAAGTTTTCAGGAATTGGAAAGCTCAATATGACGTATCAATATTTTCGTATAGAGAATTTCCTTTTATTATATTTCCAAAGCAGATTCTAACCTCAGTATTTAACTAGCGAGAACGAGAAAAAACATCTGCTTATAGTTCAGTGAAATGAAATTTCAAGCTGTAGAGATCTTGACGTGTAGTTTGTTAGTGGTAATACATATAAATTAATTTCTACTTAGATTAAATGAAGTAAAAATTATGCTAATTTTAATATATTATAGTAAAGTAGTAGAATGGTTTATCAAAAAAATGAAGGTTTATATTCTAAACTAAAATAATTAGTTTTTTGTAGCCCCGAATTATTCTGTTACAGCAGTCATCCAATATTTCACCATCTTCATAAATTCGATAGGCTTATCATGTCTAGAGTTTGCCCAAAACTAATGGAATCGATTTGTAAATTTAGATCTAATTATACAAAGATGTCAGATGTAATTTTCTAAGACGGACACGGATCGGCCTAACGTTTCAAATAAACTTACGACAGTAAATTACATTAAAACTTGATTTTATCATATCGATATACAAGACCTACAATTTTCTCTCTCTGAATAAATTCGTTCAGATACTAACGAACATGTAGCCTCTCTAATATCATTGCTTATATTCCAACATCTCGAAAGTGTCCAAATGAAATGCTGCGCTGGCTTTTATGAAGCCGATAGTAGTGTATTAGTTACGATTTCGGCCATTCCAGGCGGTACCAGTCACGGCGTTACCCGGCGCGAGTCCACCTTGGGCCCTCTCGCAACAGTGATGCACGCTCGTATCCGGTCGATGGTATCGGCTTCCTTTGGGGAGACCGCAGACACAAGTCCGGCCTAACTACTGCCTCGCGTGTGTATCTGAGCGAAATCTTGAGACTGGTAGCCTTAACGGTATTGCCTGATGACTGGAACGTACAATCTCGGAGCGAAGACTCTTGCAAACGGATGTTCGTGGGGGAGTGTTTATACTTTCCTAATCGCAAGGAGGTTATGGTTTTAGTTTGTTGTCCATAGGTTTGAGATTTGTTTAAATACGAGATTATTCTAAAGTGTGAGGGGAGTTATGGACATAACTTAATAACACTGCGATTACGAATTTTCCCAACAGATCTTTGTCAGAAAGCATGCGGTAAAGGAAGACATTACAGGAACTCTGTATTGTCTAACAAACAACGATCCTTCACGTTTAGAAAAATGGAGATTACTTAGGGTTAGTTCTGGTGACAAGAAAATTGTGCAATGCAAAATTATTTATATTCGGTTCAATAAATTTCGACTTGTAATTATTTCATAAAGTGTCTTATATTATATTAGTACATTTTATTTTTTTCAAAATATTGACAATTCAATAAAGCTCGAAATATTGCTGGTTGGGGCATTGCTCATCATTGCATCTTCCCCAACAAAGTTATCCCTCGAATACTCATTAAAGCAAGTATTCGTATAGTGCATATTGTAAAACTCGCGTCAGTTTGTGCACGAACTTATTCGCCGCGTAGACCGATGTTCTGAAACTGTTTAATACTTTTTCTTGAAAATAACACAGGTTATATAGCGTTTGAAATCGACGATTCTAGGATGTTAGTTCTCCTAGTTTCCAGAGGTAGTGAAAATGATTTGCTAAAGCGAATTTCTTCAAATCCCCTTCCTTCAATCGGCTTGGTTCATTTTTTTCTTGCGTATTTAAACAAATATTTGTTCAATTGTTTAGTAATATTCATTCTGTTGGCTTATTATTCCTTAGTTTCTAAGTCAAATTAAATATAGATTCCAAGAATTTCTATTTTTTTAGGAGTCTCGAAATTGCTCTGAAACGTTTTCTGGATCAATTCTTGTAATTCTGAAGTAATTATGTACGTAGCAACTTTTTTACACGCAGTTTAAATTTGCTAATATATCCTGCTTTCTTTCCTATTACTCTCTCTTGCTCAGAACAGAAAGTAGATCTAAACGACTCATGATGTGGATGATTAGCTGAAACTTTCAACGTCGACTCTCATTATTTGCAGGAACGAATTTTTCCAGCTACAGTTCAAAGGTCGAGAATGTCTTCAGAATGCATTACAGTGTTTTCCATTAATAAAAGCTACCCATTTCGTAACAAGTTACAGCCCATCTCAAGTCCAAGGCCAGAGCCAAATTGCCTTGTTTCTATTTTTCCCCTCCAATCGTCCTCCCATTTGAAGGAGAGTTTCACTGTTAATGTGTACTGCCGGCGGCAGGTCGGATCTCAGCAAAGGAAACAGGCGTGCGGGACGGAGCTGGAGAAGAAAGGAGGAGCAAGGCGAGAGGGGAACGGAACGTGTAGAATTAGTCGGAAGCGCGATGGACGAAATACAGCGAATCAGATTCGCAGAATACAATGCTCGAGAGTGATGAGACGGGGAAGGGGGATGGGTGAAAAGGGAGGCGCGGGGGGGGCGGGGGGTCTACGGCAAATCCTATTTGCCAAATAGAAGAGGCAATGGGGATGGGACCTGGGGATGGCGGGTGTGTCAACGAGGTTGGGCGAAAAGAGGTGATAGAACGGACTAGCGCAAATCCTATTTTCTAAATAAAATACGCGAAAGAGATGAGCGGATGGAGACGAGGAAGAGGGCGGGGCAACTAGTATGAGCCTCAAGCGAGACGAGACGGACTAGGCGAGAGACAAATGGCCGAATGGTACGAGACGGAGCGCATGAGACGAGCGGGCCGAGTAGCTTTGCCCCAGCAGTAGGAACCGCCGCCGCCGCCGCCGCTTGCTCGGGGCGTGGCTGAGAGAAAGGAGAGCGCACTCTGCTCCGCTCGCTCGCACGCACGCACACGCGTGGCGGCGGCGGCGGCGGCGGTGGCTGCAGCGGGTTGCGTAACGCCGTGCGTCGGCCGCGGGCGGCGGCGTTCGTGCGAGCGCACACGAGCGCTGCGCCATCAGAAGCCCTAAAAAACGCACGGCTCGTTAAACGTATGAACGAGAGCGATGATGCTGAATACATGCATGGCCTGCAGGGAGTCGTTCGAAAAATCTCAATATACGATGATTGCTGGGCGAACTACGTCGTAGAAGAGATGGTGATTGTATGTACATGGTAAGAGTGATGCGGTGGATTGGTCAATTCGGATCTCGTTACTTTCTGAGTAACGACTATAACATAAATTTGCTTCGGGAGATGAGTTTTGAATTAATGACGTGGACATTATATATGTTGGCGGTGTGGAAAGATTCGTTTGTTCTGAAATTCCGAATTTTACGACACAACGCTTACGGCAATTTCCGTAAAAATGTACAGATTAGTAATTTTTTGCGCCCACAGGCCTCGCGTCATTTAAGTTGCTAATTTGTTCCTCCGTGTCCTCCACAGCTATTATAATTTCATACTGAGCGTTTGAAATATAAACTTGCTGAGTCATATAATTTCATGAATCTATTGTAAATATAATTTTGAGGTGATTAATTCATAAATGACCGTCTAGTTAATATAATTTACAATCATATTTTTTTCTCTTTAAAAGAATAAAGACATGACTTGTACGAGTTGACCTGATGGAGGGAAATTGATTTTTCTTTTATAAACTACTAAGGATGATCAAAACGAATAGTAAAATCTTCCATCCATTTACCAATTGTGTAGGTATTGCATTAGAATTCATTGTTTTTAGCGTCTCTGCTCTTCATGAATAAGAAAATTTTTTGCATTGTCTGTTTTTTTAACTTTCCTAGAAGAGTGACTTAGCAATGCCAAAATGTAATTGATACTCCTGCAAGCAGCTTCTTTACAGGTATTTCTGACCCGCTAACACAGATATGAAGAGTCTCCATTTTCCAACAGGAGCTGAAGCAAATATTTACAGCAGGAGGCAGCGCAGGCTTGTATGGAACATAGATAAGGCAAAAGGTAACAGCAAGAAGGCTGCCACCTCTCGTCCAGTAAACGAACAATGCCTCGAGTGGCTCACAGAACGCGTAACAAGCACACTCGTAACACGAGAACCGAGATAAAGGAGGAAGCAAAAACCTATTCGTCAGCCCCTGCAGATAAACGACGATGGGCTTTGTTAGTCGATTCGGCACAGTTGAATTCCGATGGTGGAGATAGACGATCAGAACACAGCATTGTGTTGGGGATTCAGAAAGCGCTTCTAAAGAGCATGAACAGAATTGAGAGATGAATAGTGCCACTTCAAGAGAACAACTTGCATCACCTAGCAATTGTTAGACAGCAATTCCTTGATGTGGAAGAATGATAAACTATGCACGTACACGCTTTCTTGGACTAACGAGCTAATGTTGCCCAGAGCGTTCATGATCCTGGGCTTAATTGCTGCTGGATTTTGTAAATCTGGCGGTGGTCCTTTTATGTGAGAAATGTTAAGTGAACGATCCATTCACTATAAAGTTTTCTTGAAAGGTTTTAAATTGTAATAATCATATTACTACGGTACAGTATTTTCTAAAAGAAGTTCAATTGAAGAGATGATGAATAGCAAAAAATGCAAACATAATTTACTTCTTTGAACAGACACCTTTGGCGTAATGGTTTTCTTAAACTAAGTTTGATACACGCACAAAATGTTTATTCTAATTATATATTCTGATTAAAACATAAAATAAGTCGGATCACTCTGATCTCCAATTTTTAGATTTTCACTATAAATGTATTAAATAAGGTTTAAAAGGTTAAAATTTTGATAAGAATAGAAGACTCGTATAATTGTACTTCAGATTGGTCCCTAAAACCTTGACTCTTCAATGCTTCTAATTTCAGCGTTTCTACACACTTATGAATACTATTCAAAGCATTCAGTTAAAAGAAAGGCCAGAAGTTGAAAACAAACCAGTGAAGAGTTTAATCTTATTTTGTAAAAAAAACCCTTGCAAGTTAAACACGTCAACGGTAATGGAACGTCACCTTTTCCGGCGACCGCGCCGAGTAAACAGCCTGGTCGTGAGTTCGACGCCCGAGGCCGGCGGGAGGTCGGGCGTTCACTCCGCGCGGCGCGCCTCCGCCGAGCCCCGTCCAGCCCTGCCCAGGGGACCGCGAGGCGTTCGAGAGCCTTCGTCAGATGGACGCTGTGAACCGCCGTGACCTTTCCCTTCCTCTTTCCCTATCCCCCTCTCTTCTCCATCGCCACCACCATCGCTCGTGTGCTTCTCTCTCCGCAGAACTTGTCTACTGTCCTAAGTCAGTCCTCAGTGCTGTAGTGTTTGCCACGTCGGCTTCCGCCTTCAACATTGTCAGCGTTCCTTCGTGAATGCCGTTTCGGCATTTTTTTACTCCTCTCTTCCCGCCTCCGCCTCAGCCTGCTAATTTTTGATCGCTTCAAGTCATTCACCCTCTACGTCATTTGTTCATCCCCATGTTCTTCCGAGTCGCCCTCAATCTTCACCGCAGACAAACTCAGCCTCCTTCATCTCATTCGCCAACTCCGGGTTCTCAATCTTCGTCGCTTCCTCAATTTTCAATGCCAACGCGGCCGCTTCCCTCTCAGCCTCATTTCCCTCAATTTTCATCGCCTCCCCCCTTCTGCACCGTTCATCCTGCCCTGTCACCCAATCTTCTTTGAACCGTCCTCAATCTTCCCTTCCATTTTCTTCTGCCCCCGCATTTTTTCTCCCCAACCGCCTCCATTGCCCTCCCCCACGTGTCGATCGTGTCGCGGGTGTTCTTTTGCCGTGGAGAACACGACTCAGGAGGCGTCGGCAGTTTACCTGTGATTTGCTAGCTTATTTCCCAGGCCCCAGTCACGAGCGGCGTGGCGGGCGCCGCACCGCGGCCCGTGTCTGAATTACTCAGCTGGGCGCTTCTGCAGCCACCGTGCAGCGCCTGGCCGAGCACAGGATTGAGCTGTGACGGAAATGTAGAAGTGGCTGTGGTGGTTTTCGCTCCGAATAATTTTAATATATTTTATTCAATGTGTGTCTTAATTGAATTAAACTACGTAGGTATAATTGTATATTTAGAATAAAACCTGCATTATTAGGTAGTATGAATAAAAAATTTGTTTCTTATTACAGAATATATACTTTGTATATAAAGGCTTCTTCTGGGTAATGCATCATACTCTTTAAGTACTAGTTTGCCTTGTAGCTCTAGGTTTCTTTGGTGATAGAAGGAAAAGTATTCGCGAGATTTTTGGACCGAAAAGTTTTCTTGCAAAAAATAAGAATCCGGCCTTGTTTCAGAAGGACAAACTCCTATTGGAAGAAGTGGCAAAGTGATTCTCGAAATGATATGAAACGTCAAACACGTTTTATGGAACACATTTCGAAAGTTCTATAAAACAGAAATCCATCCTAAACAAATGTGAAAATAAGACTCAAATTTAATATTTCCTGTAGACATCGGTAGTATTCAAGGAGCTCAAACATAGCTCAAAAGCGTAGTCTGTCGAACTAAAGTGTGTATTCATGCTGAAACATTTTCACCTCCGCCTGAAGACTCGGAATATAATTGTCTATATTAACGTTACATCTAGTTTTAGTTATTATGAAGAAACACGACATCTCGCAAACCATTACAACGAAATGTTAATTTCTCGATAGAAAGTTCATGAAACGGTAGTTTTGTTCATTCGTGTATCTTCACACACTGCGCTTTGTAAGTGCGGGTCAGCAGCAGCAAAAAATATTTAAACTTTTATTTTGTTGTTTAGAACTCCTTTTTGTGAATTCATTTTATCACAGAAAAAGTTATTAGGTCTGTTATCTTCTTCTAAAATATAGAAAAAATATTTATAATTTCCCTTGCCAGTATATCGACCTTATTGTTTCTTCATGTTATATTGTATATCTACTACGTTATCAATATGACAAGACTGTTATATAATAGTCCGTATCTAGGTAACGTGGTCTACCTTTCCGGTTTTTCCCAATTGTCCACCCTTCCTGGCCTAAGTTAATTTTATTTTCTCTCTCAGTACTACCGCTTATATGCATTAAACCTATCAAGAATTATCGCTCGATTGAGCCCTTCTTCAAACACCGCGCAATCCTTTTCCCTCAGATTTTTTCTCGTACTGATCAAGAATTGATGAATCAAAGATTCACCCGTCGGTTACCCGTCGAGTACGTGCGCCCACACTGGCCCCTCCCATGTACTAAACGCTGGAGCGCGCGAAAGCAGTTGGCCGTCTCGGCGTCCCTCTAATGGGCGTCTTGTGCAAGCCGCCCACATGCAGTGAATGGCAGCGCACCGGAGGATGCCCCTTGGAGCACGCGCTGCGTGCGCGGCACAATCGCGAGATGATTCAGACGTAAATCTCGCGGTAATGTAACTGTTCGATTTGAAAGCGCTTAAAACACGCTGATCAGGCTCGAGCAAAATCGTACTATTGAATTAAGCGCTTGATTGGAGGAGAGTGGTGTTTCACAAAGTAATCTCGAAGTCAGGATGTTGAAAGAGAATTGAACCATAACTTTACAAACACGAGTAGGTAAGCACTGATCGTATGTTTCTTTAATCGATATGATTTTCCGCGAAAGGTGATCCGAATTTGTGAGTTTGTTACAATCTTTAACACAAACAACGGCAATACTTCTGTACTTCTACTGTATGATTATATCCAGTAACAACTACTTTTACATCTAGAATTTCAAGCAATTTTATTTTTAATATTGTATAAATTTATCGTTGCTAGAGTTTGTACAGTATAAAATAATGAAAAATTTTTCCTTCACAAGTTTGACTCTTATAAGGTTTTGAAAAAGATTAGAATGGCTGTAATTTTTTATAAATAATAATATACTACTTTGGCTTAATTTGAAAAGATACATAAATTAATACTGATGTAAGAAAAAATTTTTATAGTACTTTAATATAAACATTGTTGGATAATAAGGAAAAATAGAGATGTACTTGATACTACCATTAGAATTTAAACATTGGATGTTCGCATAAAGAGTTTGAGGTTTCCGTAAGCATTAATCACAGGACAATTAAACCCGTCGATGGCAACATTGGCATCTTAAACATTACCTTAGAAGTAGCTAGAGAAGAGGGAAGACATTCACCGCGTGCCCGATCCGTCCTCCCATCCCCGCGCCGCCACGTCATCGACGTCCTCTCGCTCACGCACCTGCCCCGAAGAGGCGAGGCCCCGACGCCCTGCGGGGGTGGCCCCCTCCCCCTCCCCTCCCCTTCCACCTCCCCACCGCCGCCGCCGCCGCCGCCTTCTACTCCTCCATTGTTGCGCCACGGCCTCCTACGACCCAGCCACCTCGGCCCCCTGTGCCTCCGGCGCCCGGGGGTTCCCCGCAGGCCATGGCAGCGGAGGTTGAGGAGAAGCTGCGCCCCCGCGTGGCTGCCCGTCGGCCGCCGCCGCCACCGCCTACTACTTGCTCGACGGCGGGCGGGCGGGCGCGTCATTCGATCTACGCGTTGCATGATCTTTGCGCGAGCGGTTTCGCTAGCGGTGTTGGCGAATCGGGCGCCTCGGGCTATCCGTCGGGCAAGTAGGTCAGTCCAATCCCCGCGCCGCCGCCGCCGCCGCCGCCGCCGTCGAGGCGCGCTCTGGCCGGCTCCAGCTCCGGCTCCGGCACCGCTCCGCTCGGCGCAAACGCGAACGCGAACGCCGCGAACCCGGACGCGTACGCAGTGGGTGCAGCGTTCGCCGCCAGCCACACTCCTCTCTCCTAACGAGCTGTCGAGCATTGTGCGTGCGTATGGGGAGGGGGATCCAAATAGGGGGAGGGACCTGTTGCTCACGCAGGGAATGTCGTGGTCATAAGCATTCAGAGTACTTGCGTATGGAAGTACGCAATGTATGTACTACTGGTTGGGCGCTCTACTGGTTGGGCGCTCTACTGGTTGGGCGCTCTACTGGTTGGGCGCTCTACTGGTTGGGCGCTCTACTGGTTGGGCGCTCTACTGGTTGGGCGCTCTACTGGTTGGGCGCTCTACTGGTTGGGCGCTCTACTGGTTGGGCGCTCTACTGGTTGGGCGCTCTACTGGTTGGGCGCTCTACTGGTTGGGCGCTCTACTGGTTGGGCGCTCTACTGGTTGGGCGCTCTACTGGTTGGGCGCTCTACTGGTTGGGCGCTCTACTGGTTGGGCGCTCTACTGGTTGGGCGCTCTACTGGTTGGGCGCTCTACTGGTTGGGCGCTCTACTGGTTGGGCGCTCTACTGGTTGGGCGCTCTACTGGTTGGGCGCTCTACTGGTTGGGCGCTCTACTGGTTGGGCGCTCTACTGGTTGGGCGCTCTACTGGTTGGGCGCTCTACTGGTTGGGCGCTCTACTGGTTGGGCGCTCTACTGGTTGGGCGCTCTACTGGTTGGGCGCTCTACTGGTTGGGCGCTCTACTGGTTGGGCGCTCTACTGGTTGGGCGCTCTACTGGTTGGGCGCTCTACTGGTTGGGCGCTCTACTGGTTGGGCGCTCTACTGGTTGGGCGCTCTACTGGTTGGGCGCTCTACTGGTTGGGCGCTCTACTGGTTGGGCGCTCTACTGGTTGGGCGCTCTACTGGTTGGGCGCTCTACTGGTTGGGCGCTCTACTGGTTGGGGCCAAACGGGACGTCGGAAATAAAGAACAGTGAATTGCCACTTGGTTTTCTAGGTAGTTAGGACATGAATGGTTAGGACGTGTGTGGTATAAGAGTACGTGGTTGGTCTTTACCTTCCTTAATCATTTTGTTATTGAAAGACATTGCTGCCGTAAAGGAGAGTCTTGGTGGAAAATAAATTCCATCGAAAGTACCGCAGACATTTACCATTTACGATCAATTTTTTTTGTATATACACCTTTAAAGATAGGAATTAAATATCATTGTGGTTAAACTCAATTATAGCATTGGAAATGAAGATCTTAATGCTCGTAAGAGTCATTGTGTACAGCATTTTTCGTAGTTTCAATGACAATCATCAGTTAATGCTAGTGGGAAATATCCATGAATTTGCGTAGGTTTTATTTCCCAGCCGTTGTGTAAATTTTACTTCAGGCACCTCCTTTAGTAGTTAATACGTTCTTTTCTCGTAAAGACGAGTCAAGGTTCCAGAAAGGATGTTCGTGACATGTTGATGGGCATGTCCCATGCGCAATACTGCGCTACCAGGGCAAGTAGCGTAAAACTGTTTGGGAGTAATGGATTGTAAATTATTGCAGAACAGAATCATTTGGCAAGCCTAAATAGTGAGTGGGTAGATCTTCGCGCTGCCTTGTTGCATAAAAAATTTCGCCACTCTTGTCACGATCTGCACGTTAACTGAAGTCGACCTGAAATAATGTCGTAAAATAGTATTTCTTGTAATGATCTTCGTTAGGCCTACACATTTAGACAGGACATGCACGACCTTACTGCTCTAAACTACTATACTAATAATACATAAAGTAGTTCTTGCGGTAGTAATTGGTATCTGCAAGAAAAAAAGTTAAAAAATTTGCATTGATAGTGTCGTTGAAATGTTTCGTATATTCCGGCAAAATTAATTCGTTGTTTTTGACGCCATTATGGTTTTGAAGGTAGGAAATCGTTGTTTTACATTAGGAATTCCTTCACAAATGTAATTCTTAAACGTAAGTCATTTCAAATATTAAATTCAAAAGAAAACTGAATGTTTAAGTGACGAAAAGCATTAACTCTACTACATAGTACCGTATTTTACGTATTATAAGACGCTACAGGCTATAAGACATACCTTAATTTTTAAGAAATATTTTAATGAAATTTTTCAACTTATAGCCCGTATCCTAATAATACCTTAGATTTTTTTCCGTTACGAAGCTAGCTAACAAAAACATAGTACTGCTACCGACAATACATCTCTTTTTCAGTTCCAACTCACTGGCATCATAGACTGCAATGACGCACCTTAGGCTACAGAGGGTTCTGGATGTGTGATGGCGGAGCGGAAGGGAGACAGTGTTACCAAGCGTGAGAATTCCCGGCCTGTTCGTCGTATCTTTGCACTGCTGCTGCCAGTTAAATCCAATGTTCCAGTACGAGATAGGTTTCCCGTGGCACCGAACATATGGCCATTTTTCAAGACTGTCAGGAATTTTAAATCAAACGCTGAACATTTTTATATTAATTTCGAGTATAAGACTAAACTGAATGTTGGAGGCAATTTTTCGAAGGAAAGTCCCTATTATAGTCCGTACAATAAGGTAAGAAAATAATAATATAGTGCGGGGGCTTGACACTGGAATTTTCTCCTCTTTAATTTTCCCTTCAATTTAAGTATATTAGATAAGAATGAAGTTGTACAGGAAATCGGGATATTGATTAAAATTAAACGGTGACGAAATAATTATTTTTGGAATTCATGAAAAAATCAATGTAAATGTTTGGGAATTTTCCTTTTCAATTTCCTTTCCTAGTAACTTATACTGATCGGTTGTTTCGAGTAGAATATAAAAGCAGTTCATTATTGAAAGTATTTTCTGTACAAAGTGCTTACATGAAAAACTGCACACAGAACAGAGAGGATCCTGGTACTTCGCTCTAATCGTAATCGAATATTTTCATCAAATGGAATTACCCGTGCAAAAGATGCTTGCAATTCAGTGGTAATTCGATTCTTGCAATTCAGTTCTTGAAATTTAGAGCCAGTTTGAACTTGAGTGCGTTTGAAATCGAAGTGACACACCAGCACGCCGGGCGCGACACTTTCGCATTCCCTGCGGGGAAGCGAAAGTTCCACGCTCACTGTTACATACCTCCTTTCTTTTTTCTTTTTTCTTTCAAGAACCCGAATGATAATTATTGCAAATATTGGAGTGCATCAAAATGGCAATCTTTCGGATTCGGCGCCAATTACAATATTTCAGTTTTACCATGTCAACCTACAAACTGCTCAAAAGCTTCAGCATTTAAAGGGGAAAAATCTAGTTTTTACATTCGAAGAAACTACTGGTGTACATTTTCCAGACAGCTATTTCCTTGGGAATCGCCATTTGAATACTACTGGAATACAATCGGTGTGCAATTTTTTTATGGCCGAAGAAGAGTTAGTGTTATCTCAGAATTATTTCTGCATCTAAATGTTTCAGTTGCAGTAAATATTCCATAATTCATTAGTGTGCAAAGTTTTGGAACAGAATAATAAGCACTCCGATCATTAAAGTAGATATCCATCTCGTAAATTCATTTTCCTTTCATGCACTCTCTGCTAATTTGAGAATGAACTGTGAGAAAAAGACAAGGAAACATTTGTCCTTTTGTGAAATTCCGCTTTGTATACCACGAAATACTGGTGCAGCGAGAGGGCAACTGCTGATCAAAACGTGCGTTCCCCCGGATAGTGTTCTTGCCACTTACCGTGCGACAGCGATGTGTAACACCTGACAGTTAACACGGGTAGTGGCCAGAAACTCTCTTCGTATAGAGGGCACCCTTTTGACTCAATATTTTGGAAAAGTAGATTAGATGCTACCAGACACATTGTACAGAAGGAGGTCACAACGCGAGCAATAGAACTTAGTAAACGAAGTTACTGATTATCAACTGGGTTCTCAGACTTCTCACCCACTTAAGTATATGCTGCACGAACAGTGAATCTTATTTGCTGAACAGATGTAAGCTATCTTAGTGAATTGTAGCAATGAGGAGGGAAAACGTTTCGGCAGTGAACGTTGTACATCAAGAGCAGGCCGGTAACCACAGCTGGTCCAACTGGGCGGCGGCGGCGGCGGCGGCGGCGGCGGCGGCGGCGGCGGCGGCGGCGGCGGCGGCGGCGGCGGCGCTGCTAGAAGCGGGCCAGGGTGCGGCGTGTGGGCGGGGTTCCGCCGCTGCGGGCACCTCTTGTCCCCGCTTGCAAAATTAGATTCCGCCGCCGCCGCCGCCGCCGCCGCCGCCGCCGCCGCCCGGCAAAAAAGGACCTGTTGCCAAACTCCAGCTCCCCGTTTCCTCCCGCCGAACTCCATCTTCAAAGCAAACGGTACGGTTTCTTATCTCTCTGCGCTGTCGGGCTGTCTCGCACGTGTAAGTGCGTGCGTGTGCGTGAGGAAACGCAACCTTCGACGCGTTGCGTCACGCGTAGTCCCCCGCCTAGCCACAATGCTTTCGCCGCCGCACTCGCGGATTTCGTTCGCGAGGTTTGTTCAAGTAATTGGCGGAGTCGGAGGTAGGCTGACCGAACGGCCCACCGGCTGGCTCGGTCGACGGTGGCCGAACTCGGGGTCACGGTTGTGAACGTCTGTATGTTTGTGTGTGTGTGGGGGGGGAGGGCGGTGAGCGCATGAATGGTACACGAACTTCGGGTACTCAACCGTCACTTACTGTGGTCTCGTAACGAAACGTGCCGGATTTTGCAAACATGAGCGAGGTACAATCTTTGTAGCATTGTGCAACCCTCCTCTATTGTCCGTTGTCAAACCAATACTTAGTTCGCCAAATGATCTGCCGCGTTGAGCTGCTTGCGGAACTTTATAGGGGGAGTAATTAGGTCAAGGTAGTACGTCAAGAAATATTTATAAAGTGACTGCACAATTCAGAAGACTCTCACGTTCTTCAAACGATGAGGCTTATTGATGAAGCGTAGGCATGTTGTTCAGAAAATGTCCTCAGGCTCTCTTTAACTACACATTTTACATTGTCTGATGAAGCTATCGCAGGAATCTCCATTCGGAAATATTTTATCCTACGTTTACATGTCAAGGCGCAAGTATCCCATACTCAATATCTGCGCAAATCACAACATTCGTCAGGGTAATAGAAAAGGGGAGAAAATGCTTGTAATTCAAAACCTGTTAGACCAGCAGCGTCGTGGTCCGGAGCTATCTTCGACGCAACAATGCGATAGCGCGCGAGTGTTAGAGGCTTGGCGCAGCTCAGCTCAGCTCGCCTCGCCTCGGCACGGACTCGCTATTGTCGCAACGATTTTCCCACGGGCTTGCGTCATCGGGTGACCGGCTGGTGCGGACCTCAGGCTCACGAGCGGCGCTCGCTCGTTCGTTCGCTCGTTGTCGAAAGAGTGGAAAGGCGACGACGAGGCGTCGGCGGCGCCGGCAACGCCGTCAGAGGAAGAGACAATGGGCGATTCATTATCGGAACCAGTGCGATGCGGGCGTCCCCCAAGGTCCCGGCTCGGGGGCGGTCGCGGCTTCACGCTCCATAGGACACGACCAGGAGGTCGCCCCGCCGCCGCCATTAGGTACAAATTGAGGGCGCAAGTGGGGAACACTTGCGCGTCGGAAGGTCGCTTGCAGTAGAACAACGGGGATTGCAGGAGGGGTCGCGTTACTTTCAGGTATTATTCTATTCTCTTATTGCCGTATCCTTGACGGAACGGGGACGACCTTTGGTACTGGATTTTCTTCGGAACGTAAATTATATTCGCTGCTTAATGATGACACTAATGAAATTGTGAGAGACGTGGCTGTTTGTCTTCGCCTTTTTTCGCCACAATTAAAGGCTTAGAACGTCTCTACCTTTCAATCGCATAAACGGTCGTTCAACGGCTTGCGCTTGCGGCTCCTGTAGTGAACTCCGTAAACTGGTTTAAACAATGTGCTCTGTTGTACTGGTAAGGCAAATTTATCATCTCGGGGTATTCGATCTACAACTTTTTACAATTCGCGCTTTCGCAATATCCCGGAGTGGTTAGACCATTTACAAATTTAAAACGCGAATTTATTTTATATACACTCCCAAAATACCAAATTTAAATACTAAAAAGGAATGTGTTGGCACTGGCAATGTTTAGACATAAAATGTTCTCAGACGATTGTTTCGATTATTTCGTTATTCATAATTTTATTATTTTGCTTCAATTTTTCGGAAGTTTACATTATTCTGCCAACAAAGCTTCTGTAGTATCTTGTGAACTTTGTTACCCTGAACTTCACTTCGTTAAATTTACACTGTGCACTAGCCTAAACCTTCATGATTTATTTGAGTACCGTACGCATGGAAGCTGGGCAGAAGTGTAAACGTAAAGGTGAAGGGCAACCTGAAGAATGTTATAAACAGGCCGATGGCCCTATAAGGAAGTTCTCTAAGAGGCGGCGTTGGCGCTAACAGCGTTGAGACACAATCCGTGGAGGAGGATTGCGATCTACTTGCAAAAGATCACGGACACCCTGTAGCACAACTTATACTCGAACACGATTTTCGAATTAACGAAACAAAAGAGGAAGAACGGTCGGCAGCTGTCCTTTAGGAAGCGACGACGTCGGCCTCGACCTGTCGGAAGATATGAAACTGCCTATCTGTCCTTGGGAAAGCGGGACGCAGCAGTAGGAAAACGCCCATTACTTATTTTGAATACCTGAAATTCCGAATGCAATTCCTCATTCTGAAAGGTCCACGAGATGCCAAGTTGGAAGGTTCATTTTGTTAGAATTTCGAAAACATTTGGTTTCCTTAGAGAGAAGCAAGAGTGTACTAAATTTTCCTAGGCTCTGGGTTCAACGTATATTGAAAGTAGTGCTCACTTTGGTCTTCAGGGCAAGTAGAAATTTGGTTAGAATGTCATTTCATCCCTCTTGCTTACCGTAGATGTTGATTTTTCAGTTGCTTGCTTACGGATGTTGATATTTATTCATGCTTTTGGGAACGTTGTTATTAGCACTTGAGACGCTTGAGTCGACTTTGTCGACATCAGGTTGATAGAATGCGCAGCAATGAAAGATTAAAGTTCATGTGGTAAGCTGTTGGAGCCACGACATAATAATTGTATTTCATCAGCATGGATCGCCATTGCACTTCACTGTCTTTTCGATGTCCTTCCTCAATACTACTAATACCCTGTCTGAACGGTTCCTGCAAAATATACGTAAAAAGAAAAGATAGTTTACCAGCCCAAAGTAAAAACCTTCTGAATGAATAATTGTTTGATTGAAAATATACACATGTAATTTGTTACCAAGATAAAATATTGATACTTTAGAATTATGCATTAGTTATTTTTCAATATAACGAGTTAAATGATAATTTCAGAAGTCAATAATCAAGAATTAAATTTTCATGTAATGCTGTGAAAACTAATTAAATACTATTAATGCACTTCAAATTTTGTTACATATAAATATTATAGTAAATTTGTCTAGTCTTTTCATGGCAAGTGGTTTCATGGTATGTGCTACCCACAAAACTGAAAATGTGACAGGTAATCTAGTTTTACTGCTAACCGGCATCACTGAAAAGACTTCCGATAGTCATTTATTGTTTAGAATACTAAAATAAGATTTTATTGTAAGTAAAAAAAAGGTCCTTGAGGCGACGAAAGTGGCAAAGAAGAGTGATAGTTCTCGTTAGAGAATAAAAACTCTATTGTGTAATTTTCACTTTCTCCATTACTACTAAGGACATGGAAGTTCAAAGTTAAGGCCAAATCTTGAAAATTGGTGTTAAGCTCGAATGAAAAAGGCTTCATTTTGCTTTAATGCTAACGCTGTCAAGGAGATGTAAAGTCCTTCACCCATCTCAGTAGGCGTAATATGCATAAGCTGTAAAACGTTTTTAAATGTTAATCCCTCTACAAAATAAAACCATTGTCCGTGGTGTCAATCGAGAAACGTCTACATCTGCGATGAATAAATATTTTGAATGTAGCTCCTTTGTATCCTACCCTTCTCCCTAGAACACTACTAAAGGAAGTCAGACCTCTAGTTTACAAAGCTCTCGTCGGCGGTGCGGCCACCTGGTGGCTTTTGCTCCACCCACGTGTCGGACATCGACCGTGCTAACGTCCGGCGCGTTGAGCCATTCACAACGCCACACGTCTTGGAGGTCTCTCGTACGCTGACGTCCGTCCCGTCCGTCCCGTCCGTCCCGTCCGTCCCGTCCGTCCCGTCCGTCCCGTCCGTCCCGTCCGTCCCGTCCGTCCCGTCCGTCCCGTCCGTCCCGTCCGTCCCGTCCGTCCCGTCCGTCCCGTCCGTCCCGTCCGTCCCGTCCGTCCCGTCCGTCCCGTCCGTCGTCTTGGGAGCTGCGAACCCACGGTCCACGGCGGGCGGGCGGGCGCGTCGACCCGCGTGTCCGTGATCTTTGGAGGAACGCGGTCGCCGCCGCGGGGGGAGGGTGGGGGAGGGCGCTGGCGCGAAGCACGTGTCTGGGCGGCCGCTGCCCTGGCGACGCCCGTTCCGGCTCCGGCGCTCGCGATCGCCTTTCTTCACTCGCGGGTGGACCTTCCCGTTAAGTTTTGTTTCTGTATGCTCCCACCCACCCCGTAGGTTCTAGATTACATTAGATATTTGATTGCAATGCCTTGAAATTGACATGTGGGTGTCCACGCCTTCCATATCGTATAGTATTAACGATTCAAAATAAGGTGTGCTTGTTATTAAAACCTTAGTTGGGTTTGCAGATAATTTTAATTAAATTTATATAGAGTTAATATTAACGACTTTTTAATCTAATAAATCACGTGAGAAGATTGTGATGAAGAGATTTTTCGTCAATTATAGTCTCAACGCTGATATTCAGTTTAATATCAATACGACGATTTTATAGTTTGGTCAGTATTGGTAAAATCAGTTTCAAAGAAATGAGGATGTGTGCTAGAAGTATTAGAGCTACACCAACAACCCACACCATCAATGTGTTATTGTGAATAAAACTTTGCAATATCAATATATTCTCATACATAACTCATTATACGAAGGCGTGGAACACGTTTTTATTAAATTCAGTTTTATTTTCTCTGATTTACAAAAGTCTTCTAGTATAAACAATCTCCCACGTACTTTTTAGCAATGCGCAGATATTACACGTTATGATCAACCAACTAGCCCACCGATACAAACTACTCCCAAACCAAAGACAAGAGAATGTTGTCGACAGGTTTTAGAAAACAATTTTTCAATATATTAGGGCAAAACATGTCAGTGATTTTTCCCAGTGTAATAAGAATCGTCTGCCATGTCAACTCAGCGTAATGTAAATGTCCAATTACAGAATTAATAAGAATTTGTTGTATTTTCAGACATGTATTGTTTATAATGAAAATTTTATAACTTTTTCAGTCAAAATTCATTTCAATTTCAGAAATTTTAGATTGTGTTGACTGATTGAAACCAGTCCTGAAACAGTGTAAATGAAGAGTCTGAACTCGTTCGTGTCAAGTACTCACTGTCGCAAATATTAAAAACAATCAGGCGTGGAATAAAATTTCGTTCTAAGGTGCAGTGAAATGGAGGTGAATTATCACAGACTTTGTTTTTTGCTCTAAAAAATGCAATATTTACATGCTTAAAACTAGAAAGTGTCGGAGTAGGCATTTTTTGTAATTATTCGAACAGATATAGGGCATAAAAGGCTAACGTAAATGTTTCCCCATTTAAATGTTTTACGCCTAATTATTGTTGTGAACTCTAATATTGAACGCGTTTTATGGAAATATGCTTTATTTATAAAACATGAGATTTAAGTAACGTCACAACGATGACCGTAACATCAATTTTCATTGGTTATTCAGTAAATATATCATTCACGGAAAAACCTGTGAAAGAAACGTGCGGCATGGCAGTCGGTGTAGCCCAAACGCCTATTAATAGACCGGCTATTACTTGTACGTGAAAGTTGTGGTCGAGACACCACAAAAGGAAATTACACGCCATCTTAATCTGCTTCCACGCGGCTGCCGTTCACTTCTGATCTAATACAATGACCATAAACCTGAGCAAAACCCGCAGCAGCGCAGCAGTGAATGAACGCCGCCGCGGAGAGGAAACGGTCCTTCGCCCGTCCGTCCGAGCGGCTGTGGATCAGGCGCAGTCTCCAGCGCAAGGCCGAACACTCTCTCAAAGAGCGCCGGCCGGAGGAGGAGAGAGGAGAGGGTGGGCGGGCGAGTGGGCGAGTGAGAGGGGGAGGGGAGAGTGCAGCCCGCAGCAGGTTCCTACAACGGACACATCCCAGTGAGCGCGCGAGTGAGTTCTCGGCAGCTGTGGCAGGACGAGGAGGAGGAGGAGGAGGAGGGGGGGAAGGGGAGGGCGCTCTCTCGGAGAGAAGTGTGCCGCTCATTGAGAACGTGTCGGGTGGGTTATTGACTCGGAGGCGGTGGCGGCGACGGAGGCGGCGGTGTGGGCTTGCGTAAGCGCCTCGGGCGGTGAGGGGGAGTACGCCCCAGGCGCCCGCCGCCGCCGCCGCCGCCGCGCCCCAACCTTGCCTCCGAGGCGGTTCCTAGAGTTACCGTGGACCGCAGTGTTGACTCGTTTCGTTTTGGGAGAAACGAAATTACGAAGAAAAGACGAGCGGCCTTGAAAGGTGTACAGACGTGAAGCAAGGGGGTTGTGGTTGCCGATACGAATTTCAGATCTGCATTGTGGATTCCCTACGGAAGCTGAGGGTTAATTGCGCTCAGGATTAATTTATTACCCTTCCTTTACTTACGTAAGTGGCAAATGTTTTTTTAATTTCCATGAAAAATTGTGGGAGATATGGTAGGAACGTCCGCACGCGTAGTAGGAAAATGTGTTGTTCAATTTTTCTTGGAAGTTACTGGAAAGGAAATGTGCTAACGTGATAAAAGCGTTTAAAATTAATAAACCATTACGTAAAATTGTAAAATGTCTTCATTTGCTGAAGAAGTCATTAGCTTTTCGTTGACACGATTCTACGAAAACTGAATCGTCCAAGATCGTGAGAAGTAAATAATCCCATCCTCCACAGCTTTTCAACATCTGTCCTAGTATGTGAAATGCCTTGACAGTTTATAATTGAATTGCCTCAATTAAACGGTTTTGTCGGGAAACGAGCAGTTATCACCGGAGCAATAAAGAGCCCGCAAGGGCCATACATCCCATAGAACACACCAACACTGCCTCCTGGGAGAACCTACTCCCGTAAAAGGCGGGCGAATGGATGCTATTAGCTGAACTAGGAAAGCAGTCGTGGCGAGAGGTTGAACCGCAGCTGGGTTTGGCTTCTGTGAACGGCGGCGGTGGCGGTGGCGGTGGTGACGGTAGCGCGTTGGAACCGCGATGCGATGGCGGGGGCGGCGTGGGGAGCCGGCGGCGGCGTGGGGAGCCGGCGGCGGCGGGCGCCGTGGCGGGCTCCTTTCGCTGCAAGCGCACGTAACAGCCGTTCGCCGCCGCGTCGACGTTGAAAAAGCGCGAAAAAACTCGGCCGACGCCGCGGGCGGCGGCGACCGCCTCTCGCGAATTAAGTATTGTGCGACGCCTGGGCTCTTCGGCAAGCCATCGTGTCCCGCCCTTCGGTAATACGCCGTTCGCACAGCTCCTGGTTTCGCTGCTGCGTTTGTTAGTGGGGCTGCGTCGATATGTGGTGTTTTGAAGTACGGTAATGCTACTGTTGGTGACATGTGAGGGGAAATAAGTTTTTAGAGAATTTATTCATATGAAAATGGATACTTTACAGTATTATTATTATTATTATTATTATTATTATTATTATTATTATTATTATTATTATTATTTCTATTCTTATTTATATGTTATCACTCATTATTCTTATGGTTAGCATCGAAGGCTCAGATATATTAGGACAACAACTGTTCACTGCTCCCATTCCATTGCCTTTGATTGGGAGGATCTAGAGTTCGTCCCGACATTTTTTCGTCTCTAGTTACATTGATAGCTAGTTACATCTATTTACATCTAGCTAGATCGAATTCAGCCTCTGCCAGCGCGCGCACGCACACACACACACACACACACTCACACTATTATTCTTCACGCAGTTTTCTGTAATTTCTCAGATCAATGGTGGGTGAATGCCGAAACAATTTTTTTAAAACGGGCCACATACCACGCGTAATCTTTTCTTTATCATCCTTGTTCCTTCTTAAAACACAGTTTACATGCAGTACCCTACTACACATGTCAAAAGACTATTCGAGAGCTTAAAGCTTGTCTCTGGCTGACAGCGGAGTCTTCTGGGAGTTACTAGAGGCTAGCCAACATGTGAGCCGACCACTGATCTCACTATCTAGCGGAGGCATTGACATCTCCTGCAATGTCAAATGCACTAAAATTATGTGACTAGTTGATGCCATCGGAAGAACGAAATAATTAACATTATTAATATCTAAAATCACGACTGAAGATGGTAGGCGTCAGTTATGAATAAAATATACGCCAGGTTGCAACTACCATCCTAAAGAGCAAAGAAGTTAGAGATTTTCTTTTTTTAATTCATAAAAAACGTCCGGCAATTATTTGATTTGGAGCTAGTCACATGAATTTGTTGAGACATCAATAAATGTTCAGTTGTAAAAATGATTAGAGTGTTGGCACAAGCAGTGTGTTACGGGGCAAGCGAATGAAAATATATTTTTTAACTATCGCTCAATCATTTTGCTTTATGAAAGTACAAGAGGACTCAATTTTTCACAAGGGATATATTGAAGTTTTCTCTTCTGTACCCTAATATTTTGACATAACATTTTACGACTTTTATTTTAACGTTATTTTAACACCATTTGAAATCAAAGAGCTCTTATATGCCACTGCGGAAACACAAAATCTAAAATTTTAACATAATTTAATAAAATATGATTCTATTGCCTCTATTGTTACTGGACAATAAAACTGTTTCCTGCACTTCAGTCGTAAGTGATACGAGAAACGGAATTGAATTCACTGTTGCAAAGGGAAATGGCTGATGTCAATACTCACGGAAAAAAAGAAATCTAATAAATTTAAGTATTTGAATTACCATTAAACTAAATACTCTTCAAATTCTTTCGTGTATCTGTCAAATTAACTTCACTGCCTTACGGAATAAGTTGAAGACGTAAAATTATGATTGAAGAGTTGAGAGGTTGTACTTTTCTGAGTTACGGAATGATATGTAAACGCATACCAATACCAAACGTCACTTTGCAAACGTCTCTTAACACGTCGTAGAGGTAGAACAAATTATATCTTAAAATATGTATCCATTAATTGGGAAGAAATTCCGGCACGCATACTGGTATACCTAAATTCTATGTTCCATAGTGTGATTTCAATACTATTTCAATTATACCAGGAATTATTTGTTTACTAAAAACGAAGATTATACACGTGTTGCTTTGTTTAGTTAACTTTTAATTATGTTTTTTGGAATTATTCTAAATTTATTCTAATTTTTATAGGGTTAAGTTTGCTAAAAAGGCTGTAAATAAATATGGAATATAAATACTTCCAATCACACTACATACTTTGTAATTGGTGTATAGTTAATAAAATAGATCATACCTTTAAGTGGTAAGTTTGATAGTATCGTTTAGAAAAAAAATAAGAGTATCTTTAAATTTTGAAAATCTCCAATATTCACGTGATCGTTCCTTGTGAAAACAACCATCACGTGATGCAAGAAAAAAGAACAGCTCTGCCTGTACGCAATCTTTATTTTCTCTCGCCGGTTTCTGGCCCGTCTTTGGTTAAATAGTTTCTCATTTCTAATTGCAGAACGTGGGTAATTACAGTTCAACCCTGCTATTACCACATCAGGAGTGTATTGGTAAAATGATATTTATATTACCTAGAGGTTTAGGAAACAAATATATCGAGATGAAAAAAAGTTGCGTGTTCAGAGTAGTTTACTGAAATACTTCCCATGATTTACGAGCACGGTGAACCATTGAGTTAAGCACATCGCTGAGTATTTTCTGAGAAAGGTAGGAGAGTTTAGTATTGCGCTTATTCACTAAGACTCCACTTCAGTAGCATGTTCATTATCTTTGATCGTTAATTTACTTACCGTGCGTTAGAAAGTGGAACGCAAGAAAACAAACCCAGAATTTCTCAATTTCCTGCTGACACCCATACGTACGAAAAACGGACTTGCACGTGATAGACGAACCTTTCTCTAGACAATCAAATTGAGGAATAGTCTTCCTGGTGCATGGCTTTCCCCGCAAAATGGTCGCCATTGCAATTAATTAAGCTGCTTGAACGCCACGTGATTCGCTATGGCCTTCGCTGATGGAGGAAACCTGATGTCAGGTGCCGACTAATGGACAGATGGTTAATCGACCAGAACCGCTTCTTTGCTCTGCCACAATTGCCTCATAGACATAATTACTCCTCATCGCCATATGTCTCGAGTCCTACATCTTTTATGGAGTTAACTTTTTTCACCTTGGAAACAAACTGCCACAACTCGATGCATTCATTTTTTCTGAGACCGCAATGCAACGAACCTGCGCAACAGCATGCACATCTTTGCATTCCACTCGTCCTATATACTACCACCGTACTCACATAATGAGTTTCTTTTGTATTTTATATCAGTTGAACGTGCTAATAATACAAATTGCTTATGACAAAATAAAAGAAGTATTAATATAATGTTTCATAAAGGTTAAATTGCATTACAATAGCATAATTGTTCGATCTTTTAACATCATTGGATAATTGAGGTATTCCGCCCTCAACTACAGATATTTCTACTGTTCTACATTTTAATGAATTTAGAAGAAATTCCTTACTAAATGTACTTCAATAAATATAAATGATTATTATTGGTGGAGCTAGTATACAGAATGTTTAACATATTCATAAATTGCTCGACTTGTACACATTTATTAAAGAGTGAACTAAATAAAGTTCTCCGAAAAACGTATAAAATCCTACAATACAGAGATTTAAAAAACTTGTTGTGTAAATTTCATAATCTTGGACGTGCTGGAAGAAAGCCCTACTTTATATTAACGTCGCACTTGTTTTGTTTCAGGTCATCGGCCACGTGAGTGGAGGTCACATCAACCCTGCAGTGACGTGCGGTCTGGTTGTCGCTGGGCACGTGTCCATCCTTAAGGGCCTCTTCTACATCGTGGTTCAGTGCATAGGCGCCGTGGTGGGGGCTGCGGCGTTGCAGGTAACTAAATCGCTGCTCTCGATCTGTACCACTTGGTATTGGATAAATGTAAACGTGCAAAACGTCTCGAAGTATAACTATAGTCTGGTCGTGGTTGGAAATGTGAATAATTTGCTAGATCAGAACTGCTTCGTTTGACGAGCTTGTTTTCCGTGCTTATCTATGGGACACTTGTGACCCGCTGCGTTCGGACACTATCGGCTCTTGTCTAGTAGGAAGAGAACTGTTCGCCGGATATTTCTGCGGGCTAACCACAATTCTTGAATTTGGAGCAACATTGAGCTAGAACAATCTAGAGTTACAGTTTGTAATCAGAAGTCTGCGGAATATCTGAAGTCTCTGCAGTAATATTCCGGTTTGGAAAGAAATTCCAATGTTATTTAAGTTCATTGACATCTTTATTAATTTTCAAGAGAAATCTTTAAACTGTTGTAACTTGAAATAACTTATTGCGAGAGATGGCACTGAGAATTGCAATATATCCAGGTTTCTCAAAGCAACTATTGGCTGAGTTATTTAAATAATCCTCCGAAGAGAAGGGTCTTTTTGATATTTTAAATAGTATTTTTTTATGATGGCCGCCAAGTGTAGCTTGATTATTTCACAATTACAAAAGTTTAATTGCGTGCGTGTCATATGCATATCAAATTTGCTAAAATATTTTATTATTATTATTATTATTATTATTATTATTATTATTATTATTATTATTATTATTATTTTCATACTTGAATTACATTAATTAACGCGGGAAGACTCGTGTCGTAGTCGCGCTCAAAACTGAAAGTGTGGTATTAAGGAACCGACAAATATAATTTATACCAGTATACTCATCAGAGAAACAATAGTTCTATGTAGTCATTATTATTTTCTTTTCCGTAAATGCATGAATTAGTTAAGGAAACTGAATAATTCGGAAAACTTCTGTGTAATCACATTGTTTTGTAGCTTGTTATTAATAACGGATATAAAAAGGTATTTAAATCTGAATTACACGGGAATCTTTTACCCCAATTGCAGGCTAAAAGACAGTTTTTAATGAGAAAGAAAACTTGAGACTTATTGTAGATCCTGACTTTCCAATGTTTAAACCTTTTGACAAGACTCGTGGTCTTGCTCCAACTGAGCAGGCAATTTGCCGAACAAGTGTGTAATGGGTGTTGCATCACCAGGGGCCAACACTCTTCAATATAAATTATTTTTATGTGGCGTTGCCGGTTGTGATTTGTGTAATGTTTCTTCGCTGCTAAGGAAGTTCATCCAAGTTTTCACGATTGTGATATAACAATTACATAAATTGTGCTGTATAATCAGGTTTTATTGATACACTATTTTAGCTGTATATTTTGATGGTTTTAAAGGAGTGTCAGTTTAACAGGGCCATATCGTTCTCAGATCTAAGCACCTGTCCGGAAGCGGCCGGTTGAAGAGGGAGCGCTAGCTTGTGTAACAGTTCTGTGTGTGTGTGGTGGGCAGGGTCTGGTGCCGTCCGAGGCGCGCGGGTCGCTGGGCATGACGAAGGTGGAGGAGAGCCTGCTGCCGCTGCAGGGCTTCGCCATCGAGCTGTTCATCACGTCCGTGCTGGTGGCCGTGGTGTGCGCCGCCTGCGACGACCGCCGCTCAGACCTCAAGGGCTCCATGCCGCTCGCCATCGGCCTCTCCATCACAGCCTGCCACCTGGGCGCGGTGCGTATTACCACCTGCCCCTGCCCCCATCCACCACTCCTCCCGCCCCCGCATCCATCCATCCATCCATCCACCCACCCACCCACTTTTAGTGCTAAACTATTTTGAAGCTAAATTATGAATCGGATCCCATATTTCTTATGGGATTTAATATATTTTTATTTTTAAATTTAATGATATTCGCTAAATTGAAATCTGTCCAGCACGAATGCAAAAACCTGCTTATGTTTTGTATAGGATGTCTGTCTATTAAAGAGGTAGGACTTGCAAATTAGTGCAAAAGGTGCAAATGTGAATTGACGAGAAATGTGGTTACACACTGTGTGTAAACAGGGCATTAGAGCATTAACTTAACAATAAAGCTACAAAGTAGGTCTTTGCTGTTGTTTACGAAATGCGTATCGTAAGATATTACAAAACGAATATCGAACACAGTTTTAATACACATCTAAAATTTTCAGTGTCTTAAGATTTGTCGTTCAAATTTGGCAACCAACATTAAACTTACAAAGGTTGACAATGTTGTTGACAGGTTACAAATTTATTTTTTTATTATTTACATTGCATTTTTGTTGGGTTAGGACATTTCTGTTCTAGAACTATTCAGGCATTATTCTTTCCTTTGAAAATATTTAGCCTAAGATAACCGGAGTGGTAAATAATAAAACTTGCAATCATGTGTAAACATGAAGTTATATTTTTTATATGGAAATGATATAGCAATAAACGCAGATCATAGCGGGGCAAAAGTTCATATTGTTACGAGGTCAAAAAAGTCGCTGATATATTTTTTTGCACAAACATTTGTGACTGACGTTCGCAAATTATTACTTAGAGAAAAGGCATTCTTAGAATCCTGTAAGTCTCTTAGAAGTCATCTCTGACGAAGGAAATGAAGTTCCTCAAACTTCCACTGTAGGACCAAAGGCACTAGGTTCAACTAATGGTTTCGGATTGTGAAGGATTGGTAACGTGAAACATTGCAATTTTACTATTGTTATAAACGAACTGTCGTATTTCAATTTAGAGGTTTTCGTTATTTGTATTAATAGGTTTTAGTAAATACGATCTCAAAATATTTTTCATATAGTTTTAGTTTTTAGCATTATTACAGAGTTCCTTTTCCGGACTAGACAGTGATGTTTCACGGCGTGGCCAGTGGATTAAGGTTATTCATTTATAATGGTCTGGTATACAACCTAATCGTGTAAAAAAAATTAAAAAATAAAAAAAATTAAAGAATCAGCCACGTGAGTTCTAGAGCACAAAGAAATAACTCAAATTTAATTGATTTTTTTAATCTAAACTCCATGATGGCAGCGGAGAAATTGTGGTAATTCATAATGAGTAAAGATCCAAAGTATGCCCACCTTTGTGATTGATATATCATGGATCCTAGCTCATATTTTCTCTTGAGCATTAAATTTATATTATTTTGAAATTCTTCACATAAAGATGGTATTGGTTTTACAAATGTCAGTAATATAATTATTTGCATTTTGCGTTGAGACTTTCATGTGCGCTTGAATCGAAAAATGTAATTACTCTATTAACATTATAATAAATTATATAAAGAAACTATTAGAAGTTTTTGAGTGGCTTTTGAAATACGTTTCGTAAACGTTTCCGAATTAATCGAATCGAAATATACTCCATACAAAGATTAGTTCTGCAAACAAACAATGCAAAATATCTCCAAAACTAGTTCACAAACTTGCAACTGCTAGGTAGCGATTTTCCTGCCAGGAAATCAAATTTGGGATGAAAATACAGAATTTTGTAGATAATGCTGTAATTAAATGCACACTTACTATGGTGTTCTATTCAAACTTGAAACTGTCCTTCCCAGACCTTCCCAGAACCCGTAGAATCTCAAAATCGACGTAAAATTAAATAAACTGTGATGCAGACATCTATTGAACAAGTTTATCATGCTGTTAATTAAATATTTGGATTAAAACACTGTATTTACCCTCGTGCAACACTGACATAGTCATGTAAAGTATGGTTCTCGTCGATTGAAGATCTAGTAATAAGCTCTTTCACGTGCAATTATTATCAACAAAGTACGTAATGTCTGTGTGTTCATCTAGTTCACTAATAGTACGAACATTACTGGTAAAAAGTAGTCGTACATCACGGAAAAAGACGTAAAACACTAACTGAATATCCCTTCCCCAAGCGCGTTTCTGATTCACTTGTTAATACACATTTAAAACGAAATAAAATCTTAATTTTCATTTTTGTTCCCTTTTGATACCTAAAACATTACTCGTTAAAACATTCCTATAATATATATTACATTGTTTCATTTACACATTTTAAAATCTTGTGAACTTGTCAAACTTTTTCCACACCAGTATCCAACTTACAAGAAGTAGTAAATTAAAATATACATCTTCACTACAAATCCATTGAAATTAACTTCCTTGCGTTCCTTGCGTAGACAGTATAATGAATATAAACTTGATTGACTAAGGAGATCGTGCAACAGATATTGACTTCGAAAAGAATATTTCTAGTGTCTTGAAAGTGAGAAAGCAAATTAAAATGCTCTCAAACCTTCTTTATCCGCTATTACAAAGCAAGACGTGAGTGTTAATCTGTGTTCGATAAAACGGAATTTGAAAATCCAAGTGAAGCAACTTGAAGTCTCTAGTCGTAACTGAGGCTTCACGACTGAACAGATTGCGTGAAATCAAGCTAAAGATATGCCCCAATCCTTCTGTGCCCGTTTAGTAAATTAGTTCGCACAGTTAGGTTGTAGCCTCTGAGCATCACGATTTTACTGAGTTAAATCGATCGACGTTAACTGTCGATTCTGCAACACTAAGAGTTGAGCTTCTTCCCGATATAAGGTCGATAAAATGCCTTCAAAATGTCGAAAATAACAAATATTTCGAAAGTAATTATATCTAATCCAGCTATACTTTCGTTTCACCAATAGAGTTGGTGCACATGAGAATACACAGTACTTCGGAATTTGGTAATTAGTTTCGCTTGTTCTGTTAATTATCTCGCGTTGCACACTCTAATTGGTAACTTTTGTTTTTCGTTGAACATCTTAGTTGTATTACCTTGATGAACACGGGATCACGAGCCGTAACGATCCTGTTGCATCCTACAGAGAATGAGGCGAGTTAGGCAAACGTACACGCCTTGCACACAAAATTCCAAACTGAGCTTATATTCCCATGTTAGAAATATTGGAAAACTATCGCAACAAAACTGATTGACGCATTTTCAATGCATATCCTAATAAGGAATAATCGTTGCTGAACCACACTATACGATAATAAATATTTTGGGAGGTACTTGTAATTGTAATGTTAATGCCATCATAAAAGGATTTCTTTTGAATTCGAAAATTACCAGAATCTACAAAAAAAATTGCCAACTCAGGAAAACGGAAGGAGAATGTGTTTTGTTTTCAGCAAAAACCGTCCACTACAATATCGCGTCACTTTGACTTAAGAGAATGAAATGCCTAATTAAGTTCTTCTAAATCGTTAGTGTGGGAGTATAGGGGTTGTGTTTTTTAGGGAACGCACCGATTTTTGGAGGAATCTTAGAGATGAAGCGGATTGGCGGTGGGTCTTCGGGAGGACGCGGGTTGAGAAGGGGCGGGTCGTGTTGAGATCGCGGGTTGAGAGGGGGCAGGCCGTGTTGGCGGGAACGCGGGTTGAGAGGGGGTGGGCGTGTTGGGGAGGACGCAGGGTGAGGGGGGGAAGCGGGTCGTGTTGGAGAGGACGTGGGTTGAGGGGGAGGCGGGTCAACGTGGGAGGACGAAGGTTGGGAGGGTGTTGGGGAGGGTGTTGGGGAGGGTGTTGGGGAGGGTGTTGGGGAGGGTGTTGGGGAGGGTGTTGGGGAGGGTGTTGGGGAGGGTGTTGGGGAGGGTGTTGGGGAGGGTGTTGGGGAGGGTGTTGGGGAGGGTGTTGGGGAGGGTGTTGGGGAGGGTGTTGGGGAGGGTGTTGGGGAAGGTGTTGGGGAAGGTGTTGGGGAGGGTGTTGGGGAGGGTGTTGGGGAGGGTGTTGGGGAGGGTGTTGGGGAGGGTGTTGGGGAGGGTGTTGGGGAGGGTGTTGGGGAGGGTGTTGGGGAGGGTGTTGGGGAGGGTGTTGGGGAGGGTGTTGGGGAGGGTGTTGGGGAGGGTGTTGGGGAGGGTGTTGGGGAGGGTGTCGGGGAGACTCCGCCGCCTCACTGCTGCGCTCCGCGAATGGAGAAAGGAGAGGCGCAGGACGCGGAGGGCGGCGCTGAACGTCTCCGCGAAAGGCGTCCCTCGTCTCCGCTCGCCAGCGGCTGCGCGTCTTGACGGACGACGTTCTTGACCCGAATCGTCAACCCGCGGACGAATTAATACCCGCCTTGCGCCAGCCGCTCGCTCGAATTATCCGACGGTTTGCGCTAGTGCTTTCACCGGATGACGAGGACGCCGACGCGCTGTGTGGCGTCTGTGCTAGCTGGCTGGATTGGAAACGCCTGTCGTAGATCATGGTTCGTTTCTGTGAGAATGTGACGTGCTAATGGTTGACGACAGGTTGATTTACAGAGGTATTTCTCGTAGTTATTGGTCATACAAGGGATTTAATTGCAAGATTATGTACTTTGCGCTTAAGAATTTGATCAGTAAGCTGGCAATTTTAGTAGTAATTTAACATTTGATATAAATAAATATTTACTGCGCATTCTTAACTATTAGATTAACTTCTTTATTTCGGAAAATGTTTGCGTATGCCACTAACATAGCAAATAGTGTTTTCGAAGTTTTGTTGTGTTTACACGAATTAGTTTTAAGGAATTTTTGTCATTTTTACAGATCCCCTTCACTGGTGCCAGCATGAATCCCGCCAGAACATTCGGACCCGCTGTTGTGACCGGCTACTGGGATAACCATTGGGTAAGGCAAATACTGTTTCGACACAGTTTGTTTACATAGTAAAATTGCTGTCGAGTATTGCTCTTATACTAATCAAATTTTCTTTTAGTTCAAATATGAACGAAAAGTGTTGTTTAAAATTCTGATAAATAACAGACATTCAATTTATTAGAACGTTTATATATTACGATTTCTAAGAAATGCTACACAAAATGCATGTATTATGCTTTTAAACAAATATACTTAAATACATGGGCTTAGATATTGATTTTTGAAACGTCTTGTGCACTGTGTGTGTTGTGCGCGTATTGTAATTTGCATTACGATTATCTAATAAAGCCGTTTGAAAAAAAATTAACAAATGGAGTCTCTATTCTGAATATATTTCTATATCAACATAAGATAACATGTCAAACGATTTTCTTAGACTACTCTTATTTCTTTGACGTTCACAGAGATGGCGTTCCACATTGCCCTTAGGTGGCGCCGCTGAACCGTCGGCCACGTCTCAAATTCTCAGAAGTAGTCTCCCGCGTGTTTTTATTGCCCTCTGCACAGATTTTTCTCTTGATCTTCCTTTTCATTCATGGTTTCATAAACGACAAAGCATCATACTTTAGAAATCCCCTTCTTGTCAATCTTTCTCCACTGTTGTCCTTTGAATAAACACTAAAGAGCATTGATTGCAGCGATATTAATGGAATCAGCTTAGGTCAGAATCTGAACCGCGTGTCATCGCCGGAAACTGCTTTAATTACAACAGTAGTTAACGCGCTTATCGCTGCTAGTGAAACAGTTATCACTCGAGTCGTATTTCGCTGTAATTGAATACGCTTTCTACGTAAGCTACTGAAAAGTCCATGCCAAACGTTTATCAATCTCGCCCTTATCAGCGAATGAATGAGACCGGATTACAATAGCAATCCACTGAAGAGTGAAGGAAAGGTGTGTGTGTGTGTGTGTGTGTGTGTGTGTGTGTGCGTGCGTGCGTGCGTGCGTGCGTGCGTGCGCGAGCATGTGTGCGTGTAATGAGAGGCTCACGCCCACGGCGCGCACCGTGTGTTCGCAGGTGTACTGGGTGGGCCCCATCGCCGGAGGCGTGGCGGCGGCGGCCATCTACAGGTTACTCTTCCAGGCGCGCAAAGGTGAAGATGAGGCCAGCTCCTACGACTTCTAGGCGGCCTGGCACCCCCTGCGGCAACGGTCTCCTTTCTCCTTCCCTCTCCTCCTCCTCCCCTCCCCTCCACCCATCCCTCCATCGCCATTTCACTCCCTTGTTCATACTCCGCCACATCGCCATCCGATCCGTCTCCCAGCACAGGGCGTTCTGCAACTTTCTGGAGAGGTCTTGTCAATCTCGGTTTTGAAGTTTGCGAAAAACCAAAGATGTAGAAAAAAATGTTGCAACTATATTGCAATAAATTGTCGTGGATAATGATAGTTGCAGAAACTATTGTAAAAATTCAACATTTTGTTTGTTGCAATGGAAATATTGTTATATTTATTCGCTACTTTTTAAGTTAAATTATCCGTCCAACTAGGGTCTCGACTCCATTTTGCTGTTCAGGACATTACTTGGGAATTTAAAAATAGTTATCACAAGATTCCTAAAAACAATATTGTATTAATAGCGGATAGGACAAGTAAAAATTGTTAGACCACAATTTGTGTAAACAATAAGAATGGTACTTTAATTTATATACTAAACTTTTTAATGGAGTAATTACCCCTATTCACGAAGGAATTTACGAAAAGTGTAATTTATTAAAAATATAGTTCTATTATTTTTGTCAAAGTATCACTTTTGGGGGATTAAAATCTCAGATAATGGTGCTTTATTTCGCTCTCGAAATTACAAATAATCTTAAGTAAATTGCGTGAAAAAAAATCAAAAGGTAATTGTAAAGGATACTTACAACGTTTACACATTACCTACAGCAGATTAGTTCGAGGTACATTTCTTCTACCTTGGTCGCAACGTAATTACCGAAGAAAACTAGAATATTAATTGATTAGTTGCATATAGATCTGTGAATTTATAAGTAACTTGTTCTTAAAAATAATATCTCGCTTAGCTTGCTTCCGGTCACAAGGAGCCTGAAGGTTCTCGCCGCGCAAATCGAACACTTCGCGAAGTGAAGAAGCAGCCGTGAGAGTAGTCGAGACAGTACTCACGCGTGTGGAGCGAGTAGCCCCGACCGGCGCGTGCGCACACGGAGCACTGGTCACGCCCAAGTCACCCCACAAGGAAAGGTCAGAGGTAGAGGTGGCGGCGGCGGCGGCGGCACCGCCTGCGGCACAGGTCCCGGCCGGCACGCCCACCGACCGCGCTGCTGTGCCTGCAGCTTCCATGTGGCGGTTGGCCTGCCATACAAAGCGTCCCCGCAAACTTGACTTAACCTCGACTTAGCGTTCGAGATAAACGTTCACTTTGGTATTCAATCAAGGGAGCAATGAAGGCTTCATATAAATCTTACCGTTAAACCATCGTTTCTATTTCGTTGATATTGGTGTGCTTACCACGATTGGATGCTGAAGTTGTCAACATCATTCGTACAGAGTGCAAAGTTAAGGTTAATGTTAAATTTAATGCAAGGTGTACTGAAAGATTCACGATCTTTATCGTTAAATTGAGGTTAGTTTCGTTGTGGGCGATGTTAATATGAGAAATTGTTTGATTGGGGTTGCCAACGGTATTTCAATTAGACTGGTTTGGCAAGGTCATTCAAAAACGCTTGTACCGCGTAAGTGCTACCGAGAATGAGAGCGGCCCTTGAGAGTAATTTTGTTGCTTTTTGCGTTCTGTCGTATCTGCCCAAAGAAGACTTAACGAATCTCGTGGAAATGAGTATTTGCATCAGCAAATACTCCCTTCTTGATGAGGTTTCTTTAAGTTTTTCTTGGGACACTAAGTGTGGACATCAACATTTCATTCATCGGGACTAAGTGAAAATAATTTCAAATAGTTTAAAAATATCGTGTCTATTTTCGTAGATTTTTGTCTGCTGGATTTATTTTAACCTAAACCATTGGTATTACTTCGTCAGAATATTTGGGTGTAATTAGTTCTAAATAAAATTAGGTGTAGGTTTGTAATAAAATAAGGTATTATCAAACTGAACGACCTCTCCAGAAAGTTATTTCCCTGTAATGTCTTGCCAAAATGAGTCTCATAACTTGTAAGATTACTGTGTTATATTGAATACAGTTTTTGTAGATAAATATATTTTAATGTGTTTTCTTTTGTGTGCAATTGTGATTGTGTAATGGTAGAATACGGTTAAAGAGATAGAAAATTACATGTGGAAGATAACTGTTAATTTGTAGTGTGGTTGCATGTTTTTGTATGAAAGTTAAGAAAATAGCAACAGCATGCTGTATTGTGTGGAAATCAAGGTTGGATAGTTATATTTCGGGCTAGCATGTCCATTTTCTTTCATTTATTAATTGTAATGAAACTCCAGGAAGGACATGTTACATCTGAACCACGATTATATAAACTACTGTATCATAAATATTTCATAAATATTATGAACTTCATGTTAGATTCTTAGATTGCACAGGTAGTTTAATTCCTTCTTAACTAAAATATTTGACTAAGTTTCTTTAAAATGCTGCAGAGGCTAATTTAACTTGCTTTGCATGAATGCTAGAGATCTGTCTTTCGAAAGGTCTCATTTTCTGTCCTCTTGTTTTGCAGCATCAAAGTTTAAAAATAGTCAAGTGCCTAGGCGTTCATATGAATATCAGGTGTGTTGGAAGAAATATTTCATAAGTTTTCTATTCACTGAAACTGGTACGACTGGCTAATTTCACGGTAAAATTTCTAAGTGTAGTGATAAATCGAATAATCTGGTAATACGTAGTTGAATTTAAAACATTTTATCCTCTGTTTAAAAGTAAAGGTATTTAATATCTAATGTTTTACTTTCATGCTGCATTTTGAAGACGAGGACTGAGGGTATGTATGCTTTTGGGCTCTTGTATGTTTGTATGTGAATGTGTACGTATTGTATTTGTAAGTAATAAATGCTGTTGTGTACCTTACGCTTTCATTATTTTTCTATGTAATTTTGCCGTTTCCTTGGAATTCATGGTTATGGATTACTAAAATGCTTTCAGAATATTTAGTAGAAGATTGCTGAGTTTTTTTTATTAAAAGGTGGCGTAGGTTAAAAACCTTATTTTTCTGTAATGCAACATTTGGCATCTTAATTTAAATAAGCCAGAAACTGAAATCATGTCTGGTTTTTATAGAAGTGTTGCTAAATCATTTTGTATTCTGTGGTTAAAACAGTATAGTGCAAATGTGTTTTCCGCACAGGTGATGAGCCTACAGAGCCGGTTTTTACAAAGACAACAAGAAGCGTACCGGAAGAACAAGCACATCACATCTAAGAAGGAACCGAAGTTAATTTTATTTCCTTCATGAAGATTGTGTCATCTCGCAGAAAAACATTCATTTTTATTATTCATATACATCGTTACTTGCTAGTCACTTTCTTTAAATGAGCTTTATATCTCATTACCTTTACTGTAAATATAAACATCAAGCATTCTTGTCATTCACGGAACGATTGCTGAACGGAACATACAGTTTTGAATGGCATTCAAAATAATTTTATGTAAAACAATTTTCAGCAAAAAATCAAAAGTGAATTTCTAATTTCTATTCATAAATCCATTAAACATTAGATTGTTCATGGAATTAATGTAGTACATCCATCATTTAGAACATGAAGTTTATATTGGTCTTCTTACTTGGAAACAAGTAATAAACGTTGAAATGTGTTAAATCTCTTGCATTATTGTGAAATAAGCTCACTTTTTACCATTTGTAATATATGTAAAAAAACGTGTTAAAATTTAAATATTGTTCAAGAATCAATCGTGCAATTTTGGCATTATGCAGATAAAAACAATGTTTCGAAAGTTTTAAGTTACTGTGTATTTCATCAGATTATTGTAGCAGGGAACATGCATACAAAGTAATATTACAATGCAACGAGCTTTTTATGCATTGAAACTCAATTTTGCATCGAATATAAAACAAGTATCACACGAGTACCTCAAAAATGTATGGAATAGAACACTTGTTATTCAAAGTGCTTAAAGATGCATATTCCTTGATATGTACCTTTCTCTTTTTTATAGTTAAATAAAAATAATTAATTCTTCACTAGACAAAAAGATTTCAATCCCTTGCCCTGTGTGTAAATTGTTAGTGTACGCACAGCAAAATGAGTGGAGTTCTGCAGGTTGTAAAGAAAGCATTGCGTTCTCGTAATAGGAAATTAATTGGCAATGTAATTAGAATATTGTAGACCTTCCATGCAAACATTGGTTGGAAATCTAAAAATTGTATTTCGTTATCGGAATGAAAAACTCTAGAAAAATGTTATTGAAAAATTATAATTGTAATGAGCATGACAAAAAAGTAGAAAATCTTATTTCTTATTCAACTGAAAATTGTCAAGGATAACCAGAGGTAGTTAGTTAAATGTATAGCTGGTACAAATAGTTTTTATAATGCGCACAGGAGACTTCTTCAGCTTTGTCTTAACGAATCCTTCGTAAACTCTAGTGCATGATTATCATCGCTGCGCAAATACGGATACGAAGTGCTTTTATTGTCACATTAGCGTCCATAGCAGCTTCCCTCCATCTCATTTTTTGATTTGATAAACATAAGGCTACGATACATAAGCGCACTTTAACGGACGTTGCAGTGCGTCCGTTGCAGTTTACATTATACGAATGAAGCGTGACACAAGAGCTCGCTACGCGACGTCTGTTGTACTCTACAAATGTGCCCGAGTACTGACAGTCCGTTGTACGACGGTAGGCTGCCTGCTACCTAAACATTCTTATGAAATCATCCTTGTAAAAGTTGCGTAACAGGTGTGATGGCGACCAACTATCATGTATAATTATAAATGTAACAAAATACGTATTTAAATCCCTGAACACAACCACTCTGCGCCCCATAACTGTCTAGTAGATGACTACTATACGATGATCGCCTGGTTCCTCATTGTTTACAGGTTTATTGAAAAACTGGCCCACGATTGATAACAATGGAGATGCAGAAAAATTGTGAGTACAGTACTTCAAACCCGTAACTATTGTAAAGGTGTTTGTGCAAATTGAGAGGAGGGGAGATTGACTGTAGCGTTTGCAATGTTCGTCCTGTGCCATACGCTACGTTGACGCCCGATAAGTAACGCGCGTTGTTAATTTACACTGTATCTTATGCGGAACGCCCAAAGCGCTCGTGTGCCGTTTGGCTGAGTTATTCTACGACGCGTGTTACGTAATGTCACGTACTCGGAGCATGTTATGAGTCCTTTTAGTCTCTGCAAAATGGACGTAAGCTGCACCGTGACATTGATACGATTTGAATCTTGAAAGATGATTGGTTTGTACGCCTTTCTTCGCCTTAATATCGCTTGCCGCTACCGAGTATGTTTGATGCCCCAGGTTTGAGGACCTTGGGTTTTATCCGATTGACGCTCGAACGCAGCCACTCTTGGCCACTAAAACTCCACCGCTCGTACGATTTAGAATGTAGATAGGAAGCTCTTTCCACAGCAAGGTATTACAAGGTCTGAGGTTGATCATATGAGAGATGCAGTACACATCAATGGATCAAGCGAATCTGTTCTGAGTTTCCCCTAAACCTGGAACGAAAGAGAAACCCAACTGGGGGCCCGCCCGAAATAATCCAGAAGACTAGGGGTGCCCGACTCTTCTCCCACTCCGCCCACAGTGTATCGAACAATTCAGGAAAAAAAAATCGTTTCCAATTCTCTACCAGAGCTGAACCAACTCCAACGCTCTTCGACATGGCAGAAATAAACAAAAGGCTTTGAAAACCACCAATCACAACACCGTTACCAAAGTCTCTTTCTGATTGTAAAAAAACAGCAAACAGTCCGCAGTCAGAGTTAAGCGGTGCCTAGAGTAGAACTGGGAGAGTCAGCAACACTGCGCCGTCGCCGCCTGCGGCGGTTCAGCGATCGACCTTTCTCCGAGAGCCCCGTGCCGCGCCGCGCCGCTCGCCACGGGCGATTTGCTGCCGCCGCCGGCGCTGCCACCGCTGCCACCGCTGCCACCGCTGCCACCGCTACCACCGCTACCACCGCTACCACCGCTACCACCGCTACCACCGCTACCACCGCTACCACCGCTACCACCGCTACCACCGCTACCACCGCTACCAGCGCAGCCACCGCCGCCACAGTCGCCACCGCCGCCACAGTCGCCACCCCCGCCACAGTCGCCCCGCCGCCCCCGCCGCCACAGTCACCACCACCCGCCGCCTCCGCGGCCCCGCCCTGCTACCCCACGCCGCCCCCACCCTGCTCCCCACGCCGCCCCCGCCCTGCTCCCCACGCCGCTGCCCCCTACCGCCCCTGCCCCCCCGCCCCAGCCGCCCTCGCCGCCCTCGCTGCCTTCGCCGCCCTCGCCGCCTTCGCCGCCCTCGCCGCCCTCGCCGCCACTGCCTTCATCGCCACCGTTGCGCCCGCTCCCACCGCCGCCACACTACCATTTCCACCCCCGCCTTTTCCGCCGCCGCCGCCATCATCACCACCGCCGCCACACTACCATTTCCACCCCCGCCTTTTCCGCCGCCGCCGCCATCATCACCACCGCCGCCACCATCACCACCGCCGCCACCGCGAGCGCCACAGCCGCCGCCGCTCTCCTGACGTAAGCGTGCGTGCGAACATCCGGTGCGGCACGGCCCGGCGCGGCGCGGCGGCGCCCGCCGTGATGCGTGGCGTAAGACGGAGCCGCGCATCGCCTCCCATCGCGGCGCGGCGCGGCGCTGCAGGGGATGCGACCTCCGACCCCGTGGCGAGTCCCCAGGCCCCGGCGCGCGCCCGCCGACCTGGAATGCGCGAGGCAGCGCAGGGTGCTCGTGGGATAGTACTGGACGGCGACGGCCTACGAAATCCAGGCAATGCCGAGCGACGACTCAACGACCTCACGAGGTTAGAGCCTAGGGGGACG
This sequence comes from Gryllus longicercus, assembly GCA_038098605.1. NCBI lineage: Eukaryota > Metazoa > Arthropoda > Insecta > Orthoptera > Gryllidae > Gryllus > Gryllus longicercus. The sequence continues at coordinate 6,746,953 of JAZDUA010000020.1, forward strand.
CAACTTTTAATAGAGCAGGGCTTAAATTCTGGGTTACCGGCGGTGACTGCCGCTCCGCTACGAAATCGTAGGAAACCCTTGTCAACTAATATTACCCAACAGACTGACTGGGTAAAGGTCTGGGCAACCCTCTAGCCTGGCGTGTCAGAAACGGTCGAAGTTGAATTCCAGTGAAAATATGTTTTCCCTTTTAAAATAATTAATTAAAAATGTGTGGAACGTTTCCATGAGTCCAATTGTACAAACTATTATTTCTGAACAAAGGACCGCAATGTTGTTACACTAGAAAAATACAGACGTCAGAACATTTATTATTAATGGAGATATGCAAGTGCAATTAAATCGTGTTGAATAAAATAGAGTACATTTTTCATACTTTTGTTCTTCAAACATTAGCTCCGTTACTTGCTCTTTTTCAATAATGGCTGGTCCACCAACGTTTGTTCTTTGATCACTTAGCATTGGTCGTATCCATTAAAGTTAGGCCATTTCCTTCGAGCATACCAGTAATAGTATTAGCAGCGTACCGGGCGCTAAGCAAATTCAGATGTTGGGTCTGCCAACGTCGAGACTTCTGACCCGCTTTGTAAAACTTCAGGTCTGTTGAATACACTTTTGCCTTATTTTTGTGGTGAGGTTCAGGCCATCAGTCGTGCTCTTCCGCCTAACTACGCAATTTTCTCTACTATTCTTTTTCAGTCTAGCAGGGAAAAGATGTTTCATTCGGAGGAGAAAATAGGCAATTTGAATTATGATCAGAGGCTTCTTTTAGGCGTTTAAGTGCAGTAAATATTCAACATGATATAACAGCCAGATACGCTGTCACATTATCGAAGCCGCTACTTCGGGAAAGCTAGTGGGCTAGGAGTTTTGACTACAACTTCGTCATGCCGAGGTCCTCTTCAGCACACTACCTTTGAAGTCATTTTCTGGAGTACCCTTTTGCCTGTCTCCTACCCGCAGAGGGGATCGCGGCGGATTGAGTAACTAGTCACGGTCTGTGGTGGAGCGTAGTTGACGACCACCCGAACTCTGAGTTTTACGGCAGCACTTACGTCGATAGCTTCAATGTGGGGGCAGTGAGTATGCGATGGTATGCTCCTGGTTACCGGGATTGACCCTCGCCAGTCAGGCCTGCGGCGCGTCGACCTTAGGGCAGGGTTGGGCGTTGGGTCTTTCGAATGCTCTGGAATCCACATAGAGAAGTCCGGTGGGAACCTTACACCAGCCGCCAGGTAGCCTAGATTCTGGCGATACATCAATAGCCTAAAGGGGTAGGCAGTAAAGAGCAAGCTGCAAGGGGCCCCCAAGCCACCCGAATCTTAGTTCGGGTGGTCCCCTTTTGGGCTCTTGGATTCGTGGCAGTGGTCCGATACTCAGGGCAAAAACGAGGGACTTGTCCCGGTTTATGTGAATGGCGCATTGATTCCACTCCGGTTCTAGCCCGAAAATCTAGTAGCAGGAGGATTTTCTAGCCCAAAAATCTAGGTGGCAGGAGGCTTCAACCCAGGCATTTAATGGGGAGGTCGCCGAGAGTGCAAACTGCGTTCTGGCGGGATCCGGATACCAGCCTGTCGGCGTACTTGTGCGCAGGTTTGGGGTGCGAATAAAAGCGAAAAGCTAAGGTCCTCACCCCGGGAAATGTTCCCCCTGGTATTGTTTGTGAGGGTTGTAGTTTACACAGGGTTCCTACTACTACTTGCTACTAGCCCCTCTCCTTCGATGTGTCCGACAAAGAGTCCCTACCAGCTACAGCTATGCCACAGTCGTATACCTCCCATAGAGATTCCTACTTAACCTCCACCATCGTCAAGGTTATGTACTCCGAAGGTGGAGTGAATATCAAATAGTGAGATGAATTTAACACAAAATGTCTGATTTTACACGTCTCTGTCAACCCTTACCGCTCGGAAGTGTCAAACTCTTGAAAATGTGAAAGAAGAACTGAAAAGATCCAATTTCATATATTACATTTATTATTGAGATTAAATTTATGTTGAACATAATTCGAGACCGTTGAACTCAAAAAGACCCTAAAACGTAACGTTTAAGAGATATACAAGACTGATAAATTTAAAATACAGCCCTTTGGCGAACAAATTATTGAGGGATTATATTTGCGTCTGCCAAAAGATAATGTGTTTAAACAAATATTTATATTAATATTTATAAAGATAAGAAGCATTTAGTCTCCTGTCTTTGAAACTGAATTTCTTCTGACTCATTGGTAAGGTGAAGAGAACCAACAGTTATCTTTACTACTGTAATAATATAATAGGTAGACTTATAATGTATTTCCTCTTGATTCTGACCTTAACTATGCAACACTGACGCAACTGATACTTAAATTTCTACCTATCAGAAGAATCTATGGAATGCCCAAATGAAGATAATGTTATCATGCTAAGTATATCAGGAGTCTGACGATGATAGGGTTTAAATTCATCTTTTATATTTTGAAATATTGTAATCCGTGAAATATTATTAAATTTCTCCTGCAAATCTCGGAAAAGGAAATAATAATATAAATAATAATGTAATAAAGATTTGAATAATAATAAACAATATTTATTTGATTGTTGTATGTTATTAACCAAATACTACTTTGAACGTGAGTGACTATTCCTGACACTTCGAATGCAATTCGAATACAATTCAAATTTGACTTCTCTCTGTAATTCTAATTGTACCAATTTTAAACCAATGTTTAAATTAGTTTCATAAATCTGGAAATCTATACATAATTCTCATAATTAATAAATGAAAGATAACTTAAAAGTTCTAATCATAAAAGTTTCATGATTTGTACTGTTTCGTGAGAACAATAAAACGCAATAAACGTGGTGTGATGCTTAATTGGAGGATATGGCTATTTGACTTGACGGACCCAACAACCCCATTTCTGCCCCATACTGCCAAAATAAATTAATTCTGCAGATATAAATATGATTTGGTTGTAAATATATTGCGCTTTATATAATTGTCAAAATATTGTTTTGTGGGAACATTATGTAAATCGTCATTTATAATATAATTTGGAATTTCTTTCGCAGAAAAAAAGACACATGTTTGTCTTTACCCCATTAATAAACTATATTGAAATTGTACTTTGCTGATATCGTAGCTTGTCTAGTGGTTGTGTTACAGATGCACAACAGACTAATATAGGTTGGTAATATACTGAATTGTATGGCTAATGTTTAGACGGGGTGTTTGGAAAGTGTAAACAATTTACGAAATATTTAAAACAGATATACTGGCTATTTTGTACAAAAAACGACTCCCGCCAACGTCTTCTAGTGTACATGACATCTGCTATTACACTTATTTAAAAACATTCAATTTCGTCAGAATCACAAAAAAGTCTAATCGGAGAATAACTCCCCATCCCCAGGACAGATTTTTCGCAAAGTATTCCTTGCAGGCTTTTGAACTTTCGATGATGATACAGAGCTCATACAATCTAACTTAATATAAAGAGTGTCGTAGATTATTTGATTAGCAGTGGCTGGGAGGTTGTCAGGATTAGTGAGCGTTTCAACCTCGCCAGAACGAAAAGTCGAGAAAGTAAAAGCAATGAATCGTCGACCATGCTTCGTAATCTAACGAAGGAACTCGACATTCACTGTCAGTGAAGTAACACAGAAACCTCCCAGGAGAGTTCCGAGTTTTGCTATCTCCAGAACGCAGCGGTCGTGTGAACAGCGTGACTAACGCAGTCGTTCATATAAACGGGTGGCCAAAGGTCGAATAAAGCAGCGAGAAGGACCAGTTCGTCTCGCATCGCCTCGGGTAACGCGGCCGCCTAAAGAGGCACAAGCAGGGGAACGAACCCGGCGGGAGCGGGGGGCCAACAGGTGAGCCCAGTGAGCGTCGGTTTCATTGATTGATTAATTAATTAGTGATTTCGGACGCGTCAACTACCAGGGTCGTTTGTCCCGTAAGTGTAATGCATGTTTATTGCTCGGGAGATGACGGGGATCTTTCTCCCGCTGTATGGCGGGATTCGGCGCCCACCTACCATTGGCTAGCGGGATTTTCCTCACATAGGTATCTCCTACCAGCAGGGCACAGTCCCAATCGGGAGAAGCTCGTAGCTCTTGACGGGTCTCCCGGCATGTGTGGTAGAGTAGTGTAGTGTAGTGTGTGTGTAATGCATGAAGATAAGACAAGGAAGGGGAAGGTGAGATCGCGCGTGGACCGTGGCCTGTTTGTTAGGGTACTGCTCCGGCATTTGCCTGGTATAGATCGGAGAAACCACGGAAAACTACCAATCAGAGCAGCCAGCCACTAGAGCTCTCCTGTTGAGAACGACTGAATTCGACCTAGCTGACACGCTTAGTGTCGAAAATTCTGGCACCGTCGGGGCTCGAAGCTAGAACCTCCCGGTCACAGGGACTGCAGTGACGTCAGTTGATGCCCTGCGCCATCTCTCCAGGTGAGCCCTTCGGAAGCGGGCGAGGGCGAGGGAGGTGATGAGGGCAGGGTGGTCGATGAATGCGTTGGAACCGGGCGGTCGGCGGGAGCAGTGGGGCCGTTGAGACAGGGATCATTGGGAATGGAGGAGATGAGATGAGGACAGATGGAACTATGCTACGATCAGTGAAGTTGTGTGTGGGGTACGGGTTGTGAAGGTGAAGGAGCTGTGGGGTGGAGAGCGAGAATGAATAATGGGGAAGTAACGGATTATTTGATAAAATACCTCATTGAGTGTAGTGGGGCTATGTGGGCCGTGGAGACGGTGGATTGATTAATGATTGATTTTTCGTGATTCATTCAACTGCTAAGGTCATTAGTAAATGTAGTACCTAGGAAGCTTGGGATGATCTACCCCCGCTGATTGGCGAGATCAGGAGCCGACCTACCGTCGAATAGAACGGTTATCCCTACCCGGTATCTCCCTCCAATGATCACCCCGCCGGAACAAGCTCTAAGCTCTCGACCAGTCTCCCGGCACGTGTGGAAGTGTAGTGGATGTAAGTGTGTGTACGTAAGGGGTGAGGATACGACAAGGAAGAGGAAGGAAGAACCGTTCGCTGTCCGTGGCCCGTTTGTTAGGGAGCTGCTCCGGCAATCGCCTGGTGTTGGCCAGTGAGAGCCGAGGTGAGGTTGTTGGGAATGAAGGAGACGAGATGAGGAGGATCAGGTAAATGGGGTGATGGAGGCGTTGAGAGGCTGGGGTCAGTAAACTTGTAAGTGGGAGGTGTGTGGGGGTATGTGTGCGCGATTGTGGGGGGAGGGGCTCTGGGAAAAGTGGTGCTGTCTGGGCGATGGAGCTATGGGGTGCAGAGCGTAGTTGAATCACAATGATGACACGGATTAAGTGATAAAAAGGGTTGAGTGTGGGGGTAGTGAGGTCAGTGGGAACACTGGGGACACTGGGGACACTCAGGGCGGTCGTTAGGGTCACTGGGACCGGTGGGAGCGGAGGGCTCACTGGAGGCTGTGGGGACACTGGGATCGAGTGTCGATGGGTTCGGTAGAGGCGGTGAGGCTGTGGGGTCGGAGGGTAGGTGGGGACAGTAGGGGCGGTAGAGTCGATGGGTTCGGTGGGGACAGTGGGGACACTGGGGTCGGTAGGGTCAATGGGACCGGTGAGTGCGGTAGGGACACTGGGTTGGTAGGGTCAGTGGGAACGGTGTGGGTGGTGTGGGCAGTGGGGCGGCCCGGGCGGCGACGTAGATGACGAGCAGAAAGGCGGTGGAGGGCGGCATCGGCAGAGACTTCATTAATTCCTGTAACCGGCGCGGCGGCCTGAGGAGAGAGCGGTGCAAGCAGCCACTGGGCGGTCAGGGGCTGTGGAAATGCCAGTCGGCCGGCCGACCGCCCACCGCCCGCTCACCCGCTCGCCCGTTCGCCCGCTCGCCCGCCTGCCGGTTGCCTAGCGGGTTGGGCTCTGCGGCGTCGCCCGGGGCGACAGGGCCCGCCCGGCCTCTCGCCCGCCTCTGACGTAACCAGCCGGCCTGGCCGAGCCGTCGGCCGCCCTGGCACAGTGGGCTCTCTCACTCAGACTTCTCTCTCTCCCTCTCTCTCTCTCCTAGATCATGAAATTGAATAACCAGGCCCTCTTACCTGTCTTTCGGCCGAACCACTTCACCTGAAATTCGTGAGCGTTGGCAATTTAAAGTTTTGCTGTAGTACTGCTTAGTACATTGTACTTTCCGTAACAATGGTGCGCTGAACATATCAGTGTACAAATCATGCTCCGAATCATTGTTTTGTGACCTTTCCACGACCGAGGCATATTACTGACACTGAATTTTGAAGAGAATTATCCAACCTTTTTGCGTGGCAACACTGTATCGACACGAAAAGCATTCGCACATACTTCGATATATGGAGGCATAATAAACATGTATTTCACGCAATTAAACTGCACACAGTACAGTGATGTTAACAAGTACATTTAAAATTATAATTTCTTTCGTGTGATTTCGGTGAAATATCACACAATGTGAACTCAAAAATTTTCTCTCAATGAAATGAATTTTCAATTACAGTGTTCTGAACCTAGCAATAAGTACGGCTAACAATAGCTTGTCCTAAAGAGTCAATTTCGTTCAAACATTTTACCGTGAAGGTAAAATCTACAATAAGTGATTGCGAACTACTTGATAGCTGTGTGCTTTATATACGTGTCAATGTTAACCTTTTAAAGGTGAACTGAGTTCGTCAAAGATCTAAAATTTACCTCAACAATAATCTAAAATATATCGTACTTGGTAACTACACCAGACCCGGGTTTGAGGTACTAGACTCGCTCGATATTTCGTCGGTGCACAAGGAAAATGTCTATATTCTTAGTATGAATTGTGTGTATAATGTATATTGTTATTCAACAGTTGTAAAAAAATCATTCATTTAGTCCATTCACAAGGAAAGTGACATCTCAAAATTCATCTTTTTTGGTTGAATTGTGAAATATGTTTACAAATAGACCATTTGTGCTAGACAAAATGTAGATAGTTTACAAGACACTCAATAAATGGAGAAAAACATTTTCTTCATTTTCTTTGGCCACGAAACAAATGGATTCTCTCAAAAAAGAAACTGTTCTCTTACAAGAGCTTACGTGGATAACTACGACAGATGTAGATTTGAGTACTAGGCTCACATCATATCGTCGGTGCACAAGAAAAGTGCCATATTTCAAAATTCGTATTTTTTTATGTGAGTTATGTTTAGAAAATGAACTATTTTTCTAGTGAAAATGTCACGCAGTTATGAGTACTTCACAAGCCATTCGAAACTTGGAACTGTCTTTGGCCACAAATTAAACGTCTTCTCTCAGAAACAATGTTATCCTACAAAATGACAGTTTTTTTTAGGTAGGCTACTTTTTGTGCACCAACAATATATCAATTCCAATAAATACGATTTTGCAGAAACATAATTAAACACTTTATAAACAATTTTATGTAGTACTTACCCACCATCAAATTTCATCTCAAGATTATTTATTTAGCATTAACATATCTTTCAACCTGGTGAATAAGGTGTTAAATCAACTTTTTGCTGAAATTGAGTTAATTGTATTTCGGGATTCTCCTAACTATTCTCTGCATTTGTCTGTTATCAGATGAATTGATTTCTTCTGAGTATTGGGCTCATATCTTTACGAAAATAAGGTAAATTTCTTAAAATCATAATAAACTTTAAGTAGAAAAGTCGAATTGCGTCATAAATCACGCTACAACCGGAATTAGATGTCATTGATTATTAACATCAAATATTATCTCGTATACTTATTCACGCTAGAAGATTAATTCAAATAATAACAGGATGACCAGATATTTTGTTCTCTTGTAAAATACATACTTTTAGAATTCACGAGTTATCATCTTATTCACAGAGGTTGAAGATACATTTAGTGAATTGGATTCCACGCTAACATTTTGTTCACGTTCCTCCTCGTGGTATTTGATAGCCTGGCTGTGAAGTCTGTGGGATCGTATCGCAGAGATATGAAACATACCCTTTTCAGTTCGAATCGATTATTCATTAGCGTGCAGTGTCACATCAGTAAGGGCACAGTATGAAAAGTATCGATTGAAAGAAGAATGCAAATTAAACAATCAGAACAAATATCTACTCTCTCGTGTGAAATAGAAACGTACTCAATACAAAACATCCAGGAAAGTAAACCATAGAAATAATGTATTTGAGAACTTCACTTCCCAAGATTCGGAAATATAAAGTGAGAAGTAAGATTGATTGATTATTTCGTGTTTACGGGACCGTCAATATCTTTGGTCACATAAGTGTAGTGCATGTTTTATCACGGGAAGTGGCGGTGAATGTCGTGTTTCGGCGCCGAACTACGGGTTCACTAACGGAGTTTTCCCCCTCTAGGAAGCCCCGCCAGACGATCACGTCCCCAGCCGAAGCAAGCTCTATGCCCCCGTCAGATAAGACAAAAAGACTCCCGTCAGATAGGACATGTGGTACAGATAGGACAAGAAAGGGAAAGGAAAGATTGTGCGTGGTCCTTGGCCCATTTGTTAGGGTACTACTCCGTCATTCGCCTGGTATTGATCGGAGAAATCATGGAATACTACTGACCGGAGCAGCCGGCTGATAGAATTCTACTCAAGAGGGTGGCTGAATTAGACCTAGCTATCTGGCTAGAGTTTAAAGTCCTGCCTCCGACGGAACTTGAACCCTAGGACCTCCAAGTCAGAGACAGTGGAATGGTGAGGCGCAAGATAATTAGAAAGGATGTGGAATACATACCACTTCGAATTGTGACAGAAAGAAAACAATTAAATCGGCATGGTCACGTGTGAAGGAAGCTCTTCGGACGCAAGGAAAACGAGGAAGATGATGTCTGAGTGTAACATTCAAGGAGCCAAAAAAAAAAAAAAAAAAAAAAAACTTTAAGAGAAATGAATAGGGGGTGGAGAAGGTGGGCTGACGTAATCTGCCAGTCGCTCTTAAACAACGGGCTTATGAACTCATGAATACAGAATTTACGCCCTTCCAACCACGCGCTTCCGTTCACTGTGTGGATCAGCGCAGCACAGCGTGGCGTGGCGTGGCGCGGCGCGGCGCGGCGCGGCGTGGCGGGGCGGTCGCGTCTGTGAACTGGAGTGGCTCCGGCGCGGTTGTTTCATCGTCGCGCGCTGCGAGGCCTTGACCCCGAGTCCCGCTGAGGTAACGTACTACTACATCACGCAAATCGCGGCTCGCAGCGGTGGGTGCAGAGGCTGCGACGGCGGCGGCGGTGGGAGGTGCGCTGGAATCGGAGGCATTTTGGGGAGGCGGAGGAGGTGGCGATGGCGATGCTGACGGCTACGGTGACGGCGGTGGCATTACGATGGCGATGGCACTACAATGGCGATGGCGATGATGACGATGGCGATGACGATGGCGATGACGATGGCGATGACGATGGCGATGACGATGGCGATGACGATGGCGATGACGATGGTGATGACGATGGTGATGACGATGGTGATGACGATGGTGATGACGATGGTGATGACGATGGTGATGACGATGGCGATGACGATGACTGACGATGACGGCGATGGCGATTGCATTGCGATGGTGAAAGATGACGATGGTGAAAGACGGCGATGATGACGATTACGATAACTGACGATGGGGACGGCGATGTTGACGATGACGACGACGGCGATGACATCGACAGCGATAATGATGGCGACGAGGAAGAGAACGGCGATGACGGCGGCGACGCAACGGCGACGATGACGATGATGGCGGTGGGGCAGGGGTATGAGGCGGCGGTGAATAAGAAGGCAGTGTCGAATGAGGTAAAGGAGTGTAGATTGCAGTGGTGTCAGTGTTAGCGGGGACGACAACGTTGGCAGACGGCGGAGTCACTTTAAGCGACTGCAGATTAGGAGATGATGGCGACGATGGCTACCACGGCGGTGGAGGTAGTCGGAGATGGGGAAGAGTCGGCGGCAGAGGTTGGGGAGTGGACAGAGAAATGGGAACAGGGCATGGTGAAAGAAATGCAGTTGTATCTATAGATGGAGGTGGTAGTGATGGAGGCGAAAGCAGAAGGGTAGGCGTATACAGGGCGATGGTGAAGTTGGTAGGCCGGCGAGATAGCTAATATGGGTGGTCCATCTCTCGAAGTTAGTGTTGCTCAAGTTGTTCGTCTTTATAGGAGACACTGACTTAGGGTCAACTTGGGCTAACGGATTTATTTTTAGCGGCGAATCGAAAGGTTGTAGAAAGCAATAGTCGATTCAGAAAGCAATGCTAAGTCGTAAAACATATTTCATATTATTATTGCTTGTTATTGTAGATATTCGTATTTTTAACACATGCATATTTTAGGTTTTTGACAGAGACAATCAACACATTTCATGACTTCTTGATATCAAGGAACCACACTATTAGTTTCTAAAAATGCCTATTCGTCCTAAGAAAGGCAAAAATGTATATTTGGTAGATTTCAAATAGCGCAACTAAATTTAAACGCGAACCTTGATAGAAAATCATACTGAAAAGAGGCTCTTTTGAATTCGTGGGATGAATTAATATAGTAGTGCTACAGAATGGCTCAGACATTCCCGTATTAGTTTTTTTATTTCCTTTGGTCTGGGTTAGCTATACGAAGTTGCCACATACTCTTGCCAGTTGCCATCTTTGCCCGACCGAAGTCCGTTTTTTTGAAATATTCTTAATTTTTCTAACGGAAATATTATTTTATTGAATAACAGTAAAACCTCGATATAAAAGGCATTTTTCTTTGAAAAAATTAGAGCCGTTTTTTATATAATGACAATTTAGCACTACCGTAAATTTGAAATTTGAAGCCCTTTTCACAGACAATTTTTGAATTTTCAAAAAACTTCATTTTTGGTTATTTTAAGAATATTAACTCACAAATAAAATAGTGTTTACAAATTGCTGAAAATATGCATATTACCGCCGTGAGGGATGTTTCAAAAAAATTTACATGTGTGTAATTTTTTAAAAAAAATATCCCGAAAGCGTAAGTTCTAAACTTTTTCTGCGTCATCTGACAATTACAATATTAATAGTAATATTTTAAGTGAAATCTGTTCTCCAACAACAGAAGTCATTTCGAAATAAGAGAATGTACAATTATGAAGTACAAATATGAGTAGTTTTGTGTAATTGTTCGTGAAATATATGCCAACATTTGTTTTCTATTTTTTAACCGTAAAATTTTTTAAACTATTTTTTCTCAAGAACGGATCCAAATTTTGGTTTAAATTTTCTCATCGTAGGTATCAAGAGATGCAATAAAATGGTACTAGTTCCATTTTCTGCGAACTCTGTATTTTCTAAAATAGCGAAAAGTTTACATTGTAAAAGTGAAATATTGAAGAGAAATATTGTTGTATTAATAAAATATCTTCTAAAAATTATATATTAAAAAAATAATGTACACTGTTTTCAAAAGCGAGTAATTTTCAAATTATTTCTATTTGATGTTAGCGCAAATTATAAAAAAAGCATTTTCTGAAAAAACGCTCAAAATTGTTTCTTCACATTTTTCACTAATGAAACGGGACGCTTAAACGAAAGCCGCATGTCTCATTTTAGTTGAACTCTGAATTTTCGAAAATTCCGAATTGAGAAGTAATGCGAGAAACTATGAGCTGTTATAGCGTCACTAGTTATACTTTGGAATTGCTGCGGTAAATGAATTTCATGGACAATAGTTTCCAATTTTGTGCATTTGAATTTTATTTTTGACTTTTAGTACACTTTTTAAATATTAGTGTTGTATATTTTAGTCCATTTCTTCGCATTTTTATTTACTTGAAAACTTGAAGAAACTTGAAGAAAAACATTTTTTAAACTTCTTTTCTACTTTTTTTCTTGTATGGGTTGCCTTCTCCATAAGAACCTCTGCGATTACTACAACGGTCGAAATACCTAACTCACACCCGAGAAGTAAGCACGCTTCTCGATAATGTGTTAGATCTCGAATTTTCACATCCACTGTATGGCCGTCATAAACATTGTTCATATATTCACCAACACCGCCCAGGTTATACCAAGTGTCTCTAGTAATTTTGTTCGCTATCACACCACAAAAGTCGCTGAATCATAAAGCTGTATTCGTCAGCGTAAGGCATGTCTTTGCGAACAGCAAAGGAGACATACCCTGGGGTAATCAGGCATTGCGGAACGACACGGAGTAGGCATTTTCCATTTTCCCAGGAATCCTGCTTACGCATCCACAACCCCAGTGTCGTCTCCGTTTCCACCAAAGCTGCTTCCCCTTTCTTAAGCGCCTTCGTCAGGTCCGTTGTTCTGAAGTAGACGGCCGTGGCTATGCTGACAATTTTGGACGTCGTAGTCGTGTAATTTTCGCCGCCCCAATTGTAATTGACCGTGATCATGTCCGCTGTTCGAGGAAATGCATACGCGACATCGTAGCGAGCGTTGAAGCCGGCGAGTGTGTTTATCTCTGGTCCTCTCTTTGGCACCAAGGTGAAGCTGGTGAAGATTCCCGAGAAAGTGCTGAGGATGAGCAGGCTGAACGCGCTCGCCCAGATCATCAGAAGGCGGTGTCTTTTCTTGAAGCTTCCGGTTTGGAAACTATTTTCCGTTTCAAGAAACGCTTGATACAAGAAAATATTAAAAGGTGAACCTGCGACAGACAAAAAACATTTGTTTTAATTTCACGGTTTACACTCTAGTCGAAGGTAGGAATGTATGTAATGCTTCAAACAATCAATTTTGATATTACATTTTTAGGATCATCGAAAAAATGTTTTCCTGTAACATCTGCTTCTGTCTGCAAACAATCAGAACGCTTAAATCTTGAAAAGGATTTTTTAATTTTATTTCGGCAAAAAAAACAGCAGAAATTTATCTTACGGGAGAAAAGCATAATCTTACCCAAAATGAACATATGCTTGTCTATATGGTCGAAATTTTGACTCCCTGCAGATGTCAAGTGTATCTTTTAATATTTTGAACGTATTTTAAATGATACCTCTAGAATATTTTTAAAATTTTCTAAAAAGAGTTCTATATTTATTTCTTAATTTGTGTACTGAAGTAGAGCAAAATACATTCATAAATATGCCACAGGTCTAGTTTTTCATTACAACCTCTGAATTTCCGAATACTGCAACATTTAAAATTGTGTCGACCTATTCATACAAGCTAGAGATGGTTGTCTTAATGAAATCTGTTCTTCAAAATTATATACTGTAATATTATTTTTTTCAAAATATGAATATATTCGACTAATGTCAGTTAAACTACAATTGACCAAAATGTAATGACCAATCATGACAACTTTCCCCCAAGACGTAAACATGATTGGTTCAAAACTCATCCTAATTTTTTCTTTCGGCTTTTCAAAAGGAGCATATTATTCTGAAGTATCTGACGAAAGTACTGTTTTCATTATCACTTTCGAATCTGCAAAAATTAAAGATGTGTACTGCTTCTTATGAATGCGACTGGTGAAACACCCTATTGAACGACCCAGTGGCGGAATGATTAGCGTGCTGAACGCAGAGACATATGTTTTATGTTCAAATCTCAGTTCAGAAACGATTTTTTGGAGCCCTAGCAGCAATTGTATAGTATTTATTTACAGCAAGACATCAAATTTTCTCACAGTTTCTTCATTATAGGAACCATCAGTATTTTGAATATAAAAGTTCTTTTCTAAAATTGTAGAAGAGCGTACTATATACACGACATGAGAAATACAAATGAATGAAATGGGCCTTGCAGGTTGATCGCCGCTAATATCATTAAATTAACATGAATACAATGTATGATTCCATGCCTCAAACGATAGAGCTTTTCCTAGATAACAAGAGATTCCGAGCTCGCATCCATGAGGGATCAAATATTTGTACATTGTGACAATCTTGTTCCAGCAAACTACTTTATCACATACTTCAGTAATTTTATATTTACTTCTTTATTTGTGATTTTCAAATAACTTCAATAACTCGTTTACTCCAACCTGAGAACAGCAACGAAAAGCAGAAGACTCCAGCATGTGCCAACCCACATAGCGAGGGAGAATGCATCAAATACGCTTCGATCAACGAAGGTTGCTCTGCGCACGAACACACATCATCTCGGGCGTGAGAATAAGGAAGCGAATGCGTGATGATAAGAACAGTTTGTCGCTTCCCCAGTACGACGCTGATCCGTAGAAATCTACCAAGTTGTTCTCCAGAAAACCATATTCGTCAGAAACGTGATCTTCGCCCGTTCTAGAACGCATCACTTTAAAAGTCGAAAAACACGAGTCCAGTTGATTGTTGCGGGTTGCTATGATGTAAATTATTGCCGCGACTCGACCAAGAGCACGCCATTTCTTGTGCCTGCAGAGTGTTGAAGACATTACATCGCTTCTCGGCATTCCAAATCGAACACGTCCATTAATTGATGGGAATGGTCTTGGTATTAAAACTCTGTTAATATAATTAAGGAATAAATGTGACATATGGGGTAAAACAAACAGAAGAAGAGGGAAGGAAAGAGGTGAGACAAAACCTTTTGGCTTATGCCTCTCAGGATGTGTTAGTCAACTGTTGTGAAGAACTATTGTGTGAAATAAAGGAAAAAATTATCATAAGTTATCATATTATCACGCATTCAAGTTAGTGTACACATAATAATTCCGAAAATAGAATGTGGATGTAACCCTTAATTGGAATTATTGACTGAGAAAGTGTGTTGTTATAGTACCACTAGTTTTTTAAATGAAAGCTGTTCTTAAAACATTTACATAAGGTCATTACTTTTTTTTTAAACTAGCAATTTTCGGTCTTGAAGTTAATGCAGTTTATAAAAGATGTTTTCTCAAAAACTGCTTCAAATTTTTGCATGATTTTTTCCCTCAGATAGAGACAAGAATGCTTACGAAAATGGTGTAGATCTCATTTTCGTTGAACTTCTTCAATTTTCGAAATCGACAAAATTTAAAAAATGTGAGAATTATGTAATGTAGGAGCACTAGCTTTGTTTTTTGCTCACCGTAACTTAAATTCTCACAACAAAAATTTACGGTAAATGGATGATTGGTTAACAGATATATGGGGAGCGAACGTAATCTTTTAACGGGTGTCTATATCAGTTTTTGGGCGTGGGAGCGGGCATTGAAAGATCATTTGCAAAATTTAGTTTTCTTTATTTGACCTTTCTCTCTTGTGGTAAAAACTCTTTTCACGAACAACACCTCCCCTCCCACAGATGAAAATTCGCTCTCAACCTCACCTTTCTGTGTTAAATAATCAACTTCATTAAACAATTGGTCGCATTTTTTATATTCTACTATCTGATAACCCTATATTGCCGGGTCACAATTATCTATTGAGCAGACCCTCCGCTCAACCTCTAAACCCCCGCCTACCCTTGCCAACCTCTCCTGTCCTGTCCATGCCTCCCATGCTCCACCGCCACCCCAGCATCCAGCAAAGGTGGCCACAAAGCTGCCTGTTGCATAGTGGGTTGCATACCTTTTGATAACATTTTAAAATGTAATCAAAGACGGTGTAACATTTTGGGATGATCGCATTAACTTAAATTTATTTTCATGCAATAAGATATTTTTTAAATACAAAATACATTTTCTATAAACTTAAAATTCAATAGTACATTGATATGGATAATATAATTAAACTATTGACATGTTCATCAACATCCCCTTCCCCTCGTTCGTATCCACTACATTTATGGGAATCCCCCACTAAAAGCGAAAAGGTTTTTTGTGCCTAACAATGAAATTTCGCAAACATCCTGATTCTTTCGGAGCTAGAACACAGCAACTGATGTCGAGCTTTCCAACGTGAAGTCGTCATCAGTCATCCCGCATCCGCAAGGATAAGCAATTCAGCAATATTTGCGCAATGATGCATTCAATTTCCCGGCCACTATCGGGCGTATCTTGAGAGCAGAGAAAGTGTTGCACGACCCGCGCTTGACCTCCTTCATTTTTTGCTGCGCTCGAGATCCACGCACTTCCCACAACCGCTTCGTCATTTGTTTTCGTCCGTCTCAGGTGCCGCGGTTTCCTTTGGCCTCCTTCCTTTTTTGCTGCACTCGACATTCACCAATGAGTTAGACTATACTACATAGAGTGGCTGAAGCGCCTCCATCTTTGAAAAAAATTAAAGCCATGTTTTTTGCATTCAAAGCAGTTCCCTCTGGGAAACAACGAATTCTATACAGCGATTTATGCAACTCTGCCCCTGGCAGGTCTCAGTTGTCCACGGTTTCATCCATCGGGAACTTGAACGTCTCAATAGTGACGACACTACGGTGACGTTCAAGCTTCCGAGACAGCTGATACCTGCAGGGGCAGAGTTGCGAAAATCGCAGTATAGCATTACGTTTGACGGTTACACACTGGTTACACCGCTCCTCGTATGTTTTGACTTGAGAAAATATGGCGGCCACTAGTTCGGCGAGCCTCTCCCAAGAGCAGTGAAACTATAGGGATAGACACTCTATCTCGTATATTCTAGCACATTGAGATCCACGCACTTCCCACAACCGCTTCGGCATTTGTTTTCGTCCGTCTCAGATTCCGCGGTTTCCTTTGCGAGCTAGGCGTTTCGTCAGTGGCGGAGCAGAAAATTTCAACCAGACGACGGTAAATACTGTCTCTACCCACGTAGAGAAATTGACTGCATTAGACAAGGAAAATGTGGAATCATTAAGACGTACATAGAATCTTGAACTTTTATCTCAATGAATTTAATTTTATTGAAGGTTTTCAATCTACTTCATCATGTGACGATATTTTTGCCTAAAAATATATTTTAATAATCAGCTACTTACAGAATGTGTTAACTTCAGGTTCGAAACAATGACGTCATTGGCGTTCGCTGAGCTCTCAGTGTCAGTAAGAATACGCGATCCAGAGCTCGCGTCTGTCTTCCCTCTCGTTCACAAAAATCAATATAAAACGCCTTTCCGTATCTCTTTTGTCATAAAATTTAACAATATTTTAAAACAAAAATATGGCAGTTTTTAACTTTCTCATCCTTACGAAGGTAGTTCGTTAGAAGAGAAAGTTATGTAATCGTGCACCGGAAAATGGTGAATTTTCGGCAGGAAAAAAATCTTATTGCCGGGCCCTCGTAACGTAAACTCGCAGAATAACCATATACACCTGGGGTGGTATAAGAATCTGGCACCAGAGTTTTGGGCAAGGCGAAATATAGTACAGTACTGAAAAGGTGAAATCGTGAACGAGCTTTGGATATTACTTCGCAACAATTTTCTGGACGACTAAATCTTATCTCTCTTCTGGACGACTACCGCTGAATTTCTTTTCACATGGTTAAACTTATTTTCTACTAGATTCGCTGGATTCATGGCTTCTTTCACCTCGGTAATCGGCGATCTGGCAATTTCTGGAAGATAATTTTTGGAAGGTAAAACTTTGAACTTGCACATGCACTGTCAACTGGAATTAAACGTATTACGCAATTAATTGGCCTGTATTGCGAATTGTGAAAGTTGCAAAAGAACGAATTTTCCCCCATCCCATTTTCTCAAACGTTTTGTTTTAGTTTCTCTCGTACTGCTTACGTAGTATAGTGAAACTATTATAATTCTGCGGGCAAAAACAGCAATTTTTCGATAGAAAACTCTAATTTTAGCACTGATAACAAAAAAGTGGATAAATCTTGTTCCTATATGTAGTAAACTAGCTGATTACCTGGCGTTTCCCGGGTATTTATTTCTCACAAACCACTAATAACCAGCCACCCCCCCGTGTGCTTTGCCCGTCTCACCCGCACTCTCCATCCGGTTCTGCCCCTGCCGTCGTGTCATCAACTCCCGTACCGTCCATCCAGCCCTCTCTGCTCTGTTTTCCCTCTCATCACGTCTCATCAACATCCTCCGAAAGTCCTGCCGTTGCAGTCCTGCCTCCAACTCCTACCCTCCCGTCACGCTTATTCCTCTCTATATCTTCCTCTCGTAAAGCTACCCTCCCACGTATTAATTGTTCTGCCCACATCTCCTGCGCCGCGCGTCCAGCCTATTCTGTTCCATCACTTCTTCCAGCTCATCACTTTTCATCCGTCTTCCCCGCATGCTCTATCTGGAACGACATTGCCGTCCTGCCAACACCTCCCGCCCCTCCCTTCCAGCCCCTTTCGCACTATCTCTTCTTCTCGCTCATCATGCTTCGTCCGTCTCTTTTGCATGTCCTACCTGGCATGACATTGCAGCCTTACCAATTCCTTCCGTCCCTCCCACCTATTCCGCTCTATATGTTCCTCTCGCTCATCCATTCTTCTCGGTTGCTCCTTCCACCTCCGTCTGATGCGCCGCTCCTGTCTCTTTCGTTTCTTCTTCCGTTCCTCTCGCTCTTTTCGCTTATTCTGTTTCTCCCGTTCCCTGCTAGCCTTTTGCCCCTCTCGTCCAGTCCCTCCCCATAGACTAAGGAGGTATCATTTCTCTACGCCTTCCCTTCCGTTAGCTCTGCTCCCTCCATCCAATCGTGCTCAGCCCTCCTCCGCGTCACACGACAACACCCACCAACAATAAAGCTCGAGCTCAGATTTATATATATATACAATATATATATATATATATATATATATATATATATATATATATATATATATATATATATTGTAGCGATACCGATTTCCTCATACAAATAAAATAAACCCGGCCGCCCCGAGTCCTACTGGGAGAATAAACAGATGGCGACACGCGCGCAACCCCGCTTATCGTGACAGCCACTTGCGCCCCCGGCCCATTACGAAGTTGTTATGAGAGCTGGTGTCAAAAGATTAACTGAGGGGCGCGCGGACGCAAGAACATCTGCGAAATCTCTAGAACGCCCACTCGCATTCGGGGAAACTCAGAACGATAATTCTTTCATCGGACAACGCGCCTCTTGCGCAGGCATGGCCGATGTTCTAGAAGGAATAAGAAAAACACTGTACACTCACAGATGGCACAGAGAGCGGAAACTTCCTTCGCTCCTCCCGTCACGATTGGTTGAAAATAGTGTACTGCGCCATTACCTTTGGCCAATAGCGACGCGACCTATTATAAGGAGCTGGAGCACACGAGAAAATGGGTGGGGGTAAAAGTTTACTTGCTACGTTTCCGATTTACAAATTTTCATTAGACTGAGGGCAGTTGGGAGAGAAACTTCTCTGGGGGGAAGCTATTCGTCGGTCAGAGGCGTATGTGCCTCTGAAGGACTTATAAAATTTCTGCGTGAGCTATCATAAAGGGCTGAGTAGTGTGGGCAGAGAGACTTCTCTGAAGCGGGAATCAGTCGCGGAGAGAGGCGAATGTTTCTCTGAAGGAGTTCTAGACTTTCCGAAGTTGTGTTCGACAATTATCATGAGAATCAGAGAGACGCATGGTTGATTACTACGCTCCTGAGATCGAGAGAATCCCGGCCGCTCCGAGTTCTACCAGTCACTACCAGACGTCGTTCAACGCCGCCAGACGCCACCGCCCCTTGGTGACGTCACGAGGCGGTCGCTCAGCTGTCGACAAGGGAGGCCATCGGCCTCCGCTGCATTCTTTTGAAGGACGCCAGCCGCCCCCCTCGACCGCGCCCTGCCCTTCTCGGGCGCACAAAGACCTTTTCCCAGGCAGTATCACTCAAGGGCATTCGCCCTGTGTAACTTTGTAATGCGGTGCCGCGCTATGGCACATTGACTTGTAATTTCTTTTCACCATTGTAATGTTAGTTATAATTCTTTCTAGTTTTAAGCTTTACTCTGAATTCTGACCTTTCATTTTCTTTTCTTTTCATCTAATTTTCTCATTTTTTTATTCAATTTACAAATGTAACTTCCCTGGGGCATTCTTTTTCTTGCCCAGGAATAAAAGTAATTTTTACCAGTGATCAAAGTGTTTGTTTAGTACTGCCATTGTATCTGTTTAACAACTCCTTCCATCACCGACTGAGCTACAACCGGACCGCTAACCGGGCATTCTCTAACGAGACGACCGGGGGTGTTACAATATATATATATATATATATATATATATATATATATATATATATATATATATATATATATATATATATATATATATTCTTGTTCGGCAGAACATGATTTTCAGGGAGTTGAACTGGTACAATGATATTAACATTTTGGATTTTTATCCTAATTTTTGCTATATTTCTATTAGCTACCTGACCTTTGCCTGATGGTGATTATACTATTTTGTTCAATTATTTTATGTGTGATTTTGACTGGATTTTGTCTTAAAAGACACTAAATATATGCAATTTTAATTTATTGTTCATAGACCTGAGTTTGAAAGTTTATAGAGGTTGAAAATTGTCTATAGAGAAAGGGAAATGGATTCTGATTCTTGAATTTGTGGATTTACCAAGGTTGAAAATAGGAGTACAAGGTAGGAACTGTAGATTGGAATGAAATAATTCATTTCATTGTGGCAGAAGTTCAGTGATTCGAACAACTGATAATTCGCGTATTATTTGACTTGCTTATGAATCAAGATGCTTTAATTATTTTACGTAAAAATTTGTTTTGAACAGTTTGTAATAATTTGATGTGACTCGGTGCGAAGTTGAGCCATACAGGGTAAGCTCAATTAATGTAGGACAAATTATTGATTTAAATATTAATAGACTGTTTTTGACACTGGGATGTGACTTATAGTTGATTCGGGGGTAAAGTTTACTCATTTTGGCGTATCCCTTTGTTTGATATATTGAATAAATGAGGTTTCCGTATTAGTCTTTTATCTAATATGAAATCCGAGATATTTCACTGCTGTTCCGGAAGGAAGCCATTGAATTTTTTTTTCATTTTTAACTCTTGAAGGCGTAGGTGGTCTATGAAGAGTGAATTGAGATTTCCGGGGGTTAATATTTATTCTCCAGTCTTATGATCAATTTGTGATTATTTTTCTAAATCGGATTGGAGGTAATCGTAAGCTATATTAATGTTCTCGTTAGCTACGAAGAGGGCTATGTCGTCGTCATTAAAAGCGATCTATGATTCTATTGGAGGAAAATACACCGTAAATATGATAATCAGGAACATTGAGGCAACTATGCTTTTATGAAATATGATGTGGATAGTTCAAAGTTTATTTCAGCTTTAAATGGTCTGTCGAGAATGGAATGTTTAAGACATTGTACGTATTCTAGTATACCTAACTGTTGTAATTTAAATAATATAGATAATTTTAAATGGTGGTTTGCTAAAATTGAGGCCTTTTCGGCATCACTAAATACCATAATATTATTTGACTGTAGAGAAGGAATTTCCTCTTTTTCTTTGGTATCTATTTGTGATCCATAATGATCTATAACTGATTGGAAGTAACTGATTTAAATATTTTTGGAATTGTTTAAATCGAAAATTGTTAATTTCGAATGATACTTTTCATGAAACTTCGTTTAGTTTACTTTTAACATATTGTCTACGAGTGATTTGCCAGTATCGTCTTATGTGGGTTTTTAATTTCATGAGATTAATTATTCTTATTGGGAGATTCATAAAGAATTTGTTAAATGGTCTAGATGCTGAGATGGGGCTATATTTGATGATTTTGTGACTGCTTCACTTAATCGTGTGACCTCGAAGTTTATGTCTTCAAGGCTAGTGTAATTAATATTTATTTAGTGGCTTAACTAATCCCAATTAGTACATCCGTTAGTTAAAACAATCGATCTTGGCTGTTTGATAATAGGGGCGGTGAAGGCTAGTAGAACTGGGCAGTGGTCACCCAATTCAGGTTTAACAGATTGAAACAGCAGATAGTTGATATTTTTCGTCATTACTAGTATGTCTCAGCGCAATATAGGCACTCCTTCAGGTATATAGGCAGTCTGTTACGCCTCCGTTACCATCTGGTCACCCCATCTCTTCTTCGTGCAGCCAGAATTTCTTCGTCATTGTGGGCGATATTGGAGACTTTTTTTCGGCAGGCGGTTGCCTTGCATCCTTTCAATGTGCTGTATCCAAGAATTTCGGTAGTATTTGTTTTTCTTTTGAAGAAATACATAAATGATTAGAATTGTACGCGTAATTGTACGCGAATTGTACGCGGTGGGTTCCATTCGTTCCAGATTGATTGGGAATTTATTTAATGAATATTAAAAACATTTTGGGGTAAACGTTTTGAATCAAAACCACGCAAGTTTTCATTTTTGTCCCCTCAAAAGTATTCGTGCCAAATTTGGGAGCAATCATTCCAGAGGTTCTAAAGTTTTTGTAGCACGTGCTAATATACGCACTCACTTTTATGTAACAGGCAATACAGAGCGTGGTGAGGGATATCAACAACAAAATCATATCTTTGAAACCGTTGAGGATATATAAGTGTTTAAATTCCATGTTGATAAAGTACTAGTAATTCTTAAGAAAATCGGTACGGACAGACAACTATTGATTTAACGTGGGATTCCTTTTAGTAATCGAATAAGCAAGTAGAAGAAGAATTTAAAAGGAAGCTATTTGATGTGTTTTTCCAGAATATTATGCCGTCTTTCAGACGGGAGTTAACGTTCGCGAAATTTACACAACGAGCAACATGAAAACTGACTGAATTTGAAAGAATTCTGAATGCGCAAAAAAATGAACTTAATTTTGTGATCAATTCATTTAAACTGATGTTCCATTTGAGGTTTGACTGCACTGAGTGGAGGAGTGTTCAACCAACAGCCCCTAGATAGATCTGAACAGTGTTATCTCTGGAGAGCAATATGGCCGACTCCACAAGCTATCTGTGGTCAGTTGTTTTGAATAGAACCTGGTGTTCGTTTAGCGCGCATTGTTCGCAGCTGGTTCGTAATGTTTTCTCCTATGTTTTAGCTCCATTGAAATGTTTGAGTTGTGTAATATAAAATGGCGCATAAGTGCTGTGAGTCCAAATGCTGAGGAAACTAAGATAAGATTACGAAAGTAGCTGTTTTCAAATTTCCCGACGATGGGACGAATCTTTGTAACAAGTAGATACATGCTATCAATTTATTTTATTTACGCCGAAAACACTTAAAGCTGTGTGTGACGTTCTATGGGGAGAAGTTAATTTTAAGTTACATTTATGTCCAGAAGCAAAACAAGGGGCCATCTCAGCATTTGCTCGAGGATCAGGGAAACGACGAAAACCTGATCGAGATGGGGGAAATCAAGAGGAAGAATTTCATTTCAACAAATATGTTGACAGTATGAGTATGTGAGTATGTTGTTTTCTTTATTGATATAAGGAAATATTCATTAAAGTCCGGTAAAGTCCGTTAAAGTCGGAATCATTTTAAGAACACCTAGATCTCAAGTTAATATGATAACATACAGAAATGGTGTGTGGGCACCATCAATATTAGACAAGAAGTCAGGCGCGGATCCACTGGGAGGGCAATGAGGGAAATCCCCCCGCCTCTAAAATTTTTCTGTAACTAGTTATTTTAACTTCTCATAAAACTTTCAAGCAACTTTCAATCGTATCGCAGCATGAGCTGAGTGTATAGCCTGCGACATTTTACAAAATCTGTAATATGACCCACTTCTAATTCCCCCCAAATGTCCCTGCAAGAAGTACAATGGATTATCTTTCCATACCCGATTATATAAGAAATGTGTCATTGAATAATACACGGTTTCTGTACTACTGTTAACAATTACCTAAGATACATCTTATTACGAGAACCTGAGGACCATAAACCAATAAGGGCGAAGCGTTGTGTACTTGCAGATTGCAAATATACATTGTGTTTTAATACTGGAATTGGATTAAAAGTTATGTATGTCACACTAGTGTTATCATTCGTGGAAAAGAAGTCCATTTGACTTCTTTTCTCACTTTCATGGTATTCACACAACTACTCAATAGGTTATGTATGTTAACTACGGACCAAAGGTATTCTTCAAAGGTAAAATTTAATTACACTAGTTTCAGGGTACAAAATATTAAGAGAAGTAATTACTCAGGTCCCTGTTTATTGGAAAGTATTCATTTCTATTTTTCAAATGTTGCAGGATTTATTTTTGCTCTCTTCCTACTTACATCAAATCTTTCATTTTAGATCTGTTGCTGTCAATAATAATAATAATAATAATAATAATAATATTAACTGTTATTATTATTAACAGTTAATAATAATAATAATAATAATAATAATAATAATAATAATAATAATAATAATAATAATAATAATAATAATAATAATAACAGTTAATAATTAATTATGCCTTTAATAATTGTTGAAAGACATTGTATCATTGTGCCAATGACTGCAGCAAAAGTATTGAATAAAACCATGTTAAAAAAATAATAATTTTTCAAACCTTGCATTGGTATACTTAAACTTGGTGACAGTATAAGATGTATTCATCTTCATCTTAAGTTTAGAAATGTAAGTCGGTATGTAATTGTTATTTGTAAAAATGTGAACTTTACTTCCATATTTGTCCATTATCCTGTAAATCCATATTTTTTTGTAGCTGATGTCCCAGAAATTTGAAATATGTCCTAGAGCAAAATATTAGTCTGAGATAGAAAACTTTTTGCATATAATGTATATTTTGTGTATTCGAAAAATTTGGGGCATGTAGTTGTGTTTATTGCATGTTTTTCAATTTTTTTGCACAAATAACATTTATTTTTGAGTAAAAATTAATAGTGAATGCATAGCGTGAGGTTTCATGGTTGAAGCTGGGTTAGAGAACTGATGGCTACAATGGCTAATTTTTAGGAATCAATTTGTTTTTAGAATGAGTAAATTATAAAATGAGAATATTCAGAATACATTCACTGTATCCTATCTTTACGAAAATATATTTAGAAGAAACTTGTTAATATACAAACGTGTGCCCAACAGATGATGACAAAAGATCTTTTTCAAAATATGAGGCAATACTGTTTGATAGCGATTCTTCAGAACAGAAAATTTGAACAAAATTTTAGGACAAGAAACAAGTTTTGATTTGGTTGTCAGTATTGAAAATATATTTTCTAATATTTCTCATTCCCTTTATTTCCCAATTGAATGTGAAAGCTCACTTGTTATTCTATACATTAAAAAATTAAAAAGCGTTTCTCATTGTGGTTTTCTTTTTTTGGTGGCTATTAAGTTTCAAGTGTGACAGCTGTGCAAATTTTATGGAGTTTACATTGTTTAATTTGAGTTTTTGTGGTAGGCATGTGCAGATTAAAACAACTGTGGATGTGTACACTACTTCTGGTCCTCCTTTCAATTAACAAGTTTATTTACATATTTTTAATTATCTGTTAGTACAGATGTCTCAGCGAGCCACTTTTTAAAACCATTTTCAAACTACCCTTGTTATCTGTCAAAACTCCTTATTCACACTTTTTTTTTACAAATGTTGAATTATTAATTAAATTTTTTTAATACAATCTTTTTGGATGATTTGTTTCTAGTTTAAATGATTATATGGACAAATATGAAAGTACACAATTATTTTTACCTCAGAAAATCATATTTACAATTGCATTGTTGGAATTATTAACAATTTGGTGCTTATCTAAGAAAATATGAAATTTCCTTTCTTTGATGGTTTGAATTATAATTTACAGAACAAATTTGTTTATTCTTATTTTATACTTTCAGAATATTGTTACTAGGGATTAACAATTTTTATCTTTGCAAACTTTGTAATGTGTATATAATTGGTATCCCATGTAACAACTTCATACTGTGAGATGAGAATTTTGTTTCTATAATAGGTATCATACATGGTGTAATATGTAATACAGGCTATAATATATAATAGGTATTATAAATTAAATTGGAAACAATCAATTTTTGAAGACTGCTGGTTTTGACTTTTGTCACAGATTTTTATGAAAAAAATCATAAATACAATTTTTTATCAGGTTTCAGGGAATAAGTGATACTAATGTCCTAAGGCCAACATTGACTATACAATAACAAAATTTCAGAAAGAAGAAATGGGGATTTTAACTAGCCCATTCATGTGAAAATTTAATTACACTGCACTTTTTTAATAAAACTTAATAATTTGGGAATGCTTATAGTTTTGGTTTGAGGCTAAGAAATGATCATGATTAATGCATTTATGAAAGCTATTTCCTCTTTTAATTATTACTTCTTCTTTAAAAACGCTTACATTATTTCCTGACTCACTATTTTTTTAACCACAAAATTTGTTATTTGACTACACTAATTTGAACTTTGTTGAACACTGAGAGACCTGCAAGTAATAAGTAGAAGTTCAATAAAATAACAATAATGTGTATAAATACAATGGATTTTAATTTGACCTCTTGATTCCATGTTCTAAAGGAGTAAGCACTGCATGATATATTTTTATTACACGAGCCTATGTGCTCCTTCCAAAATGTTCATGTGCACACACATTTGATTTTTACTCTGTAATAATAATAATAATAATAATAATAATAATAATAATAATAATAGTAATAATAATAATAATAATAATAAGTACTTATTTCAGGTTTAATTTTAATTTATCAAATTCTATTCAGCAACTGTCTTTAGTGCCAAGTTTAAAAATTAAATAAATTTAAGTGCTTTCACATTTTTGCATTTTTAATTTTTTTAATGTAACAATTTCTGAATTCAAATTTACAATTGAAAGGTACAGGTATAAAACAAGGCAAAACTCTCCAAGCAAACACATGGATTGATGCAAATAATTCCATTGTTAGTATAAATATTTTTTGTAGTAACTGTGATGAAAAAATGTGGGTTGTGGAACCACTCGCCAAAGTTCTGAGAGAGTCAACCATGAATTGCAAACATTTTGTGGTTCAGGATACTACGTAGACAAAGGGACCACCAGAAACAACAGTGGTTTAGGGCCCCACGGAGGTCCTCACATGGCACCTACACCTACACCGTCAACCACAAAAATAGCCACGAAATTTTACTATTGGTTCTGGGAGGGAGAACCGTATTTCAATGTGTTGGAAATATACATTTATATTGTAAGGTTGAAGTTTGTGAACATGTCGACAGTGTCGCCATCTGCGTCTAGTATATTATTGGAAATGTACTCTATATTGAGAGATTGAGGTTTGTGAACGCGCCGACACTGTCGTCATCTGTTTTTGGTATGTTAACGAATGATCATATTCATTCGTCTTTTTGTCTTACTGTGCAGCAATGTAGTGTTTGTAAAAGACCGTCAAAGACGTTCAATAAGAGTTTATGTATATGTATTTTGTTATAAATAAAAGTGAAATGCAGTGTAGTTCTCAAGAGTTAATTTAACATGGTAGCAGAGCGTGGTTTCCGGATGCAGATGAATTGCTGAAGAGGTTATATTGGAGTTCAGCCCAGTGTCCGTCGATTCGAGGAAGTTTGCGACATGGACGACCTGAACATTCCAGCTTTTGATGGAGAGGACTACGCAAACTGGAAAACGAGGTTAACTATCTATTTGAAATTTAAAAAATGCCATGAGGTGACCACGAGGTCGAAGCGAGAAGAAGACAAGGACGTAGAATGGGAAGAACAGAACCTGAAGGCGATGCATTGCATTTTTAGTGCAATTACTAACAAGCAGCTAGAGTTCGTGAATGATAAAGTAAGTGCTTTCGAGGTTATGAAGAAGTTTGACGAGCTATACTCCAAAGAGTCAACAGCGTTGCAGATTGTCTGCAGGAACAAACTAGATGGACTCAGATTAAAGAATTACAGCGACATAAATGAATTCTTCACTGTGTTTGAGAAATACATAAACGAACTGAAGTCAGCCGGGGCCAAGGTAAGCGAAGAAGAGAAACTAAATTACATGCTCAAAACGCTGCCCGAGTCACTAAGTTATATCGGAGATCTAGTGGATGTTTTGAAGAAGGAAGACCGGACTGCGGAGTACGTGAAGGCAAAAATAAGGATGAAGAGCATCAAGGAGAACCAGGACAGTGAGGGCGTAAAATCAAATGCATTCATCTCGGAGAAGAGACCTAGTGCGAGCGGCCAAAAAGTGTGCTACGGATGTGGTAAACCAGGACACTTCAAGAGGGAATGTCGACAAACTGAGAATCATCGAGGTTCCCGGGGACGTGGCGGAAGAGCACGAGGTAACTATGGAGGTTATGTCAACCAAAGTTATGAAAATGGACATCGCGGAGGCAGAGGAGGACCACGTGGGTCCAGAGGCGGTCGCTATGGTCACGACCGATCTTACCGACAGAACGAGCAAGGAGACCGACATTACCGACAGGACGACCATGGTGGTAGGAACCGTGGAGAACAACAGTTTTATCAGAATGTAAGTGGCGCAAGCAGTTTCGTGACAGAGGTCTTCGCCAAGGAAGTAAACAGTGTAACACAGGATTCAGGTCAGATTGAAATTAATTGGTTGTTAGATAGCGGTTGTACAGATCATATAATTAATAACGAGGAATATTTTTCTAAATGCGTAACGTTAAAAGAACCGATTAATGTAAAAATCGCGAACGGAAAGATTTTAACGGCAACTAAAGTTGGTAATGTAATTAGCGATTTTTTAGTGTTTGACAGATTAGAACGAGTTGAAATGAAAAATGTATTTTACATTAAAGATCTAGATAGGAATTTAATTAGTTTTTCAAGAGTCACAGAGAAACATGATATTATTGCAAAAGGCATCAGCGCAAAAGTTTTTAGTAAAGATAGGGGTTTAATTGCAGTTGCATGGAAACAAGATAGGTTATATAAAGTGACAAGTGTGATCAACAAAGGGGAATTTAACGTAAACTTCTGCAATAAAGAAAATATGACAATAAAGGAAAAGTGGCATAGGATACTGGGGCACGTAAATTTCAATTATTTAGATAAAATTTGCAAACATCAATTAGTAGATGGAATCCCTCAAAACGTCGAGTCTGAACCTATGAAATGTAAAGTGTGCATAGAAAATAAAATGCATAATGTTCCTTTTAAAAACAACAGAAATAAGGCTAAAGAAATCCTAGAAATTGTTCACACAGATCTAAATGGGCCACATTCAACAGTAGGTATGCATGGTGAAAGATACTTTGTTTCTTTTATTGATGATTATAGTAAACTTGCACGCGTTTACACAATTAAAACTAAAGACCAATTATATGATTGTTTAGTTGGGTATGTAAATGAGGTTGAAAATCTTACTGGGAAAAGGATTAAGAAATTGCGGTGTGATAATGGAAAAGAATACATGAATAATAATATATATCAATACATCAAGGAAAAGGGGATTGTTTTAAATGCGTGCCCGCCATATGTGCATGAGTTGAATGGAACTGCTGAGAGGTTCAATAGGTCAATCATGGACATGTCAAGATGTTTATTAGCCGAAGCAAAAGTTAACAATAGGTTTTGGCCAGAAGTAGTTTGTGCTGCCGCGTATCTGAAAAATAGATGTATTGCAAATACCGCAGAATTGAAAACTCCTTATGAAATATTTTTTGGAGAAAAGCCTAATGTCACACATTTAAAATTGTATGGAAGTAGAGTCTTTGTAAGGGTGCCAGAACAATTGAGAAAGTCAAAATGGGATAGAAAAGCAGATTTGGGAGTTCTGTTAGGTTACAGTGACGTTGGATATAGGGTACTCATAAATAATAAAATTGTTGTGGCCAGGCATGTAGAGGTTGTTGAAGAAAATATTAGATGTGTAGGTTTAAAGGATAATGGTTCCGTGAGTAAAAGATTAGATGAATCTGGGTGTGAAAATTGGGAAACTGGGTCTGAAGATAACAGCGAGGACGAAGAAAGGTTAGTCGAAATCGAATCTCCAAAAGCAGCGCTAAAGGAAAAAACAACAAGGTCGGGTAGAGTGGTTAAAACTCCACAACGCTATAGGGATGATAATACAAGTAACTTTATTTATATTAACGTATGTAGTGCAGATAGCCCGGTTAGTTTTGAGGAGGCGATTAATAGCAATGAATCGAAAAGCTGGAGTCAAGCTATGGATAGGGAAATTGAATGTTTGAAGAAAAATGACACATGGGAGTTAGTTAGTAAGCCAGAGGGCAAAGATCTTATAGATGTTAAATGGGTTTTTACTAAAAAGTTTGATAATAGGTACAAAGCAAGATTAGTTGTTAGGGGATTTCAACAAAAGGAATGTGTTGATGATATATATGCACCAGTAGCTAAAATGCAAACTTTGAAGATTTTACTGTCATACTGTTGTCATTTTGGTTTAATTATTGAACAAATGGATGTAGAAACAGCCTTTTTAAATGGCGAAATCATGTCAGAAGTTTATGTTAAACAACCTGAAGGCTACGAAGACTGCACAAATCGAGTGTGCAAATTGACGAAAGCACTGTACGGTTTACGAGAAAGTCCGAGAGCTTGGTATGAGTGTTTAGATACTTTCTTGAAAAGTTTAGGATTCCAAAGAAGTGAATATGATAATTGCCTTTATGTTTTGCGAAAAAGTAATGTCCTGATTTACTTGATAATTTTTGTTGACGACTTGCTCATTTGTTGTGTAAAGAAAAGTCGAATTAAAGAAATCAAAAATTTGTTGTCAAATAGATTTAGTATGAAAGATTTAGGTGAGGTTAAAAGTTATTTAGGAATTGATATAAATTACGAATACAAGAAAAACAAAATGAGCTTGAGTCAGGAAAATTATATTAATTCATTAGCCGAAAAATACAAGATTAAAGACTCAAAATTATATGCTACACCGATGGAAGTTAACTTGAAATTAGAACCAACTCAGGAATTGCGTAATGATATAAAGTATAGAAATTTGATTGGTGCGTTGTTATATATTAGTTCAGGAACAAGGCCAGATATCAGTTATTCTGTTAATTATTTGAGCAGGTTTCAGAATTGTTATGACGGCACACACTATAAGTATTGTCTGAGAATCTTAAAATATCTGTATTTGACAAGAAACCTGAAATTGAATTATTGTAGAAACGAAAATGCAAAAGTTCTTGATTGTTATGTAGATTCAGATTGGGCAGGTGACAATATAGATCGTAAATCTACGACAGGTTATGTGATCCGTATGTTTGACAATGTTGTATTTTGGAAGTCTCGCAAACAATCAAGTGTAACAAAAGCTTCGACGTATGCAGAGTATGTTGCGCTATCAGATGCTGTGAGTGAAGTGAAATTTCTAAAAGATGTAATGAAAATTTTTGATTTGAATTTTGATGAACCGATTGTAATGTACGAAGACAACTCAGGAGCATTGAGTATCGCTAAATATGGTAACTTTACAAAAAACTCAAAACATATTGAAGTCCATTATCATTTTGTCAACGAGTTGTATATGAATGGTTTAATTGATATAGTCAAAGTAAATACTGATGATAACATGGCAGATATTTTCACGAAAGCTTTGTGTAAAGACAAGTTTGTGTATTTTAGGAATATGATGAATATTAACTGAATTTAAGATAGTATGTGTATAAATGTAAGGAGGCGTGTTGGAAATATACATTTATATTGTAAGGTTGAAGTTTGTGAACATGTCGACAGTGTCGCCATCTGCGTCTAGTATATTATTGGAAATGTACTCTATATTGAGAGATTGAGGTTTGTGAACGCGCCGACACTGTCGTCATCTGTTTTTGGTATGTTAACGAATGATCATATTCATTCGTCTTTTTGTCTTACTGTGCAGCAATGTAGTGTTTGTAAAAGACCGTCAAAGACGTTCAATAAGAGTTTATGTGTATGTATTTTGTTATAAATAAAAGTGAAATGCAGTGTAGTTCTCAAGAGTTAATTTAACACAATGTTCAGTGATTTAAAGGATACTGTTTTGTGTGACAAAAAAGTGTTAGTTACGTTTTAATAAGAATAAGTTGTTACATTCATTTGAAAATCGGTATTTGCGCATTTAAGAAAGTAAATGAAAGTCGAACTTAAGAATGTAAATGTGCTTCTATATGCATAACTCACAGTTTGATTTTCTCTATTTACCTGATGTTCTTCAAGTTCAATAAGTTCCATGGCAATACTGTTCATAGGTTTTTGAAAATGAATTAAAAATACGTTAATTGCGGATGCAAATTAATTGAAATCTGCCGTGCGGCGATTCACTTGCCGCAACGTACCCTTCATAGATCTATTTGGGTGGCGTTAAAACTCCCGGCATATTCACCAAGATGGCAGCACCAAAACACGTTTTTGGAAATTTAATTGAATTTTCTGGCCGTATCCGAAAACAATTTAGTTCCCCATCAGGAGACCGAGTTGCGTCGAATGACACATACTTTTCGATTGGTGCAAGAGAGTGCCGTGAGTGGCGGATCTGCACATGCCGTTACTCAAACTCTGTATAGGGATTAACTTTGTCTCAAAATACAGAAAAAAGTAAATCTTTTATAATATACATTTGAAGATCCGCGAAATGAAATGTCTAAATATATATATTTTTTTAATTTGTCCCAACATTGGGGGGACAGTTGTTCCCCCTGAATTCCGCCACTGAGCGTTATATCCTTTTTCATAGATTGCAGTGTTGCCAGACACGATAATTATCACATGTACTGTTATTCATTATGATGTATCATTATCGTACAGATAAAGGTACAATAATGTGAACAATTGAAGCCGCTGATTGGAGGATCTATTCTTGAAACTATCGCTCTCGTGCATTATGCGATTATTGCATTTTTGAACGCGCATTTTCACATTAACAAAAATGCGATAGTCACATATCGCTTGAGAGCAGTAGTTTCAAGAATAAATCCTTAGAAAATGGCACTTAAGGAGGATTCACACTGAGAGCCTATGCGAGTACGCCTCTGTAGAATGCAAATGGTAACTATATGCGTACTCTTTCAATTTCATTGTGAATCCGCCGTTATGGTCCCCCTTCCGCTGCGACATGCTGCTGAAATTCCATGTTTGAACTATGTATTTGAAGAATTATGTTTTTGAGACGATTAAACCAACCTCAAAAATCTGTCAAAAAGTCTTTGCAAGATTGCTCTTTAAATATTGCATTGAAAAATATAAAACATGCACATAAATAACGGACATTTATAAAAAAAAATCGAATGGTGCAATCCGTTTTGCACAAAAGTACAGTATTTGGTTGTTATTCCAGATATATTATTTTGGCGCCAATATATAGAATTCAGACTTCGTATTTGCCTTCGACATCCTCTTAAAATGAAAGTTGTGTTAATGTTTGTTACGTTGTCATTTTTATATTTTAAGTTTATATTTTATGTTGTCATTATTTTATAAGTGGCGTCAGAATCGATTCTAAAATACTAAAAAATTTTCTGTTCAATTATTGAAACGCCACTATATATTTACTACTAAGATTTCGGTAAATTTATTAGTGCAGTTTTCAATCAAGTAAAAGTTGTGCGGTATAATCAGTTCGACTCAGTATATGATCAAGTAAATAAAAAAAAAATATTTTGATTGGTAATAATAATAATATAATAATATTTATTGAGTCATATACAATTACAATCGTGTATGACGAGTCAATATGATGCCTTGGGTGGAGAGAGCGAAGTTATATTACTGTTCAGGAGCAAACGAGGGGCCATCTCAGCATTTGCTCAAAGGACCAGGGAAACTGAACAAAACCTGATCGAGATGGGGTCATTGGCCTAGAAATACAATACTTGTTACAGTTAGATTAAGATATTATACAGTAGATAAATTATCTGCTAATAATTAACATTTCAATATGATATTTTAATGCTACTACTTATAATAATTATATTAATAATAATTACATTAATAATAATAATTACATTAATAATACATATCAATTATGTTTGCAACTACATCAAATTTAACAATAGTAGTACATTCTATATTTATAACTTGAAATCGTGAGGAGGCAAGTTTTGACCAGTTTTTTCCTTCTTCTATTCTCCTTCTATTTCACAGGATGTGATATGCAGTTCTTTTTTCTTTGCTTCAGCTTGAAACAGTTCACATGAAACAGAAAGTCTAATGGAATAAGAAATTCTTATTTATTTATATTTTTTAAGGGAAATGTTGTAATTTGAAAATTCCTTTACACCGTAGAATATGTTGTTAAGCAGGAAAGCTTTTAATTTACTTTTAAATGTATGAATTGTGTTTATGTCTTTGATATCATTGCCTAGTTTGTTGTAAAGTGTAATGCCCTCTATTAGGGTACTTTTTTTATAAAGTGTAGTTTCAGAGTGGGGAACGTGTAGGTTATCCTTTTGATGGGTGTTGTAGTTATGTACATCAGAATTTAAAGTAAAAGTGTCTTTGTTTTCCATGAGAATTTTCTTTGTGAAGACCGCTATTTCAATTATGTACATGCATGGTAGAGGAAGAATCCTTAGTTTATTAAACAAGGGTTTGCTTACGAGTGCTGGTCATTGTTCGCAGTATTCTTTTTTGGATAATAAATGTGCGAGTGCTTTCAGGGGCATTTCCCCAGAATATTATTCCATATTTTAGGTGTGAGTGCACATTTGCAAAATACATTGTTTGAAGTGTCTCAATGTTGGAGCTTGACCTGAGGGTGTATAGGGCATAGCAAGATTTGCTGAGCTTCTTGTTAAGATTTGAGATGTGTGTGTTCCATTTTAGGTTTTCTTGAATTGTTAGTCCGAGGAAGGTAGTTTCATGAGATATCGTTACAGGGTTATTGTTTATGAGCAAATGCTGTGAGAGCTTTTCTTTAGATCGAGGATTCATGAAATTTAGAGAGACTGTCTTGCTGGTGTTTATGATGAGTTTGTTGTCTTGAAACCATTTTACTAGTGCTTGCAAAGTTTTGTGAGTTTCTTTTTCTAATGATTGTTGTGTTTTTGCTTTGATGATGATGTTTGTGTCATCTGCAAACAAAATTATTTTGTTGTTCCTTAAAGCCAAAGGCATGTCATTTATGTATATAAGGAATAGTATTGGCCCAAGGATGGATCCTTGCGGGACTCCACAATTTATTATTTGAGGACAGGAGTAGTATGAGGAGATTTTGTTTTCTTTAGTGTGTTGGAGGGCAACTATTTGTCTACGGTTTAATAAATATGATTTGATCCATTGGCCTGCAATGCCTCGAATCCCTAGCATTTCTAGTTTTCTTAAAAGTATATGATGGTCAATGATGTCAAAGGCTTTTGACAAATCTAAGAAAAGGCCAATGAGAATTTCCTTCTGATTTAGTGCAGCAAGTATGTCATTTAAAAAGGAGAAGATGGCTGTGTCTGTGGATCTATTACTCCTGAAGCCATGTTGTGCATTTGTAAGGACATTATTTGCATTGAGAAACTGTTTGAGTCTATCATTGAAAAGTCTTTCCAGAATTTTTGAAAATCCTGATAACAGGGAAATAGGCCTGTAGTTTATTGGGTCATAACAATTGCCCTTTTTAAACAATGGTTTAATTTTTGCTGTTTTGAATATATCTGGAAATATGCCTGATTTTAGAGAGTAATTGCAGATGTGAGAGAGTGGTTGCACTATACATGGAGCACTGTGTTTAATAAGAAAATCTGGAATGTTGCCCATGCCAGCTGAGAATTTATTCTCCATTTGTCCAATGATTTTAAAAATTTCAGAGGGGGTGGTTTCATATAAAAATATGGAATTTACAATTTGTGTAATATTAGTGTTTGTTTGGTGTGTTTTATTGTTTAGAGAGTGTTGAGAGATTAACTTATTACTAATTTGTAAAAAGTGTTCATTGAATATATCAGCTATTTCTTGTGGGTCTTGTACAGTTTCGTTTTTGTAGTGGAGCTCTATGTTCTTTTTGTTATTATTAGTTGATGCTGTAGTCTTTTTAATAATGTCCCACATGGCTTTTGTTTTATTACGTGCAATTGCAATGTACTTATCATTTGTTATAATTTTTGCTTGTTTGATTACTTTTTTTAGGATCGAATTATATGTTTTGTAATATGAAATGAAGTTTGAGTTAAATTTGTTATTTGTTAGTATTTTATACATGTTGCGTTTTCTTTCACATGACACTTTGATGCCTGCCTTAGTTTTACCTGCCTGCCTGATTTAGTTTTCTTATTTTGGATCTTTTTCAGTTTTTGAGGGAAAATGGCATTGAAATGTCTTAAGTATATATTTATGAATGAGTTAAACTTATCATTTGTACCGGTTGCCTTGTATACTTCATTCCAGTTTTCAAATCTGAGCAAGTTTTGAAATTTTATTATGTTTCCTTAGGAATAGTTACGGATTTCTTTGTAAGTTGTCTGTTCCGCGGTTTTTGTTTCTGTTGGAAGTGTTGGGATCTGGGCAATGTGGTCACTGAAACCTGTATTAAATGTAGCAACAGAAAAACAATGGTTATTTGCATCTATTATTATTTGATCTATAGCAGTGCTACTATTTTTGGATATTCGTGTTGGTGTATTTATGGTTGTTTGTAAATTGTATGATTTTAGTAGGTCTTTAAATAGATTTTCATTACTGGATTGTGTCAGGCAATTTATATTGAAGTCACCACAAAGAATAGTTTTATACTGTCTGCGTTTTTGAAGTTTTGTTAGAATAACTTCCAGATTTTTTAAAAAGGTTTTCAAATTTCCACCAGGGCTGCGATATGTGCATAATACCCATGTTTTTATTGTTGTTAAGTCAGTGATGGATATTTCAAAGTCTTTCTCTTTTACAAGATGAGTGTGATTTGTGTAGGGTACAAAACTAATCGTATTTTTAATAAAAATGCATGTCCCACCATATGCATGATGTGCATTGTTAATATTTCGACATGAGCTACTGGCTAGAGAGAAACCTGGTATATATGTGTTATCTAATAGTTCTTTAGTTAGCCAGTGTTCTGTGAAGCACAATACTGAAATGTGGTTGAGTTTTTCCTCAAGTAATATTTCTATATCAGTGAGTTTATTTTTCAGAGACTGTACATTTTGGTGAAGAATGTGCAAATAGTTTTTATTTTTGTGTATTGTTTGCTTTCCTGCCGATGTTTGATGCTACAGGTTATACACAGGAGTGGGTTTTCGGTTGCAGCGGAAGTTATATGTACGGATGGGATGGGGAGTAGGAAGTGTGGAAGTAGGTGAAGGGGCTGAAGAGAAGAAAGGTGAGGAGGGGTAGTTGGAAAAAGTGGAGTGGGCAGGAGCGGTGTAGGAGTAGGAACTGGCGTAGGTAAAAGAGGACTGGGGGCAGGTGAGGGATGTGGAGTGGGCAGGAGAGGTGTGGGAGTAGGAGAAGGAACTGGTGGGGGTAAGAGAGGACTGGATGGTGGTGAAAGATGCGGAGTGTGTAAGAGGGTTGTGGATGGAGAGGCAGAAGAATGGGTGGGAGATGGATGTGAGGTAGCAGGGGCAGGGGTTACCAGTAGGTGCGAGATGTGCATGGCTCCTAGTTTTTGTTTTCCTATCTGGTTCATGTGGAGACCATGCCGAGTAAAATGTTTTCTTGAGAGGTTGTCAAGATCAACAAGCGTGATAGGTGTCCCTCTCAAGTGCTGTCTTATATGATGGTTTGCAATCTTAATTTCATTGTTTATAGGAATGTTGTCGTGCCAGGGGGGCAGAGTGGTCATGATTACATTTGTGTGTTTGGCAGTCTCTTGTATTTTTGTTAAATGTTCCATTGCGTGAAAGTGACTGCCAGAATTAATGTAATTCTGCCCACCTATAATTATTACTGTGTCCTGTTGTGTAAAAGATCTAGTCTGAGTGTTTAAGTTCTCAATTACATGAGCCATCGTGGCATTAGGTTTAAAAATACCTGTAATTGAGAACATTGACGGGAGTTTCTCTCTCACAATGGAGGAGAGTAATATATTATATGCATGCATACATATTAATAAAAGTTAAGGTTATAAGAAACTCTATGTTATATTAATTGTATCCTCGCTGCTATTCCATTAGAAATACGTCATTAAAGAAAATAATTTAATAATATGTTTGAAAAAAAAAATCATTAAAAAGTACAATAATTGTTAACTATTTTTATTAATGTACGATAATTTGATATTACCGCTGTACGATAAATAGATGGTGCAGTACGATATTCACTTTTCAACTATCTGGCAACACTGATAGATTGTTTAAATTATTGCAAAAATGTGGAAAATCTGCATATGTATGCAAATGAAAATCTAAGAATGACAGGAAATTGTTGAGACGCTTGAACCACAATTTATGAAGTTTGAAATGTGTGTAAGAGCTGTTACTACTACTTTCTGTGCTACTACTACTTTAAATAAGTGTAACTTTTTTTGCTATGAAGCTGAAATCCACATTTTTTTAACTTGATTACCTGTTATGCCACTTACTTCATAATATGAAAAATTATTCAGTTTGGAGACAAAAATGTTCTGAGCACATGTGAGTTAACCTGATATGACCCTCCTCCCATGTTTTAGTAATATTTTTTTTTTGTTTCACTTATTTTATACCAGTCGTAGAAAGTTTTCCAGAATGTATCAGAAAAAAATTGTTTGAATTTTGAAAGAAACAACTTACCATATAAGAAAGGAAATCACAGGGTACTATGATAGAAAACAACATGAAGACAAAGTGCATAGAATTTATGAAATCTCAAATTTGTTACAATTATAGTCCATGGTAACATTGTCTTTGGTACTGATACTAGAAAAAAACACTTGGGCATATACAAACTTCATTGTACATACATCCTTTTAATTTAAGTAATACATTTATATAAAACACTTCATGGTGTATTACAATAACAATTATAAAGCTATTTTAAGTGCGCAGTGAACACAATATTTTAACCAACTCCCACATATATCACCATTTCAAAGTACTTTTAATACCAAAACCACCTCTGTATGGAAAGTACCATTACTAAGTGACATTTCTTATTTTTATTAATAAAAACAAATTTAACAACAAAATACATATACAAGGTATTCACTTTGTGCAATAATCTTATCTGCATTGAATCACACAGACATATACATCATTTCGACTTACTATTATTTCCTAGAGAGCTGCAAATTCAACAAAAAGCAATCTGTTTTGCAAAAGAGAAAAAACATGCAATGAAAATATCAAAATAAAATAAAACAAAAGTTAACTTCACTTAAATTATTTGTAACAGTGGTTTTCCTAATAATTTTCATAAGTAATATATACATTATAAATATAGGTACATCAACTGTAGTAGAGAAATAAGAAAGGGAAATACATATTATCATTCAGCCACATCAATAGCACTTTAGAACATTTTCCAAAATTTGATACATTTCTGTAAGTCAATATTTAGTTTAAACAATAAATCTTCACAATTGAATGCAAGAAGTAGTTGCATACAATTTTGCAAGCATAGAAACATGAATTGTCAGAATTATTTGATAATCTAATACATATCATACATAAACATTGCCATGGGTGTCTCTGATATGTAATACAGTGCACCAGACATGTTTCCAGCAGTGGTGCCATGCTTATGAAAGTGCTATAAACAAAATTTATGTTGGTATCACAAACCCACCAAACAGCGTGGTGGGTAGTGTAGAAGCAGTGGGAAAGACGGGGGGGGGGGGGGGGACAAGCATGCAACAGTAACGTCCTGCAGAGCAGCGAATATGAGGGTGGAAGCAGCGGTGATGACAGCCACTGACTCGAAGCAGTGAGAGACTTTCCTGGTTAACTGTATTTGAGGAGAGGGGACATCAAAGGTGGTGGTAGAACATGCCTGGAATTTTAGTTTAAGCCATAATGTAATTATTGAACTCAATAAGGTTCATGCACTTTCTTATAAAGGTCAACTTATGTTATAGCTACTAATGAATTGAATAATAAACTCATAAATATAAACTTAGAAAACTTTTCAACAAGAAAACGTAGTCTTGTGTATAGGACACAAGCAATACCGAATTATCTGAACATTTACTGTTACTGAATTATTTGAACATTATCTGAACATTTACTGTAATTTTCAAACACTGGCTGGAACAAATATTGTTCTTTGACTGCCACTGGTGCGTCTGTCTTAAAGTTTTAGCAAATCTTGATGTGTAGCAAATAAGAATTAATCATTTATGACTAAAAAATGTTTTCAGTTTTTGAGAGGAGCCGAAGATCAGTTCTTATTGACAGCGGGATCTGACATCTTTCCAAAGCTCACTAGACAAGTCTAATCTTGTCTAAGTTGTTAAGGTTAATAGTTAAAAAACAAATGAAACTAGTGTATGTACTTGAAAATATTAGGGGAACTTGCACCCCCCTGACCTCCCTACTACAAGCGACATTTGTAACATACTTCTCTCTTATATAAAAATCCATAATATGATATCGATAAGATGACATATCAAATATCTGAACAAAAGAAGAAAAAGAGCTAGAAAGTATTTCTTAATAGTTGCAGAACTGGAGGTAAATGGTCAATTTCAGATTGGGCCCTCCCCAAAGAATAATTTTGAAAAAATAAATAATTTTATAAGAATTACCTTGAAATAGAAAGAAATGTACATTCTTAATGAGATCATACTTTTGGTTGTAATGTGATCAATGTGGTAATAATTTAAAATTACAAAATAATTATCTTTGGGGAACAGTGGCAAGGGGGCCATGGATCCGTCCCTGAGAGAATCAATAAAACATTTATTTCAATTTTTTTAATTTCTTCCATATAATGCAGCAGTTACTAGAGACTACGAATTTTCACAAAAGTTCTATACAGAATAAAAGTTCGAAAACTAAAAAGATTATAAAAGGAAATTGCTTCAAAATACATCTGACTAGTACAATTTTTCTTATCAATTAGGAAAGGGCTTATATATACACTAGTGTTTCAAGAATGTTTTATTCTGATGAAACTTTCTTAGCTTTTAAACACATTTTTCCAGTGAAAAACACAGAATAAAAGGTAAGAAGGGTGTTGACATTTAATTTAGTTATTATCATGATCATTTAATCCCACAAGGTTCTAAATCTTGGGCAAAAAAATATATTTTAAGGCTGATCAAAGTCAATTCATTATAACTGTAATTAGAAAGTAGGAGAGGTTTTAACTTACGTCATATCAAATTATCCAATTAAACGCAACTTTTTTAACTCTTACATTGCAAGCGCTTACTCTACAAAAACTGACACAGGGAATTAAAAAAAAAATGATATATTTTATTTCTCCTTAGCAGACTTATGTTTAAATATACCTTGAACCTTTTTTATGGGGGGGGGAAAGAGAAATATATAATGTTTCCTCAATCTGTCTAGGATTTAAGGTTCATGTGTATTGTGTATTTTTGTTAAATTAAAATAAACATTCATTTTCAAATTTTTTCCAAACTGAAAAGTGATTTTTGTCATAAAAATTCTATTTTTTATTTCTGGAAGAAAAAAAGAAAAAAAAAAAAAACAACTGAACGCAAACTGACTTTACCTACCATATAATTGAAATTGGAAGTATATATTGTTAAATAACTTTTGCTTCACAAATAACACTAATATTTAATAATAACATGAAATTTTGTTTCTTAGCAACCTCTGTATCGCATACTACAGTTGTTCACACTGAGACTGCCTAAAATACTGTTTGTAATTTTGAACATTGAAGGAAAAAATATATTTTATTTGAAACAACTAGTTAAAAATCTAACCAACAACATAAGAGACATCCTAAGCTATCCTTTACTGAAAATATAAATTTAAAGACTATATAAACTGCCATCAACTCTGATAGCATATCTGTAGCGAACAGCAGATTGGATTTCATTGGCTCTTGATAAAAGGTCAATAAGTAAAATTATAAAGTAAAATTGAAAGAGATTAAATAGTTAAAGAAAGTGAAGATGTAAACATTAAGAATTCTAACTTTTAGATTTATGAAGAATGTATGTGATGTATTTATAAAAGATTATAAATCAAATTTTTGAAACATTCATTTTTTTATATGCTTATTTCTAGCAAACTTGCTAGTTCAGCATTTTTTTTCCATTTCACATTATAAATTCATGCAGCACATACAAATATAAAAATGTCAATATATATCACTATGAAAATTGATTTCCATACTTTTTTGCCTTTGTGCATATTTTCTACATCCCACAATAATCTGCAACTTGCCT
The DNA here is from genome assembly GCA_038098605.1 of Gryllus longicercus. NCBI lineage: Eukaryota > Metazoa > Arthropoda > Insecta > Orthoptera > Gryllidae > Gryllus > Gryllus longicercus. Next base: position 6,788,844 of record JAZDUA010000020.1, read on the forward strand.
ATCAGAAGCTTTTTCATATTCAGTAACTTTTAAATCTGTAGTACATTTCTTTTAATTTAATTTATATAAAAGTTATCAAACATTACATTTACAGCAGCAGTTTCTATTGCTTTACACAATCTCAACTTTGAAAACATGTTCATCTTAATCAGGTTTGAACAAAGTGGTGGAGTATATTTATCAGTCTTTGATATCCGAAGTACAACATGACTCTGCATATTCCATGAAAAAAGAATCTTCCCTATTCTCATAGACATAAAAAAGAATAATTCCTTCTTGACAAATAATTTTAAAATTATTATGACATTCGTGGAATATAAAACACTATAACTCATAATCAGGTCCCTTAATTGAAGTGACTATTGTGAATTGAAAAAATAGGCGATATACTTGCAACAAATCAAACAATTCCAACCATAAGCAAAAATAAACTGCCAAATTGATTGTTTCTAGCTGCATTACATTTATGCTAGTCAAAATTAATACTGCAACTGAAATATAAACATATATTCATGTTCAACTCACAAAATTCAAAGCGTTTCTTTTTTCTTACAAAGAAGGAATAAAACCGTTAACTATGTCAACACTTGTATTCACATTTTTTCCTGGTAATCAATCAACAAAAAGTACACTATTGAATACCAAAAACTACCTCTTACCAAATTAAATTTTGGAATGCATTTATCTTCTACAAACAAATATTTGGATGATGACTAGAAAACAGTTAGAAAAAAAAAGTTTATGTTGGGGTATGATTTCAAAGCATTCTAGAATTGCTTCTTTAAAAGTACTAATACCAAGATAAACTGGAAAAAACAAAAACATCATAATAATTCATCTGTTTTGAAGCTCTTGCCTTCAATACAAAATTTCCTTTTGTGCAAAAACATTTGCATATTTAACTTCTAACATTTCAGAATAAAGAGCAATAACTTATGCACCAGCATTATTATATTCCGAATTAATTTCTTTTCTTAATTTGGCACTGGTTTTCATTTATTATTGGTTCAAAACTTTACCAAAACAATTGTATGACAGAAAAAATTCTGAAATTTGTCTCTGAGAAACATGATTGTATAATTTTGTGCAACTGCTTGTGAGAAAAAACTAAAACAATATCATCACAGAGTATTGAAGTACAGAATATTGTACTACTAATATTCTTTATACATTTTTTTTTGTAAAAGGGCAGATGCTGGATAAAGCAAAATTGAAAAATTTTCAACATCTCAACTGCAGAATTCTCTCTAATCTTAGCTACCCTTAAAATTTCAGACACCTAATGTACGATTGGTGTTTTGTTTTGAGAGTGTGGTCGCACAGTACAGAATTTATGTGCCATGCTCCTGCGAATGCACTTCCACAGCAACACGTTCCTCACTACTACTTTGCATTACAGACGCAAGTCCTTCCGCCACTTCCATGAGGCTGCTAGAATTGGTGTCATTAGTGCTGCCATCATAAATGTGACCACTAGACGAAGATAGCAAATGTGATCGTTCCATTTTAGCTGTAAAATAACGGAGAAACAATTACAATTCATTTCAACTAAAGTACAATCGAACACAAAAAGGAAATAAAACAAAGACCTGTATTTCAAATATTCAGAGCCTAATATTTATAATACTTCTATGACTAGAAGAAATATTTCATACTAATAACAAAGTAAAGCTTCATTTATTTCTTTATTGATTCTACTGGTAACTTTCTCAGATTGCAGTTCTGTGATTTCATTATTTTTTACCATTCCAAATGAGAACAACCATACATTTTTATACATTTCACGCCAATTAATTTTTATTATTTTAATATACATTTGAGGGTTTGTAAACATCTTGTAAAATATGGGATAATCCCATTCTTTTTGTTCAGTCCTAGTGTTTCAAAAAAAATTTGTCCACACCAAAATGTCCCATGTTTTGTTTGACAACACTTTTGGAGAAAAAAAAAAAGAAGACATTCTAAAAGCCCTCCTCTAATCCTCAAATCTTAAAGTTATTGGGACATTTTCATATATTTCCATCCTTACTACTCCAAATAAGTAAAATTGTATAGAAAACTGTGCAATGTAGGAAAAAAATTATTGTACTCAAAATTAAATCTGACAAGCCTAGAAAATTATTTACTACCAAATATTCTATTTCCAAAAGCTATCAAGTAATTCGCTGACAAAAATCAAAACCTTTTTCAAAACCCACTTCACTTGATTGCACTTGCTGTGTGCATCTCAAAAGCAACATTTTGGTTGTATGACAGCAATTTTTTCTTAACATTGCATCAGAAAAGAACAGATCTTAAAGACAACTGTGAACCAGTGTTATAATATAAATATATAGTAAAAGAGAACATTCATTAAGTAGACATGTGTGTTTTGATATTTCACAATTTTTTCAGAAGAAACATTAGATGTCCTGTTTATTGTTAAAACAATATATGAACCCTAGAGTGTTAACATTTTTTTAAAGTTCTGGAAAATAATTTTTACTAAAATTTGATGTAAAAATGTGTGGCTGGTCAAGATATCACCTCCATACCAGCATAACACACTTAATTAAATTATTAGAGAATGGGCACTTTTATTTTTGTCTGTAAGTTTTGGAACTCATTTTCTTACTTATGATATCTTCATTTTATTATTCTTAATTTTATCAGTAGGTGATACAGTTTTGATAATGAGACTAAAGCAGTATCTCTTCTCCTTACTAAAAAATGTCTCAACCTCAACACAATTCAAGTGCTGTAGGAGAAGATTTTTTGGTGGATGCCTCTGACCAATATTCACAGCTTTTGATTTGTTCAAGATTCTTTGAAAATCTTTTATGGGCTGCCTGAGATTTAAACGAAATTATTTGCAATTCTGCATGCATCACAAGCATGTCAGTGAATTAAAAATGTACTGCAAAAATCACATGTAATATAATAAATATTATGCGTTGATTCATCTTTTTTCAAACTTGTCATACATCTTTAAGACCAAAATAAAAAAGCATTAAATAAAAATCTTTTGGAGATGAAGTATTTAATACACTTTTGTTATACAATCCTCCCAAATAAGAAAATAATCAAAATAATACAATTAACCCAAATTTAACATTGTTTAAAAAAATTAAAAATATTGAAGTGAGGTAAGAAAGCAAGTATAGTGGTTAGTCAACAGTAAGACACTTTTGCCAAAATTAAGTTTGTGTCAAATTTCAGTTCCTTCTGAGTCAAATTTCTTGAACTCAAAATTCAATATCAAATTACAACTACATGTGCATCAGCATGCCTCTTGTTTCATTTTGAGAATTTTATCATTATATGATCAGATATTCTTAAATTTCAATTCCCAATATAACTTACAATACTTTTAAAGAAATAACAAATTGGTAGAGTACTAAAGAAAACCATTATTCTTAGTTAATTATAAAAAAAAATTCATCATAAATTCAAGAAAGATTATTTTGGGCGTAAAGGGAACTCTCAATAGAGGAACCATGAACTTTTCAGGCATCAAACATTCCAATAATAATAAGTTTCCATTAATTTTCGATTTTGTAGGGTGTGTTATAGAGAAATCCAAAGTCAATTTTACAAGCACAGAGAACTGGTAAGCCACAATTAACAATGTGCAAGGATAAAGAGGGGTCAGCTCATAACAGATCAAAGTGGAATACTAGCAAGATGGGTGGAACATTATGATAATTATGAAACTAGATTACATTCTAGAGATGATCATAGAATTAATGAAAAGAATAAACCAACTAATAAAAGAAAATGAGAGATGCCACTATAATGAAAAATATTCCATATGAAATGAATTTCAAGAAGCTATACAGAAATCAAAAAGTAATAAGATACCTGGCAAAGATGGAATTGATGAGAGAATGATAAAAAATGAGAAGGTTTAAAAATACATCTTTTTGAGATTATTGAACATATTTGGAAAGAAGAACAAGATTCCCAAGGAATGGAAAAACAGTATTCTGTGTTTCAAACACAAGAAGGGCAACATCTAAAATGTGAAAACTACCTCAGAATATCTCTGTTAAATACATCCTATAAAATATTATCAAATATTTTCTTTTCAAAATTAAAAAAAATCTTGTTGAAGAGTTTGGAAAATACCAGGCACTGTTTTTGCAATACATCAACTGTTTGTGGATTTTCAAGCAGCCTATTGATAGTGTAAATAGAGAAGAGTTGTATCCAACAAAGGAAGAAATGGGAATTCCACTTAAGCTTATTAGATTGGTTAAAATGGTAATGGAAAGTAGAAGTGAACAAACTCCAAAATCCCCTTTTGGAGCCTATAGAGATACACAATGGAATGAGACAAGGTAATGCATTAGCGTCTCTGCTGTTCAATATAGCATTATAGCAGTAGAAAATGCAGTTAAAGAGTCAAAAATACAGATAGAAAGCCACATATTCAGCATAAGTGTGCAAATACAAGCATTTTAAGATGATGTAGATATTATAGGAAAATCTGGAGAAGTGATTGTTGAAGCATTTGCCCTGGAAGAACTGGTGAGGAAGATAGGTAAAAAAGGTTAATGTATTAAGTACATGAGGGTGGCATAGAAGATAGATAATAATGGAAGCCAACCACTTATAAAAGGAGTATTTGTTTAAACAAGTTAGACATTTTCCATATCTTGGAATGAAAATAAATACTTCAAATAATAACGGGGAAGAAATACAGGCAAGAATAAACAGAGCAAATAAGAGCTTCTATTGGCCTTCGCAAACACCTACGATTACAGTTGATATAAAAGAAAACAAAAATACAGGTATAAAACACTTAAGGTGGATGAGGTATCTCAGGTGGATAGAGTGAAATTAAATATTTTAAAGAAAGATTTTTAGAAGAATTTACAGACCGGTTCAGGGCAAAGGAATATGAAGAAGTAGATACAATCATTAATTGTATACATTACATGACAATCAAAGACTGATTATCCAAGTTGCAAGACTTAATTGGGTGAGACACATTCAGAGGATGGAGGAAAAGAGAATACCCTGAAGACTACTAATGGAGCAATCAGGAGGAATGAAGTAGGGGAAGACCAAGGGCACATTGGATGGATGAAGTAAATAAAGAGTACAAGAAGCTAGTGGTGTGCAGCACTGGATAGAGAGGAGGGAAAGAGACTCACCCTGGAGGCCAACACTCTCAGAGTTGTAGTGCAAGTAATCATGATAATGGTGTCTGCTAAATATGACATGTAGTGCAACCCTCACATGTTTTCTTGAGCCCTGAAATACCTCCACACCTTTACAACATTAGTTGAATTATGAATAAGTGATAGCAACATTGCTGAAAAATCTGATAACCAGAAATGTTTGATCCCGTATAATAGTAACTATTTTGCATAAAAAAACATGCTACAGATTTGATACTTTCATCCTGTCATCAAATAACCCTCCCAATTCATCCTGCATCTAGTGAAATGGGCTCAAAAAAATGTATGTGGGTAATATGCATCTCATTGAAAGGATTACCATCTTTATTATAGGCACAACAAAATGTGAAAGAGTTTAAAAGTTTGGATATGTATGTTACACAACATATTTTTAAAATCTAAGAATTAAAAAAATCCTCTAGGGTTTGAAACTTTTTACAACAGCTTCTAGCGCTCTGGATATATACAAAGATATATGAAAATGAATGATAACCTGCTCATAATAATTGAAATGTAATGGAGAGTAACATTAAGAACTTACCAATACAAGTAGAACATTTCTGTTGCTTGCTGCATACTGTGCTTGCCTTGAGTTTTATTTCCATTAGCCATGGTCCAAAAACCAGATAACCAAAGGCACTTCCCAAAATCACTGCTATTGTAAAGTATCCATTAAATGTCATGACAGCCAGCATAACAATATAACCAATTGTGTCCTGAATAGTGTACCAAGATGTATTAACTGAAAGATATTTCAACCTAAAAAATGGAAAACAAGAATTATGTATTAATCTATGAATGTTCAAAGGCAGTTTGATTTATAAACTAAACATTTATCAATTTAAACACATTTTCTTATTTTTGGATAAATAACTTACTTGTTATTGATACTTATGCGTCTGACATTTGTCGTTCTTGCCACTGATTCTTCAGGACTTTGAGATGTATTCACATTTGAATTTTCATTTTCATTTTCATGTTTCTGAGTATGCTTCAATTGAATGGAAGCTCGATATACCTTAATAACTTCAAGAATAGAAGCTAGAGATGCCAATCCCAAGCATGTTCCTATGAGGCCTGTGAATACAATATTAATTTTTGAATATTTCAGTGGTACTTATTCTAATGTACTTGTATCCAAGAAGTGGATGATGAAAATAAATAAACATTTTATTACAGATAAACAATTATGGTTATAATAAATTTATTAATTTCATAACCTCTTTATATCGTAAATGTAATGACACACTACATAATCACTTTAAATAATCCTCCCAATATGTCATTTTATTTAAAATAAAATGACATTATCACAGGTTACAGCTCAAATCATTAATCTTGCATTTTTGAGTTAACATCACTTACCTCCAGTAGATGTGATATTGAAGCCTTTAAAAAGAAAATTTTGATATACAGTATCAAACCAGAAGCTTACATGCATCTTGCCAGCAAATACAATCACAAAATCATTGTGTCAATGTTAACATAAGCATTCATCTGCATGTATCAACAATTTCTGTTTCAATGAAAATTTAGAACATATCTTCCGGGGTGCGTATGTTCCTGGATTATATGTTTTTGACTCGAACACTGACTGTTCGTAGTATACTATGAACACGGGTCACATCAGTCACATGATAATAGCTTAACAAAAGTAAACACTCAACTACCACACACCAGATATACTGCATCTACCAGATGTGATATGTAAATAGAAATGTCGCACAGATCCGATAAGTTACTACGGACAACGACCCGCAATGACCTATCTTTAATCGGCTCCTGTGGACAAAGTAAACGGAACAAAACAGATCAGCCAAATGAATAGAGTATAATCCGTCATATGTGCAGATCACTGCACAGCCCAGGAAGAGTCGTACAAAAATGAATACGATTACTAACACAATAAGGTGATAAGCAACATGCAATTTTGATAATGCACAATTCTGAACGACTATTGCAGAAATACTTTCTGTTTACAAATCATTCCACAATTTAATCTTGACAACCAAATAAAATATTGACATAATTTCAAATGTCTGCCTTAGGAAGATTTGTCGGTCTAGCCAATGGAAAACAAGTTAACAAACGACACAGGTTTTCTTCCTTTGGCCAAATGTATTGTAATAATTCCCTGACGGAAAGGGCGGCATATTTAAAACTAATCCAAAGAACGTATTTATATTATTTATTATGTATTTGTATATATTATTTAATATTGCGTGTATTTCAAATTTCTCTGCAAATTAATAGCTCCGAGTGGTTTACTGGCGATGTTTCTCGGTTCCTCTTTTCCTGCCTTCTCTATCCACTACATCTTCCTCAGTCAAATATCTTGTTGCCATCGCAGTATTCCGTTTCCATGGTCTGCCCCGTCGGCTTCTGAACGGAGGTATCCATTTATGTACTTGTTTGGGCCACCTCAATTCTGGCATTCTCAGCAGATGTCCGTACCACTGAAGCTGTTTTCGTTCTACAGTATCTATTATATACATTTGAATCATTGCGTATTGCATATGTACTCTCTGGCGTATGTGGTGTAAAGGAGATATTCTGTAACTTCGGAAAAACTTCAAAATAAAAAAAAGCCGAAGGTTTATTTTCTCTTATTGGGAATATTAATATGTATGCAGGTTGATATAATAACAACAACAACAACAACAACAACAACAACAACAACAACAACAATAATAATAATAATAATAATAATAATAATAATAATAATAATAATAATAATAATAATAATAATAATAATAATAATAATAATAATAATAATTGAATTTCAATTCCTTAAAATTCGATTAGTTGGATTATATGTAAGACATTTTGTTTCATTCCTATTAACATAATATATGGCAAAAAATAAATTGCAGATACGTTAAAAGTATCGTCTCGTCACTCTCATTCTTTCCATTGTCATACTTTTCAATTCAGATGAACAAGAATTTGTGATGTATTAAATGATAGATTCAGTTTCTATTTTTTTTTATTTCATAGTATTTTCTTTGTGATTGCCTATTGCAATGATTAAGGTCAAAGTCCTTGTGCATTTAATAGAGACCTATCTAGATATTATTATTGTCAATGATGATAATTTGAAATATTCATATAATGAAAAAATCATCAAATAATATCAAAATAAGCATCAGAAATATACACACTGATGTTGTTTGAGTACTGTAAGAAACTATTGAAAATAATCACAAATTATAATTATTTCACAAGGCCCTCTTATTTGCAAATTCACGATTTTGAGAACATGTCTCTTTTATTTGTGTAAAAAAGAAATGATAAATTTTAAAAAATGCACTCATAAATTTATTATAATATGCTTAAAATTAGTTACATTTATTTGTTAGGATTGGTACAAAGGGCTGAAACTTTTATAGTTTCCCATAAATTCTCATATTTAATCATATGTATTCAATGTTAAATGATCTGGAAGTGATTAATATTTAATCACCATATCAACAAGCATGGTATGTTTTAAATATTATTTCTCAATTTTTGCAATGAAGACATCATGACTTTGAGTCTTCAAATGCATGTTATTTTTGTTTGGATGTCTTCCATGGTACCTAGTTGCATTTGCATGAGCTTTTAGTTAGTTATTTACAGTGTTTTAATTTATTTTTGATTATTTTAATATTTATTTTGTTATATTGTTAATAAGTTTCCTTTCAAATAACAAAACTAATAAAGTTTTATTTAAGTTAATGTTGAATAGCTAGAATTAGTTATGGCAAAGTCCATCCACAATGTTCAAATTTACAATTCTACAAGATCACCCTTTTCCAGAGTTCATCATGAAAGTAAACTAATAAACTTGAAGTTATTTTAGTTTAAAAAAGAAACAGAAGACAAAATGTATGCCAAAAACAAAATTTATTCTGCAAACACATACTCATAATTACTAAGATTATGTAAATTAAAATATAAAGCAATTTGTTTTATTTTGTTGTACTAGGAAAATACTCAGCGTTATCTAGTTTTTTCTCATATTTAATCCTTGTGAAAAAGAAAATGTCTCTGTGTCTTTCTCGGAATCTTTCTCTATGTTCCTCTACCTGTCTCTCTCTGTCTGTCTCTTTGTCTCTCTATATCTGTTTCTCTCTCTGTGTCTGTCAGACTTTGCCTCTCTGTCTGTCTGTCTACCTCTGCCTCTGTCTTTATGTCTCTGTCTCTATCTCTTTCTGTTTCTTTGTCCATATGCCTGTCTGTCTGTCTGTCTGTCTGTCTGACTGACTGACTGACTGACTGACCGACTGACTGACTATCTGTCTGACTGACTGTCTGACTGCCTGTCTGTCTGACTGTCTCTCTCGCTCTCGCTCTCTTTCTCGCTCTCGCTCGCGCGCTCTCTCGCTCTTACTCTTACTTTCGCTCTTACTCTCGCTCTCGCTCTTACTTTTACTCTAGAGGAGAATTCTACCGGCCGGCCGCTTTGATCGGTAATTTTCCGTGGTTTCTCCGATCATGACCAGAAGAATGCCGGAGCTGAACCGTTACAAACGGGCCACGGACCGCGCGCGATCTCACTTACCTCTCATCCATGTCCTATCCTCACCTCTTACACATTGCCCCGCCTCTCAGTGATTGAAGTTGAGCTGAAGGCCCCTCATTATCGTTCTTCCAACTCCGTTCCGCCTTTCGTAAAGCCTTTTGGTAATAAGGGCACTCATAGCTACTAGTTGGTTGCGACTCTCTGTCTTTTCCTTGACAGAGGCAACAATTAGGGGGCTTAATAATAATAATAATAATAATAATAATAATAATAATAATAATAATAATAATAATAATATTTATTGAGTCAAAATACAATTACAATCGTGTATGACGAGTCAATATGATGTCTTGGGTGGAGAGAGCGAAGTTACATTACTGTTCAGGAGCAAAACAAGGGGCCATCTCAGAATTTGCTCAAGGAACCAGGGAAACTGAACAAAACCTGAACGAGTTGGGGCATTAATGCAAGTCTCGACAAAATGTCTCCCCCCCCTCCTCACCGCATCGATGCCAATTCTTGGACCTATCAGGCCCTTTACAGTTTCGCGCCAGGTGCCCAAAAGCCCAACACCTTTGACACCTGGGAACAATTATATTCTCCCGAATGCGACAGCGAACCCAGCCAATCCGAATTTTATTTATCCGAAACCATGGGGCTTATGAAACGTAAGTCTGTGAAGCCTCATATTCAGAACGCAATAAAATATCTCATTTTTTCAATAAAAAATAAATGAAAATGTTCAGAAAAGTCTCGAGATTATTTTAAGACTAAAAAACAAAATTCGATATTTTTCTAATTTTTCAGGTGGAATCTCACCTTAAGTAATTGAAGAATTTAGTATTTATTTGGAGATACAATGAAAAGTATTTTTGTATTCTGGAAATAAAAGTGATAGTATTCAATCAAGAACAGTTTTTAAGAACTTTCATAAAAAACCAACAATAAGAACTAAAAGAGAGCTTTTTAATAGAAACTTGAATATGTATGAAAGACGAAACTACTTTTACATTTATAGAAATATTCACATTGTGAATATTGCATACATATACCTTAGTATATGTAGTTACGGAGTATGATTTTGTTAGTAAATTATGAAAAGTGTTTAATTGTGTTTCAGGTGAATCTTCAAAGAGAAGGGCTAGGTGAAGAAGGATTACAGGTCACCCACATTAATATGATGTTGGGAATAGATTGGAAGTTACCTAAGTTGCAACTCCAGATGTATTATTATTGTGTAATTTGTATTGTATTTTGTGTTTTAGAGTCACATCTTCAATTAATCATTTACTGGTCGTGATCACCCCTGCTATCATCTATACTGTAGAAAACAAAGACATATTACCACGACAGTCACCACATGCCCTTACCAGTGGATCAGTTTGGTACTTGGCATGATTGTTCCTTGGACCAACGGCACTATATATTAAAAATCCTGAAGTGTGGGGGGTGAGACGGGGATGGTTGGGGGGTCGTTTAAAGGTATTTTTCTACACTTTTTCTTATATCAACTATCCGACTATCAACTGCCAAAAAATAGTATGTTCTACACAAAATTGGAGAACCAATTTCTAACAGAAAATTTTCTATAAGATTTTATTGTAACATTAACCCTTTTAGAGTTATAGGCTTGGGAAGTTCTACAAAGTTATTTACGACATAGCCCTTTTTTCAAACATTTCCCGTATACAATGGTGTTACGGGATGTTTAATGAACGGAAGAAAATTTATTTTTGTTCAGCATTTATCAAGGATATGTATTTACATATTTTGCGCCAAAAATATTGAATATTTGATATTTTGAACTTACCATATTGAATATTTTTTACATCGTATGAGATCTTTATTTTGTACTTACCTGCGAGAATCCGATTGCGGCCGAGAATACCTCGGGTATGCAAACTGATAATCCTTTGTTGATGAGGTAATGGAAGTCGTCTCTCTCAACTTAATAGATTTATTTAGAGAGCCGCGTTTTGGCGGCTTTGCCATCATCATCAGTCTTGCTGTGTGTGACAAAAGTCGCGAGACTGTGTAACGATGAAGACGGTAAAGTCGTCGAACGTCGGCTCTCTAAATAAATCTATTAAGTGAACTTCCATTTTTATCATGTAATTACGTCAACAACTCCACATCAATATTCCTACAATTGATAATCCTTTGTAGATTTGATAAGGACCATTTCACAAGCAGGTACTTTTTAATGAGATTAAAAAGGAGCGGGGACAAGTGGTCTCTGATCCACTCTCTGCGAATTGGCATCTCACTGCCTTTCGAGGAGGCCTGAATGGCGGTGGAAATCTCAGCGTGCATTAATGAATACATTACCAAATTAATGAAGACATCGGGACAGGGCGGACCGCCGCGTGAGGAACTGTGTTGAATGCTTAAATAGCACCGACACCATCCTTGATTTCTTTATGTCATTAACTGTGACTGTCATAAACCTGAAGAAAAGATACAAATTTAAATTATATCATGAATTTTCAAAAATGATAATTATATTCTGTAATAATTTATTGTAATAAAGGGTTTTACTCCTAAAATTTTGTTTATTATCAAAAAATACATTAATGACGCGTCTTTAACTAGGGGGCCCAATATTGGGTCAGTTCAAGGGCCTCCTCTGTTGAACTTACGCTACTACCAATATCGCTAAATCATTCTTGGAAATATTCTGCTCCCTAGCATATGAGCAGCCCTTCCTAGCGCGTTTGCCGCCATGTCTCGTGGGTAATAGTATGAAGTGAAGTTGTTAATTTTCATTTGTAAATAAAATCTATTTACTCTCGAGTGTCATGTATTGTTTGATTCACGGGACAAGATACTTCGTACACCGTGGTTTGATCCATTGTGAATGAATCTTGTAAATCTTATGAATGAATCTTGTGAACTCGAAAGGACAAATGTTTCCACTCGACGATCCAGGTGACACATTTCTTTTATTCTCAAGCACTCTTGAAAACGGCTTCTTAAGAATGATTTCTATCCGCAGAAATACTTTTTCAAAAATTTCGCTGCCTACTTGTGAAATTTGAAAACTTGAAACTGAAAAATAGACTACCTCATTTCCTGTTTGTGAAAGGTGTTAGGGAATGCGACTTCCGTCTGGTGCTCATTCGAGCTTATGTTCTCATCGCGGTCAGGCAAGAGGGAACAGTGCTACAGAACAGTACTTAATAAAGAGTAAGGCTCATTGTCATAGCGCGTTGTCAAAACATTGGGGTCGATGCTCATAGATTCTACGAGCGCTATAATTTACGGCACCCGACAAATCTACGTGCACTCAATTTTTACTGTATTTTTGCTTTGATCGCGGGATTTCCGTTTTATGAGTACACTGGTCAACAGCATTTTTGCAACAAAAAATGTGAATGGTGTTCTTAGCTAAGATTTGGGCACTGAATTCGACGATGAAATCAGATTTTTCGTATCGGGCAGTTTTCTTGTTACAGGCTATTCTCTATTTATGGAAATGATTGAAAACCCTACATATTGGTGATTTTCCTGTAGCTTTATTGAATAATTCTGCAGATGTAATTGTTCATGAACAATCGAAATGAGTACAAAGAAATCATATAAATGGCATTGAATTCAGAAAATTCTCCTTCAGTGGATCAAAAAGGCTTGGCAACATTGCTAATAAGTGATCTTTGAACAGATATAATCAATCACGTTGAGTTTATTGCCAGTTGCGTCCCAGCAATGAGAGATCTGACAGCGTGGAAAGCGGTTTGGATCCGACTGCTTGTTCTAGGTTCATGAAGGTTTGTGATTTTGTATTGTGACGGATCACAAACCCGAGAATTAGAATTGACTAATAATTAACCTTTTTAACAATTTCACCCCACTCTTAAGCGAGTCAAATCTGTAAGCGAATAACAATTTGTTATGTTGACTGCCAAGTATACAATGTTTGATTTTCTCGACGAAATCATGAAAATGCCAAGTTTATGCTCCTAGAGTACAAATTTATAATTTTGGTGAGACGCCCCTATGCAGGAAAGCGAAATATTATTTTGATTTGGGAACTTGGCTCTCTTTTATTCTGTCTCCTGTCAATGAGTTTTTGTAACCTACTAAAATATACACAGATTTTTAACAATACTGTCAAAATGATCAGCAATTATTTATTCGTAAATGATAATCCGAAATGCTACTCGGCGAATTCTGCTCTTCGCCGTACGTACACCAGCTTTCTATTGTACAAAACAACACGACAGATAAATTTCCCTTTTGAATATACCAACACAACATATCTCAAAAGAAAACAAATACAAATAACATTCTCTCATTCATACATATTTAATCTACATTTCATTCACGCGAGTGCCCTCTTTTTGAAAATTGAATTATTTCTAATGACCATTTACTAAATAATAATTAATTACAAGTCTTGGCCTTGTTAAAAAATCATTTGGCAAAATTACGTCATCTCCCTGGTTACTGGACCCCGTAATGGCGCCGTCTCCGACCGCTGCAAATGTCTGCGTTCTTTCGTCGCGATTACCATATTTCCTCTTTCTTTTAAATTCTCAATTGAACCACTCGCGAATTAATACTCCTACTAGGAGCATCACTCTACGAAATCGACTACCTTCAAAACAAATTTCTACATGAAAATCAAATAATCGACTTCCGCCACGATGTTATCAACCAAGGTCGCAAACCCGGCTGCCTATATGCATTATTGCCCTGTTCTTCACCGCGTAGTTTGAAACAAAGGACAGCTCTCCTCATCTGTCAACCCCGCTGTACATTTTTACATTCCAATTTTTATATGTCTTTAGATTTCCTTAATTTCTTCATGGCAATAATTTCGAACTAAAATCCAGATAATAAATTTAATTACCGTTCCCTTTTCCCAATTCCTAATATTGCTTTCTTCTAAACGTTTGTGTAATTGTCCATTGCTTATAAAACATTCAATTGTCGTTACCAAACATACGAATATTTATTTTATAAAAGTTTTTTGATGTCTTAATATTACCGAATGTGTATATCTTTTGTAAATTTTCTTTGTTTATTTATTTACCCACCACAGGTCTGCTAACAGCGCAGTTCCTTGTATTTTCAGAAATAAATTACCCTTTACACTTCCACCCTTGCACCTTCGACTGTTTGTCTTAAAATATGTCAATTTTAGTTCTTTAGGTGCATTTTTTAATAATCATTGGGACGCATATGAATGGATCATCATAGTATGTATTCATTTATAAGAATAAATCCCTCGTAACTGTGTAAATAACACAAACGCTTTGTTATAACTGTGGAGAATTAACTTTGAAATCGCAAAAATTAAGTGTGAGGTAGGCGACTGTGACAAGAAATGGGCCTCCCATATATGCTGTGACTCGTGTATTACATCCCTGACAAGTTTTTTTGTGCTTGTTTCTGAAAAAAAAAAGTTTTTTGTAGACCAATTGTATTCATAGATATTTCAAAGCTGATGTAATTCAGAAAAATACAGATAGAGTACATTTGCTACCAGTCATGTGTTTATAAATGGCTTTGGAATATACTGATGTGCATGCATTCTGCATGAAACATATCTGTTTGTTTTCAATATTCTGAGACAAAGAGCAACTATTGTGAAAAATAATGTTTTCTTTATTTAATTAAATAATGATATAATCTCGTGTATAATATTGCTAGATGAACAATTTTTGTAAGAATTAAAATAAATATGTAAATATTATTTTAGGCTCATTTTCTTGTTATTTATGTTTAAAATCTTCTAAATTACAATTGAAAACGTAAAGTTTTAAACGTTAAATGAAATAAGATTGATTATTTGAATTAAAAACTAATGGACCTAAAACAGCTCGTTCTTTTTCGCTTTTTAGTAATGGTTATGTAATAACATTTATACCACAATTTCTACCCGCATTGACACATCTCAGTCATCATTTTTTGCAAAACTCATTTGAAATTGTAGAACATTTGATGTGAAAATTAAAAAGTTTCAAGCGATAGGTGCTTTTATTAAAATCTTTAAATAAAAAAATATTTTTGGCTTGAATTCATTCTATAAGGTATGCAGTGTATTCACGAACATGCTGGGTGGGCTTCTTAATGCGTAAGTATGTAAAGTACCTCCCAAAATTAAAATATCAGTTTCAAAGTCAAGGGGCAGCGACATTAGCGTGATCGATCGGAAAATACCAATTTTTGAAGAAAACTGCTGAACGGTTTAGCCGCTAGAGTTTTTCAGTCAGACGGAAGGACAGACGTTTTACCGTCAATCGATTTTTAGGTATTAAGGTCCCATAAAACATAGATTCTGGCTACACCACGTGTTAAGGGATTTTTTTCTAAATTTAGTATCTCGATTTATCAACTTTTCCGTTCCCGAGAAAAAAGAGTTTTTCGGCCGAAAATTCGCAGTTTTTTCGCACAGAATTACATAACTTTCTGTTCTTAAGAAATACCTTCTTGAAGGCGAGAAAGTAAAAAAAAAGAATATTGCCTCTTTGTTTATTGATTTTGGACATATAAAATTTCAAATGCCAAAAAACTTACTACATGTATTGGAAAAGAAGTGGATGGAAGAATCACCTGAATGTGTAAATATGACCCCGCTTGTAAGAGAGAAAAATCTATTTTGGGAAGCCGATTCAGATCGGGAGGATATCTTGGTGTTCCCGCTGAGGAGCGAGATGGCGCTGGCATCGCAACAAAGAACATTGTTAGCGGAGACGAAAAGGAATGACGATCGCGAGTAAGGTTGTAATGAAGACGTACAAATTTGTTAAAATAGATTTTGTAAAGTTACTAAGTAATTATTTTAAAGAATATAGCTTTTTGAAGACAATTGTTATTTTATTTCGATTTCTTCCCTCACTATGCATGCAGATATTTTTAAAATGGGGATCTATGAGTGTATTTCCAGTAATGTAATGAAATATTATTGAAAGAGAGCTGCAGCTTCTGCAAGAGTGCGAAATGTCTCGTGCAATAATTAACTCAGTATCGAAAGAAAAATAAATTCTATGGAATTTGCGAACAATATTTTCTGCTTATCTACTTATTTTATTAAAATTTATTCTAGCTTTGCCATTGGCTCTCTGCAGCCGCATAAGATAAATGCATTAATATGATTTATATACAAGAATCATTTGAGACTTTATAAACAGAAATTTAGTTTTGAAACAGATTTTGGTTATAATCTACTTCTTATCAACTTCTGCTCATATTCTTCTCTGCAGCTTGATAAGGCTGAATGTTTCTTTTGTTATTTATTCAGTTGCATAAATACTCCTACACATACTAAGCAATTCACATCTTGAAGACAATTTTGAGCTTGCGTGAAAATAATACATTATCTGAAACGGAAAGGCGTCTCTGTAGTGTGTCTTGAGAAAGTTTCGTCTATACATTCTGACAATCCCCCGTTCCCCGCACCCGTCGTAAAATTTTCAACAGTTAAATCGCGAGGAATTTGTATCCGTTTAAATGCAGGTTAATCTACAAAATAGCAGTGAAACCTGTACTAAGCGGCATATGTTGGTTCTAATGAAATGTGATATTTTAGGGAGGTCGTAACTGCTATCTCCCGTTTACAAGCTAGAATACTTGCAACTTAACTTTTTGTCACTGCGGAGCGCTGCACTAAAAGGCGCAGATAATTGTTACCGCTTCAGAAATTGTTCGCTCCAACGCAACGGCCAATCACAAATTTCTTCGACAAGCTCTCACAAATTACGACGAAGAAAGGAATTCTCGTCCATTTTGCATATGACCTGCGAAGACAAAGGTTGTACTGGAAGATTGCCGACTGCGGAAGATGGCGACGGATAACGTCTTCTGAATAGCTCATTAGAGGTAATGAATTTACAATTTACTGAATGGAAATATTTAACGTAAATCAAGTACAACATTTTTATACTAGTATCTGACAAGAATTATCAAGAAATTCCATAAAAAGTGTACCATGTAATTTCAAATGAATTACAGTGCATGCACTTGTAACTTTAGTTGAATTCTCGACTAACAAATAGTTTTTCCCCACAGCTTTTTTTCTACTTTTCTTCTATCTTGTTCATATTCAAATTTTGGACTACGCAACGCTGAAGCAAGAGGACTAATTTGCGTTCTGGAAAACGAAATAAGCGACGCCAGGCGACGGAGCGCAAGATAGATCTTCTCTGCGGTGCAACGACTCGGCAAGAAACCTCCACTGCTCGACCTTGGCTGTGGGGGACGTCTATATTCCAGAAGACTGCGTGCAGATTTAAAACGACTAGTGGTATCGCGAGGTGTAACGTTCTGCTGTGAACGGTATTGAGGTTTTCCCCTATTTGCATATCTGGCATAATTTAGCTAGGAGTTACATTTGCAAGTGAAGTAAACAGAATTCTAGTTACTTTAGGTGGTGTACATGGTTAAAGTCACTGCAATAGGAAGTGTTTCTTTACTTCATTCAACAACTGTCGTAATTGAAAACAGATGATTTAACATTTTAAAGTAATTGTAAATAGAATTCTTAGAAATTAACGAATTATTTCGACGCTAAAGAAAGTGCTAATTTTTTTTCATTGAAAGAATGCATTCTAGTTATTTATTCACTGGTGTAAACTTTGTGAAATTTCTTTGGAAAACGTATTAGATTCATGTTTCAACTGAAACTTTATTTAACTGAATTATAGAATTTAATGCAATTGTAAGTAAGTTGAGGAAGTTCATTGCAATTTACACAAAATTTATTACGTACTGTATGTAAATTATTTGAGAGGTTGTTTCTCGGTTCTTTACTTTTTGTATTTTGTGAATTTTAGTACATAAGGGTATTTGTGCATGTTAATTCTTTTTCAGATAGTGTCTTTTCTTTGTTACTGTACTTATACTACAATTATTTGTGAGTGTTTGTCTCAAGTGCTAGTGTGTGAGATGTAATCCATTTCAATGATAACTGCTATTTTTTTGAAATTTTTGTAATTCTAAGAAATAATATTCTCCTTGTAATTTTTTTAAAAGTAGCTGCACTTTCTTTTCATTAGTTTTGAAAGACGGTCCCATACCCTTCACTACAGTGGGGACGGAATTTCAACTGTAATAACACTACTGACGACCATTATTAATGCGGATGCCCCTCATGGAGCAAATGTAATCTTCTGCTCGAGACATTCGCCCAAAAACCTCGCATCAAATAGTGGAGTAAGGAAGGTGATAAGATGTTTGCTCAATGCTAATAATGGTATATTTTACCAAAAAATGTCTATTAGTTCTGGACATCGGAAGGTGCCTATTTTTACCTGACGAAAAACTAATTGCGAAAAATAGCACATTTTGGCAAAAATTATTTTGCTTTTTTGTTCCTGTTTGTAGGTAAATGACTTTAGACTTTTTCTACGTAAATGCTTTCATTCTCTCTTATTCTTTAGTTTAAAAAAGAGTCTAAACCATTTTAAGTTATAGTATTCCCAACAGTTATTTACAGGTAACAAACCCCTTTTTTGTGTAGCTTTGTTATTTGGATGTGCATGACACATTCTATATCTTAGGAGCTCCAAAACTTGATTTTCTCGCACTTCTTCGCACAATTGAAACAAAATATCAAGCGGTGGATCTTGGGTAATCGTTTGGCTCGGATTCTGGACGCAACATGAACAATAGCGTGTTAAGGGGCAAGTTGACAAACCTTTCTTCCGTCATTGATATTCTACCGAACAAGATGTTCTTCAGGAAGGTTAAGTAAGGAAGACTTAAGTTTTAAACGTTAGGCCGCTTTCATATGCGACGTCACATAAAAAGAAATGAAACTGAAATAGTGCGAGCACCTGAGATATGTCAGTGGCCGTGATATATTGTTGTGGAATCTCCCTCTTCCTATCGACCAATTTCCTCGAGGATTGAAACTCAGGAGCAGGGCATGTCGTGCAAATGCAGTTTACAATTTCGCCAAAAGTTTCTCTGAAAGTTATATCTCAAAAGGGGTAAATTAAGAAAATTGCTGTGAAAGGGCTGCTCGGTGATCTGGTAGAGGGATGGTCTGTTATCAGGGGAACGATTTCCTTATATGGATTTCAGTGCCCGTTTCAAGAAATTTCGGTTGTTGAGAGAGGTGGCTGTTTAATAGGGGTGGTCTTTCAGAGAGGTTCTCTGAAGTATGTTTGGCTGAGAGATCAACTGATTGCTTCAAATAGGATTTTGGAAATCACGTGTCTCTTGCAAAAGTCAATCGGAGGAAAATGCCTTTCAATGGAGGAAGCAGTTTTTACAGGTCACCTAGCACATGAAACTGCATTTCCTTTGTGATTACATAAATTGAGACATAGAGCACGAAATGAAATAGTCGTGGCGACAGTTTTACTTATGTTCCCTAGACAAGTGCAAAATATTGAGTCTAAGTTCGATGTCATTAGTTAGCAGCTATCTTATCAACAGATTTCATTGCATTACATTTTTTTACATCTATTTTTTTAAAGAGAAGGATTAAAATTTCAACAAATAGTTGAGCTGTTTTTGTTGTTTTAATTTACTATTAATGCTTATCTTCCTATATTTGAGACTTCTATCCATATGAAAACCTTTGACGGGCACCCTTTTTTTATTAATATAACCCTTAGAACATTGCAATGAACATAAATTTTTAACTTGATTGTTATTTCATGATAAAGTACTTTTCTTCTTAATGTTATAGTCTCACAGATAGGTTACCGTGAGCTTATTATCCCCTTTTGCATAGATGAGTTTCATGACAAATTAGAGTGAAGGTAGGAATCAAACTAATTATACTGATACGGCATATATCAGCAATAGAAAATAATGCCCATATATTTAAAAATAATATTTAAATTTAAAGAGATATTTTAGAGGATGCAAATTAACGGCGAGAGGCGGGGAAGTGCTAGAGATCGTCGATTGAGGTTTTACTTAATATTGATTTTAAAATATTAACAATTGATATAACATCGTATTCCTCTTTTTATGATTTATCCCTTGCAGGCGAAAAATATGTAGTTCTATTTTGGGAATGAAGGATATTCAATTTATTCCTAAAAATATTACGAACAATGCCTACGACGCATTATTTGCTCCGTGATTTAGTATTGTTAGAATTAAGTACATTCCTATATGAAGACTCGTTTCGAAGTTATAAGGGTGATCCTTAGTAGGACCACAATATACGAATTAACAGTATACGTATACTGTTGCAGAACTCCTGTAAATTATACAGGAAAAAACTGTTTGCGTCCGAGATCTGAGGGCACACTTTTCTTACTTGAGAATTAACAAACACCGGTATAATTATTATATTGAGGAATCAGCATTCGGTTTACTATATAACATTGACAAAGTATAATTGACTGAACATCTGAACATAACATCGAATGATCTTCTTTCCTTTTCGGAAATTCTCGGCAACACAGTTGGTGAGTTGTAACATTGTTACTGACCACTCGATGCCAGTGGAAGGCTATCACAATGCAGTTAGGAGACAAAATTCAATCTGGCAGCCAATTTCGTCGTTGTCGCCAGAAGCAAGCTCAGGAGCAATTCTTCTGCGCTTTCTTCCTACTCCGTCCTTCGATGTTGACGGAGTTAATCAAGTTAAGGACCACTCCAGTTGAAAGATGTAGCAAAATCTGTACAGAGAGGTGTTTCTAAAGAATTAAGAACAAGGCGTGAAGGTAATTTTGTCACGAAAGCCAGTTCTCTGTACTTGGAAGATGTGTTTAAACGAAAGTATTGATTTCATTCGGTGAAAAAAAAGATAATAAAATAGCTATCTTACTGACAATTATTTTAATGTCTTCAGATTAATATCATTACTTTAATATTTATTATTTATTATCCAAAATATGTCCAGAACTTTACGCTCAAATTACCCCAAAATGCTAATATTATGAATAAAATGTACATCAAATAATTTAAAGATCTACTAATGAGGAATCTGTTGCGTTAAGAAAAAGTTATCTTCAATATTGAAAGTGTAGGACAGGTCGGAAAAAAATTGCAATTTTCGAGTTATTAAATGAAAAAAACTTATGAATATGATTTTTTAAATATTATGAAATTATAATTGGCAATAAATAATTTAAAGATATATCTTATATGTATTACCTCTATAAATAAATTTTAAAAGTTGAGAAGGATTGTAGATTTCGCGACCATTAACTAGAATCATTACATACAGGTAATAATTTAGATAAATTACACCGCAGATGGACCTTTAATTTGTTGATAAACAATTACCTGTAAGTTCTGTTATGTTTTTTCTTAGACAAAAAACAGACCCGCAGAGATGATCAATAGCTTATCCAATTTATCTCGACAAGACGTATTGATTGGCACAATTCTTAACCGATTCCCTCAAGTACATTCTGGAAGAATATTCTAAAAAAATCGTGTTTTTGATGGTTTCAATACACGTACTAGTACATTGGTGAAATGATATTAATATTACTATATCCCTTTCGATATTTACTTTAATAGTTACATCTTGATTCATCAGACTTATGATAATATTCCCATTTTTTACTTATTTCTAAGGCTACTTTTCAACTGCTATGATCATATAGCAACTTCGGGGTAACGGTAACGGAATACGCATATATCCACACTCAAATATCCACACTCGGGGCGGGATTGAAATTCACGACCCTTCAAGCCAAGGCAGCGACGGGCCTTTAGCCTTAACGATCTCATCTATTAAGGCCAGCAGACCTAGTTTTGTAATGAAACAAAAATTTAAACAATTGTTTTAATCGATACTTTTCTGTAACTTTCTATGCTCGATGGAAGAGTTTGGCAACAGTTATATATTTAATATGTTCTTAACATAATATGTTCTTAACATAATATGTTCTTAACATAATATGTTCTTAACATAATATGTTCTTAACATAATATGTTCTTAACATAATATGTTCTTAACATAATATGTTCTTAACATAATAATTTAGATAAATTACACTGCAAATACCCGACGGAGATGCTAGTTAAGCTAGTATCGTTTCTAAGCTATCCATAGTATCTTCCTCAATAACCGTTTTCCTCTTCTAACCGAATGTTATTAATTCCTAAGCCTCTACCATCTTCCAAATCACCCCAACTACATAATACTTAAATTAAAATCGAGGGCTCCACAGGGAGTAGCCTCACTCTTAATAAGGCTAATGCAAATTTAGCTATATGAACTATTAATATCAAAACTCTCTTGTAAAGTGCTAATCCGCGAAAGCGAAAATTGTTTGATTAAAAAAATATTTTTTTCTCAAGAATAGTGCCAAGCATGTACAGAGAACCTTGCTTACTTCTGACAGGTAAGTTTTTCTTTTACCTTAAACAGTTCTTGTTGTTTTGATGTTTGTTGTCATGATGTTTTTGATGGCATGACAAAATACATATATACATCAAACACAATACTAATAATTGACAATTTTATTTTGTTTAACAAATCAAAGAATATCTTGTTCTTTTACAACATTATCAGAAAATTAAAATATTTTATACATATATGTTTTATATTGGAACCTTATTTACATTTTTTTAAATATTCCAAGTCCTCTTATGTATATAGTTAGATTGAAATAAATTGATTATTACTTCATATCTGTAGCTCGTCCATCTTTGTAAGGCGCTCTTTGACTTGGTCTGGTTACGCGCTTCGGTCACAACAAACTTACCCCATGACACCTTACCGCAGTATGTTCCTTGATTGGGTCGGGGAAGGTGTGCACATAAACACACTGTAGAAATAAGATGTGTGGTACGAAATGAATGTGTGGTAATGGAATTTATAGTGTGGTACGCTAGAATGCAAGATCGATGCAGATATTCTTTAATGGTAAGTGTGTTTTAAAATCCGCACTGTATATATACATAATAATGCAAACTATTTATCCTATTCCTTTTCTATACTATTTATGTCCAGTTCAGTTCAGTCACTTATCAACACTTCGCGGAGCTGAATGATAACGAAGTATACATTTTATGCACACATACAATTTTCAATATATGTTACAAAATACTGTAGATGTGAAGAAGATTAAACAGTTACGGAGTCGAAAAGTTGTTTAATTCATTATTTTAAGATATATGATACTGTTGCAACAGAACAATATATTGTCTATAGTATTTAATATTTTTTGATAAAGTTCTAATAAGACCTCGCCACTCAGATGGTTTCACGTGCCCCTGGGATGAAGCGTAATGTTATAGAGGGCCACACTTAAGGTAAACAAACTTTTTAAAAAGTTATAAAAATACGAAATACGAAATAAAACTTTGTTTTTACACTGTAAATAAGTAAAATTAACTCTGGAGTCTGAGATTTGGTTTCTCTTTTCTTTTAATTTTTGAATTGAAGTATTGGAACCAACTAAACAATATGATCTGGAATTTTCGGTCGTAAAATCCATTATTAAGGTTGTAACTTTGCTTTAGAATTACGGTACATTGGTGCTTTTTAAAGATAGTTAAGACAGGTGCGCGTGGTGAGAAGATATATTAAATTTTGTACCCGGAAATCGGAATGTGGGCATGAATGGATGAAAGTACGTTTCCTGTATAACTCTACAAAATTTAAAAGCTTTTAAGCTGAAATTTGGTAAATACGAGTATATCTAGTTGTTTCTAGATGATTTACTTGTGTTGTTTCAGAAATCAATAAGATTGTTTATTTTTTGGGGCTATTTTAAATAATTTTCAAAATTTTGTGAAAAATGACAGCAATTTCTTTCTTTAAATAGTTTCCTTGACGAGAATAAAGTTCATTTACAAATATGGTTTAGATTCTGCACCTTCAATATTAAAGCCCAAAATGTCTTTCTTTATGCAATTTATTCCTCAATTTCAGATCTTGAAATAATGTCTTCAACTTTCTTTTAATAAGAGTAGTTATTGAGTAATAACACTAAGAGGAGAAAAAGTGCCACGCCTTCAGAATAGTTTTAAACTCCATTTGTTACAAGTTGCACACTTAGCTTGTTTTTTAAATAAAGTATTTTAACTGCAGCATAACTCTTCCTTTACTATCATTGAAAAGAAAAATACTTTTTCTTTAAACAATTGTATACAATAATTTGAAACCATATAGTTATAAAATACTAAATATGCCTTAACAAGCATTATACTTCGGTTTCTGAGCCAATTATCTCCATCTCAATCATATTATTTATTTAGTTCCCCTTGATCCACTAGGCATTGCTGAGATGGTCCTTTGTTTTGCTTCTTGACATGTAGGTTCATAATGCCCTGGCTTTATTGAGCTCTCCTTTTGCTAGTTGTGGTAGGAGCAGAGTCGTGGACATAAGCTGCCATTTTTTTAGAAATGCTACAAAAACAAATATGTGTTTCTTTTACAGTTGCAAGGTAATTTTCCTTTACTCGAGAACGTTTTTAAATGTTGCTGACTACGTTTGATTGGTCATATCTTTCAACAATATACATGTATAGTAAAAGGGGTCATAGAGATTATGTGGCTCAAGAAAACGTGCGCAGAAGAATTCATGTAGTTTTTACATTTTTTATGAAAATAAATAATGAATTAGATTAATACAGCCAACTATTATTACATTCTTGCAGTTTTTAATTGTTTTAACGTCCATAATCATCATCATCATCATCATCATCATCATCATCAAGTACATTTCGGTTTGAGCCATTGTTCTCGGTGAGAACCCCGTTCCGAAAACACACTTTTAGAAGTTTTGGCAGTTGATCTCTCCACCTTTCGAGGGAGAGACGACACAATAGGGCCGTCCTCTCTTGTGTCGTTTTCCTACAGGATGCACTGTCAGGCGCGCGACCGGTTCTTAATTCATTCGCTGTAGATGTTCAAGCCAGTTTTATTGATATTGTGTTATCACTTCACATACTGATGTTCATTCCAATTACCGTTTGGTATCTTCATTTCTCCAATGTTGTAGTTTGTAACCTGCCAGCTTAAGAGACGCATTTATGATGCACCTGTTCACCTTATGCTTCTGTGATTCTATCTTTTTGTGAGGGTTCGTGTCTCTGAACCATGCCAAAGTGATAGTGTAGCTAACGTTTTGTAGGCTCTCATTACGTAATCTACTTTACCTTTTGTGCCTAATACCAGTTATAATGTACCAATAACTTCTTGGTATATGTGCAGCTTCTTTTCAAAATCGTTGGAATAGTAATATGAGATGACAACTGTTGTTGGAGATAGGATTAATTTGTACTGTGTCTTTTTCATATTTTTTTCATTTATTTTAGTAATTGCTAAAATTAAGTTTGTCGTAGTTGTAAATATTGTTTAACGCTTTATACAAATTTTCCTCGTGACTCTCTTGTGACGTTTCTGTTTCTCTCTTTATTAATACTTTTTTTTGTATTCTACAAGATTTTCGTTTGATTTTATAATCAAAAATGCCAAATATGCGCCTTTTTATAATTTATTTTATAGTTCATTATTCCATATCGGCAGCTTTTGATTGTTTCAGAATTTAGTTCGTGCTCCTACGGTTTTGGTTGCTGTTTGTTTCAAATATATCTATTAATTGTAGCCACTCAATATTTTGTTGCTCACCGTGTGGCTCCTATAATCTGAGGTGACTAACTGGAACAGCTGTCCGCTGTCCCTATCTATGTAAATTACTCCATCTTTCACGATGTTATGATTTATACTATTAATGTTTGAATAGGATTACATAATGACTCACCATAATAAATTCGCTCACAAAATGAAGTGAAATTATGGGTTTGGGGTGTGGTTCTAATCACATTTTTCTTTTCTTGAATCTATCTACAAATTATTGGGAATATTTATTCTCAGCAATAGAACACTTTTCCCACTATTTTCTGTCATGGAACTTCGATCAAGCATTTTTCAAGATTACATTACAAAATGTATTGCATTAGTGAAGTACAAAAAAATTATTAACATATTATTTGAAATACACTTAAGAATGATAATCAAAGTTCTTGATTAAATGATGTATGCTCACGTTTTTCTAGAACTTCTTTCTATAGCTACTGAATTATGTGTAAAACATTTGGAACCGTCATAGCATAAAAAATTACTGGACTATTCTTAAGGTTCATGCAGTTTTAGATAATCAATAAATACAATTAATTTAATTTATGTAATAAAACGTAAATTTAATTTAGTACGAAATGTTTTTTAAAATTTTATTGTATAAAATTTGTTTTCATGCAGATAAGTACATGCCAGTTCTTAAAGATATTTATTAACATTTCATTATATATGATATATTCCACAGTCATTGAAGCACTGACATGAGTTTACATTGCTTTAATCTTCAATCTCGGTTACCTGTAAATACATGTAACTTTAGGTCATCATGAATATGACGTGGTGAGGTTTCCGAGAGTTTCCATGTAAGCCTTGCTCATTACGAAAGTACATAATTAACTTGAAATTATATTCAAGATTTTTTTAAATGTGAAAAAGTACTAAAGTTTAAAACTGAGAAATTCTTACCAATTAAAGTTATTCTCTTACTGTGTACTGTTATCCGTTCTCTAAATGAGGACAAACCCCACGGTAACCTTTTGGTGAAGGAATAGCTTAGTAGAAAGAAGGGGAGGGAGTAAGTAGATTTTGAAGCCAAGGTTGAATTTAAACAAGTCTATTTAATTATGTAATTAATCTTTTAAAAGAAGGTAATATAAAGGTTTTCCCTCAAAGCGAACGAATTTACTTGAATGAAAGATAATTCCGGGAATAATATTACCTCAATCGCCTTCCCTTTGGATTCACTCTTAACCCAATCAGTAATCGACTCCCAGGAAACTCATTCTAATATACGTTGCTACCTAACATATCAGCAATTTACATTGTGACAATCCGTAACTAAAATTATAATATTTTAAAAATCACAGATAACTTATCTCAGCTTGTTTATGACTCTTCTGCATTTGCACTTATATTCTTTCCATCATATACAACAGAAAAATACCTCTGAATATCCAGTTACTTCAGAAACAATAATGGACAGAAAGGAAATTGGAAAATGCATGATGGGGTTACAAAGTAAAATTTCATGGCACAACACTTCGAAATTTAACAAGAGTTAGACTTTTATTATTAGGCAACCAGGAAACAGGAGTTTAAAACCGCTTGTTTTCTTCTCTCGATAAAACGAATTTTCTATAAATTACAAAGGCAAACATGTTCTATCTCCAAGTACATAATGTGTATATTTACAATATACGCATATAATGCTTATATAAAGAGACGTGCCATCACTGTTTATTGGGAGCGGCGGCTTAGAGCTCTGTGGACTCCAAGCAGCGACTGAGCGAGTTTCAGGTGCTTCCTGCTGACCACGGGGGCGGACAGGAAATGTCTCTTCATTTCTTCAATTGAGGAAAATGGAATAGTAGCAAGTAAAACACTTTACAGTTTCTACCGCGTCCTCTCCACGACGTGAGATTTACACCTCGAAATAAATCAAGGTTTCTGAAATTTTGGTAATTTATATTTACGAAAAATTAGAAAGTAATATTATAAGCAAAGGATTACTATTTTTTACATTTTTTGAGGATGTTTGTTAGTCGAAACTTGGGTTTTAATGTTTATGCTTTTAGAAAGACGAGCAAAAAATTTCAGTTTTCTATATTTTTTGAACGAAAGTTATCAACACGTGAGAGGCAGGTCTTCCATATCGAACGAGGAAATTGAAAATTTCATGGAAAGAATTTTCCTTGGGATGAAGGGGAGAAAGTCGTTCAACGACGTCTGTCTTTTTTTCTGGCGACTGGTGAGCGAGCGCAAAAAAGGAGACGTAGAGCAACTTCCGGCAGGGAGAGGCAGGGATGGTGAAAAGAGTGAACGAGAAAGCGGAAGAGGACCAGTGACGGAAAGTGCGAAAGTGGTGGGGGGAAGGAATGCGCTCGCTCGCCGCTCTCGCAGCCCGCCCGCTCAGCCGCGCCGCTCCCAGGCCTGCCTACCTGGCTGCGTGTACGTAGTCCTCGCGACATCGAAGCACACCATGGAGCACACGTCTTTTATTCCTTCCTTGCTTCGTTCGTGGCTTGTTAAGCGCCGTGGAGGCGACGGGCGCCGCTGTGCCACGCGCCGCGCCGCGCCGCACCACAACCCGCCAGCCCGCGGACGCGTCCTCGTTGCTCTCTAGCGGAGAGAGGGCGTGGCGGAGGCGGGGCGTGGCGTGGCGGGGCGAGGCGGGGTGGCCGGCCGGCGGCTCAGCTCTTGGGTCACCACACTCACTTGGTTACAGTTTGTTAGTTTATGTACCTTTTGTTTTGCTTCAGAAGAAGATTGGAAGAATAAATATTTTTAATATATTAATAATATTTATGTACGTAGTTATTTTGATCACATTCTACTATAGAATAATCTATATTATTTTACAACAAGAGCTACTGGATAGATTTCCTTTTACCTCTTTAGAATTCTCTAAGTACTATGCAACGAAGAATGGTGTGAGTTTAAATGGCGAGCGAATGCGAAGTAATAAAGGAGGAAATGAAACAGATGTAGCTTCTTGTTTGATTTCCTGTCACGTTTGTGTCTGAACAAACCTTCAATAGCTTTTCGGGAGTACAGGCATAAAAGAAGAAGTAGAAAACAGTTCGGCGTGCATTCCCTCCGGTCGTTTCCGTCGGGATCTTAGCGAATCGTGAGGGAAAATGGAATAGGAAAGTTGTGGAGTGCGGGTCCTTCAGCAAGTACGAAGTATAGATCTCGTTAAGTAAAGGGCAGGCGGAGAAGCCGAGCGGGAATAGGGAGCGGGCGGGCGCCGCGATCCGTGAAGACACTTGTCGTGTTCTCGTGGACACGGAATCAATGACAGGACGAGAGCGGGAGACAGGGAGAGAGAGAGAGAGAGCAGGAAGGACGTATAAAGCAAGCGAGCGGGGGAACCGCGGCGTCGCAAGTGTCAGGACGAAAGACTATCAGACTAACACGACTACGGCACGTGAGTACAGGCACCGACTCTAGATAGAGACAGAGATATAGAGATGGTGTGTGTTTGGTGTGAATGAATTCGTTAAAGCTAATTCTAGAATTTGAGAAATCAATTATTAAACGCTTTTATTTTGAAAGTGAACTGCGAGATAACGAGCATTTTAATGCAAATGTTAATTATTTTGTGAAACAAGTAGCGACTTTAAGTAGGTCAAATATTCGTTCATCTATTGTTAATTAAACGAGAAACGAAATGAATGATTGCACAAATGCAATGATTTTGATATCAGTGAACGTATATTCATACATGCTCAATTCACCTCATGTCCCTAGCATCTATTTATATTAACAGTTTACGTAATATTGCTTATGAGTATGGTCTGAACTTGAACCTGCGTTCCTTGGTTTTCTCCTTACATTTTTTTTGTGTTCCATCCGGACGAACAATAACTTGATACGCTATCTGTTTCTTTCGGTAGTTGTGTACACAGGAAAAACGCATACCATCCAATTATTGCAGATTAAAAAACAATCCCCGAGAGAGCCCTTTAATAGAAAACCCCGCGTGAAGGGGTTGAGGGATATTTTTTCTCCTCCCCCTGCAGCGCGTCTCCTAGGGCCAAGTGGGCGGCGGAGAAAAGCGGTTGGTTCTACGAAAGCGAGAGAGTTTGGTCCCACGGTTCTAGTGCTTCTACGACATGTTTCTTTGTCTTCTTTTTCAGGTTTTGTTTTCCTTTCCCCCCCAGACGCAAGAGACGATCGAAAGGCGGCGGGGCTGGCGCGGGCGGCGGAGGGGAAGCGGGGGCGGGGACGGTGACGCGGCTTTCCCCGCCACCCCCCACTACCCCGCCCTGCCCCGCCACGCCCCGCCACGCCACGCCCCACCCCTCCCCGACGGGCACTGGCCCTCCCCGCTTGCCCCGCCAGCCCGGCCGCTCGGCGGGTAGCCGCCCAGGCGCTATTGACTAGCGAGGCGGGCGAGTTGACCCAACGCTGTACTGCGTCCCGTGATGCATGCGGGGAGGAAAGCATGTCTGCGTTGGTGAGGAGGTAGTTGCGAAAATTGGATTGCTTTGAGGGGGAAAAAGAGAAAATACGCCCAAGTTCCAGAACGTTTTCATGTGTTTTTGTTAGTTTTTTTTAATGTAGAGAGAATTTAAGTGATTAGAACTTACGCGAGCGTGGTGATGAGATTTTTCATTTGCTCTGGCGGCTTGTGAGATGTGTTTAATGAAAGACAATCCGTGGAAACGTTGCCGTCCAACTGTAGTATATAAACCCCGCCGCTTTATTTTCACATATTAATTGGGAATTGTACTCGTTTATTAATATAAATAAACGGACTTAAGAAGAAATACAAAGTGCAGGGTTTAAGGATGATAGCAATTTTTTCCATAAGCAAACATACTGGCCGATTTGAAGAATTGTTAATTAATGTTCGAACAATTACGGAGTTCTGGAACGTTCGTATTATTCTAATAAAAGAAATCTCAAAAACTCTGCGCGCTAACCTACTATCGCAGTCGTACGTTTAAATTGTTCTGACTACTGACCGCCGTAAGCGTAAGCAAGCGTACTCTGCACGAGACAAGCGTACGCGCACCTTCTGAAAGCCCAGCATTTGACAGACTTTCGGCAATGATTCAGACAACCCGAAAAGAATACAGTATGCGACTCCAATATTAATGTATATTAACACTTAGTTCTCACACTAGAAGGCTACGTATTAATGACTCGTACATACGTCTGTTTGAGCGACAGTGCGGACCAAGGTGCGGCCGGGTGGCCCGTGGCCTCAGAGACCCGGGTCTGGCCGTACGTTCAGATCTCTAATTGGTCAATTTTTCGGGAGTAGTTGCAGAGCGCGTGTGACTACTCGTGCGCAAGGCATTACGAAGGACGTTGAGGAAACGACTTGCAAGGTGGTAACCAATAATTTATTTCCTTTTCGGAATGGCGGTTGAGAGGTTTGAATTCCTGTTAACCACAAGCCTAAAAATCACCCGAGCCCGAATAGTGCTCTGAAAGAAGTGAACATGAAAAGCGACACAAGTGCTACCAATTGTCATAAGTGTTCACGAAGCGGTTATTATAGCACAATTACGTAAGCACGAACATGAATTGGCCTCTGAAGCTCTGCGGGAAACGCAGTACAAATATCAATGAGTTATATAGCAAATTGTATGTGCACTTAGAATTAAACAACTTCTTTTTAAATGAGAAGTTTTAAAGCTACTTGAGAGGTTTCTGCGACACGACAAGTAGATGAGTATATAATAAGTACTTGAGGCAATAATGGTAATCATGTCGTTCCCTTCCGAAAAATTGACTGTGGCTGACAAATCCTAGAATCGTGTGTGGAGGAGTACCTAACTGCAAAGGAACTACCCGGATATTCGCAGAGAGCTGCGTGTTTTTGCACTACCCTCGCTAGTGGCCTACCAGCTCTACACAGCACTACGCACGTGCCTGACTACCCATTCTACGGCGGGTTCTTCCCACCACAAACGAAGAACGAATCACAATGAATCAAGATGAAAGTGTGAGTGTGACTTAGGAACGTTAATGTAATAATGAGTGAAAAATCCCGAGCATTGCGTGACAAATCTCCTGCAAATAGCATACTTTTTTCTTCCAAATAAATATAAAGGAATTCTTCAGATGTACTAATCTAAATATCACTGTGGATGACACATCTGGAATTAATTAAATGTATTTTAAAACTTGTTTTACCATGCACGTATTATGTTCTCTAATTTTGATATCGTTAACACGGCATTAACCTTCTAACTTTGAGAATATTAGATAACATTTTAATGACAAGATAGAACTTTAAAATGTCGTTGATTTTATTATTTTTACAAGTTCTTTTAGAGTGCTGAGTTAGTTTCAAGTTAAGATGAACCTTGTTTAGTATGGGTGGTATTACGTCCTTCACTACGGCACATAATTCGCTTTTTACATTAGTAACGAGCTCTCGTGTAAAATTGGTGTTCGTATCTCAATGGAAATTGTGCGCACAGCCACCTCGGACTGTCTTCAAAAGACCAAAAACATCATCACTCCTCGCCTCGAGGGCAGAATCAGGCCATAAAAGTGGACTCCTTCGAGACGAAGCAAAAAACATCGCCGACAAATGGCCGGTGTCTCACATGGATCTCACTCAACATTTCCTTAGCATTTTTTTATGGATTTAATCGATTAACGTGGCATTTAATCGTTGTATGTGAGCACTATCAGCTAAAAGGAGAAAAATCTCTATGGACAGTCAAAAGTTCATTTAGTACAATAGAGCTTCCACGTAGAAGGGGAGAGCGCAGCTGTGTGCGCCGTCGTCTCTCCTTCGAGAACAAAGTACAAACAAGAGCATGACGCAAGGCGGTGCAGCGGATGGCATCGCACGCAACGTCCCTTCTGCCCTGGCTCCCGCTTGACGATCGCGTCGACAACTCCGGCGGCCGGCGGTGGCTCAGGGCGCCGCTCACGGCGGGTCCGTCACCTCCTTGGCGCGGATGGCCTTGAGCAGGTGGCTGCGCAGCTCCGACTCGGAGCTGCGCCACAGCGCCACCAGCTCCTCGCGCTCGAGGCGCTCCAGCGGCGAGTTGCCGTCGGCGGTGGTGCCGTTGCGCGGGTTGCAGCACGGCGGGGGCGGCGGCGGCGGGATGTCGTCGAACACGTCGTCCGCGTAGTCGCCCGACAGCTGGTGCGGGCTCAGCGAGATGGAGGAGGCCGACAGCTGCGGCCGCGCCGCGGGCTCCCCGTCCACGGGCGAGCTCTGGTGGCGGCGCCGCGCGAAGCGGTGCGCGGGCGCCGACGCGGACGACGCCGCCGCCGCCGCCGCCGCAGCCGCTGCTGCCTGGCGCCGCTGCTTGGCCTTGCGCGCCACCGCCCCCGGCGACGACGGCAGCCCAAGCTGCTTCTCCGGCGCCGGCAGCCCCGACGTGGGCGGCGCCTCGCACTCCACCTCCACCGGGAACCACGAGGACAGGCACGTTAACAGGCGGCGCGGCGCGCTCAGGCAGCCAGCCTACGTTTTATACATAGCAACACCTCTGACCAAATGAGAATAAAATGATATAATGCTGTATTCAGTTGTCCGAGAGACGCCGCGGCCTATGCACAGATTACAACGATTTGACCGACCCCCCCCCCCCGAGGAAGGTCGCAGAATGACGACCAATCGTTGGCAAACATTCCTAGGACGTGTGGTTGCTATTCAGCCAAGTAGATACTGACCCCGGTCTCAGAAGCTTAAATTTTAATTTAAGAGTATGGTTTCTCAGGAAACTTCATTTTATATCTTCTTATTTTCTTATTTTCACCAACGGTTTTGAGGAGAGAATGAGGTTTAGAAACTACAAAGCACAGGTTTAGTCTAATGAAAAACAGAGAATGAAATTCTGTGAAATTTTGACTAAAACCAAAGACACGGATTCAGAACTGCCAAGCAAAGAGCATCTCATCATCTGAGCGTACGATTTATCCCATTCAAACTGAAGAAGAACTGGAAAAGCACTTGGGGTGAACTATATCTATAAGGAAGGTATTTCAAACGATTTTCACATGTAAGTGATCAGACGTAACTATGAAAACTGTGAAATGCACCATGAAGTTGCAAGCGACTCATAGCGTATTGTTTTATCTTATCTGGTGCTCTCTGCTAAATGTTCGTAAGCAAGATAGAGACAATATATTCTGTGTTAGGATACTGACGTGAAATGTGAAACAGCAAGAACTATTTAAAGGAATAGTAGCTCAGTATTACTCGGCAAAGGTTTCACTGATTTACTCATATGTGAATGAAAAAGAAACGAAAAGCGTTTCTTTTTCAAATACCTTATTGATTTCCTTCAAAATTGATCTCCGTTGGCGACCTTTCTCGTAAACAATAAAATAAGCTAAGAAGCTTTAGTGGGTTCGTAGGCTTCCGCGGCCGGAGTCAATGCATTCTTGGCTATCCGGGATGAGCCGCGTCTCGGTCAATTGTACTGACGTTTCGGTCATCTTGCTGTGGCCTTCTTCAGATCTTCTATACTGAAGCTCTGAAGAAGGCTACAGCAAGATGACCGAAACGTCAGTACAATTCACCGAGATGCGGCTCATCCCGGATAGCCAAGAGCGCAAGAAGCTGTAGTAGCCGAGCGGACAAGTACCTCTACGGTGGTCTGCAGCCGGCAGTCGCCTCCGGCGGGCGTCTTCTTCTCGGGCGTCTCGCAGCACGTGACGTTCACCTCGATGATGGACTCGTAGGGCGCGAACTCCGCCGACAGCCTGGGGCGCCGGGGCCGCGGGGAGAGCGCGGGCGCCGCCGCCGCCGTCGTCGCCCCCGCCGTCGTGGCCGGCGGCGCGAGCGTCGTCTCGGTGACGGTGAGGATCTCGTCGTGCGCGAGGCGCGACGACGTCGTCTTGGGGTTCTCGAGGCTGCGGCTGCGCTCCGGAGGCGCGTTGAGCTCGCTGCGCAGGCGGTGGTGCGAGGGCGCGCGCGGCGCCGTCGCCACGCCCTCCGGCGGCGGGCTCGAGGGGGAGAGCAGCGACCCTCCACCGCCGCCCCGCGCCGCCCGCTCCCGCGCCGCCGCCGCCGCCGCCGCCGCCACCGACGACGCCGACACAGCCGACGCAGACTCCTTGGCGCCGGCCTCCGACCGGATGCGCCGGCGGAACTTGGGGAACGTCTTGGGTTTGCCGTCGGTCGGGCTCAGGGCCTGCGGGGCGTGCGAACCATCAATCTCTCGTCTTACAGGCGAACCATACGAGTATTGTCATTTTACAGGGAACCTATTAGGGAATTTCTTGTCTTCAATGTTCAGTATAGTATCTTTTTTTCTGTTTTAATTTCAGTTTTTGAATGGATTCATTTCATTTGTTTTACACATAAAACGCATTTTCATTCTTATGGGGATCCCAAGGAGACTTCAAGTTTTATATTAATCCCTCTATTTACTTTATTTAATTTACGTTTTTATATCATTCTTTTCATTTCATGTTACTTCTCCGTTTAAGTAAAGTTTTCGTACACATTTTGTCTGTTATTCGTAAATACGTGTTTTATTCATTGAAGAGCGTTTGTAAGTACCGAAGAACCAAATAGATACGCCAAGAAGAAGATAATATTAAATAGATTCTCTTAAGTTGAAAGAAATTAATGTTGATTATATTGTCGTGCCTCAATATGAATTATTATTTACATTTGGTTTATAATTTAATATTGTTTGAATTACACAAAATAAACTCTTTTATTTAAAATTATTGTGAAATTCATAAATTTTTGCGGTTAGTTTTGATATCGTGTCCGTATACGACAGGTCGAGTGCAGAATCACCAGTATAACAGGTTGTTGGAGCTTTGTAGCACCGCATTAATTTCGCAAACATTGGGCGAGTAGATGATGTCACCTGCCAATGGACTTTCGAGTGTTATGAATGGTTTTCATCAGGGGGATAAAGCCACTTCATAGCTATTAATTCACAATTCGCAGGCTGTTTTCATCCCCAAATAACATGATTGCGTGAGGTTTCATCGCATTGTTTAATTTTCAAACAAGGTTAATTAGAACTGCTCTGAACTGGGTTTAGTATCTTACTATATAGTAATTTCAGTAAGATTTTGTCTAATTCAATTTAGTTCTAAGCCAAACAAGTCTGGATTGGCTCAATTCAGTAAACCTGTATACTCATATTGTGTGTATTGTCATGTGAACACCAGAAAAGCAAGTAATTTCAGTTTGATTTAATTTTATTAATATCGTTTCCATGTCAGACACGTCTGATATCGTTTACTCCAGAAAAATTATACTACACGCTGTATTGACGCAAGGTCTTTAGTGCATTTAACTCATCCTGCTCTGAAGACCAGCAGGCATATGTTTGACGCACACAATGAGAGTTCTTGTAACTGTCAAACACAGGAGCAAGATGCCTTGTGTGTTAATCAGGGGCAAGTGTATTATGTGTAATTATGTTAAATGAGATTTCCCACCTGATGTTCATTAGAAAATCGAGATCATCTTCGATATTTCACATGCCCAGGAAATTTGTAGTATTTATTCTGAATTTTCTGTATTATTCTAGCATA
This sequence comes from Gryllus longicercus, assembly GCA_038098605.1. Classification (NCBI taxonomy): domain Eukaryota; kingdom Metazoa; phylum Arthropoda; class Insecta; order Orthoptera; family Gryllidae; genus Gryllus; species Gryllus longicercus. The sequence goes on from JAZDUA010000020.1 coordinate 6,825,454, forward strand.
GCGTGGCGCCTCCAGCAGCTCGTTAAGAAGATAAATTTGTGCACTGCAAGTTCATTAAAATAATAAATTTTAAATATATTACCGTTGCCCGGCTCGTACTTTACAGATAGAGAAAGTTACACGAAAAAGTACTGATTAAATACTGGTTTACTTTTTTGTTTTCTACGAAAAGAGATGTAATTCGCATCAATGAGATGTATGAAATCATAACAATTCATGTAAATCCCGGAAAGGTAGTAATTCACAACGTGCCTCTCTTAGGTGAATTGGAACTATAAAATACAGGCATTTTCTCGAATTATTCTTGAATGTTCCAGAGGGAATCGGCTACGAGAGGAATAGAAAACAATAGATCACCTCTGTAGATGCCGCAAATCACCCAACACTCACTTCAGTTACTAAAAATACACATTTTAGTAAATTTCTCTGATCTCACGACATGTGCGGTAGTGTAGTGCGTGTGCGTGAGTGAGGGTCTGTAACTAAGGAATGAGCATATGACAAGTAAGAGGGAGGAAAGATCGCACGAGGTCCGTGGATTGTTTGTTGGGGTTCTGCTCCAGCATTACCCTGGTGTTGAACCCGAGAACCACAGAAAACTACCGATCAGATTAGCCGACATCTAGAATTCTACTAATGACAGTGGATGAATTCAACCTATCTGTGAAGCTACCGTAGGGTATGGAGCCCTAGGAGTACCTGATCAGAGGCACTGCAGTGACATGAGTTGATGCCGAGCCACCTTTGCCGGTTTCATTGTTGGACCGAAAGTGGTCTAACCATGAGTGCCAACGGATGTAAGGACTCAGTATATTCGATTATTACATAAGACTGTGAAACCAAATCACGTGTATTTAATTTAATTGGATTTATTTCGACCACATCCGGTCGCGGGTGATAAGGTGGAATGGAAAGGGGCCGGGGGCAGGGCGTCACACCATCTTCTCAATTTAATTCCATTTAACCCTACCTCACCCGGTGGCGTAGGATGTGCTGGTGTGGTAAGCGCACCAGTTTCTCAATTTAATTCAATTTATTTCACCCACCCGAGGGCGAGCGATGTGCCGGCGTGGGCTGGGGTGGGGAAGGGCACCAGTTTCTCAATTTTTTAAAAAAATATTTCGACTACACCCAAGTTGAAAGCAATGCGCCGACGTGGGAAGAAGGCGAGGCGGCGCACCACCTTCTCAATTTAATTCAATTTATCCCGATCACACCCGGCGGAGAGCAATGAGGTAGCATGGGAAGGGGGCGAGGCGGCGCACCACCTCAATTTAATTCAATTTATTTCGACCAAACCCTATGGCTAGCGATGTCCCGACGTGGGTATGGGTGGGACAAGCACCATCTTCTCAATTAAATTTAATTAATTTCGACGGCACCCGGTGACGAGAGATGTGCTGACTTGGAAAGGGAGTGGGGTAGACAGCTTCTCAATTTAATTCAATTGATCCTGATCATACCCGGTGGAGAGCAATGAAGTAGCAAGGGAAGAAGGCGAGGCGGCGCACGAGCTTCTCAATTTAATCCAATTTATTTCGACCAAACCCTGTGGCTAGCGATGTCACGACGTGGGTAGGGGCACGGTCAAGCACCATCTTCTCAATTTAATTTATTTCAACGTCACCCGGTGACGAGCGATGTGCTGGCATCGGAACGGGCGGAGTAGCGCTCCAGCTTCTCAATTTATCTCGATCACACCCGGTGGAGAGCAATGAGGCAGTAATTTATCCCGATCACACCCGTTGGAGAGCAATGGGACAGTAATTTATCCCGATCACCCCCGGTGGAGAGCAATGAGGCAGTAATTTATCCCGATCACCCCCGGTGGAGAGCAATGAGGCAGTAATTTATCCCGATCACACCCAGTGGAGCCGTTGAGAGCAATGGGAAGAGGGCGACGCGCCGCACCAGCTTCTCAATTTAATTCAATACATTTCGACCTCACCCGGTGGAGAGGAGAGCGACGAGATGGGAAAGCGGCGGGGGCGTGTCGGCGCACCTGCTTCTCCATGGCGGAAGTGCTACCGCCGGCGCCGCCGCCGCCTCCGCCGCCTGGCAGCGGACTGCGTGACCTCGAGCGCGAGAGGGCCTCGTGCGGCGAGCTCACGTTGCTGCTGCTTTGGCTGGCGGAAGGCCACAGCGCGTTGAGGCGCAGGCCCACGTTGGGGTTCTCCTGCACGTAGCTCACGCTGTACTGGCGCGGCTTGTTGATGGCCAGGAAGCTGCCGCTCTCGTGCACCTGCGCCACGCCAAGCAACAGAGATGTCTCAGCCGCACTCAACGAAGTGCCTTAATGTTTGAAATTTGATTAGCTTCTTGATTGCAACTGCAATGATAGCAATGATTCCAAATAAATTGTATTGCATAAAAACGACAGATTCCAGCAAATTAAATATATCCGTTAGGAATAATTTGGCAGAATTGATGTAAGATAGGTGTTTAGCAGTAAAAACTATTTTTTTTATTAAGGGTAATCACGTTTGATTCGTACTTGATTACAGTTTATTATTATTACAAAAAATTTACAATCTATTTTTTACAAAATAATAAGTAAATATGTTGTTGTAGACTTGTTATGACAATGATTGATTTCCAGTGAAGGTATCCCATCGGTACTCTTCATCTATTTCTTCATACTATAACAAAAAGCAAGTATTATTTTGGGTTGGCTGCAAGTGGGATAGTTTATTAGCTGAGGGTAATGTTTCAGTTATTTGTTGAAAATCTATATGGGAGTTGTAGGGGTGAGGTTCTGGTTAGTCGATGGATATCTGCACTATTGTCTAGGATGTTGAGGGCTAAGTGGTTTGGATGGTTTTCAAGGCGCTGGAGATAGTTTGAGCTGATAAATTCTATTCTTTCCAAGACAGTGGGCATTTTTAAGTCCTTGTGCAGTGCTGCATTTGTGATGAACCATGGTGCTGCCGCGATCATTCTTAGGGTCTTGGATTGAAATCTCTGTATGATCGAGAGATTACTCTTGCTTGCTGTGCCCCAGATTTGGATGCCGTAGGTCCATATTGGAATTATGATAGCTTTATAAATCAACAGTTTATTTTCCAGTGATAGTTTTGAGTGGTATCCTAGTAACCAGTATAGTTTTCTTATTTGAAGTTGAAGGTGCTTTTTTTTGGCTAAGATGTGATGCTTCCACGTTAGCCGTTTGTCTAGATGTATTCCCAAGTATTTTACACTTTCCACCTGTACTATTGGATTGTTGTTGATGTGGACAATAGGACATTTGTTTTTTCTCAGGGTAAAGGTTATATGGACTGATTTATTTTCGTTGATTTTTATTTTCCACTTTTTGGCCCAATCTTCAATCATTGTGAGATGTTCTTGTAAATGTCTTGATGCGTCATTAGGGTCGTCATCCGAAGCTAATATGGCCGTATCATCTGCAAAAGTGGCTATGGTTGTTTTATCTGATTTTGGTATATCAGTAGTATAGAGCTGGTATAGGATAGGGCCGAGTACACTACCTTGTGGTACTCCGGCCTTGATTGGATGGAATTCAGATAATTCATTTTGATATTTGATTTGGAAGGTGCGGTGGGATAGAAAAGATTTGATAATGTTGAAGAAGGGATACGGTAGAAAATTCTTGAGTTTAAATAAGAGTCCATCGTGCCAGACTTTGTCAAAAGCTTGGGCTATGTCTAGAAAGGCGGCTGAGCAGTATTTCTTTTCTTGGAAGCAATTCTCAATGTAGTTGGTGATTCTATTAACTTGTTCGACGGTAGAATGCTGTTGTCTAAATCCAAATTGATGATCAGGGACTAGGTTATTGGTTGCAATGTGAGGACGTAATCTTGATAGAAGAAGTTTCTCAAATACTTTGGATAGAATGGGAAGTATACTGATGGGACGGTAGGAGGAGGGTTCATGTGGAGGTTTCCCAGGCTTGAGAAAAACTTGAATTTGGGCTACTTTCCATTGCTCCGGGTAGTGCCCTGTTCTTATAATGCTGTTGAACAATGCAGTAATTATAGTCTTGCCTTTTCGTGGTAGTTCTTTGAGAAGAGGTGTTGTAATTAAGTCATAGCCAGGAGCTTTTTTGTTTGATAAGGCGTTTATGGTTTTGGTAATTTCTCTGGGAGTGAAGTGCGGGATTGGAAGAGTCATTTGGTTTGGGGAGTTAAGATAATCTCTGATTTGTTGCTCTTGGTTAGTATTTATAATGGGATGAGTCTGGAATACATTAGCAAAGAATTTGGCAAAGGTAGACACTTTTTCTGTGGGGTTTCTTGCCCAACACTTGTTTTCGTCCCTGATTGGGGGATTTGATTTGGTCGGTTTTTTTAGCTTCCCTGTGGCTTTAAATAAGGAGTAATTGGTATCTTCTGTTGGGGTAAGGTTGGTTATGAAATCTTGAAACCTGTTGTTGTTGAATTCGTTTAGGAGGCGTTTTAGTTGCCTAGTTGCTCTGTTGTAGTTGGTACGGTCTTCAGGATATTTTGAAGTATGCCAGATTCTTCTTAGTCTTCTTTTCTCGGCTATTTTGTTCAAAAGAACTTTTGGATATTTCACGCAGCCTTGGGTGTAGTGAAGTTGCGGTGTAGCGGTCCAAGCTGCTTCTTGAATATTTTGTATTAAATACTCAGTCGCTTCGTCTATGTGGTCAGCTGATTTTAGTGGGAATCGGATGTTTGTTTTCATAGATATCTGTTTTCTATACAAGTTCCAGTTTGTCTTTCTGTTCGTTAGTGACGCGGGAGGGGATTGTAGAATAATTTTGTTGCCGACTGTGATAATTATTGGAGTGTGGTCAGAGGACAGTTCATGGGAAGATTCTATGATACAGTTAGTGGATGGGATTCCTTTTGTTATGAATATATCAATTACATCTGGGGTTTTGGTTAGGTCGGTAGGCCAGTAGGTAGGTTCTCCTGTAGAAATGGTTTCTAGCTGAAGTGAGGTAACTGCTTTCAGCAGTTCTCTCCCTCTTGGGGTGATGAGCCTGGATCCCCATTGCGTGTGTTTGGCATTGTAGTCTCCTCCCACCATGTACCTATTTCCTAGAGACTTAAAATAGGTTTCAAATCGTTGTTTGTCTATTTTGAATCTTGGAGGGCAGTAAATGGCACTGATGGTGATTGGTCCACTCCAGTCCATAATTTGTACAGTTGTTGCTTGAATATCCTGTTCCTGTACAGCTTCCTGTTCTTGATGTTTTATAGTGCTTTTTATTAATATTGCTGTGCCACCATGGGCATTGCCACTGGGGTGTTTAGTATCGTATAAAGTGTAGTTCTTCAGTTTAAAGTAGCTTCTTTCTGTGAAGTGAGATTCAGAGATGAGTAGCATGTCTATTTTGTTTTCGTTGAGAAATATTTCGATTTCTTGGCGATGATTTGCCAAGCCGTTGGCGTTCCAAGCTGCAATGCGAAGGAATTTAGGCATTAGATAGTTTGGAGACAAGCGACGTTATGAGGTTGATGAGAGAGTTTATTTGTTGACTTTGCTGCATTAGTATGTTTTCAAACCTCTCAAAGGAGTGCTGTATAATATTCATAATGGAATGGCTATTGTCGTTGTGTTCATGTCTTTCTACAGGCTTTGATCGCGCAACATCGGCCCATGTTCCTGCATTTACATGTCTGCTTCTTGAGTTTTCGTGAGAATAAGTAGTTTCAATGTTACTGTTTTGTGTCTGCACATGCGTCTCTTGTTGAAACATTCTGTGTTTACTTGAGTTGCTGTACCCTTTCCTTTTTAGTATTTCTTGGTATACTTTGCAACCTTTGTAGTTGGCGGGATGATTGCCTTCACACAGAGCACAAGTTGGTTGACTTTGCTTTTCTTTTAAACACTTATCTGGGTCGTGTTCTTTTCCACATTTAACACACCTATACGGGTATGCACAGTACGATCTGGTATGTTCATATCTCTGACAGTTTTTGCATTGTACTATCTCGCGTTTCAGGCGTGGTGGTTCGAAAGCAACAACACAATTTAACAGTCGGTTAATTTTGAACACTTCTTTGTTGTTAGGTTTGGGCTCAAGGTCTACAAAAAATAGAGGCAGAGGTGTTTTAGTTAGTCTGTGGCGAACATTTATAATGTTTCTAACTTTGTGGTCCTTTTCCAGAAGCGCAGCCTTGATATCTTTTACATCTACCGTATGATGTATGTGTCGCAAGACAACTCTATACGCACGTTCTTGTTTCAACTGGTATGTATAGTATACGTGACTGTTGGCTGATAAATGTTTTATTATTTCCCTGTAGGTATTAGGAGTTTTCGGCGCTATTTTAATTTTGTCGTTTGCTAGAGATTTTATTTCGAAATCTTCTGTTTTTAAGGCTTCCTTTAAAAACTTTATCATAGCTGGAACATTATTCACATTTGGCACGAATATTGGAGGTACAGTGGTTTTTGAAAAGGTTTCCTCATTGTTTTCTGTTGTACCTTCTATATCAAGAGCACTGAATTGATTCTTGGTGGGAACTGTATATACACTAGTATTACTATCGCAAGACGCTGTCTTTTGCCTTACCCTTCTATTAGCATCAGGGTCGAGGACGTCAGGGTTCGGCCTTTTTGACCGAGCTGGTGTGTATATTTGCCATACATTCTGCGTCAGGTTGACGGGAGCAGATGAATCATGATCCATGGCGTTGCTGTCGCTGCCTGTTGATTCTTCGGATGACATTTCTTGAAGTAAACAGCTTCCCGGGTGTCAGTAGCATGCAATCGCACTACATGCTACTGATCCTACCCGAAAATACTTCGGTAATCGACTGAGTTTTAGTATATATTATCTTTTGTTAAGTTGATTTGAATATGAATAGGATGAAACACCGTTATGCTTCACAACTGTAACTGTTCACTTAGAGCTAGTGCGCACTGGTTGTTATCGCTAGACTTTTCCTTATCTTGGCGCCCTCGCGGGCGAGCAAGGTAAGACACTACGGAGCTGCGGGAACGATCCGCACACCACAGCGGTCAGGCGAGTACTGCCTTGATTACAGTGAAAACTAATCTGACTTCTTACGGAGGTAGCAATGATAAGTAGTAGGGTATATATTTAAGTCCTGAAATAAATGCAATACTAAAACATAATATTTTTCATTAAAAATATATATTTTTATTTATATATTAATATCTTAATTTTTTACACAGCTTATCAACTAGCATGTGTATGTGTGAATTATTTTTTGCAAACATTTTAATGGAAGTCGTAATGTACTACTGCAAAGCAACGATTAATTTTAGAAAGTTAGGGGTACGTTTTCTCGTTCGCATATTTTACACCTTTTATTTCTTTTATCACAATAAAAGATGTTAAATGCGGTATCTATAAGAAGTAGAAACTATATATTTTTAAACACTACATAAATAAGCACATGCTACAATAAAATTGTCAATATTTTATTAAACAATATTCATTTTCCCCCTACGTCACATACAGTTTTACTGTTTTTTGACTGACTGAATAAATCTAAAATTTGTTCATTTCTTCAGCAGTATCTCTCCAATTGGACACGGTATACTCCGTCTTTTTTCTTTAATTCTTGATTTTATTTTTCAACAATGCACAACACATATAATTGAAATTCGTATATAGAAATTACTCCAAGAAGGGACCAATTTGACAAGTCAGAAAACAAATGAAGGCCATATCGTTAAATGGCTTTGCAGGAAGTTGTGTCGAATCATTTTGCAAGTGAGCCATTGAGAACATGGACAATTGAGGACATGGACATAATTTGCAGTTATGTTGCCATCAGTAGTCAATCAGTGGCTTGGAGAAAACAAGTGAAAATTGTACAATATGGGGAAGTGGCGCAACCAATGGGGAGAGATCTCTCGGGGATTCAGCCTGCCACAGAATCCGAAGAAACATATTCAGATACAGATACAGATGTAGCGTTTCTCCAATGTTCAATGACAACAAAAGTCATTCAATATATCAATTGGATATGTTATAACTAACTAAAAATCCAGAAATAAAATAATATGGTTAGTTCAGCATAAACGATGTTTACTTTATAAGAAATCACGAATCCAGCTAGACAGTACCCCTCCAGTGCCCCGCATGGGAACATCCTGGCAGCGCCACTAATCGTGCAATTGCGAAGCGGAGTCCACCCACCGGGCTGGTGTTGAGGTGCGCGAGGCTGGGGCGGCTGCCGGAGGCGGCGCCGGGCGTGGGCGAGGGCGACGGGGCGCCGTCGGCGCGTCCGCCGTCCAGGTTGCTCATGTGGCTGCTGCGGCGCGAGCTGAAGTCGGGCGGGCTGTTGGACCAGCGGCCGCTCGAGTCCTTGCTGAGGCGTCGCCCCACCGCGCTCGACGGCAGCTCGAGGCGCGCCTTGCGCGGGCTGAAGATCATGTCGGTGCTGAAGCGCCGGTGGCGGTCCTCGGGGCTGCGGGGCCCGCCTGCCGCCGCCGCCGCCGCCGCGGACGACTCCTTCCGACGCGACCCGAACAGCCGCCCGCTCCCTGCAAGGCGGACGCACGCGCTCACGTGGCTTCCGAGGTTATTGGACTTCAAGGGTTCTAACTCGACCGAAGCCATAGATGTTTAGGGGCGGCAAGGTCGTAGACACGCCTGTATTCAAAGGGAAAGTAAAGCCGTCTGTCCCATGATGTAGATTTACCGAATGTATAATATCCTGAAGCCTAAAAGTAGTCACTGAGCTAAACTAAAAAAGACATTTTCGTTCCCCAAGTGATATCCTTTTTCTCTGATAGAAAGAAACACCTCGAGGCGAGAAGAGTACACGAAAAGATGGGAGGGATATTGCTCTGTAATTCCGAACTTCGTTGCTCTACACCTGTTGTAAGTCTGAAGGAAAGGCTTCGTGATCCAATTTAGAGTAATTCAGAGGCTAAAAGAGTATTGTCCCAAATTGTAATGTGTAATTGCAAATGTGAATAAATGGCATGTACTTAGAAAGAGTTTCTTTCAAAAGAATTGCGAAAAGTTCACTCTTTTGGTATCGATATAATATTTACAGTTGAGTAAACCATTGAGTAAACCAACCAGTACAGGTAAAATGTTGCAAGTTCCAATTACACCGCTGTGCTTGTGTGGCTTCGCTGGTGATCCTACCTACAGTGTTGCTAAGTAACGTACAACTACACTCGTGTGGTAATAGAATGTCCCTTGGTAAACACGAAAATCTAATTGAAACAATACGAAAACACGAGTAGCACCACTTAGGATTTATTGATTATTTTCGGACATTTTAACAAATAAATTCAATATTCCCGCATGTGTAGTGTATGTTTTTATCACGAGAGGTGGCTGTATTCTTTTGTCCCAAGATAATGATATCCTGCGTCAGCATTTACGTTGGCTTGCGGGGTTTTCTCCTAACTCCCAAGGGCACTGATCCAGCCGAGACCAACTCTAATCTTCCTACTGGTCTCCAGACATGTGGGATCGTGTTGTGCACGTAAGTGAAAGATTAAGTGAAAATAAGGGGAGGATGGGACAAGGAAAAGGAAGAAAAGATCGCGCACAGCCCCTGGCGCGTTTGTTAGATTACTGCTCCGTCGTTCGCCTGGTGATGATCAGAAAACTAATGATTAGGGAAGCTGGACGCTAGTATCCTCCTCCAGTAAGCAGCTAAATTCGATTTAGCTAACTAGTTGCGAAAATCCTGCCGTCGCCTGGACATCACTTGTGCTTGGGGTTCATGAACAGGCACAAAGGCACCACGAGTGTGAGTGTGTGAGGTTAATGGGAGTGAGTGGGTGAATGGGTGAGAGGGTGAATGGGTGAGAGGGTGAATGGGTGAGAGGGTGAATGGGTGAGAGGGTGAATGGGTGAGAGGGTGAATGGGTGAGAGGGTGAATGGGTGAGAGGGTGAATGGGTGAGTAGGTGAATGGGTGAGTAGGTGAATGGGTGAGTAGGTGAATGGGTGAGTAGGTGAATGGGTGAGTAGGTGAATGGGTGAGTAGGTGAATGGGTGAGTAGGTGAATGGGTGAGTAGGTGAATGGGTGAGTAGGTGAATGGGTGAGTAGGTGAATGGGTGAGTAGGTGAATGATTGAGAAGGTGAATGGATGAGTAGGTGAATGTGACAGTGGGAAGATGAGCGGGTGGGTGGGTAAGTGGTTGGGTGGGTGAAAGGATGGATGGGCGGGTGGATTAGTGGATGGGTGGGTGGATTAGTGGATGGGTGGGTGGGCGGGCGAGTGGGTGAGTGGATGGATGGGTGACTGAAAGGATGCGTTGGCGAATGGATTCGAGAATGGGTAGGCGGATGTGTGGGTGGAAGGGCGGATGAGTGAATGTGCGGATGTGTGGGTGGGCGGATGTGTGGGTGGGCGGATGTGTGGGTGGGCGGATGTGTGGGTGGGCGGATGTGTGTGTGGATGGGCGGGCAGGCGGGTGAGAGTGTGAGGGGGTGGGCCCGTGAGTGAGATGGTAGGTGAGAGAGTAAGCGCGTGCGTGGGGAGGGGAAGGGGCGGGGCGTACCGGTGCCCCGATCGGCGGCGCCGGGCGGCAGCGGGCTGCGCTGGCGCGGGCTGGTGCGCGCCGGCTGCGGGCTGCGGCTGCGGATGACGGCCGGGCTGAGCAGGTGCTTCTTGAAGCGGGGGCTGGGGTTGGCGGCGGCGGAGGCGGGGTCGCCGGCGGCCGGCGCCGCCCCGCCCTCTTCGCCCGCGGGCTCCTCCTCCTCCGTCGTCGTGACCAGCACGGGCTGCTCGCGCTCCTCCTGCTGCACCCTGCCAACGGCCGCCCGCGCCCTGCTTCAGCGTCAGAGCACTGTCGTTTGCGACTCCTCGGGACGTTTGGTGGGGGTAAAGAGGGGGGCAACAAGAAGAAGAAGTGTGAAAGAACAGGGCAAGAAACACACATGTTGACGATCACTAAAACAGGGTAAATCAATTATTACACATATTTAGCATTAAACATTTTACAATGTCAACATACATTGCTACTTTACTGTAATTACAAGCAATATTGCTACTTTACTTTAATTGCCCAAATAAGCTATAATTATTTGTTGTTTTGGAGTGTTCAGTAATGTATGAATATTGGGTGTTCAGTTCGAGAACATTTGAAAGATTAACATTCTCTCGATAATGATATCTCCTTAAAACCGATATTCACTGAGACGCTACAGGTTTGGTTATTATGGTTATTATATCGCAGATGAACAAAAATCGATAAATGACAAATTGTCTTTGAACGAATGAAACACAAATAATTCAGTAAATATGATTTGTGATTTAAGTATTAAGTTCTCTTTTGAAGTTATTTAAGTGTTATTTTTCATTTCCTTGCATATATCTTAATTGTCTATAAAATTACCAGGCAATAATGAGATATTTTCACAAAATTATTGTGTGTAAAACGACAATGCTAATAGATATTGAATGAAAAGGCTTTTTAATACAAAATAGAATAATGCAATGAAATTAATATTATTACACATTACATATTATTACACATTACACATAACATTGTCTTTTACAATAACACTGAGGAAACGTGAACAATTTCCTTTACTCATCAATCCTATCTCTCTATTGTCTGAATTCTTGTGTTCTTTGTCGCTTTATTAATATCAACGCCAGCAGTCTCATGAATTGCTTAAGGCTTTCCACGAGCAGCCGACGTTGAGCAATGTTTCCGAAGCAGTGAGTGGCAAGAAACTTACGTACCTTGTGAGTTGTGATTGGTATGAACGCAAGCGTTACGTGTTCGGAAATCCAAGGCCAGGGTCTGGCACTTGGGGAAACGGATCTCACCTGCGAATCTCCTGGATCATCTCGAAAAACTGTGCCTTGCTCTTTCGCCGCCGACGCTGCTCATGTTCCTTCTGAAACAAGGGTGGGCGCGTCACGCATCACGCGCGGGGTCTTCCCCGCCGCCCCCCTCGCTCACCTGTGCTCACGACCCACCACAGACCGCCGCGGACGCGGCGCCCAAGAATCTCGAAATTCTCTCGAAATGGCGTGGATCGTTTTGATCAAATATAGTTAGGTACGTTTGGCATTGCTGCAAATCTTGAAAAATTTTGGCTCTTTTTGATTAAATGTATTTCTGCATGTTTTGCATTGCTGCCAATCTCGAAAACCCTACGTAATAGTTTGGCTCTTTTTGATTAAATGTATTTCTGCACGTTTTGCATTGCTGCCAATGTCGAAAACTCCACGAAATAGTTCGGCTCTTTTTGATTAAATGTATTTCTGCATGTTTTGCATTGCTGCCAATCTCGAAAACTCCACAAAAAAGTTCGTCTCTTTTTGATTAAATGTATTTCTGCACGTTTTGCATTGCTGCCAATCTCGAAAACCCCACGAAATGGTTTGGCTCTTTTTGATTAAATGTATTTCTGTACGTTTTGCTTTGCTGCCAATCTCGAAAACCCCACTAAATGGATTGGCTCTTTTTGATTAAATGTATTTCTGCACGTTTTGCTTTGCTGCCAATCTCGAAAACCCCACTAAATGGTTTGGCTCTTTTTGATTAAATGTATTTCTGCACGTTTTGCTTTGCTGCCAATCTCGAAAACCCCACTAAATGGTTTGGCTCTTTTTGATTAAATGTGTTTCTGCACGTTTTGCTTTGCTGCCAATCTCGAAAACCCCACTAAATGGTTTGGCTCTTTTTGATTAAATGTATTTCTGCACGTTTTGCTTTGCTGCCAATATCGAAAACCCCACTAAATGGTTTGGCTCTTTTTTATTAACATGTGGATCATATTGTTGGCAATGTCGAAATCCTCATGAAATATTTCGGCTCGTTTTGATTGCTTTTGTTTCTACGTATCTTGCATATTTGACAATCTACTCATACACACGAAATATTTTGGATCTTTTTTTATTGAATTTATTACTATACGTTTCGCACTGTTTACACTTTCAAAATCGTCACTATTTTGACTCTTCTTGATTAAATATATTTGTAAGATTTGGCATTACTATCAATCTCAAAACCTTCACGAAATATTTTGATATTTTTAAATGAATTTATTTCTGCATGATACGCGTTTTTGCCTTTCTCAAAACACCCAGAGAATAGTTTGACTCCTTTTGATAAAATGTATTTCTGAATTTTTAACATTTTTATTAGAGGTGTATTTACGCATTTCTCGACTTACCACGTGTTTAGAATCCCCAATGTGTATGAACCAATAATATTTTAGCGAAATTTTGTTTTAGTTCATAACGTAATACAAACATTCTACTTTATCTCATCGTCTTTATGTGCTGTTTTCGTAAGTATTTTGAGAAAATTAAGTTGCTCATTATCACATCCTTTATAATCAAGTTCCCTATAATGATTAAAATGGTTTATTATCACAAACGATGTAATAAAGGGTACTGACGAAATCAACATTACACCATTAATCATATTGTCGTAAGGTAAAAATAAGTCAAAACCTTTAAAAAAATTTCGGGTGAGGTAAAACGTATTCATGAAAAAATATAAATATGTGCTTATTAGTAATTATTCACCCTTATTTTCTTATTATACAATACACTCTTATTATACAATTTCATTTTCCAAAGATGGTGATCTACGGTTTTAGGTGCAGTTAAATCCATATCGTTCTTATCTCGTTATTCTTAATCTTCTCGTTATTCTACAAATTTTGGTGTACTCAATTTACGTCATTACTATCTACAACATCAATACATAGAAATTATTGACACGATGAAATTAAAACCTCATGCTGATTGATGAAAAAATAATTTCAAAAGAATTTCGAGATTCTTGGCATTTAATCCTTACATCACTTTTCTTCCCTCGTCTCTTGTTTTTTCCTGGTCTCTTAGATTGTTTTTATTTCTATTACGAAAGGGTCTATATTTATTTACGCTTTCTAATTGCGTATGTTGTATTGCGAAACAACTTGATACTTTTAGTGCTAATTTGGAAAATGTCCATATTTTTCTCACTTGATCCATTGTTCAAATTACACGCTCTCCTCTGAAGACAAAGATAATTTAATTTTTACTACGTATATATAAGAACCTGAGACGAGGGAGTGTGCACAACTTTCGCACTCATGTTTTTGCTAGAACAACAATCGTACCTGTATTGCAAGGTTGTATTTGTACTGTTTCATGCATTGATGACTTACTAGATTCGTGGGTAAATATTAAAGTGCAAAGATGTGCCATGCATTATAAGTAATTTACTTCGCAATGTTTAAGAAATATTTAAACTATTTTTAGTACAGAATCTTTAAAATACAAAAATGTATGTGTCTTGAGTTTACATGCTCAAGGAAGGACGATGACTAAAACTTTCGTAAATGCCTCACATTCTGAGAAAGTGGCCTCTGAAGAAGAAATCGGAAGTTTACTGCTTTTCTGGACCAGGCAGTCTACAACTCTTACCCTCAAATCTTACGTTTATAAGAAAGTTTGTGACCAAGAGTAATTTTCCGTGCAGAAGGTTGATTAGTGCGCAGCTACGGAGCTCAGTGCTAAAATCTTAAAAACATACTGTTAGGAAAAACACCGACGTTTATCACAATTATATTAGTAAACATCAAAGATGCACTTGCTACATACATTTGGTGTTTTTTATACGTTAGACACACAAGTGAGTTCAATACAGTTATATGAAATAATATTTTTGTAATACATTGATAGACGAAGCGGTAAATGAATTAGTGAAGAAACTACATGAAATGTAAATGAAGAGAAACGACAAAGCAGAACATGAACAGACAATTGATCCATGCACATGTATTACATACGAACAAAGTACAAAGTAAAATAGTGCAATAATTAAATTTTGAAGAAGATACACCAAGAAGTAAAAGAAATACGGAAAATTATTTTATTTTATTTTATTATTTTAACATTCAAGTTCAAAATTACGTTGAGAAAATTTTGAAAATTAGGTTAAAATATTCTCCAAATTAGCTTTACGTTTGTTAAATGTCTTTTAGAATGAGAGAATACATTGAAAATTTTAAATACTCTTGCAATCTTTAGAGTTTAGTTCACTTTCATAGTATTACATGGCATTTTCAGATCAAGTCATCATTTCATTAATACAGCTAATCCTTATTTTATTGGCAAGAAAAAAATTGAAGTAATTTTATCTTTCAATGATTTAAAAGATATTTAATCAATTATAAGTCTGATTCGATGATTCTATTTATTACGAAAGTCATGTTTTGGAATAACACAGTATTCATATTATGGAAAAATGTGATACCAAATAATGTTTGGAAAATTCTAAGAACTGATATTCATTTTTAATCTTTTTAATTTTTTACCCGCTCTTTAGATGTTATATTTTTTTATATAATTTTGTTCCTTAGTATTCTTTGAAATGAATAAGATGTGAGTACAACGATTAACAGATCATGACAAAACAGCAAATTACACAGAAAAAAGTCCACTGAGAAAGGGAGCGAAATTGAGTGATGCGTACCCTCTTGACGCTCTTCTGGAAGAGGCTGGTGATCTGCCCCTGGCGCAGCGTGTGCACCAGCTCCCGCGCCGCGTGGTGGGGCGACACCAGCTCCACGCAGTTGATGAACCGGTACAGCTTCTGCAACAGCGCGCGGCGGGCAGCGCGTCAGCGGCGGCGACGACGTTATGTGCACGTGCGCCATCGGGACGCAGCCGCCTCCTCCTCCATTTGCGCGGCATACCCACTCTTCCCCGTCTGGTCTTACGCCCGCCCCCATCGCACCCTATATCCATGCCCACAACCCGCCCGCCCCCGTTCATCCTACCTGTCCCCACCCGCCCGCCTACTCTCTCGCACTCTCGCTCGCCCGCCCGCCCGCCCGCCGGTTCGTCCTCCCGTTCGTCCTCCCTCCCGCTCACCCGCACACCCCTCCCGCCGGTCTGCCCATTCGCCTTCCCTCCCGATCGCCTGCCCGCTCGCCCGCCCACTCGCTCTTACTCCCACTCACCCGCCTACATGCTCGCCCACCCGCCCCCGCTCGCTCGCTCACCCGCTCGCCCACTTACCAACGCTCGCTCGCTCACTCGCTCGCCCACCCGCCCGCTCCCCTGCTCGCTCGCTCTCCAAGCGCTTCCCGCCAGTTCCCCCAACCGCTCGCCTACTCGCTAGCCCACCCGCCCGCACTCGTGCCTGCTTGCCCGCTCGCTCGCCAGCTCCCCTGCCTGCTTGCTTGCCCGCTTGCTTCCTCACCTACCCACCCGCCAACTCTCCCGATCACGTGCCCACCTTCTCTCTCGTCCGCTTGCCCAGCCTCGCGCCTCCTCGCCTGCTCGCACGTTTCCTCATGGGCTTCCCTGCCAATCTACCTCCTCGCTCCGCCTTCCCGCCTCTGCCCCTCCTCCCTTGCCCCCCCCCCCCTGTCGTCCGTCATCTCATTAGCTTTCTCACCGGCATCTCGCGCGTTCACCCTCTCCTCCACACGCTCGTCTCCCTGGTAGTGTTTGCGGTCTCTCACCCGTCCTCCCCCTTGGCCGCACCCACGCCTGCCCGCCCTCCCTCGCCCCCTCCGTATGCAAAATCCACCCACTCTCCCACCCTCGCCCCTACCCCCGCTCGCCAGCCCGTGCACAGTGCGTGCTCGCTCGCTCACTTCATGTTTTCCCGTGAGCCCTCCCCGCACGGCCGTCCCGCGAGCACGCGTGCCCGAGCCGTGCCCCGTGTGCTCTATAAACACGTCGGCCATTCGCCCAGGGAGATACGCGCGGCTGCTGGCCGCCGCAGCTGTTGACTTAATAAGGCTGGGTCTGGTGTGATCTTAGGGGCAGTGTGCCAAAACCTTTGCCGCTCTGGGAACACGGCTTGAATGAATTAAAGAGCGAAAATCATCTGAATCATAATAAAACGTATACATTTTCATTACTTCACGTATAAAATTATGAACATCCATTAAAGTCTGGTTTCCTCAGTTATTCCACTTTCTTTTAATGAATTTATCAATTGTATATCATTCATGTATTAGTGTTAGGTCATGGGAATTAGAGTATACCTTTATTATCTGCAAATTCTTAATGGGACTTATGTGTATTGTGGTACATGTTCTTCTGGGACAATATTTTCTTTCACTGTTTTCATGTCACTGTTTTCTGTCACTGTTTGTTTCACAACCATGTTTTGTCGACAATGTTCAGGAAAACGGCTATAAATGCGTAGTATAAGTGTTATTGAACATCTTGTGAATTTGGACCACAAGAGTAGTCATTTAAGTTGCTTCTGAAGATTTATTAATCTGAATGTTCCCTGAATTCTTGTTTTCAAATTGAGATAATGAATTTTAAAGAAAAGAAAACAGGATGCTTCACAAGACCCAATATTTTAGAAACGTAAAGATTTAAAGCTTAACTCGAAGAAAACGGCGAGTAATTTTTTGACACTCCCCTTTAATGAGGATCACCGTATTGAAAATAGTGTAAATTTAATGAGGCTCAGTAAGAAACGATAATTTTAAACCCGAACAACGCAAAGAATCGAAGAACAATATTCGAAAATTATTCTCAAGGAGTTCTACTATATCTTTTATTAGAGACATTCTTGTTGATGCTACATTATCTTCTGAACACTAAAGGTCGGAGAAAAAGGTACAAAAAGAGAGATGGACGAAATAGAAATCCAGAAAAGCTTATATTATGCATTTCAAATTATTAATCGAATTGATTCTGGGCCGCACAAAATGTCACACTAGTAATCTCGCATTCCAACGGCCTACCGCTACCCTGAAGCCGACAATACAGCGGTGGGGTATACAGCGGACTGTAGAATAAATAACAAAATAAATATAAGAACATTTTAATTATTTAAGAACTAATAATAGATGTTTAAGCAATATTTTACAATCATTGTCTGAATTGTTGTGTTACAAAATTTCAGATTTTTTAGTAATACCAGGGGCTGTATATTTTGAACATGTTTTGTATTTGCGGTACTTTCTGCAGATACCCAGATTGGTCTATTTTTGAGGAACTAGTTCTTTCGATTACACAACTACTCTCTTATCTTCATATACTAAAATAACATCTGAACGTGAACATGGTACTGGGGGTCTGATGGTACCAGAGTACTGGGTTTTCCATGAAGCGATCACGCTTTGCGTCAATGTGGTCCATTTTTTGGTATCATGGACCCATAAAAAATTGATTGTGACTACACAGTGCGTTAGAGAACGACATTTACTACATATAGGAAGAAGATTATCTACTTTTTCATTAACAGGGCCTGTCAATAAGAGTTTTCTTTCGAAACTTTGCCGATTTCTGCCGCACGATTACAATACTTTCTCTTCTTACTCAGTAAAACGAGTAAGAAAAACGACTTTCGGATGAGTCATTGGCACTCTCATAATAATATAACTCTTAATGATGTTTATTTAGGAGGGTCGCTTCTCTTCTCTACAGTTCCATGTTTTCCGGCTTTTGTTGCTACTCCAGAATGAAAACAGAACCTCGCGAGTGATACATGGTTGTTATTGATAAGCAGAAAATAGGAAAAGATGAGCACCATGAGTGAAGGTAGAGGGGAGGCGCTCTCGAAATTGACCTTGAGCAGCTTTCATTTACTGACCCTAGTATATATTCTATTTCCTGAGACTTTTTCTAGCGTCGGGGGATGTTGCATTCGACTATCCGCGCCGTATATAAATAGGGAGTTTTAGCACCGGGTGTAAGGAGATAACCTTAAATTATTGATCACGTGACTAACGCCTTTATACGGTCATAATGAACAACGTTCAGAAGAGTTTTACCTATTGCGACATTGCGTTGTGCATTATAACAAAGGAAGCATTTCAAGCGTTGAACAGACAAATTGCATACTACAACAAAGAGTGTAGGCTAGTGATGAGACATTTAAAACACGTTACGAGTCAACAGAATAACAAATATACATTGTGCATGGAGTTTTAGATTTTGTAGCCCTCCGTGATGAGTATGCAGACAGGAATTTTGAATCGGCTTTTCTTAAAAATATAGGAAATATCTTAAAACGGCGTTGGTTATGAGCATGACAATCCCGAAGATATGATCTGAACTTCTTTTTCGCGAATTTCTTTCTTGCCACCTCTGCAAAATATCCCGTTAATTATTGCTAGAGTTGTGAATTTGGTAAGGTATAATTGAAACTGCCTCACATATGAGAATCGGTTTATCAGAGTTGGAAAAATTCAAATTTTACTGTTTTTAGGGGGCCATTTTGCCGCTAGTAAGGTGACCGTAGAGACTCCTACAGGCGTGCACTATTTATGAAGGTATAAGGTCGTACCTTAGACCTAAGGTAAGACGTTATGACTTCAAGGTTCGTCACGTGACTGTTAGTGCATAACGAGCTACCTTACGCGCGGCGCTAAAACTTCCTAATATGTCCCTCATGGGGACACATATTAACCTTTACACTACGCACTGACTCACATATAAGCTCTGGTCTGTATTCACTGATCCTGGCATAGAGCCAACATAATCGGTTTTTCTGTGGACCGTTGGGACTTGCGTGCGTGCGAGTGGAGGCTCACCTGGCTGAAGAACATGATGTTGCGCGAGCGCCAGATGGTGCCCTTGGGTTTGTGGCGCAGGATGGGCAGCGTGTAGCGGTAGAAGAGGTGCTCGAACAGCAGGATGAGGCAGCCCAGCGCCATGCCCACCCCCAGCAGAATGAACACTCCTGCAACACGCGAACCGGGCACGGCGTCATCAGCTTTTCTTCACCTGATGGCTTTTCTCTGATATAATTTTCTTAACATTGAACAAGATGACAGTAACAGATATTAAATGAGTAAGTTCTGTGTAGTGCGGTGAAGTGCTGTGAAGTGCTGGTCAGTGTAATTCAAAGCAAAAAAGTGTAGTGTAGTGAAGTGAAGTGAAGTGAAGTGAAGTGCGGTGAACGCGATCAATGCACTTTTCAATGCTGCTTTTCGTCTTGTACTATTACTATTACTACTATTATTATTATTATTGTTATTATTATTATTATTATTGTTGTTGTTATTATTATTATTATCATTATTAGTATTATTATTATTAATGTAAGTGTTGTAATTTTTGCAATTATTGTCACTTAACTGCCACCGGGTTATACCTAATTGCAGTTCTAATAAATGTATGTATATATGTGTGTATAATTAGAGCAAAGGTATTTCATACGATTTGTATCAAACCACTTAGAAGCAGTGAAGTTCTCAAGTAGATTACAGAATCAATCAATTGTACAAATACATTCATATAATCGCCTTTTTAAACAAATACTAAAAAACAAACAATCTATATTACTAATTTCCAAAGAGCGCAGATATTATCATAAAACTATATCAAGCTTCGACCATGTGGATGGGTTTGTTAGATACCCAGGAACTCTGGAAAATCCAAAAACAATGACACACTTTAGATCTTTGCTGAATAATTCAAATATATGAATGTGTTTTCCGCCTCTTCGCACACTGCACGTTCCAACTGAATTCTCAAACGCAGTGTGTTACCGCTTACAACGGAGCTAACGTCGTTCAGTAGTAAGGCTTCACGGAAAAGGTCGCCTTCCATTAAATATATGCTATTTACGATTTGCCGTAAGGATTCGCAACTTCTTAATATTGTTGGTATGTAAAAAAACTTGACATATCCAACTGGGTCGTAGCTTCTATGGAAGTGGGTGATGCGTTACTTACCCTGGCAATATCAGCTATTTTTATTTAAAATTAATTGTAAATTGTCTGTTTGTTATTTTATTTTTGCATTTCAAATTTTTTCCAATCATTTTCCAAACCCGTGCCGTTGGTGATTCGATTCTTCACAAGGATGAACGACTCACTCTGAAATACCGTCTCGCCTTTGCTGCGAATCAGATGAACAGAGACTGATTACATTCTTATGAAATAGGTATCATGTTACGAAACTCTCCTTTCGTGTTTCGAAACTCCATTGTTTTCTTCGGTGTTTGTAAGAAAAGAAGATTTATGAGCATTGTAGTTTTATTTAAGTCACCATTTTTAATGAAGCAACTGTATATTTGTAGACAATTTACGTGAGGAATTGTGCTGGTTCAATGGAGAAAAGTATGTGCTCGTGCAATGAACATCTACGACGTGGAATGCCGTTCACAACGCGACTATATAATTTTGGAATCTTATTGTTTTGTAGGGAACAAATTGCAAACAAGAAGTATACAGACTATAACATTCTTTGAAAAGGAAAATATAATTAAATCAGGCTCAAAAAATCAACTCTAATTATCATTAAAAACATTAAAGAATTTCAGACATTTTAATAATTTATAAGGAACATGGATGTGCGATTTAAGGGTCTTAAAATAACCATATTACTGGTGTTTTCGGGTCAAGGCTCTCAAATGAAAAAAGTGTGAATTTTCAATAGTTCTGCAGTTTTAAATAATATTTACAAGGCTCTCAAGACACATTGTACGTGCTCGTACACTGGTGAATGGGGAATATTTAGGAGTTTAAATTATTTTCTTATTTCTCGAGTTACATACCGTAAGCCAAAAATCAGGCTAAGACACTGATATCCAATAAACTTTCTATTGTATTATTGCAATACTAGGGAAGACCTTTTTTGATTGAACTATTACACTGCTATTGGGAGTATTTTATTTTTTTTCTTGAGCAGAGTGCATGTTGCTTTTTGGAAAACCATTTTGAGTGATTTTGTTCACCAGCGTTTTTCTGCGGCATTCCTCTTGCTAAAACTATGTTTCATTAGTTTACGTCAAATCGAATACGTTTCATTGTTTTTGGAATTGTATTGAGTATCTAATAAAACCATTGAAATATATCGAAAGCTGATGGTTGCATACTTTTCTGATAATGTTTGCACTCATTTCGCATTAGTAATATACATTTGACTATAATAAAA
This sequence comes from Gryllus longicercus, assembly GCA_038098605.1. Classification (NCBI taxonomy): domain Eukaryota; kingdom Metazoa; phylum Arthropoda; class Insecta; order Orthoptera; family Gryllidae; genus Gryllus; species Gryllus longicercus. The sequence continues at coordinate 6,847,207 of JAZDUA010000020.1, forward strand.
TAAAAAAAAAACCTTTTACCGATCTTCTTGTGAATATGTAAAACAAATGTTTCTTCCCATCTTTTATTCGGAGGAGGTGTTTTCCGCAAAATAGTTGCATATACAAATTTAATTCGACATTGAAAATCATACTGTCATCTTCAAGTCAATACATTTAACGACGATATGATGTCAAGCATAAAACATCACGAAATTGTTTTAAATATTTTTTATTGTGAGGAACTGCATTCATTAATTTCGACTATAGTGTGGAAACATACAGATACATTTTATTTAGCCTTTACTTATAACTGGTCATTCACACTTGCACCAAAGCCACTTTTGATAAGTTCCTTAAGAACTCACCGGCAACGGCGGCCACACCCAGCGGCCGCGGCTGCGCCATGTCGGTCTGAAGCTTGAAGCAGGGCAGCGCCCCGTACCACTTCTCCTGAAGGATGTCCATGTAGCCATTGCTGGCGTACTTGGCGATCACAGCCGAAATGCTATCCTGCAGATTGAAATATTTATTTAAAGCCAATGAATAATAAATATTTGTTTCACAAAAACTTTCATACATTCTCTGCAATATGCTGCTGACTAAAAGCAAAAAAGGATCTAACTCCAAGTAGGATGCAAAGCGTCCTTGGAAAGAAGCTGCACGGAAATAGTAGAAGTAGTATTACAAAGTTTTCTTAAAATGTATGAGCACCATTTGTACAATTTATTATAGTTGCTTGATTTAATATCGAATGTTTTTAATTACACGAATGATGCTAATTATCCCCACTTCTATGCGCGATTTTTCAGCGCACTGCAAGCGCAATTTCAGCGCAAAGCGAATGATAGTTCTACTAAAAATCTATCAATGTGCCAAGAAAAAAACACAAAAGAGATAGAAATTGTATGTTCATACACCATTATCTAATTGTTTAAAATGTATTGGGCAAGACTAATAGATAATAATGTTTTACAATGTTAAACACTAACATTTAGAAGCCTTTCCTTATCTAAGAATAATTTCCCATTATCATAATCTCCCCCTGGGTACCAGTGCTCCAATTATGGACACTCAAAGTGAAATTTGAGGTAGACAAAGCGAGTTCGCAGTAGGTTTACTCCGATTTTCTCGTTTCCCTGCTTTGGATTACATCACATCTCAGTCATCAGGCATCATCACCATTTTGTCATCCGATTCCTTAAATACTTTCACGCTCTTCCTGGGATTTAAAGGCGGAATCGAAAAACTCAGCGGACTAACTACCACTTTGGCAATCCTCTCTCCACATTACGACAAACTATACTACGACACTACGACACACTACACACGACAAACCATAAACAAATAGTGAATATAACTTTTCTCAGCTGCAACTCGCTATAAACAATATCTCATGGTAGTATTTTGCTTATCATAACCATTAGTGCAAAACGTCACATTTATTTCTTGTGCCATTCCTGTTCTCACTCGCTCAATTTCTCCCTCTCTCTCTCTTCTCCCCTGTTTACTCGCAAAGTTCTGCTCCGCTGGCCTTTCCCTCGGCGGAAAGCGGGATCGGGCGCGATCGAGGGAACGCAGCCGTCGCGGCGCGAGAAATCAATCAAAAGCGCTGCGGGAGCGAAAGGAAACGCCACGCCACGTCACGCCACGCCACTCGGCGCCGCGGCGGCGCTGCGCGGGCGGGAGTGGCAACGGCGGAGGCGGCAGAGGCCGTCAGGGCCGACACGGAGACGCAGGACGGTTGCTAAGGACCCCAGAATTCCAGGGATATCCGAATATTTCTCTTCGTACTTACAACATGAAGTATCCAACTTTTTCAAATTCGGAAATTGTATTGATAAATAAAAAGTATATACATAATTTTTACTACCAAAAGTGATTTTACAATTTTTACGACAAAAAATTATGAACGTATTTTAATAAAAGTATATATATATATATATATATATATATATATATATATATATATATATATATATATATATATATATATATAATGTATAGATAATTATTTAAATTATACAGTATAGATTATAATATTAATCATTATATAAATTTTCTATATAACTTCATTTGTCTGGGCAAAACAATGCAATATGACACTTCTTCACAAATACAAAAATTATTTATATTTGTGAAAATTGTATGTTTTGGTGAAGAAGTGTCATATTGCTTTGTTTTACGTAGAAAAATAAAGTTCTGATGGCTCTAGGGTCTACAAATGGCAGTTACAGTAAAAGCTGAGTATACTCTTAGCGAGTTGACATACAAATCAAAACGCGTGGGAAGGATACAGAGTTGGTGATAATAACACAAGTGGTAAATGTGCGCGGCATTGGCGTTGGCGGAGGTGATGGAGGTGATGTTGGTGATGTGATTGGTTAGGTTGAGTGGCTCTGCGAATGTCGGCGGTAGGTGTAGCGGTGGAGGTGGTTTTGAGACGACAATAAGATCACACACGCTTTACAGAGATGTCGATGACGAGTGCGTGTGTGTAAGTGTGGCAATGGAGAAGGCAAAGCTGCGTTGACGTCTTTTCATTCAAGTCGAAGTTGTCAGTGGCACTGGGAAGGAGAGCCCGCGGTGAAGGCGGACGCATCGAAATCCTTGGTCGAATATACGCGGGCAAAACATCGCCCCTTGATTTATGGAGGTGCCCGCTTGTCGACCATTACCATCACATTCTGGGAAATAAGAATGATGTAACGTTACGACTCTCCTCGGAGCCGGTGATCGGATCCAATTCGATTTGTGGAGTGCTTCGCGGGCCGGCTAAACTTTTGACGGCCGTCGCCAACAGACAGGAGCGGAAACCGTTCCAACAGTGAAATAAACGGAAATCTTGCCAACGTATTTATAACAATCAGTCTTAATAAATTGTAATGTGTAGAGTTTAGATTGAAATGGTCTCTGGGCAAATTGCCAGTAGCAGGAATTTATCACAAATGCTACAACATGGTACTTGAGAATCAGATATGAGTGCTGATAACAGGAAGGAGTACCTCCGTTTCAATCTTCAATTTATGTTATTATCAACAAGTCATTAAGAATGATTATAAAATATATTGATGGTGATAAATTGTTCTTTTAAACTGAATGAAATGTACAGTATTGAAGTAAATTTTTCACAGCCATTGTCCAGAAACGGGAGAGAGAATATGAGCATTCAAGAGATATCCAGTATTTAAAAAAATGTATTGTAATTGGTTAAGCAAAATGATTGAACATGTGATCTTTTATGGGATAATTGAACATTTTATTTAATCGAATACTCGGAATACAGTGTTGAGAACAGCAATATTTGGCTATAACTATTTCACATCAGATTCGAGATTCCGACATCAGGTAAATCGTTTGTAGACAGTTCTTACCTTTAGCGGGAAGCCCTTTGTCATGCCAACGGCATATGTGTCCTCGTTGATAGCGTCTCCAATCTTCTGCAACTTGCAACCGTGGTCCGTCGCACGGTAGTAGTCCAGAATAGGAGTATCAGCTATCAGGATATCAAGTGACCCGTTTCTGCAAAAAAAGTAAGAATTGTTGGTCAGATGATGCATTTGTGGCAGCGGGAACGCGTGTTGTGGCTGATATTAATTTTTTCATTTATTCAGAAATTCAGTAATTATCAATTATTTTTTTTGATTACTTAAATTAAAAGAAATGGGATGTTTTAAACCTAATTTTAACTACAGAAAACTTCAATTAGTTCAGTATTTTATAATGGCAAATTCATTCTACTCCATATAAGTAACGAATGAATTGAAATCTATCACCAAAATTACTATGTCGCAAAATAAATATTAATAATATATTACGCATTGAAGACAATAGTAAATAGAACAATTCTTAGAAACAGATTAATTGACGTTTTACGTTTTAAATAAGATTATATAATTTCTTCCATAATATTCCTGCGAAAACTTTAATAAACACTCCATCTTTTTTGTTTGTTCATTATGGATATTGAATCTTTATTAAATTAAAGAATATTTTAGTAACATTTTATGGTTCAGAATATAAATTAGTTTTGGGTTTGTAAATGTCTACTTTCGACCTCTGAAAAGTGGACTTCGGCCAACTTTTAAAAGCTACATAATAGTCATTTATTACAATTGAACAGTTCACAGAAAGGGTAGAAGTTTTAATTACCCGGCGCATGGAAAATGTGTCAGCGCAAATAAATAGAAAAAATATCATATTTATTGCAGCTGCTACCAAATGCCTACGAAATTGAGCGGCGAGTCGCAAAACAGTCTTATCGGCGTCCGAATTTTAACACAAAACGAGAATGGTAGAGAGAGAAATCGCAAATGGCGGCAATGGTGCTCTCACTAAGCGTTAGCGGACGCGGACGTTGGCGTCACATCATCAACCCGTCCGTCCGAGGGAACCAAAAAGCGGCGAAGGCCTTCCATTCTCTCGAATCACAGACTAATTACCGAGCTGCGAAAGGGTCGCGGCCTCGACGCGTCTCTTTAAAAAAACACGGCCGGCCGGCGAAAGCCCGTTATCCGCGCATTGTGGAATCTTCCGCTCCGTTTTGTTGGACGCAAACACGCCCTCGGGGAGGGAGCGGGTGGGGGAGTGCATGGGACGGGGAGCGGGTGATGGAGGGGGAGGGGGTGATGGCGGGGAGGGGGGAAGGAGAAGGCAGCGCGAATAGCGGGGACGATGTGACGCGACGCGGCGCGGCGCGGAGAAAACAGCGCAGAGGGTTGAAAGAGGGGGCGTCCAGAGAAAGACGCAAGAGACGAAATAAAGAGGCAATGGATATAGAGGAAGTCTATTATCAAGAGGAAAGATGGCAGTAATGTCAGGCACAGGGATAGCAAGAACTGGGAGGGAAGGGAGTTGTCAGTGACAAATTGCATAGCGACGTGCATGAGTATTCACGGAAGGAGAAAATGCGCGTTAAGGGTGCAGCAGAGTCTGAAAAAAGAGCTGAGAGTGGGACCACGTGATGCTGAGAGGCACGCGAGAGATATCGAGGAGAAGGGTAGAAAATGCGTCATGAGCATGCCCTTGCGATGAACAAGCGCGGAATCAAGGAAGGAAAGGTTTAAATGGGAAGAGTCATATAAGAAGCTAAATGACACGAATGAAGAATTTTGATTTGAATAATATTTAAGAAAATTTCATTTTAATCAGAAGAAAGATATGAATAAAATAGGTCAATGTAACAACGTTATGAAGATAAGATAATAGGTAAGCGAATATTGAAATCGCGACCAGAAAGAAATAACTAGGAACAGTCTTATGAAGCGGAAAAGGATGGAGCGTGTGAAGGCTAAATGCCGAAGAAAAAGATGCAAAGAAACTGTTCAGAGCCATCGCAGAGCGCGTCGCAACATGGAGATGAGTACTACGTAGTATAAAATGGGCGTGAAACGTTGTGGACTGGCCACGTGAGAGTGCGTAGGAAAGTCGAAGATCTTTTAGAACAAAAACACTTCAGAGGAAGTCTCTGCGATTCTGTTTGGAGGATGTTTTCAGGCACGTAAATTGTTATAGTCATTAGACCCGTTTGTGTAGTGAATGTTTTATTTGGGGGAAGTCGCGGTGTTTCTCGCAAGGTGGAGAGATCCGGGGCCGACCTAAACGTCGACTTGCGTGGATTTACACCTCCAGGTATCTCCCCCAAGCGGGCCAACCGCCCCAACCGCGACATGCTCTAAGCTTCTAGCTGATCTTCCGACATGTGTGGTTGTGCAATTCATGTAAGTGTAGGTGAGAGTAAGAGGAGGGGGTGGGACAAGAAAGAGGAAGAAAAGCTGGCATGCGGTCACTAGCTTGTTTGTTAAGGTACTGCTCCGGCATTCGTATAGTACTGCTCGGAGAAACCAGGGAAGTCTACCGATCAGCTATTTAGCTACTGTAGAAAATACACATCCGCGGAACTCGAACCTTTGGACTTCCCAATCAGAGTCGCTGCAGAGACAGTGGCAATGCTGGCTCTGAGCCAAACTCAACCGGTGGATGTCTTTGTGGAAAGATTCAATAACATGACGAGATATATAAAATGTTATTATAATTTATGGAGATAAGGAGAAATAATACTTAGTTATGTATTTGCTCTATTTTTAATGTGTGGGGGAGTGTAGCAGAGAACGAGTAGCCCTTACGCATGCCACTCGTCACTCTTTCATCTTCATGTCACTCCGTCATCTTTTCGGACACATGGCTTTTCAATACACTAAAGCGCAGTTCCTTTAAAATAAATTTTTCACTTCGTAATAATTATTACGATCGTATGACATATTAGCTATTTTTCCAGGTAATAATAAATATTTGCTACCAATACTTCAGTGTACACGAAGCAATGATGCGAAGAAGCTTCCGAAGCGCCGTGCAGCGCGCTAGTGGCGCGGTCAGTGGCGCCGCGGTCGGCCGCCGATCGCAACATCTGCACCGGCGCGGCGCCTGCGGCTGACAGTCCCCTTCCCCGCCACGGCGCGCGCCACCCGAGTGCAAGGCGCGCGTCCCCGGAAGCGGAACGAGGCGCGAGGCGGGGCTCGGAAGACGCGGAGTCCACGGGGGCGATCGAAACAGGAACACGGATGACAGCGGCGCAGGGAAACCAAATGACAGATTGGAGCCGCGGGCGACAGACCGCTAAAGTGAGAAGTTGATGGGCCAAACGCAGCAGGGTGGGAGATGAAATAAAAGTCGGTGATGACCGGTGGGAAGTAATCGAGATTAATAGGGTGATAGTGGTGATTCGAGTGCAATAACGGGATTTGTTGGGGGTCCGAAAATCAGGGGCTCCCAACGGGGTCGAAGTCGATCTGTTGGGGGCCGAAGAAATTCGATAGCGGGTCAATGATGATCTAGGGGTCGATAGTTAAACATGCTACTGATCGCATATTTTTTAAATTTTTAAAAATTTAAAATCATATTTATTACGTAACGCGAATTTAAATTGGCAATAAATTGTTTTTACATAAAGTTTCAGGATATTCAATAATACACTACAAACTTCTGTTTTGAAATTTTATATCGTTTCCATGAAATTCCAATGGTTGCGCAGTTAGAAAATGCAATTTTTTCTCAAAACTTGTTTATTTGTGTAATATTATAAATGTCTTGTTAAAAAATTAATGTAACAACCATGGTGTTATTATTCTTTATTAGTTGTTTTCTTGAAGTCATTTATGTGCAATTACTTATGTTATAAATGCATTATATATTGCATTGCATTGTGTATATTACAGAAAAAACTGATAGAAAGCGATGAAGCGATGCATTCTTTTAATCGATGCAAAAAGTCGATTCCTTTAATCGATATTAGAAAAAGGTTGGGAATCCCTGCCGAAAATGAATCTTGAATACAGGGAAGTTCTAGATTCGAATTTCGACGATGCGCGGATTTCTGGTACCAGTTCAGTACAAGAAAATGTGATGAAGCAAACTAATGCCTGAACGAGATTTCTAGAGGTTTGATGCCTTGATTATGATCTGTCGTTTAAGAGGCACTTCCGATCAATTCAAACGGAGTGTGTCATACTTTAAACAACAATCCACGAACCACACGCGGCACTTGCTTTCAGTCCTGACCGACCCTGAGACCATTACGGTCCACCTTCAATAAATAGAGAAAATCTCCATCAGAATGTCGGAATTCTGATATAGCGGTAAGCTGTGACACCCAAGAAAATAAGAAAATAAAAGCGCCGCTTTCCGGCGCATGTTTAAAATACTTTCTCTTCCTACGACGTAAAGGCAAGAAATTAAAGAAGATCATGACCTCTTATGTGTAAACAAAGGCATAGAGACAGTAGTAAATAGTTAATTATGAAGTAGTTAGTAGGAAATTGTATCTTTATGACTTACTTACATTACGTACTTCAATGAGTGAAAATGTGAAAGAAACTTGAAACAAAAGAAATCCAAAATGGGTTAATAGGTAGTGTAAAGAAAGAAGAAAGGTTGAGAAGAACGTATGTAAAGAATTAGGTTGTGTATTTTTTTATTAAATAGTCACGTCACGGAGAGTTTGAAGTAATAATAGAAACGCAAAGATGAATAGTTAAGAGAGATTGGATCAAAAACATCAAAACAACAAATGAGAAAAAATAGTGGGAAGGACGAGAGGTGAGAAAACAGATTTGAGGATGCAAGAAATAAAATCAGAGTAAGAATGAGAGAGAAGCAGTATGAGATAATTGTGTAAACCCAAAAGTGAGAAACAGGAGTTAGTTGATGGTAAATTATTTCAAAAATAAAGGTAACGCATAAAAGCAATGGAGGGCAACTTATTTTACTTGCTAAGTGCAGTAAGCCCTTCAATGAAACAATACCAAGGCACAGAATAGCCAAAAGTAAAAATAATCCTTTCAACTTGGATGACAACGGTGCATCAACGTGTAAGAAGACAAAAGGAAAACTTTCCTAAGATTTTATAGAGGTGTTGTAACTATTATTTAAATTAGTTCTTTTGAGAAATACGGATGTGTTCAAATAGTAAAATATAATCAAAAGTCGTATTAGCTCATTCAGGCATTACTATCATAGACGAATTTATTACAATTGCAATGCACCTAATACGTATACATCTAATTTTCCTATTTTTTTTGATTTCTTCGTATTTTTAATGCATATAAAACTATGAACAAATTGCTCTTATAATTTTCACGACACTTTTATTACAAAACGATACGAGATTTATAAGTACAGACATGTAGGTGTTTCCTCGTATTGATCATCAACCTCAATTACTTCGGTAAAAAACGACATTTACAAATTACATATCTATCATTAGGATAAAGGGATTTGTGATGTACCGTGTTCCCATTAGAACAATATACGGACGTGGATTTGGCAATTATTTTAACAGGATAACGAGAGATTGCGATGTTGATGGAATGCTTCATTTGTCCCACAGTCTTCCTAACTTCTTCTCTGTAATCCCTATCTTCCCCCGTCTACTTCCCTCTTCTATTCTCGTCTCCGGCACCATCACCTCTTTTCCTTCTCCTCCTAACGCTCTTCCGCCCCGGACTTCCCGGCCGCTCCGCAAACTTCCCGAGGGGATGTCGCCTCTCGGCAGCAGGCGGCTGTGTGAAGCATGACGCGTGTCCACACGACCGCGCTGAACGCTTTACGCAGGCGTTTTTCACCGCACCCCACCGCTACACTCAGTCCCCAATCCGCTCCTTCTCCACGCCCAGCGCCCCATCGCTCCTCATGCGCTGCCCCAACCTCACGCCCCGCTCATTAACTTACTCGCTTTTCCCGTCACATGTCCCGTTGTACACCACGCTACGCACCCTATCTCGCCCAACATTTCTGCCTTCCTCACCACAATCCCTGCCCTACGCCTCGCTTCACGCCCCGCTTCACGCCCCGCTTCCCGCCCCGCTTCTCACCCCGCTTCTCGTCCCGCTTCTCGCCCCGCTTCACGCCCCGCTTCACGCCCCGCTTCACGCCCCGCTTCACGCCCCGCTTCACGCCCCGCTTCACGCCTCGCTTCACGCCCCGCTTCACGCCCCGCTTCACGCCCCGCTTCACGCCACGCTTCACGCCCCGCTTCACGCCCCGCTTCACGCCCCGCTTCACGCCCCGCTTCACGCCCCGCTTCACGCCCCGCTTCACGCCCCGCTTCACGCCCCGCTTCACGCCCCGTTACATGCTCCGCGCCATTATACGCTTTTCTTTACGCTCTCCCCCTCCACATGTCCCGTCCTATACACCACGCCTCACATTCCATACTACCCTGTCTCACTCTCCGCCTCACCGAAATCCCTGCCCCACTTTTCGCTCCACGGCCGTTTCCCGCTTCATGCTCTGCGTCATACGCTCCACTCTACGCCCACCCCGTCACATGTCCCTTGATATACGTACACCTCGCCTCATATCCCTCCCCACCCTACATCACTCCCCGCCACACCACAATCCCTGTTCTACGCCCCATTTCAGGCCCTGCCCTTTCTCAAGCTCCACTCCACGCTCCATCCCTTCACCCCGCCGTATGTCTCGCTAAACACCCTGCCCTGCCTCACGCCCCGCCGCAACCCAAGCCCGTTCACGCTCTGCCCCACGCACCGTGTCGCCCCGCCACGTCCTGCCAGCGCCGAGCCGGCTTTTTGCGGCCGGGATTGGGGCATTCCCTGCGAGCTTTGTTACGTGAAGCTGCGCTTTTGTTTGCAGTGATATCACAGTGACCATAATGAATGCCTGCGCCCGGAAAATTCATACTTTCATCCCGATTAACTTCATTACTGTTTGTATCTATTGCGTGCTGTTTTCTCCTCTTTGAGTAAACTATTATCGCTACCATTACACTCTTGATGAAAAAGTATTTTCAATTCGTTTTTACTGTTTTATGAAATTTCATATGACTTCGATGCATAATAACAGCAGTCCAACATTACACGTTAACCCCAACACATTTATTATTTTTTAAAATAAACGTACACAGTTTGATATTGATTTCAACAGCGTTATATTGTGATCTATCAACGTCGAAACCCTGAAACAATACAAACTGAATGAAGAGTATGCATATTTTATCAACGTATAATATATTTTTATTGCTTTTCTGCTGTCTATTACCTAGTGACTCGAAATTGGAAGCAATTCTAAACCAACATATTGTTCTGTTCTTTGCGTTTCGTCATCTCTCTTTCTATCCGTTCTTTTTCTTCGCTCTGCTCGAAACAACGCCCCCAGTTCGTGCGCGCAGAATTCCGATGGTTGCCTTGAAAGTTTGAACATCCACTTGAACAGTTTGAAAAATTCACGACTACGACGTGTCTTCGGAACGCGAAGGCTTTCGAATGGCAGGGGGGCGAAAGAAAGGGAGCAGGTGACGGGGTCGGCCCACGTTGCTTTCCCGCTCTCTCCTTCTTTGCCGCCGAAGACACAATTTTGAAGCGGTTTTTACGAGTACGGTCTACCGATATTTCTTTTCAGTTGCCTGTAGCCCTCTTGAGAGCATGCGTATTTCTAGTGAACACAGGATTCCATTGTTTGTATTTTTCTTGCTCTGGGTGCGTGTGTACTAGTCCGGAACTATCTTCGTGGACAGGGAGATAGATTTGAGCCCTTTGGAATTAGCCTCTTAACAAGTACAATCGAGAAATTACTTCTTCCGTTTCTGCTAGAGGTTGGAAAGCCGCTAAAGAACGTTCACAGTACCTATCTTTTAATGCAATAAATGTGCTTTTAATATTGATCACCCGAACGCTGAATTTTCCATTAAAGTATAAGTCATTTCAGGTGGCTTCCCGTTATCTATTTCGATAATCGGTATTTCGATGTGTATCCAAAATATCGGCTGCTCTGAAGTGTTATTTCCAAGGTTTGCTACAATTGCTGCTACTGATAACTCGCTGTACTCATCTTCATGTTTGGAAAGTTACTCTATTTCTTAAAGTGCTAACGAATTCCGAAAACGGAATCCAATTGTATGTCGTCAGTGCAATAGTTTTACTCTTTTACCATATTTATTCTTCCCTTTGTTCATCATATTCCTCTCCTTGTCTCTTCTCCCTGTTTTTACCTTCAGGTTTCATTTCCACTTTTCTTTTTCTATGATCCCTCCTCTAGGACATTCTTATCCAGTACTTGTAAATGCGGTTTATATTGAATTCCATCCATATTGAAAAGGTTTCTTGGGTTCCATATTCCTGAGTCATTCCCACGGCCTAGGCTCACTTTGGAAGGATTGAGAATATTCGGATGTCAGACTGGCACCTGAACTGAAACCGACGAATGGGGGAGAAAATCTTCCTCTTGCGCGTTTTCTGGTCCTTCGGTGTACTAGGGAGGACTTCCTGCGCTCTGAGTTTCGGTTAAATGACATCGCGCAGACAAATTATTTCGACTTCGTGCATCAATACGTTACGAAAAAAATATATTGACAACGTTTTATAGTTTTATTTTATATTCGTTAAAATTTCCTCGTTTTATGAGTATGTATATAAGAACAGAAGCTTTACAACCATGTCCATAACGTTCTGCAATTATTGCCACCAACATGACAACACAAATACCACGGGATGCAAGAGCAAACCCAGTGAAAATACTGCGGTGGAGCAGAACTTTTGACGCTTGGGTATGGGCCCTGACAGAGGCTGCAGTACGCTGGGTCGCGTGGGAATGCAATCATTGTGGTGAGGGTCTACATTCCTGTTTGCAGTTGTTTTTGTTCTACTACATTCCAGTTATTTAGAGGAGTATTCAAACGTTGGTAACATTTACACATAAAGGAAAACATTTAATTGATTTAAATTAATTAAAAATGGAAGTTGAACGGAATTTGGACGATTTTACAAAAGTGCTCCTCATATGTTAGTTATTCGAAATATTATTCAAAATTTATCAAACTTAGATTACTATACATAACTTTTAACTACAGTACAATCATTTACTGAGATTGTGGCTTCTGGAAATAATAATAATAATAATAATAATAATAATAATAATAATAATAATAATAATAATAATAATAATAATAATAATAAATAATCCGGTCAGATGGCTGAGATCGTTAATGTAGTCGTGCCTTAGCGGTCTTGGACCACAAGATCGTGGATTTGGGTCCTGCCTCGGCTATAGGTGTATTTGTGTTTGTATGTGTGTCGTCCTTTCATCCCCCATAATCATCATCTTTTCATTTTCCATACCCCCTTCCATACAACTCTTGGTAAAAATGAATTCAGCAGAAATGCTGATCTCCCCTAATAATGTTTCACGGGCATACCCCCAAGAAAAATATGACTGTGTGGGTATATCTGCACGTTCCCGTGGTCTATAGAAAGGGCAATTGACGATGGAATAATAATAATGACAATAATAATAATAATAATAATAATAATAATAATAATAATAATAATAATAATAATAATAATAACAATAATAATAATAATAAAGTCTTCATTAATCGTGTGACAAAATGATATGGTCTTTACTCCAGGGAGATAAAACAAGGATCCAATATGTCATATGTATATGCCTAAAGGCTTGAACGAAAGAGGAACCGAAAAAAATCTACGAAAATGGTGGCTTATCAACAAAATAAAAAAGAAAAAATCTTAAACTGTAAGGATATATAGTTACAATAGTGAAAACAAAACAGCTAAAATTTTTAGTATAAAATCATTATATTTTAAATTCAATAATATTAGTGAAAACTAGTAAAATTGAATAAAATTTGACAAATAGATTGTAACCTACATATTTTTGAAAAGGCAAATTAATGTACAAAATACATTGTAACAGAGTTAGTGAATGTGTCTACAAAGAATGTTTACTAATGTCACTTTTTTATTATTTTATACATTTTATTTCTGGTAAGGTGCAAAAAAATTTAACATTTAGACAATTTAAAATTTTAACATCGTTTCTAAAAAAGTTGTTTTGGGGATTACAGCTTTTTTTATCGAAGATAATAAATTGTAACATCCCTTTCTGAAATTGTAAAATGTAAACACACCGCCCTGGTGTCGAATTAGTTACTACACGACATTTTAACCACAGAGCATAAGTGTCGATCACCGATACCTCGTCGACATCTCGAATTCCGCAGGGGGTGCGCGGGAACGCGGTCGACACACCGCGGTGTGTAGCGGGCCTACTACTGGCAGCGGGCGCGAGCGCGGCCGGCGAGCGTGTTGGCGAGTGGTACGCGGCGGAGGTGACTGCGGCGGCGTTGGTGTCGTCGGTGTTAGCGGCGGCGGTGGCGTGGAGCGGAGCGGGGGCGGGGGCGGGGGCGGCAGATTCGGTTCCAATCAGGCCTCTCTGTCGGGTGTACAGAGGCAGGCGAGCGGGCGGGCGGAGGCAGAGGTGCGGTGCGGAGTGCAGAGATCCAAGGGGATTCCCCGTAGATTGGACGCAGCGCCAGCAGCTCGGACGACCTCGCCCGGGCCAGGGAACTGCTGCAGCGGGCAGGCGCGGCCGGCTCTGCGGGGCCTGCAGGGGCTGTAGGCGCCGGTGAAAGGTGGGTTGGGGGGGGGGGCGAAGTCCGACCACGCGACGCAGATGCACTCGCGCGCTCTAATGGAAATTATACTCTGAAAGTTCCATGCGTCTCCGAGCTTTTAAATTGGAATAGTTCCGTCTAAGCCACTCCCCCTGGGTGGGTTTTGTACTAATTGTTTTTACTCATGTGTCCCGTTGGGGTTGAAATACTCAAACGGTGGTTTGTTTGTTGTAAGCAGAGTTATTCCAGCTATCCCATGAAATGTATATTTAATATACTTGTTAACTATATTAGTTATAAAAATAATGACAAGTAATAGATGAAATGAAGTCATTGGGGCTGTTAGTTTGTACGTTTTAGGAAGATAGCAAGTCTGATATCAAAAAGGTGTTTGGCAAACTTACAGAGGAAAGCATGAAATCAAATTATTCTTTCTCCAGGAAACGCAAGCCATTCTGACGCCCCTCAAGTTCAAAAGTAACATCCAAGAAGACATTAAAAGCAACTTCAGTTAATAAACTGTGTTAATTATCTCATTTTATTGACAAACAATAACAAGTGTATTTTCATTCTCGTGCTATCATTATGTTCGAACCTGTATTTCCCTCCATTTACATAATATAAGCGTCATTAAATTTCCAATTATGATTACATTTTCTATTAATATGATTTTCTTCTCACAAAAAAAAAATAGTTCGAAATACTTGAAACAGTTGACACAAGTGACGATACTTTCAAAAACTTGCATCGATATTTAAACGCTGACATTCTCACGAGGTTGCATTTTTAATTTTTAATGCTTGCTAACCCCCTTCCCCGACTAACGCAATTCAAAGGATGTATTATTTGTCTTCTATTAAACTGATATTTAACTGGACCTTTCGATTTATCCTCTAAAAATCTATAAACATTTTTAGTACTCAGAATATGAATGTAAAAGTTTGTGCATTGGGGAATTTCAAATCGACAAAGGCGAGCATCAACGAATTTACCAGCGAAACAAAAACTGTCGTCAACACATTCTGAATGAATTTTCAAAATGCTCTTGAGAAAGTTTTCTTTTACAGTTTCCTTTACAAAGGTTACTGGATTTGAACATTTCAAATTAGGTTACGAATGTATGAATGAGGCACATAGATGTGGTTTTATTGTGTCAATGTCACGGACAAATCAATATTTTCAAGCTGAAGGTACCTACACGAGGAACTTAGTTGTTGATTGTTTCCTATGCAAAGACAAATTAATACTTCTCAATTAGAGGACATCAAATACTCTAGGTCAGGCAGGTCAAGGTCGCGGGCACCGAATAGCTTCGCGGGTCGCGGCACTGAAAGCAGAGCAGCTGGCGCGAGATTTAAAAATAAGTGTTGTACAGGGCTCCGTAAAGTCGGTTCATCATACCATACCTGGCCCATGACAGACTTTTGGAGAAGCCAGGTGACAATATTACCTCAAATTCAGCTGTATCAATACTCATTTTCCCTACTAAAGCGAAGAAATTATCTATTAAAATGTAATAATATGCCAGTTAGATTTCAAATTGCCAATTGAGAGAAAAATTAAACATTCGAAATTGAAAGTATTTTAATTTTGTAATCGCATTTACTCAAAAGTGCAATATTTGCATTAACTTCCTACGTTCAGATTAGGAGGATTAACAAATATTCTTGTTTGCAAAAGGGCTTCCTGCTTATAAGCAAAACTTATAATCGTATAGAGACTTGTAAATTTATTTCGCAATATTGTACCAAATGACTGGTTGATTTAATAAAAATATAACACAAAACGGAAACAAGGAAATAATTTTCCATTCAAATATATATCTGTCCCTTAGTCAAAATGTTTATACAAAGTAGAATTTAAAAAGAAAATAAACAAGAAATACTAATGAACAATTTTGAATATATACATAATACAAATCTCGGTTTGTTGCTAGAATAAATGTAGCAAACATATTTTCGTAGAAATCCCCTTTTCCCCGTCTCGCACCGCTTCCCCTTGCACGTGTACACCCCTTTTTGGATTTGGAGGGAAAGTGGCAGCGGAGTCAGGGGAAGTTCCATTGCTCGTAGACACGCCGGACTTCCCAGACCAGCAAGTAGCTCATGCGGACGCAGTTTGACGTGCTTGCCCCGGGGGGAGGTAAACACAGGCAAGCCCGGCCAATTCGCACCCTGCGTGAACCCCAGGCGCCTTCGTGCGCTTGCACGTGTGAGACTCACTTGAGCAGCGTGATGCCCTCCTGGACGTCGCGCACGGAGAAGCGCTGCATGTGCTCCCACAGCTGCTGGTTGGCCACGTGCACGTAGTAGTCGGCGGCAGAGGCGCGCGGCGCCCCCACGCGCTGGCTCAGCAGCTGCAGAGCATCAGATGATGACAAAACAGGTTTTACTTAAACGTAGATTCAATTATAATTGCTTAAAGCATGTTAGAGTGTAGTGTATCTAATATATGTGAGTCACAATATTTCTTTTAGACACATCTATCGAATCTGGCGAATTATACTACTTGTAGTCCAATAAATTTAAATGGACTAATTTTAAATCGTGCATCCAATGCCGAAAACTAATTTGGATATAAAAGTGAGCAGTAGACAGAGAGTCAGTTACTTTAAAAAATATTTCATGTTGATCTCAATCATTTAGGAGTTTGCTTCTGTTAGATGTGTTCATGAAGTACGTACTTATTTAAGCCGGTAAATATTTTTAACAATCCTTTTTGATTTAGTACATCCTTATTTTATAACTTATATATAACTATGAAATCTGTCTTGGGTTATTTAACTTGTGAAGTAAATAAATCGTTCACTAAAATCACTAAAATATATTCGGAGCCAATGTAAATTAACTCATTGCATTAAATTACTGACAAAAATGTTCAGACGTTTGAGATGAATCGTTCGATTACGCAATCATTCAGCCAAAAAATATACAACAAACAAGTAAGATATTTCGGATTTCGATATGATTTTCCCAAAAAATATTAATATCCAAGTTATGGAATGTTTAATAATCAATTAACCTAAACGCGAAGATTGTTTTGCAATCACTATATCAATTAAACTGCAATATCGTCGGGCAATCTTCATTTGTGTGATATAAGAACTATTTGACTGCAAAGCGGTAACCTTCAAAACTAATTTTATGTCATATTTTGCAAATGGTGTCTAAAATAACGAAAGAAATGCAATTTTGAAGGAAATAGTTTCGCTGACAATGAGTGGAAAAGCAGCAGATCTCGATTATTGTGATAAATATAATTGGTTTTTCAATTTAAAAAATAAATTAGTTTGATTGCCAACATAGGAGTTTCTCTGTATTAAATGTAACTTCATGATACGATTGTATGGTAATATAAAGATGAGTTCATAGAATCAAACTAAATTTGAAAGACATGTTAAAAGGAAAGAAATGCTATAAAAATTTTCACAAATAAAATGATTATATCGCTGGGAGACTATAGAATATACTGTAATAACCAACATATACGCAAAAAAAGAAAATTCAAATATAATAGATATCGACATAAAAATAATTATTCCATAATATATGCAACAAGATTTATTTCGAAGTGATTAATATTTATAAAAATATTTAATATTTTCAGTACAAATACACGAGTCTCTTTAGTACTCGTTACTTTCGTCATTTCACTCCGTCTCTTTAGTACAAATACACGAGTAATTTCTTCCCAAATGTTGTGAGGAGTGAAAACATCCTAGATAGCTGACCTGGTAAATCTAATCAGCAAAGCAATGCCACGCACTCCGCGCCCGACACCACTGTGAAATCGAAACCCCCCGACTGTATCTCCTCGTCTGTATCACACCGTCGCTTACGACATGGGGCTGTTTGCCATCGTGTTACGAGGATTGACTGTGCTTCTCGCTAGACCCATCCATTCGCAGCTTCAGGGCCCTCGTTGGGGTAATTGAGTCCTACATGTGGTTCCTGCGCCACCGTTCGAGTGGTGAATTATCCACACCACTGTTTACGCACGCGATAGAGAACCCACACGTTATTAGTGGACGATAGACGATGACAGAAAGCCTACAACTGAATTATGTGGTTGTTTTGTGAAAAAGCGTTGGCATAAATCGCATTCATAGGTGAAACTCTGTTAGTGAATAGGAATTTAAGCCATTGCATTAGTACGAGGAACATGCTGAAGTTATTAAGTATACTTCCGAAAATTTGTTTGTTCTTTTCCAGTTTTGCAGCGAGCTTTTCAGTAATTTCACAAAGAGTGGCGCATTATTTTGAATAAAAGATAAGAAAGATTACACCGTTACGCGGACCGGCAAAAACAAAATAAAGTAGTGCGAAAAAACACTCGAATGATTGAAAGCTTTAATTTGATAAAAAGAAAGACACTCGTCATAATTTCTTTTCTGACCAGAAAAAAAACTATTTTATGTGAATAAAATATGAACGAAAATTTTGAGACTATTTTTATTAAAAAAGAACTTAAAAAGTTATCGATCGTCATAATTTTTTAGCTATCAAGACTCTTTTAGAATAACGAAATAAAATTAAAAAAAATGCTTTTTCTGAATGTATTAGTATTACAATATTTTTTCAATAATTATAATTAATTTGAATTATATTTATTCAGATATAGATTTACTGAAGTTAAGATTTAATTTGCTTATTTATTCACATGCATATTAAGATATTTTGTAATATATATTAAAATAACAGAGATTTCTTTCTCTTGTGGATTTTACTTTTTTTTTTTTTTTTGTTAGTTTGAAGGCTTGGCATCTAAGGCCTTTAGCCTTTTTACTGATTGATGTTATGATTAATCATATATTAAGTCTAAATTTTGAAGAATAGATTGGCTTCTTTCAAGAACTGTATTGTTTTGTCAGTTGCTGTCTTGTCGGTGCCGAGATCTATCTTCATGTTGCCTCTCATGCCGCATCTGTGTCTAAGTCTTGAGAGATCTACGCAGTCTGTCAGAATATGTTTCACTGTCAGTAGTCTTCCGCAGCTGCAGATGGGTTGTTCTTCATTTCTTAACATGTATGAAGAAGTCATTCTTGCATGGCCTATTCTTAGTCGGGTTATGCACACTTGTTCTCGTCGAGGGTAGCTGACATTTGGTGACCATTTACTGATATTTTGTTTAATGGGGTGTAGTTTCGTGTGAAGACTGTTCCACGTGGTCTGCCATTCTGTGAGGATGTACTTCGAGACAGCATTTCTTGCATCCTGAGGTCGTATTTCAATATCCATTTCTGATTGAATGTTCCCGGCATTTCGTGCTGCAGAATCGGCTTCTTCATTGCCTAGGATACCCACGTGTCCAGGGCACCAGATAAACGTAACTGATGCTCCTCGCTGTTCTAATTTATGGCATGCTATGAGGATCATTTGTAGCAGTGGATCTACAGTTTGGCGCCTGTCTATTGCAGTGAGAAGACTTAGAGAGTCTGTGCAGATGACGAACCTTCCTGAATCGAGAGTTTCACAGTGTCGCAAAGACTGCAATACTGCATATAATTCGGCAGTGTACACACTTGCTTCAGGTGGAAGCGCCCAAGCCCTCGACAAGTTCTCTGTTACAAATGCGCTTCCAACCTGGTGTCTTGTTTTTGAACCATCTGTGTAGATTATGATGTGATTTGCCATGTATTCTTCGAGAACTGATTGAAATCTAACTTTTAAATCTATGGGAAGGCATTCTGTTTTCTTTACACTGGTAGTATCGAGTCTTACTTCTGGCATTTTCAACATCCAAACTGGAATTTCATATGGTTCGTATTTCAAGACTGGTGGTAGGACGATGTTGTAGCATTTTTCTATCTCGATTGCGCGGATGTTGGCTGGACGAGTAGCTGAAGGTCTTCGATCGTAAATATTTACTAGCTTAGGTCGAGTCATCAATGAGTGGTTTAAATGTTTCGGTAGAGACAGCAATTTTGATCTATAGTTGAGTAGCATTGTTTGTCGTCTGTGATGTAGCGACATGGTGCTGGTTTCACAGTAGAGGCTTGAGGAAGGACTAGTGCGGAACGCGCCAGATGCATATCTGAGGCCTGCATTGTGAACGGGGTCTAGTTTTCTTAAACTTGATTTTCTGGCTGAGGAGTACACTGCACATCCATAATCTATTTTGGACATCACCATGGATTTGTACAGGCGGAGTAAAATGTCTCTATCTGCTCCCCAATTTATATGGGAAATGCATCTTATTACATTCAGAGCTGTTTTGCATCTACGCAAGGTGTATTCTATATGCTGTTTCCATGTTAAATGCCTATCAAAAATCAAACCAAGGAATTTTGCCGTTTCATTGTATGTCAGTTGAACCCCATTCAGCGTCAGCTCTGGATCTCTGTAACTTTTTCTCTTCCTACTGAAGTGAACGCATTTCGTTTTGGCTGCTGTAAATGAGAAACCAATGTTTTTTGCGTTCTGTACTAATTTATTGATGGCATTTTGCATTTTGAATTTGACCATTCCCAGTGATTTGGCTGAGTAAAATATAGCAATGTCATCTACATACATGCATTTTCCTATTGACGCTTCTATGTCGTCAAACATCCTGTTAATCGCTATGATAAAGAGCGTGCCACTCAATGGAGAGCCTTGCGGTACACCGTTCTCTAGTACGCAGCTTTCTGAGATAGACTGCCCAACGCGAACTCTGAAAGATCTGGTACTAAGGAAGCTGGATATAAATTTTGGTAGATATCCTCTTATTTGCCAGTTATATAGTTGTCTCAGAATGTTATGTCGCCAGGTCTTATCGAAAGCTTTTTCCAGGTCAAAGAATACGGTAACCATATGTTTTCTTTTGATGAAGGTATTCTGAATTGCATTTTCTAGATGTATTAGCTGATCGATTGTAGAGTGATGTTGTCTGTATCCGCAATGGTGTATGTTTAGGAGGTTGTTTCTTTCGAGACACCATGTTAGCCGGGTGTTGACCATTTTTTCCAAGATGTTTCCTAGACAGCATGTCAGCGATACCGGGCGATAGTTTTCAGGATTTAATGGATCCTTGCCTGCCTTTAAAATCGGGATTACTATCGCTTCTTTCCAGACTTTGGGGTAATTGCTTTGTGTCCAAATATTATTGTATATATTTAGCAGAGTGGACAGTATTTTCTTCGGTAATCGACGTAGTATGCTGTAAGGGATATTGTCTGATCCTGCTGCGGTGTCTCCAGCTGCATTTATGGCGTCTTGCAATTCTCTCCATGTGAAAAGAGCGTTATATGGCTTATCTATATTGGTTGTAAAGTCAAGTACTTGTTCTTCTTCTTCTTTCTTTTTGTCGAGAAAGTCTTTAGGATAGCTATTTGTGCCACTGGCTTTGGAGTATTGGGTCGCTAATGCATTGGCTATTTCGTCAGGGTTGCATATTAGTTGTCCTTCGTGTTCAATGCACGTTATTGGACTGAAAACATTTTTCCCAGCTATTGACCTGATTTTCTGCCATATTTCCGTGACTTTGGTCGTCCGAGTTATGGTGGTTACGTACTTTTCCCAGCTTGATCGTTTTGCTGTTAGTATTTTTCTGCGAGCGAGCGCACGCAGACGCTTGAAAGCAATAAGATTGTCTTGGGTTGGTGCACGTCTATATCTATTGAGGGCTTTTCTTTTCTCCCTTATTGCTTCTTTGGTCTCCGTATTCCACCATGGTACTGGAATCCTAGATGAGCGGCCACTGGTCTGTGGAATGTATTGTACAGCGGAAGATATGACAGTGTTGGTAAAGTCGGTAACGTCTTCCTCGGAGTTTCCACTGACACTTATTGGTGGTATATGTCTGGTGAAGCTGGACCAGTCTGCGCGGTTGGTACACCAACGTTTTGGTATGTGAACTGTGTTCTTTGGCATGTTTGATGATATCAACAGAGGAAAGTGATCGCTCTGATGAAGATCTGGCAGTGGTTTCCACGTCAGCCGAGTTGCAAGATTTGGACTACATATTGAGAGATCTATGGCTGAGAATGATCCATTTCTAGCATTAAAATGAGTGCTTGCTCCTGTGTTTAAAAGTACGTATTCGTTGTTAAGTAGCAGGTCATCGATTCTGCGACCGGAGTCATTTGTCCTAGAACAGCCCCATGTGGTACTGTGAGCATTGAAGTCGCCTAGAATTAGAAATGGAGTCTGTAGTTGATCGATCAGGTCTTGTAGATCTTCATTTCTCCATGAGGCATCGGGTAAGTATATGCAACATACCGTCATCTTCAATGGCTTGTACAGGGTTACAGCTACTGCTTGTAGAGGTGTGTTGAGATCAAGACGACTAGCAGGATGAGTATTGCTGATCAATATGGCAACACCACCTCTAGCTCGTCTATCAGGTTCTACGTCACTGCGAAAGGTTTTATAGCCTCTAAAATTGAAACGGTCTTCTGGTTTAAAATGAGTTTCTTGCAAGCACACACACATTGGTGTGTGATTGGCCAGTAGCAATTTCAGCTCACAGTAATGCGAGATACAGCCGTTGATATTCCATTGAATTATATTTTCCATGGTTGGAATGGGGTTTTTCTGCTGTAGGATGCGTAGATCTTGCTTATTTCCTTGGTTTTCCTTTTGGCCATCCTTTCTTCTTTCTCTTCTTACGCGGGGTTTTGTATAGATCGATGGATTGGTGATCATTATGTTCAGCACTTACCATCGAACTTGTCTCAGAGCCAGTGGTCGTGTCTTGATCATTGGTCATTGATTTGATTTTTTGTTTGAGGAAGTTGTCCTCGGTGTGCTTAGGAGAACGAGGCGATCGACTTCGATAGCCTGTTGTCAACACTTCTTTGCTGGGTATGTCTGCAGGCGCAGCTACTGGATTTCTGTCTGCCTCATTTGGTGGGGGTCTTGAAGATTCTTTTTCATTTACCTTTTCACTTTGAGTGTTTGTGGTTAAGTCTTCTGTGTTGATTTTGTTATTGTGAATTTCGTTGAAGTACTTTTCTATGCATCGGGTTATTGCAGGCATTAGTTCTTTCACTACTAAAGAAGGTAAATTTGTGTTTTTAGTAACTGCTTCCACGTATGTAATATTTCCTTTATTTTCGGGACACACAAGTTTTTTTGCTTCAGGATAACTGATCTTCTGTCTGGCTTTAACTTGTTGTATTGCTGCCTCCTGCTTATATACAGGGCAGTCTCTCGACCTCGATGAATGTTGTCCACTGCAATTAATGCATTTGATAGGATCTAGGCATGGATCATCACTATGAAATGGCTTACCACAATGGCATACTTTGATTCTCGCACATCTAGATGCTGGGTGTCCAAATCGTAAACATTGGAAACACTGCATTGGTTGAGGAATGAACATTCGTACGGTTAGACGATGAATGCCTGCTTTAATTTTCTCTGGTAACGTACAACGCTTGAACGTCAGGACATGGGACGCAGAAGGAATTATCTGCCCATCCCGCCTCATTGTTAGCCTACGACAGGCAATGACTCCTGAGAAGCTAGTTCTTGAACTATTTCCTCTTCACTGCAGTTTAGTAAGTCACTACAAACTACAACACCTTTGCAGGTATTCAGTGTGCCGTGAGCACTTACTTCAACATCTATAGTGCCTATTTTCTTCAATTCTAGTAACTTTTTACCTTGATTGTCATTAACTGTTTCTACCAAGAGTCCAGATGAAGTTTTCTGTATATCTTTTACGGCAGATCCAGCGCAGGTGCTAATACTCCTCTCTATTATAAACGGGCTCACTTTATCAAAATTTCCTTCAGTTCTTTTTACTGTAAGGTACTTTAGTACCGCTGCGGTGTTCTTGAACAGGTCATCATAGTTTGTTGATTTTCCAACTTTCATTCTTTTAGCATTAAACTCCGGACTTTTTTCTGGACGAGGGTTTTTAAGGGTTCCCTCAACCCTAGGTTCGCAGACTTCCATACGAGTCCCGCGAAGCTTGCTATCACTCGTAGCACTATCTGCCAGCGGTGCCGAGTGATCCGCACCCCTGGCATTGCAGTCGCTGGGTGACGACGCCCGGTGGCCTGCTTGCGCACCACCGACCGCCGGTACTGGGGCTCCGATCCCCTGCACCGTAACTGTTGATCCTGACAGATCCTCCATCTTGGGTTTTTTCTTCAGGGTCGCCTTCCCCTAGCGTTTTTGAGCTACCGCCAGCTTAAGGAAACGGAAGGAACAAGGGGGACAGAGAAGACAGAGTTAGAATAGAAGGGTAGAATGGAAACGACTCCCTAGCCCTCGCAACCTAATAGCGTCGGGGCGGAAACACAAGAGTTGGCCGATACAAGATTGGCCTACAGGACAGAAAACAGATGTGTGCCACAAGTAAGTGGAAGCAATGACACACATAGTTAGTGGGAATGACGGGATGTTTAGGGGAGTGACAGCGGACAGCTGCTCTGATTAGTCGCCTTCTACGACAGGGGGAGGTCCCGTGGTGCTATTCTACTAAAATCCCCGACACCACACGGGGTGGATTTTACTTACCTATAAAATTGTTCATTTTGCATGTGAGATTTAGAAACTAATACTTCCTCCAATCAAAATTTCAGTTTGTGTTCAAAATTTTTACGGGAAATTATCACTTAAATAAAGAACGTCCCGAAATAAGTTTGTACAAAACAGCTTCTAAATGCTGTAAGACATGAGTAATTATACTTAGAAGTTATTTTCGTTGCAATACTGACTTTCTTTACAATAGGTTCAGGTATATTAACCAGGAACTGAATAACCTTGGTAAACTTGTCAGTTATTCATTATTAGGATGAAAATATTCATTTATTCTAAAAGGTTATAAAGTTGTCGTTTCTTTGTTGCCTCAAAATTATTTTTGAACGCTTGGAATAAGATTTTCGCCAGAAAGTGGACAGTTCAGCAATACAGTCAGACCGCCGCCGCGACAGATTCCGTGTCAGCCAGTCCTGCAACTTTTGTCACTCCCACGCAAAGTATTAGCCTCTCCTGCCTCCTCCCAATCACGCGTTTTCATGGTATGCGCACATTGGCTCTGTCTCTCTAGTCGCCGCTTCGAATGGTGCGGCTGTCGTGAGCCATCGTCAGTTCTCTTTTACCCGGTCCCGATTTTATTAGGTTGTTACATACGTGAATGATGGTTGTCTTTTAGAAGAAAATTTAGTAGTTAAAAGTTTGAAATCTATTTTTTATGATATTTATTAGGTTTATAAATGTTTAATAGAAGGAGAGACAACGCGTTATTTTCACGCAATTCAACGGCTCTCTGAAGTTTTACTCCAAAACTTCCAACTTTTTACGGTTTATTTTTATTGGTTTTAATTTTCTATGTGATATATTTTCAAGGTACTAAGTACAGAAGCCGAATGTCTCTACTTGATCGCAAATTAGGGAAAATTGAATTAAAATAAGTTTATAATTCAATTTTTTTTAAGTTTTCCATAACAGCATGTTCTTAAATAAGTTTACAAGAATTTTCAAGAATCCAGAATACTTTCTGGAGGAGAATAAAAAACTACTCTTTTGTTAGAGGTCTGAATTGGTCCTCTAAGCTGTTAATTTGATCTTTTAAATATAAAATAATAGAAAACTGAGTAAATCTAGATCAATCAAGTGCAGGTTTGGGAGTTTCTTTATAATAGGATTTACGAGAAAGAATGTGGATGAATAAAATGTTTTCAAGAATGCTGATAACCCTATACGATACAAAAAGCACATTTCTAGTTTATCTCTCAGTAATATACGTAGTGTTGCCTGACACGCGCGTTATAAATTCGCGAACGCAGTGTCCTATATTTTTCATTCTTTTGCAGAGCAGCTGAATTCCGTTACAAAATATAACAAATTACTCGCGACAACCTAACTTGAACTCACTGACAAGATTTATACAAATTTAAAATCATTGTCAGTTCAAGAATCATGAGTACGTGTCAGATAGTTTTTTTTTTCAGTTATACTGATCCAATCTCTTTCCGATTTTCTATATTGACAAAATTCATTAAAATGTTCTTAACACTCCATCTGAACGAAATAATGAACAAGTTATTATTTTAGTTTTACATATAGTTTTAAACTATGTTTTCCAAGTATCTGGTATTAAGTATTTATATCTGGAATATTTAATTTTACATATTTGAAATCTGTATATCACATGCAGAATTTTCTTCGTTTCTCTATTATGCAAACAGCAAATATTGTAATTATAAACTGGATCTTACTATTAGGAGTGTTTGAATTTGTTACCGTAAGTAACGGTACACAAATAATGATATGTATCACAACAAAAACCTTGTTGATTCCTAGCAGAAATATTTTACCCCGTCAAATATAAATGAAAGCCAGATCTAGGGATAATAGAAACACGATAAAGAAAGTGTTTAATAGAAATAAAAGCTGATACGTCACATCTGTAACATTCATTAATTATCGGTTTCAATATTTAAACAAAAACTGACTGCAACGAGCTTTAACTCACCCCTCGGTCGTGGTAGTCGGACACCGAGTTGTGGAAGAAGAGGCCTGCGATGAGGGCGGCGATGTTGGCGGTGTAGCTGGCGACGAAGATGACGGAGAAGCCGCCCCACACGTTGATGAGGAACTTGTTGGGCCACGACTTGGGCGCCTTGAAGGCCACCAGGTGGCCGCACAGCAGCCCCCACATCACCCAGAGCGCGGACGCGATGCTGAAGTTCTTGGAGCGCTGGCGCCCCCACGGGTTGAGGCCGAAGGGGCTCAGCCACTCGTACACGGCCACGGCCATGGCGGTGATGTTGAGCGAGGTGAAGATGGCGATCCACAGCTCGGGGCTGAAGGGCAGCAGGAAGGCCAGCAGCGGAATCTCGCTCTTTTGCGTGGGCGCCGCCAGGAAGGACACGCCGCTGAAGAAGTACGGCACCGAGAAGTCGATCACCTCCGACCTGCGCGGCACAGACACGCCAATTGTATCATGATGGAACTACGATGCGTTGGGAATGTTGTGGACCATTGGTCGGTAACCCGAGACACTCAAAGCACGCTTATGCAGCCGGAAGGGTTTTCTATATTGGTCTACTGAAAAATAAATGGATCAACAATCATGGATATTTGTGGTCATTTTACGAAGCTTACAACACTCCAATTTTTATGAAACAGGACAGTATGTTTATGAAACAGTCTGTTTCCGCTGTTTCAATGTTATCTGTAAGCATGCAATAGCCTCTACCAATACAGTCTAGATTATTATACCTGGATACCAAGCTCTTTTTGACATAGTACTAATAATGTTATTAAATAGTAACTTAATATTTTAAAGTGATTGAATAAAATGTAAGTTGGAGTTATGTAAGTCCCGTGAGCTATTAGAGGTTTGATAAACTGGCTCGCAGTTGCAAAAAGTTTACTCCTTATAAAGACCTAAGCCACAGTTTTGAAAAAAAAGAACTTTTTCGCGTAATTCAATAAGAAAAAAAACACATTCAGCAGGTCATCTTCCCGTAGTATTATTAGGCAACAGATGACCCTGAAGATACTCATTGTTCTTCTCATTCTAACATACGCCGTACTTTTTTCTGTTTATTAGGTTTTTGCTCCCCTGCAAAATGTCATTCTTGTGACTTTGTTTTCTCTCATTATCAACGCTTCAAAAATTGGATGGACCATGTAGTGGCGGTTAAACACTAGTACTCCCAGCGGTGCCAAGTCAGCGCCGACCCCCCCCCCCCCCCCATAACACCTCGACTCTGGACTTTTGGTGGACTTGTGACGTAGAGACCGTGGACTTTTGAGATTGTGCTTGATTCTTGCTTACTGAACTATACTTTACTTCAGGATGTGTTAGAGTTGACTGCTCCTTTTTGGAGGTAATCGGCAGTAATGAGTTAATGTTTTGATAAATCAGATGTTAAAATAATCAACCTCAATGTCGCATCCCGTATCCTATTTAAACATAGTGGCACATCAAGTTCACGAGCTGGACGGAGAGGGGTACACTTACATTCAATAGGGAACTTCGTTACGACTTCCGTTTTTGGTAATTGAGCTCCTGTTTGGATGTTCCTATTCCCTATTCCTATTGGATTGCAATGCCCCCCCTCTCCTTCCAGCTCGTGACCTTGAGGTGCCACTATGTTTGAATCGGAGTATAAATTTGACGGCACGTGACTCACCTGGCGCTGGAGACGCTGAGGGCGGCGAAGGACATGTGCGCGGCGCCGGACACGAGGTCGCCCACGATGCCGTTCCACTTGGCGGCCGAGGGCGCGCCGTCCGGCCCCAGCGTGCGTGTGCGGGACCCGAACGCGCCGTCCGACACGATGTACAGGTGGAAGTCGAACTCCAGCTCCTGCGGCCCACAACGCGCGCTCACGTTGGAGGGAGGAGAGATCTTGCGATATACAAGTTTGTGTGTAGGTGTAATAGATATGTGTTAAAGTGTGTCAAGTGAAAGGAAGAGCGCAGAGCATAGATCGAACAGTAGTGAGAGTCGGAAAAAGAGAGGGTGAGAGAGAGGGTGAGAGAGAGGGTGAGAGAGAGTGTGAAAGAGAGGGTGAGAGAGTGTGAGAGAGAGTGTGAGAGAGGGAGAGAGAGGGTGAGAGAGGGTGAGAGAGGGTGAGAGAGAGGGAGAGAGAGGAGGTGAGAGAGAGGGCGAGAGAGGGTGAGAGAGAGGGCGAGAGAGAGGGCGAGAGAGAGGGTGGGAGAGAGAGGGTGAGAGAGAGGGTAAGAGAGAGAGGATGAGAGAGAATGAAAAGGAAGCAAGGAAAGATAAAGTCAGTAAACAAGGGAAATATAGAGAGACAATCTGTATTATTTCTTCATTATGATTCCAGTGTCAAAGCGGTATGACGATGTCTACAAATGGGTGAATGGTTTGAAGAATGATGGTTATAAGGGCATGAATGACGATGAAACAATGGTGGAGGGGGAGGAAGAGAAAACAGGATACTCTCGAGAACCTTTAGGAAACCTTTAGGCTTGTCCCACCACGAATTGATCAAACGGTATTTGAACCAGGTCTCAGTGATGAAAAGTGAGCAGTCAGACCGCTTCTCGTCTGGTCACCACTCATGCGCATTGATGAGTATGCTCGTGCACAAAGTGGTGAGAGATTGCAGTATGAGGAGGAGGAGAGCATGACAATGATGGAGAGATCTCGAGTGTAAAAGTGAGAGGACAATAACGAGACGGAAAGTGAAATAGAGAGACTATCAGCAAGTACTTTAATGTTGTAATGAGGTTTTGCTTTTGCTTTTTCGATACTTATTATGGGATATATTCAAAATATATGATCATTGACATTAAATATACACATTTCCGTCGACATCCGTAAATATGAATAGTCTTGTGTAATCTACATTTTTCTCGCGATCAACATATGCGTATATTGCCATTCTGTGATTTCTTGAAATAATATCAAGCATTGTTACAAAGGCGTAGTCTGACAGTCTAGTGTAGGTGAAATGATGTAAAACTCATTTTTACAATGAAATATGAAATTTAATGGATTGAACGTGTGTGATATGTATACATTTTAAACGATTTCATAGATACATCTAAATTATTTGACTCTCACAGCAAACATTTCCTTGGTTCATCCAATTAATATCCTCTATCTTAATATCCTCTCTTAATTATTCTCATGAAACGATCGGACTCTCAAACATATTTCAAAGAAAAGATAGGTGTAGCAGCAATTGCCCCACACAGATAAGCGGTTCACTTGACGTTAACATATTTAAGCTCGCATGACAAATTCTGTCTCCTCTTGCATTTGCTTTCGGTCCAAAGAGAATTAATTTGGCTCTGCTTACATACACCATCGCATCTGTAAATACGTAATGATCTGGGAATACGTAATGATGTAGCATAGGTTTGCAAAGTCTAGTAGAGAAGATGAAGATGTTTTATTTTTCCCGCGCGCCAATTTTCAAGCTCAAATATGCAAGTATTTTCTGAAAGTGATATGTGATCTGTTGTTTTAAAAATTCGCCAAAATGGTATTGTGTATCAAAGTTTGATTTTGAAAGAGAACTGAAAAATGTTTGCATAAATGCGTTAATGGGTATTGTAATATGGCAATAAGAACGTGCGCAGGGTTAGGGTATGGACGCATTGCTGATGTTTTATGTAATTTGTGCTAGCTGAAAAACGAGGTAACTGTCCCAACTAATCTCGGAATTCTTCTGCTCTTAGAATGCGCCAAAGTTGCCGGTTTCTAACACTGAATTTGGAGAGTGGTTTAGAGCGAGCGAATTTGACTTCTGAGTAATTTTTACCTTCCTGGCCTAAGAAAAAGATCTATTTTGCGCAAATCATGAAAATTATATGATTATTAAATATTTGGAGAGGTGGATCGGAATGATGGCTCAGAGGCCAAAAAAGCATATAATAATAATAATAATAATAATAATAATAATAATAATAATAATAATAATAATAATAATAATAATAATAATAATAATAAATTACGGACAGAAAGCAGTAATCTTGGCAACATGTCACATAGTTCGCAAGTTCTTGAAAAAAATTAGGCTCCCATATCGGTTTTGGGGGTCAGAGTGAAATCTCTCCTCCCAGTGCCCGAGCTCCTTCATTAATGTGGCAGGAATGGATAAATTGAACCCAGCACAAGCTGCTGAGAAAATAATAATAATAATAATAATAATAATAATAATAATAATAATAATAATAATAATAATAATAATAATAATATTTGATGTATCCACTGACCTGCGCGACGTTCTCGAGCAGGTCCATGGCGAGGCCGTAGCAGCAGTTGGTGCGGTAGCGGTAGCGCTGGGCCGCGCCCGCGCCGCCCGCGTTCTCGGAGGCGGAGCGCGTGTGGAGGCGGTCGCGGCGCGCCGCCCCCGCCTCCTCGCCCGCCCCGCCGCCCGCCCCGCCGCCGCCGCCGCCACCGCCCGGCCCCGCCCCCGCGCCCGCCCCGCCCGCCCCTCCGGCCAGCCCCGCGCCGGGCCCCGCGCCGCCCGCGCCCGCCCCCGCGCCGCCCTCCGCCTCCGCGTCGCCCTCGGCGCCCAGCTCCTCCTCCGCGTCGTCCAGCCGCTCCTGCGTCTCCAGCTCGTTGAACACCAGCGTCAGGTTGTCCTGCAACAATCGAGGTCACTGCACGGCCCCGCCAAGGATCTCTCCGCCGGATGAGGTGGTTTAGGACGATAACTGATGCCACTGATCGGGATATCCTAGGGTTCCAGTCCTTAACATGTCAGGACACTAACTACGTTGTTACAAGCTACATTAACCCAAAAATACCACTATAATTCAGCCCCGCTATAATTCAGTAGTAATCATCATTATGTATTAAAGTGGAAATCTCCTTCATTTGAAAGACGTGAATATAATTCACATTCACCACGATAAAATTGTACTTCCTGTAAGAAAGAAGCAGAACTTTGTTTTCGGCCCAGAAGCTGCAAGCTCTGATGATGATCGCAACGCGATCGAAATGATCATAAGTTGATTAAAATTGATACCAGACAATATCTTTAGTCATTTATCATATAAAAAGGTATCTACATCACCAACAATCCAATTAATAAGAAAGAAGCATTTACTTGCAATATTGTTTTGCACAATATTCTGTAATATTTTAATTTATTGCGATTTTTTAACTTATTGGTTAGAATTTCTATAACTAATTTGAATACAAATTAACCATGCGACCTACAATGCAGTGACCGTAAGCGTAGAAAATAATTGGAAATTCAATAACAGCGTATGCATATTAAAATTCTGATCATTTCGACCATTTTTTTGCCGGGTTTGTTTTGCATATCAAAATATGCTTTAAATATATCGTTTATACTCATATGTGTGTTTTATTATCCTGTCAACGTCATTGTGGTCAGAATAAATAATGTCTTCCAAAGAAGTATTCATTTGTGAGAATTCAAAGATATGTGGTAATTTTTTATGATAATTGGTACATCAGAAGACATTCTATTTTTTACAGTGTGAGGCAGACTAGCCCAACATTTGCTGAATGTAAGCTCCACGCAGGAGAAAGTAAAACTTCATCATTTGAAGATAAAAACGAAAAGTACGATTTCACCATAGGACGACTCATTTTAGGGCTGACAAGGACACATTCGCGTCTTCTGCTCGATTTGACAAACATATATTTACTGGGAGCTTTTGCTGACAAATACCACGTAAGTTCTCAAGTATTTCACATCGATTTCTCTTGATATATAACGTAAAGAAACATGTTCCTATTGTGAGCCAAAGCGAATAGAATACTTTGAAATATCAGCGAGGGAAAGGTACCACTACAAAACGCAATGATAACCGCAAAGTTGTTATTTCTTGGAATTGTGGTACGAATTATAAAACTTATGCAAACTTAGGCTCTGCGAAGACGGGGAGCACCCACCTTGTCGGAGGTGATGACGTGGAGTCACTAGAGA
Source organism: Gryllus longicercus (assembly GCA_038098605.1). Lineage (NCBI taxonomy): Eukaryota > Metazoa > Arthropoda > Insecta > Orthoptera > Gryllidae > Gryllus > Gryllus longicercus. Next base: position 6,879,436 of record JAZDUA010000020.1, read on the forward strand.
CCGACCCTGCACTCACCTTGCCGAAGGCGGCGCGGGCTCTGCGAAGACGAGGAGCACTCACCTTGTCGGAGGTGAGGACGAGCAGTCACTCGAGATCGATCCTGCACTCACCTTGCCGAAGGCGGCGCGGGCTCTGCGAAGACGAGGAGCACTCACCTTGTCGGAGGTGAGGACGAGCAGTCACTCGAGATCGATCCTGCACTCACCTTGCCGAAGGCGGCGCGGGCTCTGCGAAGACGAGGAGCACCCACCTTGTCGGAGGTGAGGACGAGCAGTCACTCGAGACCGACCCTGCACTCACCTTGCCGAAGGCGGCGCGGGCTCTGCGAAGACGAGGAGCACCCACCTTGTCGGAGGTGAGGACGCGGTGGCACGGCAGGCCGCGCAGGCACTGCCCGTCCTCGTCGAGCTCGCCCTCCATGACGAAGGGCGGCGCGAGCGCGGTGACGACGCGGAAGACGGAGCGCGCGCGCGCCGACAGCCCGGCCACCACCAGCTCGCCGCCGGGCCACACGATGGTGTCGAGGCGCACCGCGCGCCCCACCACCTCGCCCACGGGGCGCCACACGCGCTCGGGGCCCGCGTCGCCCGCGCCAGCGCTCTCCGCCTCCGGGGCGACGCCGGCCGCGGACGCCCCCGCAGCGCCGGCGCCAGCGCCGCCTGCCGGGCACACGCACGCGCGCGTCACGCCTTCCATCCACTACGAGTTGCACTCGCAACATTGGATCAAATGCTGCTATCAGTGTAATGAGTGGGTAAGTCAATAAATAAGTCAGTTTATCTTATACCGTGTTCATATTACATTAGATAGATTTATTATTTCTGCAGGTAGGTTTATACAACCTGGTGGCAGAGCACTACAATTAACATATTACAGTTAGGAATATTGATACAATGTAATTTTAAAACAATAGCGCGTGCGTATTTTACTGGCATACAGGGACAATGTAGGCTGCGGGACATCGCGGTCGCAGCACGCACGGGAAGTTTAAATCCGAATCCTTTTCCGTGTCGGGATATTTATTTACTTTATTCTCCTATTCAGACAGGAAAAGGAATGCATTCTGTCTGCAGTGTATCTTCTCCCTAGTTTGGCCTGGTGTGGCCTGCTGTGGCCTGTTGCGCGGTGTCTTGCTCTGCTTTGCCCTGTTCTACTCAAACCCAGCCTCCTCCTTGCCACCGACATAGTTTTTTTTTCGTTATTTAAGGTCGCATTATCAGATAGGTGATTAGCAACCACATAGTTTTGGGCAGCGTTGCCTCACCCCGAAACTATCCGTCTAACCGCAAGATTGTGCGTCGTGTCGACATTTCAAAAACTAGTTTGTTTCATATTATTAACATATAATTGTCACCATTCCCGTCACTTTGTAGGACATAATAGCAGCTGGACGTAAATCAGAAGGTCTGGATTCGAATCCCGGTCGGGGCAACCAATTCTTTGAACAAATTCAATCATATTATTAATATTTATATGATATACAGAAAAATATGAACTACACGTGGAGAAGTTGGGAACTTCGAGATTTAAATCGGCACCTTATTTACTTCGATTGACTGAGTAAATCACCCGGAAAAAGGATGTTTACATAACACGTTATAGAAGTTATATATGTGATGATGCTGTTTAGATTTTTTCTGATGAGAAAAGAAAAAAATATATGTACTTGGCTGTTCGGGAGATGCCGCCTCCTAGAAACAGAAGGAACTTCTATTTAGATTTAAAAGTTTACCTACTATATACTTAATTTGTAAGAATACCACCACAATCTGAGGCAATGGTATTAAAAACATTGAATTGCGGAGTATTGCGGAGCATTTATACGCAAAATAGAGATGAATAGAGTAATCAAGCGCGAGTAAGGCGAACTTGGTGATGTAATATTTTTCCTCTCTATACTATATTGCTTGGAGGAAAAGTAATAGAATCACTTCAGTAATTCAATCGGAAATGTTTTGTCGCAAAATTCATGTTTACAGGTTTTTAGAGCCGTAACGTCGCACAAGTTACGATTTAATTATAGTAGTGTTGGGATGGTTAAGACTGGTGCAAATGGGGAGGGGGAAACATGCGCAATTTTTCCATGAAAATCAGAATGTCTGTATCTACTGATGTAAGTTTATGTCACAAATAACACTCTCAGATAAGAATCTTTTGGCTTTGAATTAAAATAGGTTCACTGATTTGTAGACAATCGCATTTATACATGTATTTATTATCATGATTTATTCAGCTTTTTACAACGTTTCGTAGCTCATGCTGCGTCTCCATCATTAGGTGCCTTCTGCAATGTCGTATATAACAATGTAATACGTGTTCATGTAATAATAATTTTATTATTACATTTTAACTCTCATGTGTTATTTTGTATTTTTATATTTTCAATTTATTCCTGTAATTGTTCTACCTGATTAAATGGTTGAAGGCAAATAATATGTATTCTGATTTCGTCAAATTAAATGCACTATCTATAGTTTATTAGGGTCAGGAAGTGCTATGGTTTTTGGCCTTATTTTTGTGCATTTTCAGTTGATAATAAATCCCATTGTTCATGTCTTAATATATTAATTCTGATCAGAAACATTAGAATGCACGTAAAACATACGCATACATTAATTAATCAAGCTGTCATTGAGACTTGCGGATCTACTTATTTAACTCTTACAGAAATATTTTGCATTTTTGTACTGTTGTGTTTTAAAAGATATATAACGAAAAGAAAACAAGGGAAAATAAGACAGGTATTTTTGAAGGGCTAACAATCACGTTCCTCTCTCCTGATTCCCTTCTTTTCTATTTTTTCAGGATCCGACATTCTTTATGGTTCTTTGATATTCCTCATTTGTCACATACAGACTACGTATATCCTTTTCGAACATTTTACATCTACTTTAAGTCGGTTCGGATATGGAGGACATATTTCTCTCCTTTCTCAATCTATTGAGCGATTCCTTCAACATCGAGGAGCGTCTCCTCGTATTTCAGCCCCCCCCCATCTTCCCATCGAATTTTCTCTCTCTCTCTCTCTCTTTCTTTCTCTCTAACTCACTAATCCATCCCTGTGTGAAGTGAGTCTACACCAACGGCAGTGCATAACCGTCCCTGTCAGTTCTCTCGCCATGTGATACGGTACATCATGTGATCTGCTCTTAAGCAATCAGCTTACATGGATTTGTTTACTTTGCCGCCTATTAAATTCATTTGTAGTCGTTCTAGAAGCGCGCAAATAACTGCGAGAAGCATAAAACGTGGGTTTGGAAGGGGATAATGTTTAGTTGAAGGAGAGGCGCCGAACATAGTCAACACTTGTCAGTAGAAGTTAATGTTTTTTTTTGATTGGTTGGTGATTCTCGGCGCGTCAAGTGAAAAGAACATTATTGCTGTAAGTATAGTACGTATTTTATCGCTGGAGAGGACGGTTATCTTCTCTCGGTGAACAGTGAGATCCGGCACCGACCTACACGTCGTATCTCGGAGTTTTTACCCAACCAGGTATCTGCCACCAGCGGGGCAATGCCCCAGCCGGGACGAGCGCCAAGCTTCCGCTTAGTTTCTCGACATGTGTGGTAGTGCAGTGCATATAAGTGTAAGTGTGGTGTAAGAAAAGGGTGACGATATGAGAAGGAAGAGGAAGGAATGATTACGCGTGGTGCGTGGCCCATTTGTTTGGGTACTGCTCCGGCATTCGCGTGGTGTTGACCGGAGAAGCCACGGAAAAAGACCCATCAGAACAGCCGTTTAATGTTTTGAGGGTTTCATCCATCCGTCGCTTGGTAGTCGCTGCAACGTTCGTGGTAGTGTGCGGCAACAACGCGTTGTCTGTCCGTGGCGCTGGCGGTGCGCGCACGAATTGCACGTGAGCGCGAGGGCGTTGCAGCGGATCCATTTTTCAAACGAGCGGGCTCGTTGTCGCTCCGCGCCGCGCCGCCTCGTCGTGTCGTCGACAAAAGAGCGCGATCACCGCGCCAATTTAGCGGAAATTGTGCCCGTGTTGTGCGGTGTATTAGTCGCAGAGGGGAACCCGCGATGGGCCGGCCCGATAGGCGTCTGCGCCCGCCACCGCCACCGCCTCCACCAACGCGCTCCGTCGCCGCCAGCGACCGTTCCGGTGACGCCTCGGCGCTGCACAGTGGTCGACTGGAGGCAGGAGAGGCTCTATTGTACACTTGAAGGAAATTTAAATTAAATTTTTGGTATTTGGATGTACGAATTTTTATTGCGATATCTTGGGTCGATGTTGTGTGGTTATGTTGAGTCGGCCAGAAGAGACAGAGGGGGGGGGGGGCAGATGGGGCAACATCTCCCTGCCCCGGGTTAATTGAGGACCCGATTTTTTAAAATTCAAATGTAATAAAAATGCATTTATCTCTCATTAAAATTTAACTCTATAAGTTATTTCAGGCGTTTAGAGATAGGAATTCTATTCATGAGTTAAAGAGCAGGGAACGTTTTGTTTGAAATGAGGGATCAACTGCCCCAGACCCCTAGTTTTCTCTGGGCACCCCTGATGTTAAGTATTGTGCAGTGTTGCACGGTGCTGCTGTTCGGTGTGTTGTAGTGTTTTTCGGAGTGTTGCGGTGTTGTTAAGTGTGTTGCCTATGGATCAGTGTATTGGAATTGTTTGGAGTGTTGCGATGTTGTCCGGAGGGTTCCTGGGTTGTGCGGTTCACAACGGTGTTGTGAAGGGACTAAGAAGTGAAGTGTAGTAAAATGTGACAGTACTATGGATTTGTATTTTATATCTATTACTTTTATTATTAGTAAAGCGTTGTTACTATTTTAATATTTGTAAATAACTTACAGTAGAAGCTTGAAATAGATTATTCAATTTAGTAATATTATCATAATTTTGATAAATAGCTATTCTAGCAATTATTTTAACTATATAATTTACTAAATTTATTTGAGCTTGAAGGGTGACATACATAAATTTAATAAATTATTTAATGAGTTGTGCAATGAGTAATTCATTCGATTCAATGAATTCTTTCTCTGATGTTTTACTATTTGAAGAAAATCAAACAACAGTTTACAATTTACTTACGTTTTCATACTCGCATTTCTCTTTTTTATTGTTCGGAATTGATATGAATGATATTCGTACGTAGCTAGTAGACTTCATTGATGCAAGTGTACCATTGACTTTCGATGATTGAATGTTTTTGATAAACTTTTAATTGAGTCAAGACATTGGCAGAACCCAAATTATGTTCTTCGCAGTGATATTCCAAGCATGGAGGCATTTGTTGTAATAATTATTAATTATAAAATATGACGTAATGTATTTAAAAACACAAATTCTGATTTTAAGCATTAATGGGCCTCATTGCACATGCCATCATCACAATGGAGCCACGGCGTCTTAACTAAAACACTAATGCCCTGTACTATCCAGAGATTTCGTATGAAGATGCAATAAGAAATGGTATCTAAATTGTAATTTAGAGAAGTATAACTTTCATTCTACTAAATTTTAGAGGGAAGATTTTTACAGCAAAAATAACTGTACCTATGTCTGCAATATGAATCTTTATTTAAGGAAAATAATGAAATGAAAAATGAAGAGGAAATGTTGATTTGATGACTCATCTAACCTTTATAAATTCACGCTTCATAAGTTCCACATATTCCATTGGGTATTAGTTTTGAGCGTTTGAATCTTTTCTTTCTCGAATAACATTAGCAACATTATTACACTCCGCATTATCTACACTTTAATTTAAAAAAAATCAAGTTTATATTTCTTGAATTGAAAATGTACTTGTATGTACACTCAACAGACTAGTGCAAAATGAATATTATCAAAATATATCTTTTGTTGTTGAATGTTAATTACAATTTTGTTGAAAAACATTAAAAAATATTATCTTAAAAAAGTAACCAAATTCTCATTAGTTAATGCTAACATTCTGTTTTCAGCACTCATGAGAAGGTTTTTATCATTTGTTTTATATTATATATATCATTATTATATGTGTTTAAATAACACAAATAATTCGAACAAAAGATAACCCTTGTAAAACATTACCCGAACCTTACTATCTTAATGGAGACGTAACAGGTGTGACGGTTCTGTATAGTTTGCACAGATTACGAGTATAACGTAGAATTGTATAGCATTATTAAAAAGTCCCCACATCCTAATGAATACTGTAGTCGTTTCATTGCTATTGATTCAGTAATTAAAAAGATAAAAGGAACTAAACAAACACGGCCCCCAAACACATTACCCTCCTTGCGCCCCATGCTCTACTTCAGCTTTTGTGGAATTGACATGCGAGCACTGTGTCCCGCCGCCGCCGCCGCCGCCGCAGCAGCAGCAGCAGCAGTCGCCGGGGGCAGGAGGGCCACTTTGCATGCATCGCCGTTTCATTCTGCGCCGAACGGTTTTCGATGAATTGAAACCGCCGTAAAACGAGGTTTAAAGCGCACTTTGCGGCTCGACGCGTAGAAGACTGCCGGTGCGACACGGCGCGGCGCGGCACGTGTCTCATTTATTGCCATCTCCGCACGCGCCGGCGCCCTCCCCCGCACCCACGTGGCGAGAGGACCTATCGTAAAGGGCGGCATTTCAGCAATTTGTTCGACGCCCATTACATAGTGTTGGCGTCATGGATTTAGAATCATACGGCGCTGAATGGTTGAATGAATGGCGAAGTGTTGTACGCGAGTCTTCGTTTCATTAGGGGTTTGGCTGTTGATGTTGACTTTACTAAGTCTCTCGAATTTAGTTATTCCATTAGGTATTCTGTCATGCCGATGGATACCTAGGTAATTGGAGATAGATGGTGGATGGATTCATTGTAATTGCCAATGCATGCAGAAAAAATGCATCCTACGGCCATGAGAGAGGTGTCCATAGTTTCATTAGATTTCGAGGAACTCAGGAAAATCGAAAAACAATGAAAATATTTTTGTTTGGAAAGTAAGTTTGAAGTGGTAGCTAGAAGAAAGACCTATACTCCAAAATTGCTTTGAGAAAAACGCATTGGAAGTTTTAGTTCATAGCATTCTGTTCACTGGTCCATTTAATTGTAAATTACATATTATTTTAAGATATTAAAATTAATTTTTAACTTAACTTCATTTAGATTGTAATTTAACTCTCCCTAATTTCAAACATGTGGCGTAAAGAAAAGAAATGCGTTATAGGCTCTTCTTCTGGAGAACACTTCATATTTATTACTGAAATGATGTAAATTATAAATATAATTAAAATTTTACTTGCTTTTAGGATTATAAACTGCTAATACATATCATAACGCGGTTTGTTACTTATTTTTTTTACCTCACAGTTCATCTTGTGAGCTATCAGATTCGGATTCATTATGTCGACGTTTCCAGTGACACGTCTTGACGAGTACACTCTTCAAAAAGTTTTGGTAAACATTTTTGCTCTTTTCCTTTAAGTAGCCATATCATTCCCGAACATAAGTAACGTTTGCCTAATTAAGTGGAAAGAAGGGTTTATAGTCCAATGGGACCCTCTAGTAGCTAACCATCATTTCAGGAGTGCCATACACAAAATGTTATTGCTTTCAATTTCGAAAATCATTTTAATTTAGAGAAAATTACAAAATAGGCGAGTTGCCTAGGTTTTGGTTTCAAGCTGTTTGTTTCATGAAATTTTACTGAAACCGTTGAACAATATCTTTTCACGTTCAGAAACCACGTTCCGATTTCATTTGCATGGTAATAAAATTAGATATCTGCAATATAAATTAACTACGAATTTGAAATTCGTTTCCAAATAACAAAATATACTTGCTTTGACGTTTTTACTTATAAAAGCAATGAATATTTCCAAAATCACTTGCAAGACATTTTTAATTTACTTGTGAATGAATGTTTAATGATTGAGCAGAGTGATTTACGGTAAACCATTATTCGAATTTTAATAATTAATGTGTTAACAGATATCCAAAATTTCATCGTGATGAAATATTTGTTGGTGTACGAAGGTCAGCTGGAGCATTGTTGATGATTATGAATAATGGATGGTAATTTAAAATTGATTTGTTCGTCCTGTTGGATTTGCTGCAGTGGAGGTCATAAATTTGCGTAATTTTTGCACTGTAATTTACGAGGTAGCGCAATCGATCGCGGCGTCTGCATTGTTTGAATGAAGAATACTTTAACGTTTGCATAACCCGTAAGATATATACTTTAATGTGATTCCGAAGAATATTGCTTCTCATTGTATGTTCACGCCTTTTCTAATGAACGTCTCAAGTAGAGGCCTACGAGCACCTAAATCCTTCGATGGAGATGCCTTCAAAAAAAATTGTATTAAGAACAAGAACACTAAAGAGGCTTTGGAAAAGAAGATCGAAAGTGGAAGAGAAGATGTTTTATGCACATATTGTCAAAAGGTAAAGAAAAGAAAAAACAAGGGAAGCAATGGAGCACAAGAGGAGTTTGAGAATAGTAACGAGGAAATAAAATTACGTGAAAAAACAGAGTATAAAGAAAATGATAGTTGAAAGATTAAATCATGACCACGATGATAGAAGAGAAATGTGTGAGGTAGAAAAGATCGAGAAACATAGAATGGAATCAAATAACAGAACAAACAAAGGGAGCTGAAGAAGGTGTATACGGTCCAGTCTCGTGAGCAATTATTATGAGACTCATTTCTGCGAACTGACGTTGGGAGTTGTGGACGTTGGTGCTATGTAAAATCATTCATATCCATTTCACGAATGTTGACTAACTTGCGCTGTGACTATGGTACGAGTAAGTCATCATTTTTAATTCTGCCACCCAAAGAATGTTTTCAAGATAATAAATATTTTTTTGCTAGAATTAATGATAAATGTATAAAACAATTATTTACATGAATTATTCTTTAATTATAAATTGATCTATGGCGAGTTTAACTGAAAACGTTATAAAAATGAATAGGGCAAGTTCTTTGATAATCGATAGTTGTGAGCTGTGCTTTTACGTTCAACTGGCATAACTTCTCTTTTAATTTCTCTATCAGATAATTCATTTAAATATTTTCACATAGTGTCTGAAATGTTTTGTATACACTTTTATAATACTATTTCTATTGACGACACCAAAAAAAATTTGTGGAAACTATCCTTCATCTTGGACTACACTTATTGAAATTAACAGGATATAGGAACTGCCACTTTCGAAGCATTATAAACAGACGCTGTCGCAGATCTGTCTGGCTCAAGAATAAATTTCGCGCAGCGATGCGGTCTTCTGCGACGCTCGACTATTTTACAACCTGTCAAAGTAATCGCCTTGTGGTCTACATTAAAAAAAGAGAGATGGAACTGTGGATGAATCTACAAAATGCAAAGCTAGGGGCGCTAGTGTCGTTCGATGTGGTTTTGCGTAACGTTTGCCAACTTTACCCGATAAAACTTTGACGTATTTGTGGGAAATATGAAATACGCTGGGATAAGGTGTTTATTATGATTATTCCACTGGTGAAATTAAAACCAAGTGTGTTTAGATATACATATATATATATATATATATATATATATATATATATATATATATATATATTCGATTTTTTTAACAAGGCGTATTGACGGTCACGCCCGAAAAAGAGTGGGAATGCAGACTCCAATAGGGAGCCGTAAAAATGGGAGCTGTAGTGACATTACATCTTCCTATTGGCCTATTCTATCGCCTTCTCTCTTCCTTTTTCGAATTTTTCCTAGAGATGCCACGTTAAAAAAATCAAATTATAAAACGCCCGAATCAGGGCGGTGTATCTAAAAAATATCGCTTTTTTATCCGATTTTTCTTCTCCCTCCTCCCTACTGGCCAATAATTAGCTGCGACTCATCTATCTTAAGAGGCGATATGTAACAATCGTTGTGTCGATGAGCAATAAATCGCGTATGTATCATAATATTATACACCCTTTGATTTTAAGTTTTCAGTTATTTTCAATATTTGTCGTATTTTGAAACTTGGTTGGACGTAATTTTATTTGTCACAGTGGTGGAATAGTCCTATTAAATACCACTTGTGCTTTGGGAATTATTAAATAATTCCTCTCTTCGTTTCGCGAGATGGGTATTTATCGATATTTTCCACAGCACTCGTGGTTATACCGATGATAATTAACATTACATAAAAAATAGTGGCTGTATAATTCACGGACATCAGCTCCGGCTTTTCCCCCGTGCCCGACCCGTGCGCCATCTCGATAATGTTGACTTCAAAATTTGACTTTTAGTTCCTGCAAGAAGGTGCAAGGCCAGATTGCGCCACTGCAAGCACCACCTCCAGTTTCTGTACTCCTATTTAAACATAGTGGCACTTAAGTGTCACAAGTTGGACGGAGAGGGGGACGCTGTCATCCAATCGTGAGCTTCGTTACGACTCAAATTTTTGGTTCTTGAGCTCTTGATTGAATGAGATTGTGCCCACTCTCCTTCCAGCCGTGACTTTGAAGTGGCACTGTATTGAAACCGTAGCACGTGATAGTTGTAGAGTGTGCGTCGTACCTGCGGGTTGGTCCGCGCTGCCGTCGTCCCTCTCGACCGGGCTGGGCGTGGGCACCAGGTTGAGCACGGAGAAGGCGGCCTGGAGGGCGCGGTCGTGGCGCTCGCCACCCGCCCCCGCCGCGTCCCCCTGGCCCTGGCCCTGGCCTTGGGGCTGGCCCTGCTCAGGGCTCTCGTCGTCGGAGCTGCTTAGGCCCGGCACGCGCCGGCCAGCCAGCGCCGCCGCCGTCGCCTCCCGCAGCTCCCTGCAACGCCACGCCCACACGAGCGCTCGCACGGCACACGAGTATGTATTCATTATCTCTAATAAATTGCGTAAAAGGAATACGTGTGGAACGTGCTGTAGAGGACGGCGTCAGCAACCGGTAGCCCTCAGACTAACCGTGGACCGTGACATAAAGCCAATGGTGCCCAAAGATATTAACATATTATTTAAATTCGCAGACCTCATTTCATATTTTGAATGAAACATCTGTATTTAAGAACTTAATAATCTAATATCTAAATGTTGCCGATTATTTTCTATTGTTCCAAGTTTAATATTCAAATTATTCTTATTATTTCAATTATATTGAAAATAAAAGTTTATATTGATTCCTACTACTCATAAAGGTTATTACAAATTATTTTACAAAATTACGGCAGAAGTCTTGTATGTCTAATCTAAATTTAAGAATAAATTAAGTTAAGCTTTATTACATTATTGGTAAAATACAATTGGACCATTATATTGAATTGATTTGTTACAAAATACTCTTGTGACTGCCAAAACATCTAACTAAAGGCAATAGGTGTCTAATTTGCACAGACACGTTAGGCTCTTGGAAGTGTATATTTGTTCTTATATCCGACTAATATTGCCTGATTGTACCATAATTAAGGAAATGTATAACAAGTTTAAGCTCATTTCACAGACTAATTCCATGATACTAGAATTGAAGTAATGTAATTTTGGTTAAAGTAGGGTACACGGTACACCCTCAGAGAAGCGTGGCAGCGGGGAGGGGTCTCCTTAAGCTCTCCCTTAAATTACGCTACGCGCTCTGATAGAAATGAATGAAACTTACGGATAGGCGATTTTTGCGGCTCGCCTTTCACTACGCTTTGTCCCCGCCGTAATGTAATGCCAATTTACTTTCAAAGGCTAGTTTTTATGCTTCGCTCGCGGTTCTAAGTCACGTCGAGGCCCGGGCCTTCGGCCCTCGCGTTCATCATAAACATACTTGAGTCTATCCACTGCATAATTACCAATTCATTTTTATAAAAAAAGCACTTTTCAAGGAAGCTTCCAGAATTCTAACTGCGCAGTTGCCGCCGGAGCGGCACGAAGAGCCAGTTTAAACTTCCGTAAGTTGTACTGTATACAAGACTTCTGCCGTAATTTTGTATAATAATTTGTAATAACCTTTATGAGTAGTAGGAATCAATATAAACTTTTATTTTCAATAAAATTGAAATAATAAGAATAATTTGAATATTAAACTTGGAACAATAGAAAATTATCGGTAACCCCTCCAATATTTTTTTCTGTAAAATTTTGTTACTAGGCTTGTTACTTACTTACAGGCTGAGTTCCTTACTTTGTTACGGAGTACTTGTACAGATGGTGCTTTACAAACTTGAACGTGGTAAGGGGGTCGGATTTAGTTAGTTGTTTGTAAAGCAAAATCGCCAATTTGACATGTAGATTGGGTTCGAGATTGACTCTCTCCGCTAGCACATTTCCAAGTCAACGGAGAGGTTGCGGCCTCCCCCCTCCGCAATTGATGTAAAACGTCCTTGAGGTCAGCTAACACGAAATTTACAACGAATTCTACGCTAAAATTTGGATAGGACTTCAATTTACACGTTTCACACGCGTAAATGCGTACTACTAAAGTATTCTTACGTTTTAAATAAAATGCAAACTCACCTTTATACTCGATGGATTATAAATATTTTATTTGTACACTCTCCTCCATCACGCATGTTTCACCGACGATATTTCACGATATTTCACCAACTGGTATTGTAAAAAATGACATTAGTAATTGGTTGGGAATAATTGAATGTAGGGTTTTACCAATTAGCAATTCATTGAGAGGACCACTCGGGAGTATTGGGTAGATAATGATGCGTCCGAGTGTGTGATAAAATTTTACTCCTTTCTTGAACCTATTGAGAGGGACAGCGTCTAATATGGACGCGCCCAAGAAGGTCAGGATCAATGCATTTGTTCATATTATATGGGCATTCTCTATTGGAGAAAATGATGTGGAGGCATCGAGATATTCTTCACGAAAGACTCAGATGGGTGTGAGTCAGTTCTCATGTTTTGATGGCAATAAGTCGCTACCTAATTGAGATCAGTTCTAAAGTCACTACCCGGTCAGTGGATCAGGTCCGAGGAACACTAGGTCGCTTTCTGGATCAAATCTCTTATGTATATGACAGAGTTGCTCTTGGACCCTCTCTGGGTATGTAGAGCCATTACAATGTTATCAAGTCAAAGGTTGCCCTGTCGCAAATAAATTATTCTCTAGACAACCTCAAATGAATATCGTCTAGGTTTCAGTAATAGATTTTGATTTAAAGAAATAGGTTCAAAGATGTATTTCGAAAGAAAGATGTAAATACGGCTTTATGAAATGGTAAAGTTATATGAACGAAACTTATTTCCCTAATGAAAGTTAATGAAAAATACCAACTTAACATAGAAAAGGGGTAAAGAGGAAACTATAAACACGATATGCGAATCCCGGGTAACTATTTTCAACGCAATGTTAGCAAGCATTCTTTTCCTATTATTCTCATTACATCACCTGTTGTGTCCGTTGGCAAATTTCCAAGGATGATTCCGACGAAGTTCTTTGAAATTCAATGTCTGGCCAGCTCCTGTTCCTTGGAACCGCCGCCCGCGCACCGCAACACCAGTCATTTATTATGCCCCGAGCGTAGCGACGCGTGCGGTTGGCGGGACTAACTGGATTGAAACTGGAGTGAAATGAGGCGTCCCGTCCTTTGTAACGGCTCTCCATTAGCCCCTGCGCCCACTCTGCCGATCGCTTTAAGCGGAGACCGCGATTGTCGCTGGCCCTCGGCGGTGGCAGCCCGCCCCGCAAAGTTTCATCGACTGAAGGCACGGAGGCGCGGCGGTGGAATTGAACTCGTAGATTAGTTTCCGAGAAAGAATAAAACGTTGGAAATGTGTGCAACTTTTACTCGCGGAGAAACAGTTCAGACTGGTTCGCGTGCCACATGATTCCACTTGAGTAGAATGCTCTTTCAGTTGCAAGGGGTTTTTGTTTGTGTATTTAAATAATGAAAGGTGTCGAAGGTTTTCGTTTAGTGTGATTGTGAAGGTATTTCCGTAACATTCACAATCCTATATTCTATTTCTATACAGGAAAATTAAATGCAACTATGGAGGATCTATAATTTCGATTTATTCTGCTAATATAGAACTATTTACATTTGTACAATATATCGCGGAATGTGGGTCTGAAACAAAAGAAATGCGACCAAAACGTGTAAATGAATACACTTTATAGAAAGTAGTCACTAATAAGCACGAAATCTGTGTTTTTTCCGGATATTTTTTTCATAAGCGTTAAGAAGCAAGTCATGTCAGGGCCTGCGCATTAACGCTAATTTTTTAACCTCTAACATTGGCACTCAGTGAGAGGGGTAATTTATAAGACGAGGTAAGGGGTTGGCTTCATGTACTTGTACATACAATAATTTTTTTCGAGTATGAAAATCATGTCATGTAGCCACAGAAATATTATGAATAAGGGTAATGTAGTACAATTCAATTATTAAAATATTTAATTCTGTTAATAGAAAAGAAAAAAATGATTCTTCATCTACAATTGTAGGCTACCATGATAATGAATAATTACTTGACAATTTTATTTTTTTCAGTGTTATATTAATTTGGCAGTTTGTCATAGAAAGGAAACATTATCATTAAATCTTTAATATTTGTAAACATTACAAAGATGTTTTGTGTTTTGTTAACTATAGAGTAATAATAATGATAGCGAGACACTCCTTTTCAGATTCCTAAGATTGTGTTTTCCACCCGCACCTCCTTTCCAGGCCTTTCCCTGGCCACCTTTCGGGTCTTAGCTATACGGCTTGGAGGGGGAGTGCAGGGAGCCTAGCCTGCTTTAGAAACTTTCCCTCAAATGACGTGTAACACTTTAAAAAATACGCCCGTTTCACGCAATTCTCCAACATAAAATAAAGGATTAATAAAAAGGATTGTATCAACCAACATAAAAGCAATTGATTGATATTGAGAAATTTGTTATTATGATCAACTAACAAATGTATTAATAGCGTAAGTGTAGGATTTGTTATATCCACGGAGGGGGCGGCGTTCTTTCCCCGTTGGAACATGAAATCCACTGTCTGCTCACATGTCAGATCTGATTTTGTCGTCATTTTCCAATGATCTTTCTGACAATTTACATTTGATTCTTGTGTTTTTTCGAGAAGCGAGTTTCTTCTACTTTATTTAAAACGAATGAAAGAACGAAAGTAAACAAAACTGGATATTGAGTGAGCACTTGCGTTATGATCGATTTAATATTGAGAGAGTAAGATAGTAACAAGGTAAAAAAAAGGTATGATAACCGCATGATAGGAGAACTAGTAAATCAAAGAGGTAGCGCTGTTATCTAAACGATAAGCAATCAAACTTTATCAAGTTATTTGTCGTAAACAAAAACTATTACGATATTTTTTGTTGGATGCTTCTTGAAGTTCCACGCTCATACCATTTTTATAATATTTGGTGTTGAAAAGCTTAGTGGGTGCATTAGAGCATATTTAGATTTCATATATTTGTCCTAGAGATTAAAATGTAGAACAATTCTATCCTTTATTGCAGTGGGTATACACGAACAAAACAAAATAAAAGGTCAAGACTGTCGCATTGAAATAAACAGTTAACAAAATGCAATTGAACAAATCAGTACAAGAGCTATTTCGATTGGATAAATACACTACTTTTGGAGAAAGAAAAACTAAACTTTTTGTTTAGCAAGTTGTGGCAAGCGTGCTGTACAGCAGGGCAGCTCAAATGAGGCGCCCACTTGGCGTGTCCTAGCCCAGCGCTGCGTGCAATCTGTGTGGACCGCTGTTTGTCCCTTCAGCCTGAAGGAAAGAGATGGGTTGCGCTCTGGCCCGTCAGCTCTAGTATAGTGAAAGACGAATGGGGGCGTCTCGCCGTTGGCAATCCGGCCCAAATTCCTGCATTTGAGCTACCCTGCTGTCGAGAATGCGCCCACATCTAGCGCTATCGAGAGACTCTAGCTACCGAGAGCGCTTGGCAAATGACTTAGCGAATTCCCTCTGCACCCCACGGCAGTAGATGGGATGGCGATTGCGCGCGTCAGCTGAAGTCTAGTGAAAGGTGAAGGTAAGTGGCCACCACGGGCAGTCGCAATACAATTCTTGCATTTGAGCAGCCCGTCAAACTCCCTCTCCGCCCGACGGGACCAGATAGGTGGCACTCAGGCGCATCTGCTCTAGTCTAGTGAAAAGCGAATGGGAGCGGCCGACCGCCGACAGTCCGACCCGAATTCCTGCTGTAAAACATGGGTTCAAGTCAAGCACTGGCGAATGACTTATTTGACGAACATTTCGGCGATGTCACCCCGCGCCCGAGGGGAGACGATGGTGAGCCTCGTGAAGTTTCGGAAGCCTCAGGAGCCTCGGCTCCAGTCTAGTGAAAGGCTAGTGGCACGGGCCCACGGCGAGCAGTCTGGCCCGAATTTTTGTTTTAGTGCAGCCTTCCTGTAGAGCACGTGCCAACGTTCATCGCTAACAAGCGACTCAGTTGGTGAAGGACTCTGCGGACTCCAAATAGCGCTCTGAGACAACAGTTCTAGGGTGAATGGAACCGACCCACATCGGGCATCTGGGTCCCAATACCTACATTTGAGCAGCTCTGCTGAAGAGCACAAGATAACGTCCAGTGCTAGCGAGCGACTCAATTTTCGAAGCACCTCTCAGCCTGGCGTGCATCTAGCATTAGCGCAGTCCTGCAGGAGCCCACTTCTAGCGCTAGCGAGCGACTCACTCGGTGAAGGACGCCGTGAACTCTCTTCGCGTTGAAATGGCACTATGGCACAGCACTTCTGTTCTAGTGTGAACGGAAACGACCCACCGCGGGCATATTGGCCCGAATATGTTAATTTTGAGCAGCCTTGCTGAAGAGCACAAGACACGACCAGTGCTAGCGAGCGACTCAATTTGCAAAGCCCCTCTTAGTCTGAAGCGAATCGTTAACGCTGTCCTGCAGGGAGCCACTTCTAGCGCTAGCGAGTAGGACACCGCATACTCTCCCTGCGTCCGAATGGCGCTCTGGCACAACAGTCATAGTGCAAACGGAAGCGCCCCACCGCGGGCATCTTGGCCCCGATACCTGCATTTGAGCAGCACTGCTGAAGAGCACAAGCCAACGTCCAATGTTAGCGAGCGACTCAATTTGCGAAGCCCCTCTTAGTCTGGCGCGAATCTTGCGTAAACGCAGTCCTGCAGGGACCCACTTATAGTGCTAGCGAGCGACTCACTTGGTGAAGGACTCCGTGAACTCTCTTCGCGTTGGAATGGCGATCTGGCACAACAGTTCTAGTGTGAACGGAAACGACCCACCGCGTGCATATTGGCCCGAATACGTTAATTTTGAGCAGCCTTGCTGAAGAGCACAAGGCAGGAACAATCTTTCGTTAGCGCAGTTCTGCAGGAAACCACTTCTAGCGCTAGCGAGCGACTCACTTGGTAAAGGACTCCGCGAACTCCTTCTGCGCGCGCGTGCGGTTGGCGCCCCAGCAGGCGACGGCGAGGTCGGGCGGGCGCGGCGGCGGCAGCGGCTGGCGCTCGGCGCACGCGGCCAGCACGCGGCGCAGCGTGGCCGCCAGCAGGCGCGTCGCGCCCTTCACCAGGTGGCGGTCGACGCGCATGGGGCGCGGCCGCAGCGCCAGCAGCCCCACGGGCAGCGCGTCGCCCGCGCCGCCGGCCTCGCCGCCCGCCCCCGCCACGCCGCCCTGCGCGCCGCCCACGCCGGCCCCGCCGCCCGCGCCGCCGCCGCCGCCGCTACCGCCGCGCCCGCCGCCGCTGCCGCCGACGCCCGCGCCGACGCTCGACGACCGGTCCTGGTACGGCCAGCTGCTGCCGCCGCCCCTGCAAGCACACGCGATCTCTTCGCATGCGGGTTGGCGCTGCTGGGGTTGGGGTGCGCGTCTCTCGCATGCAGGTGTTTGGAAGATACTTCATGTTGGCGTTTTTACGTTTTGGGTTTAGAATTGCGGCCACACGAACTGCTGGACGTTTTGCTTGATGAGTTTCAAATATTTGGATCTCACAGAATAATGTCACATTCTTCCCATTTATCGCGCAACGCGGTCTTGTTAAAGAATTTCTTCAATATTTTTTTAAAATTTAAAGTAGATTTTGTTTGCCGAAGTAGATTTTGTTTGTCTTTAAGTAAGTGGCATTTTTTACCTGTTTTTGAACAGAGTTTTCTTGAAATAGGGATTCACATTGAAAACGTTTTCAGCGTTATACTGTTGGATACAAAATGACAGATTATATGTCAAAGAACTTGTTTGTCAAAAAGTAGACAATTTTTCTCAACAGTTTCCACCTACATATGTTATGATCATAAAACATTACAATGAAAACTATGTTGAAAGGAATGCGCATTGTAGAAATAAACTTTCGTAGTGTCAAATTTTTAAAACAATCGTCCGTCAATTTTTGTGGCCATCTCTATTATTTGCATTCCGTATATATTAACATGGTCAACTTATGAACTTAGTAATTATAATGATATTCTTTAGGTGATTCTTGGGGTGAGTTGGTGCTTGTGTATCGCAATATTCAGTATATTTTTCTTTTAATTCATATGATCTATTCCAAAACACTGCTCATTTTCTTCTGTGATAAATGTAAATGGTAAAATTCGTTCATTTTAATTTTCAAGTGACAGTTATGAATAACAAACGCTAGGACTGCGGTAAACAATTATTTGTTCCTATGTATAGGAAGACTGTGGAAAGAGGAATACAATATATTAAATGGTCTGTAATAATTATTGTGAGAAAATGTTTCAGCTATTTCGTGTAATAATTCTATTTTTGTGTTTTTGTTTCTTACAGTATCATTCTTATTATTACAATGTAACGTAATCTTTTGAACACAATAATTTGAATCTTTTGAACCAAATTTGCAAAAAAAATTTAATCTAACAGTAGTTTACATTAGAATCAATTACATTCAAATCTTAAACTTATATTTTAAACTTATTGAGTCAGTGTTGACAAAACAATCACAAATGTTATTCTTTTGGAGACATTTGAAGAAAAGTATTTGATTATTCAGTTATAATTATTTATACTTTACTATGAATCAGTTAATGTACGTATTATCATGTGTCACGAAGCAAATGATATCCTTAGCGTATTGAACATTTAGTGTTAAATTAACAAGTGTACATTTTGCAAAGATTGTGTCAGTGAAAATAGTAACATCTGTCGAATGGTTTGACCATGTAAGAATATTTTAAAAAGAAAACTAAGTGAAGTGACTGAAATATGTACTATTCTTTTTTTGGCATTCATCCAAAGCTAATTATTTTGTTTTACAAACTTAACGACCTACAAATTATATTTATTTACTTTTAAAAAGCACTGGATTACAAATTGCACCTGAGATAAAGCGAAACAACTTCATAATTACTGTAGATGGGTGTTGTACGCGATTATCTGCCAGAGCGGCCGCGTTTCGTTGATTGTCATTATATTATTCTCATAAACATTACATGCCAGCATGCAACACGTGGCCTCTACATCACAGGAAATGGCTGTTACATTACTCCTTTTCTCCTCGGTGGCATGGAATATGCACACGCAAGATACGCTGCATTCTCGTTCAGCGGATCTCAACATTTGCAAGCCCCTTTCTGCTCGGGAATGTAATGAAGGCACGGCTACCTTGATTCATTCCACTCTTTAACATTTCGCATATCATTGCATTGTGTTCGGCGAAGAATTCTTAAGAACTAAATTGTAAGTTATATTGAATTTTGTAGAAAAGTGTAACTAAACTGAGTAATCAATTGCCAAATATGAAAAAAAAGAAATGATATGTCGAGTGAGTTAATACATTTGTATTTTATATGTTATTTATATTTTTCCAGGTATTCTGAGATAACGTATTTGGTTTGAAGTACAAAATTTAAATATAAATAAGACATTTGTAAGCAAAGAAGACGGCAAAGATATAGGAAGAATGGCAATTTCCTCACTTGCATAACAAATTTTATACTTACAGAATCTTACCATTTTACGTTCTTTACTAGTTTGGTGCAATTTGTCTAATGAACAATAATTTTGTAGATGTATCTCATTTGAGAAATATTAAAAGAAATTCAGACATCAAACATTTTTGATGTCTCCTTTCTATATCTATTCGCAATTCAGTCACACCACATCTTTATTATTTTATTTATGGTCGTAATGGCTAAAACGTTTGCATTCAGCGTGATAAAAAATATTGGTGTTGTGGCGAGTTTTCGTTAGCATTTACAATGAAGCAATTATACTAGTCGTCATTGCCAACAATCTTGTTAATTACAATAGTAGCTTTCGACTTGTTTCGTGGCTTCCATACAGCAGAAAACTGTTGGTGATGGCTAAGCCATCGAAAACTGCTATTGTAATAAACAATATTGTTGGCAATGGCGACTCATATAATTATTGCATGATAAAAAACCCAGAATAGAATTCTTCCCGAACTGAATCAACAGTTTTCCATTCGAATCCATCGCCTAAACCAGTAGTTACAATGATATGCGGGTCGCAGAATAGACCGTGCCCGTGCGGAGGCGTCGACAAAAAACGACGCGAGCGGCGCGCCGGCGCATGCGTGGATGAAAGGGCGCTGGGCAGCGGAGGCGCTGCCGGGCACCGCCGGCGGCCGCGAGAGCGCTCTGCCCCAGGCACTCGCCGCCGGAGCGAGACGGGGGCTGCGGAGAGAGGAAAGACATTCACACACACGCAAGCAGTCCGCGCCACGGGAGGGAGGGCACTGACGCCGCCCTGGGCGGCGATTTGGGCGATCGCCTTCCGTCAGAGAATTCTAACCAGTTCGAAAAATGAAAAATGATGTGCATTTTCATAATGTAATGTATTTTGGTGCCTGCAGGAAATAGCGGAAAAACAAGGTAGTCAGGCTTCACGTGTATAGTGAAAACGAATACTTAGTTTCATATCTACATATAATTTTCTTAGCAAATAGAGGTCAAAGATAATCACTTTCCAATTAATTTGTGGTGGGAAATCTCATGTAAGGAACCTGTGGCATTTCTGACATCGCGGTCTTGGTTAGAAGGTAACACATCCTACCCTGGTGTTTGGTAGATACATAAAATATCGCGAGACACCCTACCCTGAGTTATTTGGCAACCCACTAAGGTGGCTGAGATGTCCCTGTAATGTCTCTGATCGGGAGGTCTCAAGGTTTGAGTTACGACTGGGTCAGGAATTTCGTCACTAGCTAGGTTATATTCAGCCGCTGTCTAGAGAAACATTTTTAGGCCGGCTGCTGTGATCGGTAGTTTTCCGTAGTTTCTTCGATCAACACCAGGAAAATTCTGGAATAGGATCCTAAGAAACGGGCCACGGACCTCGCTCAATATTTCCTTTCTTTTCCTTGGTCTATCCTCACCCCTTACTTACATTTACACTCACGTGCACTACATTTCCACACATGTTGGTAGACGTGACGGGAGCTCTAGCTCGTCCCGGTTGAGGCGGTGTTCCGTAGGTGGAAGATACTTGGATGGGGAAAACCCTGCCAGGCGACGAGTAGATTGACCCCTGATTTTACATCTAGTTAGGAAAGAACACTGACATTTCCCGTGATAAAACATGCACTACTTTTACGAACTAATGATCGTGCTGTTGACTCGCCCGGAAACACTAAATATTCAGTTCCTTGGCAGCATAGTTGAGCCTTGACTTCAAAAATTCATCGAAGTGTCGGCCTTGAGGATTGATGCATGCATGTGTACCTTTCAAACACCAGTGCAGGGTGAGTTGTCAGTCAATCAAGGACACGATGTTAGATTTGATACTTGCGTACCTTTGTTATATGACATTTTCCAACAAATTTCCGTTGTCAAAAAGTGAACTTTATGACCTCTATAAACGACATACAAATTTGTAACATATTTTCTAAATCAGCCTATAATACGGTTCGATCCTATTAGGCATATGACAGCAATGATGCGAACAATTATTAAAAAATACGATGAATCATTACTTGATATAAAAAGTATATTTGAAAAAAAATGTAAAACTTGATCTGCAATTTTTTATGATATAAACATTTAGTTAAGAATCAGCCATAAAATGGTAAAACATATGTTTTATTCCAACGTATCTGCCCGATTAAGTGAAAATACTCTGACGTAACTGATTCTCCGATTGACTTCCTGAAAGTGACTGCGAAGTAGCATGTTCTCCGCTTCGCCGGAGCGGATGCAATATTCACTAGGGGCATTGTTAGTGCCCTCCCTGGGGTGGCGCGCCCTGCGAGGCTCCGCGGACAGCCAGGGCCCTGGTGGGCGCCGCGCCGCGTGGGTGGAGCGCTGGCGCTGGCTGTGTTGCAGGCTGCACGTCGCTCGCTGCGCGCTGACCGGCTGCCCCCCCCCCCCCCCCCCTGGCGAGCGTTCGCTCGGAAACGTCGGGCTGGATAACGCGGGACGGGAGGCGCGTTCGCCGTCGCTTTACTCTTTTCGTTCTTTCTTTTCCTCGTATTTTCTTTCCCCCCTTTTCGTTTTTTCCACTTTTTTCTTTTTTCTCCATTTTTTCTTTTTTCTTTCCCCTCTTTCTTTTTCACTTTCTTTCCCCCTTTTCTTTTTTCTTTGTTTTTATTTTTTTCTTTTTTCTTTCTTTCCCTCTTTTTTCTTTTTCTTTTCCTTTTTTCTTGTTTTTGGTTTTTCTTTGTTCATTATTTGGGTTATTGATGCAACTAAGACTCCAACTGTACTGGACAATCTATAAACGTAGAAATATTCCGAGGGTTTTTACGTAGAATAGATATAGTGTCTTCTTATTGTTTTAATTATTTTCTTTGCTAGAGATATCGATGTAAGAACAATTCGTGAGCATAAAGCCGATTACTGTTCAAACTACATGTTCTTTCAAATACTATCTTTATTTTCTTTTTTACTTTGCTTTTCCCGTTTATTTCTTCTATTTCATATATTTTTCTTCTTTTATGTAGTTGTTTCCTGAATTCAAAGAGCCTATGAAATGTAATCATAAAGTGAAGAAAAACTTCTCTTTTCTGGATAAAATTATTTTTCTGTCGTTTTTCTTTTTTTCTGAATTTTTGCCTAGAGAACACGAGCATATTAAAACAGTTTCCTGAGACGATCTCATTCTGTACCGCGGAGATATATTTTTTTAGCCATCTCTATGGGATCAAGGTGGGATATTTTCCTTCAAATGAAAAGGTAACTGAAATATATCTTTACGTTTAATAAATAATTTCAACAATTTAAAAAAATTATAGCAGTTTCAGTTTCCTGCACCTGAAGGATTCGTTTTAAATCGTTCTTGATTTTCGGAAATCTGTTTTACCTGAGTTTCATTTTATTTGAGTATGTAGGTACTTTCTCAGGAAGGAACAATTCTCATTTATTAAACCATTACTTCAAACTTTTCAAACTCCAATTCTTCGTGTGCTATTACCTTGTTCTTGGAAATAAAATTGAAAGGATTAATGCTATTATTCTCAGTAGAGACTTCATTATACCGTGTAACTCATCACTTATTAAAACAATTAGCATGATAACTTGGCGTTAAATAGAAATATAGAAAAAAGACATACACGTTGTACTAATCTTCCAATAGAATTTCCTCAATATTATTATGATAATATTTTGAAGCAATTAGCGTATTTTAAAAAACTGAGCTAACTTGAAACCGATACCATCTGATTTTTAATACCTTTTTATTATCTCAAAATGAGGGAAAGAATTTTACAGAAATTTACTTCATTAAATTTTGTGAAGACCCTTTAAACATCAAAATTGCAAACTTTATTTGACAAATGGCAAGGGATAAAGTTTAGAATTTAATGTATGGAGTCTTACGTTGGGCAGAAGATAACTTGCTTTTTGAATCTACTAATCACTTACCATCTGGCCATTTTTATTCATAAAATAGCAAATTATGAATTTCCTTGCTGTTTATTATCATAAACACATTTTAATATATGCAGAGAATAAGCATTGATATGCTTAGTGCTATTTATTTTATACTGATTTCCATGAGCACATTATTTATTCTGTTCCTTTTACTAAGTAATCAATACATTTCAAATTATTGTTCATTTCTGAAAGAGCTATTTTTCAAACTGAAGGAATGGGGCATTTCTAAAGAAAAAACGTTAATCAAGTTGTTATTCCTCAGGTTTCAGAGTTCTAGTATTTCAAGTCTTTTTTACAATCTTGTTGTTATAAATATCGTACATGTCGTTGGTTTCTAAGAATAATTTTTGTAGAGTAGACTTAACACAGAGAAATATAAAAAAGAAATAGCTTGATAAATTTGGTCTTGGTTCAGAAGTATATGACTGCAAATGATGATTCTCTCTAGATCCATAATTTATCGTGACTTATTTCAAATGGAAGAAAAGATTTTCTTGACCAGAATACTTATTTAATTGTAGTGTAGCTTCTGACATCTTGATAGATTTCTGCACTTCTTGAAGATTCTTTTACATTTTAAAGATATTATGAATTGTGTGAATGCTTGAATGTGGTCATAAGAGTTTAATTTGGTGCATTAATACGAGTATAATATGAGTAATAATATCGTGCTCTGTAATATGTTACGGTCAGTTGTGTATGATTCATTTGGGATAGATGTAATGACTTCGTTCATTGTGGTGTAGAAGAAATCAATTATTATCAATATTCATTATTTTCTGATTTACTCGCATATTTAATATGCGATTTATTAATGTTGTAGTTAATGGCCCAGCACAATATTAAATTTGCATATTTATTCAGGACGTTTATTTTCTTTTCAAACACATCAGCACTTCATTTTTTTTGTGGAACAGCAGCTCCCGTCTGCGAAATTCTTAACCTACGTTCCAGAGCGAACGGAAAGCACGATCAGCGGTCAGCGGTACTCACCTGGGGAAACTCTTATATGGAACGGTCGAATCGAAATTGTGATGCACGTCCCGGAAATTCACAATATCAACGAGCTTGTCCTGCGCAACGGTAGGCGCGCCGAAGCTGGTCCTGAGGCGGTTCCTGCGGCGCGCGTCGGCCGCGGGCAGCGCGCCCACGCCGCCGCCCCCGCCCGCGCCCGCGGCCGCCGCGCCGCCCGCGCGCCCCAGGCCGAACGCCGCCGCCCGGCCCTCCTTGTACTCGTACTTGGGGCCGGCGGCGTCCCGCGCCGTCGCCATGACGCCGCCGCTGGCGCCGCCCACGCTGCTCGACGCCGACAGGATGCTGACGCCGGCGTCCGCCAGCAGGCGGAGCTTCTCCCCGGCGGCGGAGGCGGCGGCGGACGCAGAGGCGGCGGCGGCGGCCGCGACGGCGCGCGGCCGCCGCGCCGGGGGCAGCGGCACGGGGGCGACGCCGCGGGCGCGCGGGGGCGGCGGCGGTTGCTGCTTCGCGGGCGGCGGCGGCGGCGGCGGGGGCGGTTGCGACGGCGGCCGCGGCGGCTGAGCCGGGCGACCCGCGCCCTCGCCGCCCTGCCGCCCCCTGCCGGTGGCGGCCGCCGCCGCCGCCCCCGCGCCCGCCCCCGCCGACGCCTCGGTGCGGTTGTCCAGCTCGACCGCGTAGCCGCCCGCCACGCTCGTGTCCACCCACAGCCACACGAAGTGGCCGCTCATCATGTTGAGGCGGCGGGCCTCGGCGGTGACGCGCCGGGCTGTGGCCGCGTCGCACATCATGAGCACCACGCCGCGCGTGGACCGTGAGATGTCGGCCAGCCGCCTGCGAACACGCGCGAGCGCGCACACGCGGTCACTCACCGCGCCAATGTCTTATCGCTGAACTGGAATCAGGAAGGCTCACACTACACTGGGATTCGGAATTGGTGCTCTGTTTTTAACGATTTTAAATGTAAGTAGTATTTTAGCCGATTGAAGTGAACGAAAACAATATGACGTGAGTAGGCTGTTTAGCTGCAAGTTTGCAATACTAAATTATTCTCGAACTTTTTTTAAACACTGGTAATAAAATATTTCCATTGAATTTAAGCAATTATCTCTAATCTACTGTAGATAATCTAATGAATATGAGTAAAATATCTTTTATTTATTTATTTTAAATTATGTGTGTAATTTCAAATGTGCGGTTGGATACTAATCATGAAATTAAATGAAAAGTAGTAGATCCATGAAATGGCGTCAGCATAAAACCGTGAATTGTGTAAAATATAGACTTCTCTTCACTGTTAACTCTTACTATAATTCTGAGATCCACATTTCGTACGTATATTCTCCAACGATCAATTTCCGATTATATAATTGATCACTAATGAATAATATTCAAAACATAACTGTTTTACTTGTTAATGGATGAAATAATTTGTAAAATTCCTATCATTCTTATCCCTTATCATTCCTTTTACTATATACGAGAAGAACATCTTTTCTCTTCTGACATTAACCTTCGAGCAACCGCGCGGGCGATATAACTGCCGCCTTTGAAAATAAAACGGCGCTGCGCATTGATGTTTGAATTTAGCTTGACTAGAAGTCCGGTGTTCTCTAGTTATCTATTGGGACACAAGATAGTGGTAGCGTCTTCTTCAAGATCCACTCACATTTCGCCAAATTTGCGCTAAATTCATCAAAGTCATAAGTCTTCGCTCTACGTGGCATAAACACCGCCAGGTGATTCCGCCTGTTCCAGTTTTTTTGCAGGTGTGATGAATACGTAAATATATTTGTCACAAATTTTTGGAATAAAAATGTCATAATACAACTCTTATGCTAATTATTGTGTAAATTAAATGAATTGGTTATTCATTATGCGTAATTTGTGGATGATTTCGTGGATTTCAGTAATATAGATTCCTAATACTTACTATTGTCACGTTATTGTAATATATTTAGCTACCTAAAGATTCTCTCTACCCTTCTTCATCATTTCCATCTTATTAGATTTTTACCTTCATACTTAGATTTTAATTTACATTTTTATTATGTCATTATTATATTGTATGTACTTCTAATCAGTGATTTTTTTGAAGCCAAAGTAGAAGACTGTATTATCTCCTTCAGAAATTTATTTTCTCTAGAATAGTTAATGTTTCAATAAATTTTTAATCTACTGCAATGTCCAGATGATGTTATTTAATTAATTCCGCATGACTGACAATGAAAAGAATATTGAGATAAAGGGATGTTCGTCGGCGTCAAAAATACCGCCCGCGATCGCGCATGTGACACTAAATCGCGCGAGCCCCCGAAGGTTAAAACAAAATTTCATCAACACGTGCACTCTACGAGGGGAATGATCGAATTAACTAGAGCTGCGTTTCTTTCAATATTTATATAAATTTGAAAGAAAAACCTTGTTCTTTGCCAGGAAGTCGAGGGTAGTTGAAACTTTGTTATAGTTTGCAGTAAGCTTCCTTTTTGCAGTCTCCAGGAAGTTGTTGACTCAGTCCTGTGAGAAAAATAAGAGCAGAGACGCAATGTGCAAACTAATTATTCTCTATCTTTACTGAAATGAAGTCGCATCTTAAAGTGGTTAAAATCGTAAAATTGTCTCTCACTACGATTTGTAAGTAACACACTGATCGATACCATTTATTAAATTTTTGGATATCTGTAATTAAAACCCCAATCTGTCTTCTAATTTATTTTTTAGATAATTGCAACTCGATTTTAAACGTTGTTTAAATTAAAATGTGTATCCATTTTGGAATTGAAATTGGCTCATTGAAAAGTCTTAAACAGTACAATTTGCCTCGTATTGTTAATTTTTTCGTACAATGTTTACTTTTAATGTGCACAATTTACTGAAAAGAATAAAACAATATGTATATCATGTACAATCAT
Source organism: Gryllus longicercus (assembly GCA_038098605.1). Classification (NCBI taxonomy): domain Eukaryota; kingdom Metazoa; phylum Arthropoda; class Insecta; order Orthoptera; family Gryllidae; genus Gryllus; species Gryllus longicercus. The sequence continues at coordinate 6,907,012 of JAZDUA010000020.1, forward strand.
TTTCATTTTGTATAAAATGTAGAATTATTTCACTATCAGAAGAATACCACAAAGATTTCTGATTTAAGTAATCAGGATTGTTTAAAAAGTAATTTGTACCAAAGACAGTAGTCCAATTTATAATTTCTTTCTTTAAGCACTTATTTTTCTGACTGGTGTCTATTTCGAATGAAAAAGTACCGTTAAGTCTCGAATAATATAATTAGAAATGTGATTGGGACAAGGAATCCTATTCGCATTACGTGAATTCCAGATATTTGCTCAGATATTGAGAAGATTCTTCTCTGTACTCCGCGTAAGTTGTCAGGAACAAAAGAAAACACCATGGAAAGAGGCACTGAAATTTTCAAGTAATGAAATCTGGATTATATCTAGGTAGACCTAAGAAAATACGTGTTTTTGCTAATGTGAAATCTGGAGCTTTTATTAGATATCAGTGCCTCTTAAAACATTGATATCACTCATTGATTGTTAGGTTGCGAACAACTCATACATTGTTGTTGTTTTTTATTTAACAAAAGATACCTAACCGACTTTGCATCCACCACTTGGCGGAGGGGAGGGGGCGGGGTTGCGAAGAGCATTCTACAACGAGTGGAGCGGCGCCGCCTGGCCGATATTACCCCGCAGGGCGCCTGCTTCGGCCGCCGGCGTCTGGCCGCGGCGCGCATGTCGGAGCGGGGCGCAAGGGGACGCAAGGCGCCCTGTGCAGCGTGAAGGAAGTGGGGGAGGGGGTGGCGCGGAGGAATCTGAAATTATAATCAGGAGACCCAGCGCCGCCTGGCAGCCGCTTTCGCTCCTCGTCCCGCCCCGCCCCCAATGCGGACGCAGAGAGCACAATGGACTTTCGCGCAATGGCCAGGTCGAAATCTTAGGGCATGAGCTGTTCGACCCTGTGAACGATTTGCTTGGTTTTTCAATAGAAAAGACTGCTTCTAGAATTACTTTCTTCATATGTTATAACATCGATCCGGCCACGGATACTCGTCAGCGTAGACTACCGATGTATTTATATTTTGACGCACCAACTGAAAGTATCTGTGCTGGTACACTATTCCCTGTCGAAATGAAACTTTGCTGTCGTGATGGATTAATGTTGATGCACAAAGATTATTTCCGTTTAATAGGCTTTCTGCGTCCAGGATTAATACTGTTTGAAGAAAAAACTTACTTAAAAATATACGGTATTCATTAACACGAAAGATGTTTGGGTTTAAACTGTACGTGTGTCTGAAATTTTGACTGAAACATTATTACATATCTATGAATGTGCAGCGGAGGGTAGTAATTCTGCAAAACGCTCAGTGCACGATATAAAGTCTTTGTATAGCTCCGCAATGCAGAAATCTTAAGTTTTAAATGCAAACGTCTGGACTTTTGAAACGATGCTTGAGCAATATGAACCATTCCAATAGGCACAGATAAGAAAAACAAGTCGTTGTCATTCCAAAATAGCATATCTGTAATATCACGTCGTTTAGCTTTTGGAGATATCTGCATGTTTCCCAATATAGTTGCCCACCCCTCTAGAAATAGACATTAGTTGAAATTTCTGTGCAATTTGCACTATAAACATTCCAATTTTTACACAGCACAATTTTTACACTTAAAAAAAAGGATTGTAAATTATTTAAAATTGAGCCTAAAGTAATGTGCGTTCGTTCACCAGGTGATTTGGAACCACCAATGACGCCTCTACGGGAGCTACCAACGCTCAGTTTAACGTTTTACAAAGAGGCGTTGCTTATCTGCTGACATGGCGGATGGATACTTATTTGAAGCAAACATTATGTTCATTTGTTTTAGGACCTGTGACTGTTGTTCTATTTATGCTTAACGAGTCTCTACCAAAAAGTCAGCGTTCTGCCGCATGTAACGAAACAATGGTGTACTTACTAATAATTTAAATATAATTACTATGTTTCTCTAAATGTCAGAATTTTTCAGAACGTTAATGTGGGAAATACAAAAAATAATATTAGTACGGACGAAATATTTCTTCAAAGCTGAACTTAACCTAATATAAAATAGTATAGACTTGATGAAGTGACTCTAATAACAGTTCCATACGTAATACGTCATTTGTCATAAAATTCCATTCTATCATTTAAAATTAATTATTTTTCGAAAGATTCAAAACAATGCTTTGTCTGGCTATGGTTTTGGGAAACCTCTGGGCAACTTCAAAAATGTTCAAGATACATGGTGCTCAGCACTGACATGACACAATATGTAATTAGAACATGTCATCTTACTCCTTTTTACTGTCCCATTTGTAGCCGTTCATATTGTTCATGTAATTCAAGGCTCATATTGCCTAGTTAGATGGAAGCATATATTTAATTCCGTCGCCCTTGGAAGTAACTATATTTTTGTGTGAATTTTTCTGAAAATATTTTATCAAATACATTTTATTTCCTCTCTTACAGAATCATCTTTTGAGAAATAGTTGGTCATTTAAAGGTAAATTAGAAGTAGAAGTCTAATACGTATCATAATGCTTTGGTATTATATCATATGCTTCGATACCTCCGTCGTTCTATGTTGTCTGTATATTAATTAACTAGAGATCTGTTGCAGCAAAAATGCTGCATATTGAAGTTCCATAACCCAACACGTGAATAGCAAATATTTAATGACTTCCTTAAAGAATTCAGAGATCACTGGATACGTATCAATCAAATAATAAGCGATGATTCCAGTCATATTTTTTTAAAATGATAGACGTTTAAGTCTCAATATGCAAGATCCTCTTCAGTACCTAGAAATACATGTTTGTTACAAAACAATGTTAACAATAGTTTTAAAAGTAAAATTTATATGTTTAAAATTCTCCAAATGAGAAGTCTTATGTCCAACTATAAATGTGTTGTTAATGGATTATCTATAATTATTTTAGTTCATGTCAGAACTGTTGATTATTTTGTCATAGATGTTGTTAATATTAACATTTCGGACGTCAGCCTCTTATAACGCTGCCTCTTCCTTAAAGGCTTGCTGCCGCATGAGGCGGTTATGTCGTAAGGAGTGACGCACTGAGTGAGAGTATTCAGTCGCTACGCGTCATGTGGAAATGAACGGAAAAAACAGAATCAGATATTGCAATATTTCAGTCAAAATCGAAACTTTTTAATTGGTTTTGTAATATTTCTGAATTCCTGGATGCATAACGATAGCATAAGTAACACTTACAAGGCTAGAAGATGCATAGTTTTCTTTGAATTTTGTCATGTATTACAAATTAGTGAAGCTCTCGCTTGCTTGTTGGTTGACGTGCTTGCTTTCCGCGGCGCAAACCCTGGTTCGATTCCCTGTCGGGGAAAAAATTATTGTGCGCTTTCCTTGCAAGGTCCCAGTATCTGTTGCTGTGTGACGATGGGAAAGCTCATTTCTCAGGTTGAAAAGACCAGAATACAGCGTAGGGATGGCTATGTGCTAACCACACGTGCCTCTTAACCCATGATCGCAAGACCGGGACACTGGTGGTAGACCTTGGCTCCTAAGTAGCTGTTGTGCCCAACTACATAGTACGTACATTAGAAATTAGTAATCAAGCTTATTAAAAATTGTATAACGTGTTGTGAATCGTTTATTTTCAGATTGAAAAGTTACGTTTTTTATTAATAGGCATAAATTTGTCCACAAACAATGGAAATTGGATCACTGTGCATTAGCAATCCCACTGGTTGCGATGTCGCCTCGGCCGTTGCCAATCCTCCGCTAGCGTTGCGTTTGGGAAGGTCTACCCTCTTTTCCCAATTGAAGCCTTGTCACCATTTTGTATATTGATCCTCTGAACGAGTGCAAAGATAATTTTAAAATGCATAAGTTGAATTCATTTGTGATGCCAGAATGAAAGAATTTAAAAAATTTAATAGGCATTATTATTTCGTGAGAATTTGATTCTGTAGTTTATTTTATAGATCTTCGATCATTGCTACTGCGTTTGCTGTTAGACGTTTTAATAGTACAATTTCTTGATCACGCTCTTGCTTGCAGAGCTGTGTCAGAGCATCATTGCACATTTTTTGCCGATTGCTGAAAGGAATAATATTTCTAATGCCGCTTCGCTTGGTTTTCTTGTTTTTGATAATAAACTTTGAAACTAAATGCTGAGATTATGAAAACCGAAGTAGTCTAAATTGTAGATGATGTTTTGAGTGAATGTAAACTCATATTTTGTAAAGCTGGTCACGTAGATGTCATTTAACATTGCAGGAGAAACCCAAATTCCCAAAAATAAAGTAACCTTGGATATCGATACTACGTTATTCCAATTATTAGAATTTAGTTTCCATAATTTACAGTCATTAGATTAATAGTTGTAGTGTATTTTTTATATTGTATTGAATTATACAACGTTTATTTCAAAATTGTGTGACATTATTTTTAAGTTCTGTGTTTTAGAGTGAAAATTACAATGAATATTTTTGAAAAATAAAACAGTTATCAGCAGAATAATATTTTCCCTTACATCTGTCAACTAATATTCTGAATAATATGTAAAGAATTCGGTCGGTTTTTGGGAATGTTTCATTTTGTATTTCCATTCTAAGTAAATGACGCCTCTCGTGATAATCAATCACTTTCTATCTGATCATATTATAGATCTATGAAAGCTATGTAAATCTAAAATGTACTATTACTCAATAAATGGCGACGGCGCTTACATTCCACATTATGTTTACACATTAATGCAAGCTCTCAGTCTGTGTTTTGATATTTTAGAACAAAACGGATCAATGTATGAAAAAATAACGAGCTTCTTCATTAATGAAAACAAAATTTTGTTTTCGAAAAATATATGTCACTTAGAAACATGCGAGTAATCGAGACAAAACCTCTGAAAATATCTAGAATAAAAAAAAAATTACTGAAAGCTGTACTCAGTGTTGTTTAATTAAACTCGTTCACACGGACAGCACCACATTCATAATTATGAACAAACGATGAATAATTAATTTCTTTGTTATGGATTTAGGTCGATTTAAAAAAAAATGTGTGTTTTCCGCAAAGTTACCGTCGGCGTTTCCACGAAGCGGGACTAATGATTGGTCGCGCAGTCAAAGGTGATTTCCAACGAATCGCACATCCGCTGCTCGTTACTCACATGGGGACTCGACCGCCACCTCCCCTCATGTGTCCAACCCTTAGGCTAACCCAGGGGTTCCAAACCTTCTTCTTGCTTCGGACACTTGAGAATAAAAAAATGCATTATTACTATTTTTAAAAATTGAAACAAGTTTTCGCCAACCCTTGCGTCAAAGTTTTATTTTATTAATGTCAGTGATGTAAAATGTCAAAAGATTAGACTATTTGTAATTTATTATCACACATTTTATGTATTAATATAAATAAAAACATAACGAAATTTATAAATATTTTTGTAATGAGTGGGATATTGATTTTATTGATTATTTACGAATCAGTTTGAGGTGTATATTTTAATATCGACCCCTAGGTCATCATCGAACCCCTTTAAAATTTTACCAACTTTGAGGGGGGTGGGGCGTCGATGAAGCATACGATTGTTTTAAAAGAGGTCGAAGCGAGAAAAGGGTTTGGTCTTTTGGTCGAACGTTCTTTCGGACTACGCCCGCCACACACCTCAGAAAACCGTGTAGGAAACCTAATCCAAACGCGCTCAGAAGATTTGAATTGATAAGTACTCCATTCAGTTTTTGACCAGCCGGCTTATTAAAGAAAATGTGTTCATTATATTCCTTCTGAAAGTACATTTCAAGATTTCATTGATTGAAGAAAATCTCCAACGTCGGAGATCCCGAAGTTCACAAGCTACGAGGCACTAAACGTGTCTCGGGAAATATTACAAAAATATTATATTCGTTACAGATTTTGAAATTGATGCTGCGGAATATATTGTATATAAATTCAGTAAATGTAATATTAATATTGATCCATGATAAAGAAGGTAAAGTTCGCAATTTTCGAGTGCGGGTCCAGAATCCAACTAGCATAAAAGCTAGCCATAACAATGTCTGACATACTCTTACGCTGAATTAACAAATTTTCTATTCTTATATAGGAAAATGGGAAATAGTCAAACTTAGCTTTGAGGTTGGGGTAATATTATTGTTTATCTAAGGCAGCGGTATATCAATTAGGCAGCTGTAAGTGTAACGCTTCGTACACTTACTTATATCATATATGTGTAAAATAAAAATAAATTTCAGGGCATACAATATGTTATCTAGTCAGGGACCATATCTTATATATTTGATCGTTTCTAGTTCTTTTATTTTTATTTTTTTTATTTTTATTGATAGAATAAATGAAATAGTTCTGTATTTTACCTCTTGGCAAAAATATATGCATCTTGTCTTCTTGCAACCATTTATTTCTTTTCGTTTTCATTGTAAATGAAAAAAAATTAAAAAATCAAAATGTAGGAAGGATAATGTTGAGAAATGAGGTGTTTCATTTGATATTTAAAACACTAAATTCTACTCACAAAGTAAAATAAAAACAAATGTAGTAAATAAAATTTAAGCAATTGTTGTTAATACGTGAATAAGTTTGTGTTCATACATATTTCTTTGTCCACTTCTGTTTCATGGATAAGGCAAATTGATATCTCTCTTTTAAATTTCAATTATTGTGACATAAAATAACAGTTCTGTATAATATTGAAACTCATTAAATTAAATGAACTGCCCATTACTTTAATTACTTTAACTTAATTATATTAGCGATGAAGATGCGTACTCTCTGCGAAGAAATTAAGTAATTAATACAACTCCTTGACTACCCTCAATAGAAAGGACAGTAGAAATAATGAATTTTACGTTGCCGATCGCAACCCTTTCTGAAGTTCACCTAGAGTTTTTCACCTTTTTATGTAAGAGAGGATAAAAGTAGACAAATATACTCGTGATTTTTATCTTTACTTCACTTAATGATGAATATGTATTTGCGCGTAAGAAAATTACATGTCACTTAATGATGAATAGTGCATTTCTGAATCGACGCATTGAAGGAAGTGATTTGAAGCAACAGTCTAATGCCTAATCATGTGTCATGCATTTTATCATGCATCATGCTTTCTTCACTTTCTCTAAAAGAGATATTATTGAATTAATAGATCAATATCATGTAAAATATTTATTTTCGAATGCACATTATAAAACGACCATTATATCATCTCAAAAAGTGTATTTAATAAGATATTTGGTATTATACTATTAACCAAACCAGAATCTTTTACCTTAAATTCATAGTTTAAACACATCTTCCGATAACAACTCGGCATCAGTCATTAATGAATACCACAGTAACTGAATATGAGTGAAAATGACTGTTACCTAAATAAAATATATTGATAAATGAAGAGAGCAGGAGAACGAGAAGAACATGGCTAATGTCTTTAATTGAACGATGTTCATTTAGGCTATCGCAACTGCCATAAGCATGGACTTGCAATAGTAGCTTTAAACATAACCAATCTGTGTAGCCAAAACATAACCAGGACCTGTAATAATGTAGAAAAATTGAAATGTGTAATCAAAATGAAGTTGGAAATAAACGTTAACCCTTGAATTTAAAATTTTAATGTTTACATATTGTAACGCATTTGTGAACTAAAATACAGTTTTTCTAAAATATTTATGGGAAACCCTTATCCACCGGAGCTCGTGGCTCTTGCTTAGCGTACTTGACCATTAATCCATTCCTGAGAACGGGGGCTGCAGAAGAAGTTGTAAGAGAGCAAACGAACTCCAAGCTCTACTCGGAAACGAAGTGCGATGGCTATACCCCCCCCCCCATCCGCGCCCGAGTGAACCGCGTCAGTTCCGACGCCTCGCGGCCCCGCCCACTGTGCCTGCGTTTCAGGTCCCCGCCTCCCTCGGCGGCCCGCCTCGGTATTTAAAGCAGCCGGGAAGTGTACTCCATCGTCACAATGCCGCCATAGAAACCGGCCGCCATTCAACGAGCGCATCCATCAATACGAAGGCGGGCCGGGAGAGGCGGGGGCGGGGGCGGGGGCGGGGGCGTTGGCGGAGGCCGGAGGGTCGAATCGAGGGCGGCTACCGCGTCCGCAGCCCGCCCCGCCTTCACTGCCTGCCGCTGTCGATCCTCTCTATACACCCGTTTCCCCTCCTGCTTTCTCTGCTGCTGCCACTCTCCACGCCCGCCGCCGGCTCGTTGCTCCAGTTGGGTCGACTTGATGCGTATTCTCTTCAATGTTCATGTGTGCCTCACGTCCTGCAACCGCTGTTTCAACTGTTCTTGCCCTTTCGTCTGCTAACGCCAACTGCGTTCATTGCCACAAGCATGCTCTACTTCACATCTTTCATTTGCATCCAATCTTTACACTTGCGTCCAATTTCTCTACTCTTTCGTCTGCTTCTCTTAATTCTCTAATTGACATGAATGGCTGTATTGTTGCTCTCTGTTCCATTCTCTAATGCCGCCTTCGAGTTCATCGCAAACTTACCATTAGTCTTTCTACAGTTCACACACGTGCTTAATATATTTTATTTTTTCTGCCAACACACACTAATAATATTGTTTGTGTTCAAAACAGTTTAACATATTGTCATTCTGTACAGATAATAATAACTGGGCACTCCACTATCTATTTTCTTTCTATTAATTGTTTTCTGACCATAAGAAACTTAAACGTAAACGTAAACAGTCCACATTGAAGACAACACCCAATGGACGCCAGGGATTCTCAAAGATCTTCCCTACCTCCTCGCCTTTACACTATGTTTTTATCAGATATTCCACAACCAGTCACTTCTGAAATGGAATTGTTTGCTGAAGACAGAGCAATATTATCATATCACGACGGTATCTTAAACACACACACACAATCATAAGAGGACGGAGGGGAGCAGGAGCGTGGAGGGCCGCAAAAATTTCGAAAGGGAACCAGAAACCCTACGTAATAAATATTTTATTTCCGTAAATACGATCAATTCTTGATTTTTACCCTTTTTAAGCTAGCAGTTGGGGGAATTGATATATGGCATTTGGGGAAAAGTCTCTTCAAACCCTGGAAACTCTGTGAATGGTTAACATCAAACCAATTGTAATCATTAAATGTATAATTATTTATTTAATTGTTATCCTTGAATTGTTTTAACTACTAGTAAAATATTATTTATTAGACATTAAACAAGTTTAATAGAAACGGGAGCCCAGAGGGGAACAGAAGGACTTAGAAATGTAGTTTCTTTCCTCTTGTTTTAAGTCGCGTACGCCTAATACAAAATTATCTAATTAATTTTTGAAAGTGTACTTAAAAATGGAGAATAAAAATGAACTCGTCAAAATCAAAAAGATTTTCACACTTCTGTAAACAAAATTTCCTCTTCCCCTACGTATCTAAAAACTCACCAGTACATCTAAATGATACATTTTCATTATTTTCCTTTGTATGATTAAGTAAAGAATTGGCCCGTTTTGTGGCACAATTCCCTGTTGGAGATACAGATGAAAATTTGAACTTATCTAGGTCCTTAGAACCTTCCCGAATCTTAGTTTTGGTATTGCCGAGGAAAACAATTACGAACATAATAGAAATTAGGGATTTATCAATCAAAGTAGGAAAGGAAATTAATTCTTGTGATAACGTGAATGTAGATTGATAAAATGAACCTATTTGTTCTGGACATTCTGTTTCTGTTCAAGTTCTGTTCACATTCGGTTTCTGGTGTTCCCTAAAATTTCTGGGAATGTACATAGAAATGTAGATTTTCTAGAATAAATTACAAATCTAAGTGTAAATGTGTACGTAAATACGGTAAATGATTTCATAAAGGACTTCACAAAGCATTTGGTAAAGGACGTGAATGTACCGTTAAACATCATCAAGAGCAAAGTTTTATTGAGTCATTTTTGATGTTCCTCTAGTGTTGCAATCCGTATAACAATGATATCTTTGCCCTGTTTCTAAATATTTTGAACATTAGAACAGATTAATTACCTCATCAACACATTCAGTCTTCACTAATTCAAACTGATGGATCACAAGATAATTTCCGGCGCGTTTTCCCAGAGTTTTCCCATGTTTTTCACAATCACAAACCTCTCGAGAGCATATTCTTTGCTGACTTCATTTCCTCCAACTTGGTGACCCCTATCGGTGTTCGATACGTCCAAAAAATATCGCATTCTACCAATAGTACTGTCTCTCCCTCCCCCTCCCACTGACTCTCTCTCCTTTCTCGTCATTCTCGTTCTCTCCATTTCTCTTCTATTTTATTAATCATGGCTTGAACAATGAGATAGAAATGTGACAGTCAATTTACTTTACATATGAGTATTACAGGAAATTACATTCTCGCTAACATTTTAAATTAATGCTCCAAAACTAGTTTCATTACGCAGTAATCCATATCAGCTTGTAATATGAATAATCTTTTTAACGATTTAATTTCTATAAAATATTGATGTGATAAATACATAATCTCATCGACATAAATTTGATAAAGTACGGAAAATAAACTTTGTGTTAAAGTGGATCAAAATAAGAGACAAAACCTTATAACTTATTTCCTATTGCGATATAATCCAGTTTGTGCCTTTTATACATATCCTCATATTTGCACTGCTGCTGGAGTCTTTTTAGTTGGTGAGGGATGGACCATATGGAAACAGAAAATCAGACAAGCGCCAAGCATTTACAATGCGACTGTAAAGGGAGTCGGAAGGCAGTATTGTTAGTGGTATGTATCGCATTGCTGAATGTATTCGTACTCTGCAGCCATACTTGACTAAATGACATTGAAAATATTGTATTATTCCGTTATGGCATTGTATCATTATTATCCCTGATAACACTACACGGTTAACTATATCGTATAAGGTATTAAGTTACATGAGAACTGGCTTAGTCTTGCACCTCCGGTGAGAACTTTGACGTTCCCATATTTTTGCGTCGTATTCAAATTCATTCTATAAATAATTGTTAAAAAAATGTTGCTAGGGTCGTCTTTCCCCAGAAACAGAGAATTATTTGAAAAAGAACCGATAGCAGTACTTTTTTTAAAAAGAAAGTGTTTCAGTACATTAGTAGGTTTAACTACCCTCACTATAATAAAACAAATTATCGCAGAAATAATGGATCATGTCATAAGACTTTACTTTGAACTGCACACGGACTATAGTAGTTTATAGCGTTCAGGACAAAAAGCCGCTTTAAGACCCCCCCCCCCAGTTCTTGAATTCTTCAAGAATATTTAAGTATACGGTTAGAAATAGAGCCAAACGTGTTGTTTTGTAGAGAGCAATTCACTGTGATTATCTCCGAAGGTGGTTTTAAAACTCTCCAAATTGTTGTCTAAACATATAACCTTCCCTCTACACGTTTTCAAAAATTTATTAAGTAATTAGGATTGATTGTAGTCAATATGATGAATAAAGTAACGCCTCTGGCAAATGTTGGAAGGCGGAGGGGACCAGTAATTCTCAGCGTTTTACTAATGTTCTCGTAGGTAAATTGAAACCATCAATTTAGACCTGTTTTTTAGAATCCTTACAGAATACCCTAGAGCGATTTGGCTGAGTGGTTCATTTGAGGTGTCTTCTTGAAAGAAATTAGACGAATCCTCTCAGCAAGTTCCGTAAAACAACTTCAGCGCTTTTGAGTTGCTTAAAAAGAAAAAAAATACTGACTTTTTAGATAATATTTTTTAGAATCTTGTAGATATAAAAAAGAGATTATTTCCCCATTAGGAGACTTATACGCGTCCAATGAAACGTGATTTGCTTCAATTGGTGGACCGGGAGTGGTCTAACCATGAAAGACGGATGGGCGCAGATTATTCGATTACTCTTTAAGATGAGAAGACATTGAAAAATTCTCGTTTCTTCAGAGATCTTACCGAAAAAAAAGAACCGTTGGAGCATACCATATCCATGACACTGTAAAAAGGAAACTTGTTACGGTATCGTAGATCTGGTATACTCCAACGGTTCTTTTTTCTTCGGTGTGAGTAAATAACGAATCCAACGAGACGTTATCCTTGCCGGTGTTACTGTTTTCTCATAATGTAAATCCGTTATTGCGTTAAGTCCTAAATTTATACACCGTCGCCAGACAACTGGTGAGAACTGTGTAAACCGTGGCCATATGGCGTGACGTCGGGGCGTGAGCTCTTCCGCATAGCGGCCGCATCACACGCCTCACTAGCGCCCCCTGGCGCACGGCGCTGTAACTCACTTCCGATCCAGCGCTCCCACGAGGGCGGAGGCTCTCCTCGCCGCCACGGCCTCCTGACCTTCCCAACGCTCCCAACGCCCGCCGCAGTGACCGCCCGCCCGGGAGGAGGCCGAGATTCCTCGCCTCCCGCGAAGCAATTTCCCAACTCCAAATGGTGGAAGCAACACTCGTTTTTATCAGTTGCATGTCAATGGATGGAGAGGGGGGGGGGGGGCAAGCGATGGACTCCAACGTATACATCGATTAAAACATTGAGTCCGCTGACAGTTGATCAGCGGTGAGGTTGGAATTCCAATCGGGAGCTTGAACGTCACTAGAGTGACGCCACTTTTGTAACGTTCAAGCTCCCGCAGATCCTGCAGACGCTGCAGATCCAGGCAAAGATGCATGACAGCGTCACTGATGTCAGAGTTACAACGGACTCAATGCTTTAATCGACGTATAGGTTTCTTGCTCGGCGGAGGTCGCGATTGGAGGTTACTATTCGAGGTTGGGATTGTTTCGGCGAGGAGATATTCGTCCATTGTTTAGGACTTTTATTTCTACAACCTTTGTTAAACACAAGTGGTGTTTTCGTCTTTCAACGCTTATCGTATGTTTAAAAAATATCGAAATAGTCGCCCTGCGTAATCACTTCGTTAGGCTTACCTGTCGCAGCCGTTCTTTAGTACCTGAATATGTAGATAGCAGTTGTGCATTCGGAGAATATTTATTGAATGTTCAATCAATTTCCCTCAAAAAGGGATTAGCGATCTATGTCTCGACGTGAGAATTGCAAGTACAGAAAATGCTAAAAAATATGTATGCCCTGATGTCCTTGAAAAACTAATAATATTTTAACATAAATGTGCAAAAACGTACGTATAATTTTGCTATTTGTGTGTGTACTAGTATCACTAATTATTAAATGTGTAAATTTATATTATTTTGCACTTTTTTGGGGGTCATCACACACTTGGTGTTTTTCGATTATCGCAATCGTATTGGGTGGACTGTTAATCGGAATTGTATTGGATGGTGGACTGTTAAGATTAGATTATTTAACTGCAGTTGAGTACAACTCGGTAACCAACACGGAAGGAACAAGCCTGTAGGCATCGCGTTGCGGTACCGGTGAAACACTTATTGGAAGAACGCTGCAGATCCAGGCAAAGATGCCAGAAATTTACTTGATGTGTTTAACATCGGTGAGTTTATGGCGCTTGCCAAAAGAGAATTCGTATGCCTACTGCTCTGATAAGTGGCTTCCGTTGTTTCGTGATCATTTCCAGACAAATATCAAAGCAACGCCCTATAAAAAGGATCCGGAACCACGTGCGATCATTTATTCTTATCCCCTTCCCTTTGTCATTCGTTGCGAACAATAAATGAGCGTAAATGAATGTGACTTTGTACCGGAGTGTTGAGAGCCGTTGTTTAAAATTGTGTATATGTGATTCTATATGTAATATGACGTTTGAATAAGTTCTGTGTTTTGCATTTTTCACTTAGATACTACAACTGAATAATTGTCTCCGACACGGTGAACGCCGGGGATTGTAAAAGCCAAAAAAGGTGGCGAAACAACGGTTCTTTAAACGGGTTCAGTACATTACTCTGAAAAAAGGAGAGGAATTAGCAATTGACAGAAGACGGAGCCACTGCCAACTTCAGGAAGAACACATTTTTCCTTACGCGTAAGTAATGCCTAAATTTTATGTTAAATTAATGGTACTCGTAGGTTACTGAAGTGATGCACCCATTTTTGACCTATGTGTAATGCTTGTAAGATGCAAGATAGGCGACGGCTCGCGTTCTTGTTCTGTGCACGAACTCCTATCGTTTTATCCACAATAATTTTGAAAATAACTTTTAGAAAGAATGGGCCGAGTGAATGTAATATTATTACTATTAGGACAACGATGATGATCCCCGATTTTGAAGCAAATGTCCGATTCTAGTGCGCATCCTATACATTCCGAGGGTTGAATGATATATGGCACGTGTGGATAAATTCGAGATCACCAAGAGCCGGCATTGGCAGCTGGTCAGATGACCGTCAGTGGTACCGCACGACACGCTTCAGCAGAGGGTTACATTCCAATTTCTATTCTTTCACTTCATTTGCTCGATGGAAAAAGAATAGGTTTTGTGTTCTATAGAATTTTCGTGTTATGTGGCATCTCCATCGTTTCTGGATGTTTAGCGCCAAAGAAAAAATGTTTTACTCCAACCAATAATAGCTGAATAGCTGTTCTACGTTCATATGTACACTAAAAACGTTTACAATTTCTGTTTTTAAATATATAATACTACCTTAAAGAATTTTCACTTTGAAGTGACCGTTGTTGCTAATATTCTACAGTTTCTATAGCCGTTTTTCTGAAACACAGTTTTGCCTGTAAATGAAACAAAGAACCCCCTCCAAATAAAGAATTCATTTATATTATTACGAGTTTTTGAGAATTCAATCAGTGGCACTTTTAAACTTACAAAACCTTCTCAAAACAGCTGAAAATGATTTGAGTATACTTTTCTCAGAAGTGTTATATCATTTTTCTCTAGCTCTATAAATCCATGCAACTAATTTCTGCTTACACTAAGCGCGTTTCTCTAACCCGCAAACCGCTACGCAGAAAGCTTTACTTTTATTTCATGGAAATAGTGGTTTGCGAGACTGCTTGAAGAGATTTTGGGAGAAGTTTGAGCGTGGACGCTTGCTGAGCCAACGCATTTGACTTGCATATACGGCAAATTGTATGCAGCTCAAGGGCCACCCTTGCTTTTATAATGTTAAACCGGGCTTCTGGTGCTGATAATTGGTATTATCATCAGAGAATCACACTACGCAAGTTCTCGGAAAGATAAATACCGTGTACGGTGAGTTTCCGCATCTTTAAGAGCTCAACAGTTTGCGTTGTATCTCTACCACGTGAGGTACTATTTCCGAAAAGATGTCACGTGGTGTAACCTTGCTGTGAATAATTGAGGTTGATGATACCTTTTAATAGTTATATTCAGAATCACTTATTTTTTCTATTATCCATTTCCTTTCATTGTATTTGTTGACGAATAAAACGTCCATTTCGGTTCATTTAGCAATCTTTTCGACATAACCGATCGAATATTTTTTTCTTTTTTATTCTTTGCCAGAAACCTTTTATCACAATCTACCTCATCTTCTAACTTTCACCACTAAGCCCTCATACAAAAGATAAGAATGCAGCCTTCTTCCCCTTGAATCCTCAACAAAAGCACTGTTTCCGTTACAGTCGATAACCATCATTCTAAAGCAGTCAAGGCAGTTCTTCCCGAAAGCTCCCCGTTGTCTCCCGCTATTTATAACTTGTATGTAGCAGACTTGCCAAACCATAGTAATAAAAAACCACCTAATTTGCCAATGACATGACTATATATTCATCAGGATCCACCAAAACACAATGAAAATCAGCAGCAGCTGCATTTATTATCTGCTGCTACTCCAAATCGACAGCTAGCCAACCAAAAAAAGAAATTAAAATCAATGCGTCAAAACATCAGCTAAAATATTTTCTTTAAGATCTTACATACCCCATCCCCTTACAATTGAACCCAGAACCCGTAGAAACCCTTTACAAACCCATAGAATATCTAAGCCTTTTCTTAGACACCCAACTCAGTTGGGAAAATCACATCGACAATAAAGTTATACAAACAAAAATTAAATTACACCAACTAAAACTAATAATGAATACATTTTTCAAATTACCATACAATACCGCCTTACTCCTTTCCAAAGGATCATAAGAACACTACTTTTTTATGCATGCACAGTATGCATATAAAAGCACAGCGCTGCCATATCGAAATCTCCAAATAGTCCAAAATCAGTTCCTCCCCACCATCACGAATGCTCCATGGTACATCTCCAATTCACAACTTTATGAAGAATTTCAGTTAGAACCAATAACCAACCACATTATTTTTTTTATCCTCCCACTTCTTCCAGAACATTACCAATACAACCAATCAAACCCCTCTAAGACTGCCTAAACCCAATACACAGAACCAGCATCAAGAACAAATTCCCGTTTCATACATTCCTAAATAAATTCTCAGATCTCGACTCGAAGTAGTTATCACATAGAGATATCTCTACCACCCTTGTAGTAATGTAAGTTGTATTTTAAGATTATTAGTTAATTTATTGTAAATAAATTATAAGTAGATTTAACAAATCATAAGAAATGTAGAGTGTTTTACGACTGATCTTTGTATTATTCAATCCAATAGAAAATAAATAAAAAAACGAACCCTTGTGCACTTATTGACTTAGTAACTTACTGAAGGAATATTAACATTTAACGAAAGCGTGGTTAATGAGACACGAGTGTACTAAACTGAATTCATTCGTGGTTGGTCTTTTAGCCGAAGTAAAGTATTTCCCAAATATCGCATAAACCCACTTATTTAGACACAGACAAAACATCATTTAATACCAGTGAGCAAGCTTCTTTTACTGGCCTAACTTTATCTCCCAGCCAACTCTAAACGACAGCCTTCGCGCAGGTATTTACGCAATAATTCCCGAGTTCCTTTCTCCTCCTGCACAGCTGGCCTTATGTCTCCATTTGCACTCCTCTCGCCGCCTTCTCACCATCACTAACATCCTTCTCGACCCCCACTCCGCCCGCACAGCCGTCGTCGGCGGGGTCTCGGACAAATGAAGGCGATGTCGCGCCGTTTCGAGCCCGCCGCCACAGCGGCGTCCCTCCGGCCGTCGGGAGCAAACTTAGCACGAGGCGACGAAAACTTGCGCTTTTGAAATATTGCGCGGAAAACTTCGAGGCGCGTCGTCTCGGTGACAGTTCGCGCGGCGCGGCGCGGCGCGGAGCGCACGACTGTTTGCTCAGGGGGCGAAGATCATCGCCGCGACCGGCGACGCCCGCCCGCCCGCCCGCCCGCCCGCCCGCGATGACGGGCACAGTGGGCCGAAATCACACACAGAGGGTGCGCAGCATTTTCTTAAGATAAGATAAATTTATTTGAACTGCAAACGGGCGTAACCCGGTGGCAGCTAATTACATAAATAAGATAATGTAGCTAACATGCAAATTATATAACAATAATGTAATGATACAAAACTAATTCATAAAACATTAAATGATCTTATGAAAAGGAAATTTCTATAATCGAACTCCGCACTGAATGCTTGTTTAATTACGACCACACTGCACTGCACTGTACTGTACTTCACTTCACTTCGACCCTTGAATCATTTCCTTCATTACTTCTCTGTTCTACACTGCACGACACCTCACTTCGTCTATTACGCATCGCTCTATTTACATACTATGTTCATTTAAGTCCCTCATTTACTTAGTAATACCGTAAATTAATTTACTAAACTGTTGAACGCTACGAGGCAAGAAAAGGAAAGTAAGTAAATAAAGTAAAGTAAGAAAATTCTTTTAGAGAAGAGATGTGCAACTAGCAAGTCCTCAAGGGCCACAACTTAAACTTTTATCATGATTGCAGATCATATTTCTCGTGCGACCCACACCTGCCAACCTCATGTTGTTGATGTCGGCCCTGCTGCTCTGAAATGGGAGAAGTGTGAAAGCCAGGCCGAACCACGCACGACGCAATGAAACACATTGGGATGATTTTGATTTTATGAGTTTACTAGAAAAAAAATCCATAGATCTAAAATTAACGAATTTCGTACATTAAAGCGCCCAAGATGGGGCCCAAGTGGATTTTGCCGCGGCAGGGTGCGTGTGCTAGGCGCGCAATGCACTCGCCCGACATGAATGAAGGAGCATTTCATTTTTCACTATTGACCTTTCCTGAGGCCACAATAAATGGCTCCATGGGTTGCATAAAAAAAAACACAGTTGTCAAGACATCTGCCTTGTTACCGAGAAAAAAAGTATTTTTTGCGTGGATATATAACGCCGTAAATAGACATGTCCCATTCACGGCCCTATATAATACACTGCTATTTCAATAGATATGAAATATCTTATGAAAATTTAAAATTACAAACTTTTTTTAAATATATATATTTTGAATTCGAATAAAAAAATTGTATTTTGTGAGAGAAGAGTGTTCTTGATTGATTTTCTTATCTCGACCTACGCTCTCGGCAAAATAATTTAATCTCGACCACGAGAAAAGCAACCACTTCGTGCACGTAATATGAAAATAACTCTTTTAGATAGTCATTAGTCAAAGTGATTACTTTCAGGTGCATGCAAAGCGTGTTAAAAGTTCCATTTTTAGCACTGCTGTTAAAAGGAAAGACGACACTATATGTTGAGAGGAAACTGTTAATATCCAAAAAAATTTTCTTGTCAATTTATCGATTCAGCTGCTACTGAATTTAATGAAACGAAGTGATTTGTGTACTTTAATTAAAATAAAATGAAAGTCAGTGAGAAATTTAAATATGGTGTATGAAACAGGTGGTAAAAGTGATTTTATTTCGCACGGTCCTATCGGTCACGTGTCACAACATTTTGTACGCACAGAATAAAATCTCACTTTTACTAATCGTATTTTAAATATATATTAAGTATATCAATGAAAATATTAAATAACTAGTGTAGCGATGAAAATAAAACAAAGTTGTTTGAATTTGGCAATTTTTCTTTTCTGGCTGTTTATAAATATTTCAAAAGAATACACAATTACACAAAATATTTTTCTTCATCACAAATACTATAATAAGCCAGATTACTAGTTTGTTTTCATGGCACCTGATTTCAAACTCCGGACTCGCCATATGAAATTTAAACACGTCAGTCCGGGTCCACCGCAGGTGATTTTGGGGCTCACTTTCTTTGTTACTCGCTCCACCATTATCTCATCATTATTTAATGTAGCGTTATCATCCACTCACTCCTCAAGAAGGAACTTCATGTTTCCCTCTCTTTCTCTGTTCTCATTACACCACTCTATTGACTTTCTTTGTATCGTTATCATCTACTAACTATTCAAGAGGCGAGGTTATTTTTGCACCGTGAAATCAGAAGTTCTTGTTCTAATGCCATTTCAAGCGCCAACGAATTTTTATGATCGAAGTACAAAACCATCTTCGCATTTTGTAGGTCGACGGAATAGATGATGAGTAATATTCTTTAAAATTCAATGTAGATTTATCATATAGTATTGTATTTACACAATATTATACAGTTATACGGAAAATACGGCAAAATGTCAAAGAATGTAATCGAAAAAGATAAAACTTACTTTATACGTGAATAAAATACTAATATTTTCCTGCTGTTAATTAAACACCCGCGCTACCCCATTCGTGAATAATGAAGTAATTTGCATATAATGGTTTCTTTTAGCCACTTTAAAGATGCATAACTACTCGTATATACTCGTATTCCCTCTAGAAAATCAGCAATCTTGGCTTCTAGCGTCGTCTCAGGTGCTCAACATTTTCAGTCGTGAAAACAATCTTCCTTTACTCTCTAGTACCCTAAATTAATATTAGAACACTCAAACGTATTGTTTCATAACTGAACCGTAATCTTATTACTTGTTACAATTAACGGCATTCGGCCCACTTCGGACCCGAGCGCTCCGCTCGCCTCTCCCGTGGCGCCTGAGAACCGCCGTCTGGAGCGGGCGAGAACGACGCCTCGTCCGCGTGTAAAACGAGAGCGAAGATTTCGTTTAATTAGTGCGAATTAGGGAAACAAAGGGGCTCGCGAGGTGCTCGCGAACTTCCGTCGAGAAATAAACTGAGGGACACAAATTGAATCGCCCACCCGCGCTCTTCCCCGTCGTCGCGAGAAGAAGGCGTCCTTCTCTTTGTGCGATTCGTCGGCAAGATGGCGTCGCGGCTAATGGGATTTCCCGATCGTATCGCAGGGCCGTCGTGACACTGATGAGCGAATTTCTGCGGTGTGGCGATTGGGAAGGCCGCTGAATTGGAGAGTAATTTCGGAGTGGTTATTAGTTCGATTGGTTATGACGTTTCCTTTTCTTATCGCCAGGAAATTGATAGGAAGACGTAAATTTGGTTGGCGGTTTTTAGAAATCTTTTTCGGATTAGCAAGTAAACTCTAGGTGCACGCCCAATTTCACTTTGATTCTTTGATGGAAATGGTTTACCGTATAATATAATTTTTTATTTCTTATTAATTTCTTGACTGACTTCAATAAGGATTAGTAAGTGTAGTAGAAGATTAGAAGGCGCGTTTTGTGAATAAGTAGGTTTGGGAATGTGTGACGCTATGATCCCGCGGGCAGGCTCCCGCGCATTTGCTGGGTGTGATCCGTTTCTAGCAGACACACCACGTCAGACATACCAACGTAAGCTATCTAAATTATTTAGTGACATGCGCACAGTTTTCTGAACGCATGTTAATGTATGTGTATGTGAGAAGGTAAGTAGAATTAGAAGGATGAATCAGTGCGTGGTTTATTTAAAATGCTGCAACAGTTTCACTGCGGAACCGATACGAGGAATCCACGCACACGAGAGATCAGGCACGCACTCGAGAGGTTGTATAATAATAGTCCGTCAGTGATGTTATTCGTTAACGGGATCTGAATCTTAATTGTCTCGATCAATGAAGACGTATACTCGCGGCAACTAAATTATCTTAGCTTGAATCGTTTTAAAGACATATACCTATATTTCAGATAAATTAACGCAATAATACTTCAAATGATGTAAAAGTGTTATGTAAATTATTCGAAATACCGTGTATTAGGGACAGTTTGAATGCTTAGATTTTATTTTAAGTAAACTGCTTCTTATGAGCTCTTATGTAAACCTGATTTCACATTCTAGTTAAAGTTCACTCACGTCTGATGGCACACAAACACACACACTGGACGTAGTTATTTTTGTTAATCGTGAATTTCACCCAGTTTGAGGAGAATAGAGGGGGGTCGTAAATAATTGAAAGCCCTCGCGCACTCGAACGAGAGCGTAAAACAGCTCTCCGGAGGAGCGGGCGCAGCTCTTGTGTCAACAGGGGCCCCCTGAGGCACGTAACCGCGCGATGCGACGCACAGCGGCGCCCGCCATTTCACCTGCTCGGGCTCAAAGGCTGCCATCTCCAGCTCACTTGCCCTGTCGCTCTGTGCCTTGTGTTCGTGGCACAATGACCGTAATTTTGAAGTTAGTAATCTCAATACGATCAGAGTTAGTGTGGCTCTGGTAAGGCGTTTGTGTGTTGGTGTAGGATTGTAGGGTGAAAGTTCTTTGTGTTTCACTCTCAGCTCATTTACTTATGGTCTGAAAAGACTTAGAGAGGAGAAGACACAATGACCATAGTTTTAAAGTTAGAAATCTCAATACGATCAGAGTTAGTATGGCTCTGCTAAGGCGTTTATGAAAAGTAGTGATGAAGAAGATAATGACAATCTAGATGGTAGAGTGAAAGACAGGAAAAACGGGAGAATACGGACGAAACCAGCCGTGAACCAGTTTTGTTCGGTACAGATTTCACTTGGAACAGACGGAATACGAATCTCGGCTCCAGGCGTGGAAGCCTAACAGTTTAACCGCTACACCGTCATAGGTCGTGCTCACTTGTCTCATATTATCTCCCCTCGGAACCAATCAACGTATTTTGAAGAAAATGTAGAAATATCAAAGGATGTACAGTGTAACTGCACAAATAGCCACCTCCATTTAGCCACGGCAATTTTTTCCTGGAACAGATTGATTGGTCCATAAAACACGAATAAAAATTCCCTCTTTTAAGCGGTCACCTGCTCCTGCTGGATGACATTTTAAGTACGAAAGAATACATATTAATGAAATTTCAAAAAAGGTTCACTTTGACCAGGTTTCAAAACCTCTGCAGCAAAAAAAGAGAGTAAAATTGCTGAGCAAAACATTGTACGAGTAAGATGTGTAAACGTAAGTAAAAATGAGCATTTTCTTTATTCTATATTTGAAGAGCAATTTGTTTTTGAATTTGTGTTTTGCAGTACCTTAGGTAATTAAAATTAAATTATTTTACGAAAAATATATTTCATTTCCTAACATTTAACAAAATTAGACGTAATTTAATATTTTGTTTCGTAACAACTTAACCTTGACTAAGCGGCTACCTCCATTAACTGACAAATTTTGACGGAATCAGTAGTGGCCGATTGAGACATGTTTCACTGTATTTTCAGCGTAGGAGTGACATAAGCCGTTCAAAGTTATTCTCAAATTAGTAAACTAAAATTAGTGACAGTTACATGGTAATGAAGTCAAGATTGAATGGTTACCATCGTTATAGGCATTTAGGCCAGTCCGTTTTTTTTGTTTCCTAATTGAATTATAATATTTGTGCTTAAGATACCGTACTAAAGACTGGATTATATACGAGTATGTTGATATCGAATATCCAATTTTCAGTTATAGTTCGTTCATTAATTGGATACATTTCAATTATATAATCGGTAACATTTCACTCAATCAATCAATTAAAATTTTTAAAACGTGTCCATGCCACCTACTTCGCCGATAGAGCATATATATGGCCAGGATCTGGTAAAGTCGTTAGTGTTAACAGTCGGCTACAGGAGGAGTCTGTCCGGGTTCGATGAACGAACTGTATTCGTTTCATAGTCGGAATGATTTCTGAGGATTCTCTTGGAATAGACGTTTTATTGAACTTCATTTCATTTCCAACAATTCTGTCCGAAGCGATTGTTTAGGAAACAACACCGTCGGGTAGTGTTTTGGGATACGAGACTGACAAAATTATTACAGGGAAGTCCCTGTCGAACAATAGTTCCAATGACGGCGCAGTTGACTACGAAAGTGAAAGTGATTGATGATGCGGCACAGAGGGTGAGCAGCAATCGCTTTTTGTGCTACTTCCCTGCAGGAGATCTTACGCCATGTCCGGAGAGAGCTATGTGCGAAACAACTTATCAACGGCTTCTGAAGTTAAGTCTCCTGAGTAGTTTTTAGAAAGTTCTCTAGCTATAGGCGGGAGCGCAAGTGTCTAACTTGTGTGTTGTCGGCTACGTAACTATACTGTGTACTTACTTTGCCTTGGTTCTCGGTGCTATGCAAATCGTCTAAGCCTCTCACTCGCCGACTCGCTTCATCGTACTCGCCTTGATGGACATTTTTTTAAATGTTGGACAACACTGAATATCATTAACGTGTCATATTTAAGAATAATTAATCGACTGATTGGTGTTTCCGGGCGCGTCAACAACCAAGTTCATGAGTCTCGTTAGCGTAGTGCATGTTTTATTACGGAAGGTAATAGTGATCTTTCCCCTCTACTAAATGACGAGATCCGATGCCGACCTACACGTCGACATGCGGGGGTTTCCCTCTACCAGATATCTCCCTGGTGGCACCGTCTCAGCTCCCGACAGGTCTCCCGGCTCGCGTGGAAGTGGATGCAAGTGCAAGTAAGAAATGAGGAAGAGACTCAAAAATAGGAATTTATCTTGAAAACGGATCCGTGAATGAATCAGATAAGAAATCGCTTACCACACATCTCCCACGTTTCGCTGCTAGTACTCACGATTTTTTTTCTTTCTTCGTATGCTTATTATATCAGTTGTTAATATAAATGTAGCTTCAGGCTCTTTTACTTCTGTTCCTTAAATAAATTGCAGTAATATTGCAAAATTCTTCAATTTAATCTTAAAACGTTAATTTCATCCCGAAAGATAGTTTCACCATAAGGTATAAATTTCATCACAAAAAAAATAAATTTCATCTTAAAATATAAATTTCATAATATAAATAATCTTAGAATATACATTTCATCTTAACTCTTGTTGTTCGGGTGGATTTGAGTTCCGTTCAGTGTTGCCTGAAAACAAAACATTGGAAACGATCAAATAAATCGAAACGCTTTAGCATTTCTCAAGGGATTTTCTTTAATCCTCGCACACATCGAATCGATAATTCCGGCGCGCCGTTACCTTCATTTATCGGACTGCAGCTCTTGTATGGATCGCGCAACACTAAAGGAGTGTTTTACGGGCATAAACCCCTGCTTGACAATCGCCCCACCCCACGCGCCCCTCCGTTTGTCGCCGCCCTGCAGGAAGCCCCCTGGGCCTCTGCGCTGCTCGGGCGCCGCCCCGCGCCGGCGCTTTGGCGAGCGGGCGGCGGCGCTTCGGGCTCCCGAGGATCACCGCTGCCGCCGCCGCCGCCGCCGCCGCCGCCGCCGCCGCCGCCGCCGCCGCCGCCGCCGCCGCCGCCGCCGCCGCCGCCACCAGCCGCGCGCCGTGCCGCGCCCTCGGGAAACTTAACGGAATTAGCACTGCCTTGTAAAGGCGCCGCCGGTGGAGAGACGGCGGCAAAGGAAGGGGCGGCGGCGGCACGGCGGCGACGGCGGTGGCGACGGCGGCGGCGGCGGCGGCGGCGGCGGCGGCGGCGGCGGCGGTGGCGGCACGGCGGCGGCGGCACGGCGGCGGCGGTTGGGGCGACGTGGACTACGTAGGTTGAAGGGTGGTGAGGGTGACTGGGGTGAAGGTGGAGGCGGAGAGGTGGGCCGAGACGGGGATGGCGGTGGTGAGTGAGGTGGAGACGGTGGGGTTGGCGGGGAAGTGGAGGTGGCGAGACGGCGGTGGCTTGATAGCTTCATTGCTGGCGAGGCACGGAAGGCTGCTACGGACGCGCACCCGCTACCGAAGGAGGCTGAAGGAGACTGAGGATACTTGCTGCCTACTGCCGACACAGGGATACGGAAGGGAGACTTGCGGTTAGATAGAGGCATCTGGGAAGTCACGTGTCCTGTGAGATGGATTGGGTTGTATGTTGGATGTTATGCAGTCAATTTAGTTAAGGGAATATTATGGAATAACATATTCAGTGCAGGATATCTTTGATTAATTACATTTTCACAGTAACTATTGATTCTTACGTTTTATTTTTTAATTTCCTTGTTTAGAGGAGCTTGTTTTCATAGCTTGAAATGAGATGCAATCGTACAACATGTACAGAATTTACATGTTGTACGATTTGAAAATTCAACACAATGTATTTCTATGTGCAAATGTTTGGTCATAGTAACCAAGTTTGTACGAAATTAAAGAGAGGTTGAGAGAACAATGTGTTATATCTTCTCGAATACAAGAGAGTAAATTGATTTTTTTTTAAATTTAGTCTTTGACTGCGATAAGTATAAATGTACTTTGGCACAACAGCTCTTTACGAGCTAAGGCCTACCAGCAGCGTCTCTACCTTCCGGGCGTGGGGTAAGGGGTACGTGTGATTAGCACATAGTCCTCCCTACTTTGTATTGTGGTCTTCTGAACCTGAAAAGTGAACTTTTACATCGTCAGCAAAATATATTGGGACATTGCAAGGAAAGCGCACAATTAATTTTTGCCCCGAGCGGGAATCGAACATTCGATTTGCGTCGTGGAAAGCGAGCACGCTACAAAGAGCTACCAAAGGCTAACTTGACTCCTGTAAGTTCCATCCCAAATGAGGTATAGCAAGTGACGCACGCAATGAATCTGAATAAGAAGCCTTTTCGAAATTACTCTTAAAAATTACTCTATAAATATTTTTGTTATTTCAATTTCATTCAGAAGTTTGTATGAAAGTCAATGATTAAATCAAATTTTTAAAATACACTATTTAGTTTCTTTAATAGCTAGATAAATACAAATGTTCGCCTTTAAGTTTATTCGAACAGTCATTGGCTCTTGAAGTTATTAACACACGAAGAGTGCACAATTGAACTAACGCGGAGTTTCATAGCTTGAACTACATTACATATTATTTAAACTGTTGCAAATAATTAAAAACAAAATTCAAAGACACAAAAATAGCAGAACATTTTTTACTACTGAGAAATGAAAATAAGTATTAAACATAATAAGTTTCAGTACTAACATTAAATTTCAAAGCTATAATTTTATCTCTTTTTAATTAATTTGATTCTATCGCTTTAATATTTAAAATACATATTACTATAGACATGGTTATTTTCAGTGAAAATGTAAAGGAAAAACAAAGTACTCAATTTCTGAACTGCATTGGTTGTTACTTTCAAACGTCTACAGCATTTTAGAACGAAGTCGCACTTTATATTTATGAATGGAAAGGGGCCAAATTCCTATACCCCAATTCCTATGCCCATATACATTAAGTTAAAGATTTATTTAAATTATTGTTTTTTTACTGTCCATGTACAAATGGAATATGATGATAGAACTGAATATAATTTATCATAATGAAAACGTTCGTGGTTTAATTATTTTCCTCAGTACAATGCCGCAGCACCTCCGAACTAAGCGGGGCAGGATGCATTGTGCGTGATTCTTGGTTCTTCCAGAGATACTGCATCTGAGGTATGTACGCTTCCCTCTCTCTTTTTACACTACATAATGTTTTAAGTTTGGGCAGATTTTCAATATAAACTAATCGTAATAATATATATTTTACATTAATTTTGGTGGTTATACTTTTAACATTAGTCTTCAAGATAGTAAAATCGATTGCCATTAAATTACACAATGAAAATATAGAAAGGATGACTTCATACAACATAACTACAGAAATCTCCGTTAATTACCTCCGCGAAATATTGGAAGAACAACGATTTAAACAAAGACGGAGGCAGGTAAGTTGCCTCGCGAGCGTTCTACAAGCCATCGGCGAGCGGTTTGCGGTTTTGGTAGCGATCCGCCCGCCGCGGCGCGCCGCAGGGAGATAATGCCGGCTTATCCGCGCCCTTAGCGGCTTCTTTCCACCCCCACCCCATCCCCTTCCCCAATACGAGGCGATCGGGGGAGGGGAGGGGGCCGGAGCCTGCACCTGCGACCACGCTTCGAGGCTGTTCCTTGGGAAATGGCGCGCCTCTTAGCGAAAGAGGCCATACCACAGAGGCGCGGTGCCTCTAAAAGGCATTCGACTCAGAGGTAGTGAAGCTTCTTTCATACATGTTTTTTTTCTCACGGTCCCTAACACTTCCTTCCTGTGAAGTGAAGACCGATCACATATTAACGCTTAAGAAACAATATCAACAATTAAAAACTAAAAACATAAAGCGAGCGCATTATGTTTTTTTATAATTTGTACCGTTTTTTCTTAATTGGTACTTTTTTTAATAACCAGTCCCTTTAATAATTTTTTAAACAGAAGAGACTGTTTTATTTCGTACTATACAATTCAAACCTTACAAAACCAGAATCAGATTCAGTTTTTTATTGTAGAATTAAACTTCCCCTTCGCCTGTTCCGCTCGCGCATGGAAGTCATTTCAAATCTGGCGAGTGTCAGTAGGATTAGTGTTCGTGAAAATGGGTGAGCTCTACTTTCTTAGTATTCGTAATTTAATAAGTTAATATTGTCTAAGTTTCAAAAACACTTAAACATTTTTATAAGAAACTTTTAGGTATTTAAATAATGTGTAAGCTTCCCTGCGGGTCACAACAAACCAGAAATGAGTAACTTCTCGTGGACATAAGAATATTGTTGTGAAAATAGGAAAGTAAGTTTTTTTTAAACATGTTTTATGTTAATTATCAAAAATTAAATGAGAATAAGTATAAATTTATTAATTAAGATCAATTGTACTTTTCATTAGTCCTGAAGATGGGAGCGCAAAAGCTCCTCGTTGTTGAAATTTGAAACGTGCAAAACTTGATGTAAGGTTTGAATTATATCGCATGAAATAAAAAATATACTCCGCTGTCAAAAAATGAAAGGCACTTGTTATTAACAAGCCTCACCATGTCAGTTGACGCAGTTATATTCATTGCCGACACGAAATTTTAGCCTTTGTGATTTTTATATTTGCAACATTGAGTTTGGGCAACTCGCAACTTCTAAAGCGTTTTTTATAACATCATACGTTTTGCGAACAAACAAGTGTCTTTCGATCACAACTTACTGTAACCAAATCTCCACAGCCTATGGCTAACACCAACGTCAGCCGGGTGAAGTCCGAAATGATCTGTTTATTGTCATCCATTCAGCTTGATCCAAACCTGGATAATCTGTGAATTAACTGGCTACTCCTAACTTTACCCAAATTTTGGATTTAAGTCGTATAATATACAAGATCATTTACAGGAGTATTCATTTTATAATCCCGCCGAGGGCATGATGAACGTTCTGTTTGAACTTTTGAATCTTATGAGACATTTCGCTATCCCCGAGATTTGTGGCTTACACTTTATAGTTGTCTACATTTTAAAGATAATTTTTGAAGATAGAAATGTGAGACTTACAAAAATAAGATTGATGAGACATTTAGCTATCCCCGAGATTTGTGGCTTATAGTTGTCTAAATTTTGAAGATAATTATAGAAGATAGAAATGTGAGACTTACAAAAAAAAGTTATGAACAAAGTATTTTCCAAGACCCTTGCACGTTTTCCCAGAATCCTACAAACTTATTTTCCAGCTTTCGTACTTCCGACTCTGTTCTAACGGCTTTGTAATTATTTTAGTACGCGCCATTTAACGACAAGTCGGTAACCTTGCCTCCTTTAGGAAGAGCGACTTACTTAGGCGTCCCTGAAAGTAAAGTTGCTGGAGAAGTTTGGCGGTTGACAAGGCAATCAGCTGAGGGCTTTCTGCACAGGAGTTCTACTTTTATGCGGCGTCAGTTAGCGCCTTCGTGACGTTGGAGACATTATTTAGAGCAAGGGATGGTGGGGGAGCAACCTCAGTTACGGTAGTCGAGATTGGGACAAAGACGTGTAAATGTTTGAAAGAGAGTAATTAACGGCTTTTGTCTGAGCAAAATCCCCTCTTTTAGATTCATCTCCTATGGCTTTGAACCCTGCAGCCAATATATATCAGTGAAATGGTAATGGCTATAAGAAAGTGTTTCTGAATGGTGTTTATTACAATACGTTCTAATAGTCGTAAAATTTTCATGATAATCATCTTTAACGTAGAAATTTATTAATAATAATCATTTTGTTATAATATAGATTTCAGAAAGTATGACAAAACAATTTATTTGTGATTAATGTCACCAGTTGTTTTCTTCAAAACAAAAATAGTGTTTGAAAATATTGATCACGTTTAAAAGTTATATTTAGTGTCATCAAACATAGGGCTTTTTCTCTAGAGTTCAGCATTTATACATTATGACTTATTGTTATTTCTTTTGCCAAATTATTTTTGCCACCGAATCTTGTTTTCGTTAATAAATTTTCTTCTTTTCATTCTTGATACTAAAACATAAAATTATAAATGCGATTTTTTTGTTTCTCTGTAATTGTATTAATTACGATCAAATCTAAATTTTACGGATTTATTGATCATAACCAAACACAGGGAAGCTTTGATGTAGAAATTTGATTTTTGGGGGGAGGTCACATTTTATCACAAATTTCCATAAATTTGCATTAATTACTTCAAACAGTTTAAAAAGTTTTCAGAGCAATATACATTCGTTTATTGCATCTTGCAATATTTTGCGTTAACATAGTTTTTCAATTTGAGAAAATTTGTAAATGATCTAAATGAAAATACTTAAAGTTTGGCTTCAACAAGTTTAACGGAAGGACATGATCTCCGCTCTTTCCATCGGATTCCGCTCCTTTTGGACCCCAGTGGATCTCCTACGTAACAGGTTCGGCAGAGAGACCTCCGCCGATTTCCGTGGCCAAAATCACCGTTGAGTCGCTCGACCCCGCAAGCCGCGCAGCGCGAGGGATTGGCACAGTTGGGGCGCAGCTGTGGCGCCGGAGAGCGCGCCCAGGTGCGACCGCCGGTCCACGAGGCGTGGCGGGTGGAGCGGGGAGGGGCACTCCAAGCTCCAGGGCGAAGGGCCGCACGGGGGCAACAGGTTGCGCGCTGCGACGCCAGCCGGGGCCCGGGTCATCCGGGGGCCGCGATGCCCCCCCCCCTACCTGCCCCGCCGCTGGGCACACATCCTCACTCACTAGTGGCGGCCACCAGTCGCTCGAATCAGCGGCTACTTTTGGACACAATCGTACGATTTATTTATACGTGCGTTTGAACTAAATCAGCTGTTGACGGTTTCATTCAATCGGGAGCATATAGGTCGCTACAGTGACGTCACTATTGCGAAATTAAAGCTCTCGATAGGATGAAACCGTCAACAGCTGATTTACTCCAAACGCACCTATAAATAAATCCAAGTATAGAAGTCGACATTGTAGCTCATCCTGGCCACAAGTCGTCGTCACTTCTTTTCCTCTGCTTTCAGTCAATTTTGTATATTTAATAAATGAAACCCATTTGAAACTCAAAGAAAAGGGAAAATATCAATAAAACATTTTCGTTATGCAAAATTCGTTTCCTGCATATTTTTTCTTCAATGTTTGGGATGAATGTTTTAGCATAATTCGTTCCATGTTACAGTCGTCGTACTCCTGTTACA
This sequence comes from Gryllus longicercus, assembly GCA_038098605.1. NCBI lineage: Eukaryota > Metazoa > Arthropoda > Insecta > Orthoptera > Gryllidae > Gryllus > Gryllus longicercus. The sequence continues at coordinate 6,937,482 of JAZDUA010000020.1, forward strand.
ATATACAACTAAGCGCAAGTCTCAGACAGCAGGAGGTTTTTCGATATAAGTATTGACTGCTTCGGTATAAAATGTGTCCATGTATGTGTACATTGAACGGATGTCGCTCTGTGGGCGTGTGGGCTGAGCCACAAGTGGCGTGATAAGTAGCAAGCGCTGGCCACTCCCGAAGCTTGTGGTCGGACGCGGCGACAGTACTGGTGGAGTGTAGGAGGCTCTGTTACAAAACGCGTGTACAACGGCTCCCGTAGCCTCTGACCGCCACAAGAGGCCAAAACTCCGTCTACCCATACTACACACTTACGTGGCACCTCGGTGGACGTGTGGTTAGCTCCCTGGTCTCTGAACTTCCAGTCCGCAAGGTCGATCTCGGTTGAATTTTCGAAGTGAGGAAAATGTCACAGTGGCCTTGTCATTCTTGTGGCATGTAAAAAGGCCCTTGTAGGTGCCCGGCAAAATTAAATCCCTCCGGCAATTTCCTGTATTAGCGAGATATCGCCTTCCACCAACCAGGGAACTTGGATATAGTTAACTGAGACCGACATCTGGTAAAGAAAGGGAGAATCACACACAGGCGCTTCAGGGGGCGCTCAGGGGACGCGCATGCTCGAAGAAACAGGCCCCTAGACCCGTACGGTGGTTAGACTTCAAAGGTACAGCGGGATCGAATACACGGTAGTGAAATTAGGCCAATGGCCGTGTCCCCATAAAATAACCCATAAATAAAAAAAAAACTCACTTGCGCGGAAGACCATCTGCGAATCGAACGCGCTCTGCGATTGACTTGCCTTGACTCTATGAATCTCCAATGAATTTATTTGATCACCGGGAAACAATGGATGTAATTACTTGGAAACATTATCATTTTTGGGAATATTTAATCTATTTTATGTGTTGCACGTGCTTGAAATGGTTAAAACGTAGCTTGTTCTGCGAACAAAATTTATAAAAGTAACTGTAATTTGTAATTTTTTTTTAAAAAGTACGGGTTTTATTGCAGAATATAAGTTAGTAAATGTTAGAAATTATCATTTCTTTATAAACATGTCTAACTGATAATTTTACGGGTATGCGAATGAACACAAATGCCAGTAAATTTCATAGGTATATGAAAGACTCAAATAATCTATTTAATTTTGCAAGACATTGTGTATTTACTATACTGTTTACTAAATTTCAAATTTTTATTTAATCTCTTCTTTATTCCACCATTGTAAAAATTGAAGGCTATTAGTGTCACAATTACTTTCTTGGAGAAAATGTGTATCTGTTTGTAAACCCGAAACTAATAAAATGCTTATTTTCTTACACATAATGGCATGCAATTAATTTACATTTAAAAGCAAGATAATATTGACTTATAGATCTCTAAGCAGCACATTTTAAAATAATGAAACATGCACACATTCACATAAAATAACTTTAATTTGTTGTACAGAGTTATTCAATAAAAGCTTCTATCACGATTTCGTACTTTGAAAACTTCAAGATATTGAAATGTAATTTTCACCAAACCATTCGGAACGTAGGGGCTCATCAGTAGTTGTACTTGCTAGTTTTTTGTTTTAATGGTGTTGGGCTAATTTAATTTTATAAGTTATACTTTTTAAAGTATACGAATAAATATATCTTGAGAAGACAAACACAGCAATGCTATATACGGTGCTATTTGATAAATAATTATAAAAACTAATGCGTTTTAAAAACCTGCATTAGAGCAGATTCACAAGTTCGCGGTGAGACTGGATTTCTGAACATTTCCACGTTTTCTATCCTTCTCAGGATCAACACGCCTCAGATGAAGATGTGTAGCGCATCTCTCTAAACGACAATTGAAACAGCATTACACGAGTTTAAAGAGGCATTCTAACAATCGCAAAAGATACGTTGTCGCATGCCGTGAGTGAACACGTAGAATAGAAAGACAGCAGAAGTACCGAAATACTTTTCTCCATTTTTCTGTGATATCGCTCTCTTCAACTGAGTTTGAACTTCTTCAGTAACAGGGATATTAACACTAAATATCTGTATTTTTGCAAGTAGGTAAGTTCAAGGAACGTTATGCAGTGTGTATCAAACTCCGTATTGAAGGCAATAACGTATTAGTAAAAAATAAAAAAAAGGTAACTATTTTTTAAACAATGGCATTATAGCGTGTGCTTTTGGGGTCGAGGGGCGAGTGGGTGTGGCTCACCTGAAGATGACGTGCGGCGCGTCGCCGCGGATGAGCAGGGTGGTGGGCGAGAGCGGCGGCGCGCTCAGCGCCTCCGTCAGTTCCTTGCGCAGCAGCACGGCCGACGCCGCCGAGCGGTCCGCCAGCACGGTGAAGGCGTGCCAGTGCGTGGCCAGCAGCAGGGCGCGCAGCGCGCCCAACAGCTCCCGCGCCGCCGGCTGCAGCCGCACCTCCAGCGGACCCAGCGCCTGCGCAACGCCGCCACAAGCACCGTCACTCTAGCGCTCTGTGTCAATGATTATGTGATTTTTTTGGATTGGAATATTGTGTCTTTAAATTCTTGCAATATTATTATAAGAATTCTTTTGGATTATAAATCATTATTATTTATGGGATTTGTAATATATATTTCTTCTTTAGTAATTTATTACTGAGATAGATTATAATCACCTATTATATATCTATCTCGTTTTATTATTTTAGTATTAATGTTTGTATTGTCTATAATGTTTTTTATTATTATTCCCAATTTAATTAGAATTTTATTAGCTTGGGATGGTTTAGGATTGGTTTCTTATTGTTTTAGTTATTTATTATCAGAACATTAAATCTTATAAAGCTGGTATACTTACAGCTTTGTCAAATCGTATTGGTGATGTGCCATTACTATTATCAATTGCTTCAATAATAAGATATGGTAGTTGAAATTATTTATATGTTACCAATTTTGGGAGTTTGGATGTTGAAATATGATATTTTATTATTTTAGTTATTTTAGCTGCTCTAACTAGAAGAGCTCGAATTTCTTTTTCTTCTTGACTTCCGGCAGCTATGGCTGCTCCTACACCTGTTTCTGCCTTGATTCATTCATCAAATTTGGTTACGGCTGGAGTATATTTACTTTTTCGTTTTGGAACAAATATTGAAATGTAATGGATGAGTGATTTTATAATATTTATTGGTTGTATATTGTAATATTGTATATTTATGTCTGGTTTAGGTGCTTACGCGCTCGTTTACGCCCTCGCTAATATGTTCGCTGATATGCTCAATTATGCGCTGGTTTACGCTCTCGTTTACGCTCTCGTTTGCGCTCTCGCATACGCTCTCATTTACACGCACGCTTACGTGCTCACTGATATGCTCGCTTACGCGCTGGCTCACGTTCTCACGCGAGCGTTTTCGTGGTCGCTGATATAATCCTGATATTCTCACTTACGCGCTGGCTTAGGCTGTTGCTTGACTCTCGATTACACGCTCACTTAGACCCTCGCTTACGCGCATGCTGATATACTCGCTTACACGATCTCTTACGCGCTCCTTTACGAGCTCGTATACGCGCTCGCTGTCAAAATTGCTGATATGCTCACTTACTTGCTGGCTTACTCTCTCGTTTACGCGCTCGTTTACATACTCACACACGCGCTCGCTGATATGCTCCCTAACGTGTTCGCTTCAACGTTTGCTTACGCGCTCGTTATTCTCTCGCTTACCTTCTCACTTCCACGTTCGCTCACACGGTCGCTCTGGCGCCGGGCAGACTCTTTATATTTAAAATACTAAGTAATAAATGCGTTTCGAAAGAAATTTCTATGCATCTTTCTATTAAACCGAATTTCATCTTCAAGTATATACAGAGGGATGGAAGATGATTGCATTTTGCCAATGAACGTGAGAAGGGAAACCTCTTAACGAAGTTACACATGTGCAATTTTTAATAATGATCAGCACCGCTGATTGGAATGGAACTCACTCTACACTTGAGTTTGACAGATACACCTTGTAAGGCAGTCTAAGAAATATTGTGTACCTATCGCCTAAACACTGAAGCAGAATGAGTTGGCTACCAATCAGGGTAACAAGGATTCAAATTGCATGAACTGAACTTTTTGTGACGCCTTGATTAAAAGAGATACAAACAGGCTATACATAGTTTATTTACAAGTAATTTACAAGAATATTCTTACAGGTTGTAGCGTCTTCTGTCATCCACGAGCCTAATGGACCACCTCATTTATAACCTCCATGTACCATTTGAGGCCTCTCTCACAAATACACGCTTCCATCACGTCACCCACGTGACTGACTAAGGTCCACGCAAAAGTCTGTCTATCTGTTAGGCAAAAGTTTGTCTATCTGTTAGTGCACAACTCTAGCGCCTAAATCTTTCAGCCGATTTCTTCCAATATTGATATTCCTCAATCGTTCGGACCGATGTCACGACCCCTGGATTTTGAAACCGATATTTTAATTTTGAGCGGTACTTTACATGAAGCCCCCACCCCACATTTTCAAAATTTTCAAAAAAGTGGCTCTAAACTTTTTAATTAAATTATGTTGTTGAATAGTTCATAGGGCGTTTAAGAGAGTAGTGCAGATCTCATTTTCGTTAATATCATTGATTTTTCGAAAATTAAAAAAATAAAAAATACAAAATTGAAGCTAGAAATGTTTGCATCAAACGAAGTATGTTGTACAAAATTAGCTCTTTAAAAAAGTTATGTGCAATTTTTTGTAAAAATGAGTAGTTTTTATATAATTTCTGTTTGAAATTAATGAAGATTATGGGCTGCACGTCATACATAACGATAACATTTTGAAATTGCGAGAAAGTATGTGATGTAGCAGCATATGTTTGTATTTTTCCGTCTCTCAATTAAAACGTACATTGTACATTTCCGTGGCTTAAGTTTCCTCGGCATTTACATAATTTGTTTTTAATGCCCATCAGATGCGCCACGCTAATAAAAAATATTCACTATCGTGATGATGATGGTGGTAGTGATAATGAAAATCGACGAATGAATGTGACCATACGCCGGTCCCAAACACCCTCCTATACACGCACACACAAGAGCGTATTTGTTTTCTAGACATCCCCAGAAAATGAAAGAAAAAAATACATACTAGTTCTCTTGTAAATTATCACAAGTTTAAGTAATAAAACTAATCAATGAAAGTGTTTTACTTTTATTAAGCCTTTGTGAGAATTATGATGCCAAAAAGTATATTTACGAAGTGGCCAAAATGCAATGCGGTTAACAACGTGATCTTTCCATGTGCTAAACAATAATTTCTCATTTATTATCTACATGAAATGACTTATCAATTTTTGTCTTATTTATACTATAAAAACGCTGCCTATGTACCAACATAAAAGCGTCAGGCCTTATCAAAATCTTGCGACACATGTTGAGAATCGACGACATCACTACAATCGATATCTCATACTTTCTATTATTTTTGCTTTCACCAAAGGCTACACTACTAACCTTCTCTACCTACACATTATCATAAATATTATTGTAGCAATATGTTTAAGTACTTGGAAAAAAATGAAAAAAGTAAATAATATACTTCCTTTTGAAGTAGTAACTCAGAAAACTGTCAACTATTATCATCAATATTCATTTAGGCAGGGGCTGATCCAGAGACGAATTTTGGGAGGGAACATTCTTTTATTTAAAATGTTTTGGTCGAATGTGTCATATTACAGATTACTTGGAATATTCAAGCTAAACTAAGCCCGTGTTGAAATACAATTTTATTTGTTTCAATGTTTATACAAAAATATTTGTTTCTTGAAAGTTTCGGGACGAGTTAAAGTTAATAGTTATTGAAGTTATTGAAAAATTTTGGGAAGAGAAATTTCCCTCATTTCCCTCCCCGTGGACCCACGCCTGAATTAGAGCGTGGAAGACAAAGACGTTACCGGAAGCAAATCAAAGATACTTCTCTTCTACTAGATAATTGTGTTTGAAATTTGCGAAAGATGACTAATTGAAAAATTTAGAACACTTTTTCAATTTAACCCCTGAGCGGGCGCGCTTTATTTAGTCACATCAGCGGGTGCGCGTTGCACTCCGTGCAACATCGCGATTTTTCGATTTTACGTGCATGGGGAGGAAATATCTGGTTATGTACCTATAATATAATATTCTTTAACTCATATAGAATAATTGTATTTTATATTATTAAGGATTATCTTTTATTTCAACGAGGAATTCAATTGTTTAACAATTATGTACGTAATTGCAAATTGTAAACTCATACGACATCAAAATACGATTTGTACAGTATTAGAACTTGTGATATAGCGATAAACACCCTTTTTGTGCTGTTTCAAATGAATTATTTACACCGTTTAAACCTGAGTATTGTTGTATTCTTCAATCGGCCGCATTTAACGCATTTGCCGCGTTTTCTGTCGGATTCTTGCTCTGCTATGATCTCATCGTTTCTATACCAACTCAAAAACAGGCAGATATTCAAAGGAAGTGAAGACTTTTTGCTCGTCCAAACACACACGTTTCAAACAACGAAATTGCCAATTTGAGCAAAACTTTTCTGTGGCTTCTAACGCAGTCATGCTGGTTGCTTTTCAAGAGAATAAGAGCATTCACACCAGCAATATCCAATAATCTGATGGAAAGAGTCATTGACCACCTGGGAATGCTTAAACAGAAAACCAACTGCACATCCGATCTCAGTGTCCATCCCTCCTTTTGTGGAATTATAATGCACAATGATACACGATTTCTCGTATCTAAGTCTACCAAATTTGTAATGCAATGTTGAAGGAAGCACTACCGCCATACTTCTCTTTGATGCACACGAAACTAGAATAATATTATTCTGGAGTCCAAAAGAAGGGTCATCTACTTCTCGTGTTTTTGTTAGGAAGAAATTGAAGAGGGGCGTTTTTCCCAGTTCCTACTTCTGTCAAACCAATATCTAATTGCCATTTTGACAAAAAATAGCTTACATAGAAATTGTAGTAACGTTTCTGTTGGTCTTTAGTGTATGTAAAAGAAGTCCGTATGACAATATCATCCGGATAATTCGATAAGGGCTCCCACCCTGCTTTCTGTAGAAGCGCCATGCATGGGTTTCATTGCCACGCTGACTCACAGGAACGGAAGCGCGTGGCACGGAGTGCAACGTACAGCGCAGGCTGCGACAAAAGGCGCCAAGAAATTGTTATCTTTATGTTGACAGAAATCATGTCAACACCATTATATGACTGACACTGCTGTTAGTATACTTCCCGTGGTCGGCTCCGAAATTTTCCGTTAAAATACATGAGAAGTAAAAATTTATGCTTGTTTTCCACTTTACAACAGCGTGCACGCTCGAGGGTTAAGAGAAGAAATTATATGTTCAAATCAGATTCTCCAAGTACGAATGTAATATCTTTTTTGCTGTCATTTAACGTTCTGAGTTTGCTCAAATGAAAAATGACATTCTTTTTAGTGTGTTCAATTATTGCAGATGACTTGTTTTTGGCTAGAAAGTATTTTTATGAAATTAAAATTGCTTTATTAGAGGTAAGATTCAGGTTCACAG